>JAKSZU010000007.1:163676964-164876964 GCA_026018925.1 Tupaia tana
GAATTTTCCTAAAACAAGCCAAACCACAGGGCCACGTCGCTCTCAGTGTGCTTCTATTGCCCTAGTGCTGAAAGAAATTCTGCAGAGATTTATGGAGGTGCACATGTGAATCGGAGCCCCACATACAACCGCCATGTACGAAACCACTTAGAAGAAGCTGCAAGACACTGGGTGTCGCTTAAATAATGGGAAATAAAATGTATGCTGTAAAAAAGAGCTTTTCAACTAAAGAAAACAAGCATTTTTTTCTCAAAAAAACTTTTACCAAGACAAGTGAGCTCATTTTCCTGGAAAGAACTCGGCCAGAGAGGAAGAAGTGCCTCCTTCTCATGCCTTTGCAACCAAGGAGGGCACAAGCCCAGACGCCAGGGTGTGGGCGTGGTATACTTTTCTTTCCCAAAGGGCAGGGAGAGACACATAGAAGATTCTGTTTCTGTCTCTTGCTCTCCCTCGCCTCACACCCTAAACATCCCGACAGAGCCCAGAGCAGTGCTCCTGAGCACGAGGCCCAGATAGAAGCCAGTGGGCCCCGCCCCTCACCCCGCAGCCAGGCTGGGGAAGGCGCAGGAGGGGTTCCTTCTAGATTCCACAGCCTCCGGGCCACAAGTGGTGCCGTCCAGAAAGGGCTGCTCCAGGGCCAGCAGGAAGGGCGGAACCAGGGCGGCACGTGGCCGTCGGCCAGGGTCAAAGGTGGCACTAAGAAAAAGGGGACCCTGAGTTGAGGTGCCTGCCGCAGGTGGAGATTCCAGGTCATTGTGGAACGTCGGTGTGAAAACCTGAGAGTGAGGGGATGGGAGTGGACGGCAGTGAGGTCTGGGAGCTGGTGGTTTCATTTGGAAGGTGCTAATTCAGGTACGTTATTTAAAAGGTAAGCTTCACGGGAAGATGAGTACAGGGAGAGACACCTCAGGAACGGACCCTTGCAGGAGCCCTACGCTAGTACATGGGAGAAAGGAAATCTTTTTCTTTATTTCTTCCTTTTTTTTTTTTTTTTTAGCAGAAAAGGAGAGGGTAGAGAGAAATGAGAAGCATTCCATGGCCCAGGGTTTGCTGGGGTGGAGGGAAGAGGGATTTGAACGCTGGTCTGTTGAATCTAGAGTGCATGCCCCTCCTGCTGCTTCCACAGCAAAAATGCAACCCCTCCACCCAGCCCACCCCTCCATCCAGGCCCCAGGTCTTCTAGAGTGCCGTAAGCTCTGGTTCTTCACGAGAGGATCTGAGTCCAGGGCACACAGGAAGCTGTGGTGGGCCAGGAGCCACCACCCAGCGGAGCTGGCTCAGCGGTGGTGGAGCAGATGCCCCGGGGGCGGGCCACACGCTGGGAGGATGCTAGCTGGGTTTCTCCGAGAGAACGGCCCAGTTCTGTCCTCGGTCCTACGCTGTGGGAGGAGAAGCTTTGGAAGAAGAGAGGCCCACGTGTTGCTAAAATGTCTGGGCAGATTCCGACACTGGTGAACGGCCATAGTGTGGCCCAGGATCACCGGTGGCTTTCGGAAGCCCAGCTGTGTGTGGGTCGGGGTGTCGGAGGAAGGGCCATTGCGACCGTGCAATCAAGCACCTCAGCAATGAGAACCTGGAGACGGCGGTGGGGCGCTCAGCAGCAGGGCCTCGGCGGGATCTGACTGTGCGCTCAGCAGCGGCGTGGGACGTGCTCCCTGCAGCTGGGATGGAGGTGGGCCTCGGTGGGATCTGACTGTGTGCCCGGCAGCGGCGTGGGTCATGCTCCCTGCGGCTGGGATGGAGGTGGGAGGACCCCTTCCGTTCAGTGTCTACCACCGGGCACCCTCTGTGGCCTGGTGACAGTTTTGGAGACACAGCCATGGGCGACACCGGGTTCCTGCCCTGCAGGAACGTGGGCAGAGGTGGGAAGGGGGGCCAGTGGGACAGCCATGACACACGCATGAGGGCTCCCCGGAGCTGTGTGTGGCACACACGGTGCTGGAGGGAGAGCACAGGGCCCTCCTCCTCCCTGGTCCATGCCTCAGCTCCTGCCCCCAACACGGAGCCCACCTCCCCTGGGACTCTGGGACCCAGGGACTTGCTCCTCGCTGACCAGTGAGAACAACGGAGGGTGAAAGGTCCCTCACGTTGGGGCTTGTTCTCCCTCTCCTGTTCTCGCCACCACCATGTGGCGTTCGGGGCTCGCCTGCGGGTACAGGAGAGACACCGGGCCGGTCCCTGATGCCTGGTGCCAGCTGGTCACAGACCTGTAAGCGGCTCTGGGACCAGGACGATCCGCTGAGCCCGCCGATCCCCACTGCTGACCTGGGAGCTAAATAAACGCCTTTGTTCTAAGCCGGGCTTCTGGCGTTCCCACGCAGGGCTGTGTGGCCGAGACAAAGCACACACTATTGAGGAGAGGGGGTTGTTTCCGTTCACTCTGGGGTGGCCGGGATGACAACGGGAGAAGACATGAGGGAGGCTGCGCTAACGGGGCCTGGCAGGGAAAAGCACGGCGGGGCGGGGGAGGGGCAGGGGTGGAGGAGGGGTTCGGGGTGGGGGCGCGGGGGCCTTGGCGGGGTCCTGGGTCTGCGGAGAGAGGCCCAGGAGGATGGGAGGGAGGAACGAGCTCAGAGACTAAACGAGGGCAAGCTCTGAGCCGGGTCCGAAGGTGGCCGGAAGGAAGTTCTCGTTCTTGGAGAAATCGCTGAGGCCCAGGCCTCTCTTTTCTTTTTTTTTCTTTTTTCTTTTTTCTTTTTTTCATTATTTCTAGAGGGTACCTCTGCTTTCCAGAGAGAAAGAGAAAGCCAGAAAGTGGCTGCTATGGGCATAGTCATGCTGCAACCCCTTCTCCACCCCTCCCTCCTGTCTGTCATGCACGCACGTGTGCAAGGCATGTTTCCCAAGCCGCCAGGCCCAGGACTCAGACCGTACAGTCAGCCCTGTGAGACCAAGCTCACTTAACCACCAGGCCCTGGGCTGGCCTGGCCAGGCCCTTTCTATTGCCACACGTGGGATCTCCCCAGAGCCCAGGAGTCCCCTCACCCACTCGCGCTGCGTGGAGGAGGGAGGGTGTCTCGGATCCGCAGCCAGCGCGCCCACAGGCCCCCGCTCAGGCATGACACAGAGCTGGGGAGGACGGGATTGCTGAGGCCACGCCGCACTTCCGGTTCTAGAAATGCCGAGGGAAAGCTGGGGACAGCTCAGACCAGCTGCCCTGCCGCAGAGGCGAGCTCGGCTTCCCTAGAGAAGACCAAAGACAGGCCGAGGGCTGCGAAGCCTGGGCCGGACCTCTCTGGCCTTCTCAGCACCCGGCACCACAGGGACGGGGGACCGGAGACAGCGCCGGGGCCTCGGCACTGCTGGAGAGGCGCTCGGGCGGCCGAGGAGCCCAGAGTGGGGAGACACTGACGGTGGGGAGGGGCCCAGGAGACCAGGAGAGGCTCCAGGCCTGGTGACTGCAGGAAGGCAGACCAGAGGGCCACGCAGAACGGAGTGTGGGGCAGCGGGGCCCCGTTCAGGAGGGGGTGGAGGGGGCATCTTCACTGTGGCGCAGAGGTAGCCCCCGTCCTCCCTCGCAGTGTCCACAGAGATCCGTCATGGCACACCAAGGCCCTCTGCAGATACCAGGTGCTTACTCTCTGGCGCCAGGCGACCGCAGGCCTCAAGACAGGAGGGATTTGTCTCTTCAAGACCTTTTCACACCCTTCCACGATGAGGGGGATAGGACATGCATACGGGTTTTGGGCTGGCCGGCCGTGCGGTGGAGAGGGATCGAGCCCACTCTTTCCCTTGGAGAATGGCTCCCCCTCCCTCCTACCAAGGCCCAGCGTTGACGTGGGCTGAGGCGACGAGCCACTCTGCAGAAGCCCTCCTCGCTCACGTGTCCGGGGAAAATACAGCCGCTGTCCCTGGGAGAGCTGGGTCCTGGCTGGATGCTCTGGTCCTTGGGTGTGGAAATCAAACCCTCCACGTCTCCTGCCAAATGGATATTCCAGCTGGCAGGCTGGTGGAACAGGAGTGAAGAGCTGGACGGGGGAGCCCGAAGGGGGCTGTCCAGTAGCGTGGATTCCGGGGAGGAGCCGCGGCCAGGAGGCAGTTTGGCCGGCAGCCTGGTGGACCGAGGCTGGCCTGGCTCAGCATCCCGGCAGGGCCAGCAGTGGGGACCCTTTCTCCACGAGGCCTGGGAACTCCACTCAGGGCCATTTGCCTCTGGACAGTCAAGCTTCACACGCTGGTGACCGGCCTGGGGGCCCGGCCAAGGTCTCCGAAAGGGCTGCAGGGGTCAAGGTGGGAGGGTCTGAGAAGAAAAGGTCCGTTCTCTGAGACTGGGCATCTGCCTTGCCCAGTTTGCCAGGCTGAATTCTCCGGGGCCCTCTACCTGTTCATGAATTCGTGACCGGATCTAAAAATGACAGGGGAAAATCAGGCTTTGTGGAGAAAGCTGGCAGGACTCTGTGTATCTAGAAGCCAACGGCTGCCTGGCCGTGGAAATCCACTCTGGTACCTGTCTCCCCAACAGATGGGCCCTGGGGCTCAGGGGACGGCCCCCCCACCACCCCGTGACCAGATCATGCCGAGCCAGGACGTGGGCGGTGCTAAGCAGGGCCAGCCCTGCGCTACCCGAGCCGCCTGGAGCCAGGAGACAGGAGCAGAGGACGGTTCCAGCAGGGACATCTGTGTCCAATTACCCCGAAGAGCACGCTTGGAAGCGCATTCCCTCCACGGCCCAGGCAAGGAATGCGTGTGGGATCCGGCAGAGCCCCCGCCCGGCGTCCCCTCAGAGTCACACTGCGGGGGGCAGGGCTGGGCCTGGAGACCTAGCTTTGCCCCTATCCACAGTGGAGACCTATGGATGGACCGGAAGCCTGGAAAGCGAGATGCCCAGAGTCCCCACCACTGCTCTGTAGGGCGGTTCTTACTTTTCTTGATCAGGAACCCCCCTGAGAATCTGGAAATAAGCACATAAATAAAGTTATGGGTCCTGTCTTCTGGAAATGGCACGCACACACAGGACGTGCACTTCCTTTGAAAGAGCCCCCGGATTCCCTGACGTCCCGGGCTGCGGGTTGAGCACCCGTCTCCTCTCTCACCCCGGAGTTGAAGGCAGGGAGGTGGAGGCCTGCTGACTGTTGCAGAGCAGGAACGGCTTCAGTCCTCCCAGCCCCAAGCCTCCCGTTGTCTCCCCACTGCCTCCTGCTGCCTGGTGGATTCGGAGTCCCTGAAGACAGGACACTTGGCTGTGTATGCTCCAACCCGGGCCTCTCCACCCTGTCTCAGGCCCCCCTGGGCCCCGTCCCCTCCCTCCTGTGCAGCTCACATCATGGCTCCGTGTCCCTGCCCTGGGCGGGGCTCAGATGCTGGCAGACTTGTCTAGAATCTACAGCCCCCACGAAGGCCCTGGGCCTGGAGAGAGAGCAGCCGGCTTCGCCCTCCAGGTCCCAGCCCAGCCAGGCCACAGGGTCCCGAGCAAGTTGCAATCAGCAGGCTCGTTTTCAGGGTCAGACTGCAGCTCTCCCTAAGCTACTGGCTCATTAGGTGAACTGAACCCACTGAGGGGCCAATCAGCAAGTGCTGCTCAGTTTTCTCCAGCCCTGGGCTGCAGCCATACCCTCCGTGGACTCCTCTTTGCTCCCTGGACGGCATCTCCATCTCGGGGACAGTGACTCACCCCCCAGCATAAATGGCTAGCTCAGGCCTCGCCGCCTGCCGCGTGTCCACTCGAGCCAGGAGGGCCCACATACCTCCCACCCGGACACTGGAAGTGCAGAGGTGGCCCTGGCTGCCCTCACCATCCTGGGGGGCCGGTGGACATGCAGGAGGGTGTAGACGGCCGGAGCACATGCAGCCAGGCCGGCAGCACAGAGGCCCACCACGGGCCAGACGCTGCCCGGGCAGGGCACTGTGAGTCACCCCCAAGGCCTCACATTCCGCTGGGCCTGCAAGTGAAGGATTCTTTTCAGGGGAGCGGTGGGGAACTTGCTCTGTGGTGGGGCTTGGCGACTAAAGCCAGGGAGCAGACTGTTGTCTGTGCTGGTTTCTATGAAAGCTGAATCCAGAAAATTCAAACATAGCTGCCTGAACCCCGGGAGCAGGGTTCCGGGGGGGGGTGGCGCGGTGTGCTGAGCAGGGAGCAGCTGCTGGGGGCGGTGCGCCGTGGCGGCCGGTGCCCGGGGAGGTGGAACGCTCTGCTGTGCCTCTTCCTGTCTGCCTCATGGGACAGAGGTGGATTCAGTGGAACCGGGCCACTCCCCGAGGTGCTGGGGAAGGAGAAGGCTTCGGGGAGTTTGCCCTCGGGCTGCTTTAGCAAGGTGTCCGCTGGATAGTCACAAATACCTCTGTCCGTCTTCCTCCGCGGAGCCCCGTGTTACCCACCTGGTGCTCTAGGAATGGCAGTGGCGGTGGCCCGCGTGCCAGCCCTGCAACGGGGACATATCAGTACCACAGATGAGGACTCTGGGGACAGTCATGTCTTGGCCCTCAGAAACCGCCGTGGGTAACTGGAACAATCCGTAACCATGCCCCTGGCAGAGGACACAGCTGGTCTGCAGCTGAAGCTTTTGGTGAACGATCTGGTCCCAAAAACACATGTTACCCCAGTGGGCACGGCAGAGCGGCTGGGGCTGGAATCCGTGAACTCCGGGTGCTGACAGGGAGGGCAGAGGAAGGGAACAGCCCCAAGGGCAGGCCTTCGAGCCCATTGGCATGGGGGCCGCCCCAGACTACCGAGCACGGGCTTCCGCTGGTGCCAGAGGAGCAGTGCCAGGAGGAGCCGGTGCCCTGCCTGCCTCCTGCAGGCCTGCAGCCACGCCGTCAGCCTCTGTCACAGCACGAGGGCAAAGGCTCCGGACCGCAGAGTGGGGATGCAGGGGCTGGGAGGCAGAGCCCAGTGTGCGGCTGCAGTCCCAGGAGTGCTGCCGGGCGCCTCCCTCCAGCTGCCCAAGGCCGGTCAGCACCTCTCAGTCACGGCCCTCTCACCTCCACCCCAGCTCCAGCACACGCCGGGAGGGAGACTGGGCAGACTGGGGTGGAGGGTGGGAGCTGGTGTATCGGAGGGAACTGGAGCATGACCGGAGCCAGGCCTGACCCCTGCAGAGCCAGCCCTGAGGGAGTCAGAAAATGGCACAGCAGGGCAACTGACCCCACCGCAGAGACCCACACGGCCCAACGGCATGCAGGAGAGCGCAGGTGGAACAGGAGCAGAGCTGCGGATGGGTCCCGCCATGGGCGTGCAATGGCGGCGACTCGTGGGGACAGGAATACGGCCAGCCATAGAGCCCGTGGGTGCCGGGACGGGGCCAGCTCTGCCTTCTCTCCTCCAGTGCCTCCCTGAGGCAGAGCATCTGCTCATGAAGTAACGGCAGAAGGAACTGGGCAACTCCCCAAGCTCCGGGACGTGGACGTCACAAGGTGTTGGTGTTGCATGGAGGGCTGGGGGGCCAGCCACTCTGTGGCAGCTATCATCCTTTGCCAGCCCTGGGAGTCGCCGTGGCCCTTTAAGAGAGGAGATCAAAGCCACCACGTCACCAGTTGGGGAGGAATCTCAGTCCCTGCAACTCTGAATCTGTCCCCAATCCCCTGTCTCCTGCCTGCGCCCCTGGGGGCTCCCCAAGCTGGATGGGGGTGGAGGTGGAGGTGGAGGCGGGCTAGGCCCACCAGGAGCTGAGGGTGGAGCCCCTGGTGTTATTCGTGTTGTGCTTTAGGAGCGAGAGTGGGGCAAGTGGGCTGGGACTGCTGGGGCGTTGAGGCGCAGGATGCATGGAGCCCGAGACCCTGCCCCGCAGTCACCCCACCGGGTCCCTCCTGCTTTTCCCCGTGTCTTCCCCACCTGACTCCAAACCACGGCGACGCTCTCTGCTCTCGCGGAACCACAGTTTGAGGCTGTGTCTGCCTCCTGCATGGCTTCCCCCACTTCCTAACAGTGATCAAACCACGTCGCACTCCAAGGCCACACAGAAAGGTCCTCTGGGCCCTGGCACTGGCACTGCCATTGGCCAGCACTGCCATCGGCCTGGCCTGCTCCCACTCAGAGACAGATCTCGCCCAGGGAGAAGAGCACTGGGTATCCTCTAACTCCGAGCAGGTGGCAGCAGTCTGTGGTTAAGTGGCAGCTCGAGGAGCACGAATGTCACGGCCACTCCTCTGCAATGATGTCTCTGTGCAGTGGCCTTGTCTGGCCTCGCCACCCCCACCTGCTCTCTGGCCACCCCTGGCCCGTGGCTCTGCACCCAGCCCTCCTGGCCTCGGCCTCTGGCTCCACAGCCAGCCCCGCTCTGGGCTCTGCACTGCTCGGCTGGATGCCTGGAACACGACCACCTCCGTTTTCTGTGTCTTCAGCTGGAAAACAGAATTATGGTCACCACCTCCCTCAGGGGGCAAGGACTCGCTGTGGAAATGGTCTGGGAAAGATCCAAACCCACCGGCTGCTTGGAAGGGGCGCTGCTGCATGAATAAGCCGTGGCCCGGGGCCCACTCTGCAGCTCTGAGGTCTGTTTATCTTCCCGGCTCACAGTCCCCACAGGTGGGGGTGGCCGAAAGGCAGACCTGCCCTTTGCAGAGCCCTCTCCTGGCGGCTCACTGCGCAGGGGTGGGAGGGAGCGTGTCCCCGAGAGCTTCTACAGGAGAGCACAGATGCAGTCCAGGAGGTGGGCCTTGCGCCCAGCCTGGGAAGGCCGTTTCACTTCTCGGGGTCCGAGCTTCACAAGGGCCATGTGGGGCTGGCAGGGAAGGGATGCTCATTCTCATTCTACAGGAAAGGAAACAGACTTGTTCGAGCCCCAGGACTGCGGGGCACAGGCCCTCAGCCTCTGTGCACAACTCCTGGCCTTGCAGTCCACACCTCAACCCTAGCCTGGAGCTGTTGGAGCAGTCAGAGAATGCAGGGTGGCTGTCAGAAGGGGACGAGCTCCAGACAGCCTCCCCCGCAGAAACAGAATACAAGCTGCACCTGCAAGTCTTACATTTCTTCTAACCACAGGTAAAAAGCATAAAAAAAAAAGAAAATTGACTTCAACCAATTTATTTTATTTAACTCTATGTCTTCAAAATACTATTTCAACATTAATACATCAAAATTATCCATTATTAATGGGACCAGCAGTTAGCATAATGGCTATGTCACTGGACTCCCATGGAGCCGACTGTGGTTCGAGTCCCAGACCTGGTGGCTTAAACTCACTGGGTGCATGTGCATGAGTGCCCAAGATCCCAAGAGGAGAATGGAGGAGAGGGGATTGCAGCGTGGCCATCCCCCCTTGGGGGGTGATTTCTCGCTTTCTGTCTCTGTCTCTCTCTGTCTTTCTGGCGAGCTCGGGCACCCTATAGCAAAAAAAAAAGAAAAAGAAAAAGAAAAGAAAAGAAAAGAAAAGAAAAGAAAAGAAAAGAAAAGAAAAGAAAAGAAAAGAAAAGAAAACCCTCTCCTAAAACAAACAAACAAAAATTATCCATGAATTATTTTAACGCTGTTACAGTCTCTTCAGTTGCTAGTAACGGCAATGCCGGAGTCTGGGTGGTTTAAGAGAAGAAGTTTATTTAGCTCACGGTTTGGTGGCCCAGGGCACCTGGTAAGGGCCTAGTGGACTACACGGTGAGGGCAGGAGCTGGCACAGGGCAGAGCATCTGTGTGCCCCCTTCTCTCTTCCTCTTTGTAAACCCACTGGGGTTCCATCGTGAGAACTCTGGGAACTCATCTCTCAGCTTCCTGGTAACGGCTGTTTCCCTGGCAGCTGCTCTGCCGAGGCACCAGGGTCCCCCCTTCCCCACGTGCAGATGGTCTTTAGCCAAGGACTTGCAGGGATCCCTGTGCACATTTCTGGGAATCTCACCAATTACAGATACCTCCCCCCATTCTTGCATGCTATGCTTCAGTGACAGAAATCTTGTTTGCATACATTATGGTTTGTGCTTCTGAAGTGTCACTAAAGACCCCCTTTGCCCCGGTCACCGGATCTTCTCCTCTGTTAAACTCACACCTTCACTTTTCACAGTTCGGTCTTTAACCCAGAGAGCTCACTGTCTAGGCAGTGCTGGGCAGGAACCCTCACTGCTACTTCTCCATGCACTGGAAACCCCCACCGAAGACTCCTTCCTTTCCCACCAGGCTGCCGGGCACCACGCCAGTAAACCCAGTTCCCACCTACCACGTCAGCCCTCCCGTTAAACCCAGTTCCCACCTACCACATCAGCCCTCCCGTTAAACCCAGTTCCCACCTACCACGTCAGCCCTCCCGTTAAACCCAGTTCCCACCTACCACGTCAGCCCTCCCGTTAAACCCAGTTCCCACCTACCACGTCAGCCCTCCCGTTAAACCCAGTTCCTACCTACCACGGCAGCCCTCCCGTTAAACCCAGTTCCCACCTACCACGTCAGCCCTCCCGTTAAACCCAGTTCCCACCTACCACGTCAGCCCTCCCGTTAAACCCAGTTCCCACCTACCACGTCAGCCCTCCCGTTAAATCCAGTTCCCACCTACCATGTCAGCCCTCCCGTTAACCCAGTTCCCACCTACCACGTCAGCCCTCCCGTTAAACCCAGTTCCCACCTACCATGTCAGCCCTCCCGTTCTCCACCCTGTGTGGTCTCACGGTCATGTCTCACGAATAGCCACAGACGGGTTGTACGGCCTTGCAACTCATGTTCATGACAGAGCAAGCCTCCCTCCCTCGACTTCCTTAGTGAGCGATTTCTGTTTATAATTTATATTTATCAAATTTCTCGAATTATCCAACTGGAGTTTTTATTGAGTATGCAACAACTTTATAAAGTGCTTTGGGGAAAAATTTTTTTTTTAAATCTCATCCAGGATTATTTGGATATTCTTAATTCTTCTATTTAATCCATGTATAGTTTTAACCCATATGTAGTTTTTTATAATCTACATTTCCCATGAACTGTTCCAAGAGCCCTTATATAATAACCCTACGCTGTGGCCCACGGACTTCATGTCAAACACCGTATCCCAGTAGGCCCGCAGGTACAGTTCTTGGCTCTCCCAGAAACCTTTGGTCCCAAGGTGCCAAGGGCACCACTGCGAAGGACAACCAGTAGTCTGCTTCCCAAGCCCCCAGCAGAGCCCACCCCTCCTGCTAGGAGCCGTCACCCCAGGAACTGTGTCAAGACGGCCAAGCAGGCTTTCCAAGGGGCCTCACGTGGGCACAGTTCCGAGCATGACCGCCTTTCCCCATCTGCATTCAACTGCAGCCACCGCACAGGCCCCAGACAGAAACATCCAGCATTTTAAAATGACTTTATTAAAGGCTATTAATATAAAATACGACCAAGTTACAAGTTGTCAGGAAGAGTTTATCATTTTTTAAAATGTGTATCAAAGAAAGGAGGCGCTAGGAAAAGGAGGCCCCTTCTGCCATCCACACGGGGGCGAGGCTCACGGTGAGGCCTGCTGCCCCAGGTGGGCAGCGCTCCCCACCCGGCCAGCCAGAGGGGCCGAGGTAAAGCGGAGTGTGCTCCCGAGCCCTGGGGAGCTCCTATAAAATGTGTCACCAAAACCGAGACACAGGATCCTTGCTGCATCCCAGGGGCTGAGGGTGGGCATGGGCCAGGCTCTAAAGCCAGATGGCTTCAGCTGCAAAGTGTGCACGGTCTCAAAACTCGTCTGAACTCCCCATCCTGACGCGGCAAACAGAGTTTAACGTCCGTACGCTGAGACGACTCGGAGAAGGGGAAGAACCGTCTTCGCATCCACTTCGCCCAGGGTGAAGACCCGAAGCCCAGCAGGAGGGAGACCACCAGTCCGCGTCCTCCAGCCCTTGGCTCTGTCCAAAAGCTGAGCAGAGCAACCAAACCCTAGGAGCCTCTCCGGGACTTCCCAGTTTCTGATTCTACATGTGATTTGGGACTCCACACCAACCAGAGCCACTATTCGCAGATACACTGAGGCCTGCTGGGTGCAGGGCCCCAGACGGCAGTAAGGGGCGGCTTTCGATAATCCCCACATCTCAGCCCCGAGGAGAACTTCACGGCTTTCTGGGAACGTGGGGAAGAAGTCGGGACTCCAGCCGCGAGGACAGGTCACCCTGGTCGGCGTCCCAAGCCGCAGACCTCTCCCTGCTGAACCAGCACTCGGGGACTCACGCGCACACGTACTGCCACCTGGGTTCTAGAATGGCTGCAGCTTCAAGGCAGAAAGCAGAGGCAGGAGGCCGTGCTCTGAGGCTCCCTGTGTGCGGTTAGCCTGCAGGGGGCTGGTGGCAGTGCCAGCCGGGATTCCTAGGGCCCGTCTCCCCTTGGATGTATCAACCGTGCCTAAGCAGCTCCGAAAGGACCTGTTTTTGCCAAGTTACAGCTGGTCGCTAAAGGAGGAAGGTCACTCCAGGCCCCGAGGCTTCGGGACCCCAAGCGACTGGCAGCAACCAGAGTGAGTGCCGGCCACGCTGCGGTGCTGGCAGAACCCTCCTGGGGAGCGGCCATGTGCTTTGTCTGCAGCCAGATAAAATATCCTGGGAATTGGTTCAAACACACATTTGGGTACTGACACCAAGCTCTCCTGGCAGGGCTCAGAGGGATTAAGGCTTCAGGTGAGGAAACTGCAGTGGGAGTGGGGTGGAGGTCACGCCGCAGGGCTTGGACAGCTCAGGGGCCACAGGTCAGCGACCCTGGCAGGGAGTGGCTTCCCTAGCAGAGCTCCATGCCTCTCTGCAGACCAGGGCCACCTCGGTCCACGGGCAGCAGGGAGCTTGTAGGTGTTCGAACCGATACCACACAGGCCTCCAGGAGGCGCTGCAGGGCCGCCACTCTTCCACTCTGCTCCGGTGGAGGTCAGGGGTTGGGAGGCTCCTTTACAACCCAGCCTCCCGGTCCTTGGGATGGAGGTGTCATCCTGCCAGTCTCCAGCTGCCAGAAGAGCCCGCCCTCCAGCCGTGCCCACCATCTGCCCTGGCTCCACAGGTGCCCACAACAGGGGCAATCACAAGCCACATACAGAACAAGAACTTCCAAAAGGAACTGGTACAAAATCAAGAAAAGCCATAGCCCCATTGTTGCTGAATCTAGATACAAAAAAACAAAAAGTTAATGCAAAATTTTAAACACGCAGCTCTTTTTAAACAAAGGCCAGTACTTTGAATACACGTTGGGGCAGCATAGATGCCACCTGCCACGTGCCAACGGTCTGCTTTCTGGGTGCAGGGTGGCACATGCTTAGAGGCGGGGCCCTGGCCAGAGACGCCGGGACAGTTGTGTGCTGGGTAGAAGTGTGGAGGCCAGATCTGTCCTAGGGACTGCCAGCACGCTGATGCCATCGAGCTGAGGACACGGAGGACGTGCCATCGCCCAGGGGAAGCCACGCATTAAACAGGGGTGGGGAGTGAAGGAGGGGATGGAGATTGCGTTTTGAAGTTCTATGAGCTGGCTGGGAAAACGCTTCCTTTGCGGAGGGAAAGTGGGTGGGGCTGGGAACAGAAGTTTTATTTATAAGCTTTTATTGAATTCTAAGCGGTTCTTAAAAACTCCAAATGTAAAACTTCTGTTATCAAATCACTGAAAATAGCATATATATCTGGTTTTACCAAAAAAGGAAAAATCTGGCAATATTTACTAATTCGTTTCCAAATGATTAAGAAAAGAGTGTAGAGAAATTGGGAAAATACCGAAAAATTATGCCCTTTTATCCTCCTCGTGTGACACTTTGGAAAGCAGTTGGGGATCCTGGTTTGCCGATTTTGTCAGACACGTTTTACCAATTGTCCAGAAAATCAAATCCGGTCTTCAAGACGACATTACTCGAGCTGACCTGTAGGAAGAACGAACACACTGAAGTAAGGTATGAGCACTTTTTTTTTTTAATTGTGCACAATCTAAAAACAGCACCTCATTTAAAATGACCCAAATGAAATACCCTGCTTCTGTCTCAGAGGCTCCTTGACCTCGATTTACCTGAGCTTGGAACCAAAAGGTTAAGTAAATTCACTGCAAGAGTGCGCCCTGCCCTAGCCCCTCCACCCACAGCTCACAGCGTGGCTGTGAGCACAGACCCACTACGGGACAGGGACAGCATGTGCTGCTTTTCTGTCAGTCTTTTCTGAGGGCAGACATGTTAAATTTATTCATCATAAAACAAGAGAATTATAGGGATATTTTATAATTTCTAATGTAAAACAAGCGCACGTGTGGATGCAACAAAGCAAAAAAGAACCTGTAAAAGGGGGTGAGAATGTCGGGGAGAACGAAAAGCTCTTTCTTCGGGTCACATGGGGGAAGCAGGGTTTTCCCAAAGCCGTCAGGACCAGTCTTTGTTTGGAGGGAAGCAGGATGGACTCGCTGGCGCAAGGCAGGGGCGCTGCTGGGCTGAGCACAGTGGCCGCGGTGGCCCACCGCCAGCAGTGGGGACACCGGCGAGGGACCCCCCTGAAGCTGCCTCGGACAGAAGCACAGGGATTCGGTCCCGCTCTTTTTCTGGCGAGCTTGCAGTCACTGGGCACACACGCTTACCTCATCACTCCATCCTCTATGGTCCCACGTCAGGGCCAACCCTGGCCTCCACCCTCCAGCCAGGCTCATCTGCGGACTGGACTGCCCCTACCTAGTGCCCCCAGAGCTCAGCAAGTGCCGATCGCTCAGAGACCTTGCATGGCAGAGGCGCCACTGGGCCCGGCCATGCGGCCTGCAGGGTGCGAGCAGACCAGCTCCAGGTAGACACACACAGGCTGCGCCCATGGCCTGGAGGGTGCAAACAGACCAGCTCCAGGTAGACACACACAGGCTGCGCCCACGGCCTGCAGGGTGCAAACAGACCAGCTCCAGGTAGCAGGCTGTGCCCATGGCCTGGAGGGTGCCCCAGCTCCAGGTAGACACACACAGGCTGCGCCCACGGCCTGGAGGGTGCAAACAGACCAGCTCCAGGTAGACACACACAGGCTGTGCCCATGGCCTGCAGGGTGCGAGCAATGCGGGCTCAGGCGCCTGTGTGCAAGCGGGCTGCTTTGCTGACCAGAGACAAGCCCTCCATGAAGGCCTCCCTCAGGTGTACTGACCGCCCTGTTCCCCGGCTTGGTTTTGTGTAACCCTGTAACGCCAGTGCCGTTTAAAGTTAGGAGCAGGCACTTGTCTTCTCTGCGCCGTCTCATTCTAAGCGATGCAGATAGACGGGTAAAGACCAGGGTCACACTGCTCCCCCAGGAAACCAGAGCACTCAGGGGCCCCGGGCTGCTCACGCCCCTCACCCACTGAACCCAGGGCTTCCTTCTGTTTCTCCTCCACCCCGAGGGACCACCTTTCTCGATGTCCTCCGGACACTCAACCTGCCCTGCTTAGGAACCAGCAGCCAACCCCTCCTGACACCAGAATCCCCTGATACGGCTGAACTCTTGGAGAGGCTCTGGGGTCCCCTCAGGACCCCCGTGGGTCCCTTCCTCACTAGGCCCCACCCTCTCGCTGACAACTTCCTCCCCGAGCTCGCCCTGCGGGGCCCCACGTCGGACCTCACCTGCCCCCCCTGGCAGAGCTAACTGGACTTCCTGACCTCAGAAGCCCTGGGAGAAGGGCAGGTGAAGGAGGAGAGAAGGGGAAGGGGAAAGTGTGAGCACCTGTGGCCCCCTGTGGCCCCACTCAGTACCCCGGAAGAAGGGCCCCACCTGTGCAGGCTTAGGCTCCATGAAGAGTGCGTCGTCCTCGTCACCCTGTGTGTCCTCAAAGGACAGCAGCTTCCTCGCGGGCTCGGAGGGGGCGGCCTCATGCGAGCTGCAGGGGGAGGCCTGGGCGGGCTGGGGTCTCTCACGCTCCCCGGTCTGGCTCACACCGAGAAGGGTGCGCTGCTCCTGGCGGAGGGCGCTGGGCTTGTCCGCCTTGGCCTCCCTGTCCCTCGGGGCGGGCTCCGGCCGATAGCAGGCAGGTGAGACCTTCTCCCCCTTCTCCATGGACTTGATCTGACTGGGGGTCAGCGACTGGAACTCGGCCTCGGAGCCCTCGCCCCGGGACCGCTCGGCGTTGATCTTCCAGAAAGACGCTTCCTCGTCCTTTCGGGCAGGGCCCAGGGCATCCAGGCTGGAGGACCTGCTGCCCTGGGAGGCCTTGAGAGCCTGCGGGCCCTGCGGAGCTTTGGACAGCGGCCTGGGCTCGCTGGCTGCGGTGCCAGTGCCGGGCTCCTGGACGGGCAAGGCGCAGATGCTGAACTCCATCTGACTCTGCGGGCCGGGAGAGGGACAGACAGCGCCTTAGAGCCCGTGGGCCGGCACGCGCTCCCTCCCTGCACGCCCGTACAGTCCCTCTGCTGGAATATTCGTCTGTCCCGAGTGCTGTTCGGGACCACCACATGCACCAGCATGGCGCCAGAGGCTTCCACATCAAGACCGGTCACATGCTGAGCTCCGAGTAGCACCGAGGCCCCTGGATCACCAGGAGGTGCAGGCTCTCTGCTCGGCTGCTCAGCCTCCCTCTGGAGGAGCTGCCCTTGCTGGGAGGTGATGGGGGATGCACAGAGCAGAAACCACTCGGCAGGGGGGCGGCTTCAGCACAAATACCCATGGGCCGGGTGGGGTGAGGCCCATGGCCCACATCCCAGTGCCCACAAAATGCTCTCCATCCAGGAGCCACCTCCCCATGGTCGACTCAGAAAAGGAGGGGCCAGGTGTTGGGCCGACACCCCACGGGAACCTGACCCGCCTCCAGGCAGAGGGCGCTGGAGGACGGTGCCTGCCCAGCTCTGCCGAATCGGGCCTGGAAACGTTCTCCATCACGCCCTCCCTCACACTCCCCTCACTGTCCTCAGACAGACAGTGACAGAACGACGCGACAGACAGTTTGACAAATAGGACAAAGACCAAATCACACCCGTAGTCACACCTGTGAGGCTGTGGACCCTCTCCACAAGCACGTCTCGGAAAGCTGTACCCTGAGGCAGAGACCTGGGGTCCTGCTTTCTAGCAGCTCCTCTGTGGTGCGTGGCCTCGCCCCCGACCGTTCTGTCCACTGACGCCGCAGCTCCCGGTGGCCGCCTGTCGCCATTTTCCTCTCGGGACAATTTGCTCATCTTACCTTCCCGCTCACAACCCAGGTCGGCCATGAGCACCACCATGCACACAGCCTTCCCAGTCTAGGTTAACTTCTTCAGACAGAAGTCCAGAGAGAAATGTCACAATACGAAAGGTTTGGGGCCAGCAGCTGACATGGTGGTCAGGGTACTGAACTCTCACATGGCAGACCACGGTTCGCGTCCTAGACCTAGTGGCTTGCCTTCTCACTTTCCCTCTCTCTCTGTCTCTCTCTAGTGAGTGCATGTACCCTATAGAAAGCTTAAATGATAATAATTATTATTAATTAGCTAGTTTTTTAAAAATACGAAAGGTTTGCACTTTTCCTTGTTGATGGTTTTGGTTGTAAGCCATCACACTGCCTCCCGAGAGCTGCCGCTATTTCTACCACCAGCTGCACAGCGGAGACTTTTCCACAGGGTCTCGCTCCGTGTGCTCCTTCTGCCTCCGCCTCCTGAACAGCTGGGCCCACAGGTGTGTGCCCAGACCTCACTTTTAACATGGCCAGGAATCCATGACCAGTCCACTAGGAGACGGCGCAGCTGGATTTCAACCTGGTTCAAGTGATTTCAAGGCCTGGACCCTTGGCCAGGCCTCGCTGCATGGACAAAGCCAGTGGCCACAGGTACGGCCAACATGGGAACAGCAGAGCCTCCTGCTCCACACACACATGCACACACACACACATGCACGCACACAGCGTGACTTCTACACATCTGTCCATGATCTCATCTGATTTTCAGGGAACTATTTCTGAGTGAAGCATTCTGAATACTCTGCATATTTCCAAATCCCACAACAGAACACAGGAAGCATAGGGATGGTGGTTTCTTTAAATAAACAAATTGCTAAAAATAGTTGGGAAGTGGAGCCCAGAGCTCAGAGGACAGAGTGGCTTTGATCTGAAATTGTCATGTAAGGAAGGCACTTAGAACTGGGCACTTGGTCAGACCCTAGGTTTTTGAGGATCAGCAGTTTCTCCAGTGGGAACTTTGCTTAGAAGCTTCTAGAAGGCAAGGTAGAACATTCGCCTATGTGGAAAGCGGCAATGGGCCAGGCATGCTGGGGAGAGAAGCCAGCAGGTTCCCAGGTGGCCCCAGGGCCACTGCTGTGAAGGAACCCAGCAGCCCTGAGCTGAGTGCATCCAGAAGACGGCCACATGGACAGGCAGGCCGCCCCTCCACTTCTAAGCAGGGGCGACTCCAGCTGTGCCCTCTGTGCTGACAGAGCAGCTCCCTGGCTTGGGGGCTACAGAGGTGACCGCAACCGTCAAGTCCCCACGTTTGTCTCTCTGTCCTCTGTGTGCCTATGTCGCTCTCAGCTTCACAAGTGACATGTGACTGTAATCTCCTTTAAAAAGTCCTCACGGGGGAGCAAGCCTGTGACGTGGTGGTGAAGGCAGCTGGATCCCACATGGCCAACTGTGCAGTTCAAGTCCCAGACCTGGTGGCTTGAAAGATGCGCCAGGCACATGTTCTTTCCAAAAGGAGAAGTGGAAGAAAAGGGATTATGGCTTGGCCATCCCGCGTGGGGGTGCTTTCTCCCCAAAGACTACATGTGCTCTCTAGCAAAATAAAAACAAACAAAAAAAGTCCTTGTGGGTCACTGTGCTGGTTTCAGGGCTCTTCTCCACGTCTTAATAATTCTATTATCTAGAATTTCTAAATACAAACCCGTAGGGGTGGGACAGGCAGGAGAAGGGGAGGAAAGGATTTTTTTTTTTTTAAGTTATATTTTTACTTCCATGAGAAAGAGACAGAGACACGCCGACAGGGCTTGATGCTGCGGTTCCCCAGCTCCTGCCAGCCCAGCATGGCCCGTGTGTGCCCAGCCCCTCAGGAAGGTCTCTGGTGAGGCGGGGACCTGCCCCGGGGTCAGCCTCGCAGCGCGCCCCCCATCTCCCCATCTCACTGCTCAGCCGCCCCCGGGCCACAGGAAAGGATCTTCTTTTCCTGAGTAGATCCAACTTCTTGGCTCTAAAACTTCCAAGAACTTTAACAAAAACTCCTGCAGGGCCAGGTAGAGGACCCTCCGCTCGGAATGCAGCTGGAGGCCCCCCTCGTCACCCCTCCCGGGTACCGCAGTGGTGGTGCTGCCCTCCCCGTAGCAGCCTGCTCGGGGAGGACGGGACTGCGACCTCGCGCTCCGGGGCTCGCCGTGGCCACGGGAGGCAGCTCCTTCCACTGCAGCCATTTGCCTTCCTCCTTCTTTTCATTTTCTCATTTCTCACCTACTTTAACTGCACATCTTTGTGGGCACGACAAGGTGGGCAAGGCAGGGATACGGTGCGGTGTGTGACCGGCAAACCGAGCTCTGACCCGGCACCGTCTGCGTGGAGGCCCTGCCCTACGCCTATGCCTCTTCTCTCCTGTGCTCAGGGCTGCGGCCAGCCTGGGCTCAGCCCAGCTGCCGAGCCTCCTGCCTGCGGGCCGGCCCTGGCCGCTGCACCACTGCACACCCCCGGTCCCGGGGCCCTGCCAGAGCTCAAGAGCATCTCACATAGCCAATCCAACGCCAGTCTCCCTTCCCCTCAGGAAATGGCAGATCCCCACCCCACCCCATCTGGGCACCTCGGACCCCTCACCCACCACCAATCAGCCACCCTGGCATCTGCCCTCCTCCACGCTCTCCTCGGCCCACCTCTCCCCACCCCGCCTGGCTCTCTAGCCCGACCTCACAGAGCATGTGTCTCTGGGCAATATGTCCCCCCAGTGCCGCCCCTCCCACCGCCCCTGGTCTGTCCCCTCTCCCTGATCTGGCAGCCTAGTGACACTCTTGGGCCAAAGAATGAGATGCCAGGAGCACTGTACGGTCTCCTGCCAGGCCAGCCAGGTGGGCGAGCGGCTCCCACCAGCACCTCTGCCTGGTGCCCCACCCTCAGCCAGCACCTCCCCTCCTGCTGGGGGTCCAGGCAGTCAACCCTCTGCCCCAGGGTCCCTACAGAGCTGTTCACAGAGCACAAAGCGTCTCCAGCTGGACTGTCACCCCGCAAGGCACAGTGTCCCCTGCTCAGAGTCAGAAGGGCCCAGGTGCTTGGGCCTTCCTTGCACCTGTCCATGACTGCCAATGCCGTGACTTCCAAGGGGCAGGAGGTCAGGGAGGCCTGAAGCCGCCTGGGAAAGGCCACAGCCCGACCCCACCCAGCTATGGGCAACCCTGCTACTCCAGGGACAGACCCCGCTGCAGGTCCCAGGTGGGGGCGACACACACCACACCCACGCCCTGGGGGACCAGAGTCAGCGTGAGAGGAGCCAGGCCCAGCAGGGACCTGCAGCAGCTGCCAATGCCCAAGGCCGTGCTCACCGAGGTGCGGGGGCAGGAGACAGCCCAGCACGCAGGGTCCAGGGCAACCCACAGCATCAGTTTCCCAAGCGCAGAGCAGGCGCTGCGAGGAAACACACACAGCTTGGCCCCCCTCGAGGCAGGGAGGGTGGTCATTCTCCTTTTTATTAAAGAGAAGGCCTGGCCTGGAAGCCTGGCATACACCCGTCTGCGGGACCGCCGTCCACCCCAAGGCCTAGAGCAGCCAGCGGCCGGGAGAGCATAGGGTAGACAGCAGACAATGGAGGTCCAGGCACAAGTTTCTTCTTCTTTTTTTCTTTTTGGAAAGGGTTTTGCTATAGGGCGCGTGCACTCACCAGAAAGACAGAGAGAGACAGAGAGACAGAAAGCGATAAATCACCCCCAGGAGGGATGGCCACACCGCAATCCCTTCTCCTCCATTCTCCTCTCGGGATCTTGGGCATGCATGCACACACGCCCGGCATGAGTTTAAGCTACCAGGTCCGGGACTCGAACCTCAGTCAACTACATGGGAGTCTGGCGACACAGCCATTACGCTAACTGCTGGTCCCACAAGTTTCTTACTTCAGGGAAAAAAAGCCCATTTTCTCAGGTGCAGAAAAGGGCTGGGCTCTTGGAAACAGAGCACGCCAGCCTCTCCCACTGCAAAGGCACCACAGGGCCAGGGCCCCGCAGGAGCAAGCCGCGTGAAGGCCGCTGGGCGGGAGCCAGCCGTCAGCGCTGCCCACAGGCAGGAAGCCGGGGTGGGGGTGGGGGGTTCAGCTCAGTGCTGCTCCCCTCTTCAAGAGCCTCTGCCCCCGCACCAGACTGCTGGCCCCAGCTCCACGCCGGGGAGCTGCAGAGCCTGGCGGGGTTGTGGGGTCAGGCTGGGCGTCAGCACCCATGTGGGGCACTGGGTCTCAGCTGGCCAGGAACCTTCTAAAAACAGAACGGCCACAGCTGAGCCCGGGTCTGTCTCTGCGGCCCGCTCACTGGAGAGGAATGCGGAATGTCTCGCAAAGGGGGCCCTCCGCCAAAACCAACCGTCAGGCTTGGCTGCTGCAGGCAGGGCTCAACTGTCAGGCCAAGGCTCTAGAATGCTGTCGGGAGACGCGGGCCTACTAGAGCAGCGCCTGGCATCTCCCCACCTCCCCACCGACGGAGAAGAGGAGGCACAGCTTCTAGAACCTCAGGGTTAAGGGAGGGCCGCCCTGCAGAGGCCGCGTGGTCCGGCCTGGTGGTCCAGCCGCCCCGATGCCAAGGCTCCCGCACACACCAGGGACTAAATACCTGCTCTGGAGGTTCACCAGGCCAGGCCCAGTGGGGAGCCCCAGGAGCCTGAAGAGACGGGGCAGCCGAAGCAGGTTAGACCCCCAGCCACCCTCCTGGGACAATTCAGCAGGGGAGCAGCAGGCCAGGGGCATTGAGGTTACAAGGCAAGTCACCGTCCCTGTCACCTGGGGCTGATTGTCTCCCAGGGACAGACATGCCAGCAGAGAACTCACGGGACACTGCTGTGCCTGCGTCCCTCGGGCTCTGGCCCTGTCACGTGCGGTGGGGGCCCTCTGGGGGACACAGCGTCAGGGCTGCCGGCTCACGCCTCACTTCATGCCCTGCTTTCCTGTCTAGGAAACGGGCCGCTGGGAGGGTACTCCAGGCACGCACCAAGGTGCTCGGCACAGACCGTGTGCAGTGACCGCTCGGCATCGTCAGGTAACTATGGAGGGTGGAGCTGCACCGTGTCTGGAGGGGAAATGGACCTCTGCAGGTGTGGGCGATGGGGCAAAGTCGCTGAGATTAGCAAGAACCTGGTGGCTGGGGCAGGAGAGAACAGAGTCTACGGGGCTGAGGGGCTGTAGGTCAGAGCAGCAGGAAAGACCCAGGCTACAGGAGAGCAGGAAAGATCTAGATGGAGGGATAGTGTGTGGGGGAGGAGGCACAGGGTCAGCGGTCAGTTTGGGACTCAGAGGGGTCGGGGTCAGCCCAGAAGGAGGGCGGGAGGCAGCAGATGGGGCCCCAAGCTGAGCAGCAGCTACGCTGAGGTGGGGGGGCCCGGTCCAGGGGACGAGGCTTCTCGGACACTCGCAGTGGGCCACGAGGAGGGATGGCCGAGCAGCGCCATGATCAGAACCAAGGAAATTCACCACGCCTGGAAGACCCCAATGGAAGGAATGGCCCACCTGTCCCTGCGGGCACTGGACCCCTGCAAGCCACAGGCAGACTCTGCACCCACTCAGCTGCCAGCCACCCCTGCCCACGCCCAGTGTGCTGCCCTACAGCAGGGACAGGACACCGGCCTCCGGAGGGCGAGGATTCGGCGTGCCAGCCCTACCTGGCACTAGCACTGAGGAGGTGTTCTGCTCATGAGCACGGATTCCTCCTCCCGCGGAAGGGGCTGCAGCCTCCCTGAGCGGGTGATCTGCACGGGCCCCCGCAGGGCCTGACACCACGGAATCGGGAACCCACCCGCCCCAGACAGGCCACTGGACATCCAGCTACAGAAGGGGGTGGGCAGGACGGAGGGCCCAGACAGCGCGGGGGAGGAGAGCAGGCTGGGAGTGGGGCCGTGCTCCCGGGCCACGGTCTGACCTGCCTCTCAGGCCTTCTCCAAACACTCCACAGACCCCGGGGAATGCTAGGCATCTCTGGGCTCCCTGCCTCCTTCCCGTCTGGGGCATTCTCAGTGTGGGTTTTTTCCTCTCCGAACATCAGTAGCATGAGAGAGGAATGCGATGTCGGGTCCCCACGGCACACTCCGGCAGAGTGCCTGCCTGGCTGATGGCTGAGCGGAGATGAACCATGCCCCCACAGGGACAGAAAGGCCTCCCTCTGAGCCTCCCTTCCAGGACGGATGGAGGCTGAGCAAGAGGCCCCACAGCACCAGTCTCAGGAGGAAGCGACTTCTGAGGGACAGGGCAGAGGGCCCAGAGGGGCTCACAGGAGCTGGGTTTGAGACGGCCGGTGGCTTGGTGGTGAAGGTGGCTGGATCCCACAGGGCTGACTGAGTGGTTCGAGTATGGACCATGGCCGGGTGCATGTGCATGCGTGCCCAAAATTCCTACAGGAGGAGAAGGGACAGCAGCATGGCATGGATATCCCCTCTCGGAATGCTTTCAAACCACCCCCATCTACCTGTGGCAAGCACAATTCCCTACAGCAAAAACTAAAAACCACAGCAACAATTTAAAAAACAAGAAGCCGGGTTCACAGCTGCAACAGAGACAACATGGCACCTGCCAACGCCATCGGTCTCCTGACCATGGCTGGGTTTAACCAGGGCGGCAGCCGCAGCCCCGTACACGGCACCAGGTCACTGTGTGCAAGTGAGAGGTCCTGGGCAGGCCAAGAACAAGGAGGCCAGGCTGCAGGGACGGCCACCGCGAGGGAAGCCAGGACTCGTGGGTTTACTCTGGACCGTCGCCAGCTGGGTTGAGTGACCCTTGGCTTTCTGTGCCCTCAGGACCAGCTCCAGGCATCTGCTTTCCACGGGCTGAGGCCGTGCCTGTGTCGGCAGTGGCTCCAGGAACTGCTCGACGTTTGTCCCAGAATGTCACTGCCAAGTTACGACAGATGAACTGTCCCGTTCCACAAGAGCCGACTTGGAGCCCGTAACAAGGACAAGTGCTCTCGTGGGGCACTTGACGGCTTAGGTCCTACAACACTGAAACGGTCTTGCCCTGCCTTCACCCCCGGGCCACCACACCCAAGCTGTCCATGCCCAGGGCAGAGTACTGGTGACTGCGGCTAGAACCGTCTGCGGCATTAGCGCGTCTCATTAGGGAGCCCCGACAAGGGGAGCGTGGGGGCCCCGGCTGAACACCAGTGGAATGATGGGCTTCCTGCCCACTGCAGCCTCCGCTGCAGTGTCAGAAGATGCGGGACCGTCCTGGGACTTCCGAACTGCCGTCACTCCAGGCAGCTCCTCGACCTGAAGTGCTCTCCCCAAGCAGAACACAGTCGCCCCTGGACCACTGCCCAGGCTCTGCGCTCTGCACAGACCCCGGTCAGTTACAGTCAGCAGCGGACTTAAGGGACAGGACACCCAGCAGACACGGCCTGCATCTTCATCTTCAGGGTACTCAGGAGCCCCTGCGGGGATGCCCCGAAGGCAGACAGACTGCCGCTTCTCCACGACACCCTCACCCGAATGAATACGTGGGGTATTTACCCACTCCTCACCTGGGGTACCAACAGCCTCCGCTGGCACCTGCCTCCCTGTCCTGGGGCCAGCTCGCTTCACCGGGCATCAGCGACTGCTACCGAATTCTGTCTGAGCACAGAGCCCGGCAGCGCCCTGCCCAGGGAACCCATCACAAGGTTCACGTAAGACCCAGCCCCCGTGTGAGGGCGTCAGGGTCCCTGTGGGCTCCCACTGCTCACCCCACCCTGCCTGACTCCTCACAGGCTCATGGACATCCACGGCGGCTGGGCGTGGGCTTGAACCAACAACTGTGGGACAGGTGAAAGCCAGGGATCAAGCCCCTTCGAGGTTCAGCTCAGAAATGCTGCTCGGACCCACTGCAGTCTGAGCCCGAGCCCAGGCCCGCCACTGCGCGCCCCCACCGTGGAGAGAACCCTCCACACACGGCCCCGAGTGCACCGGGACTCAGAACACCCTGGTCTTCCACCTCCTTTCAGGTTAGAGACCCCACCTCGCGGTCACTGCGCTCCTCACTGCTCCCCCTGCACTCGGGGAGACTCGGGAGATGCGGGAAGTGGTAAAACCCACTAGGCGTGATGCACGTCAGCAGCGCCGGCAGTGGTGGTGAGGGGCGAGGGTGACTGGGAGGAGTCAGCACCGTGCCGGACGCGCCAGCCGGCGTGAGCACTCATGCACCGGCCGGCTCGCCACACAGCACCTGCTCAGGGTTGCACATGGCACGCGTCTTGCCGGGGTGCAGAGGGGCCCTAGCAGGGTGACCCCGTCAGCAGGCTGCTGGGAGCCCTAGTCGCGGGGCGCTGTGGGGTGCTGCAGGGCCCTGGCCAACATCCTGACCACTGCTCCGAATCCCATCCCCAGCAGCAGCTTCCGAACTCCTGTCCACGCCCCCTGTCTCCACTGGGCAGTGGGCGCCACTGCAGTCTCGGTCCATCAGATGCTGCAAGAAAAACACAGATGCCATTCTTCCTGAAAGGACAAATACTTCCGAATTTAACCACTTACCCTTGTTTCCCAGGAGAAAGGGGCAGAGTGCTCATCTTGCCAAGTTATATCCTGAAATAAAAATTCAAAAATAAATCTGAGATCCAAACCCAGACATGCCCCACGCAAACATCCACCCAGGGCCACAGGGAATCAAGATTTAGGAAACCCCCCACGCCTGGCTCTCATCGCACTGATGTTTCACTGCCTGCAGAGAACGTGCTGACCGCGGGGTCTCACCCTCACCTTCCAGGGTGCCCCAGCCAGGCACGCCCTTCCCTGCCATAGAGCACTTAGCAAACGCCCACGAGGCCACGGCGGGTCTCGATCAGGCAGGAAGCTGAGCAGAAACAGACCAGAACTTGGCACACGCAGCAGAACCGGCACGCATGTCCCGGCCGTGCCAGTGAGTAGCTGTGTGGCCGCAGGACGGCTCAGCCTTTTGGAGCCTCAGTGTCCTCACCCACGGAAGGAGAATCTAGTACTGTGAGGACTAAAGAGAAACCTATGGGAAGAAGACCAGACCAGGCTCCGCCCGTCACCGCCGCCCGTCTCCCCTCCCCGCAGGCCGCGGGAGAGCGGAGGGCCCGGCGGGCAGAGTCAGAGCAAGATGCTCACCTGATGGTCCCAGGTCCAACGAGGACTAAGGACAAGAACCTCCGCCCTCACCGAGCAGGGCAGGACTGACAGAGCCCTCCGACGATGGATCTGACCTCGGAGCCAGCGGTCTGCTCTCTGACCTCACCTGGCCGTCCCAGCCGTCCTCCCCCCGGCCTTCCCCGACCCACCCAGCCGCACTCCTGAGCTTAAGGACGTGTCTATGCCCAGCTTCTATTAGGGAACACATTTTCTGGGACACACTGGATGATGCAGACTGAAAATAGAGTAAGATGTATTTTTTTAATTGAGACTGATTCTGGAACCAGCAGTTAGCGTAATGGCTATGTCGCTGGACTCCCATGTATTCGACTGCGGTTTAAGTCCCGGACCTGGTGGCTTAAACTCACGCCGGGCGCGTGTGCGTGCGTGCCCAAGATCCCTAGAGGAGAATGGAGAAGGGATTGCGGCGTGGCCATCCCCCCGGGGGGTGATTTCTCACTTTCTGTCTCTCTGTCTCTCTCTGTCTGTCTGGCAAGTGCACGCGTCCTATCGGAGAAAACCTCTCCAAAAAAATAAATAAAACTGATTCTAAGATTACTGTACCTGTATCTCTCCCCACCCACCCCCAGAAAGCCCGGGTGACTTATCTCCATACAGAAAGAACTGCAGGTAAATTCTGTCCTTCCCACCCCGGGGTTCTCTCGGCCCCAGAGTGGGTGATCTGCTCTCTACCCACAGGATTCTACCCAAGGGCCTTCTCCCTGCAGCTTCGGACACAGCTCACTGCACCCCAACTCAGCCTCCACAGTAACAGACAGGAGCAACACCAGAGCCCCCCATGGCACGCCTGGCACCCACTGAGCACAGGGGGACCTGGCCTTCTCCGTGCAGGACCTCCTCAGGTGATGGGGAAGGCACTCGGGGCTCAGCCCACTGAAGGCCTGTCCCAAGAAGGGGTTCAGGCAGGGACTATGTGGCGATGCCTCAGCACACCCCATGTGTGGCCATCCCTCCCAATGAGGCACAGCCAGGGGCCTCTGCTAACCCCCTGCCTAGTCTGTGCCCAGGGACACTTGCTGACTTCATGGCGAACACATGACGTCTACACCAAGCCAGGCTCTCCCAGGCTGCTGCTCCTCTGTAGCCGCCCAAGCCCCACATTCACCCCGACTCCCCAGGGTGGGGACACAGGAGGTGGCCGTCCATGGTGTGCAGATCCCGCTCCGTGCCCCACACTGGGGACCAGCCTCGGTGCTGCACAGGGATACATCTGTGCTCGCATGCTCTGGGGACAGTGAGCGCGAGGACCCGGGGCGGCGGGGAGGCTGGAGCTCAGGCCGGTGTCCTCCCGTCAGCTGTCCAGACGTCCAGCGTGGAACAAACATGGCTGGCAAAGGTATGAGCTTAAGTCCTGAGAGCTACACAGGCAGGAAATAACCCTCGGAAGGGGACTAAGCTGCACACGCATGGTCATAGACACAGCTCCGGGGAACACGGAGGGTGTGAGACGAGCCCGTGATACAGCATCTCAGCCCCAGTCCTCGCACAACGCCCGATGGCAGCGCTGACTTCCCAACTGCGTGCTCTGTCCCCACCGCTGAGGCCCAGCTTCTGAAACCGAGGGAACGGGCCCCTGGCCTTCCCTTCGGAATTTCAATTAGATCAAGTTACTTCCCAGTGTAGACACGTGCCCTGCCTGAATGGGGAAGGCTGTGGAGGAGTGGGAGGTTAGGCGTGTGGCTCGCAGGGTCCAAGGGGCTGGGGCAGCCTCCGCTGCAGGGCCCTGGGTCCCAGCCCTGTGTGTGCGGGGGGCTGGGGGGTGCCGCTGATCTAAATGATCTGAAAGTCCTTAAATTTCTGATCTCTCAGCACCCTCTGACCCTCCTTGAAGCAATACACTTGGAACCCGAAGGGGGCTGCTGGAGCGGAAATATCGCTCACCCTGGACTGGGCCTTGGAGGGGAGGAAATCAACTGGCCAGCGTGCCCCTTCCGCCCTGTGGCAGAGCACGGAGACTCGGGCAGGCAGGGCTGCGGGTCGGCAGGGAACGCCGGAGCCGGACTCCCTGTCACATGACGGCATCTGGCTCCTGAACACTGACTGTGCCAGCTGAGTCCCTCTAACTCCTCAGAGATGAACATAATACGGCTTTGGGTTTGGAGGGTGGCTGAGTGCAAGACTCTGCAGCAATAAGGTTTAGGCTGGAGCCAGGTCTCCGGCACTGGCAGCCCTCAGTAGCTGAAACGCCACGGGCGCCCACTGAAGTGGGGAGGCTCCCACTGCGACGTCTCCCCAGCTGGATGGCAAGTCAGCAATCCTGTGTTTGCTCCCGCAAGAAACTGAGTTAGAGAGTAGATTCCTTGTACTTTTGCAATCCTGAGCTCATAAAAAATAAGAAAGTACTTAACAAAAATCACCATGCCCCAGAAACCACGAGGGACGCTCTTTAATGTCAGCCATCGGCTGCAACTCCAGCCATAAAAAGCGCTGGCGGCAAGAACGGGCCCCCAGGCTGCTGAATGCAAATGGCATAAGAACTGCAAAGCGGCAGGGAGTGTGCGCACATGTGCACGCGCGCACACACGTGCACGCACACACGCTCACACACACACACACACATGCAGGGTGCTGTCCTCTAATCCACTCCCACGGTGACCAGCAGGCACCTGCAACATCACCAGGCACACAGCAGACCAGTCACGTGTCCCTGGAGGGTGTCTGGGAGGCTCTCCCACCCGCCTTCCTGCACCCAGGGTCTGAAATTGCCAAAGCACCAGAACACATCTGATACTCGGACCTCGAACAGCAGACCGGGCTGCGTTCTGGCTCAGTCCCCCTCTGAGTCCAACTCCCCCTCCAGGAACATCACGAGAAGACAGCTCAGGTCACCTCATGCCCCAGGGAGAAGGACGGGGCCAGAAGGCCCGGGAGGAGAGCACTGGGCCATTTAGCATGACCTGGAAAGGGGCTGCCAGTCCCCATGGTGGGTGCAGGGACACCAGGGCAGTCACAAACAAAAGCTTTTCCTCTAATGTCCCAGAGGCCTGAGTGCCAGCTCTTTCTGGGAAATGCTCATCCAACTCAGTATACCACCTAAAGGAAGCGTTTTTTTTTTTGTTTTGTTTTGTTTTTTGTTTTTTTTTTTTTTAAAGTAAGAACATGCAGGTGGCATGGTGGTTAAGGGCGCTGGACTCTCACATGGCTGACTGCGGTTTGAGTCCTGGGCCTAGTGGCTTGCTTTCTCACTTTCTCTCTCTGTCCATCTCTGATCAAATTAAATTAATTTTTTAGAAAAAAGAAGAGGAAGAGCATATACTCTCTGCAGGTAGACCTGGAATGTAGCTGTCCTCAACCGTTACTGAGTGGTAAAGAATGACCCCACTGTGTGCAGAACTCCGTCTGCCGGGCTGTGTTCACTTCTGTGTGCCGCGGTCAGGCAGGGGCTGGAGCCGCTCCACCCACGCGCCAGAGCTGACTGTGAAATGTTTAAGGATGTCTGTTAGGCACCCATCATGAAAAGTTAAATTATGTAACCTTATAGCTCAATATGCTGTATTTAGAACAAAAGTAATACACAGTCACATCCTCAAAGGTGGAAACTACCCAAAAACAGAAAATGACCAGTGTTGGAGAAAGGGGAATTCTGGTACACTGCAGGCCGCAGCCACAGATAATGCCAGACAATGGGTAAACACAAGGCGGTATGTCCACACACAGGAATACTCCTCAGTCTTAAAAAGCAAATTCTGACATTCGCTCCAACATGGAGGAACCCCAAAGACACTGTACTAAGTGAAGTGATCTGGACGCAAGGACAAATACTGTCTGAATCCACTTACAGGAAGTCCCCCGAGAAGGCAGAATCATGAACGGAAGCAGAGCAGGCGTTACCGAGGGCTGGGGGAGAAGGGTAGGAAGGGGGTTACTGCTTAACATCTACAAAACTTTACTGTTTAACTGAGACAGTTTCATTTTGGAATAATAAAAAAAATTCTGGGAAGAGGTGACAGTGAAGGGGACACGACACTGTGACTGTACTAAATGCCACTGAACTGTGCTCTTAAAATTGGCTAAAACAATACATTTAATGCAACACATTTAATCACACAATCAGAAGGCACAGAAAGACAGAGGAACTTTCGATGCACAGCACTAAGTGAGGGAAGCCAATGTGAAAAGCTCTGTTCCTGCAGACCAGCTACATGGCACCGGGAAAGGCCAAACTATGGAGAATAAAAAGATTGGTGGTTGGGGACCAGCAGTTAGCGTAATGGCTATGTCGCTGGACTCCCACGTAGTCGACCGCGGTTCGAGTCCCGGACCCAGCGGCTTAAACTCACGCCGGGCGCGTGTGCGTGCGTGCCCAAGATCCCGAGAGGAGAATGGAGGAGAAGGGATTGCGGCGTGGCCATCCCCCCTGGGGGGTGATTTCCTGCTTTCTGTCTCTCTGTCTGCCTGGCGAGCGCACGCGCCCTATAGCAAAAACCTCTCCAAAAAACGAAAAAAAAAAAAAAAAAGATTGGTGGTTGCCAGGGCTCGGGGGAAGATGGGGTGAACAGGTGGAGCTCAGAGGGTGTTTAGGGCAGTAAAAGGGTTTCGTGTGACACTACCGTGATGGCCCTCCACAGGGACAAACCCTGACGTGACTGGGAGACTCCAGGTAATGGCGACGATGTCAATTTAGGTTCTTTAACTATCATGTCCATTCTGGTTTGAGATGTTGACAGTGGGGAGGCTGTGTGTGTGTGTGTGTGTGTGCGTGCGCGCGCGCACGTGGGTACGCATGCGTGCAGGCAGTATATGGGAATGCTGCACTTCCATTCTCCTGGGAACCTCAAACTGCTCTTAAAAACATCAAACTGCGGCAGGTATGGGCAGGACGGTGAAACACTCCGGGAGGCCGACTCACGGGGACAGGTCCAGGTCTGTGCCCTGAGCCCTCCCTGAACACGCTGGGCACGTGTGTGCCCACGAGTGAGGGCAGCGTGTGTGTCCAAGGCTTCTTTGCCATGGTGTGCCTGAGCAGAGCACTGCAGACAGACACAGACCCCGAACACCAGGAGCAAGCACACCCAGTGTGGCCTCGGGCCCTGGGGACCATGAGGCTCCAAGGGGAGGGGACCTCTCCGAGCATCTCTGGGTCTGGCATCTGCGAACAGCTGCAGGGACAGTCAGGCTCACCAGGACCGGAGGAGGGGTCGCTCCCACTGGCTCCCTGACTGCCGTCTGTGGCTGCCAGCACCCATGGTCCCTGCTGTGGTGCTCAGAGGTCACCGAGAGATGCCCCATGCTCCCAGCCCGGCTGCTGTTGCCCGCCACGCAGGCCGTGTGAGCCCGCCCTGAGGGACACAGTTCCAGGTGGGGCCAGCTCGGGAGCCCCCCACCCCATACACAGCAAGCCCAGTGCACCAGTCCAAAACGGCAGGGAACGTCATCACAGAATAATGCCCCAAACCAGTGGTCAGCTTCGTTTCAAGAAAATGTTAGTACTGCTTAGATTCACCACATGTGAAATGACTGAAATCCAGAACTTCTCAAAGAATTTGGAATTGTCTTACTTTCACAGAATTGCACTACTACTGCAACGAAGTACTCATAACAGGGTCATTTCCAAGCTGTATTACCGGAATCCTTCAACACTTTAAAAGCAAAAAGATGGCATTTGTTGCAGCCTGTGAAGAGTTTCAGAGTGTCTGTTACCGGCTGCAGCCTGCGGCGTGCTGGCCAGTGTTTAACAGAGCTCTGGGGGAGGGCGCCCAGCTGTGTCCTGCCCTCCCCGGTCGCTGTGGAGCAGGTGCTCGCCATGGCCTGGCACAGGGTGACTCGCTCGGCCCCACGCTGGGCGGGGAGGTGCAGTGCACGGCACAGGTAGGGTTTGTGCCTTACGGGTACACAGGGTGAGAGACTCAAGCATACGGAGGAGTCGGGTATACCAAAGTAACGAGGAAATGATGGATTTTGAGCACTTATTACCATTTTTTCAGGGGAGAGACTATTTTTTAGAAAGATTTTTTTTTTTTTTATGTTTTAAAGTATAATTATTTATTTCTTCCATAAGCAAAAGACAAAGAAACGGGCCCCACAACAGGGTCCTCATGCTGGGGTCTAATCCCGAAAACACACTGCCGGGTGCCTCGCCTCTCTCCAAAGGCTCCTCCTTAACCAGCCCCGCTCAGACTGCCCTGGTGAGGGGCCAGGGACACCACCTGACCCTGGGCAGACAACTGGCATACAGCTGTGCACACTGGAACAACCAGTGATCAGCCTCCCAACACACACAGCAGGGCTGGGCAGAGAATCCCCGAGTCTAAGGTCTTCTCTGAGTTAAATTCCTCCCAGCATCCCAAGAGTAAATCCGGGCAGTGGCACTTCAGTAACAATGTTTCACAGCTGCAAGAACAGGGTGACTATAAACAGCAACGCTGATGCCCTCAGTCAGATAACCCCTATACCTTGTCAAACAGCAGCTCCACTTCGAGTGCTGAGCTGCTAAAAATTGGAATCCCAGTGACTAAAGTCCCCAGAAATATGTTTAATTTTTCTCGGGTGGCTTAGAAGTAGCGTCAGGACTAGGAACTCTGCAGGTGCTGACTAGAACCTAAGCTGTCACTGTACGCCTGAAGTCCATGCTAGGCCAGCTTCTCGCTGATACACTGTAGCGTCTTGGCTTGAAGGTCAGAAATGCCGTCCGCTAGAGAAACGGACAGCGGAGCCTGGAAACCTGACAGTCCCTATGCTGGCCACTGGGTCACACTGTCATACAGGTGGCCGGGGTGGAGCACACGGCTTCTGGTGACCTGTTCTGTGTCAGTACGAACCTCAAAGATACAAGAGCCTGTGGGTGGATCAGCTTCGGCTCCCAGCGACAGCACGGCACGCAGGCCGTGTGAGCCCGCCCAGAGCCCGGCTCCGCTCAGACAAGGCTCCTGCTGTACTTACTTGTCCGCTAAAAACGGAATGTGGTGACCATGCCCTTGGTATTTGGATACGCTAACAAAGCCTGTCCACACAAAAGCTGGCACAGGTTCTTGTAGCAGCTTCACTCAGAACTGCCCAAGCTGGGGAGCAATCAAGATGCCCTTCGGTAGGTGACCGGGAAAACAAACCGTGGAGCACCCAGTCCGTGGGAGACTATTCTACAGTGAAGAGGTCTTCAAGCTCTGGAAAGATGGGCAGGGTCTCCGATACACAGCACTGAGTTAAAGACACCAATGTGCTGGGACCAGCAGTTGGCATAATAGCTGTTTGGCTGGACTCCCATGTAGTCAACCATGATTGGAGTCCCGGACCCGGTGACTTAAACTCACGCCGGATGCATGTGCGTGCGTGCCCAAGATCCCGAGAGGAGAATGGAGAACGGATTGCGGTGTGGCCGTCCCTTCTGGGGGGTGATTTCTCGCTTTCTGTCTCTGTCTCTCTGTGTCTTTCTGGTGAGCACACGCGCTCTATAGCAAAAAACTCTCAAAAAAATTACATATAAAAAAATTATAAAGACACCAATGTGAAAAGGCTGGCTGTATGATTCAGCCATGAGGTCCTGGACAAAGTAAAACTGTGGAGACAATAAAAAGGTCAGGGCTGGTGTGGGGGTGGCGGATGGACAGAAGCCAGAGGACTCTCAGGCAGTGGAACTACCCCGTGACTGAGGGTGATACATGTCATTCTACATTTGTCACAACCCAGAGTGGACAGCACCGAGAGTGAACCCTAGTGTCTGTCCACGGTGGACTTTGGCTGGTGGCAGGCGGGCTCGGAGACTGGAGCAAACAGATCACCCGGTTCAGGGCACCTGCCAGGGGAGGTTCTGTGTGGGGGAAGGCGCTGTGGGACCGCTGCATTCCAACTCCATCGCACTGTGAACCTAAAACTGATCTAAAAATTAAGTCTATTGAAAAACAGGGTAGGAAGAATGATTAAAATATGCTCTTTTTTTTAACCAATGGCTTATTCTTAGGACCTATGTTTATATATTCAGGGAATCAAGCTTTTCCCTTTGACTCGTAACAATCAATGCTGTTCCCTTCGACGTGTAATATATTTAACTCTGCTGAGATTAGAGGGTTTCCATAGCTGGGAGTACAGATCTGCAGTTCCAAAGACAGGAAGCAGTTACGATTTAATCACTGGGCACATTCCACCATGACTGCAAATCCTGAAACCCAGGCCTCCTCAGTTCACAGCAGAAGCAAACTGCCCGTGTGGTAATGGGAGGGAGCAGAGTGGGTGGAGGACGCCCAGAGCAGATGGACAGAAAGCGAGTAGGACGCCTTCCCGGGCAGGCCTGGTGTTCTTCCATTCATTCATTCAATAAGTGGCCACTTTTCAGGTACTAAATCTTTTGCTTAGAATGTAAAAGTGACTCTTGTTTATTAAAAAGATGACTCCACCCCTGCCAACATGCTTCCAGCTCTGACCCCTCCCTCCTGCCTGTGACCACGTCATCTCATGTCTTTGCAAGACCAGTTCCCTGGCAGCCACCGGGCCACCTTGCCTGGGAGCCAGCAGGCAGAGGAGCCTGGGGAAGGAGGCCCACAGCCCTGCCTTGGCTGGAGAGCCGTCAGTCTGAAACGGGAAGCCCGCTGGTCAGGCCTGGTAGCCTCCTCTAGCCTGGGGAGCTGGACCGGAGCATGGTCACACTTCCAGGTCCTCCCAGAACCAAACTCTCTCTGTGCCCCCAGTGGAGGGTCACAGAAAGCCACCTCCACCCTGTCATCTTGTCAAAACACACACACATACACACACACAAAGGGAAATTTGGGGAAAAATAAAGTCACATCCACCCTGTCATCTTTTCAAAAAAAATCCCACACACACGAAGGGAAATTTGGGGGGAAATGGAGAAGACATTGTGGGACGCGGATACGGCCGTTGCCTGTTGGTGAGGTCATGTATAGTATTCTCAACTCGCCTGAGATATTGAGATGTTGTTCATGTTGCGTAAAACTTCTTTACAAACTAAATGATGTTTAACAATTGGACGTATAAATAATAATAATAATAAAAGATGAAAAAATTTAAAACACACATGGATATGGCAGACAGAAAGTGGGGACTGTAATTCATACATTTCACTTTTTCCTAAAAACAAGTCCCAGATACAGGGATGACAACCCCCAGACGCCCTAGTTTCCTGGTAAAAGCTGAAAAGAGGAAAAGCCGAGCCGCAAAGGTGGAAGGAGACCTTCTCCTGTGTCACAGGTCCTGCATCAAGAAGCCACCTGACCTGCCGGACTCCAATCTGACAAAGCTGTCACGCTCGAGGAAAGTTCTGGAGGGTTACTACCAGTGGTTTCTCGTGCGGCTTCTGCCCACTTTGTAACCTTTGCCAACCACACAGGCTTAACCTTCCTAACAGACGAGTTTACTACACAAAGCAAACATCCAGGCTGGCCAGCACTAGGCCCCAGGATGGCGAGTGGGACGTTGGGGGAGGGCCCAGGCAGGCCCTTTGCAGGCAGCCCTGCCATTGGCCCGAACAGACCAGGAGCTCAGCAAGGTTTGCAGAGCCTGCTGGCAGTGGGGGTAGGAAAGGACCAGGAGGCAAGGAGGCCAAACCTCTGCCTCAGACAGGAGGTGCGTCCAGGGGAGTGAGAGCACCCAGATCCTGCAGGAGGAGGTCAGGGCACCACAGCTGGTCATGCTGAACTGCTAAAGAGGGGGCAGGGCTGGCTGGCTCCCAGGTCTTAAAACCCACGCTCCGCAGTCCGTGCAATCCAGGTCGGGGCCTGAGGGCTGGCATATGGCCACAGCCTCACTGCCCAGCCCCACCCGCTTCACAGCGAGGTGGGGGCGCACAAAGGTCCAGGCAGGCAAGGGGCACTGGCTGCCTGTCTCCCGTCACCTGCTTAGAGTCCGTCGGGACCCAGAATATGGAACAGAGCAGGAACCCTACAACTCTCACCAGTGCACTCAGATCCCCCTAAGCCAGGGGCAAGAGGCTGAGGTAGGACAGGGAGCAGCTCCTTGCTGAACACTCAGGATTTGGTTTGTCTTCTGTCTGGTAACAGGACACAGCAGGTGCGCACAAGTCAGACCCTGACAGCCTTAGCGTTCTTACGAAAACTTGACCTGAGGGGCATGTCCACAACGTCGGCGCCTGCTCTGAGCCAGGAGTCTGAGTCGCTGGTTCCCTCTGACTCCCCAGAAGGGCAGTTCCCCTCAGGAGGGCCAGCGCTTAACAGCTAGCAAGGCCAGGCTAGAACCTGGGGCTTGGGCTCCAGGGCTCCCTCCTCTCTGAGTGATAAGGCCCCAATCCTCCCAGGAGAAGTCTGGGCAGACAACAGGGCATGGCGGGGCCTTGGCTAAAGCTGCACTTCGGTACCTTTTTTTTTACTGAGACCATATGTCTATGCAGGGAGATTTTAAAGGAGGGGGTGAAGGTCATGGAAGGGTTAAGCACCCTAAACTCTAATGTAACAGACCTTGAGAAATATTTGCTCAGTTGATTCCCAAGGAAGTAAGACCCAACAATTGCACAGGGCCCTTCATGGTGCCAAGACTCAAAGGCAATGCCCTCCTCTCTGCAGAAGACCGGTTAAGTCACCGAGACAAGGGGGATCTGGGTCTGGGCCACACAGAGGATGATGGCAAGGACACACACGCACGCAGGGGCCACGCTGCCACCCTGCCCTCAGCACAGGCAACTTCAGTGGGTGAACTAAGCCCTGGCCCACACTTGGAGCACCAAGCTCTGTGGTCACATCATCAAGTTTCTTTGTTCCCGTAATACCTGGAAACGGCCAGATGACGGCCACCACCTCTGGAGGCTGTTTGCATGCTCAGCGGGACACAAAGCTGAGGGCGCGGGCATTCAGAGAAACAGGCACTGTCTTCAGGAGAGCTGACGGGGCTACAGAGGCCCTGGGACCACATCGATGGCAGATCAAGGGGGAGGGACAGAGGACCCTCCTTGGTGCAAGTTAGGGTTCTTCTGGACAATCCTGGGCACCTATTCAGGGCGGTGTGTTTCTCAGCCTACGCAGGGCCGTCCCCATCCTGTCCTCATCCGTCACCTCTGTAGCCAGGAGCGGGCCCTCCTCCTGAGCCCAGCCACACCCTCGTACCCCCAGTGCCATCAGCCACACAACCACCGCAGGCGGAAATGCCCCCTAGCACCCTCTCCAAGTAACCTCTAATGTTCAGGTCTGTCCCTCTGCCGTCACGGCTGGGGTCAGTGCCCATCCACATGGCCGAGACTCCATTCTAAAAAGCAGGGCTGGTTTGCTCCTGGAAGGACAAGCAGGCGCCACAGGGCACAGTCCTATTTGCTTTTCACTCACATGGAGTTTACAAACTCAGAAACAGCCAGATCCAGCACCCACCGAGGAATGAAAGTAAAAAATCAACTTGGCCACATCTTCCCTGATTAGCGGTACTGGGCTTCTTGGTGATGAGCAGATACGCAGGTACTGTCAGCTGGACAGGAAGCTAAGGGACACGCCACTGTCACTGGCCACAGCTCTCCAACAGCTGTAAGCACTTTCAGGCTTATTTCCTCTCCTGCTGATTTATTCCAGACTCTTTAAGGGGGCACTGTGGGTTTTTCATCTCCCTACCTAAGCATGCTTTACGAAACATCTTTATTATAGACAGGCAGGTTTTCCCAGTGAGCATGCTTCAGCTCTAGAAAAACATTTTACAACCTGCACTCCCATCTCCCAGCTACCACACCCTGTTTCTCCTGGCAAAGCCCTCAGAGCTTCAAGTCCAGTGGAGAATTTTCTAATTCCACCAGAGTAAGACAGGGCTGGCAGCAGACCTGTTCCTTCACAGTCCCCACGTCAGCGGATTGAGGACCACAACAATTTGGAATAATGTCTCGGCATACCCAGGCCTGAAAATCTGCTTTAAACCTCATTCTCAACCTGGATCCTTCCTCAGTCCACAACTTCCTTGGAAAAACCCTCCTAGCCCCTCCCCCCCAGCTTCACAAACAGCCGAAGTGCCAGCCGATTTCATTTCTTCACTTTCCGTCCTTTTTGACTTTGCTCGGCAGGGCGAAAGTTGAGTTGGAAAGGCCAGACAGTCCCCATGCAAATTCTAATAAAACTGAACAGTTTTAGTTAAACCCAAGAGAAAGAAGACCAAGTTTCTAAACAGCCCAGATGTCTGGGGCCCTTGCGATTGAGGCTGGGTCATCCCGGCTGGTCCCTGTAGTTCCTCGCTTCCTTCTTGGGTGACCGCCGGAGCCTAAATTCGAGACCCAGACATGTCCTTATATGTAGCCCAGGCTGGTGGAGTTCATTTAAACTTCTTGTCCCTTAGCTGGTTTTGGTAGAAAAACGGGGTCACCACGCTCACCCTCAAAACACTCGCTGCCCTGTGGTCACTGGGGAAACACCTCAGGGTGCTCCTTAATCTCGGAAGGCACCTCTTCCTTCGTGTCCCCCAACTTGGCAAACTCGCTTTCTTTCCCCTACAGCGCACCTCAGACGCGAGTAGGGGCTCATCAGGCCGCCAGCCTTCGCGGGCAGCAGGCGGCACTGGTGACACGTTACCTGCCTCCCACCGAGGCTCCCAAAGGTCAACACCCATGGCCACCCTGCGACTGAGCGGCAGAACCGCGTTAGAGCCCAGGGTGTCCGGGTTAAGCCCCTCGCGGGTCCCACGTAGTCCGCCCGGCCGAGGCGCAGCTGCCTTCCGCTCTGGGAGAAGTCCTGGGCCCGGCGCGTGCGGCCCAGCAGGTCCAGGCGGGGGTCTTTAAGACGCCACCCGCTCAGGGATTTCTCGGCAAACCCCCCTGGGAGCCCCACGACCCGACCTTCGGCTCCGGGGCGCCGCTCCACCCACGTCCACTCCTGCTTTTCCCTTTCAGCCCCTACCGAGCCGGGGCCCGCTGGGCGGCCACACGAGGGCAGCTACCCCGCCCGGCTGGGCGCTCGAGGGGCAGAGGGACCCCGGGGCCCGCCTACCTCGTCCCCGAAGCGCACCACCTTCTGGCCCGTGGGCCCGCGCAGGCCGGGGAAGCGCGCGAGGTCCTCGGGCTCCGCGGGGTCTCGGGGCGCCGGGGCGCGCGGCCCCACCAGGCACCGGTCGATGATCTCGTCCTGCTGCGCGGGCGGCAGGCGCGCCCACTCGGGCCCGTACTTCTCGCGGATCTTCTCTTTGTCCTGCATGATCTTCCTGGCCATGGGGCTCAGCGACGAGAAGTAGGTGAAGCGCTTCCGCTCCCGGTCGTCCAGAGGCCGGTTCCCGCTCATGACCGCCGAGCGCGAGGCCGCGATCGCCGCCGCCATGGACGCCATCCCCGGCCTGCCGCCGCTCCCCGCCCGCGCCCGCGCCCCTCCCCGCGCCCTCCGGGAGCCCGCCCCCGCGCCCCCGGGCCCGCCCTCCGCACGCCTCCGCCAACCCGAGGCCTCGCCCTCCGCCCCGCCCCAGCCCGGGGACCCCGCCCCCCGCGTCTCTCCATCCCCAGGGCCCCGCCCTCCGCGCCCCGCCCCCGGGAGCCCCGCCCTCGGCCCCCCCAGTCCCCGTAGCTCCGCCCCTGCGCGCTTTGTCCAAAATGAGCCCCGCCCCACCACCGGGAGCCCCGCCCCCTGCGCCCCAGGCTTCAACCTCCCCCCGGTGTCTTACTGTGGCTCCTCGCCTCTCTTTGCGGGTTCTCCAGGTACCCGCACTTTTGGGGGCTCCTTTTTGCCGGCTCAGGAGGTGGGTGGCGCGTCCCTAAGTGTGAGGGTTTCCATGGTTTATTCCCGGCGTTGACTGTCATAGCGCCTCGTGGTCACAGCTTAACAAAGGAAAGTTTTCTCCCTAGGAACTGCCTAGGGAAGCGTCCGGGTACCAGCGCTGCCGCTTTGCTCGCGCCCTGAGTCCCCTCCTTTGCTTTTTCTGAGCTGCGGGGCCGAGAGGCCGGGGTCCTAGCCGCGAGCTGCGGCCTCGTGGGCACGGTCAGCGCGGAAGCAAAGGCGGCAGCCCGCGTGGACCCGCGAGCTGGTGCGTGAAGTGTCCAGAAACGTTCCCACCCCTCCCGAAGGCCCGGGGGGAGACAGCGTGCTGGGTAGTTCATACCGGGGGACTTAACAAAGTTCTGGGAAAATTAACATACGAGCTTATTTGGTGCAAAACACTTTGAAATCTATGCCTGCTTTTTTGTTTTTTTTTTTCATAATACGCGTTTTCCTTAAAGTTTTTAAAGAGTCTTGTGTGCCGGTTCATGGAGTTTGGAACAGCAGGGCCCTCGGGCGGTCAGGACACGTGGTGTTGCCCCTCCACTTGGAGAGGTTTCCCAGCACCGTGGCCTTGCGGTCTCTTAATTTAGGTACCAAGTGGCCACACTTGCCAGAGGAATCCCAGACGTCTCAGGACTCTTGGCAGATCTGAGTTCGCAAACAAATTGAAGAGGAGCAGAAAGCTTTCATAGCAGATAAGTGACATCCGACAGTGGGAGCCCGGGTTTGTCATTTTTTTATTTATTTTTTTTTTTGGAGAGGTTTTCGCTATAGGGCGCATGCGCTCGCCAGACAGACAGAGAGAGACATAGAGACAGAAAGCAGGAAATCACCCCCCAGGGGGGATGGTCACGCTGCAATCCCTTCTCCATCCTCCTCTCGTGATCTTGGGCACGCACGCACACGCGCCCGGCGTGAGTTTTAAGCCACCGGGTCTGGGACACCAACCGCGATCGACTACGTGGGAGTCCAGCAACATAGCCATTACGCCAACTGCTGGTTCCCCCGGGTTTGTCATTTTGAAGTGTGCTCCAGACCACAAAATTAAAATTATGAGGAGCCCCCCTCCCATCCCCTGCTGCTTCTAACTTCACCCACCACTGCCCCACCCTCATTTGACTGCCTGGCTGTTTTGTTTGGGTTAAATTTGCTGGAGGGTTTTTGCGCTCCCAGAGAAAAACAGGGAGAAAGAGTCCCTCCATGGAGGTGGTCACAAAGCAATCCCGTCTCCATTTTTCTGTCCTGTTGGATTCCCAGACACACACATGGCTCGTAGCATGTTTTTCCAGCCACCCAGGCCAGGATTCCAGCCTAGCAGCGGGCCATGTGGGTCCCAGCTCCTGTGTGCCCTAGGCCTAGGGCTGGCCCACCACCTGGCTGGATTTGGGAAGGCCGTACCAGAGCTCGGGTGAGAATTGTGTCCCACCCTAGAAAAAAAAAAAAAAAAAACTGCATCTCAGCTGTTAACGCTTTGCTTCGAAACAAACCGCTTGGATCATTCTGAACACAAAAGTAGAAAAACCTTGCAAAGCGCTATTATAAATGTGAGGTGACCTTATCATCTTCCAGCCCAGAAAGCCCAAGAATATTTTTGGAATGTCATGAATGTGGCATTCTAAGCTCTAAGAAATAAGATATTACTTTGAATGGGGTTATCAGCAGAATATATGGAAGCCCTGGGAAAAGCAGGGACCACCAGGACTACAGTGAGAGAGTATTATTTATGAAGCCACACACTTGAGAAGAGTCTTTTGATGTAATTATTCTCTATCTAAATTGACCTGAATCCTGCTGATTTTTTATCCTCCAATCCTTCTTTGATAATGCAAGTGATTTTTAAAGACATACTCTTGAAATGTAATTAACACCTCTGAGCTTGCTTTGAAATTAACATAGGAAGAATTCTGTGCCTTCAGAAACTTGGCCCCATGCTCTTCCAAAGACGTTGCAAAAATAATCCATTGCTTTCAAAAAAAAAAAAAAGCACATTCCCCATAAAGTGTTTTGGGTCAAATATAATTTATTGCCACCAAAGATGATTCAGGGATGCTGGCCAAAGCGTGTAAATTCCATGATCTGGATGATAGGGGGTCACTAAAACAAAAATTCTGGGTTTATAGGAAGGAACTCAGGGAATTAAGTGGCCTTGGCGGATGACTTGGCTAGAGTCAGAAACATTTTCTCCATATCTGTATACCTACATCTACTTCAGAGGAGAAATACAAACGGCCACACTCCAAATATGTGATGAGGTGGCGTAGTCTGAGTGCTCACGTGCCCCCAATGCCTGTGTTGAAATCCTAGTCCTCAGGCCAACAGGTGGTGCAGTGGCACTGGATCCCACATGGCCGGCTCTGTGGTTCAAGTCCCAGACCCAGCAGCTTGAAAAATACCCTGGGACTCGAGCCCCGTGAAGGACGCCTGGGGGAGGACGAGCGCCCTCCCTGCATACAGAGCAAGCAGGACTGGCCGTGAACCAACAAGCAGGCCCTCACCAAAGCTGACTGCCTGTTCTCCAGAACTGTGAGAAGCAAACGGGCCAGCCAGGTGGTGTGGAAGTTAAAGCATTTGGGTCCCACATGGCTAGCTATGCAGTTCGAGTCCCAGCTCTGGTGGCTTGAAAATCACACCAGGTGCCTATGTCTATGTGCCCAAAATCCCAAGAGGAGAATGGAAGAGAAGGGTCTGTGGCATGGCCATCCTGCCTAGGACGTGATTTCTCACTCCTCCCTGCCCCCCCGCCCCCGCTTTCTCTCTCCTTCTCTCTACAGCAAGCACACACACTCTATACCCAAAATACGGTGAAAAAAAAAAAAAAGAAAGAAGGAAAGAAAGAAACCTCTGTTATTTCACAGCCACCCAGTTTCTGGCATTTTGAGATGGCAGCTGGAAAGGACGAAGGCGTAGGTGAGTTACGAGGAGATGGCGTCAGTGCCAGGCACCTGTGTGGGGTAAAGATGTCAGCGTGACGCCTCCCCACGGCAACCCCAGCACCCCATCCCACGCTGACTTCTCAGCCAGCAGGCCTGCCTGGTCCTCTTCCTAGGGCAGCCACTTCAACTATCCAGAGAGAAGCGGACAGTATGGCAGCTGGTCTGGAGGAAGAGGAGTAAGCGGAGACCAGAACCCCGCCACAGCCCGTCGGAGCTGGGCCGTAGGTCCTGCCATGGCCTTCCGTCTGTGGCCCTGGTTCTGCTGTGGTCCCGGCTCTGCCTGCAGCTCACAGAGCACACGTAACAGCAGGGGAGATGCTACTTATTCCGTTCACTCTTGCTAGTGTCTTGCACTAGAAGTCGACTTCCTTGTTTAATTCATTACAGACCTGACTGTCTCTTTGGCATTTATGCGCTCACCTGTCCTGTCTTGTCCCGTCTCCCTGTTTGGAAGGTTGAAATAGGTGCTGAGACCCCTCCAGAGCAGGCACCAACAATCCTAGTCTGGGGTTTTCCCTCAGAGATTTTACACTCAGCGCTTCATCATGTTTAACAAGAACCTGCTATCAAAGAGCTCACTACGTTTCTCTTTCTTTTTCTTTTTTCTTTTTTCTTTTTTTTAACTAAAGAGCACATGTACTCACCAGAGAGAGAAAAATGGAGAGGGAGAAAGCACCCCCAGTGGGACGAGGGCATGCCACGATCTCGTATGTCTTCTCCGTTTCTCCACCCTGTCAGGATTTGGGGCACACACACACATGCCCGACATGGTTTGCAGGACACCGGGGATGACCGGAGCCGTGCATTAAGCTGTGCGGACCCGCCCGCTCAGCCACGAGGCCAGCCCAGCCCCGCTGTTTTCTTCCTCTTCCCCACAGCTTGGCTTGAGGAAGCTCTCAGGGGCCAGGAAAGGACAGGAGGGTGGTCCCCACAATTGTGCCGGCAGCAGAGCACACACAGTGGAGTTGTCTTCTCAGAGCAGGATGTGGGCCCTGATCCCGCAGGTCAAGAACGTGTGTGTGCATGTGTGTGCGTGTGTGTGTGTGCATGTGTGTGTGTGTGTGTGGTGTGTTTTTCAGACAGGGTCTTGCTATGTCGCAGTCCTCCTACCTCAGCCTCCCAACTCCCAAATAGCTGGGACCACAGGGGCACCCCTCCACACCTGGACTTGGGGTGGGCTGGGAATCAGCCCTTGCCCCCCGCATGGCCTCCATCTGCTGAGCAGCACCCCTGCCCCAGCACATGCTACTGCAGCTGGGTCCCAAGAGCTGCACTTTGAACAAGGTCCCAGATGACACTGTTGACAGCCCTGGGCCCACACTCCGAGAACCATTATCCTGGAACACACAGCGCTGCTCTCCGTCTCCCGGAATGCCTGCTCTGCCGTCTCCAGTAATTCATTCTTAAGACCTGGCCGAAACGCCCCCTTCTGCAGGAAGGGCCACCTCCACACACAAAATCCCTCCCTGGACAGAAGGCCCGCAGGCATACGAGGGTATGTCTCCTATACGATTTTGTTTCAAGTAGAATTTGATGTCCTAGGATAATGCCAACATTCTATAGAAGTGTCTTCAAATTCACATACTCTTTTTCTTAATAAGAGTGTATGGGGGACCAGCAGACGGCATGGTGGTTAAGGGTGCTGGACTCCCACGTGGCCGATCGTGGTTCGAGACCCAGACCTGGTGGCTTGCATTCTCACTTTCTCTCTCTCTGTGTCCCTCTCTGGTCAAATTAAAATAAATAAATAAATAAATAAAGTTAAATAAAATAATTCAAAAAAAAAAAAAAAGAGTATACAGGAACCGGCAGATGGCATAGTGATTATGTCACTAGACTCCCACATGGCTGACCATGGTTTGAGTCCTGGACCTGGCAGCTTGAAACTCATGCTGGGCACATGTGCATACATGCCCAAAATCCTGAGAGGAGAATGGAGGAGAAGGGAGTGCGGCGTGGCCATCCCCCTGGGGGGTGATTTCTTACTTTTTGTCTATCGGTCTCTCTTCAGCAAGCTCACATGTCCTATAGCAAAAATCTCCATTTTTTTTTTTTTTAAAAGAATGTATATAGGGGGCCCAAGAGGTGGTATAGTGCTTAAGGCACTGGGCTCCCACACGGCCAGCTGAAGTTTGAGTCCTGGACCCGGCGGCTTGAAACTCACGTCAAGCACGAGTGCCTGCATGTCCAAAATCCCAAGAGGAGACTGGAGACGAAGGAACTGCAGTGTGGCCATTCCCACTGAGGGTCATTTCTCACTGTCTCTCTGTCTCTCTGGCGAGCACACACGCTCTAGCAAAAATCTCTCTTTAAAAAATGTGTGTGTGTGTGTGTAGAGAGAGTATAAATGTAGTTGAGTGAGCAAAAAGCAAGACGGCCAGTAAGGGGTGTGCAAGTGTGTGTGGCTGTGACTTATGGACAGAGAAGTGAAGGGGACTCCTCTGTCCTCTGAGCAATCTGTCCCCGACTTCTAAACACTCCCAGGTGGGGACTGCGATTTCCTTCCTTCTGCTCCTCTCTTCCACCGCCCTGACATTTGTTAAAAGGGCTTGTAGGCTCTGGCTTGCAAATGTCACCACTCAGACCCATGGATGGCCATCCCGGCTCCCAGAGGGAGAGTCCCGGACCCACCAGGTCCATCTGCTTGGCAGGAGACTCCAGGCTGTGTGTCCCCTCCCTAGCTCACCATTAGCCAAGGCTCAGAGACGTGGTAGGCCCCGGGCCACTGGAAGGGCTGAGCACAGGCCGTGAGTGCTGTCCGTGTCCCGCCCCACCTGGACGTCTTCAGGTCCTTGGGCCTTTCTCTGGAAACACCCCCAACGAGCCGGGATGCGTGGAGAGTGGAAGTGCGCATGGGAAGGCGCTAAGTTCCTGCAACGACAGGCAGGAGGGGCAGCGCTTGCTCTTCTGTGGCTCCTGCTCTGGGTGAATGAGAGCCCCGGCCAGGGCCTCGGGGCAGCCCTCCGTGAAGACTTTCCACCCACGAGGGCGCATGGAGGACGGGGTCTCACCAACACACAGCCCTAGATCTCCCCTAGTGCCTGTAGGTCGAAGCAAGGAGCAGGTCACGTCACCTCACAGTGGCCCTCCAACTGCCCTTTCCTTTTCCGCCACCAACACTGCACTGGGCCGCCCCGCCATCCCAGGGTGCCAGCACCTTCCGCGGCAGGCTGTCCCTCCTGAGTGGCCCTGCCCGGGCTGGCACCACTCCTTCACAGCCCTCTGGCCGGGAGCCCCCTTTGTTCTCATTTCAGACCTCTGGCTTGCACAGGCTGTGACAGTGACAGGAGCCTCAGGCGGGCCTGGCCCTCTCCACGCACACTCTGGGCTCACCTCTGGCCGTTGCTTAGAAGCCCTCCCCGCCCCTCAGGCCCACCATCCGGCTTTCTCTGACTCCTGGGGTGGTTCGACCACAGTTCCGCTACCTCCACCTCATCTTCTGCTGTGGTCGTGTGGCCTCTGCGGCCCGCACAGCAGGAGCACCAGCGGCCCAGCTGCAGCCTGAGCCTGAGGACCAGGCCAGGAGGTCCAGAACAGCTGAGCAGCTCCGAGGAGGCCCGGCGACTAGGCAGGCAGCGTGTGCCCGCCTGTGGGCAAGTGGCCTGGGAGCCCCCCGTGTCCCCCTGCCCTCTCCCTGTGGGCCTGGCACTGGCTGCTCTCGCTGTCCACAAAGCCAGTGTGGACTCCCGGCTCCAGGCCACTCCTGGTGCTCTCTAGAAGTGCAGAGCTAGAAAAGCAGCGGCGGCGGCTCTGATGAGGCTGTTTGGAAAACACCTAAAATGAAGACCGGGAGATCCCAAAGGCCACATCTCAGACATCCCGGTTACGCTACGCCGTCCACAAACAGGAGCGAGTCGGGATCGCTCCCCTTAAACCAGAGTCAGGAAGAGCAAGCCATAGTCCCACATCCTCGACCGCGAGCCAAAGGGCGTGCCCTGAGCGGAACTCCCACCAGAGAAGCTCCAGGCGCCCCAGACACCTCTGCACTGGGCCCTAATAGCACCCCACTAGGAGGAAGGACAGATTTCCTTCACCTGATGTTGGGGCAATTAGAGAAACTGGAAAGAGATGTTCGCTTGAGCTGACAAGGACAACAGTGGGGAGCCGGGACACCCAGAGGCTGCCACCCCACACGGGAGAGCGGCACGGTCTGTAACTCAGGGCACGCCCTTCCTTGGGGCTCATGCCTGGCCTGTGCTCATCACTGGGGATCAAAGAGACTGAGGGCCCACGCTCCCCAAGCTGCTCTGGCAGGTGAGAAGGCGACCAGCAGGCACGGGGACAAGGTGACAGAACCGGCCGGGCAGTCTGTGGAGACTCAGCTGAACTTACCTGGAGCCCGGTGCAAGCGCAGCGCTGGTGACACTGGGAGGCTGAGGGCTTCCTCATGAATCTGTGTCTCCCTCTCTCATGGGATAAACCAACCAGAAGGCATCGCGTTCTGGGAAGGGGACAACGGGTCCCGCTGCCAGGTCCTGGTCCTCACAGCATCCCCGGCTGAACTTTACAGGACACGGTGAAGACCCAAAAGGACAGGCACCTCCCAGAGGGCCCTAGTGGGTGGCAGAACGAGGACCTGAATGCACCACTCCCTTCTACACTGCCCACCCACTCCAGGGTTACCCCAGAAAGGCCGGGGCTGGGTGTCCCTCGGGAACGGCTGGCAGGTGGCATAGCCTGCAACTGCTGTGCTGCCCTCCTAGGACCACTGGGCTTTGTCCAAGCCCTGGTTCCAGGCAGCAGGCAGCACAGGGCAGCAGGGGTGCGGTGGGAGAATTTCAGGAGGGGACAGCAGACGGCTGTCCACTAGAAGCCGGGAGGCACAGGCAGTGAAGGGCGGGGAGGAAGGTGGGCAGCAGGTAGGGAGGGCGGCCAGGAGATGAACCCTGAGCAAGAAAGGTGACCGTGGGGACAGGCCTCGCATGGGAGAGGGTGAGGGGCAGACCGGGGAGGGCGGTCTCTTCCTCCTGAGGCCCATGCCCCATGCTGCCAGCTCTGGGGAGCCCGCCCGCCTGCTGCCGGCTGTCTTCCCGCACCCGACTGGCCTCACAACAGCCCACCCAGGCCTGGGACTCCAGCACCTGAACCAGAGCCCCCCGCCCCCGCTTCCTCCTCACACAGCCTGGCACAGAGTCGCGGAGTGACAACACGCTCTGGATCCCCTGCCTTTCCCCAGTTGAAACGTGGTGGGAGACAGCCGGCCTCTGGCTCTGCGGGGTGCTTTGACCCTTCCCTTCGCGGGGCATGTCCCCACCCAGGAAGGTCGGGCTGGAGCCAGACTTCACAGGGCCGAGAGCTCCGATCCCAGCATGACCTGCGGCTACAGATGAGAAATGCAGGCAGCAGCTCGGAGCCGACAGGCCAGGAAGTTCTCTTTTATGAAGTACTTAAAGAAGGGCCTGGCACACAGCGAGCGTCATGGCAAGATCTCAAAATCCATCCCCACCGGAAAACAGAGAACATGCAGGAGGCGGTCAGACCGGGTGGCGACGGGGAGCCGTGGAGAGTGACCCTCATGGGCTGCAGCTCTCCAGGACCACCAAGGACACCCCAGAGGCCAGGCATGGGGCTGGCTGCCAAGGCTCGGGTTCACCCCTGGTCCTTGCCCGCCTCAGCCCCTGCTGGAAGAGCCCAACCAGCTGGTCGGGGCGCTGGTGTCCTGGGAGAAACGTTTCTCTCAGCTTTCCGTGCCATCCTGGGTCTGTACGCTTCTCTCGTGTCCCTCTCTGTGCCCTGAGTCTTCCCACAGCCTTTGGCCAAGCCCTTTGCTCTTCCTCTTCCCTGCTCGGGGTTACCCACGGCGCTCACTGCCCCTCTTCCAGCATCTCCCAGGTGTGTGCCTTTGGGACCCCAGGGGCTGCAGCTGCTGTTCCATGAGTGCATTCCTGCCAGGCTCGATGATCGCAGGCCGGCGGGCCACACCCTGAGCGGCGACAGGACAGTGTGTGGTACTGCTCCAGACAGCAGAGCGCACAGGGCTCTGAGTGCTCGGCCTCGCACGGCAAGGTTTCGGATTTACTTGCAGCCTGAGACCACCTGGGAGAGGGAGACAGCGCTGCCCAGAAGTGGGCGAGTGAGAAGGCTGCAGGCTCTCCCGGCCAGGGGGAGGACACCTGGTGTGGGCTGTGCCCGGAGCCCGGAGTTTCTCCCTCTGGTCCAGGAAATGTACATGCACGGCGGCCACCCTCGCACGGGGGCCAGAGCACAGCACAAACGTAGGACACACACGTCCCAATAGCTAAGCTATAAACCCGGTAATAGGCATTAAAAATGATGTACTACCACCTCGTACCTTGAGAAAACACCTTCATAAAGACCTGCAAGTCCAGGTTTGAATTTAGAAGCTGTGGAATCCTTGGAGTTCCACCTGCATCGGGGCACGGGGGCGGGCCCCAGGCTCCTTCCCGGCTCCTGTCAGCACTGGGGGGCTTTGCTGCAGGCGTGCAGTTGTCCACCCATGCAGTGGCACCGTGACCAGCACCGCACCATCATGGGGATGCCTAATTCCCATCTGCTGAATCACATGTGCAGACCAAGGCCAAAAAGAATATGTTCTAAAGGAGAGGGCAGGGGACACAGCTACACACCACCCTCTGGAAGTCTGTAGCGGAGAGGAGACGAGCTGCTGTGCTTAGTTAGCGTGGAAGAAGAACTTAGAACACATTTTGTTCCCCAAACGGCTTCTAGATGCAAGCTGACTGCTGCACGGTAACAGTGCTCAGCAGAGGAGAGCATGCGCGAGTCTGAGCTGGGGAAGGTCCTGCTAGTTTGGAGAGGTGGCTATCAGACTTCATCACAGCACCCTCTTCCGGGATGTTTGTCGGCAGAGACAGAGAGGGAACTTGAGAAAGCAAGCTGCCAGATCTGGGACTAGAACCATGGTCAGCCATGTGGGAGTCCAGTGCCTCAACCACTACGCCACCTCTGGTCCTAAGGGTAATTTCGATTGCACAGTTTTTACCTTGTCCAAGACCCTCTATAATCAGGACTGGTTTTTTGTATTATTATTTTTTTTTTTTTTTTTTTTTTTTTAGATTTTTGCCTGAGAGTGTATGCGCTTGCAGGAGATAGAGATAGAGATAGAGATAGAGATAGAGAAAGATAGAGAGAGAGAGAGAGAGAGAGAGGAGGGGGGGAATGGTCACACACCACATGGCCGTCTCCTCCACTTTCCTCTCAGGATTTTGGGCACACATGCACACACGTCACCTCCGGCTTCTTTCCAGATGCTTCCCTCGCCTCCACTATAAAAGAAGGAAGCCGGCGGCTTTCATGGAACAATGCGATTGTCATTTTCCCCCAGAGAAGTTTTTCTTTCTGAACTGTCCTTCACTTGCAATCATATTTATTACTAGAATTATTTCTAAATTGCAGGCAATGTTGAAATCAGTAGGCACAAAATACGAAAGACGCAGCTTTTTTATTAATAATTTTAAGCTTTTAAAATTTACTTCCTGAGAGAGGGAGGCACCTCTGACAAGACTTCTCCAACCTCCCAGACATCTAGGGTCATGGCACTCGGTGTGTTCAGGTGGATCTGGGATCCGAACCTGGGGCCTTCTCATCTGGCTCCACTGTGCACAGCACCCTGCCACCTGCATCACCATTGCTAGGGCTAAAGATGTGGCCCTTTAAGATGTTTTACAAACTTGATTTCTAAAACATGGTCACCCAGGACCTTTCTTTTTTTTTTTTTTTTTTTTTTTTTTTGAGAGGTTTTTACTATAGGGCACGTGCGCTCACCAGGAAGACAGAGAGAGACAGAAAGCGAGAAATCACCCCCCAGGGGGATGGCCATGCCACAATCCCTTCTCCTCCATTCTCCTCTTGGGATCTTGGGCACACACACGTATGCATCCAGCATGAGTTTAAGCCACCGGGCCCAGGACTTGAACTGTGGTCAGCTACATGGGAGTCCAATGACATAGCCATTACGCCAACTGCTGGTTCCACCCAGGACTCTTTTCAACATGTTTACTTTGCAAGAGTCATTTAAATAGATCATTATACAAATTTAAAGAATTATTTTTTCTAAAAGAGCCTCTCACTTTTTTGAGGTATCTTTGTAGTTGTATGTCAACTCCAGAAATTATAAAATGTTTGGCTCAGGAGCTAAATAACATTGAGCACTCTGTATCCATGCTTTCTGCATCCAGTCAACCAACCATGGATTGAAAATATTCACATCCAAAAAAAATCTAGTGTGCCAGTTATTTGTATAGCATTTACACTGTACTAGGTATGATAAGTAAACCAGAGAAGAGTTGAGGCATACAGGGGGATGTGCATAGGTTGTTGCAGATGATACACTAGTTTACGTAAGAAACTCGAGCACGTGTGGGTGTTGGCATCTGACAGTCCTGGTGAAGCAGGCCAGTTTGGGGTTTAGTAGACCTGTAGCCATTTTGAAATTAAGAAAAGCCTCTAAGGAGAACAGTCTGAGCAAGTGCTGAGTCGTGGGGAGGTCTGTTTCAGAAATGACCAGATGAGAACCCAAGAACGGGTACGTAAAGACCAATACGAGTCAGGACAAAGCAATTTGGAGTGAGGGATGATCTGCACCTGCTTTCTCTCTTGTACCTGTAAAAATGGAGAACGTGCCGGGAACCAGCAGTTAGCGTAATAGCTATGTCGCTGGACTCCCACGTAGTCGACCGCGGTTCGCGTCTCGGACCCGGTGGCTTACAACTCACGCCAGGCGCATGTGCGTGCGTGCCCAAGATCCCGAGAGGAGAATGGAGAAGGGATTGCGGCGTGACCATACCCCCTGGGGGGTGATTTCTCGCTTTCTGTCTCTATGTCTCTCTCTGTCTGTCTGGCGAGCGCACGCCCCCTATAGCGAAAAACCTCTCCAAAAAAAAAAAAAAAAAAAAAAATGGAGAACGTGCCCAGCTTTTTGAGATAGTTTGGTGGTGCTGGCTGCGTCTCCCTGGAACCTGGTTGCAGAAATAAACTCCCTTTTACTCTCCTCTCTGCCTCCTGTTTCCTGAGGCCAGGCTGCAGGAAGGGTAGGAATAAGCTTGTGTACAAGTAGAAAATTCTCTCCTCTTGCCTAGGTTAGCCCAACTACATTTCTATTCTTTGCCAGCCAAAGATTTTGGCAAAATAATAAAACAGTAAATATTTTTAAAGATTTTGGTATGGGACAGGTTCCTAGTGGATTTCGATCTTGTGTAGCCAACTGCAGTTCGAATCCCGGCCCTGGAGGTTGAAAAATATGCTGAGTGCATGATTGTGCCCAAACTCTGATGGGATGAAAAGGGGCCGTGGCATGGGGCCAGCCGGTGGCGTGGGGTTAAGGTACTGGATTCCCACATGGCCGACTACAGTTCAAGGCCTGGACCTGCTGGGCATGTATGTGTGCATGCCCCAAATCCCGGGAGAATGGAGGAGCAGGAATTGCTGTGTGGCCATCCTCCCTGGGGATATGATCTCTCACTTGCTCTCTGTCTCTCGGGCAAGATGAACCCTATGGTAAAAATGAAAGCAACTAAGAAAACAACATTGTGGCCTGACTATGCCCCACAAGGTAGTGTGCTTTGTCTCTAGTGAGTGAATATGTGTTCTAGCAATTAACACAATTAAGGAAAGACTTTATGAAAAGAAAAACATTTTGGTATGCATTGCAAAGCTTTCTTCCAGAAAATTCATATCCACATTGCATATTTCTTAGTTTGGGCACAGAAGCCCTTCCGGGATTGCAGCTCTTGCCTGGAAGAATGCACCATGTCATCACGAGTGCCACCGGAAGGACGCCGGCGTGTCCACTCACGAGGTACGGGTGCGTTTGCAGGGACAGGCCCCGCCGCCATCACAGCAGAGGTGCGTAGGCTCTGGACCCTAGTCCACGTGGAATTTTCCTCTCGAGAGGCTTAGGTTTGGCCATTTTCCTGACTAATTTGAAACAGAGAACTGCTCTTATAAACCACAGTACTCCAAGCCCTTTTGCAAGGAGGCGGTGGCCAAGGGGCCTGTTGCCATCAGCAGCTCATTTCAGCAACTGGACATTACACCAGTACCTCCAGAACACCGCTTCATAAAGGGCAGATCGGCACGCTTTCCAGGGTTCGCAGTTGCACCCCGCGGTGCGGATGCCGACGTTACTCCAGCCTTCACGGTCCTCTTACCCTGATGTTCCAGAACCTGCTGTCGCTGCTCGTGATTTCTAGCCAGCAGTCTGTGAGTACTGAGCAGGCTGACACCACGCCAGAGCAAACTTAAGGAAGATGAGGTCTGGCTCAGCTGCCTCCTGCATGGCGCGCCGGAAGTAGAAATCCCTCCCGAGTGTTCAGCCCCTGGGGGTCTGCCAAGTGACACCTGGCAAGAACTGCCCCATTTACAAACAGGACAGCGGCACTGCTCAAACTTCGCAAGCTGCTGGGAGTCCCTTCCCGGGCCTACGGGCAGCATCTCTACTCTGCCCCAGCACCAAGTTGACCAAGGAACTAGACCTCGAGCAGCTGCCGTGCGTGGACCAGGTACGTACAGAAAGGCACGTGTGCAAAACACGCTCGGGTACACGCTCGGAGCTCACCAGCTCTCCCGCTCACCTTCTCCTTCAGAGCTCCCTGCGTTTTGATCTAGTTGTGAAACCGGGTGGATGGTCACCATCTGGGCACTTACCTGAGGCAGAAAGCGCTGTATTTGCTTCAGAAAGTACACCAAGCTGGTAACTTAGGATTTAATTTGCAATGGGACCAGCGGATGGCATTGGACTCCCACCGTTACGTCACTGGACTCCCATATAGTCAACTACGGTTTGAGTCCTGGACCTGGTGGCTTAAAACTCATGCCAGATGTGTGCGCATGTACGTGTGTGCGCGCCCAAAATCCCGAGAGGAGAATGGAGGGGAAGGGATTGTGGCATGGCCGTCCCCTCTGGGGACAGATTGCTCACTTTCTGTCTCTCTGCCTCTCTGTGTCTCTCCGGTGAGTGCATGTGTCCTATAGGGAAAATCTCTTAGAAAAAGTTAATTTGCATGTAAAAATTGTTCTAGCTCTTTGCATCAGAACCCTGCTAATTGAAAGAGTCATAGATTCAGACTCTATTTTCGACAGATTACTATTATTAGCATGATTTAAAATTCTGATCCTAACAGGTGACGATTCTCGGTCTTTGCTGAGATGGTAAATAAGCCTTGACCAATCAGTTTCTTCGTCCAAAATCTCTAGAGTTATATTAAATAACCAGCCAACTCCCAGGTCTCCTGAGGATGAGGCAGGAGGCCCTCTAACAGCATGGTGGCATTTCTACTTGGGAGGTGGTGGGAACAGGCTGAGTTGGGTGGCCTGCTGGCGGGAGGGGAGCCCCTGGAGGGCAGAGGCTTGTGCTGCCATCAGCCCCACCTGCTCCACCTCTGCCCTCTCTGCCGCCCCTCACTGAACATCCACCAGGCAGCAGAATGCAAGAGCTCTAAGGACGGCCCCCACTTGCGAAGTGGGGACGGACTCGGACTTACCTCAAGGCCTCTTTGGAGGATCAAATGAGCCCATCAATGCACACATTTAGAAATACCAACCACAGGGGCCAGCAGGTGGCAGGCTGGTTAAGGGCACTGGACTCCCACTGGTCAACCGTGGTTTGAGTCCCAGACCTGACAGCTTGCTTTCTCACTTTCCTTCTCTTTTTCTCTCACTCTGTCCCTCTCTGGTCAAATTAAAATAATTAACAAATAAATAAAGTTTAAAAAAAAAAGAAATGCCAACTACAGCAAGTGCTCTGGAAAGGGAGCATCTGGCTGTCTTCACACCCCACCCTAAACCAGGAAAGACAGCACAAGCTTGCTCGGGCAGTGCAAACCCAGTGCCTGGGCGTACAGGCGCCTCAAGGACCACGTGCCTGGCAGGGAGCCAAGCGTCCCGGAGGGCACGTGACCAGCAGGCCAGAGAGGGCCGGACACGTGCACGTGGGGTGTTGGGCAGCAGCCCTGGCCAGGTAGACAGGCAGAGCCTGCAGCTCAGCACAGGGCACGGGGCAGAGCAGGGCAAGGCCACAGGCAGCCGGGATGCCGGCTCAGGAGCCCACTGCCCCCTGGAGGGCAAACGGGGGCCTGCCTGGCTGGGAACTTACACAAGGCAGTTCGAAACTGGATGTGTCTGAGGCACCTTGAATCGGTCCGGGTTAAATTCTGCATTTCCAGGAGAAACGAGTTAGTCAGCCACGCTGTGTCCCTTACAGAGACCCAGGCGTCAGGACAGATCTCACACCCAGCGTGTCTCTGCTGGCAGCGGAGAATGGAAGAGCGTCGACTTGGTGACGTGTAGCTGAAGAAAAAGGGACAATTCCCAACCCACCTGGAACGTGACCCAGGAAGAGAGGGCAGTCAGGCGGCGACAATCCCAGGCAGAGGAGCAGGTTCTCCTGATCCCAGTTTGAGGTCCCTCAGGCAGGGGTCCTGGACCCCCAGTGAGTGACTCATCTGAGGCACTGCGAGAAACCATGGCCCTCACAGGGCCCTCAGGGGAGCAACAGGTGGGAGCATTTCAAGGCGGTGCTACTTTTCTTCCTCCCATGTGTCTCCCTGTGCTGCGGCCAAACACTGATTTTCACCCTAAACCCCTCAAAACCTGGGCCCTTCCTTGAGACTTGCAGTCCCACCCCGACTCTGTTCTGTGCAGCGGTGGGAGTGGGTTTCTGTTTCCCAGGGCCATCGATCGGGATGAGGGGGCGAGGAGCACCCACTCTTCAGGGTGAGCAACAGGCTTGAACGGGGCCGGCCGGTGGCGTGATGGTTAAGATGCTAGCTCTCACATGACTGATAGACAGCGGGGTTCGAGTCCCAGACCCAGTAACTTGAAAAAGACGCCAGGCACGTATGTGTGCCCAAGACCCCAAGGGGAGAAGGGAGTGAGGCCTGATCTCTCTGTCCTGGGGACCATATATGCTCTATAGGAAATAAACTGAAGGGGAAAAAAGGCTTCATATAAAAGCAAGCCTAGTTCTAATTTTTAAGAAAGATTTTTTTTTTTTAAGCTTTAAGAAGAGGATAACTTGTATTACGGAACTAGCTGATGTTTGGGTGCAATTTCTCGCTTTTATAGAATGTGATGAGAGACATTTAATGTCATAGAAAAATGTTTTCTGTGTCCCGCCTTGCAGGGACAAAAGCCCCCTCCAGCAGGTGGCTCTGCTCCTTCTCAGCCACCAAACAGACCCCGTCTGAGGTTTTGTTCAGACCGCGTTCACTGGCCGAGTCCCTGGGACCTGGGGCAAAAGACAGACTGCTTTTCCAGACCTCCACAGACCGGATCTCAGCGGGTCGCCTCCGGGCACCTCCAGGGCTATAATAACCATTTTACTCACAGGAGAAGAATTTGGGCTACTAGAGGCAGTCATTTGAAACTAATAAACTAATATTTCAGGGAAAAACATATTCTATTTTTTCTAAGTGTCCTTCTAAAATGAGGAGACAGCAGAGCTCTCCCCAGCACATGGAGACGCAGCGAGGCAGGGCTGTCCACGAGGAACGGACCCTCTCCAGGCACCAAGTTGGCCAACGTCCTGCCCTTGGACTTCCAGCCTCCAGAACGGGGAGAAAGGAATGGCTCGTAGCTAAGCCACCCAGTCAGTGGTGTTTCGTTACTAGTGCAAGCTGAGAAGCGTGCTTTAGATATATTCTTCTGGGCCATTTCCCCAACTGAAAAATGAGTATCTTACCATCTAAAATCATAAAGAGTTGATGCTAAGTGAAGAAAAATCCATAACTGGAAGAATTTTTTTTGAAAGGTTTTTACTATAGCTCACATGTGCTCTCCAGAAAGACAGAGACAGAGAGACAGAAAGCGAGAAATCACCCCCCAGGGGGGATGGCCACGCCGCAATCCCTTCTCCTCCAGTCTCCTCTCGGGATCTTGGGCATGCACACACATGCACCCGGCATGAGTTTAAGCCACCAGGTCCAGGACTTGAACCACGGTCGACTACGTGGGAGTCCAGTGACATAGCCATTACGCCAACTGCTGGTCCCAGTAACTGGAAGAATTTGAACTTTGAGCTTGTACGCAAACAAGAGGGTCACACTTTAACAACCCATTCATTTCTACTGTGCTTAATCCCTATAGCTCCCAGCTCGCGTGGTGACCCTGCAGAGCGTATCCACCTGGAAGTTCAGCCAGAACCCTGGGAAGCAAAGCCACCTGGATTCGCCTGGCACCGTGCACCTCTGTCCTGCTGTGGCACCTGCCAGACCTGGGATTGGAGACACTATTTTGGGCCCAGTGAGCAGCTCCTTTGTGTCCCTCACTGATCTAAAGCCCCCCTTCCTTGCCTCTAATGCACACAAAGGTAGACACCGGTCACGAAAGGAGGAAGTTAGCAGAGCAGAGACCTCGCAGGTATGCGGGGACAACGCATGGCACAGTGTTGCGTATTCCGAGTCCTGAGAAGAGCTGGAGAGGGTGGAATCCTCGGTGTGCCAAGCCCACGATGGGCAGGGCAGGCCCTGCGGGCCAGAAGGCCTGGGCAAGAACCCCGGCAGCTGCTCCTTCAGCTCTGGGGCCTCGGGGAGTCAGCCAGCGTCAGAGCCTCAGCTCCCTCACCTGTGAAATGAAAGTCAGGACCTTTGCTTTTCTGAGTACAGACCAAGACTCTGTGGATGTTGAGACTGTTTGAAAACGAGGCGTGCCTGTTATCCCTTCCCTGGGGTCATCAGGTGGGCGTTTCCATCACACAGGAAGGCCCGACAGACAGGACATGGACCACACGTGCCTGTCCCTCCAAGGCTGGCAGACCCCCCGGCTCCCTGAGCACTGACTCCCGGCGTGGGACAGTGCGGTGCTGCTCGGATGCAAAAGCGAGGAAAAACTAAACGACAGGGGGTGGTGAGCAGTGTGTTTTCACTCTCATCGAAGAACAGAACGGAAAATCATTTGGAAATGGCAGCAGGTTAATGGACTCATTTTACTCACTGGTATTTTTGAAAAAAAATAGTACTTTTCTGAATGTCATGCCTGAAAATGAAACTAGTTCACAAAATTAAAACATGCAGAATCCAGTGCCAAAAACTGGTGATTTACAGAAATCACCCCAGTTTATTTTTTTCCAACAAAGAAAACACATGATACAGCGATTCAGTGTTTGGGACATTGGCAAAATACTGTCTGTATGACTCAGGCTCGTGTTCCCGGCTGTGAACTCTGGGCAGCTTAGCAGGACCCGCAAGTCTCCCCCCATCCTAACAAAGTGGGGGACCCACGCTGAGTGGGAACAGGACACCCCACCTCGGTACCCACAGGAAGAACGTCTTCGGGAAACAGCCAGCTCCCTAACAGAATGAAAGCACTCCTATCTGGTTGGTTTTGTTCATCTTGTTAGATTTTTGGTTTTTGAAGTAAACTGATTTTGCTCTCAGGAAGGAGTTGTATTACTTACAGGTGAAAACAGACCATTGGCTGAGACGCACCTTCCCTCCGGGTCAAGTAGGTCTTATGCCCCCTAAAACCTTCTTTCATGATTTTTGTTATGGTTCAGAAAAGTAAAGAAAACGATTTCAAGTATTCAATTCCTATCAAAAATCGGTATCAAAAGTAATAAAGGACCTAATTTCTTTATAATTCCATGTTTTAAAAAATAACTTAAGAAGCAAGAGGTCCGGCCCTTTACTTGTATAAATACCACACGTGGCTAGAGTTTCTTAAGACACCGTGGGGACGAGTCCGTGTTTAGCACCTCGATCGTCGACCGTAACGTTGGAAACGTCTCTGATACTGACGGGAGCATCTTATAAGAGGGAGAAATACTGGAAAAGAAAACACAAAGAAGGGGCAGAAAAATTAACATCACTCCCCCCCCCCCCCAAAAAAAAAAGGCAGAGCTACATTAAATCTGTTCCTACTGGATATTCCTTTTCCGGCCCCCCACAGGTCCACCCTATCAGACTGTCAGGGAGGCTGGGAGGGCCCGAGCGTAGAACGTCCTCCGTAGCGCTGGCGGGCTCGGCGTCTTGTGCCAGTGGCAGGTGCCGCCGCAGCCCTGGGGAAACCGCCTGGACCTCGCGGGCCCAGCAGGCCGGGGGCAGAGCACACGGCTTTGGCCCAGCTTTCCTTTGCATCGGCTTTAGCCACTTCTCCAAGCCCCAGAACAGGGCAGTGTGTTCAGCCCCAGGCCAGTACCGGGAAAGAACACAACCACCTATGTCAAAGGATGCTCGCTGTGCAACACCAACTGCACCGTGCAGAGCGTCCCGTTATTCTTTCTTAAAGAACGGCGAAAGATCCACGCTGTGGAGTTACGGGAGAAATTGAAGCCAGATCTTTGAGCCGTAGTCCTTTACCAAAACACGTGCAAACTAGCTGAGCCAGACAAGAACGCCCCAGCCCAGCTGCAGCTGTTGGAAATTTTCATCACAAAGCTGGCCGGATGCTTACGAATGGAGCCACGAGGCACACACACATAGTGACATAAAAACAAGTTTTGGGGGCAGGCAGGTGGCATGGTGGTTAAGGGGGCTATGGTTTGAGTCCCAGACCTGGCAGCTTGCTTTCTCACTTTCCCTCTCTCTCTCTGTCCCTCTCTGGTCAAATTAAAATAAATAAAATTAAATTAAATAATTTTTAAAAAGTTTTCATATAGCTCAAAGGAACAGGCCACCCTCTACCCCCCTCCCAGCCGTGGTGGACCCCGCGCAGGGCGTTACCTTTTCAAGTTCATCCAGCTTTTGGCTATTTTGCTAAAGGCCTCTGAACCAGGGGCTGTCATAGCTTCAAAGTCAACTAACTGGAAAGGAAAGAAATTGGAAGAACGCGATCAGACGTGGAGAACGGCCGCGTGTGCGATCTGTCTCCCTCCTGTCCCTTACACAGAGCGCCAGTCTGACTGACGCGCAGCACGCGGCCCCCAGCTGCCGCCTACCTTCCCTTTGGGGATTTTTCCTGCCACTTCTTTGCCACTTGCCATCAGCGCTCCCACGATGACTGAGTAGGCGATCACGCTGTTCAAAGGAGAACAATCATCAGCCGGGCCTGGTCTGCAGGTTCCCGTTAAAGCTCACCACACGCCTCCCATCGGAACGGTAAGATCTGGGGGCCGGCAGTGGTATAATGGCTATGTCACTGGACTCCCACGCAGTCAACTGCAGTCTGAGTCCTGGACCCAACAGCTTAAAACTCACGTCAGGCATGTGTGCGTGCATACCCAAGATCCTGAGAGGAGAATGGAGAAGGGATTGCGGCATGGCCATCCCCCTAGAGGCGTGATTTCTCACTTTCTTTCTCTCTGTCTCTTGGGTGAACACACGTGCCCTGTAGCAAAAATCTCTTAAAAGAAAAAGAAAAAAAAGATAAAATTTCACTTAAGAATTTCTTGGAGTAAAACATATGTTTAGACATAAAAGTACTTTTATTTATTTAAAAATATGTACTAGTTTACTACTAAAAGTATTTACTGATTTACTAATTTAAGGGTAAATGTCACAAATAATGTTGTTTTTCTGAGGAAAAAAATGGTTTATTTTTCTTCTCACTTTAAAAAATATTCTTGTGAAATGACCTTAAAAATCTGCCTGTTATACTTGGAACAACTTTGTAAGGTCTGGCCTCAAATGCATGTGTACAATGTGCTTTGTAGATACAAACATGATCATTTTATTTATTTTAAAAATGTAAAGTGTGCTTATTTCTTTCTCCGATGAGTGAGACGAAGACAGGAAGACAGCACCCGGCAGAGTCCTGACCCCCCACCTGAGCCAGCCTGGGCCAGGCCCACTGGATTCGGGGAGGCCCTGAGTGAAGCCAGCCCCCGAGTCAGCCGCATGGAGTGCACTGCCCGCCGCTGCACCAGCGCCTGCCCCATCGATGTGTGTGGGGCATGAAGAAGGCTGACCCCAACGGAGAACAGCAGACCCAGCTCTCTAACAGTAGTGACCGATGGGTGTGCGTGGGAACCACCGAGGCTGAGGAGGACATGGGTGCCTTTGCCTGCTTGTTCAGGGCTCGTGGGGTGGGGACCCAGACAGGTCCAGGGCAGTGGGCAGGACTGGGGTAGGAGTGTTTACAACTAGCTGTTTTCCAGGGGGAGAGGGCGACAAAAGCCCAGGGGACCCGTGTTAGAACCATGAGGTCTGCTTCTCCCAAAACCAACAGCTCAAGAAAACCTCTCGGAGGCGGAGGCAAGAGCTGCAGCCTCCCAGGGAGAGGACGGTGCTGGCACCTGCAGGGGGAGCTGCTGAGGGCTCCAGACAGCTGCACTGTGTCCAGGGGACCCGGACCCAGAGCAGAGTAAGGGAGACAGAAGGCTTGGAGCTGTGTCGGGGGCCATCTTGGGGAGCCCTGGAAGGCCCACAGGGAAGAGAAAGGGTCGCTATGGGACAGGAACCAAGGCCAGGACAAACCAGGGCAGGGCAGGGCAGGACTGGCGCCAGGCGCTGTGTCCAGGTCACACCGAAGCCAGCTGGCTCTGAGAAGATGCTAGCAAACTGGGGAGACGGGGAGGAGGGGAAGGTACTGGGAAAGGGGGGGGGGGGGGGGGGCAAGAAAACTCTGCAGACAGAGCCTTTGTCTTAACGACTCCTAAAAATCTCCCGATGTGCCCATACGAGTAGCAAGAATTTATCCAAAAATAATGAAAATTAAAAGGAACGATTGGTGATCCAGAAGTATGAAATTTTAAGGTTAAAGGTTAACAGCTGAAAAGCGGAGAAGGCTGGTAAATACCGAGCACTAAAATACACTGAGCACAGTGGTCGGGTCACCAGTCAGCACTCGATGAACTCTCACTGAACAGATGAAGCCCTGTCTTACTAAGCTTCAGCACACTATACCACAACTAATTTTTAAAATTTGCTACAGGACAAATGTACTTGGCAGAGAGGGACAGAGAGGGCATGTGAGAAAGCACCCCCCCAATGTGGATGGTCACACCACAATCCCTTCCCATTCTCCTCCTGGGATTTTGGAACACACATACATACCCCTGGCATATTTTTCAAGCCACCAGAACCAGGACTAGAACCCCTCAGTCAGCCATGTGGACCCAGCTACCTTAACCACCACGCCACCAGCTGGTTCTTATAATTCTTTTGATGATATGGTAGATCAAAAAAAAAAAAAAAAAAAAAAAAAAAACAATTTTTTTTGTGTGTGGATTTTGAAAGAAAAACAGGGAGCTCCTTATCATTTTTGGTATACTTTTACATTGATAATTCATAATAGGAAGTATATGTAATAACACATTTTAAACAAAAAAATTTCTAATTATAGAATATGACTTACCTGGGACCAGCAGTTAGCGTAATGGCTATGTCGCTGAACTCCCATGTAGTCAACCGTGGTTCGAGTCCCGACCCGGTGGCTTAAACTCACACTGGGTGCATGTGCATGCGTGCCCAAGATCCCAAGAGGAGAATGGAGGAGAAGGGATTGTGGCGTGGCCATCCCCCTGGAAGGTGATTTCTCACTTTCTATCTCTCTGTCTCTCTCTGTCTTTCTAGTGAGCACATGCACCCTTTAGCATAAAAAAACCTCTCCAAAAAATAAATGAATAAAATAAATTAAAAAATAAAGAATATGACTTACCTGGATCCTCGAGAGAGTGGCATTAAATTATAAAAGTAATAAACTAAGGATAAGATTAAATTGCAGACAGCATCAGCCTCCTAGAAAAAAAGACAGGCTTGTGAACTGAAATACTAGGTTTTCACTATTTTCAGTATTTACCAGTCAGTCCATTTTCCCGCTGTTAGTTAACCTTTAACCTTAAACTAATTTTTCATTAGGTGAATGGGTACAAAAGAATCTCTTCTATCACTCTTCATTCTCAGCTTCATTCTTCTCCTGTGACAACCTACTTCTCACAGTCTCCAACCCTCTACACTCCGCTGCATCGCCATTCCTAGTGAAAGTGCACGCTCCGCTCCTCCAAGCTGCTCCTGAAACTGCTACCTTCTGATAGGCGTTTAGTCTCCTTTAGTGGTATTTGGAATGCCAGATATATATCGCGAGTAAAATTATAAGGCACTCGTTGGTACCAGATACACCTTCTCAAACCTGTACCCCAGCCTTGAAAGAACTGGAGGCACTCCCCAGTGTTCCACCCTGGGACTTAGATGATAAATGTTTAATTATACAAAGAAATTTAAACGTGTCATTACATGATGAACTGACTGTCAGAACAATAAAGTGCCTTCCTGAGGGGTCCCCTCAGACGTCCCCTGCTCAGAGCATCAGAGCATGGGGCCCCACCCTGCTTGCTCACAGACTGGGTAGACCTGTCTCTAGAGCCCACCTCCTGGGGGACAGGCCTCCTCCGGGGGAGGAGGCTGCAGCCCAGGCCAGGGCCACTGAGTGCAAGGTACATGTGCACGACTCCTGTGCACGGCAGCACCCTCCCCAGCAGAGTGCACCATTAGTTCCCGTCATTAGCACAAGCTCCTCGTAAACAGCTGTAAGCAACAACCGCAACCCAGCAGAGGAAAATGGCAGAGAAAGGTGGGGACATGGCCATTTTCATTATGGATGGACTTTTTCATTTCAGTGTGATCAAAGCCCAAACGTAGCATAGTACTGAGAGTACAGATTACACATTCATCGCCCGTTACTGTAGTGAGGGAGTACGGGACCCTTCTTGCTATGAGAATATTCAAAAATAAAGGCTGGCAGGTCGATTCGATCTGATTTCCTAAGACGAAATCTCGGTCATCTCACTGAAAACACAAACATTTTAATAAGCTTGCTTGAGGGTCACAGGAAGAGTGGGAATGGAGACAGAAACCTACCCCAAACTCCGATGAAAGAGTCAGCGCTTTCCCTTTGGCTGTCAGATCTTTATAAAGCGCATCTATTTCGGCATGATATAATTGTGTCCTTTCTTCTGTGGTTTGCGTTTCCACAGAAAACAGTATATTGCCAACCCTAAAAATACAAGGATGAGGGTCAAAGACACATATTACACGGCTCAGCTGGCAGAACCCAAAATAACATGAGGGAAGAGCAGGCCGACGTGGCACCAAACCTCTCTGACGACGGGCAGGGCGGGCATGTTTCCTAAGAAGGCAGTTTCTCTGTGAAGTGTGCTGTTTACATCTCGCTCACATCAGGTGAGCCACGTGCCCTGTTAAGAGTTTACACCCACCGTGGGAACACAGCTACACAGAGCAAAGACTGCATCTAAGTGCTCGGTTAATACGCCGACGCCATGCCCTCGTGCTGAGGCCCAGGAGCAGAGGTTTCAGGGTTCTGCTTCTTGCTCAGCCCAGGGAGGCTCATGGAGGCCGGAAGTTTGATGCCACGGGGAGCTAGCATGGCGCCACCAGCAAGGGCTTCCGCCGGGTTTTAGATCCTCCACACGAGAGGATGCAGTGAGGCGGGAGACAAGGCCGCCGGTTATTAGGAGACCAGGCCTAGGACCAGAGTGCAGCTCACGGGGGTGCCACCGGGGCAGCGGGCTCTCATCGGGGAGACCTGGAGAAAAGCAGGCATGTGGCCTCCGAGGTCCAAAAGTCAGGGTGCAGGGAGGTGGGCTCAGGCTGGCAGGCCAGCTACAGGTCCCCGTCAAGGGGTCTGGGTCAAGCAGTAACTGTCCTGGAAGGCTGCTGGGGGAGACCCTGAGTGCTCGCAGGAAGCTGGGGTCTTCAGGAATGCTGCAGGGACTGTGCGGGAATAGGAGACAGGACCCCAGCCATGGGCCTCCCAGGGTGACAAGGCCCCAGCAGGGGGTGGCAGGCGGGGTGAGATGGTGAGACGGCAGCTGAGGAAAGCCATGGCTTCCAGAAGGAATCCCAGGCACCCTCTTATTTAGGAATTCCATCTCCACCTGGAATTTACCTGAGGATAAGCACCAGGATGTGTGAGAAGGGAGGAGGGTGATTTCTACCATCGACAGCAAACCCGGGACTCCCGTGGGAGAGTGAGCCTTCCCGGGAAAGGAGTTTGGTAAGTGGCCTGGGGTAGAGACTCAGAACTCCAGGACACGGAAAAGCCACAAAACCTTCAAGTGACTAAACTGGTGTGTACTCATGAAGGCCTGGGTAGGAGCTGACATGCGACTCCAAGAGGCAGCACCTCGTAATCTGGCAATCACTGCCCCCGCTGAGCTGGCAGAGGTCACAGCAGGGCCATGATCCTACACCCAGCACGCCTGGGAAGGGACGGTATGTGTGGGGTAGCGCACAGCGACTCCACCCCAGATCAAGGGATATGGGGCTTCTAGCTGATGTTGGTGCACAGACACAAATAAAACCACAGTTCAGAATGTTCATTCCAGTGCTATCTGTACAGTTTCAAAGTGGTAAGTAACACTCAGTGATCAAGAACAAGGACAAGCAGGAGAACCCTGTGCCCTGTCACTGAGACGCGTGGACAATTACAATAGAACGGGAGGAACGAGTCCGGTTATGAAACCACATGTACAGTGTAATCTCCGTTCTTAGAGAAAACTACTTGGGCTGGCCCCGTGACCCAGTGATTAAGGGCGCCAGATACCATCTGGCCAAGCGTGGTTCAAATCCCAGCCCTGGTGACTCGCAAACCATGCCGGCTGCTCAAGACCGTGACAGGAATGGAGGCCAGGAATGTGGCATGAGCACGCCCCTCGGGAGGGTGCCTTCTCCTCCCCCTCCCTCAGGTGAGCACACACTCCCTCTGGTAATTAAAAAAAACCTTTATTTTGTTCATTTTGCTTCTCTGTACATTCTAATAAATGCTCTACAATAAGACTGCAGTCCTTTTGTCGTAAGTAAAACCTGTATTTTAGAAAGTCTTACGTTGGCTTTCGATCTCCCAACCTCTCGTCTTTTCTCATTTTATCCTAAAAAGCCTTCCACCACAGTGAACTCGAAACTCTCAGCGGAGCGAGCTCACAGCCACCTAGACATTACCCTGTGTCCCGAGAGTCGTGACACAGCACAGGGGGGAAGCGTGTCTGCTGGTGTCACACTCTGAGGCCACCCGGGTGAAAGTATGGCTGGCCATAATGCCGGAGGGGTCTTGGCACCTCCTGTCAGGATGGGGCAGCAGCCCACCTGACGAACCTCCCTGGGAACACCACGTGGTGCCAGCCTGGTTTCTGTCCACAGAAAAGGGGCACGTACTTGTCTCCTGTGACGGTGATGGTGAAGCCGTCGTACTCCTTCCCCTGGTCTCTGAGGCTCGGGACTTTGGTGTTCACGGTGAACCCGTCCTTTGTTTTCGTGTTGAACTGCTTTCAGGGGAAAGAAAACTCACGTTACTGGAGCACTGAGGACCCGCGCTTGGATTCCGCAGTGCTGACCTCCATCTCGAGGTGCTTGGGAAGGTCAAGGAAGTGCCCTGGTGCGAGAGACCATGTGCCAGGGCCATGTCTGGTGGCAGGACCACGTCCTGGCAAACAGCGCTGTCTTCAAGCCCCACAGACTGAGAGCCCAGAGACACCGCCCAGGGCCCCTAACAGAGACCCTCTGCACCAACAGCTCACCCGCTTCCTCGATTTAACGCTTACCTGGGCCTGGAATCACTCATTTCACCCCTAGACACTAATTGCCACCTAGTTTAATATACACTGACTTTCCAGGAATGCAAGTGGGAGGGACCGGAGGAAAGAGTGCATGGCAGTTTGGAACCTCTCTACGCATGCTCACCAGTGTCCAGAAGCCGTGTCACCAACACCGGGCCCGGCCTGGGCGGTCGATGCACTCCTGATCTCTACCCGCCACCTGGGAATGGACACACTCTGCTTATCCCTCCGAACCCCTTCACTTCTACTGCTGCGGGTCCGTCCCGTCTACCATGGTCACATGTATCCAAGTGGCACATTAAACCACTTCCCAGAAAAGCAAATCTAACTGCTGTGGCATGCTTTGGGGTGGCTTCACTCTTATGTGGGGGAAAGGCTCACAAAGTTGTAACTTCTTGCTATAATTTCTGTTCCTCACAGTAACTTCCTCTCCCCTGGAATTCAAATGTTTCTCCCCAAAGGAGAATGAACGAAGAGTTAGCGTAATGGCTATGTGGCTGGACTCCCACATAGTCGACCACGGTTTGAGTCCCGGACCCGGCGGCTTAAGCAAACGCCGGGCGCGTGTGCATGCATGCCCAAGATCCCAAGAGGAGAATAGAGGAGAAGGGATTGTGGCGTGGCCATCCCCCCTGGGGGGTGATTTCTCGCTTTCTGTCTCTCTCTTTCTGGCGAGCACACACGCCCTATAGCAAAAATCTCTCCAAAAAAAAAAAAAGGAGAATGAATGTGCAGGAATTATGGCATGGCCATCCCCGTTGAGGGGGAGGGTGGTGCTTTCTCACTTCCCCTCTCACTTTCCCTGTCTCTCCCTCAAGCATACATGCGCTAGAGCAAAATAAAATAAAATACATTTTTTTAAAGTTTTTTTGCTATAGGGCGTGTGCGCTCACCAGACAGACAGAGAGAGACAGAGAGATAGAAAGTGAGAAATCACCCCCCAGAGGGCATGGCCACGCCGCAATCCCTTCTCTTCCATTCTCCTCTCGGGATCTTGGGCACGCACGCACACGCGCCCGGCGTGAGTTTAAGCCACTGGGTCCAGGACTCGAACCGCAGTCAACTACATGGGAGTCCAGCGACATAGCCATTACGCTCACTGCTGGCCCCAAATAATAAAATACATTTTTTAAAAGCACAATGTTTCTGATACTGATATTGTCACACTTACTTTTTATCAGCATTGCCTGGTACACTTCCCCTCCTCCCTTTTAAAAATCATGTTGTTGGGACCAGCAGGTGGATTGTGGTTAAGGCGCTGGGCACTCCCACATGGCTGAACACGGTTTGAGTCCTGGACATGGTGGCTTGCTTTCTCACTTTCTCTCTCTTTCTCTGATCAAATTAAAATAAATGTATGAATTGGGACCAGCAGTTAGCATAATGGCTATGTCGCTGGACTCCCACGTAGTCGACCGTGGTTTGCATCCCGGACCCGGTGGCTTAAACTCATGCCGGACATGTGTGCGTGCGTGCCCAAGATCCTGAGAGGAGAATGGAGGAGAAGGGATTGCGGTGTGACCATCCCACCTGGGGGGTGATTTCTCGCTTTCTATCTCTCTGTCTCTCTCTGTCTGTCTGGCGAGCGCACGCGCCCTATAGCAAAAACCTCTCAAAAAAATAAATAAAAAAATTTTTAAAAAATGTATGAATGAATAAAATTAAATAATTCTTTAAAAAATCATGCTGTTGTAGGTGTCTTCTGTAAACAGAGACAGAGAGGGAGAGGGAGAAGGCACCCACGAGGGGGTGTGGGCATGCCCGATCCTTCTCCCCCATTTCTCCATCCCATCAGTTTGGGCGTGTGCATGCACAAACACCCAGCGTGGCTTTCAAGCTGCCAGGGCCCAGACTCAAACCACACGGTTGGCCACGTGGGATCTGGCTCCCTTCACTACCAGGCCACTGGGCTGACAGCTATAGTTGATCTTTTAAAAACCAATCCGGGGACCAGCAGGTGGCGTAATGGTTACGTCGCTGGACTCCCATACAGTCCACCACGGTTGGAGTCCCTGACCTGGCTGCTTAAAACTCATGCTGGGTGCATGGGTGTGCATGCCCAAAATCCCAAGAGGGGAATGGAGAAGAAGGGATTACAGTGTGGCCATGCCCCTGGGAGGTGATTTCTCGCTGTCTGTCTGTCTCTCCAGCTAATGCATGTGCCCTATAGTGAAAATCTATCTCTCTAAAACAAAACCAAAAAAAACCAACCAAACAAAAAAATCCGAGGGGCCAGCAGATGGCATGGTGATTAGGGTGCTAGACTCCCATATGGCCTACTGTGATTTGAGTCCCAGACCTGGCAGCTTGGTTTCTCACTTTCCTTCCCTCTCTCTGTGTCTTTGTCTCCCTCTGGTGAATGTGTATCCCCTATGGCAAATTAAGAAAATAGCAATAATTAATAAGTAAAATAAATAACTCAAAAATTCTGAGATCCTCAATCTTTCTTTTTTTAAAAAATATTTATTTAATAATTATTCATCATCATTATTATTTTTTCAATTTGACCACAGAGCAGCAGAGAGAGAGAAAGAAAGCCAGAACGCAAGCTGCCAAGTCCAGGACCAGAACCATGGCTGGCCGTGTGATATTCGGGCGCCTTAACCACTACGCCACCTGCCAGCCTGGGCCTCAGTCTTTCAATAGGGAGACTAATCACTATTCGTGTTGTGTTGAGACTTGCCCCTCCCGTTTCATTCCCTATTTACTGTATTTTTCCCTCCTCTTTTAATAAGCTTTTAGTAGAACTGCCTTTTTTATTCTATTTTCCTACCTTCTAGGGGCTTGAAGATCATACATTCCATCTCTGCTCTGTTTTTTTTACATTTTGCTATAGGGTACATGTGCTCGCTGCAGAGAGGTGGAGAGAGAGAGAGTGAGAAATTACTCCACGGGGGATGGCCAGGCCACAATCTCTCCTCCTCCATTTTTCTCTCAGAATTTTGGGCACACAGCCATCATGCCACCAGGTACGAGACTTGAACAACTCAGTTAGCCATGTGGGATCGGCTGCCTTAACTACCATGCCACCGGCTGGCCCCCATCTCTAGTCTTCAAGTGTTTACCTTCACATTTAATACAGGTTTTTACACCTGTGTCTTTTGGTCAGTGTCACAGCTCACTCAGGGATCACATTCTCTCGCTAAATAAAAAGAGTGCCTTAGGGTCCCATACAGCAGAAAGCGAGGGGTGACAATGGAGCTCAAGAGATGTTCCTCCTTTCAAAAATTACGGCCTTGGAGCTAGCAGATGGCCTAACAGTTATGTCGCTGGACTCCAACATAGTCGACTGTGGTTTGAGTCTCAGACCAGGCAGCTTAAAACTCACACCAGGTACGTGTGCGTGCATGGCCAAGATCCCAAGAGGAGAATGGAGAAGGGACTGTCCTCCGGTGGGGGGGGGGGGTGGGGGGGTGATTTCTCACTTTTCTTCTCTCTGTCTCTCTGGTGAACACACATGCCCTATAGCAAAAAAATCTCTCTCTAAAAAAAGACCAAAAAAAGAAAAAGAAAAAAGAATTGCAGCCTTGGGGCCATTAAATGGTATAGCAGTTATGTCGCTGGACTCCCATATAGCCAACTACAGGTCAAGTCCCAGACCTGGTGGTTTGAAAATCACTCTAGGCACATGTGCGTGCATGCCCAAGATCTGGGAGAACGGAGGAGAAGGGACTGTGGTGTGGCCATCCCCCCGGAGGGTGATTTCTCATTTTCGTGTTCATTGTCTGTCTCTCTTTCGCTGGCAAGCACATGCACTAAGGCAAAAACCTCTAAAAAAAGCATCATGGCCATACATCACCCCGTTCCTGGAAACAGGCACCTTGCACTTCGCCCAGTTTCCACAGCAAGCGTGGACCAAGTCCAGTACTTGGCTGGGCCCCACAGCAGGGTCCACTGTGCGCGTACTTACGGTTTCTTCCCTAGCCTATGTTAACTCCTTTCTCACAAGTTCGTTTTTCTATCCGAGTCTGATGCCTGCCTTTTATTTTATTTTGGCTGTTATTCAGAATGTGCTCAGTCATGATTTTGAATGGCATATTTCATAAATTTTAAAACATAGCATAATATTAATAATGATGAGTCTTTTATTTAAAAATGTGGTTGGGTTTCCCGCTCTCAGAGTGACTGTGATTTTGATGATAAATTTACCTTCATAATCGGAAGAAGGTCTTCTACTTTGTGCACCTTTTCCAGAGCTTCTCTGACTTCCAGCAGTCCTTTAGGGTTATTTGCTCTTAAAGAGACAGAGAGGAGGGGGGAGGGAGAAGGCAACTGGGATTATCACAGAAACGAGACATGTAATAATTCTGCTATTATCTCTAATTTAGTAAATGATATTTCATTATGAGTATCTCGCTATTCAAAATGGTGAGCCATGACTGAAGTCTCTAAATAATGGTACGAGTTCATCCTAATGAGGTCTGGGCTACAGATGAGAGTTAAGGAACAGAGCCCCTCTCCAAGGCAACACGGAAATGAGTGACGGGCCGCCAGCCAGTGCACACACGTCCGGTCCGGGCCGGCTGTAAAACGACTCCCCAGTCCCAGCTCTGCAATCAGAAGCACGTGAGTTTCTCCCTGAAGCTGCTCAAACAGAAGAACCCCGCTGGGCCTCTGCCCCAACACTGCACGCGTCTGGTGACGTCCAAGCATTCGCAACATTTCCTGCTCACCGTCCCACCTCTGCCATGCCACCTGTCCACGGGGGGAGAGTGAGGACAGAGGTTGAAATCCCTAATGGGAAAATTTGCAGCAACGTCTTGCTTTTCAGGAGACAGAGGCAGGAATGTCCCCGTGCATGTGTAAAGCTTAACACACTTCAGTCAGGGTCTGAGCACTTGTGACACTATTAAAAAGAAGGTTGACTAGTGCATATGAGAGGTTTTATGATGCTAAACTATATTTGATATTATCGAGTTTGTCTGGTCTGTCAACAGACTTAGTTTTCAAGTTTTATAAACATAACAAATGTGAAACAGATGCAACCCATCCACTGCTGTGAATGAGAGAAGCCAGAGGCTTACCCATGATAAACAAGAATTCGATCTTTGATAAAATGAAGTATTTTCTCAAAATATTCCAGGTATCTCATGTTAACCACTTGACCCCTGGAAGGCAAAAATAATAATAAAGTTAACTTTTTTAACAAAGGAATATGTTCAAAACATCTCATTTCAAAGTTAATTTTAAAATAATAGTAAGGGAGCTGTGAGAATAATGTAGCAAAAAAAGAAAAGGGAAGCAAGTCTGGGAATCTCGTCTCAGGCCACGACTAGAAAAAGCGGGAGCTGTCTTTTTCTAAAATTATTATTATTAATCTATTAGTACAACTTTTTAAAATTCACCAAAGAAAGACCGAGAAAGAGGGGAAATGAGAAAGCAAGTTAGCAGGTTCCAGACTCAAACTGCAGTCAACAGTCTCCCGGTGCACCTTTAGGACACCCACCCCTCTTCTGCAGCCCACCCCACACAGCTCCCCAGACATGCACCGTTCATGGAACTGGCTGTGCCAACTCTGCCCTTACCGCCACAGTTGCTGTCACCTCTCAAATCTTTTTTTAAAAAATAATTATTTATTTTTATTTTATTTGTTATTATTGTTACTTTAAATTTGACCAGAGAGAGAGAGAGAGAGAGACAGTGAGAAAGCAAGTCACCAGGTCTGGGACTCAAACCCTGGTTAGCCATGTGGGAGTCCAGCACCTTAACCACTGCACTGCCTGCCGGCCCCATGTCACCACTCAAATCTATCCTGCCATCTGCTGCCAAAGCCATCATCCAATACGCAAATATCGCTTCTTGGCGTACACTTTGTGAATGGCTTACCAGCCTTTAGGAAAAACACATTTCTCAGCGTGGAATGTGCAGTTACTCAGGCTTTGGCGTCGGCCTCTCTAGCCTCGGCTCCTGGCCCCACAGCTGCACTCTGAGCCGGTCAGAAAGAGTTCGCCATACTCGCCTGCCCACGCCGGACTCACCTGGGCCCAGGACGGCCCCGCCCGCCCTTTCCAGAGCTCAGGTGTACCCTGGAGGCTGGCTGGGGCACCCTACCGACTGTCACCATTACGCCTGGCACTGCACTGGCAGCAGCTACTGTGCACCCTCGTCACTCAGCTGGGAGGTTCTAAAGTCGAGGACTGACCTCATGTCCATGTCACCACCACACAGCACAGCTCTCTAGGCCTCAGCTAGAGCCGGCTGCCAAGCCTACCTACCCGTGTCACTAATCAGCCTGTGAGAAACAGAACACGAGTGCCGTGAGTCTGGCAAAAACCATGACAGGGAGAAGAGAAGCTTCCCTGTGGGATCGTCGCACCGCAATCCCTCCCCATGTCCGTTTCAGGGTTTTAGGCATGCACAGGGACCCAGGGCGCTTCTCAAGCCCCCAGGTCCAGGACTTAGACTGTGCCATTGGCCATGTGGGATCTGACTGCCATAACCAAGCCACAGAGCTGGCCCAAGGAATATATTTTCTAGAAATCAAAAAATATACATATAAATGATGTTCCCATTAAACCCCAACTTAATGTCAAAATTGTATGGAATAATATTTTCTTAATTCAGTTTCCTAAAACTAGAAGCATTTTAGCTATGTCACGACTATGATATCTATAAATGTTCTCCCAAATTAAATTCATTAAATGACAGACTAGAGCTGCATGGGGCCCAGCAGTAAAATGCGATGCTCTGCAAGGCCATCCCACTCAGGAAGGTTTCTTGTTCAAGCCCAGGGAATGCCCTGAGGGCACGGGGCACGCGAACCCGTGGTGTGCAGCTGGCCGTGGCTGGGGTGGATCACAGGGTCAGGGCGCTGTTTGGGGTGCTTCTCTCTCTCTGTCTCTCTTCTCGTGAAAGAAACAAATGGATAAACTTAAAAACAAATAAACGAAACAAAAAACAGACTAATAATATGGTCACTTTAACACTGACAGTTGTCATTTACTATTTTCTGTCATTTGTTAAAACCAGTGAGGCTTGTGAAGGGAGTGAAGAGGCGAGCATTTCCGGCAGGTCCCTGGAAGGCAGCTTAGTGAGCAACAGTGTTGTTTGTTGATCTCTTTATGTGTCAGGGCCTTCTCCAGCCATGCAGGCTGGGCGAGTATCTTTGAGCCTGTGCTCCTGTCCGGGTCTCAGCAGGAAACGCAACCGTCCTGCTGCTTCGCTTGCTGCGATCTTTCAGGACGCCTGTAAGACTGATCCTGGGCCCCAAACCCGACAGCCCCCTTGAACTGCTCTGCACCAAGGATAAGGGCTTGGGGGGAACCAGGCGGTGCACCACCTCCTTCTGCAACTGGACTTGCAGAAAGGAAGCGTGTCCTCGTCACGGAGTCCCCAGGAAAGGAGCACGGGCCGCTCATGGGGGCTCCATGGCCTGCTTATTCAGGACCAACTCGAGGGAAAGAGGAAGGTGCGCGGAGGGTTCATACCGGATTAAATTGATGTGGTTGTTGAAACCTCTGCTCAGACTTCGCGCTGGCATCTGGTCCAGCCACAGCACAGGCTGGTCGGGGTCGGCAATCCTGGAAAGCAGGGCTGAGCTGTTAAAGCGGGCTGAGCCTGAGCCTGTACGAGGGAGGGAGCACTAGCAACAAGACAGCAGGAGTCTCGGCAAAAGCAGAGGCCCAGCCAGTCTTGTCCATCACTCCTAAAAACACGACGGCGAGACCTGAGGATCCCAAACCGCCGCTCCGAGTGGACTGAGTAAACCAGGGAAGGGTTACGAGCAGAATATCTTCCTCATGAAAACCATTATCAAAGGCTCCTTCCTCTTCACAAGCTGGTTAGCCAGGTTCGTGTTAACTATAAACGGACCGGTTCACTGACATTCCTACGGAGGTACCTGCAGTCGCAATCTGCTCTCGCCATACGCTGCTTGCTCTCAGAAACCGCCGTTTAAACAGGCGCTTGGGGGCATGAGAACAATCGATTCCTACTGCGTAATGTTAGCTGCGCGTATTTTAAAGCACAAAGATGCCAGCAATTACCGACAGGGTAGGGAGGAAAATCTAACTCAGAAGGCCTCCTGTTAGTAAGCAAAACAGGTTCAAAACCTGTTAGCTAGAGAAGACTCACGTTACTTTGCAACCATCTGACTTCTGGTTTATGTAAACACGGCTACCTTCTCCACTTGACCGCGATGTCAAACATGTCTCTCCACTGCATCAGCCGCGTTTTCCCATTCATTCGAACCTTCGAGTTGGCCCACGTCCGCTGTACGGCTTGCATGACTTCCAACGCTGCCAAACCCATGGCTACAAGAAAGAGATTTCGAGAACGCGGAGTTTATGAGTGTGCTTAGAAGGATGCTTCCCCCGGTTGTGCAGTCTCAGCGATAACTCCAGGTTCTCACAGGAAGAACCATTAGTGCTGGGAGCAGAACGAGCCCCAGGCTACCTGTCATTCATGCGGAACTGCTAAGACCAAAACCTGTCAGAGGAGACCAGAGACACCCCGAGGTGTCTGCTCCCAACTCAACCCCCTACGGAAGTGGCTGGAGGTTCAAATTCTCCCTCGCTCCTGTAGGACGAAGGTACCCCCGGATCAGCTGTTCGATACACAGTAAGGACTTCAGACCCGTACTCTAGTCAAGGCTGGGAGAGTCTTCTCTCAGAATTCAGCTCAATGAGTCTACACATCTCTGTCCCAATCACGTGGACAGTTTGAATAAGCGCAATAAGTCACATTCTAAAAATGACAACAGGTTCTAACCACTCTTGCTCTTCTGCCAGAAATTCTTCCACTTTCGGAGCCCCCAGAATACCTCTGTGTATCCTCTTGTTTGGGAGGAAACCGGGTGTCTCATACTGCATCAGTGACCCCAAGCGATCCGCCACACAGATCAGCTCTTGAACCTCAGGCTTGTAACTTTCAAAATCCTGGTGTAACACATCTCTGGAAGAAACGTCACACACGATAAGGACTTCACAACATGTAATTACACCAGAGAAGCAAGCACTGCCTCCACTGGGACACTGGTCAAGAGATCGATGGCCACCTCATTCCCACTTCAGCGCTCTGAACCCAACCGCACACAAAGGAAAAGGAGGACTCTGGAGAACGCACGCAGTTGTGATCACCATCTGGTGGTCACATGGAGAACTGATGCAACGCAGGAGGCAGCCGCTACCATTATTTGCTTTGTGAACTTGTTCAGAACATACCCCCGCGGGTACACAAGACACTTTGTATACTAACAGAAGTATTTGCAGATATAGAGATACCTAAAAGAAATTCATCAGACGCAGGGGATAGGAAATAATTTACTGGCCAGGAAATATAATGAACTCATAGCTCAGCTTTTTTTTAATTGCCAGAGGGTGCATGCACTCATCAGAGAGAGACAGAGAAAGCACCCCTAGGGGCGTGGTCATGCAATCCTTTGGCTCCATCTCTTCGAACCGTCAGGATTCTGGGAGTGCACGTACATGCACCAGCATGCTTTTCCAGTCACCAGGGCCAGGTCTGAAGCCACCATCAGCCATGTAGGAGCTAGCTGCCCTTTTACGGTGCCTTCACCACGGCGCTGCAGGTCGGCCCGCAATTCAGCATGAAGAAACAGAAAAGAATCATCTTCGTTGAAAGCACTTACTTTATGTGTGGCTGCAGCCCAGGCTGTTCTTCGTAGTGTTCTATGAGGAAAGGTAGGTTTTTAGCCCAGTGGTCCTTAAAGCTTCCGGGCAGATCCATGTCAATGTTGTACTCCGTGAGGGGGGTATCAAGATGAGCGTGAAGATACCGCGAGTACTCTGCAGGCAGGGAACGATACACAACATACCAACACTGCTCAAGACATTCTCCCAGCTCTGTACAAGCACTGTGTAACAAACTGTCATTCAGTGACACGGATTCTAAAAAGGAAAGTTCACATTTTAGTAAGTCACTCTTACTCAATAATAATAGGGATCATTGCCACTGACTTGAGTAACTATGGTCAAATACAAGTCAGTTAGACTAGGTCTTCTTGGGCTGAATTTTACTACAGTCCCATGATATGCCACTACCAAAGGGCGGCAGAGGACAAGTCGCCCGGCCTCTCTGCTACTCCGCGTCACATGAACAGCAGAGTCAAGCAGTGACCTCCATGGCCGTGAGCATGAGCGTGCAGAGACCCCGCGAGCTGTGACTCACCTCGGAGGTACTTCACCTTCAGGTACTCCGGGCTAGCCTTCTGGCCGGGGAGAGGGTCGTTGAGCATAACCTTGGTCTGCGCTTTTATCCCCTCGTAAAACTGCCCCATCGCAACGTGGCTGAGTCCCTTCATGTACTGGCACACCTCATTATACGGCTCCAGCTGCAGACACCGCTGCGCGTTCAAGGACAAGACGCTGTGTCAGCAGAGGTGGCTCAGAGAACCCGGAACCGCTGCGCTCATAACAGGAGTGCGCAGCTTGCTCTCCAGTTAAACCAGACTGAGGACGTGCCCTGGAAATTAGACCACGGGCGCGGCCAGGGCGTTTTCTTCTTCGTTGATGTGAAAACTCCACCCCAGGCCCTCAGCTAGTCATTTCACTGACATCACTGAGGTCTACCCCGAGGACCCCAGGGATGTCACGGGACTACCCCGCGGGCCCCAGGGAAGTCACGGGGGACTACCCCGCGGGCCCCAGGGAAGTCATGGGGGACTACCCCGAGGGCCCCAGGGATATCACTGAGGACTACCCCGAGGGCCCCAGGGATATCACTGAGGACTACTCCGAGGGCCCCAGGGATGTCACAGGGTCTACCCCGAGGGCCCCAGGGATGTCAAGGGGACTACCCCGAGGGCCCCAGGGAACTACCCCGAGGGCCCGAGGCACAGCCCGCCCTTCGGGAGCTCACCTTGAAGTTCTTCAGGGCCTCCTGCAGGCTGCCATGGTGATAGAGCATCACACCCCGCAGCTGCAGCGTCTGCACGTGGTTCTGGTTGAGCAGCAGCGCCTTCTGGAAGCTCTCAGTGGCCGCTTCGAAGTTGCCCAGTTCTCTAGGGATTCAACAGCGATGGGGACGATGCAGGCAGGACGCTCTCCTCAGAACTCCGGCCACGCCGGGGGTAAGAGCCCTCGCTGCGGCTGCGACTTTGTGCTACTCCCGCCTCACGCACACACAGCCCAATCGCCACACTCCTCTGACTTCTACTGGGTCACTGGAAAAGTCAGGACGTGTTTTCTTTCCCTTATTTATTTATTTTTTTTTTTTGAGATTTTTGATAAAGGGTGCATGCACTCACTGGAGGGATAGAGAGACAGAAAGAGAGAAATCGCTCCCCAAGGGGGATGGCTATGCCATAATCCCTTCTTCTCCAGTCTCCTCCCAGGACCTTGGGCACACACACTCACATTCAGTGTGAGTTTTAGGACACCAGGTCCAGGACTCGAACTGCAGTCGACTACGTGGGAGTCCAACAACATAACCATTACTCCATCTACTGGTCCCTCATGATGTATTTTTCTATGCAAAAGTGCGTCGTGACTTTTTTGATGACCCAATAAATCTTACCAGCTCTTAGGCTGACCACAGGACTCCTGAAACTCTCTGGGGAAAATGCATGTTTTGGTTTCCCAAGGCAAATGCTTATTCAGACCTCTCTCTCCTGTTCACAATGAGCTCCAACCCCTAAAACTAGATCTCAATCTCAGTCGATGGGTAAAAAATACCTTTGCCCTTGGGGAAAAAGTACGCAAACTATAATCATATGGAGGGTATCACGCTGAGCCAACTTCATGGGCTTAGAATGATTTTGTCCGCTGACGTTACTTCACCTAAAATTTAGTAAGTTGTTACATAATTTAAAATTCTGGGGAAAAAAGAGTAAATTTTAGAATTGGAATTGTTCCAGAATGGAAACGGTTGTTATTATCTTCTATCTTTCAATTTTTATAACGAACAAAAGTAACTTCCAAACAGTCAATACATCCGTTTTCTATGAATGCTTTCAGACATACAACGCCTGTCTACACTTACACTGCACTTCACAACGTGCTTTCAAATCTGTTTTCAGTCTATATCCCTCATGAGTCTGTGGGACAGGAAGGCTGAAAGTCACCCCTTCAACAAAACAAAACAAAACGCAAACATGGTTTCTCCTCGTTAGTGCAAGTGAGCATTTCAAACCATCCACATCAGATAAGTAAGCTCTTGAATTTAGCCTTTTCTGAATAAGACACTTAGCGAGGAAATCCTGTAGCTGTCTTTGCTTTTTAGCTTTCATTGAACCTTTACATGTGAGAAACCAGAAGCTCTGACAGGTTGAGGACACGGCCCGGTAGAACAGGCAGGCCAGAGACATCAAGTGTCCTGACTCCTCGTCACGAGCCCCGTCCACTATGCCAGGCCACTTCCTTTTCTATCAGAGTATACAAATTTTCATTGAGGCCAAAGCCAGAATAGTCTTATTAATCAGGGCAGGGCATGGAGCCAGGAAGCCAGGTTCTACCCAGAGTTCCGATTCGTCACAGCAGGGAGTTAAATCCGCCACTCTCCCATCGCTCTATCCCAGGGCTCTCGGAACGGATCACAGTGATGAGATGGGAATTAACTCCAGTTAAGGTCTAAAACGGCGGCGGCGACAGCAGCAGCTACAAGCCAGAGCTCACCCTGCTGCTACTCCACCAGCGACTCTCGAGGGTTACCCTTCTCTAGACCCATCCTGGGGATGTCAAAGGTTCATGGAAAAACAAAATGAAGGTACAAGTTTATTTTGGTGCCAAAAAAGAAAAAAAATGGAGATCCATGCACAGTTTTTCATAATGCACATTTTCACAAACTTTTTGAAGACCCCCCACACTGACACACTGAAGTTGAGACATCATGGCATCCTCTGACGCATGGTTCTTTCTGCATCCCAGGAAGACATGGATGAGTGCATGAATGCCTGGGCAATGGAAAACCACCCCCTCCCTTGGGGGAAACAACGCAACTTCTTTATCAATATCTCTGAGCGAGGCTTTCTGTCCTTGCCACCCCCTCCTACTCCAACTGCCACGCCTTTGCTTACCTGTAGGCCTGCCCCAGGCTCTTATACGCATCAATAAAGTCGACTTTCTGTTTCAAAGCTTCTTTGAAAGACTCAATAGCTTCCTGTAAAAAGTATACAGAAAATTATCTTGTTTGCACACTGTTAAAATTGAGTTTCATGTAAATTACTAAAAAAAACCTGAAGTACATATTACACATGGTCTCTGACAGATCCTTAAATAGGACTCCGAAAAGGAGAGGTAGAAAATGCAGTAACGGGAACCAGCAGTTAGCGTAATGGCTATGTCGCTGGACTCCCATGTAGTCGACCGCGGTTCGCGTCCCGGACCCGGTGGCTTAAAACTCACACTGGGCACGTGTGCGTGCGTGCCCAAGATCCTGAGAGGAGAATGGAGGAGAAGGGATTGCAGCATGACCATCCCCCCTGGGGGGTGATTTCTCGCTTTCTATCTCTATGTCTCTCTCTATCTGTCTGGCGAGCGCACACGCCCTATAGCAGAAAAACCTCTCCAAAAAAAAAAAACTTAAAAAAAAAAAAGAAAATGCAGTAAACTGTGAGTCAGGAGGATTTCATTTCCAGAGTAAACAAATGCACTACTGTGAAAAAGAGCAGAGCCTTAGGTCTCTCCCTGTCATAATGAGAAAACAATTTCCCATTTTACCTACTTCATTAGGACTTTGAGAACCAGTATCACTTCACACTGGTATCATTTCCTTAATTAACAAGGACTCTATAGACCAAAAGGAAGCCTAATAGCTGTGTGAGATCATTAAAATGACTGTTACTAATAGCACTTAAAACCCAGCCAGCAAAAAAGAAAGCCCAAGGAAAAATTGTGTACAAAACAAGCAAAATGGCCCCTGGATGGGCTACCTGAAGAAGCCCCATGATCCTGGTACAAGGAAAAGAAGCAGTGAAACAAAATAGAACACCACCATCTGGCTGGGCACCAAGGCACACCCGGGTCTCCCCAGGCCGTGTCGGGGCTGTCTCAGGAATGCGCAGTGCACCTGCTGCTGCCCAGCCCCTCCCTGTCTGTGCAAACTGACGGACTACCGTTCTGTTCTTGAGCACACTTAAACCCGTCTCAAATGCTCCTTTCACTGCGACTCAGTTATTATTTACTGTAAATAAAAAAAAAAAAAACTGTGAAAGGCATTTCACACTTTTCCCAAGGAGAAGATACATCTGAGTAAAGTTAACTGCTCCCAAGCATTGCAATCTCTGTCAGATTTAATGAAAAAGACTTCAGATCGTTGCACACGTGAGTAGATCATTCATAGGGGGAGCTACTAAGACGTCACGTGCTTTGCACATGGTAGGCACTCGATAAATATTTACGGATTTGGCGGGAACACAAAATGCTTTGCAAAGCACCCAGTCCTATTTCTTTTCAAAAAATCATTCACTCCCTGCAACTTTTGTTTTCTCTGGGAGCCAGTGGGGCAAGAGAGGCTGGCTTTGGACTCTTCAAAGACAAGAGCTGGGACAACCACCTACTCATCAGACTCCAACTGAGCACCTGCCACTTGGCAGAAAGATGAGAGCGGATCCATGTCGACACTGAAGACACGAAAGATCACGCCCACTCAGGCTTCCTGCCGTGGTCAGCCTTGACCTTTTAGGACTTTTACAACTACCTTATAACCCGACAAACATGTATCGAGCGCCTACTATGTGCGGGGACAGTGCGAGGCACAGGGATGCAAAGGTGAGCGGGTCATTATCTCTGCCCTCAGAACACAGTCCAATCAGGAAGCCGATTGTGTCACCAGGGCATGAGCAAGGCTAAGAGCGACAACAGAGGTCTGAGCAAGTCTCTGGGGATAAAGAGGAGGAACCACTACCCGAGCCAGGGGAAATCAGAGCAGGCTTCAGGGAGGAAGTGACAATGGATCTGGGACTTGGGGAATGAAGAGGAATTTGGTAAAGAGAGAAGGGGAACGGTGGCACTGGTAGTCAGCATGGTGGGAAGCCTGGCATGGCAGAGTGTGAGGGTGTAGGTAGGAGTAGAATTGGGAGCCGAGCCAGGAAGGGAAGGACCCTGGGCTGGACCGAGCAGTCTGGGCGTCACCCAGAAGCAGTGGGGCCCCGGGGCTCAGGCAGGCGTGCCACTGGGGAAAGTTTGCTTTGTCGAGAAGAGACAGGCGAGCCCAGCTGGGAGGTGGTGCGGAGTCTGGGCAAGAGATAATGAAAGCTCGAACTGAGACAGCATCTCGGAGGCAGAAAAGAGGGGTCAAGTTCAGGACACACTTTTAAAGGCAAACTAAGACAGAACCGGGGTGTTCGGGTGCGGGGTGGGGAGTGAGGGAGAAGGGTAGGACGCTTTTAAGCTGAAGAGCCTGGGTAGGTGGCCAGGGTGTGAACCAACACATGGATGTACAGGAGAGGCTGACTGCGGGAGACGGGGCGAGTCCGGCCGGGGTGTGTCACGCCTGGTGTTCGTGGACACCCGCGGGAGATGCCGGCGCACCTGCTGCCCACCCCACTTACAGCATGCTTGGACGCCACAGCTCTTCAAAGTCTGATTTCTCTTCAGCTTTTAAGAGTCTTTGGTTTCGGGGTTCCTGTCTAATCACTGCACAGCTCTCTACCTCATTCTGCCAAAGAGGGGACATAGCAGAATCAAGATTTGAAGGCATCGGGAACAAAGACACTACGTTTGAATGACTCGATCACTAAACACACGAACTGGCTCTGGATCCGCGTGCTTGGCAAATGCCATGACCACCACTTCCGGCCGCCGTCTTACTGGTCAGCAGGTGACCGTCGCTATGTAACTAGGGGACACTCTCAGATAGCTCTAGAGTGAAGGCTGATAAGAACAGGTGCTCTTTAGAACACACAGTCGTCAGAATGTCTTTCCCACACAGACAAAACGGATGACGTTCACAGAAAAGCGTTTGCTTTGCCCGCTGGGACGTCCGGAACGGCTGAGTGCCCACTGCGGTGGAGAGCCGGGCTGCGGGCTGCAGGCTGCCCGGCGTATTTCTAACGCACCATGGAATAAAAAGCGATGACCACTTCATTCATTTCTACACCGCGACTGCTGGGAGAGCCCACCCAGAGCATTCCAAGACGGCAGACTCATCGACCCATTGGATGCTCTCTTCTTGGGTCAACAACAGAAGTAGAAATGTCGGGGCTGGGTTCTTTGGTTAATTCAGTCATTTCGCAGTGACTCCTTTTTCCGATCTAGGCAAGGGACACCCTCTGCTCCCTCTGCCTCGTGGGGATGCTGCTGGGAAGCCTGAGACAATACGTAACCGCTGTGACCTCCAGGACAGCAGCTCCAGAAATGCCAAGGGAGTTTCCATCTGCGGTAGGTGCTGTGCTCGTGAGCAGGCGGAAGAGAGGGCCAGTAACCCGGGAAGACGGGGACACTGAGGGGCTCCGAGTAGGCCCAGAAACAAAAGCCCATGTCTAGGTGCTCATCCTGGAGCTCTGAAATAAACTGAAGCCAAGTTAATCCTTGGCCAATTTGTAGCGAGCATCTCTGTTTGAGCTCTTTTCTGAAAAATTCTCATTTCCAAACAACCTCGAGTGCCCCGTGTTCCTACCCTGGCTTTACGGTAAGGACACTGGGAGTGAGGTCACTTGTGTGCATTTGCTTACTTCCAAAACTGCTTTAACCTCTTAGTGCTAGTAGGTTGCTATTATTTTGTATTTCCAATCTCTCTCTCCTCTGTGCAGGAGAGGAGGGCCAGCCTGAGTGCGATGCCGTGGCTCTGACTGTGCAGGCGCTGGTGCGGGAGGAGGGGCGGGGCGGGGCGGGGCGGGCGCAGGCTCAGCCGCTGGCTCAGCCGCCGACGCCCACCTGGCAGCCGCTTGCGCCGTGGGAAGCTGCCCCCACGGCCTGTGGCTGCCCGTCTGAATCCCAGGGAGGACATTCTTGTTAGACTGCCCTCCACATCCTGGCAAGAGCCAGACAAGGCTGAAGGGGCAGAATTTGCACAATTCTTTCCAGTTTGACTTTTAGTGAAGGGAACTTAAACTCTCACAGGTAAAATAATCTAAAACAGACGCTGATTCCTGGAGGCAGGGAGCGGGGTCACTTTGACTTTCCAGTTGTGAAAGAAAAGGCTGAGGGCATGTGGGTGACTTGTCCATGGGCAGTGACCCAGGCTGACATGAGCGCTCACACCAAGGCCCCCCCACGCCAGGCTGGATGTTCCGTCCTCGGAAGGCATGATCCCACCAGCACTTACGGGGCACGGCCATGGAGCCGCAAATCCTCGGCACGGAGGATTACATCATGCCGCCTTTTCACAGGTAAACCTCTCCCCACCTTCACACACACACACACACACACACACACACACACACACACGGCTCAGAACTGACTTCAGTGCTAGCATGCACACCCTTCCTGCCCACACACCCCTGCCGTGGGCTCGCTCTCCGCAGCCTTCAAAGTTCTGGGGAGGTGCCCCCTTCTGGGTGGAGACTTCACGGTCTCCTGGTCAGTGAGTGCCCTTCAGCCGCGAGCTGGCTGTGTTTAGTTCTCTGGCTGGTATCTTCCATCGGGTAGCTTAGTGTGTCCTGTTCAGGGCACCTACTACGTGCCAAGCCGCGAAGGCCCAGGGCCAGGACAGAAAGTCAGCCACAGCCTCAGTGCCAGCCAGTTCTGCACCCCGGCTCTGAGCCCAAGCCTCTGCCCGGCAGGTTCTTGACAAAAACAGACCTAGAGGCCATGGAGTCAGGGCTAGGGCAGGAGGGGAGGACGGGTGGGCTACACTGCTACCCCGACCTCCCCAGTTCACACAGCGCTGTCTCCCGCCCTCCTCTTCCCAAATACTGGGCAGCCTCTGGCGATCGCCTGACACCCCCTCTCAGAGATGCCTCGATCCACTCCACAGCCATCCGGGAAACGCAGGCCGGCACATCAGCTCTGACTTGCTACACTACCAAGGTCCGAGCCAGGCTGCCGATCCCTCACCTCCCTGGCCCCACACGGTCAGAATCGACCTCTGAACTGACAGGTCTGCTCAACTGCAGACTTGCCCTCACATGCCAAATTGATAGCTCCTCTGGGCCTACAAATTTAAGTGGAAATGCTTAGCAAAGAGCCAGCTGGTGGCAGGGAGGTTAAGGTGGCTGGATCCCACATGGCTGATTATGCAGTTCGAGTCCCAGACTGGTGGTTTAAAAAACATGCTGGGTACACGTGCATGCATTCCCAAAGTCTTGAAAGTAACACTGAAAAAGGGATTGCAGCGAGACCATACCCATGGGGAGTGCTTCGCACTTCCCCTCTTACTCTGTCTCTTGGCAAGTACGTGTGTTTTCTAGCAAATTAAAAAGAAACAAAAAATAAAAAATGCTTAGCACAACACTCTAGACTGAGGACCTGCTTGCAATTAACTTTACGGCCCTAAATCCTTGACATGCACAACCTACCTGACACACACACCCACCTGATGCACACACCCGCCTGGCGTGCACACCCGCCTGACACACACACCTGTTTGTCACTCTGTGGACTAGCTGGATTTCCACCTTCCCAGGCCTTCACTCCTGCTGGCCTCCCTGCCTAAAGGACCTGTCCCCTCACCTCCCACCACTTCAGCTCCATAAACTTGAGCTTTATAAATCTGAAGTATTATTTCTCCTCTATTAACCTTTTATCTTCTCTCTCTGCACTTCCCTCCAAGAACCTAGCAAATAATAGGAGCTCATAAATATGCTGATTCCAGCTGCTTTCTAGGACGGGCCAGTGAGACACCTGAGACAGTGTCTGAAAGCACATCACACTAAATTCCTCCCACCACATGAGAAACAGAAGCGTCACGCCGTACACACATTGCACAACTTTCACCTTCAAAAGTCCTCTGTGAAAGAAAGTTAACCCTTTGTATAGCATAGCCATAGGTTGGTTTTTGTTCAGTTCTAACGACTGCTGAAAGTCTTCGTGGGCTGTTGCATAGTCCTACAGAAATGAGAGTGGGGAAAAAATAAAACAGTACTCATTAGACATTTAAACAGTTCCTACTTTTGATTGGTAGAGAAAAAATGACCAGTTCATCCTGTGCTCTTTTTGATGTAAATAAATATTACATAATCATATATATTAGCTGAGTGCTTCTACTGCTTGTTGAAATAGCTGGTTTTCTTAGGAAACTGATGAAAATGACTCTCTAAGGTCTAATTTAAGCATTTTGTCTCAACTACAAAAATAATACGATTTCAAATATTACTCAAGTGAAGTTTCATTGGAGAAACTTCTAGTGTATTTTAACATATTGGATACTTGTAAAATAATGATATCATAGAGCAATCTTAGAATGTGTTAGGCTGAAATTGTTTAATATATATTTTCTTTTACAATAGAAAATTGTTATTAAAAGTACTATAAGTCCAGAAAAATCATTGTGAAAATCAGAAATAAGCACTGCAATGGAAAAAGATAATCTAGTTAGACGTGGGTCACTGATCTGCAGAAACTATAGTCTGGAAGCCATGTTAGTTCAAGCCACGGCTCCCGGGTTGTGATAAGCACAGAAATTCAAATATTCTTCTAAGAGCAATAATCACATTGACAATAAGCACACCTGTTTCTCTTTCTTGCCTCTGCAAGGTTGGAGTGTAATTTGTAAACCAAATGTCTTTCCTTTGTTTTTTTCTCTCTCTCTCTCAACCCCAATCGAGAATTAGTTACAACTGACAGCTCAAATAAGAAAATGTTTTGGGTACTTTCTGTGTCTCCACTGGTTTTAATTTCAGCTAAAGAAAATGGTTTTACCACTGCCATCAAGCACAGACATATCACTGAACAGCCTGAGTTCACGTCTAACAGACAGCAGCGTTCTGAGATCGAGGGAAACGTGACATCTTGATCATTATGAAAGGAAAGCTTCCCAAACGAAAGTGACTCACCTCTGATATGAAGTGCAGGGTCCCCCGATGCCTGTACAGCCGGGCTGAGGGCTGAAGCTGAATCGCTTTCGTGAGGTCATTCACCGCTTCATTAATTCGTCCCAGAGGGGAGAGAATCTAGAAACCCAAAATGTGGAGTCAGAAAAAATTCCAATAAGCAACCTGAAAACTGCCCACTCTTTTTTATCTTTCCCTTCTGCTTCCCCACACCCCACTCAAAAAACTACTCTCTCAGCGGCTGCAATCCTTGAACCAGTGACACACACCACAGTCAGGTGCCAAGTCTACAGGCTCAGGGGCCACAGATCTTTGTCCACTCAAGGGAGAAGCTGATGAACTATGACCCCAGCAACTGCCCCAGGACTGTTGCATATTCTGGGTTATAACGGATGTTGCTTTTCTTAATGTGACCATTTTTTTTTTAATCTTTCAAATCATAATTTGGCATATACACATACAACTTTGCACCATTAAAAGAGATGAATTGTTGGATGTGGATTAGAGCCCCCCAGGGTCGCTCAGCTCCGTCCTCTACGGCAATAAGAGCTGAGTGCCGATGTCCGAGATTTCAGGGCCCTCCAAGCCCGTTCGTGTGGACAGCTCTTTACTCATCGGTCGTGACCCGCACGGTAGGAGGGAACGTATTTGCAAGCCGGCTAAGAAAAGCATTTCTGAGCCAGCAATTGTTGTGTTCAGGCAGAAGCACAACTCGGAAGACAGTTCAGAATGCAAAGTAAGCCACCCAGATGTAAGAAATCCAAAACAGGTGGCAGTCTTCATGCAATCAAGCCCAAGCACTCATTCTCCCAAAACCCCTCCAATTATAGCTCAGAGTTTATAGTAAGGAAGTGAGTTCCTACTCCACGGAGCTTAAAAACTGCAAGAGAGAAGATTCAGAGAGGCCCATCCACCCTAGAAAGAACAACAGTTCATAAAGAGGAAAGAGATGGAGTAATTGCGTGAGAATTCAAAAAGCACAGTAGCCCAGGTCATATTTTGAAAGGAAAAAGAGCCCTACCTAGTTTAGTAACTCCTAGACACAAAGCCAAATTACCAGGCCTCAGTGCAATAATCAGTATGTGTAACAATGAGTAACTTTAAAAGTTAGGGACCAGCAGGTGGTGTGGTGGTTAAGGCACTGGATGCTCCCACGTGGCTGACCATGGTTTGAGTCCCAGACCTAGTGGTTTGCTTTCGCACTTTCCCTCTCTCTCATTCTCTCTGGTCAACTTAAAATAAATGAATAAATAAGTACAATTAAATTTTAAAAATTGAAAAAGAAAAAAAAGTTGAATTGTGTTTGTTAAATATGGACTATTTCAGAAACTATGAAAGTTCAGAAACTAGGAAGGTGCTCATAAAGTCACCTCTAAAGGACAGAAACAGCATGCTGTGACCAGCTGGGAATCACCAGGCCGTGGTGCTGCGGCCCAGCGATACCCAGAGAAGGCCTAGTTCCATATAGTTTTAAAATAATTGAAAACCGTCATTCTAATTACCAAATCAATTTTCGATAGACAATTAGCTTTTTATTAAGTATGCAAACTTTAAAGACCTGTTAAATGAGTCTTATCTGAGTATAACTAAATTCGGGATTTCTGTCGCATTGTAATGTAACACCAGAGAAATGCGGGAGAAAATCCCCACCCAGGAGCAGGTGATCGCCAAACTGGCCCACAAATTAGTCAACAAATACCAATTAAATAGCACTGATTCTTGGGCCGTAACTAACAAACGAGAGTCACGTAACCCTTAGGGTTTCGATCCAAAATAGAAGACATTATGTCATTAATTAAGAAAGATTTTATTCAAAAACCAAATTTCCAATAAAATATAAAATTCTCTTAAAGAGATTATACTATAATTTTGAGAAGAAAAAATATCACTAATGTTTTTACTAAAATTACTAAACACTTACTACTTCTATTACTTGCCAGATTTCTCTTCCAAAATAATAATAAAAAAGAATCTAATCTTTTTCTTTAGTCCAACTATGAAATCACACCAAGCCAGATGATTACATATGCTAACATACATCAAAGCTGGGTGGTTTACTCTTATTTTAAGAAAACTGTAAAACAAAAATAGCTCATTTAAAAACACTAAAATAGGGGCCAGCTAGTGGTGGGGTGGTTAGGAGGCTGGATCCCACATGGCCAACTGCACAGTTCAAGTCTTGGACCTGGCAGCTTGAAAAAAATACACCGGGCATGTGTGTGTGCGCCCAAAATCCCACAGAAAGGGAGAACGGAAGAGAAGGGACTGCGGCATGACCATGCTCCGTGAAGGGTTCTTTCTCTCTTCTAGCAAGAATTTAAATAAATAAATAAAAACACTAAAAGAGATGCCTTTGCACACACTCACTCCTCTGCTCTAAGCACCCGCCTCCACCTCGTCCCCTGACCATGGGATTTGCTGTGTGCACATCTCACCTCCTGGGCCAGCCTCGGGAAACAGCCGACCCTGCCCTCCTGGTCCTGGGGAAGCCCTGTCCGTACTGCCCACTCCAGAGAGTGCCACGGGCACCTGCACCACACGCTCCCTGGCTCTGCCTCGGGTCAGCGTTCCATTAGGGTCCGGGTGTAATCAGCCCTGCCTGACCTACATATGATGTAGACAGTTTGAGCTCCCAAGAATGATGTACAAGCACACAAGCGTGCACACACACAAACACACACATACGCAGACACACATCAGTGGAATGAATGTTTCCAAGGACTATAAATTTCAGTTTGACTGGGTATGCCACCATATAGTGAACGCCATGTACAGTATATTTTTCAGTGACTGTTGACAGACATAGTATCCACATAACCAAGTTCTCACACTAAACATTACTGAGAAGTTCCTCTCCGGCCATAGTGTTCTAGGAATTTCACCATGCTTAAAGCATTACATACCTAGGTCGGAAAACGCAATAGGTAGAAGTGTTAACATTAACTAATAGCAAAATAGGAGGGGAAAAAGCAGAGATTCGACTACGCAATAATGACAGAGGAAAAAAGAAAACCACACTCACTTCTGCTCGCTGCTCAAATACCTCTGGGCGACCAGGTTCCAAGGTAATTACGCGGCTCAGCTCAAGCAGAGCCAGCTCAGCATTCTTAATGTCCTTGAAAAGGCATTAGCTCACGTGAGACACACTTACTCGAAACCGGGCGGAAGAGATTTTCTGAAAAACTAACAATTTAGTAACAAAATAACTAAGAGCTAAGAAATAAATAGGAACTTTATTCTGCAAAAGGGATGTGCCCTAAGTCACGGTATGGTAGTTATTTAACTCGTGCAGGTCTGCCTCTCCACCAGCAGCACGCTGGGTCTGGCACCTGTCACTAGAATACGTGGCAAGGTGTTCTCTGCACTCACTTATTTAAACACAAGATCACCACATTTCAGGGGCGGGGCATGTGGATGCCAGCACGTGATATGATGCTGGCCACAGCCCACGGGGTCAGACAGTGTCAACCCAAACCCTGGGGCCTGTATCCCCACACCCTAAGAAGTCCCCGTTAGTTCTCTAACATTATGCGGGTTGCTTTTATATTTAAAATGCATGTGTTTTCATTAAAGGCACAAGCAAATTTCAAATTTCAAATCGAGATATAAAATTTCTAAAGATGAGAATTAGGAAGCAGCAGCTTATCTCTGACCTGTCCTAGGGTAATTTTAACACTGGTCATTTATTGGGGCTATGAATGTAGTGTTGTTTCCATCCAAAACCCACCATCATCCCCAACTCAGAATTTGTTCTCAGTCCTCGGTGAACTGGAATGTACAGATATGACATAAAATTTCTCCAACAGGTCAGCCCTAGCTTAGTGTATTTTGAACTTTAATACATTTTTAACAAAAATGTGTAATAAAAATGTTAACGATTTTAATACTTCGGTGCAAAAATTATGAAAGCAATATTTCTCCCTGAAAGCACAATTTTAAATGGCTATTTCTAGTATATTAGGTCATCGGGAAAGTCATGGCATAGTTTCTGTTTTTCTATGTCCTGACAACCCAGAACAATGCATAGATAGAAAATGTTCGTGTGCTCTGTTCTAGACCACGGCTCTGAAGAGCTGACCCTTAACCCGTTCCACGACAGACGGCACTGTCTCAAAAGTCCCCACTTTGACACCATAGTACGCGGGGTTAAGCATGCCTGTCATAACCTCCTTCCACTTTCCTCAGAGAAATACGGGGAATCAATTGATCACAGGTACACAGACACTACAGCTACCTGTGAAAAGTCTAGAATGTAACAAACATAAATTTCACATGCTAAAAAATACCTTGGGTGCCTTCATTTGAGTGGGGGTGAGAGGAAGTGGGACTCTAGGGCCTGCCGCGTTGTCGGTGCCTACCCTCTGGCCTGGCCAGTGGACGCTTCATAGGGGAGCGGGCCCGGCCTCGTCTCTGCTGTGCCCAGTTCATCTAAACTACGTCAGGAGCCCTGGGAGGAGCCAACCGGCCAACCACGTACGGGTCGCTGGACCTTGGGCAAGTCATCCACGCTCTGCGCCTCCGTGAACTAGAAGGGCAGCGCCGGGTGCCCGGCCAGGCCGGGACACAGTGAGCGGCCCCAGCAGCATGCGGGCCGTGTGGGGCAGTGGCACTATGCAAGCGTAGCTATCGCATACTCACATGCAGTCCCTTCTTTCCATAGGCTATCCCTCGGCCATAAATTGCACTAACCAGATCAGGCTCCTCCTAGTCAGACCAAAACAGAAACACGTCAAAAACTATACACAAAAAGGAAGAGTCGTTTCTGCTCAAAGCACTTTAAAGCCGCGAGTGAAGCTCTGCTTCGTGCTACCACACACCAAGGTCCGCTGTGGTCCCCGCCTGCAAAGTCTGCGTCTTCAGGTTCACTTGAAAGACAAGTAAGAGGGACCAGCAGTTAGCGTAATGGCTATGTCGCTGGATTCCCACGTAGTCGACTGCGGTTCATGTCCCGGACCCGGTGGCTTAAAACTCATGCTGGGCGTGTGTGCGTGCGTGCCCAAGATCGCGAGAGGAGAATGGAGGAGAAGGGATTGCGGCGTGGCCATCCCCCCTGGGGGGTGATTTCTCGTTTTCTGTCTCTGTCTCTCTCTGTCTGTCTGGCAAGCGCACGCGCCCTATAGCGAAAACCTCTCCAAAAAAAAAGAAAGAAAGACAAGTAAGAGTTTCGCAGTGAGCAGGTAATAACAGAAAGGGAAAGGGCAGGAACTGGCAATTTGGAGTCAGCTTCTTTCTTTCACTGTTTGCTTATTTAACATGTGATCCCCTCAACGAGCCCAGGAACGGCAGCACCCGCAATTATGTCTTACCGAAGAAGGGACAGAGGGGCAGGAGACAGAGATGGGAGTCAAGGCCTGGGTAATGCCCCTCACTAGCTGGCTTCTTTCCACAGCCATGAAATGACCTGAAAAGGAAAGGCCCCTCAGGGCCATCACAGGGAGGCCAAGAAGTGCGTCTACGCCATAGTCTGCTGGAGATGAATCCGGTCCTTACACTCGGGGTCGGCACCCCTTTTGCAACCTGCTCTCCTGCTCTCTGTCTCCCACTGTCTCGCAGGACAGCCACTATCTGTCAGCCCAGCTCGAGCTTCTGCCCTGCCCAGCTGTCGAGTCCCTACACACGGCTTAGGCCTAGTGGGGTAACTGTCCTCTCCGGGAGTGAACGACATGCCCCTGTCTGCACTTAGCCTCTGCAGCTTCCCCCCTGCTCTGTCCTTTCTTATACAATTAAGAAAGAAGAGTGTGTGACCAGCAGATGGCATAACAGCTATGTCGCTGGACTCCCACGTAGTCGACCACGGTCTGAGTCCTGGACCCAGTGGTTTAAACTCACGCTGGGTGCGTGTGCGTACGTGCCCAAGATCCCGAGGAGGAGAATGGAGGAGAAGGGATTGTGGCATGGCCATCCCTCCGGGGGATTTCTTACTTTCTGTCTCTGTGTCTCTCTGTCTTTCTGGTGAGCACATGTGCCCTATAGCCAAAAACCTCTCCCGAAATAAAGAAAAAGAAATAGTGAACAGCCCCGCGTGACAAAGCCCTGGAGGAGCTCCAATACTGCTAACACCTCACAGAACTGGCAGGGCCAGGCTCCTGACCAGAGACAGGCTGTCAGCCAGCTCTGCAGGGAGATTTCCATTTTCCCTCTCTCTGTCTCTGTCTCTTTCCTTTCTGGTGAGTGCGCGTACCCTATGACAAAAACCTGGGGGATAAAAAAGAAAGAAAAGGAAAAAGAACACTCCTACTTCAAGTATGAGTAAATGGGGAAAAAATTAAAAAGAGGAGGCCATACTTTTTTTAAAAAGTCTACTGAAATAGAATGAGGTTTGTCTGTATCACGGTGAGCTGGTGAGCCACCGGCCACAAGCAGACAGACTGGTCTGTGGGACGTATGGAAAACTGCAAAAACCCGACAAGGCAACTCCAGATTGCTAGCTCAGGACACCGAGAGATCCAACAAAGACAGCCCACATTTCGTCCTCACGTGACTGACTGACTCAGTACCAGCTGCCTGCCCGGACGAGAGGTGCGAGTCGGCGGCTTGCCACAGACTCACCCATCGTCGCTACATCCCATCCACTCGCTTTCTCATGGAGTCACCCTCCAGTCCCGTGCAGTTTCATGTGTTGTTTTTTTCATGTGTAACTGGCAAGAAGCTGTCGAGAGCCACCAGGTGGTGTGGTGGCTAAGGCAGCTGGGTTCCACATGGCTTAGGGCACTGTTCAAGTCCTGGATTTGGAGGCTTGAAAAACATGCTGGGTGCAGATGTGTGCATGCCCAAAGTCCTGGGGAGAAAGGCAGAGAAGTGACTGTGACATGTGACATGGCCATCCCCCAGCGGAGTGATTTCTTACCCTCTCTCTCTCTACCAAGTGCATGCACCCTATGCCAAAGCAAACTAAACAAACAAACAAAAAACAACAATACAAAAACAGGCTATCTACGCTCTTTGCCGAAGGAGAAAGCACAAGTTATAGACCTGCAGAGTATAATTAAAAATTACAGGTGACTGCATGGGCCATTACAAGCATTTCAAAAAAAACCTCTCCAAAATACTAACAGTAATTCTTTCTGGGGAGTGAAATTACTAGGTGTGTTCCCATTGTGCTTAACAAATTGTTGTATACTTTAAAATTGTATAAAACAGGCACCAACAAGTGGCATAGTGGTTAAGTCACTGGACTCCCACGTGACCAATGTGGTTTGAGTCCTGGACCTGACAGCTTGAAAATCATGCTGGCCGTGTGTGTGTGTGTGTGTGTGTGTGTGTGCGTGTCTAAAATCCCAGGAGGAGAGTGGAGAAGGGACGTGGTGTAGCCATCCTCCCTGGTGTGGCTATCCTCCCTTCCTCTCTCACTGTCTCTCTCTTTCTCTGGTGAGCCCACAAGCCCTATGACAAAAACCTAAAAAAATTTAGAAAAAATTTTAAAAATTCTTTAAAACTGTGTAAAACATGTATTCACTTATAATTAAACATATATATATATATATATATATATATATATATATATATATATGTCTGTCTTGGGCCAGTCAGGGTGGCACGCAGGAAGCCCCACAACCGGAGAGGCTGGAAGCCACAGAGGAGCCTGGGTCTGCCCCGAGGCCGGCTGAGCACACCAGCACAGCCAGGCCAGCACGTGCTCCTGGGATCGCGCTGGTGTGGAGGCCGGGCAGGAGGGTGACGACTCCATGTGGTCCCATCAAGGATTCCTGCATGGTCTCTGTCCCTCTTCCTCCCCCGATAAAGGAAAAGATAACTAGGTATAGACAGCTACACATACACATGTTTTAAGTAATGTATGTTTTCTTATGAAAACTTAGAAAGTGAAGAAAAGCACAAAAGGTAAATAAAGGGCACCCTGTAATCCTTCCTCCAGAGATGACCACTTGCAACATTGAATGTTTTTCCTGCCTTAAAGAAAGATGGAGCAAGCAGAGGGAAGGGGATCCAGGTGCCTGGGGAGGGGAGAAGCTGGATTTAGTGACAGGCCTGTGCTTCTCCAAGGCAGTGACACCAGGAGCCACAGAGCAGGCACAGGATGGGCTGCTGGCCAGGCTGGGGCAGACGGTGACTAACAGGGCCCGCCTCTGGGATGACGATTCCAGAGAATGAGACCTGCACTCAGCCTTGTTATCAAAATACCGAATCCAAGCAGCTCTTCTCCGAGACAAAGTTCATTCCAGGTGGCCAAGCGGTGGCTCAGAAAAGGTGTAAGTAAGCAGTTACCCTATGGCGTGGCCGAATCCTCGCAGCTACAGCCAAGGCTGGCACTCGCTTCCGACCTGCTGACCCCACAAGGCCTGGCCACCTCACTGGGTCCCACGCAGCCCAGGGCCCGCCCCCTCCCCATCGGTCAGGCCCACTGTAAGCCTTCCTCCCACCCACGCCCCTGCGACCACTGTACCTGCTGCCCTGTCTTCCCATGTGTCCTCCGGACACAGCATCAGGTGTCTTTCTACACAGACATCAGAGTGACACTCCCCGTCAACACTGATCAATGGCTCCTGACACTGAACAGAGCGGCACTCAAAACTTTTTCCCCCATGCTAACTCGAGCACCAAAACACATTTTTCACTGCAACCCCATACGCACGTATACACGTGCAACACACACACACACACACACACACACACAGAGTCAGGGGAGAAGGCTTCTCTAAGTCAGACCTAGCAGAGCTATAAATGATGTAATCTGGTACAGATATTTTCTAGTCTGATGTATTTCCTTATTTAAAAAGTGGTAATCTGGGGACCAGCAGTTGGTGCAATGGCTATGTCACTGGACTTCCATGTGGCCGACCACAATTCAAGTCCTGGACCCGGTGACTTAAATTCACACCCAGGCACGTGTGTGTGCGTGCCCAGGATCCCAAGAGGAGAATGGAGGAGAAGGGATAGCGGCATGGCCATGCCCCCCCCGGGGGGTGATTTCTCGCTTTCTGTCTCTCTGTCTGTCTCTGTCTTTCTGGTGAGTACACACGCCCTATAGCAAAAACCTCTCCAAAAAAAAAAAAAAAAAGTGGTACTCTGGATTGCCGATTAACTGCAGGACCTCCTAAAGGTTAGCAACCCAACTTTGAAAACAATGAGGTAACCCTAAATGCCTTTGCAGAAAATACCCATGGTTTTCCAGCCCTTCTGTTCAGCCTCGTCACCCGTACCCCACTCACGCTTCATATTTTAGTGATGGGAACTATTTCGGAATTCCCTACGTAAGACATGGCCGCCTAAGTTCAGTGCCTTTCCCAACATAAGCACTAAGCCCTTCTCTCTGAAATACCCACCGTTGTCTCTGAGCCCAGCAAACGCCTTCCAGCCTTTAAGTCTTTGCACAAACCTCTTCTCAGACTCCTGGACTCCCCTGAGAGTAGGCTTGCCTTCTCTGTTCCTGCTGCACACTATGTGGCCTCACACACTCATTCGCCAGGTGTTTCCTCGGGGCCTACTGCTGGTGCGGCAGAGACAGCTGGGCCGTGAGTGGCAGGAAGTGGGTAGGGCTGAGCAGAGGGGAAGGGCTGCATGCAGGCCCCGAGGGAAGCAGGGAGCACATATCGTTCCAACATGAGGCTGGAGCGAGGGACCGGGTGACACTCGTGATGCGTACTCGGGGGTGTGTGTGAGCAGGTGTGCAGGACGTGAGGGAGTGGGCGTGAGGTCAGCCAGGAGCCGACACGTGCAGCAGCACCTGACAGACGGCAGCACCTGGGGTGTGGGTGGGAGAGAAGCGGACAGACTGGGGACACTTAGGAGGAACACGACACCTAGACAGCTTAGAATGACGCGGACAGCACGTGGGCTCCTGTCACCACACAGCAGGAAGCCACCCACCTAGCTGGACAGTGTGCGGTATGACTTGGGGGGTGTGGAGGGAGCGGGAAGGGACTGAGACTGGCTTGGAGCCCTTGGAGTGGAAGGTGCTCGTGGACAGCTCCGGGACCCAGCCCCGCTAAGGCAGCTCTCCGACCACGTCATTACACTGTAGTGTGCTTGTCACCCACTGGGGGACAGTCTGTGGCACCCGGTACAGGCCTGGAGCGTGGTCGGTCTCGGACTGCAGCAGTTAATATTCAGCCACACACGTGGCCATGTCTGAGGCGGCAAGAAAAACCCCGATGAATATTAAAGGCTGTCAGGTCCAAGTCAGCTCCCGGAGCCTCTTCTCCATGGGGAACCGAGCAGGGCAGCGTGGCTAGAGGAGTGGGGCGTAGCTGAAGGGGGGAGGCCAGAGTCAGGACCCTCGCAGGGCAGAGCTTTATGGAGGACGCACCCAGTGAGTGGCTCAGGGCGGTCTTCAGCTGTCATACCTGCAGCGTTTTTACAGCAGCCACTGGGACCAGCCGATAGCGTAATGGTTGCTCCTGGACTCCGGTAGTCAACCACAGTTTGAGTTCTGAACCTACCGGCGTGCCCAAAATCCCAAGAGGAGAATGGAAGAGAAGGGGCTGCGGCGTGGCTATCTCCCTGCCACCCCCCAGGTGATTTCTCACTTTCTGCCTCTCTGCCTCTCTGTCTCTCTGGTGAGTGCACGTGTCCTATAGCAAAAAATCTCCCTTACAAACAAAAACAAAGGGACCAGCAGTTGGAGTAATGGCTATGTCGCTGGACTCCGATGTAGTCGACCGTGGTTCACGTCTCGGACCCGGTGGCTTAAAACTCACGCCAGGTGCGTGTGTGTGTGCGCCCAAGATCCCGAGAGGAGAATGGAGGAGATGGGATTGCGGCGTGGCCATCCCCGCCTGGGGGGTGATTTCTCGCTTTCTGTCTCTTTGTCTCTCTCTTTCTGGTGAGCGCACGCGCCCTATAGCAAAAATCTCTCGAAAAAAAAAAAACAAAAAAACAGGTAACAGCCATTTGGAAGTTCCTGACAGTTGAAATATCTGAACGCTGGCATCTTCTGACCTCAGCTGCCATCGCCTGGTCCAGGTCTGGGCCTGTGCCCCCCGGCCGTCCTGCACTCACCAGGGGCCTGGTCATTACACAGCACTGAGCCAGCATTGTGTGTATCTGTCAGCATCTGGGTTTTCTCTCTTGGGGTTCCTCTTTATTCTTAGAAGGTTTCCTAACAGAGAGATGTGCAATCATGCGGTTGTTATTATATTTATAGTTAACCATGTCATGTTCCTACACTTAAATAAGATTTTGATTACTGTTTAAAATTGATACAACTTTATTTAATTATTACGATATTTTTTCTTTTTTTGGAGAGGTTTTTGCTATAGGGTGTGTGCGCTCGTCAGAAAGCCAGAGAGAGACAGAGAGACAGAAAGTGAGAAATCACCCCCCAGGGGGGATAGCCACACCACAATCTCTTCTCCTCCAGTCTCCTCTTGGGATCTTGGGCATGCAGGCACACACGCCCGGCATGAGTTTAAGCCACCGGGTCCGGGACTCAAACCATGGTCGACTACATAGGAGTCCAGTGACATAGCCATTACGCTAACTGCTGGTCCCTAATTATTACGATTTTTTAATCACTAGCTTTGGATGTTAACAAGTCAAAACTTGGGACCAGCAAGTGGCATAGCGGTCAAGGTATTAGACTTTGCTGACTGTGGTCGGAGTCGTGGATCTGGTAGATTGAAACTCACACCAGGCACGTTTGTGTGTGTGCCCAAATTCCTGAGAGAAGAATGGAGAAAGAGTTGTGGAGTGGCCATCCCCTCTAGGGGGTGACTTCTCGCTTTCTCTTTCTCTTTCTCTCTCTGTGTCTCTGGTGAGTGCACACGTGCTATAGTGAAAATTTCTCTGAAAAGAAAAAGAAAAAGAAAATCAAAACTTTTCTGTACAGGTCGATAGGTGGCATGGTCCGAGACCTGGTAGCTTGCTTTCTCACCTTTCCACTCTCTATCTCTTTCTCTCTGGTCAAATTAAAATAATAATAATAACAAATTAAATAATTATTTTAAAAAGTATTTCCATATAGTGCCATAATAAATTTTTTTCAACCAAATACCAATGTTTATTTCTATAAACAAACTGGGCTCAGAATACAAGTTTTTTTGTTTTTATTTTTAAATTATTATTTATTTAATTTTATTTATTTATTCATTTATTTTAATTTGACCAGAGAGAAACACACACACAGAGAGAGAGAGAGAGAGAGAGAGAGAGAGAGAAAGGGAGAAAGGAAGCCGCCGGGTCCGGGACTTGAACTGTGGTCGGCCATGTGGGAGTGTCCAGCACCTTAACCACCATGCCACCTGCTGGTCCCCAAGAATACCAAGTTTTTGGGAACCAGCAGTTAGCGTAATGGCTATGTCGCTGGACTCCCACGTAGTCGACTGCGGTTCGCATCCCGGACCCAGTGGCTTAAAATTCACGCCGGGTGTGTGTGCGTGCATGCCCAAGATCCCGAGAGGAGAATGGAGGAGAAAGGATTGCGGCGTGGCCATCCCCCCTGGGGGGTGATTTCTCGCTTTCTGTCTCTAATGTCTCTCTCTGTCTGGCGAGCACACGTGCCCTATAGCTAAAATCTCTCCAAAAAGAAAATAAAAAATAAAAGAATACCAAGTTTTCAAATATTCTTCACCATGAAAATCTATTTCTATTTAGTAAGGTTTTCAGAGTTTTATTTTTTTAAGAGTTTTTTGCCATAGGACATGTAAGCTGGCTGGGGAGAAAGAGAGAGAGAGAGATAGTGAGAGGGAGAGTGAGAAGTCACCCCCAGGGAGGATGGCCATGCCGCAATCCCCTCTCTTCTCTATTCTCTTCCTGGGATCTCAGGCACTCATGCACATGCACCTGGCATGATTTTCAAGATACTGAGTCTAGGACTCAAACCACAGTTGGCCATGTGGGAGTCCTGAGACACAACCACTACACCAAGGTTTTCAGATTTTTTCTTTTTGGTTTTCAGAATTTTAAATGAGTTAAAACTAATTAGAAAACCATTATCCTATTCTTCCTATTTTACTTACTTCATACAATGGCAAAACCATGGTATGGTAAGATAGTTATCTTAATAGAGTTGTGTCCACGCAGATGTTTCAGTCCTCAGGAAGACCACGTCTAACATACTATCCTTGGCTCTATTAAACTTCACAGGTCTTTATTCTTGCACCACAAGGCTGGCTTTTTAATTCTAACTGGAAAGTCAACGAACAGCTCAAAACCATCAGCACATGAACAACGTATGAGCAGTAGACGCTGTCTACGTGAGGGACACGTGTACTTACGTAGGATTTTTTTAAAGAATTATTTTATTTAACTTTATTTATTTTAATATGACCAGTGAAGGACAGAGTGAGAGAGAGAGAGGGAGGGAAAGTGACAAAGCAAGCCGCTAAGTCCGGGACTCGAACCACGGTTCGCCACGTGGGAGTCCAGCGCCCTTAAACACCACGTCACCTGCCGGCCCCACTTACATAGGATTTTTAAGAAACAGCCTGCAGAGAAAAGTTTACGAATTTGTCTGGTAATGTAAAATAAGAACAAAGTTCTTTTAAAAATTCAGCTCTACAAGAATCGGATCAGAGCAGATGACCTCCAGGTCACACAGTGCGCAGCGAAGGACGCAGTGCCTCGTAAAACTGGCGACGCTCTGCTGTCACCCAGGCTGGCACAGGGACCGCTGCGGCAGTGAGCACAGGAGGAGGGTCTGCCCCTCGAGAGCTCTGCTCCTGATGCCCTAACTCATGGGACGTGACTTCCAAGCAGCCACATCGAGACACCGACTCAGAAGCTGTCAGGATCACGGGCTTCCAGTGCAAACTGCCATCTACTGTCCCTGCAGCTGTCCCCGTGAGAAACCCAGACGCTCGGGGAGCATGCTGCCCTTCACAGCCTGCCAAACTAACCGCGAGGGCGGGGCATCCAAATGGACGCCGAAGCACCCAAGAGCGCAGAGCTGTCTCAGTGGCTGCACACAACCCTGACAAGCAGCTCGGCCAACAGGATATACAAGTTTCACACCGGAAAGTCGCTCTGGGATCAAGGAGCCCTCCGCTGTAGATATGGATTTCTTTATACGTGATCTACCAAATAGTGACTCGAAAACACCGAAGTCCCCATAGTCCTGTTGGCTGTCAGATTTCTATTTTTTATTTTTAATAATTATTTAACTTTATTTATTTATTTGTAACTTTTAGCTTTATTTATCTTATTTTAATTTTATCAGAGAGGGACAGAGGGACAGCATGAGAAAGAGAGAGAGAGAGAGAGAGAGAGAGAGAAAGTAAGTAAGTGGGAAAGCAAGCCGCCAGGTCCAGGACTCACACTGCGATTGGCCATGTGGGAGTCCAGTGCCCCCAACCACCATGCCACCTGCCGGCTCCTGGCTGTCAGCTTTCTAGGCGTGGACTCGAGTCCACATTCTGCAGTTCTGTGCTGGCGTTTATGGGTAACTCTCAGCCAAACCAGAGAGTCTGGGTAGGAGCCTCGGCACGTGGAAGGCTTGTGAAAGGATGTCACTGGCTTAAGAACAGTTTGTGCACATCTGGAAGGTCCAGCAAGGAACAGGCAAAGACAGACCAGCACAGATCGCCGGAAACGATTCTCGGGGCCTTATCTGGTTTGGTTATAATGCGGAGGGTGACAAGTGGTGTACACCAATCAAGAAAAGATTCCTCGCATTTCTCATTCTCAGACAAGGGGCAGGAAAAAGTTGGTTGGGATAAAAATCAACTTCGTTAGTGCAAGAAATTTCATCAGTGAATTTCCAAAGAAAGAAAAGAAAGAACAATTGGACGTAAAAAAGGATTACACTTATAAAATGTGGTTTAAAGAGATAGACTCATGGAAATTATGGTTCACAGTGGGAAACAGAGCTTCGGTCAACTGGAAAGCAAAAACCATTCTTTGGACATTTTCCACCCCCTCCTTGTAGAGGGTCTTACTGACACCAGCTATCAAGAATTTGGAGAGGGACCAGCAGATGGAATAATGCTCACACTACTGGACTCCCACATGGTCAACCTCAGTTTGAGTCCTGGACCCGGAAACTTGAAACTAACGCCAGGTGCATGTATGTGCGTGCGTGCCCAAAATCCCAAGAAGAGAATGGAGAAGGAATTGTGGCATGGCCATCCCCCTGGGGAGTGATTTCTCGCTTTCTGTCTCTCTGGTGAGCACACACGCCCTATAGCAAAAAAACCTCAAAGAAGAAGAATTTGGAGAAATCAACAGGAAACTCTTAAACAGAAACTGGGCATATCAATTTCCAACATAAAACCCAGCATAGAAAAGCTTTGTCAAGAAAAGCAGGATCAAGTTTCTTGTTTAAATTTTTGAAAACAACCTTAGCATTTAATATCAAATCTTTGCATTTGTTTATCATAATTATATATCTGAAAAAAGGTGACAAATTTTGACCAAGCTCTATCTGGATGCCTTGGAACCTGTCCTGTTCCCTGGCGTGCCACAGCGTGGAACCAGCTGGGAAGCACATGAAAGGCAAAGACAGGGACCAGCAGTTAGCGTAATGGCTATGTCGCTGGACTCCCATGTAGTTGACCATGGTTCAAGTCCCGGACCCGGTGGCTTAAACTCACACCAGGCACGTGTGGGTGCGTGCCCAAGATCCCAAGAGGAAAATGGAGAAGGGATTGCGGCATGGCCATCCCCTGGGGGGTGATTTCTTACTTTCTGTCCCTCTGTCTGTCTCTGTCTTTCTGGTGAGTGCACGCAACCTAGAGCAAAAATCTCTCAAAAAAAAAAAAAAAAAAAAAAAAAAAAAGGCAAGGACAGGGGAGGCCCCAGAACAGCCGCAGCAGAGGAGCTGAGGGCACGCTCGCTGGTGTGTAAAATGTGTCACACACGACCATCAGCTCTTTCTCCCGCAGCCTCATCCTGTCCCACCAATAGCCGGAATCACAAAAAAGCAAGTCGGCCGCACCACCCACACATTCTCAGAAAAACCCTCCCAGCCAAACAACTCCTCCCATCACAGGTCGAGGAAAATGCGGTGGGACATCAAGGAAAATGCGGTGGGACATCTCAGTGGGCAGGGGCCTTCCACAAGTTCGTAAAAACAGGATTCAAGTACAAGTTTATTTTGCTGCAAAAAATTTTGAGATCCAGCCACAGTTTCTCATAATACACATTTTCCACAAACTTTTAAAAGACTCCCCCTTGGATCACTTTCTTTTCTTTATACAAACAGTAGGATTCTGACTTATTCTCTGAATGCAATTGCAAGAGTAATGTTTTAGAACTAATAATGAACCGACACTAAGGCATATTATAGAGCCATTAACTCATAAGATTTTAGAGAAATACTGAAAGCCAGTATAAAATTAAGTGAAAAAGCAATACAAAATGGTACATATATTCAGATTAAATGAAACACCAATGCATACTTTTAAAAGGTAATAAAAATTAAAAATAATGTTAGAGTAGTAGTATTAGGAAATTTCTTATTATATAAATTTTGCTTTAATAATTTTATATTGCCTTCAACTATAATGGTAATAATATTTTCAAAAGGCGGAATGAAATGGTAGCACAGCTGCAAGTCCCTCCTGTTTTCTGCTGTTCGTCACCATAAATTAACCAATACTGGCTTCTATAAATTCATTAGAAACTCCCTTTTAGACCATGGTCAGGTGCTAACTTTGCAAAAGTGCTTACTTACCTTTTACAATATTGTGACACCAAACAGAAAGGAGATTTAAAATGATTTAGAATCTACCCTTTGTATTTTAAATTCTACTGAAGAATGTTATCTTATAGACAACCTAAACACACAGCTGCTCAGACCTGAGGACCACAAACAACTAAAATATCTCAACACATTTTTTGAGAATGAAGACAGAATTATCAATGTAAGTGATCCTATTATTAAAAAGGTAAAACAAAGGCACAGCTAAAATTTCAAAATGAATGTTTCAAAATTAAGTCTACCTATAGGATTACAGATGATCTGTTAATTCTCAGTTTAACACACATATACTAGAATGGTAGTATGAGCAGCTAGAATTTACTGAGCACTTACTGTATGACAGGCAATGGCTACTGCACACGTCATAAGAAATTTCATTCAGACTGAAAAGAAACGTTTTTGGAAGTAGTTACTATCATCTCCATAACCCAAGAGGTTAAACGACGTGGTAGCAAGCAGCAGAGTGATCAGAAATTGGATATCGCCAACCTGAAAATCCCCATCTTTATCACTATACCCCTTTGTGTGGACAGACACGTCAACAACTCCTGAATGCTTAAGCACCTCTGGGGAATTCAGTTTGATAACGGCACAATACATAGGCCAACGATGTTGGGTGCCATGAGTCTCTTCTTCAACCCACACGTGGCTATCTGCATATTTTATCTAACCTAGACTTTAACATAGCCACCAACCAGTGAAGGCCCGATACTTCCACTAAGGAGTCTCACAGTAACACTTCTTAAGGAGAGAAACAAATCCTTGGTGGAAATTAAGCTAATCACGCAGACCAACTCCTATATGGAAAGGAGTTGGAATTCTAAGGATTCCCAGCATCTACACGTCACGGGAGATACTGTGGTAGAAAGGTAAGTGACCTGACACTACCGTCCTTTTAGAATTTTTATTTGGAGGGTCAGGAGACTACGAGCAAATTGCTTGACCTCATGAGATTTCCTTTTCCTCATTTAAAATAAGGTCGTCCAGGACTAGCAGATGCCATAATGGTCACACTGGACTCCCATGAAGTGGACCATGGTTTGAGCCCGGAATCCAGTGGCTTGGAAGTCATACCAGGTGTGTGTGTGTGCATGCCCAAGATCCTGAGAGGAGATTAGAGAAAAGATTGCAATGTGGCTATCCCCCTGGGGAGAGATTTCTTGCTTTCTGTCTGTCTCTCCAGTGAACACATGCACCCTATAGCAAAAATCTCTCTCTAAAAAGAGAAAGAAAGTCGTTTTGCAAAGACCAAATGCAAGCCTGTCACATGCCCAGCACCCAGAAAGTGCTCAGTCAGCTCTGAATTCCTCTTACTTCCTTCATCATCTTAAAGCAGATTAAGTTATGCATGAGTCCACAGCTGTCATGACCATATACTTGAAAATAAGTAACAAGAAAAATTACCTGAAGCATTGTTGAAAAATGCCTTATTGCTTCATCATAGAGACCACTGCCGATCAACACATAAGCAATAGCTATGAAACAAACACAGAAACATTAAAGGACAGAATTAAGGGGCTCGGGCTAGAACTGCTAACTAAGTGCTTTGCTACAGCTCATGGGGCAGTGCTGGACTGGAAAGAGCTAAAAAAAACCCTAGAATTTAATGAGAAGCCACCAAATTCTTCTGCATCCATCCCTTAGCACCTGCTAATCAGTCTGGCCGTCCCATCTAGATTTCAACTATTAAAGTCATCTATAGAATACCTGCCTACAAGAAGTACTTATCTCTGTCTAACTCCATTACTCACTTCGAAATCCCAAATAACCCCATAATGCTGCCGCTCTACATGTCGAAGAGCTGGTCAGCAGCCTGAAAGGCCATCCACAGCCCATGGCGATGCCATTTTCCTGCAAGTGTTATGAGAAGTACTCAAACAGCATCCCAACCGCAACTGCTGGAGTGCGGAATTTACCCCAACTACGCAGGAAGCACAAGAGCAAGGGCACAGGTGACAGGTGTAAGGGGTATAAGGGGGTTTGTAACTGCGGAAGACATGCACCCTGCAGGGCAGCCAGTTGTCCCACTTCACTCAAAGAACAGTCAAAGCACTACTCAAAAGGTACACTATAGACGGGCCAGCAGGTGGCGTGATGGTTCAGGGACTGGACTCTTACATGGCAGACTATGGTTTGAGACCCAGACCCAGCAGCCTGAAACTCACGCCAGGTACATGTGTGTGTGTGCCCAAAATCCCAGGAGGAGAACAGAGAAGAAGGGATTGCCGTGACCATCACCCCTGGAGGACCATTTCTCACTTTCCCTCTCTCTCTCTCTGTCTCCAGTAAGCGATGGCAAAAACCTAAAAAACAAATGTGAGTGTGTGTGTGTGTGTGTGTGCGCGCGCACGCGTACGCGTGCTAAAGATGAATATAGTTTTTGGTCAAACAATTTAGAAAAATGGTATTTTAAATTAGAGCTTTGAGCATTATTATTTTTATTTTTATTTTTGGAGAGGTTTTTGCTAAAGGGCGCATGTGCTCGCCAAAAAGAGAGACAGAAAGCAAGAAGTCACCGTCCCCGGGGAAATGGCCAAAGTGCAATCCCTTCTCCTCCATTCTCCTCTCAAGATCTTGGGCATGCACCCATATGCGCCTGACGTGAGTTTAAGCCACCGGGTCCAGGACCTGAACCGTGGTCAACTACATGGGAACCCAACAACATAGCCATTATGCCAACTGCTGTTCCCACTTTGAGCATTTTTTAAAGTATGGTAATATTCTGACAAAATTCTCTCTGAAATAAAATTGAATATTCTAGATTACAGTTCCATCTTTAATATCTGTCCCACCCTCTCAATCTCCCCAAATTTCTGAAAAACATTTTGTTCTGCACTCAGTATTATGACTATTTTGATCACAGTTCTTTTCAAGAAAGCTTTCCTGTAATATCCTCTAATTTTAGGACCTAATAGGTGTTCAAGAAGATGAGCAGCTAAAACTTACTCTCATTAAGAATTTATGGGCCTGGGTGGGCTGTGAGTCAATCCCACACAGGAGGGTTGCTAGTTCGAGTCCTGAGATCTCCCTGCATATGCCAGGCGTGCACTTGCCCATCATCTGAGGCCGGATAAAAGCCAGGGGGAGCTCAGGGGTTCGGGACCTGCGGGGTGTGGGTGTGCACGTTCTCTCCCTCTCACGCATGCTCACAGAGAACACGTACATAAATTGACTTTTTAAAAAGAATTTGTATTTCCTGATGGATAAAAGCAGTAAAAACATAAACTGCAATATAAATATAAAATGCAGAAAGAGATTTATAATACCTTTATAAATAACCTGGAGAAAATGCATTTAAAAATTAACACCATAGGGACCAGCAGTTAGCGTAATGGTTATGTCGCTGGACTCCCACGTAGTCAACCACGGTTTGCATCCCGGACCCGGTAGCTTAAACTCACGCCGGGCGCATATGCGTGCGTGCCCAAGATCCCGAGAGGAGAATGGAGGAGAAGGGATTGCGGCGTGGCCATCCCCCCTGGGGGGTGATTTCTCGCTTTCTGTCTCTCTGTCTATCTCTGTCTGGCTGGCTAGTGCACGTGCCTTATAGCAAAAACCTCTCCAAAAAAAAATTAACATCATAAAATATAAGAGCTTTTTAGGGGCATCTTTCAAATAAAACGTGGGCTGTTTTGGGGCCAGCAGGTCCAACATGGCCACATGGCCAACATGGTTTGAGGCCCGGACCAGCAGCTTGAAAAATATGCCAGGTGCCTGCGTGTGCATGCCCAAACCCCCAAGAGGAGATTGGAGGAGAAGGGCTTGTAGGGTGGCCAAGCCTCATGGGGGTGATTCTCACTTTCCTTCTCTGTCTCTATCCAGTGAGTGCATGTGCCCTTAAGCAAAACTAAGAAATAAATAAGTAAATAAAAATTGAGCTGTTTGTTTTTTCCCTAGCTTCCTTGAAAAAATAAAGTGAGGTCAAATTCACGTTGGGAATGGTAAGAATGGGCGCCATTCAGATAGCAAACCTCCAGGTGACTAGAGACAAGTTAGGGGTGGTGGCAAGGACAGCAGTATTCCTGGGAAGAACAACCGCAGGAAATACACAGCCCTGGGCCCCTACAGGTACTCACGTCCTACTGCCATGAGCTGGAGCAGTTATTATGCCCATCCTGCCGACAAGGAATGAAGCTGCAGCCCTTAAGAAGGACAAGGAGCAGGGAGCGAGACGAAGTGCCTGCTCCGGGCCGCCCTCCCAAACAACCCTGTGCTGGTAAAAACCAAGGCTGTGCACTGGACTAGACTGAAAAACGGTCTGAAGTTTTGTGTTTATTTGTTTCTCTTTTTTAGAGATTTTTGCTATAGGGTGTGTGTGCTCGCCAGAGAGACACAGAAAGCGAGAAATCAACCGTCCCCCCTCCCGGGGGGTGGGATGACCATGCCACAATCCCTTCTCCTCCATTCTCCTATCGCAATTTTGGTCACACAGGCACATGCACCCAGCATGAGTTTCAAGCCACCAGGTCCGGGACTTGAAATGTGGTAGACTGCGTGAGAGTTCAGCGATGTAACCATGACGCCATCTGCTGTCCCTGTTTTGGCTTTTTAAGTCTTTGCTGTGGGGTGTATGAGCTCACAGGGAGGTAAGGGGGGATGAGAAATCACCCCCCAGAGGGGATGGCCACACCTCAATCCCTTCTCCTACAGTCTCCTCTTGGGATCTGAGGCATGCACACTAGGTATGTGTGGGCATGCCTCATATCCCAAGTGTGATTTTTCAAGCCGCCAGGTCCGTGACTCAAACTGTGCAGTCGGCCATACCTTCATACCACCTGCTGGCCCTGGCCTGACGTCGTAACATCAGGTGAACAAGTACGACACACAGCTGCAGTCTATGAGTGCAGAAGGAAGACCGTGTACCAGAAAGCCAGGACCTGGGCTCGGGTCTGGGCCCTGCGATCGTGGGGGCCCCAGGCTCTTCTCTGGGTCTTCAACATCTCTAGGAAAGCTTCTTAGAGATTCCTTTCCAGGCAGATGGTGGCGGCAGTGACGCAGCACTTAGTGATGCCAGCCCCGGGGAAGGTCCCGGGTCCCCCCCCCCCAAGGTCACCCAGAGAATGTCAGGCATGTATGTGCACATGTGTCCCTGGTCTCGCCAGCTGAGCGGGGGAGGAACATGCTGTGACGACCCTGTCGGGGGGTTCAGTTTCTCTTTCTGTCTCTCTTTCTCATGGTAGAAATAAGCAAGATTCCTTTTAAAGCTAACTACTTAGAATTTCCTATTTTATCACAATCAGTAAATATCTACTAAATAAACAAACGAGTGAGTCATTAAAACAAATATGATGTTAGGAGATAAATTTTGTACTTTAGAAACATATTACATTGTTGTTCACAGCGAGGCTATTGAATTTCACTGAAATAAAATCAAATGCAGGTCTCAAGTCTTTCCAACTAAAAGTCAATATTTCATGAGCAATACCCAAAAACATCCACTGAAAATAAATAATCTTAATCCAAATGTCGCACGTATATAAATAACTATTAGGATCTAAATTCTGTGGTGGGAAACCAATGCCATAAAGGGAAAACGGGTAGCTGGGACCCCCTCAGCCCCCCACTAACCAGCAACTCGGCGACTCCTAGCAATGCTCGCACTGACAGATGGCATCTTCCCGGGAAAATCACTGTGGCACCACAGGCCTGAAGCCCGCTGGTGGTCTACACTGCTCTAGGGTCTACCGGAATTGTTCTTAGAGAACAAACCAGGCCTGACGATGTTCCAGCCCCTTAACTCACTGCTTAAGAAATAAACAGGAGGATGAACAGAATCCCAGAACTTTTTAAAAGGCCAAATCTGACACTTGAAGGGGTAATTACCCTACGAAGCCTCTTCAAATAACATCCCCCAAAAGTAATCAGTATTTTTAAAATGGTCCACACTCAGTTGCCATCACTTACAGAGCAAAAGAACCAACATAAGAAGCACTGAGACTTAACATAAAGTGTGCCTGGCCATACTAGGATAAAATGATATGTATAAATGAACATTTTAAATCCTTGCAGGGGCGACTGGGCACCACGTGAGAATGTGGCCACGGTGACATTTGTCCAGCTGCTCAGCTCAGCCCTGAGACCATGCTGCGTCTCCTTCAACTGCGAGCTCGTGAGGCTACTGAGAGGCACGCCCAGCACAGCCTGGGCACTGGCTAATCCAGCCTTTTAACATGTGCCACGAACAAATAAATCATCAGCAGGTTTGAACGAGCTACATTTTCCACGCCCACTTCTTAAACCCGACCACACCTGCCCAGCCTCCCACCTGCCCGGCCTCCCACGTAAACTGCAGCCTGGCTATTCCATTAATATCACGCAGGAATTAAAGTAGGTGTTCTGGGATTCTGTTCTGCTCTCGACTCTGTGGCTCGCACTGGACGACAGCACACTAATAACTGTTAGAGTTACAGTGACAGTTCGTAAACGCTCGGGACCGTATTTATCAATTTACATAGAAACACAGAGCTGAGACGGCAGTCCATCCAGACCTTTTTTTTTTTTTTTTTTTTTTTGGTAATGGCCTATAATCATGGAACCTCAGGGGAGCCAATGCTCTGAATGCCCTTGCAAATAAATGCCCTATGCAAATCCCCAAGCGTGCCAGAGCGTGAATGGCGGAGCCCGTCTCAGGTTCTTCCTCCCCACCACTCTCCTTGGTCTGCACCGAATCCTTAATGCTAGGCCCATACTACAGGAGCATCCCTGGGCTCAGGTCTTACCTAGCTCTTCATTTGCGCTGTCATTGTCAGTAGCAAACGGGAATCTCTTCTGCTCAGCAATAGTCTTGGCCTGGCTCTGGAAAAAGGGGAAAAAGAACCAAATGTGCATTTCAGCTTATCACAAATAAAACTTGCTTAAAAACCTATATTTTAAAAAGAAATCAAATCTATATTTGATTTAAATGGAAGCCAGAAAGTATTTGCTTTAGGTCAAATCAACCACGTATTTCAATAGCATACTTGGTGGGCCCAGCCATGATGGCACCGTGTGCCGCCAGAGCCACAGGGAGGCCCAGCTTTGGGTCCTGGGTTGACCAGAAGACACAGGGTGCACCCATGCATGCCTGGGCTTCTGGTGGCTGGGAGGCTGAGAAGAGGATCGTGGTGTGGAAGGACTCTGTCAAGGGTGTCTGTCTGTCTCTCATGGAAGAGAAAAATAAGTAAAAAGGAACAGTTTATGGGGTAATTCATTTGCTTCTTCCCCTTATCATTAGTGCTTCTGCTTCCAAGAAAAATCTCTTTGGGGACCAGCAGTTAGTGTAATGGTTATGTCGCTGGACTCCCATGTAGTCGACCGAGGTTCACGTCCCAGACCCGGTAGCTTAAAATTCACACCGGGCACGTGTGCGTGCGTGTCCAAGATCCCGAGAGGAGAATGGAGGAGAAGGGATTGCGGCGTGGCCATCCCCACTGGGGGGTGATTTCTCGCCTTCTGTCTCTCTGTCTGTCTCTGTCTTTCTGGCGAGTGCATGCGCCCTATAGCAAAAACTCTCCAAAAAAAAAAAAAAAAAAAGGCCTAGGGCCAGTGATCGGCTATCCAACTCCTAAGCTGTAATAATTCCAATGTGACCAAATATCTGATGACCTGTCTCCAAGTTCCCAACAGAGCCGGCAGGGTGCCAGTGCTATTGTAAACGAAGGTGCCCTCCACCTGGTAAACCCGTCCAGCCGGGCTGGTTCCGACACAGAAAGCACGATGAGAAGATGCGTACCAGAATCTTCTCAGTGTTGAGGGAAAGCAGAGAGTCACAGGGTGCTGAGCCTTTGGATTCACAGTCTGAATCGTGGAAGTTCAAAAATGATGACTCTGAAAAGCAAATAGTCTTTGTTATTCTTCTCACCTTGAAGTTACGTTTATAGGTGCTTCATTACAAATTGGGCTTTTAAGAATCCACAAAATGAAAAGAAAAACAAGTGTAAAAATAGCAGGGGCCAGCAAGTGGCACCTCATAAGTGGCACCCACGGCAGCGAGATCCACGTGCTGCCTGTGCGGTTCAGGTCCCAGACCCAAGGGCTTGGAAAATACACCAGTGCATGTGCATGCATTCCCAAAGCCCTGAGAGGAGAATGGAGAAGGGATCGCAGCATTGCCATCCCCTCTAGATGCTCACTCTTGCTCGCTCGTTTCTCTCTCTCTCTCTCTCTCTCTCTCTCTCTCTTTCTCTCTCTCTCTCTCTCTCCGGCAAGTGCATTTACTCTACAGTAAATTTTTTTAAAAATTAATAGGCATCAGGTCTCCTATCTTTACAGCTGTGCAGTGTTTCACAGCCAGCAAGTATCCCACACATCCATTACGACCCTGTCTTTATGATCATTCTGGAAACAGCAACGCCAGCTCCTCTTCCTGCTTGGTGCAGTGCGGTCTGGATAGGCTATGGTTTACTTCCAGACAACAGAGCCGAAACAGCACTATTTCCAAGGGCCCCTCGCGACGCAGGAGGAATTAATGTAGTTGGGACCCCTTCGGTTGGCCTTCCTTAATCTGGGAGTATTTACCACAGGTTTAAAACAAAATCACAAAAGTTAGAACGAAGGCCAGGGAGCGCCGATGTAGACAGACGCACTAGTGGGCCAGCATCCAGAACATGTAAGTAACTCCTACAGCTCGACCAGAAAAAGTGGACTCAACGCAGAAGTGGGCCAAGGGCTCGACGAGACATTTCTCCAGAGATACACGAATGGTCACCGAGCCGAGCACAGGAAAAGGCTCCCGGCATCAATGCTCATCAGGGCAAAGCAAATCGAAGCACGAGGTTCCCTCCCACTCGGATTGCAGTGATCGAGACAACAGAAAACAGCACGGGCCAGCGAGGACGTCGGGAAGCGAAACTTTGTGCCTTGCTATGGGAAACGGGATGGCAGTTCCTCACGGAGTTCAGCACAGACGTGCCTCAGAAGAACTGAAAACCGGGACGCAGGCAGCTACGAACACCCCTGTGCAGAGCGCAGTGCTCGGGACAGTCAACGGCGGGGCCTGCAAAACTGTCGCCTGACAGGTGAGCAGATGCACGAGCCGGGGTGTGTCCCGACCGGGAAGAGAATGAAGTCCTGGCACACATCACCACAGGGAGGGCCCAGAACACCCACAGTGGTCACAGATCATGTGACACCACTTGCAGGACACGTCCAGAAAAGACCAACCCAGAGAGAACAGACTGGTGGCTGCCCGGAGAGAGAGGGTGAAGTGGGCGAGGCTGCTCCGCGGGCAGAGGTTCCCAGGGAGGCTGGAAATGTCCCGTCCTGTCCCGGGGCAGCTGCACCAGCTGTGAACGGAGGCTGCCCAATTACTGTCTGCTTTCGGATGCTTTGCTCTAAGTGAATCTCACTGTTGAAAAAATACATTCAGGAGTTGTTGAAGAACGTTAAGTTACGTTCAAGGAACAATCTCAGGGAAACAAAAGCCTATAAAATAATACCAAAATCAAATCTGTGTTTTCGAGGAGCTTATGGCTTACTGAATTCCCATGGCGTACATTTTCGCGATCGGAAGCAGAAGCCCCTGAGGCGGCCTGCTTACCGACCTGGGGTGCTGACTTCCACAAGACACAGCAGGCTGAGCGGACGGGAACAGGACAGCACAAAGGGAACAAAACCCACCACTGGCTACTCAGGATATCTCTGCCTTTTTTTTTTTTTTTAATATAAAGTGTTTTAATGAGTATCCCTGACCTACATTTTTGCATATTTACCTAACTGGGATAAATTCCAGCAAATCCAGCTGCTGCATGAGAGGGCCCCCACACTACTGTCTGCTCAGATCTGCCCCTCCCGCCCCGGCACACAGGAACAATTTGTCCCCTGCCGCTTTGTTTCGGAAGGTCCACCTCGCTCCATCGGAGTACTCCGACACCCTTCCCACCACACTACAGGCCCAGCCAGGCTGACCGGCCAGCGGGGCTCTTCATAAACTCATGCTCGGCTCACTAGCGAGTCACCTGGGCCTCTCCAGCACAGGGCGGTGAGGACTCCTACTCATCTGTCTTCCCAATGGCTAGTCCGCTGTGGCACGCCACGCACACCTGGAATGCCACCTTCACAACACACGACAGTCACGGGACCTGCTTCTAGACTTTAAAAAGTACAAATCTTTAAAATAACCTAAATCCAACTTCTGCAATAGCTCTGACAGATGATTCTCTAATCTCCAGCCAAACTTTTTTTAAAAATTATAGAATTTCATGTTCATTGTAGAAAAAAATGGAAAAACATAAATAAAAGTCATTTATCATAGAATAAAATTCATGTAGAACAGCACCACTCACCGAAAACCAATGTGAAAAATTTGGCATATGGGGAACCAGCAGTTAGCGTAATGGCTATGTTGCTGGACTCCCAGGTAGTCGACCGCGGTTCGCATCCTGGACCCGGTGGCTTAAACTCACACCGGGCGCGTGTGCCCAAGATCCCGAGAGGAGAATGGAGAGGGGATTGCGGCGTGACCATCCCCCCTGGGGGTGATTTCTCGCTTTCTGTCTCTATGTCTCTGTCTGTCTGGCGAGCGCACGCACCCTATAGCGAAAACCTCTCCAAAAAAAATTTTTAAAAATTTGGCATATGTAAATAAGAGTGGTAATTCTAAGTTTAAATTCCAAGCCTCTGTCACTACATCCTAGCTCTGGGCCACTGAAATCTTTAGTTTCATTGCCAAAACAGGATCAGTAACAGTGTCTACTGGGGGTGAGGGGGTGAGATTTAAGGAATTATGTAGTTCACATGCTACAGTTTCTGGCACATTGAAGATTTTGTTTGGTTTTGTTTTGTTGGCTTGTTTTCTGTTTTTCCTTTTCTTCTTTCTGGAAATGCTATTAGTGTAATTTTTTAAAAGGTTTTTTTTTTTTTTTTTTTTTTTTTTGCTATAGGGCACATGCGCTCACCAGAGCAACACAGACAAAGTAAGAAATCACCCCGGGGCTACGGCCACATCGCAATCTCTTTTCTTCACTCTCCTCCCGGGATCCTGGGCACACACGCACACATGCCTAGCCGGAGTTTTAAGTCGCCAGGTCTGGAACTTGAACCGCTGTCGACTACGCGGGTGTCCAGTGATGTGACCATTACAACATCCACCGACTCCGTAATTTTTTATTAGATTTTTGCCATAGCATGTGTGCATTCGCCAGAGAGAGACAGAGAGGGAAAACGAGAAATCTCTCCCCAGGAGGCGATGGCCATGCCACAGGGTCCTGCAGAGATTTCGGGCACACATGCACTCACACCCAGCATGACTTTCAAGCTGCTGGCTCCAGGACCTGAGCTGTGGTCGGCCATGAGGGAGACCAGCACTTTATCCGCCATGCCACCTGTTGGCCCGGGCACATGAGATTAAAAACTGTCACGCTACTGTTATTAGGTTGACAACTGAATGAGGTACGATGCTTTATAGCCATCTTTTTAACTTAACAATACAAACGTGTTCTCATTAAATTTTTCTACATTATTGAAATGTAAACGTAGTGGGATTATTACAGTTTTTAGTACTTGTACGTTGCGGTCTCAGTGTGCTGTGATCCTCTCAGCTGGAACTACAGCCATGAGCCAGCACGCCGGGCACACATTTAGACCAGTCTCGCTGATGCCCAGGCCAGGCTCGAGCTCGCCATCATCCTGCCTCGGTCTCCCCTGTGGCTGGGTAAGAGGTGCCCACCGTGTCCCTCGCCTGTAGGTCAGACCAGGAGCTGACCCTGGGCCTCCCATGGCGTTCCAGCCTGTGAAACATGGTATCTTAGCAGCACCTGACACCTGGCTAGACCTTCATTTAAAGATTTTTCATTTTCACTTTTTTGGAGAGGATTTTATTTATTTATTTATTTATTCATTTATTTTGAGAGGTTTTTTCACTATAGGGCACGTGCGCTCGCCAGCCAGACAGAGACAGAAAGTGAGAAATCACCCCCCAGGGGGGATGGCCACACCACAATCCCTTCTCCTCCATTCTCCTCTCGGGATCTTGGGCACGCACACACACACGCCCAGCGTGAGTTTTAAGCCACCGGGTCCAGGACGTGAACTGCGATCAACTATGTGGGAGTCCAGCGACATAGCCATTACACTAACTGCTGGTCCCCCCCCAAAAAAAAGTACTTGGAGAGGTTTTTGCTACAGGGCGCGTGTGCCTCCCTACAAAGACAGAGACAGAAAGAAAGACAGAAATCACCCGCCGGGGGGATGGCCACAACAGTCCCTTCTCCTCCATTCCCCATCCCGGGATCTTGGGCACGCTCACACCCGGGGTGAAGCCACCAGGTCCAGGAATCGAACCACAGTCGACTATGTGGGAGTCGAGCAATACCCATTACGCCATCTGCTGGTCCCAACATTTTTCATTTTCTATAACAAGCATGCTTTTTTGTTGTTTCTAGACTTTCTACTCTCTTTCAGTGATCTGTTTATTAGACCCAATATTATACTGTTTCATTTATTGAAGTCTTACAGTAAATGCATACATTTGAATGTAAAGCAAAGTCATCAATCTTCTTTCCAAAAATATCCTATTAGGAAAAAATTGTTTCTTCAGATCATCTTTGGTCATTTTATTAAACTTCCAAAACAAACAAAAAATCCGTTATGATTTTTAGTTGGATTGCATTAAAATGATAGATTAATGGGGAAATACCTGACTTCTTTACAATTTTTTAAAATTTTATTTAACTTTATTTATTTATTTATTTTAATTTGACCAGAGAGGGACAGAGTGAGAGAGAATGAGAGAGAAGGGGGAAATGAGAAAGCAAGCCACCAGGCCTGGGACTCGAATGGCCATGTGGGAGTCCAGCACCCTACTTTATAAAATGAAATGTAACTTATCTATTTGAGTCTTTTATTAACCTGTCTGAAACCTTCTAATTTTCATGTAAGATTTTGCATGTCTGTTGTGATTTTAGAAAGCTGGCTGATAACCAGGGGTCCAACACATTTCTGTTGAGTGTCGTCGACCTTCCAGTCACTGTCACCCTGAGTGGGCGAAGCCAGAAGGGGCCCGTCTTGCACTCAGAGATACACGGTTCAGGAGGAAACTGGCGGTAACCAGAGGCACACCAAGAAACGCAAAGCACAGCAGGTAAGAGCTATGAGCGGCTGGACGGCGGTGCACTGGGCAGCGAGGCCGTGAGTCCAACCAGGAAGGCTCTGGTTCGCGTCTGGAGCCCACCCCGAGTACGGCGGGCACATGCGTGTGACCTCAGGCTGGCTGAAGCCAGTGTAGACGTGGCATCAAGACCCTGCTAGGGGTGCTCCCTTTTTCTCTCTCTCTCACTCATTAAAGAAAGAAAATTTTTCAGAAAGTGCCAGTGAGAGCATAAGTGGCCCTACAGAGACAGGAACACCAGCTATAGGTACTGGTCCCTACCACGTGCAGGCACCCTTATAACCCTCCACGAGTTTTAAAGCTACTTCTGGGCCTCAATGACCCAGCAGGTCTTAGGGCTCAGGAATACGTATGTTTTATTTGCGCCAGAGCACGCATGTGCATGAGAAAAGCACCCTCCGTAGGGTCTACTCACCCAACACACCCTTCCTCAGTCCCCAGCCCATCGCAAATCCCTATTTTTAAAAAGTGTATTTATTTTTAGGTTTTTGCCATAGCGCAGATGCACTTGCCAAAGAGAGTACAGTGAGAAATCACCTCCGGGGGAACAGCCGGACTGCAGTCCCTTCTCCATCCCCCTCTTGGATTTTGGGCACACATACACATATGCCTGGCATGATTTTCAAACCACTGGGACTGGGGCTTGCACCATGGAACTTCCTCCATGAGGAAGTCCAGTGCCTTAACCACACCACCTGCTGGTCCCATAAAACCCTGTTTTAAACGAGGCAGAGGGACTTCTAGTAATCTGCTCGAGGCCACACTCCAGCGAATCAGGGGAGGTAGGATTTGAACCCAAGAGTCTGGTTCCAAAGACTATGCCCTTAACCGTAACAACTGAAGTGGATCTGGAAGAAGCCAAGGATTTAACAGATGAGGCTTCCTGGGAGGCTGTAACACTGGACAGATGTCCAAGCAGAAATTACCACATATTGCGAACCTTGTCCGACTGGCTGGAGCTGAGTATTCCACCTGCCCACATTACTGAATGCCTCCGTCTGTCCTGCTGACGATACCTGCATGTACTGTTATCGAGGTCTTTTAATACTGATACTCGCTCAGCATCTCATTATACTGAATGAGGTTTCCCAGAGCCGTCCGTGATGACAGACAACCTGCTTGCTCCTACAATTCATGCTTCACTTAGAAACCCAGAACGTCCTGACCCTCTGACGTAACGTTTATCAGCGTCTAGTGGAAAGCTGCTCTATGCCGGGTGTGCGCCGAGGCTGGTATATTTTACCAGATAAAACATACTCTTTTACCCATTATTGTACCAGACACTTCCAGTCAGGAAAGCTAGTGGAGTTCTAGCAAGTACCTTTTGAGGTTTCAAGATGACCTTGTGATTTCTCTCCTGTGATTTATTAAGGTAATACATTCAGGCCAGCAGGTAGTGTGGTGGTTAAGGCGCTGGTCTGCCACATGGCCGACCACAGTTCAAGCCCTGGACCTGGTGGCTTGCTTTCTCGCTTTCTCTCCCTGGTGAATTAAACAAAAATAATTAATAAATTTGTTTAAAAAAAGAACTGTTGGGGACCAGCAGATGGCATAATGGTTACACTGCTGAACTCACATGTAGTCAACCATGGTTCGAGTCCTGGATCTGGTGGCTTAAAACTCAGGCCGGGTATGGGCGCATGCATGCCCAAAATCCCAAGAGGAGAATGAAGGAGAAGGGACTGCAGCATGGCCATGTCCTCTGGGGCTGTGATTCCTCACTTTCTATCTTTTTGTCTCTCCAATGAGTATATGAGCCCTATAGCAAAAATCTCTCTAAAAAGGAAGGAAAAAAAAGCTGTTGGTTTATTTTTAAAAATGTAATACATTCAATTGAACCATCTTTTTGTACTTCTAGAAAAACTGATTAAGGTGAATTATTGTTTTTAAAAATAATTATTTATTTATTAGTATTATCTAATTTGTTATGAGATACATGCACTCACCAGGGAGAGACAGAGAGAGGGGGGATGAAAGAGAGAGGGAGGGAAAGTGAGAAAGCAAGCTACCAGATCCAGGACTGGAACCGCGGTCAGCCATGTGGGGAGTCCACTGACTCAACCACCAAGCCACCTGCTGGCTTCTAAGGTGAATTACTAGGAAAGCCTGAAGCCAGCTGAAAAAGGACAAGTCTGAACCAAGGCAGAGGCCATGGAGTTGAAATGGAGGGTGAGTCTAAAAAAGACCATTAGAAGTCGCAGCAACAAAAATGGATATATGAAGAAATGATGCTTTCAAGGGGGACAAAGCATGGGTTTCTGGTCTGTGCACCTCGGGAAGTAGCGCCGTCAGCGGAGGGCGGGAGTTTACGGGGGAGGTCTTGGAGGGAAGGAAGGAGCTGACCCCAGGTCTGGGGAGGTCTTGTACAATGTGAAATAACTGGGAAGCTGCACAGCTTGCAGGAGGGAATTCTGCAGAAAAGGGACAGCTACAGAAGTGGATCTGGTCATCACTAACCAATCGGGATGACGGAACGAAATCTAGGTGAGGTCGCCAGGAGGGCCTAAGAAGCTGTGTCTCAGGGAAGAGCTGGCCACACGTGGGAGAGATACTTAAGAAGCAAAAGGAAATCAACTTGGTAACGTACCTTTCTTAAAAGAACCATCAGGCCGGCGACCAGTATGTGGCATAATGGTTATGTCACTGTACTCCCATGCAATCAACCGCAGTTCAAGTCCTGGGGGATGATTTCTCACTTTCTGTTTCTGTTTTTCTCTGTCTCTCCAGCAAGTACACACACCCTATAGCAAAAAAATGTCTCTTAAAAAAAAAAAAAAATCAGGTCAGCCCTATAGCCAATTGGTTAGTAGAACCAGATCCCACACAGCCAACCTGTCAAATCCCAGCCCCAATAGCTTAAAAAAAACTGCCACGCACATGTGCATGTGTGCCCAGCAGGGTGGAGAATTGGAGGAAAGGGGACTATGGCGTGACCGCACCCCATTGGGGGGTGACTTCGCTCTCTGTCTGTCGCTCTCTGGCTAGCACGCACACCCTCTAGCAATTAAATATATAAATATTTTTGTTACTTTGAAACATCTTGGCCATAAAGTGGTACACAGAGTTATAATGATGATTTTCACACTTAACTATACTTCCTTATTGCGGAAGTCAAATACTTGTTTCCTCTTACTTTTCCAATGAAAACTTTACCAGTACTGGGGCCAGCAGGTGGTGTGGTGGTTAAGGTGCTGGACTCCCACATTGGACAACTGATGTGTGAGTCCTGGACCTGGAGGCTTGCTCTCTTATGAGCACACATGCCGTACAGCAAACTAAATAATAATTAATAAAATCAAATAAGTAATTCTTAGAAAAAGAAAAAAAAAACTTCATCAGTATTTGTGAAGAACTAGGCCTTTGTTTTGTTCTTCCCCGACTTCATACGGAATGAGCGACACCGCAGGCTCTGCAGCCACGGAGGTGCGCCACGGAGGCCGGGAATCAGACGGACTCAGAGGACCTCTCGCTGGCGACCTGACGGGGCAGGTCCTTCACGCATCTCAGCCGCAGTCCCCTCCTCTGTGGTATGAGAATAACCACCACCACACACCCACAAGAGGCCACTCTGAGGAAGGACAAAAAGCCCCTTCCCAGAAAAGGGCTTCGAATGGCTAGCACGCGCGGATAGGCTAACGTTCCTGGCTTCTGTTCATTTCAACTTTCCCTAGGTTTGTCTTGGCTTCAGGGTACCTGGCAGCTTCCGAGTGTTTCCACGTTCTTTGGTCCTCCATGCCCTGGTACAGAGAACACCCGCTGTGCCCGCCAGACACAGGGAGCAGCAAGCTCGATGCTAAGGAAGGTGCCCAAGGTCCCAGGATGAAGAGCAGAGCCCGGACGTCCGGCATCAAAATCCGCAGGCCATTTGCCGCAGCAGTCCTGCCGATGCCTACGCAGCGTCGGGGACCACGCGCCTTCCAGTGTCTCCTCCCCTCCTGGCTCTCGCACACAGCTGCCCCGAGAGCAGCTCTGTGGCAGGGACCGGGACCAAAGCTAACTGGAAGGGGCGAGAGAGAAGTGGACAGTGCACACAAACAGCTCTCCTGGAATCCCGCCGTGCAAGGAGGAGGCACGCAGTGGCTGGAGGGACTCGCTGTCCTGGTCTGGCTTCTGGCTTCAAGGTGGTTGCTATGACGACAGTCAGTGCATGAGCAGACAGCAAGAGGGAACGAGAGCTGGTGCGCAAGGAGGGCTGGATGAGGCAGGGCCCCACGTGGTGCAGCAGGTGCTGGCTAGGCTGTGCAGCACCGAGGTCTCTGGCTGCTGTTTTCTGGTAAGAAGTGGGTCATCCCCTCCATGTGAGGAGAGAATATGGCAGTGCAAGAGGCATGCTTTTGTCATAGTCATGTCTCCAAGCAAAAGCTGACTGGCTGACTGGTAGCTTGTGAGCGGCGAGCCCATGGCGAGCTTCAAAGGAGTCGGCAGCTGCTGACCCTGCTCCAGCTCCAAGGAAGGGTGTGCCGAGCTCCCCACAGTGTGCTGGAGGAGCCCTTCCGGTAGGGTGCTGGATACTGACAGTTCTAGTCCCAGGGAGGGAACCTGGGCGGGAAGATGGAATCAGGGTAGCTAAAGCCAGAACGATCTGAAGGTCGAGCGGTGGCAATGTGGGGTCCACATGCACTGCATTCAGCTGCACCGATTTCCGCATTTACAAGACACCACTGTCAGTGTGGTGTACAGCCCCTGGCTCCATGGCCCCCATGCAGGGTCCCCAGCGGTCATTTTCTTCTTCTTTTCTTTTCTTTTTTTTTTTTGAGAGGTTTTCGCTATAGGGCGCGTGCGCTCACCAGACAGACAGAGAGAGACAGAGAGACAGAAAGCGAGAAATCACCCCCCAGGGGGGATGGTCACGCCGCAATCCCTTCTCCTCCATTCTCCTCTCAGGATCTTGGGCATGCATGCACACGCGCCCGGCGTGAGTTTTAAGCCACCGGGTCCGGGACGCGAACCACGGTCAACTACGTGAGAGTCCAGCGACATAGCCATTACGCTAACTGCTGGTTCCCAGCCAGCGGTCATTTTCTTTAGACTGTAAAAAGAGGAAAAATTCCCTGAAGAATGTATATGCTTCTGGGGCTGGCAGGTGGCGCTGTGGTCAAGGTGCTGGACTCCCACGTGGCCAACCACAGCTGGGGTCTCGGACCTGGCACTTTGCTCTCTTTCTCTCTCTCTCTCACTTTCTCTCTCTCTCTCTCTCCCCCCTTCTCTCATCAAATTAAAAAGAATAATAACAAATAAAAAGTGAACTAATTTAAAAAAGAATGTATATGCTTCATTTGTTCTAGTGAAATATTATCCATCAATACCTAAGATGTGTAAGTTATCAAAACACAACTTGAAAATAGAGACTGCCCACTAGGGATTAAATTCTAAAGTAAACATACAATTAACCGTAAGAACAAGGACTGGGAAAAGGTCTCTTAGAAGACAGATGGCTTTTCACCAAAGCTCAAACGTAACCTGATCAAAACTATCTTCTCCTACCCATAAGCACAAACACAGTAAATAAAGTGTAACGCTGAGAGCAGGCGCGGGCTGCACAGGACGGGAACAGAGGCGCAGAAGCGAACCACGTCGCACCAACCCACGAACGGGACGGCGCAGGGAGCCGTGAGCAGACTGAGTGGCCAGGCGTGAGCACATGGTGCCTGGCTGCCTGGGTTGTACATGAGCTGAAGAGACGACAGACAGCTGCTAGAGCAGCACGTGCCTTAAGCAGCCGAAAACGTGCCCAAGACCCAGACGCGCCGTCCGACACCACAGCTCTGCCAGAGCACTAAAGCTCCAGGTGGGACAGGGCACATTAGGGACAGAGGGATCCCAAACAGGGCAGAAGTCACAGGGGAGGCGGCGGGTCTTTCTGGAAACAGGAGGTCCCATGTCTGGGAAGAATGCCCACCCGTACCTGTGCCAGGCGAGTCCCCTGCACCGAGCTGGACCTTAAGTCAGAATGAACACCACATAAAACATTTCCATGAAACCAGGGCTAGTGTAGAACGGTTCTTAATCACGAGCTTACAAACAGGTAGTTATGGGGACCAGCAGATGGCATAATGGCTTTGTCACTGGACTCTCATGTAGTCAACTGTGGTTCGAGTTCCGGACCCAGTGGCTTAAAACTCACACTGGGTGCATATGCATGCATGCCCTAATTCCCGAGAGGAGAATGGAGGAGAAGTGATCATGGTGTGGCCAACCCCCCTCGGGGGTGATTTCTCACTTTTTGTCTCTCTGGTGAGTACACATGTCCTATAGCAAAAATCTCTCTTAAAAAAAAAAAAAAAAAAGTAAAAATAAAAAAGATAATAGGAAGAAAATGTTGGAAGTATTTACCCAAAATCAAAAATATTAAAACTGTGTTACTCTGGGGCCAGCCGGTGGTATGGTGGTTAAGACGCTGGACTTCCCATATCCCATATGGCTGATCATGGTTCAAGTCCCAGACCTGGTGGCTGGCTGGCTTGCTCGCTCTCTCGTGAGTGTACATGACCTATAGCTAATTTTTTTTTTTTTTTTAACAAATGAACTATGTTTTTTTTTGTTTGGTTTTTTTTTTTTTTTTGAGAGGTTTTTGCTATAGGGCGCGTGCGCTCGCCAGACAGACAGAGAGAGACATAGAGACAGAAAGTGAGAAATCACCCCCCAGGGGGGATGGTCATGCCGCAATCCCTTCTCCTCCATTCTCCTCTCGGGATCTTGGGCACGTACGCACACGTGCCCGGCGTGAGCTGTCAGCCAGCGGGTCCGAAACGCGAACCGCGGTCGACTACGTGGGAGTCCAGCGACATAGCCATTACGCTAACTGCTGGTTCCCTAGCTAATTTTAAAATAATGAAATAATTTTTTCGGAGAGGTTTTCGCTATAGGGCACATACGCTCGCCAGAGAGACAGAAAGCGAGAAATCACCCCCCAGGGGGGATGGCCACCCCACAATCCCTTCTCCTCCATTCTCCTCTCAGGATCTTGGGCACACACACACACACACACACACACACGTGCCGGCATGAGTTTAAACCACTGGGTCCAGGACTCAAACCACAGTCAACTACATGGGAGTCCAGCGACACAGCCATTACGCAACTGCTAGTCCCCAATAAAAGAATTCTTTAAAAAAAAAAAAAACAAAAAACCTCGGCTATTTCGATAAACCTTATATTATCCTATCTGAAAGATGAGCCCAAACTGACCTCTACCAAAGTGCACTGTGAAGGGAGGTGCTTTAAAAGTCAGTCAGGTGGGACCAGCAGTTGCATAACGGCTATGTCGTGTTCTTAGTTTATTTTTTATTTTTTTATTTTTTGGAGAGGTTTTCACTATAGGGCGCCTGCGCTCGCCAGACAGAGAGAGACATAGAGACAGAAAGCGAGAAATCACCCCCCAGAGGGGATGGTCATGCCGCAATCCCTTCTCCTCTATTCTCCTCTCGGGATCTTGGGCACGCATGCACACGTGCCCGGCGTGAGTTTTAAGCCACCGGGTCCGGGACACGAACCGCGGTCGACTACGTGGGAGTCCAGCGACATAGCCATTACGCTAACTGCTGGTTCCCTCGTGTTCTTAGTTTTTTAAAGGGTAACACGAATCTCTCCACAGGAAATTAAAGTGTTGATCACAAGTCTGTAGCTACACATTTCTCAAATGAAACAGTGAAATGTAAAAATGTGCTAGAGGAGGGACCAGCAGATGGTGTGATGGTTACGTTGCTGGACAACTATGTAGTCGACCACGGTTCGAATCCCGGACCTGGCGGCTTAGGACTCACGCCAGGTGTACGTGCATGCATGCCCAGAATCCCGAGAGGAGAATGAAGGAAAAGGGACCGTGACAAGCCAATTCCCCTGGGGGAGGTGGTGATTTCTTGCTTTCTGTCTGTCTCTCTGGCAGGTACATGTGCCCTATAGCAAAAATTCTCTCTGAAATAAGAAGAAAAAAAAAGTGCCAGAGGAGAAAGCCTTCAGGGGTCCGGGAAGCGAAGTTCAGGCTGAAACACTGCACCAGGGCCACCCACGCCTGCCGCCTGAGCAGGACAGCAGGGTGGGCTCAGGCTATGTGGGATGAGGCTGTTTCCAGGGATCCGGATTCCCCTGGATGCTGGTGAGCTTGGTGCACCAGTCACGGCCAGCGTGCTGTCTTCTGATGGGCAGGCTCCCACCAGCCACCGTCCTCACCCCTACGGCCACTGGGAGCTGTTTTACAGGGATAGACATGCCACTGGTCAGAGGGCGTGGGGCTTCAGACCCGAGCAGGCATCCCCTTGGCCATTTGACTGAAAGCTGTAGGGCACTCTAAAACACAGTCCTGCTATTGCGTTCGCCCCGGGTTCTGGGGCCGGCTGGACAGGCAAGCAGCAAGGGGCAGGTGGGCTGGTGGGCCAGGTCTGTGTGACTGTGAGCTCTGCATCCCGGCCCTTATCTGGACCCAATGGTGCTCTGAACACAGACCATCAGCCACCCCTTAGGCTATGAAGCCTGAATTTGTCACTATATCCCAGGACAGAGAGGGACAGGAGCAGGTGTGACAGGGTCCCTCCCACACAGTCATCCTGGGGGAGGGGGCAGAAATGAGGTGTTGCAGAAGCCCCTGCGACAGCAGAGATGCCTCATGTCAGACACTGCAGCCAGGGAAGGGAAGCAGCTGGAGCCCCGGCAGCCCTGCCCCGTGAGCCCCGGCAGCCCTGCCCCGTGAGCACCTGCGGCAGCCTCCAGGACATTCGGCCTGAGAGACTCATGCCACTCATTTACAAGGGGCCCTTCTAAATTCCAAACAGAAACAAGTGCTACGTAGGGAGATCAAAAGGTAAATTCAAACATAAAGATTTTGCTCAAAGCTTCCTGCTACAGTGGTCGCCCTCTGAACATCGGTAACATTCCCCGTCTGAGGGGACAGGGGAGCGCACGGGGTGGGGGGGGGGGCTCTGATTGCCTGGTTTATGAAAAAGGACATTTATCACTGTGTGGGGAGAAATCCTAATGTAAGTCAAAGCAGGCTCAGAGAATTCTTAAATGCCGGCCTAAGCTCAGTGCCACAGATGAAATGAGCCACATCAATACTGTGATCGAGTCTGTAATACTCATCGATGCGCATCTTCCACTGCCCAGAATCTGGGTCTCCTCTGGCCAGTGAGCACTGCGTGAGTGTGGGAAGAAAGGGAAGGAAAGATTTACCCAGTGCATACGGATGCTAGTAAAATGCTGCAGTGAGGCCAGCCAGGAGTGACGGCGAAGGTGGCTAGATCCCACATGACTGACAGCAAGGTGTGAGTCCTGGACCCGGCAGCCTGAAAAACATGCCGGGTATGTGACTGCGTGCCCCGAATCTCTAGAGGACCATGGAGGAGAAGGGATTGTGGCATGGTCATCCCGCCCCCCAGGATGGGGGTGATTTCTCACTTTCGCTGTCTCTCACTCTGGCAAGTACATGCACCCTGTAGCAAATTAGGAAGAAAAAAAAAAAAAAAAAACCCTGTAGATGTCTTTTCCTACCTACAACCACCCAGTGGTTAAGACCAAAGCTTAGTTTGGAGCCCAGCTACCTGGGTTCTTTCTTTTAAAGCTGCGGGTCCTCAAGGTGGTGACGACTTCACAGTGCCTGTTTCTTTTTCTGAGCAAGGTGCTGCGTTCTGTCTGATAGACTGATAACTGCAGTCCTAAAGCACTCACAACAGCTGCTGGCATCGGGCAAGCGCTCTGTTTATGCCCGCGAGTTCTCATTTTCCTCCCAGCACCCTTGGAAGAAGTGAAACCCCACAAGGAGGTGAACAGGCAGTTGCCTGGCTCAGACTCACAGAGGCAACCTCGTAAAGCCATCCTTCTCCACACGCAGCCGGGCTACCCCACAGGCCACACTATTCACCACACCGTGCGCCTACTACAAAACCCCCACCTCACTGCTCCTCCGCCAGGGACACTTCCTCCAGGAAGTCAGACTGCGCTAAAAGGAAAGCAGGTTGTGCTAACCGGAAACCAGATTGTGCTAATCTTGACGTTCCATCTCAACGAAAAAATAGGTATTGTTTTCTCCAGGGGCACGGGCTAAAGAACACCCTGCCGGTTCTCCAGGGCTGGCACAGGCACCTTCCAAAGCAAACCAGGAGGGAACTCACACAGGGGAAGTGGACAGAAAAGAGGCGACTGAAGGGTAAAAAGGACTCTGACACACAAAATGCACACTTGCGCTTGGCCTGGAGGTATCTGCCCGATTTCCCAAGCGCTCAAGCTTAATGAATGAGCTGGCGAGGCCCCAGCTCCAGGGCTCTGACTCCCCAGGCTCGGGCCTGCGGGCCTTCCTGGGAGACACCTGACAGATCACAGGCCGATCTTGGCTGCAAGCAAGATGTCGACGGGCAGATAAGACGGCTGGCTCTTTCTTTCCCTTCTTTCTTCCAAGACTGACATTTTTAGCTGGGTTTCATTCAAGACATCAACGCGGGAGGTCGGGAAGCCTCCTTCCCAGGCCTAAGACGTGCCGGCACCCCTTGTGGGGTGTGATCCTCGAACCGCGGGGCTGAATCTTAGTTCCCCGACCCTCAGGCGCCCCCACGGCCCCCGTGGGAAGCTGGTGACTGGAATCGGGCCGCCCAGGCCACCTGCCATCTCCCCCGCCACCCGTCCAACAGCTGCGCAGACTGCGGGGAGGCCGGCCCTATCAGCCCTCCTCTCCGCTCACCGCCCCCCTGCAGGCGGCTGCGGAGGAGGGCGCGCGGCGGCGGCGGGACCCCTGGCGGAGCCGGCTCCCGCGGGGCGTCCTCCGCGAACAGAGGCGCCGAGGCCCGCAGCCGGCCCCGCCTCGCCGCCCCGCGGCCCTGCCCGCGGCCAGGCGCCCACTCACCGCCGCACTCGGCCGAGTAGTGGTCCCCCCAGTCCCCGGACTGCGGACTGCAGCCGCCGCCGCCCGCCGGGGCCTCCTGCTGCTGCCGGTGCTGCAGCTCCTGCTTGAGCAGGGACAGCGGCGAGTAGTGCTCGGTGGCCAGGGCGCCCGGGCGCGGCGCGGCGGACAGGACCCCCAGCAGCAGCAGCACCAGGACGCGCCGGGCGGCGCCCGCGGCGGCCACAGCGCCGCCCCAGCAGCAGCAGCAGCAGCAGCGACAGCGGCAGCCGGCAGGTGCCATCTTCCCTCAAGGCGCATGTGCGGCGGCCCGCGCCCGCGCTCCCGCCTCCCCGCCTGTAACCCACCGCGGGCAGGTGGGCCCGGGCAGGGGGCGGGGCAGAGGCGGGCGCGGCCTGCCGGGAGTTGTAGTCCCGGCTCGGCCAGCCTCGGTCGCTTTTCCAAAGCCGGGACTACGAGTCCCAGCAAGGCCCGCGCGGCGCAGGTCTTCCGGTCGGCGTCTGACGTCTCCCCCGCACCGCCTCGGAAGTTGGGGGCGGCAGTTGAGTGGTGATGGGCACCGGCGGGCGGAGCGGCCTGCGGTCGGGCAAGGGGAGCGCTGATGGGGCGGCAGCGACTCCTACTGCTGCCTCGGCCTCCTGCCAGTACAGGTGCATCGAATGCAACCAGGCGGCCAAGGAGTTGTACCGGGACTATAACCACGGTGTGCTAAAGATAACCATCTGCGTGAGTTGTCAGCCATGGGGGTCCGTGGGAGGAAAATGGCCAGCGGGTTTGGGGAACCGGGGTTCTCTAATACAGGCTTCAGTTCCACGCTGACGTTCCCGGCTGGACCTTTGCTCCTCTCCCTCCCTTGCTCCCCTGCAGTCCCACTGGCCTGATGGTTCTGAACGAGCCAGGAGGGGCCTTGCGCAGGGCCTGTGCACTGTGCAGCCTGGGTGCAGCGCTTTCCCTCGGGTACCTGCGAGCTGTGCCCCCGTCTCCTTCAAGCGCTCTTTCAAACAACTCAGAGTCCTACTCTGGTCACCCTTTTAAAAATGATACGCTCCTCAGCCTTATCTTTTCCCATTGCATCTTTCACCTTGTCATGTTTACAATAATTGACTTATTTATCTCCCTTATATGGGAGAGAGAGGGGCACCGTGAACAGGTCTTCACACGGAGGCCCTTCCTCTAGCTCTGCAGCCGGCAGGGTCGGGCCAGCATGTTGCAGTAGAGCAGGGACTTGAACCCTGAGCTTTCCTCCATGGTCTCCAGCATCTGCAGCAGCATCCTACTGCCAGCACCACCTTGGCCGTGCCTAATTGATTGATTTGTTGTTTATCGCCTGTTTCTACTCAAATATAAGCTACACAAGGTCAGAGATTAGATCTACTTTATTCCTTAATGTAGACCACCCAGAACATTGTCTGACATGGCAGGTACTCAATAAATATTTGCTGATTAATTGAGCCACTTTCACAGTTTTAGATTAGCACATTCTTGGCCTCCTGGTACAGGGAAAGAACAGTGTATTATTTTATGATCTAAACTTAATGATTTTGGACTGGACTGATTAAATGGCTTGTCTGAAAGATCATAACTACATAATTGAGAATGGGATTTATTGTCTAAAGAAAAGGTGGTATTGTGTGTGTGTGTGTGTGTATATATATATATATATATATATATATATATATGTACATATTAGGTAGTAATCTTTAAGAATGTCAAAGAACCTTTAAAAAAAAAAAAAAAAAAACACCTGACATTAGGCATTAGGGCCAGTAGGCAGTGTGGTGGATGAGGGACTGGGTGCTACATGGCCAACTGTGGTGTGAGGCCTGAACCCAGTGGCTTGAAAGTTGTGCAGGGCACAGGGGTATGCCAAGGACAGGCCCTACCGCTCAGGTGAACGTCGAGCACCTTGACGGGCTGGTCCGTAAATGGCTGAGAAGTGTGCAAGTGTCACGGTCACCCCCAGAGCGTCTGTGGGACAGACAGATGGGAAGGAAAGAGCAGCCGCTGTGGCTGTCGGTGCCGGGGCCCGCCCGCCTCCTTGTGAGACGTGTCCAAGTCCCGGGCTTAGACGGCGATGCTGCCTGAGGGGGCCTTCAGGGCCTGTTAAAGGATGGAGGGGGCTCCTGACCCCTTAGCAGTTTTGTGTTATGATGAAGTCACATCTCTGGCCTTCAGTTTCAGGTGTGTGAAGTGGACCCCACGGCAGGAGTGAGAGGGGCTCTGCAGAATAGCGCATGTGGAGTTGCGGGTCCCCATGGCTTCGGTGTAGACACTGGCTTACTCTGCTCAGGCCAAAAGCTGTGAAAATACAACTCCCCAGGCTCTGTTTCATTGGGTGGATTTACAGTGTAGGTTAATAGCACACCCCACCATATTGGTTCACTTAAGACTGGAAAAGCAGACCTATTCCTGGGAACAAACCCAGTGGAGAAACTGAAATGGAAGCTGATCGCGGCGTGTCGTTGCATTTGAGGTGCAGGGCTAACATCCCTCAGTGCTCTTCGTTTTCCTTCTAGCACTCTGAAAGGCTAGAGGGCCACCCCAGTATGTCCCTGTAGCATGGATGTCCCCCATGCCTCCTGAGCCTCACAGTCTCGGGGTGCTTAGTGAGGACTGCAACACTGGCGTGGTGAAGTGTGTTGAGCATTGCTGCGACTTTGTAGTGGATGCTGCTTCCGCTCTCAGCTCTGTTTCCTGCCTGCCTGCCTTCCTAGCTCCTGGCCCTGCTGGGATCTGATAACACTGTACCACCAGACCTCTAAATGGGTGACCTTTCTTGGAGAAAGCCATTTAACAGGCGTTTCTGAGAGCCTAGGAAGCCTTGATTTTGCTCTTCCAGAAGCAGGTGGCACTGCCCAGTTTTTTACACACAGCCCAGCACACTCTGTTCCATGTAGCAGAGGAAGGCTGTATTCTCCACGCCACAGAAGAAAAAGGCAGGCTTCCCATGGCATCTGCCACCTCGGTGGCACTGGGTCGCACTCAGCAGTTCTCAGAGCTCTGGCCGCGGGGCCGCTTTGCCTCACACTTTTCTCCACCTCACGTTTCAAGAACCACAGAGCTGAGGGCCATCCAGCCCACAGACAACAGTTTATTTGTGGAAGTATATTTTAAGTTTACTTTATAACTGTTCATACACATCAAAAGTAGAATTCTTACAAATTCAAAGTAGAATTCTCTGGGATACTTTGCGGCCAAAAATCAGTCTTTAAAATCTTTTTAGCTTCTTGAATATGAGGTTGAAACACTAATATTTCTAGCCTAGATTATCTTTAGTCATTTTTGACACCACTTCTTACATAGGTGAACAGAAGCTTATTTAAATAAATGCTAATGTGGCTTATCCAGCCGAGGCCAAGGTGGCTTCTGCTGTGCTGCAGCCCTTCGAGGCTTCAGGATGTACAACGTTGCTGGTTCTAATGTTGCCTTAAATTATTTCAGAATTCCTGCCAGAAACCTGTGGACAAATACATCGAGTACGACCCCGTTATCATCTTGATTAATGCTATTTTATGCAAAGCCCAAGCCTACAGGCATATTCTTTTCAACACTAAAATAAACGTAAGTTGTGGTTTTTATTTTTTAATGTTACTTGATGATACTTCTGCACTTTTTTAAAAGAATAAGAATTTTGATCAGAAGGAGGTGGCTGTTGACTCCCAACAGAGAGGGAAAGTGATAAATCACCCCCCGGGGGAATGACCGTGCTGCAGTCCCCTTTTCCTCCATTCTCCTGAGACTTTGGGCTTACACACGCACCTTGTGTGTTTTTCAAGCCACCAAGTTTGGGACTTGAACTATGCAGTCGGCCATGTGGGAGCCAACACCGTAGCTGCCACGCCACCTGCTGGCCCTAAGCTGTGATTCTTAACTAGAAAGGCACATTAGAATTGGCGCGGGGGTCTAGAGCCATCCCCTGTGTCTCAGTGAGCCTAAGTGGGCTAAGCAGGTTGGGCCTTGTTAGTTCTTGGATGAGAGACTCCCAGAAATGTTTCAAAATATCATGTCTAGGATTTCCTACAAAAGATTCTACACAGGACTGGGGCCTAGAGATCGGTATTTTGAAAAGTCTCTCCGAGGTTCTGTCGGTGATCGCTGATTAAGAGTCACTGGTGTATGGGAAGAAGGAGATTAGCCACTTGGTTGGGCAGTTCTGAGTCTGCAGGACTTGGTGGGGCCATCTTCAAAACCACAACCCCTCCGTGTCTACGCCCATGGCTACTGCGTGCAGCGAGGTTTGCTTTTTGTTATCTTACCCCTTCGGTCACATCAGGCACCGCTAGCTGGACAGTCGTTTACCCCACACGAATGCAACAGTGTTTCCTCGCCTAATCGGATGGCAATGCCTCTGCCTATCAGATCCACGGGAAGCTCTGCATGTTCTGTCTGCTCTGCGAGGCCTACCTGAGGTGGTGGCAGCTTCAAGACTCCAGCCAGAACACCGCCCCTGACGACTTAATCAGATATGCCAAGGAGTGGGACTTCTACTGGATGTTTGCCATCGCCACTCTGGGTACGGAGCCGCCGCGCTTGCCATTCCTCCCGAGGGCTCTCCTGCCATTCTTACTTCATCGGTGTTATGTTGGGTTGTCAGAAAAGTTGTGACACATTTTTACATAGAAAAATATTCGTGACTTTCCCAACAGCCTGATAGTATTTAACTATTTGGATTAAAACTAAGACGTGTTCTTAGTCAGTGGGGAGAGGAGCTAGTTAACACGGGACTTGAGGCTACGTTTCAGCTCTACGACTGCCCTGCCAGGTGAGCTGATCTGTCGCTGGCCTCCCGACTTCCGTTACTGCACCCACGGTGGGGAACCTTATATATCAGTCACGGAGTACTTCGAAGAGTAACATTAGTGATAAAATTTTTGTTTTCTATTTTTGCTATAGGACTCATGTGCTCACTGAGAGAGGGGGGTGGGGGAAGAGGAAGCACCTCCTGGGGGTAGGGGGTGGCCACACCGCAACCCCTTCTCCATTCTCTTGGGACTTAGGGCACACACGCACATGTTGCTGGCTTGTTTTCATGCCGCTGGGTCCGGGATTCAAACCACAGTCAGCCGTGTGGGATCCGGCCACCTTAACTACCACACCACCTGCTGTCCCTGATAAAATTCCGAATGTTTAAGTTCTGATTATCCAATTTGCAGGTGACTAAGGACTCATTTTTGCTAGAGCAGGTTATCCCGTACACAGGACCATCGCCGTATGCGAGAGCAATGCCCCATAGGAAAACTTCCTGTCTGAGGCACTCTGGGAAACTGGCCAGTCTAAAATCCCTTAGGCTCAGAAGGTGCTTTTCTTCAGAATTTGAATTTGTGCCTTGTTATTATTTTTCTTTGGTCATCAGAATCATGCCGAATTTATTGCTGCGACGGTTCTGTTACTTCGTTTCCACCTTTCTCTGCTTCTAAATTCTTTGGTTCTAATGAGACACTTCCTGGTGACGAGTCCCCACCCGCTCCAGTGTTGTGTTTGCAGCCATTGTCCTGTTTGGCCCTCTCTTCTTCTCTGTCTGCCCTCATGCCCGTGGCTGTCTCACCTGTCTGCTCAGAGCCCCGAGACGTCCCTCTCTAATCCAGGGCTTCCTCCTGACCCCCAGGCCCGTGGCCAAGCTCTCCACTTGAACAGCTAGTAATCAAGCGCAGCCCAAGCCCTCCTCCCGGGTCTGCCTGTGCCCACAGCCTTCCCCGGCCACTGGCAGGCTCCTCCCCCCCCAGGCTGCTTGGACCAGAAGCCGAGGAGCCATCCCTGCTGCCTGTTTCTTTGATCCTCTGCAGTCAGGTCACCTGGAAATCCCACCGGTGTCATCTCCAAATTCACACTGCTACTGTCCACTCCCTCCACAGTCGTAAGTCCTAGGTTAGAAAGCGGTGGTAAAACACGACGCTCCGAGAGGCAGTCCCTCATGGGAAGGTCGCTGTTTCGATCTGGAGACCTCCCTCCGTACACCAGTGTGTCTGTGTGCCCCTGAGCTGGGGCGGCTGAGGGCGGGTGCCTCATCAAGACTCTGTGGGGGTGCCCTACCCATCTCTGTCGCTCTTGCTCATTAAAGAAAGAAAGAAAGAAAGCGATAAGGCGTGGCAGTTACCTTATCTAGGCCAGCTTTCTGTCCGGTAAGGAAACGTCCAAGCTCCGAAGAGAGGGGCTAGCTCTGTGAGTGTCTCCAGCCCCTGAGATAACCCACCACGACACGGTTCTGGTGAACAAGTTCCAACACGAGTGAACACTTCGTCCCTTCATGCAGTTCTTAGCACTTTTGTATTTGTTTGACCCAGAGTCTCAGCTTCACAGCCTGCTTGTCTGAGCTGGTCTTTGCAGTCGGCAAGGCCTTCAGTTATTTTGACGGGAGATAGCATGTCTCCTTGAAGAATATATTGAATTTCAGAGGAGTTCGTCCTGAAATCTTTCTGTTGATTCTCGTCATCTATTTACAGGCATCCTGAGTTGGGCTGTATTGAATTATGAAACATTTAAGGAAGAGTGTAGTTGTTCCTACTATAACGTGATGTATGTGACCAAGAAACCTGACTCCACAGAAACCTCAACAACAAATAACACGGTTATGGAGTAAATAAATAGAACGAGGGACAGACTACTCCAAAAATATTAGCTGGGCAATCAAAGGACTAACAGTACTGATTAATAGCACAGGGCTCAGCAGGAGGCATGGTGGTCAAGGCGCTGGACTCCCACATGGCCAACCGTAGTTTGAGTCCTGGACCTGGTAACTTGCTTTCTCACTTTTCCTCTCTCTCTCTCTCTCTCTCTCTCTCTCTCTCTCTCTCTGTCTGTCTCTCTCTGGTCAAATTTAAATAAATAAATAAATAAATAAATAAATATTAAAAATAATAATAGCACAGTTGGGCCAGCCCCATAATACAGTGGTTACACACTAGGCACTGAAAGCTGGATCCCACATGTCCGACCGAGGTTCAAATCCCAGCTCTGACAGCTTGAAAAACATGCGGGGTGCATGTGGGTACATGCCCCAAATCCTGATGTGATGGAGACGGAGGAAGAAAGATTGCAGCCGTGAGGAGGGGCGCTCACGCGGACACTACCTGTCTCTCTCATGAACGCATGCATGCGTGCCCTCCAGCGACTGAAAAATAAAAGCACAGTTTTTAAAAATGTTAAACCCCTAGTCAGGCACGGAGCAGACTGCTGTGCTCTGCGTCCAGGGCCCCGCAGAACCACTGCTGCTGACCTGACTGTCCTTCCATGAGTGCCTTTTGGAAGTATAAAGAGTGTAACCCAGACATGCTAAGGGAAGTCTTCCAATGTGGGTAACAGCATTCTAAATCAAGTGGCTCGTGGCACTCAATAACTGGGAGAACGCTCAGAGAGAAGTCTGCCTGGGTTCTCATTCCCAGCACGGCCCATCTTTCAGACCCAGAAGCCTCTGTTCTCCATGGCTTACAGGACGATGTTCAGGCAAAGTCCGTCTTAGAAGGGCTGTCAGGAGGTTGGTTGTAGTTGTAGCAGGCTGCTGTCCCTCCAGCAGGTGACGGCGTACTGCATGAGAGAACTGCGTGTTGAAGCACATCTCTGACGCCGTACCCGCTGGCTCGGACACAGAAGCCGGGGGTTAAGGAAAAAAAGAAGAAAGACATGTTGATATCGATGAGCATTTTCACGAAGTCAGCTGCGTTCTGGGACTGCTGTGTGTGTTTAGGAGGCTGTGCCTCAGGTGAGGGCATCATAGTTACCTTTTCCATCTCCTCCCCAGAACAAACCACCTACTTCGTCGGCATTTTTACTTTCCTGTGGATAGAACGGCCCGTGACCGCGAAAGAAAGGCCCAGCCTGGTGCTGCTGCTGAAGGCGCTGCTGCTGTCCAGCTACGGGAAGCTCCTGCTGATCCCAGCCGTCATCTGGGAGCACGACTACACGCCCCTGTGCCTCAAACTCATTAAAGTCTTCGTCCTCACGTCAAACTTCCAAGCCGTCAGAGGTATGTCTGGGTTTCTTCTCTGCCTCAGCTCTCAGCCACGAGAAAGCATAAAGCCGTTTGTAGCACACAGGTTTTACGTATGAGTCTGTAGAGCACTGCGGTCCTTCACAGAATGAAAGCAATACTTGACGTTTCTGCCACGCGTCACGTAGAGCAGCTCTTCAGTATTTAGGGCTAACCACGAATAGAGCCCTCGTGTGCGTGGCCTTCACCCCGCGAGGTCTGCAGGGCCCCCATTATTACTTCTGTTTTATGAATGGGTCCAGGGGACTGTGAGAGTTCACTGACTTGTCCGAAGTGCCATGGCCAGACAGTTGTCAAGCCGGGAGAGGGTGCCAGGTGCCAGCCTCCCGACCCAGAGCGACCCCTGCTATCGTGGGAAGGGGCGAGTGCCCGAGGGTCTCCATCTCCCGGCCTTGGGGAGACGGAGGGAACCTGTGGTCCGGCTCACTCGTCGTGCCTGTCTGGAGACCGTGCCCGGGAGCGTCACTCTCTGTCCCTTACCCTATAACCTCACCGGGTTTATTTCCTGTTTAGTATTAGGAAATCTGCCCTTGAGCTGACGAGGCAGAACTCAGCATTTCTGTTAGAAGCAAAGGCTTTGGTTCTCCCACGGTTTGCAGCTGGGAAGGTGAGAGCAGGTAACGGCATAGCTTACAGAGAGCAGGTGCGGGTTTCCAGGGTTACGTCCTGTGCCGTTCCTGACGTCCTGAGCTTCACGCTGCCCTTCTCCCCAGTGACCCTGAACGCCGACCGCAGGCTCTCCTTGCTGGCCGTCCTGAGTGGCTTTGTGCTGGAGAGCACCGTGGTCTACTTCTTCCAGAGGATGGAGTGGGACGTCGGAAGTGACTGCGCCATCTACAGGTCTCAGGACTTCTGAGGTGCTGAGAGCGTAGCGGTGTGAGTGCGTTCGCGCACGCGCCCTTCTCACGTAGCCGGGAGTCCCTGGACAGGAGCGGGTACCCCACAGCCCGTGTCCTAGCACCACTCTGCAGCTCGGACACCCCCTTCCTCGACTTCACGTGGCTCCTAGAGGCCTTCTCTGTAGCTGCAACACCCTTCTCAATGACGTCCACACCGTGTCTGTGTGACACCTGAGGACCTGTGCTCACAGCAGTCGCACCTCCTGCCCATCCGTCAGGACCTCCAACCGGGAGCTGTCCCCTCCCAGCCGAGCGCACCACCTCTGCCTTCACTGCGGACTTGCGTCTGGCCCCGCGACCTCTGGCTTTGCTCTTCTCTGACCTGGAGCCTGGCAGCAGTCATCAGACCACCCTGCCAATCCCATCACACATGCCACCACCTCTGCTCCTCGGCCTCCTTGTTGCCCGGAAGACCCTGTCTTCCTGGTGTGCAGAGAGCTGCAGCTGCTCGCACCCTCTCCACACCATCCCCTCTGCCCACACGCACACAGAGCAGAGATTTCTGTCTCCAGCAGTTGGTTCCGGCCTACTACCCTCATTTCTTCACTACTTTTTATAAAATAAGCATTTGTGAAAACGGCCCATGCCCTAAAATCACAGGGAAGCCAGCTGCCAGCACCTCCCCAGAGGTGGCCCTGGGAGCTGCTGGCTCGGCCCCTCCAAAGCAGATTGCCCATACCCCCCACGGGTCTTCCTCTTCGCTGGCCAGCTGCCCTGCCAGGATCTCTGCAGTCTCAGCCTTTCGCCCTGTGCTGCCGTGCATGTCCGTTCCAGATCTCCCGCTGCCAGGTCACATCCCTGCCCCTGCCTCCTACACAACAGCTGAAAGCCCAGCCCTGACCCAAAACATCAGCAGGTCCGAGCCAGAACTCCTGTCATCCCTGCCCCACTGAAACATCTGTTTTCCGATCTCGTTTCCTTATTTTTTTTAAGAGAGAGGATTTTGCTACAGGGCATGTGTGCTCACTGGAGAGTCAGAGAGACAGAAAGTGAGAAATCACCCCCTGGGGGGATGGCCATGCTGCAATCCCTTCCCCATTCTCCTGTCAAAATTTTGGGCATGCACACACACGCGCCTTGCGGTCTAGGACTCAAACCACAGTCGATTATGTGGCGTCCAGTGACATAACCATTACACCATCTGCTGGTCCCTCCTTACCGCATTTCCTTCTAAACTCAGTGCAGCTAGCCCTTACCGTCTCCTGCCTAGAAGTTGTGACGGCCTCTGAGCCAGCCTGGCCTGCCTGCGGCCCTGCGGCCTCACCCCCTCCTGCAGCCCTCCTGACTTCTCAGTCCCTTCTCGTCACAGGGGTCACTTGTCTCCTTCTGAGGAACATCCTTGGTTTCCTCTCAGCTGTATGGCCTCTGTTTGGGATCCTAATTTTCCTCCGCTCCCCCTGAGCGGACCTGCCCAGGAGCTACAGCACGGTCCCAGCGCCACACACTGTCCCCCACTTTCCTGAGTGCTCCCAGTTGTCAGACTTGGCATTCTCACACACACACTCTACGATGAATGAAGAAAAAACAGTTTCCTAAGTGTTGGGGGCCAAGGCTGGCGGGTGGCTTGGTGGTGAAGGGCGCTGGACTCCCATATGGCCGACTGTGGTTCAAGTCCCCGACCTGGCAGCCTGCTTTCTCACTCTTCTCTCTCTCCCTTCCTCCCTCCCTCTCTGGTCAAATTAAAATAAAGTTAAATAAAATAATTCTTAATAAAAATGAAACAGTGTTGGAGAGAAGTGTACCAACATTGATCGTCCTTTACAGATCCCTGTGTTACCTCGGGTAAGTGAAGATAAGGTCACTCATTTACTGACTGAATACGTCGCCATCCTTTCTCGATCACAAAAGTATCCGTTGACATTTTAAAATGGAAAGAAAAGAAAAGAAGAACCATAGGTCTGAGCCCCTTTCCTTGGCATTGGTGAGGCGCCTGCGTGGCAGGGAGCTCGGGGCCGAGGACCGTGCGAAGGCGGCCCGTCCTGCCCACTCTGACCCAGGCTGCACCCCGTGTCATCACGTCACTCTGCGGGGTGAGGAAGGGGCACGGTGCCAAGGTGCCCTGGGTAGCCAGCCAGGCAGAGGAGAGGCGAACGGCCCGCCCTTCCAGCCCAGCCTGGGAGTTCACCGCGGCCCACGCTGTCAGCCTGAAAAGTTTACCACTTTTTTATGAGAAGTTCCGAAGATATGGAAAGGTCAGCGATAGAGTCAAAACCTGTATCTGTGCCAGCTAGATTTTACAGGTGCTCATTTTGCCCTGACGTCTAAAGCCTGCTTTAAATCTGATTCCTGAGGTCAGGCAGGCTCGCCCCTTGGTTTTGCTGGGAAGTTAGCGAGGTGCTTGGAACCTCAGACCTGGGTGTTTCCGCACCACTCCTCAAAGTACTTATAAGAAATGCCACTTGACGGCCTAAAAATTAACCCAGTCTTCACTGAAGAGCACATGCAGTCCAGCCACCCTGGGAACCAGCCTTGTGGTCGGTGACAGATCAGGTACCCCGCATGGCATGTCGGGTTGGGCTTGGCAGTCCCCTGCTGGCTCGTGAGCTTTCCACACAGCCAAGGACGAGAGGCGACAAGGAGCCCAGTTCATGAGCGCAGCCGAGTAAGCGGCACGGGAAGCAGCGAGTGGGCTTGTTAAAGGTCGTCTCCCAGTGCGGGAAGCCTTTGAACCAAACTGGGAAGAAGACATCAGGGTGCATGTGAGCCAAAGAAAGGGTACTTAGATATTTATGGCAAGACAAGCTGTACCAGGAAAGCGGGAAGATGTTTTTGAAGTCATGGCGTCAGAATGGCAGTGGGTTTGCTCTGGGTCACGGCAGTGGAGAGTGGCAGAGGGGTCCATGTCGTTGACCGTGGTCTCCGCTCCTCCAGCGGAGGGCCCAGAACCAGAGTCCAGCTCCGGGGCAGACGCTGAGGAAGGGATGGGGCACAGCCGGGACCTGTCCCCGTGAGCAGCTGGGAGCGAGCCTCGCAGGCTGGGACACGCCTTTCTCGTGTCTGCGGGGACTGGGACACATGCTGACGGGCCAAGTCAACCCCAGGTTAGACATAAAATGTCCTCTGGCGGCTGAAGAGCGCACAGAGCAAGCGCACCACAATGGCAGGAGCCTCCGCTCCCCGAGCAAGGCTGGCTTCTGTGAGGTGGTTGGGAAGTCGTCTTTTTCTGTTTCTCTATGCAAAGATGCATCATGACTTTCCCGACAACCCACTATTTAACAAATACTGACACATTTATTTGGCATTATGCAAAAGTTAAAAGTTTAAGTTACTAACTAGCTACTACCTACCTAGCAATCCCCACCCATAATAACCCTAGAAGGGGCCGGCCGGCTGCAGCTGTCCCCCACCCTGCAGGCCTCCTCTGCTCATGCAGGGCAAGCACAGTGCGTCAGGGCAGGAGGGTGAGCGAAGCTGTCCTGCAACCCCAGGCGAGCTGGGGGAGTGTGAAGGGGCCCAGAAATCTATGAGGTCCCTGCTGCTGCTGTAACAAATGGCCACACACCGGGTGGCTTGAAATGACATGTTCTCACAATTCTGAAGTCCAAAACGGCCTAGCCGAACCAAAATCAAGTGTCGGCAGGTCCACAGTCGCTGGGAGGCTCCAGGGGAGACCCCCCGCCTCTGACTTCTGTCCCCCTGTGGGTCAAATCTCCCTCTCCCTCTAACAGTGACAGCCCGGCCTCAATCTGGTCTTACCGCTTTCAATGTCCTTGTCCCCAGTTATGTCACATGCTAAAGGCACTTACTGCCACCATCCCTCAGCACATAACAGGGGAAGTGAACAGCAATGTCCCTCACCCCATTCCTGCCACAGGACACGCCTAACAGGCTGCCAGTTGGTTTCTCTAACCAGAGGGGCGCCTGTGAGCAGTTACCGCACCCCAAGAAGAGGAGCGAGGGGGCCGGCGGATTTGAAGATGAACAGTGCCAAAACCTAGCAGTAAATGGTCGTCTACTACTGAGGAAATGATTCCTTACGCTCAGCAGAGAAATACAGCTTTTCTCCAGTTCCTTTAATGGTGTCAAGACAAACCGAGCTTCCTCTGGTATTTGATTGGACCCAACGTGCTCAAATCAGGAAAGCCGACGACTGTGAATTCAGAACAAAGCGATACACAACACCAGACAGGTTAGCTTTTTATTCTCATCTTTACGGACAAGGTGTGAAGTTCCCAGAGTATTTTAATGAATATATTAAGGCTTATGGCGATCCGGCTGGGGCGGAGAGGGCCCTGCTTCCTGGCACTCGTCCGCGTTCAGAATGTGCCGTCTCAGCCCATCTCCGCGTGGTCTTCTTGCCCCCTCCCCATGGGCCAAGTCCGCGGGTAGGCCGAGAGCCAGCAGGGGGCAGGAGAGACCAGGAAGGCCTACTCCCCTGTGGGAAGCGCTAGGTCCGACCCCTGGCAGTTGGCAACTTGGCTCACAAATAAATAAAGAAGAATCGTGAGGCTTAAAGGCCAAGGAGAGCAAGAAAAGCGGCAGACCACTCCGAGGGAGGGCCACCGGGAGACCGTGGCTTTAATACGTGGCAAGCTGAGCAGCAGCACTGCAGCCAGGAGAGTCCGAGTCCATAGGAAGGAACTAGCTAGACCCCCTCAGGAGACCCCCCTCCGCTCTCCTGAGTCACCAGCAGGCGTGCCTCGACCTCAGGGTGTCCAGGGTGTTCCAAGCACTCTAGGTCACCTAAGCAGAAACGCCCTCGAGGCAGGCCACGCTCCAGGCATCTGGGGACCCTTGGCTACGAGTCCAGGGTGGCGGCCATTCCAGGTGCCCGAGGATGGCCCACAGTAGAGGGCGGACAGCACGTCCGGGAGGAAGGAGTCCCCGACAGGGTCCTGAGGCCCTTCTAGATGGACTCCAGAATCCAGTCGCTGCTGGAGAGTGAGGGCGGGGCCAAGTCCCGCGGAGGACCTCTGTCCCTGCTGTCGCGGAGGGAGTTCTGCTCCGGGAAATACTCCTCCTCCTCATCGAAGAAGCCATTCTCTAAGGTGTAGGTGCCGCCGGGGCTGGAGGCGGCCTGGCACGCGCCCTTGTACTCCTGGATGGACTCGTGCAGGCTGTAGAGCTGGCAGAGCAGGGACATGTCCAGCTGCCGGAGGCCAACCTGGGGGTAAAGGACAGGATGTCAGCACCTGGGCTGCACCTCGTGCTCACAGCTGGCGGCCACGGGGCGCCTCCTCCCACACACCACGTGTGGCCTCCCGAGGCTCCACACTTCCACTTGCAACAGCTGTGCTGCCCGTACCCACAGGGTGGTGAGCAGAGCCTACAGAATGCACCCCCACACCCCTGAGCACGCCCGCAGGCCCAATGAAGCAACAACATCAACTTCCCAGCCCACTGGTTTCACCAGGGAGCCAAGACGCAGGCAGGACATTCCCTCCCCGGGACCACCCCCCCGCCCTGCTGCTGTGTCCGGTCCAGGTGGCATGGCCTTCCCCACTCCCTGAGGGACGAGCCTGCTGCAGCCTGGTGACAGTCGATCCGCAGCCCTGGAACAGCCAGCGCCTTCCTCTGACCCCTCAGCCCCCACTCAGGCTCACGGCTCTCAGGAGTAGCAGAGGTCAGACTCCCTCCCGCAGGGCCAGCCTTCTCCAAGGTTGTGGGATCCCTCCGCAGAGCATGGTAGAATATGAAGAAGCCCAGAGATGCAGGGCCTCTCCAGCTCCTGAAACGAGTTCTCCTAAATGAGTGGCCACAGAGAGCAGTCATAAAAGTCACACGTTGGTTTAACTTCAAGTTCCATCCTTTCCCCACTGCATCCCCGAGGGCCAGGACTGGAAACGCAGTGTGTGCGAATCTCAAGAAAGAGGTCGACACACCTGGCCGCGCAGAGCTGGCCAGTGCACCCTGAGCCAGAACGTGCATCAGAACCACCCCGGAGCTTGTTCCACACACAGCTTCTACCCACAGGGCTGGGCCACAGGCCCGCCAGCGTCCCACCAGCCCCAGGTGAGGCTGAGCAATGGTGCCGGCCCAGAGACTCAGCTCTGAGTCCCAAGGCAAAGAAACTCCACCTACCTTTGCTTCTCAGCCCTGAGCAAGCTCTTGATTCTCTCTGTGCTTCAGGTGGTGAGAGAACTATTGGGAGGATGAGGTGAAAGAGCTACCCATTGTAAATATGAACTTGAACGTCTCCTGTGTCCACGCACCAGCTACAGCGCTAGAGACACAGGCACACTCAAACACAGAGCAAGCACTACAGGGCCTACAGATTTCCAATCACCAGGACTATCCTCCGCAGTCGGGTTTTCCGTATACGACAGGCAGTTCTCATGAAGAGAAGCTGAGGCCTGGTTTAAGAAAGTGGAACAGAACGGGGCTGGCACGTGGCATGGTAGTTGAGGCACTGGACTCCCACATGGTCAACTATGGTTCAAGTCCCAGACCTAGTGGCCTGCTTTCTCACTCCCCCCCCCCCTTGCTCTCTGTTCAAATTAAACAAATAATAATGATGATGATAAATAATTCTTAATAATTCTTTAAAAAAGAGAAAGGGGCACAGGACCAAGTGCAGCCCAGAGCTGCCCACCTACTCGGTTCCAGTCCCAGCTCCACACTCCTGAGCTGGGAGACCAACCAGGGCAAACTGCTCAGCAGCTCAAAGTCAACAGCGCTGCTGTCGTGTGGTCACACTGATGTTTGATGGCTGCTGTGCTCTGCCAGCCCTACTGGCTCTCACGTGGGAAGGAGCGGCACTGTTTTACAAAGCTCCAGAGATGGCAGCACCTCGCGTGCCTCCAGGTTCTCCCCTCTCCCCTCCCTACTCGATCGGCCAGTGCGCCTGCCTGACGAGGAGCAAAATACAACGGGAAACTCAAATAGAGCAGGATCTCACGCAGAACGGACAACCTTCCTCCCCAGCTCACTCCCCTCCAGCAGACGTGCTGACTCCATGAGGACAGGCCGCCCGGCCCGTGGGTTCCACTGAGCCTGCCCTTCTGGGTGACCACGCAGTGCTTTCCTAACTGCACTTGGAACGTTTGAAGACAGTTTTTATTCCAGCACCCCTGTGCCAAGGGGAAGTAGCAACACAACTTGTCTTCTCTGTGCGAAATACCTCAGGCCCTTCCATTTTCATTATGAATTCCTCCCGGCCCACCCGCCGGAGTCCTTTCTTCTAGGCTCACGCCTGCTTTTCAAGATGCCTCTACGGGTCAGTTCTGAATGCAATCATCACCACGAGATGCAGACTCAGGGATGGTTCCAGGGCACAGTTAGAAAGTGCTGCTCAAGAGAAGCTGGATCCTGGGACCAGCAGTTAGCGTAATGGCTATGTCGCTGGACTCCCATGTAGTCGACATGGTTCAAGTCCCGGACCCGGTGTCTAAAACTCACGCCGGGCACGTGTGCGTGTGTGCCCAAGATCCCGAGAGGAGAATGGAGGAGAAGGGATTGCAGCGTGGCCATCCCCCCTGGGGGGTGATTTCTTGCTTTCTGTCTCTCTGTCTCTCTCTCTCTGTCTGTCTGGCGAGCGCATGCGCCCTATAGCAAAAACCTCTCAAAAAAAAAAAGAGAAGCTGGATCCTGGGACCAGCACTTGGCATAGTGGCTTTGTTGCTGGACTCCCATGTAGTTGACTGTGGTTCGAGTCCTGAACCTGGTGGCTTAAACCCACACCAGGCACATGTGCGTATGTGCCCAAGATCCCTCTCTCCTCCCTAGAGAATGGAGAAGGGATTGTGGCGTGGCCATCCCCCGGGGGTGATTTCTCACTATCTGTCTCTGACTCTCTATCTTTCTGGTGAGCACACGTGCCCTAGAGCCAAAACCTCTCAAAAAAAAAAAAAAAAAGAGAGAGAGAGAGAGAGAAGCTGGATCCCACAGGGTGACCACAGTCTGAATTCCTCGCGCAGTCAGCCGGCAACATGTTGGACACACAAGTGCCCAAGACTGGCAGTCAGAGAACTGCAGAAAGGAGACTGCAGCGTGACCAGACCGTGGGCGTGCAATGCACACTCGCTCACCATCACCTGCACGCTCCAGCATGAGTGAAGCAAAAATGCAAAGATTCTGACTCAGCAAACTTAAACATGCCTATCTTTTCTAGGGTTAAATACAAGGAAGATTAACTTTAATAAAGAAATTCACGGGACCAGCAGTTAGCATAATGGCTATGTCACTGGACTCCCAAGTAGTTGACCACGGTTCTCGTCCCGTCCCGGCTTAAAACTCACGCCAGGCGCATGTGCGTGCGTGCCCAAGATTCCGAGAGGAGAATGGAGGAGAAGGGATTGCGGTGTGGCCATCTCCCCTGGGGGGTGATTTCTCACTTTTTGTCTCTCTGTCTCTCTCTGTCTGGTGAGCGCACACGCCCTATAGCAAAAACCTCTCAGAAAGAAAGAAAGAAAGAAAGAAAGAAAGAAAGAAAGAAAGAAAGAAAGAAAGAAAGAAAGAAAGAAAGTCACAACCTCCCATACTCACACCAATATTTGTCCGTAAAATAATGGGAAAGGTTTATCTGGAGTCCTGGACAACTTCTCCCAAGTCACTCTGACACTAGCAGCCTGACCCAAACCTCTGCTTCCCACCTCGGGAAAGCATGGAGACGCATCTATGCGACGCGCAACATGCCGCCTGCACGGGTCTGACGCTCGCCTTCGCAGGACGATTTGAAGTAGCCCCAGGGGTCTGCCTTCGTGGCTCTGAAACCCTTCCAGGTTTCAAAGACTCTGACTCCCCAGACCCTATGCCACCCAGAGACACATGGTTCTAGGCTTTTCTCCTGAAGGTGCCATTGCCAAGTATCCGTAGGCCTCGGACACACACCGGCAGGGAGTCGGAAGCAGAGGTTCACACCCTGCACTTTCTGCGTTGCAGCATCCTCCGTGACTCACAAAGCCACCTTGTCATCGGGTGGGACACTGGCCTAGAAACGCTCTGACCCTCCTAGGAACACCCTATTTCACAATCCTACTCACACCAAGGACTCAGAAGAATTCAGCAAGGGCTTAAACACACACACACAGACACACGTGCACGCACTCGCCCACACATGTCCCAGCTTCTCACCGCCTTCCTCGGGTGCTACACTAAGCTTCCTCTGACCTGCCAGAAATCCTCACAAGTAGCTCAGAGGACATGAGGGACGTGGCTGCATGGCAGACCTGACCCTAGGAGGCCTCTCCCTCACCGGGCTGTTTAACACTTCGGTTCCCATTTTCTGGAAGGCACTGAGAATCCTTGGGCAGCAGGCCATCTTGGCCGGACTCCATCCTGTCCCTCGGCTCCCCCCTGCACCACACGGCACGGTCAGGTGAGGCCCCTCCGTCCCTGCTGCCCCCCGCCCCACCTCCCACTGCGTCTGTGGAAGCTTGGCCCGCACCAGGTTCCACCCCACTCTTCAGTGACCAGCTGGGCAGCGCCGTCCTTCCCTCACCTTCTCTGCACATCTCGCAGCGTTCATCATTTGCCACTTTATGCAATCAGTTTGCCGATGGGTCTTTCTCCTTGACACAGAACAAGCTCTTCTTTTTTGGAGAGGTTTTTGGTATAGGGCACATGGGCGCACCAGAAAGAGAGAGAGAAACAGAAAGTGGAAAATCACCCTCCAGGGGGGATGGCCACACCCCAATCCCTTCCCATTCTCCTCTCGGGATCTGGGGACACACACACACGCACCTGGTGTGAGTTTAAGCCACCAAGTCCAGGACTTGAACTGTGGTCGACTATACCGTTAAGCCAACTGCTGGTCCCAAGACAAGCTCCTCTAACGCAGGGACCCATTTCCCTTCGCATCTCTCAGCCCAGCCCAGCCTTGCAGAGCAGACGTTGGTGACCTGGTGAACACCCGGCTGCGGAGATCTTGGAAACGTCCCAGAGCACATGTGGCCTGGTGGTGGCCTGGCAGTGGGGTTCACACTGGGACGAGATAACCCTTGGCTATACACCACGGGCAGTGCAGAGGAGGAGGGCTAGCCCTCTGCGCCCAGAACACCGCAGGGTGCCCACCACCGAGTGCTCACAGGACTCCCACCCCCACCGCATGGTCAGGAACCTGAGAAAGGAGCAGAGGCCCGACCGCGGCACCCCCTACGGCAGCGCCCCCTGTAAAGTGAGGCGGTCTGAACCGGGGAGACGCGGCTGTCGCCCGCAGTCGTTCTCAATGCTGAAGGCAGGGGGGGTGTGTGATGTGGCAGAGGAGGACCTGGCCAGACACGTGTGGACAAGAACTTATCCTTCCCGAAGAGCGTGGGGGGAGCCCCCTCTGCGAGGCCACGGACACCTCCCAGTGCCCTGCTCCAAGCAGGGGCTGCCACCTGTGTCCTTGAAAGATGACTGATCACGCAACTCATGGCTGGACTCGGAAAACACAGCTCATCTAATAGCACCGCCCTCGGACAGGCAGGGGCTCATTACCAGCTCAGAGTTCTCATGCCATGCCACTTGCACTCGCCCGTGCTCGACAGGAACCGTCGCCGGCTGGGAACTGCCCCAAGCCCTTCCTCTCTGCTCAGGCTTCCTGCTTCCCCCCCTTCCTCCTGGCCCCCCGGGCAGGGCTCCCCAGCCCCAGCACTCCCACCCGCCCTCCAGAGCAGCTCCTTTCACTGCGGATGGCTAGAACCCAACAACAGGCCGCCAGACTGCAGGGTGGCGGTTGGAGGCTCAGATTCTGAGTAGCTTCTGAGGTGGGGGGTGGGGGGGGGGGTGGGGGGGGAGGGGGGGACCCTCCTTCCTAGTATTTTTTAAGTCCAGTAAAAAACGTGACCACTAGGAGCCAAAGCTTAGATGATGATAGGGACTTTTTTTTTTTTTTTTTTTTTTTTTTTTTTTTTTAATTTTGCTAGAGGGCACACGTGCCTGCTGAGGAAATACAGAGGGAGAGTCAGAACGCATCTGGGGAACGGTCACATCACAGTCCCTTCCCCTCTGTGTCGCCCTTTCAGATTTTTGGCACACACACATGTGTCTGGTTTCTAGAGCTGCTGAATCTGGGACTCAAACTGCAGAGCTGGCCCTGTGGGACCCAGCATTTTAACCGCCGCACCACTGGCTGGCCCAAGAGGAACCTTTAAAAGAGAGTTTTAAATTATTATTATTCAAAACAAAACATCACAGAAAACTTTCAGATATCTTTTAGAAATAAAAACCATATTTTAAGAAAAAAATTATCATTCAAGAAACTAAAAATACAAATTGGGGGTACTTTAGTCACATGTTTAAGAGGCAGAAGCGGAAAGGACTTCTTCTCAAATAGAGCAAAGGGCTGAACACAAACACACACAAGGAACGGGCCTTATTCCTGCCTAATTCCACGTCCCTCCCTGGGAGAGGACGCCCTGATGGGGCCGGCTCAGTAAGGCACACCAAGGTCTTCTGGGGCTAGACCCGGCCAGCCCTGTCTCCCCTTACCACTGCATTTCCCCAGCCTCAGCCAAAACCACTCTGTAGAACTAGCACTCTACCAAAGCCTTAAAGTATCATGTGCTTCATTTTTAATTTGCCAGCGGGTACACGCGCCTGAGAAAGAGAGGGTGGAAAATGAGGGGGCGCCCCGTGGGGCGTGGTCACCACAGCCCCACCTCCAGGTCCCCGTCCTGTCCGGATCTGGGACAAGCACACACGGGGCCGGTGTCTGACATCCCCTTTACCCAGCTACTTCATTCCTCAGGGTTCGCTGTGGAGAACAGACCTCCGCCATGCACTACACCCCACGCCATCCCTGCTCTCCACGGAGGGTCTGACTGCTCCCACGAGGAAACGGAAGCACGGGCAGAGACAGAGCAGGGGCGCCAAGCCCACAGGACCAGGGGCGCTGACCACCAGCCTGCCCTGCCATGCGGCAGAGGAAGGAGATGCCCACCTCCCACACTGCAATGGACAGCGAACTGCTGGGGTCGCTGGTGATTATCATTATTATTATTCTTTGCGACCCTACATTTCTAAGTTTTCTACTATGAATATGTATTAGCTTATGAGAGGACCTTTTAAAACCATAATGAACGAGTGAGTCTATACAGACGGCTTGTCGATGTACTCCAGACCAGGCCTGGTAAATGTCCAAATCTAATCAAGGTGTCACCGGCCTGGTGCGGAGCAGAGCGTGCGGAGCCCGAGCAGGCTGTCGGGCTGTCACCCGGTCTCGATAAAGGACGTGTGGGCGGGCACGATGACCTGCGTGCTGCTTAGAAGAGCAAAGCTGAGCAGAGCTCCGTCTGGCCCAGGAGCCTGGGCGGGCCTCGCAGGGGCCTTACTACCAAGCCCCACAGAAGTGCCCGAGGGGCCCTACGCGCCTCGGGGACCTCCGTTCTGTGCTCACTAAGCAGCTTCCTACTCGCATCCTCCTCGCCTGGGCAGACGCCTGGGTGTTGCTATCTTGGCAGCCTCTCCTGTTCTTTTAGACCCACCAAGCTGAGGACAGGGCGATAAACCAGGTTGCAGTGACTGAGCCTCACATTAAGCCAGACCCGAGCTCACAACGCCCGCGTGCTGCCCCATGAGCCCCTCTACAAGCGAAGGCAGTGCGAGCTGTCTCTCTGCTGGTTTAGAACCGTGGCCGCCCTCGCTATCCTGAGCCTGGTCTGCAGCTAACGGTTCTCCTAAGGACTCTCGTTTCTCTCTAACCCAAACCAGCATTGGCACAAAAAAAAGTCCATGTTCTGCTGCTCCATCCTAGGCAAAGATGAGAAAAGCAACTGACCATTACCTTTCAGAAATGTCTTTGTACATTCTTTTACCTTTTTCTGATTATAAAACATCTGAATTGTATTAAAATCCAAATGGCTCACCATTACAGGAGCCAGTCTTCCACCGTCCCTGGTACACAGTGGCAGACTTCAAATGTTTTGGTCTTCAGACACCTCTACACTCTTACAAATTATTTTTAAATTTTACTTATTTGTTCGTTTGTTTTATCATTTTAATTTGACCAGAGAGAGAGGGAAAATGAGAAAGCAAGTCACCAGGTCCAGGACTCAAACTACTGTCAGCTATTTGGGAGTCTAGCACCTTAACCACCATGCCACCTGCCAGCCCCTCTTACAAATCATTAAGGGTCCCAAAGAGCTTTAGTTTATCTGGCTTATACAAAACTATACCTTATTAGAAATTAAAACTGAGAAAGCTTAAAATATTGTTAATTCATTAGAAAATAATAGGGTAAAGTCCCTGGTGCCACAGTAATGTGCCGCTCAAGGGACGCTGGACCCCGCATGGCAGCCCAGGTTCAAGTCCCCAGCCTGGGCAGCCTGAAACACATCAGGCACTTGCACACGGCTCCGAGATCTGCCAAGACCTAGAGGGCGAGCAGGGGCCACGACGCGACTAGGCCTTGCGGAAACTCCCCCACCCTCTCTCTCATGTGTATGCAAACAATTTATCACAAATAAAAAACGTTTTAATGAAAGAAAACAAAAAATAATAAATACATTATATGGTAACATACAAAACACTGTTACGAACATAACACTTTTGTAAATCTTTTTTAATGTCTGGCTTACCCACTTCTGCGGACGTGTTTTGGTTGAAGTAAGTGAAGAAGAAAAGCTAGCCTCACACAGACGATTAGGAAGGAGCGGAGCATTTTAACAGCTTTTCAGACACGGGGCACATTCTGCTTTCTATCAGCCTCCTGTGGCTGCAGTGGAGGCTGAGCCGGCACCGTGAACCCTCCACACCCCTGCGCCTTTCCTATCAAGTCCTAGTCACAGGGAAACTTGACTCAATGAACTATGCAGATTTTCCAAATGCTGGCACATTCCCTTAAATGATAACAAAAGGCATATTTTCAACATTACTACCACATAATTATGGACTCCTGGAAGGATCTCGGGGGCCTCTACATGTCCCCAGACCACATATTCCTCTTTATTAAGAATTTTTATTTTATTTATTTTTTAAATTTGCTATAGAGCACATGCACTCATCAGAGAGAGAGAGAGAGAGAGAGAGAGAGAATGCAAGCTGCCAGATTCAGGACTCGAACCGTGGTCATTCATGTGGGAAGACAGAGCCTTAACCACCATGCCACCTGCCAGCTCCTCAGACACATATTCTACAATACCCACTTGGCACAGTTCAGCATGCACATCCGTTTTGGTGCTTAGCTACTATTACCACACACACAAGCTACTTATGTACCACTTTGTAACTTATTTTTTGATACTGTGGCCATTTGAGGTCCACCTTCTCTTCCACAGCTGTACAGTGTTCAAACAATCCTGCGATGTTAACTCCAGTGGCTGTTACTGCAAGATACACTTGTAAAAATGAAACTGCCAGGAGAAGGCAGGGAAGGGGAGAAGAAGGCCTGAGGCGTGTTTCCAACCCCTCCCCTGGGAAATGAAAGGGAAAGACACCCACAAGTAGGGTGGTCAGAGGTGTCCAGACTCCTTTCTTATGACCTTATGTCTATATTGGTGTACGATTCAATGAGTAGCTTTAACTGTACAAGATGTAACAGTCATACTGCAAATGTTTCTTTTTTTTTTTAATTTTTGCCAGTGAGAAACACAGAGGGAGAGGGAGAACGCACCCCCCGTGGGGAATGATGATCCCTTCGCTTCCATTTCTCCATCCTGTCGGGATTTCGCGTGCAGGTATACACGCCTGGTGTGTCTCTCAAGCTGCTGGGTCTGGGACGGGAACTGTGGTCAGCCTGTGGGATCTGACTGCCTTAACCAACAGGCCGGGAGCTGGCCCATTCCGCAGACGTTGTACACCCTTTCTGCGACCTAGGTTACAGTTACATACAAACCACATCACAATTCTGCTTTGCTATTTACTGAAGTCGTTTCAGTTTAAAAAAAATGAAATGACGGGGTGAAAAGAGACACATTTTTAATTTCATAGGTATCAGCAAACTGGCTTCCAAAAACTCTACCATTTTAACCTCTGCCGGCAAAGAGGGTCTGTTTCTCCAAATCCTACCATCATCACTAAGGTCATCCTTTTAAATCCTTTCTTTGTCTTTTAGGTGAAACATGATCCCTTATTATTTCAATCTGCCTATCTGTGGTTATTCAACACCTTGCCATTAATCTTATTAATTAAGATGATTATTTTATTTATTTATTTTAATTTGACCAGAGAGGGACAGGTAATGAGAGACAGAGAGAGAGAGAGAGAAAGAGAGAAAGTGAGAAAGCAACCTGGGTCCAGGACTCAAACCGTGGTCAGCCACGTGGGAGTCCAGCACCCTTAACCACCACGCCACCTGCCGGCCCCAGTCTTTTTTTCTTTCATTTGCCAGGGCCACATGTGCTCACCAGAGAGACAGACAGAATCCCCCATGGGGCATGGTTACGCTGCCAACTTCCCCCTCCACTTCTTCATCTCCTCTGGGCGTGTGCAAACACAGCCAGCATGTTTTCCAAACTACCGGGTCGGGTTTGGAACTGCAGCCCGCCATGCGGGACTCGGCTCCCTGAGCACAGCGCTTAACCACAGCACCACGGGGCTGGCCTCTTGTTAAAGGTGTTTTAACTTGGATATTTTATTTCCGATTCTAAGAACTTAAGGTCCCAAAGAGCTGCTGTTTTGTGGAAAATACCTATCAGTATTTACCTTATTAGAAACTGAAGCTGAGAGGGCTGGCAGGTGGCATGGTGGCTAAGGGGACTGGACTCCCTCATGGTCAACTGTGATTCAAGATCTGGAGGCTTGCTTGCTCACTATCCTTCTTTCTCTCTCTCTACCTAGAAATATTAAAATAATAATAAATAAAGTTAAATAAAATAATTTAAAAAAAAAAAAAGGAATTAAGGCTGAGAAACTGGGGGCCAGCAGGTGGTGCTGTGGTGAAGGCGCTAGACTCCCACATGGCTGACTGAGTTCGAGCCCCAGACCTGGTGGCTTGAAAATCATGCCAGGCACATGTGTGTGCATGCCCGAAATCCTGAGAGGAGAGCAGAAGAAAAGAGATCGTGGCATGTCCCCTGGGGGAGATCTCTCACTTTCTCTCTCACTGTCTCTTGCTCTCTCTGGCAAGCACATACATCCTATGGCAAAATAAAAATAATTATAATAATAAAATAATAATAATAATAATGCTGAGAAGCCCATGAATCCACTTGGATTAATCTAGCACCGCTAAGGCAGCGGCAGACTCCTCTCTGGTCCTCACACGTCCTGGAGGCTCCCCTGTGGCCCCGCCTCTCCTGGACTGGCCTGGGGTTCCCCAGAGGTCACCTTGGACTAGGACCTCGGGTCAGAAGGCAGAGGCCCTCCCCTCTCCAGACCCTTCCTCCGGTCAAGATCAGCGCCTAACTCCCAATCTCGAGGCTCAGAACGTGCACATGTGCAAGACCAGGCCAGCCTGAGGCCCCCAGGACCAACCCAGGAAGAGAGCGGAGGGCACGGAGGAACGGGAAAGCAGTGTTCATAGGCTTCTGTAGGCCCTTCGGCAGGCTGCAGGCTTTCTGCTCCAAGATTCCTGCCGGAGAGTGACCTGTGTGAAGTCCCGGCAGGGAACCAGGCACAGGGAAGGGCATGCGACATTTATGAGCCTGTCTCAGCACCCTGAAGCGCTGGGAGCATGCGGGCAGGGAGGCTGATGGCAGGCGGGGCTCTCTGGAGCAGGACACTGGGGCACCGCGGGCGGGCAGTATCAGACCAGCCAGTCCGGGGCATTTCCTACCCATGGGGTCTGTGCTCTGCCTGGTCTCCGCAAGACCATGGAAGACCTGGCTGTGTGTTCATGCCTCCAGCCGCTCAGGGGCAGTGCTCGTAGCTCATCCAGGGCCTCACAGGGTCCTCCAGAGCCAGAGCAGGGGAGGGCGCGGTTTCTGCGCCATGCAGAAACGACAGGCCTGGGCCACTGCCCACCTGAGGGCCTCTGCGAATGAGCGCGTGCCCGTGTGCCAACAGCAGGGGCACGTCTGCATTTAGGTTTAAAGGCGAAAGCTCTTAGCCAAAAGGGACAGGAGAAGGGATGTGCTACTTTATATATTTCTAATTTAGGGAAAACGGCAGTTATGGTTCTCAGCCGGTGTGTACAGTGGCCACCAAAAGTTTAAGGTGGTATGAAAAAATCTTTCCATCCTTTATGTCTTCAAATGTTGGGATCCTTAACTCTCACCTCACTGGGAGACAGTGAATGGAGCCAGGCCTGTGACCACCACCCCCCAGACACAGGGGTGCACGCAGATGCACGAAGTGACACGTACCCTGTAGTGCAGCCACTGCCGGGGAGATACCGGGGTGGGAGCAAGCACAGGGAAACCATGGTCTAACATCCTTAAGCACTGGCAGCCTGATTTTGGGTGAACTGAGGCCAAGAATGGTAAATCTGCACCATTCTTCTTTTTCCACTACAGGAATTCACAAGTGCCTGGCAGAGGGTGGCGAGTGCCCTTGGGGACACCAAGCACATCTCAACAGACAGGCCCACACCTGTGCCCAAGTTACCTGGGACACAGCAAACCTCAGCGTGCACCACAGAGCCCCAGGGAGGCATGGGGTGGGGAATCGCACTGCTCAGTCAAAGGACCCTTACGGCTGGGGTCCCCAACCTCCGGCAGGGGTCCCCAACCTCCAGCGCCACGGACAGGTACCAGGCAGTGGCCTGTTTCACACTGGGCTGCAAGCAGGTGAGCGCTGGTGAGGGAGTGAAGCTTGATCAGTACTTGCAGCCACGCCCCTTTCCCCCCATCACTGCCTAAGCTCCACCTCCTGTCAGATCAGGGCAGCCTTAGATTTTCACAGGTCCCCCAGATGGGGCCAGCTAGTGGCAGGAAAACAAGCTCAGGGCACCCACTCGGCTGCATTACGGAGAGTCGTACGATCACTCCATCGCATACTACAACGCATCCTAACAGAAGCGCACCATAGCCTGACACACCTGAACCCTGGAGCCACTCCCCTGCCCCTCCACGGTCCCTGGAGAAACTTCTTCCTGGAAACCAGTCCCTAGTGCCTTAGGGGATTTGTAGCCCCAAAGAGGGAAGTGGCCTGCTAGAATTATATCAGACAGTTCGGTAACACAGGACTAGAGGTCTGGGCACTTCCAGTTCCTACAGAGCCTGATAAAGATGCCGGTTCCGCCTCCTCCCAGATTCTGCCTCCACAGCTACAGCGCAGGACCCAGGCACCTGCATTTCAGCACGCAGCTGAGAGGATCCTTAAAGCCCGCTGGTGGAAAGGCCAGTGCAAACAGAATGGCAGTGTGAAAGCCCGGCAGACATCCTGTCTCCTCTGACCAACGCCAACAAGAATGCTGCGCCGGGAGCTGGCACTTCACAGCCTGACTCCAGACCAGGCCTTCACCATCACCTGGAAACGCTACACCCTCAGCCAGATGCGGGTTCACACACAGAGTAAGGCCTGCGCTCGCCGGGGTGTTGGCTACTCAAGTGAATGCTCAGCTCTGAAGCCAGACCACTGGGCACGCTCAGTAGGCTTTAGCTGTTGTGTCAGCTAGAACGTGGGAGAGCTAATTGCTATTGGCTGCAGACACTCTTCTTGGATTCGGTTCTTGACCAGACCACTGTAGTTTAGGAACGCAAAAGCTGGCGTTCCACGGCACACAGGCAGGAGGCTGCCACAACGGACAGACAGTTCAAAGACAAGAATAGACAAGGCAAATAATTCCAGACAGAGCTACTAAAATGTGCTGCTGATGTGGGAAGCAGAGCCCCAGTTCAGCCGTGGACCGTGGGTCAAGGGTCTTTGTGTCTACACTACCATGTGAGTCTCTGGGCCATCAGTGAGCTTCATGGCCTAACCTGCAGAGTTGGGTGCTGAGGTCTAGGTAGAAATCTGTGTGGCACTGGTGTGCCAAAAGCACCCTTCAACCACATGCACGGATTTGAAAAGCCAGCCAAGATCCAGATTGCAGAGCTAGCTATCAGCAGATAAATCTTTCCAACCGAGGGCGCGCCTAGAAGGCAAAAAAACTTTTACCCAGAAAGGGGCCTGGGGCGGACATTGCACATCTGATCCAGCAGCCTCCCTCTGCAAACCGTCCCCTACCCCTCCATGTGGGCACATCACCTTAGTACCATCCCGTCTTGTCGTCACTAACTGCTCCAGGCCAGCTCCCCTTGCTCGGCTCATGCTCCTGTCCTTCCAGACTTAACAGACGGGACCAAGCAGTGTGGCCCAAACTGAGTTCAGATACTGCGACCAGCCCAGTTCCAAAATGGAGGGAAAAAGCAAGCCAGGGGTTGGGGAAGAGACCTCAGTGGGGCTCCCAGGATCCCCATCAGTCCTGGTTCTGGTTTGTCTCTGAATGTACCCATTCATTCATTCATTCATTCATTTTAAGAGAGATTTTTGCTATACATTGCATGCGCCTGCTGAGAGACAGAAAGAGACAAACACAGAAAGCAAGAAATCACACACACCCCGGGGGGGATGGGCCACGCCACAATCTCTTCTTCTCCATTCTTCTCTAGGGACCTTGGGCATGCGCACATGTTCCTGGTGTGAATTTTAAGCTGCCGGGTCCAGGACTGGAACCACGCCAACTATGTGGGAGTCCAGCGATGAAACAATATGCCATCTGCTGGCCCCCATACCCAATCCTTGAATAAGACACTTCTCTTGCAAAAGTTAGTTCAGATTGAGTTTCTATCACTAATGTGGAAAAATGAGACCAGTCTAAGCTAAAGCAGTCATATTCCTGTGAAAATGCCACACTGAGCAGGCGTTACAAGTTTCCCAACATCTGGATTATTTCCCGTTCACCCTTTTATCCTCACAGCACTTCATACCTAACACAAACCCAGTACACATCTGTTGAATGTGATCTAAAAATGTTCTCTGGTGCAAAAAACCGTAACGTTTTGTAAAGAATTTCTTCATTCTATCGAGCAATAAACATCTGTGTGACCGTCACAGCCTTCCAAATGGGCCTTTCTGGAGAGGGAACGGGGCATGCAGAATGTCACAGACAAGTTGCTACTAGAACAGGAAGTGTTGAAACCACAACAGAGCAGACAGACAGAGAGAGACAGAGAGAGACATAGAGACAGAAAGTGAGAAATCACCCCCCAGGGGGGATGGTCACGCCACAATCCCTTCTCCTCCATTCTCCCCTCGGGATCTTGGGCACACACGCACACGCGCCCGGCGAGAGTTTCAAGCCACCGGGTTCGGGACACTAACGGTGGTCGACTACGTGGGAGTCCAGCAACATGGCCATTCCGCTAACTGCTGGTTCCCTAGATTTCTTTAATAAAGTTATTTACCTGACCTAGGGAGAGAAAGACCTGAAAGGAAAGGGTTAGGGCCAGAGGCTTGCCCAAAATTATGAAGGCAGGAGAAATGGAAGAGAAAATACAGCAGCCTGCCCACCCCCATGGAGGGGGTGCTCTCTCGCTTTCTGTCTCTCTACGACTCACCCAGGCACCCTCTGGCAAATTTAAGGGGGGGGGGGGGGATTAAAAGTGGAAGGGGGCCCCAGAAGACAGAAAGAGGGTTAGAAAGGGGTTAGTTTCTCTGTCCCCCTCTGGTCCTGCGGCGCCAGTTAGAGAAAGCTGGGAGGACTGGCTGTCACCGGAATCCCGGCCCTGCCCTGCTCGGCGTCACCTTAACCCTGTACCGGGCCTCAGTCACCCACAGCCCTCCCAGGGCCGAGGCAAGCGCGCCCACCGTCTGCAGCCCAGACACAGCCGAGGGACCCGCAGGGCTCACCCAGACGGGGAGGACAGCCACCTCCCACTGTCCGCCGCAGGTCCGGGGAGTCGGCTTTCCCAGGCTGGAGGGGGTCGGCGCCCGCCGCCATCTGTGGGCCGGGCCCTTGCGCCGTAATCGGATTCTGAACGCGCGGCCTGGGGCACCAGGGAAGGGGCCAGGGCTGTTCCAATCTGCTGTCTACACTCGCGGCGGACAAAAAGCTGCCCTCTTCAGCGAAGAAAACGCAATCGCGCCCAGCTCTTCACCCGTCCCGCGCAGTGAAAGCCTTCCCCACCCGGAGGTCGGTTTTGTTCCGGAGACGGGTGACCACGTCGCCCCCGCCCCGAGCCAGCCGGGGCCGGCGTGGGGAGCCGGGACCTGCCCCGGGGGAGGGTCCAGGCGTGGGCACTGCGAGGACGGCGCCCGCGCCAGGGCCAGAGAGGGCGGTGGGCGCCGGGACTTCCGGAGCGGAGCGCGGGGCCGGCCGAACTTTCCCGGGACGCCGAGCCGGACGGGAAGGAGCCCTGCCCCGCGGCCCGAAGCCCCTTACCATCTCCTTGCGGAGCAGCGCCAGCGCGGCGTCCAGGTTCGGGGGCTTGGCGGGCGGCGCCGCTGCCCGCGCCCCGCCGCTGCCCGCGCCCCCGCGGCTCAGCTCGTCCTGGATGCGCGACTTCTGCGCGTACAGCCGCTCCAGGTGGCGCCAGCCCCCCGCCGCGCCGCCGCCCGACGCCGAGTGCAGCAGCCCGCTCAGGCTCTTGGGCAGCGGGGGCAGCCCGTCCACACGCGGCCCCCGGGCCGCCCCCGGCGCCGCGCCCGCCCCGCTCATCACCAGCGGCCCGGCCACGCGCCCGCCGCCGCCGCCCGGGCCGGATCCCGCGGCCTCGCCGCCCGCCCCGGCCCCGCCCCGGCCCCGCCCCCGCCCCCCGCCCCGCCCCCGGGCCCGCCCCCCGGCCCGGCCCCGCCCCCCCGCCCCCGCCCCCGCCCGGCGGCCCCGCCCACCTCGAGCTCCGCGGCCACCTCCCGCCGCGCACAGTGCACGCGCTCCGGAGCGGAGCACACCGGCCACCTCCAATGCACACCCCGCTCACCTCCAGCCCCGTCCTCGCCCGGGGTCAGCACGCCCGCCCCGGCCTCCCCTCACCTGCCCGTGCTCGGGGCGGCGCAGACCCCTGTCCCGACGCCGCTCCACTTCCGGCGAGGCGGCTGTCCCACCCCGCTCGGCACCGCCGGACGCTGCCCAGGGGCGCCCCACCTCAGGTCCGTCGCGCGGGGCCTGCTGGTCGGTATCGAGGCTCTGAAGCGGGCGGGACGTCGCGGGAGGAGACCTGGCTCCCGCCCTGCCGTTAACCTCCCACGGGAGGATGGGGCTCACGGTGTATGTGACAGATGAAGGTCGGGAGGCCGAAACCATGCGCAAACAGGTGGGAGGGGAAGTGCGAGGAAGCGGGACACCGGCTCAGACCTACAGCTTTCCTTCCCCCTGCCCTTCCCCTGCTTCCTTCTTCCACTGGATCTGCTTTGCGCCAGAGGACGATCCAGGCTTACAATGACAAGAAATCAGTTATTCTGGGAGCCAGCAGGTGGCGGTGGCTAAGGCACTGGACTCCCACGTGGCCCATCACGGAGTACCTGACCGGATGCCTGAAAAACACACCAGGCCTGTGCAGGAGTCCCCAGAACCCCCAGAAGAAAGTGGAGGAGAAGGGATTGCACTTCTACTTTCCCTCTCTGTCTCTCCCAGAGGAAAGCGCACACCCTATAGCAAAAACCTGAAAAAAAGAAAAGAAAGAAAAGAAAGAAAAGAAGAAAAGCAAAGCAAAGCAAAGCAAAGAAAAGAAAAAGAAGTTACCGGGACATAATGTAATACTTGTAGGAGCAGCTATTTTTGTGATGGGGTAACAACCGGTTCTTCAAGATCGGAAGTGATTGGGATCACACTTAGTAAAGCCTGCCATTACAGCTTCAGACCTTCCTAATTTTCAGGGAGACTTTTCCCCCCTGGTGACTTCCAGTTGAAGAAGCACTTTCACTCGTTCCTCTCCTCGTCTCCACGAAAGTCCTTGCTCCCTGGCTAAGCACGTCCCAGCTACCCAAGGACCCTTTGTCTTCCCATAGAAATAGCAGGAACTAGCTCGTTCCTCCAACGTGTCCTTCTTTTGGGTTAAACATCATTAATTCCTGCAGCTGGGCTTCTGCCAAGACATAGTTTTGAATTAATTTGCTTCCTTAATCCCCCTCCTCCAGATACAGTTTGCTAGTGTTTGTCTTAAACGATAGTACTCTCATGTAAGTGAAAAGTTCCAGATGTGCTTGACAGTTCAGAATAGCACTGAACTGTTTCCTCCAACCTACTGTAAGTCTACTTCTTTTGAAACTTAAAGTCAAATTTAAGTTTGCAGTCCACACATCATGCCCCTGAATAATATTGATCTTTAATCCTACTTTAGTTTGAAGCTCTTCTCAAGTAAGTTGCACAAGAGAATAACAGTCTATCTCCATGGGCACTAAAAACTAAACAAGGGTGGGACCAGCAGTTAGCGTAATGGCTATGTTGCTGGACTCCCACGTAGTTGACCACGGTTCGAGTCCCGGGCCTGGTGGCTTAAACTCACGCCGGGCGCGTGTGCATGCATGCCCAAGATCCCGAGAGGAGAACGGAGGAGAAGGGATTGCAGCGTGGCCATTCCCCCCTGGGGGGGTGATTTCTTGCTTTCTGTCTCTCTGTCTCTCTCTGTCTGTCTGGCAAGTGCACGCGTCCTATAGCAAAAACGTCTCCAAAAAAAAAAAAAAAATTAAACAAGGGTAAGTGGGACTGGCCCCATGGTGCAGTTGTTAAGGATTTGGATCCCACATGTCTGAACATGGTTCGAGTGTTGGTCCTGGTAGCTGGGGGGACACTCAGGGCACACACACACGTTTCCAAAATCCTGATGGGATAGAGATGCAGACAAAAAGGGTCGTGGTCTGACCATGCCCCACTGGGGGTGCTTTCTCTCTGTCTGTCAAGCATGTGTGCCTTCTGGCAATTAGGAAAAAAGTGAATGAAAAAAAGCAAAGGATAAACACAAACGCTTGCTTAGCCGGAGGACGTTTCTGAATGGGCGCGTAAAACAGTGTTGATGGTGGAGCTCCATTTCCAGAGACCAGGGATGGGAGACTTTCAACCTTCATTGTTTATTTTTTTGTACTATTTGCATTTTACAAATACATAATTACACTAAAAGGTTTTTTAAATAATTCCATTAACAATTAATATATTTAGTCAAATAAATAAATACCTCTTTTCATATGAGATACAGCTTAGCTGCAAGCTTTTTTATTATTACCAGAGGGCACATGTGCTCACCAGACAGAGAGAGGCAGAGAGCAGAGAGAGAGGAAGAGAGAAAAAGCATCTTCGAGTGGGGCATGGTCATTCCACAAGCCCCTCTCCACTTCTCCATCCTGTCAGGATTTGGGGCACACATGCACATGAGCCTGGTGTTTTTCAAGACACTGAGGACAGCATTCAGTCTGCACTTGGCCATGTTAAGCCAGCTCCCTTAACCACGGGTCTGTAGGGCTGTACCTGAAAGCACATTTTTGTACAGTTGGACTTTTTAACTTAATTGTAATACTTAAACTGATCAACATTAAAGTTCATCTTGTTATATTCGACCTGTGGAGTTCTGCCTTGGAAAAGCATTTCAAAACTTGTTCTTTTCCTTTTGCCATAGAATGTGTGCACTCACTGGAAAGAGACAGAGGGAAAGTGAGAAACCATCGCCCCAGGGGGGTGGCCACACCAGAATCCCTACTCCTCCATTCTCCTCCCTTCAGAATTTTGGGTAAGCTCAAGTCCCCCTGGAGTGTTTTTCCAGCCACCTGTCCGGGACTGGAATCACAGTAAGTCATGTGGGATCCAGTGCCTTACCCCCCCCCCCCCCCGCAATGCACCTGCTGGCCTGAAACTTAATTCTTTCATCTACCTTAACCATCTAATTTCCCAGAATGATCTCACCTGCCAAATTAATAAATTCGTCATTTCTGGTGGTAATAACAGTAGTAATACCTAGTCATTGTAATGGCCTAATTTGTTCTGTGCACTGTGGGGGCGTCTCATTTACTCTTCATAACGCTCCTTTGAGGTCTGCGTGACTACCCCTGTTTATGGACGATGAGACCAAAGGTACAAAAAGGAAATTTGCCTGGCCCCGTGGGCACAGGAAGCGATAAATCTGAGATTTGGAAGTAAGGTCTCTCTGAATCAGACCAAGTGTTCTGTGTTTTTTAAAAACTGTGGTTAAAAAAAAAACACCTAACATGAAATCTACCCTCTTACCCAGTGACACGTGTCCAGCGTGGCGCTGCTGACTACACACGTCGCATGGGGGCGTTCTTGACTACGACCATCCAATCAGCATGGAAAAGCAGCCGGACACGGTCAGACACAGAATCTCGCGTGCCGAGCCCTCGTCCAGGCTGACGACAAGCGGTGGACTCGCGTTCTTCATGTACGTGCTGCTGTGTCTCGGCTGCGGGGTAACAAGGGCTGAGAGTCCCTAAAACTGTCCAGCAAGGCGGACAAAGGTCAGCTGCCTCTCGAGGTGTGGCTAGTCCAGGCCGACAGTGCTGTAAGGGCAAGATGCACACTGGCGTCCAGAGGCTTAGTATGAAATAAAGGTGTAATAGGTGGCACCAATACTTCTTTATATTGATCACATGTTCAAAATATTTTGGATATACTTAGTTAAATAAAATGTATTTTTAAATTTCACCTGTTTTAATCTTTCGTTTTAATTGCTAGATGGCACACTTGCTCACCAGAGAGACAGAAAGAGAGGGAGAAAGGACCCCCTCCCCCGGTGGGGAGTGGGCATGCCACAATCCCTTCTCCATTTCTCCATCCTGTCAGGATTTGGGAATACTTGCACATGCACCTGGCGTGTTTTCAAGCTGCCGCGGCTGGGATTCCAGCTGTGGTTGGGCACGTGGGATCTGGCTCCTTTAACCACGAGGCTGTGGCTGGCTCTGTTTACATTTTCAGTGTGGCTATACAACAACTTGTAATTACATGTGAGACTCACATTGGCGGCTCACATTATATTTCTGTTGGACAGCACTGACCCAATATACGTTCTGGACCCCTGAGTGTTCCTGCTTGAGATTCACATATGAAAGGATTTGGGGGGAAATGATGAACACTAGCAAATAATACAGGTGCCCCAAACTCCAGGAAGTCGTAAATGGAGCCCAGCCGTAGGGAAAGGCCTTGAGAGGGGACTAGGCAAGGGCCAATGCGAGTGACACGGTGAGGTGGGGAGTGGGTGTGGACACACCCCATAATGATCATCCAGGGCTGGGAGCCCTGGGAAGACAGGTGGGCCCAGTCAGCCAGGTCCGGTGGGGCTCTTGGACTTGCCCTCAGGCGATGTGGTGGCCTAATGCCCCGTATTTTCAGGGCAGGAATGAGGGAATCTATGTGGTGCAGACTAGCACGGGGGTGCAGGTGGGTGTCCTGGGAAGAACAGCCAAGAGGCCAGTGTGCCAGTCTTTGCCGGAGTTCGGCCGGGCCCTAGACGGAGGGCCTGGCTGGGCGGATGTGGTGGGGAAGAGGCATGAGGGGGCTTTCTGGGGCCAGCCAGTGGTGTGGGGGTTAAGGTAGTCGGATCCTGCACAGCCCAATGCAGGTTCGAGTCCCAGACCCAGCGGCTTGAAACAGTCTGGCACATGTGCATGCGTGCCCAAAATCCCAAGAGGAGAAGAGACTGTGACATGGCCATCCCCCGAAGGGTGCTTTCTCACTTTCCATCTCTCTCTCACTCTGTCTCCCTCTGGCCAGCGCTTGTGCCCTATAGCAAGTTGGGGTTGGGGAGAGAGAGGCCATCATCTAAAAAAATGCACAGTGCTGCTTGGTACCTGGGCGTGCATAGGTTTGAGATGATCCCGAGACTCCTCGAGCTTTCTTCTCCTGTTCTCAAAGATGAGAGTTGAGAGAACGGCAGAGTCACGGGGACCACCACACAAGCTGAAGTCACTCAGTTGACAAGATTTGAGCATTCCTTCGGTTGACACGCCGTGGAAAAGCCCCTTGAACGATAGCCGGCATTTCCAGAACCCTTTGGTCAGGATGCTGTTTGCAAACGCCGTTCAGACAGAGCTTGACTGAAACTAAAATCATGGCATTTCTGCCCTTGGCACGCTCAGTGTCTAAATGAACATCGAATAATGGAGTTAGTGTTTCCCGGACAGAAAGTGAGAAACTGACACAGCGGCCAGGAATCTGCATGCAGAGACAGAGCGGGCTGCACACCGGGCCAGGAGCCCCGGACAATGGCCCGGCAGGCGGCAGTGTCCCATTCAGAGAGAGAGCGTGGTGAGGGCCACTTGGCAGCCGGGCAGCCCAGAGCCTGCGTCAGCAAATAGCTCCCCACCTTTGTTATTCTGTTGGGAGATTGGGACCAGTGCTTAATCAACTAGTTATGTAGATGCATGCACTCACGCCATGCAAATTTATTATAAATTCAAAATAATATTTAAAGTAACGGCCTACCTGTCATCAGTCCTAGAGCCCCTGAGATATAACCTTATCAGTTTTTTTTTCACTTAAATGGTTTATTCACTTATTTTTAATTAATTAATTAATTATTGTTATTTAAGTTTGCTATAGGGCACATGTGCTCAGCAGAGAAAGAAAGAGAAGGAAAGTAAGAAAGCAAGCCACCAGGTTTGGGACTTGAACCACAGTCGATCACGTGGAAGTCTAGCACCTTAGCCACCACCTGTTAGCCCCACTTATTTTTTCGAAAAGAAATATTTTATTTAACTTTATTTTAATTTGATCAGAGAGGGACAGAGTGTGAGAGGGAGAGAGAGAGAGAGAGAAAGTGAGAAAGCAAGCCGCCACATCTGGGACTCTACTGCAGTCATGTGGGAATCCAGCGCCTTTAACCACCACGCCACCTGCCGGCCCTGTCCCCACTTACTTTTTATTTATTTATTGTAGAGAAATGTTTGCTATAGGGTGCATGTGCTCCCCGGAGAGACACACAGAGAGAGACAGAAAGTGAGAAATCACCCTCTGAGAGGATGGCCATGCCACAATCCCTTCCCTTCCATTCTCCTCTCGGGATCTTGGGCAATGCATACACCCATGCCCAACGTGAGTTTTAAGCCACTGGGTCTGAGACTCAAACTGCAGTTAACCACGTGGGAGTCTAGCGACATAACCATTACACCATCTGCTGGTCCCCCACTTACTGCTTTTACTTAGTGTTCATTAAACAACTACTCCACGCCAGCCACTACAAGTTAGGGGTACAAGCAAACCAACAATTCGTCCCCTGAAGGAGCGTAAGAAACCACACACAAGCTCAAGCCACTGAGCGTCACTGGTCCTGTGACTGACGTGGGGGTAGATGGGGTGGCGAGGGCAAGCCATGGACGCTCGGGGAGGATTTCAGGACCCCATGGGACCGTCTGTCATTGCTCACAGACTCCGTATCTGCACATAGAGCCTGCGTGTGCAAGTTCGGCTTGCAGAATACACTTGTAACTTCCAGATTAATACCCGCAGTGCCTTTGGGTCGTTTAAGGGCATGTGCAGAGCGGTGAGATTCCGAGTTGCTCCTTGTGCATGTGCCCTACTGAGGTGGCCCAAGGCGATGCTCTGCAGTCTCTTTTCAGCTCTTTACTACGAACAAGGGCCCCTTTGGCACCACGTTTTCCTGTTCTTGTGCTCCTTGCCCGTGACTTCGCTGGTGAGAATGGGCGCCTCCACAGGGCCGAGTGCTGTCTAACGGGGAGGGCCAGGAGGTGTGTGCCCTCCCGGTGGGCAGGGGCTCTCTGTCCAGGGAGGGAGACTGGGCTTGGGAGCTGCTGGGCATAGCTGGGAGAGGTGAGAGCTGTGTAGGAGAAGTGCTCCCACAACCCCAGGGGGCTGCTCTGGAGTCTGCTGAACTCCCTGCTGGGCATGTGGGCGTGATCGCCAAAGAGCCACCGCTGAGGCGCTGTCCCCGAAGAACTGCCAGAGTGTGTACAGCGTGGAGAGATGCCCAGGTCTGGCCAGTGGGAGGGAGACACCCAGCTGGTGCCCTGGGTGCAGAAACCAGAAGGTTTGCTTCTTATTATAGGACTCTCCTGCCCTGGGGAAAGGCATTTGCTGCATTGAAATGAACCAGCTCCCCAAGAATTGGCTGACTTCTCAGGACCATGCAAAGTTCTACTTCTGTTGGTCTTAAGATCTAAGTACACAGCTTAGCTATTTTCCAAATGCTCAGATCCCTCAGAGGCGCTTTGACAGCGTCAGTGTGAAATATAAAGTTAGCAACCGATGCGTTTTATTTTATTATTACTTTTTAAATTTGCTCTAGGGCACATGCACTCGCTGGAGAGAGAGAGGGAGAAGGAAAAGAGAGAAAGCACCCCTCTCCCCCAGGAGGGGATGGCCATGCTGCAATCCCTTCTCCTCCATTCTCCTCTCGGGATTTTGGGCACACACGCAAATGCACCTGGTATGTTTTCAAGCTGCCAGGTCAGGTGCGTGAACCATGTAGTCGGCCATAAGGTATCTGAGCACCTGAACCTCCACATCATCCAGTTGGTCCATGATGCATTTTACTAGAGCTTAACATCAAGAATAATTTTAATAATTTACCTGTGCAGAACTGCCAGCTCCATGAATGTCTCTTTTAAAGTGTCATAGGTAACACAAAGAAGAAAATGAAGACAGCCTGCAACCCCATCACTCACAGACGCCATTCTTTACCCTGTGTCCTTTTAAAGAGCACTTTCCCACACAGTATCTCATTCGGTCATCACAACTGACTCGGCACACAGGACGTGTTATTATCCGCCTTTCGTGGATAAAACGAAGTGGCTTGCCTAAGGACACAGGCCTACCGGCCAGGAAGCCACATCTGCAATCAGGTACTCAGACAGCAGGAGCTTCCAGGCCCTGGGAGCAGCAGTTCTCAGGGAGAGGGTGCCCCACGCCATCACCACTCAGTTTTTCCAGCAAGTGCAAAAGGACTGCCAAAGCATGTCACCGGTAACCAGCAAAGAGACCTCTGAGACTTAGGCAGTGAGGAAAGTCTTTCAGCAAGGTGGGGAGAAATGGGCTCAGAATGAGTCGTTTCTCCCTGAACCAGACAAACTGGGTTTTGTTTTGCTCTGGGGCAGCAGCTCTTAGGAGGGAGAGGAGGACACCCCAGCTGACAAGCCGCAGTTTGCTACGCCCACCTCCTACTAAGGTGAGCGAGACAGGCCGCCGCGGGACTACCTGACTGAGTGAGTGATGAGGGGAGGGGGCCTGAGATTCTTTCTTCCTTTTTCACTTTGCTATAGCACACATATGTTCACCAGAGAGTGGTGGAGAGAGGGAGAGAGAAGGAAAGTGAGAAGTCACCCCGAGGGGCAGCAACCACAGCCCTTCAAGTCTCCCAGAGTTTGGGGCACACAGACACCTGCACCTGACATGTCTTTCAAGCCACTGGTCGGGGAGTAGAACCGCACAGCCCGTCGTGTGGGACCCAGCCGCCCCCGACCACTGTACCCCGGCTGCCCCGATTCCTCTTACCGTCATTCTCCTGGTCTCTCAGGACTTCCAGGGCAGCCTGGGGAGTTCCCAGCAGCCCGGCTGCTCCCCAGGCCATGGCTTGCCTAGTCGGGTACCTGGAGCCTGAAACACTTTTTTTTTTTTTTTTTTTTTTTTTGGAGAGGTTTTCGCTATAGGGCGCGTGCACTCGCCAGACAGACAGAGAGAGACATAGAGACAGAAAGCGAGAAATCACCCCCCAGGGGGGATGGTCACGCCGCAATCCCTTCTCCTCCATTCTCCTCTCGGGATCCTGGGCACGCACGCACACGCGCCCGGCGTGAGTTGTAAGCCACTGGGTCCGAGACGCGAACCGCGGTCGACTACGTGGGAGTCCAGCGACATAGCCATTACGCTAACTGCTGGTTCCCAAGCCTGAAACACTTTCTTTAATTGCAAGGTCACCAACAGAAACAAAGGAGACAAGAAGGTTGTCTGTCCTCATCCTTACCCACTTTGTCATCTGGATTTTTTTTAAGAATGTTTTTTATTTAACTTTATTTATTTTAATTGGGCCAGAGAGGGACAGAGAGAGAGAGAGAGAGAGTGAGAAAGAAAGCTGCTAGGTCTGGGACTTGAACCACAGTAAGCCATGTGAGAGTCCAACACCCCTAACCACCATGCTACCTGCCAACACCATCATCCCTATTCTTTAAGAACCATAGCTGCAGTGTTCCCGGCGTGACCCAGTGGGGAACCGCAGCCGCAGTGTTCCCGGTGTGACCCAGTGGGGAGCCGCAGCCGCAGTGTTCTGGTGTGACCCAGTGGGGAGCCGCGGCCGCAGTGTTCCCGGTGTGACCCAGTGGAGAACCGCGGCCGCAGTGTTCTGGCGTGACCCAGTGGAGAGCCGCAGCCGCAGTGTTCTGGTGTGACCCAGTGGAGAACCGCGGCCGCAGTGTTCTGGTGTGACCCAGTGGGGAGCCGCGGCCGCAGTGTTCTGGTGTGACCCAGTGGAGAGCCGCGGCCGCAGTGTTCTGGTGTGACCCAGTGGGGAACCGCAGCCGCAGTGTTCTGGTGTGACCCAGTGGGGAACCGCAGCCGCAGTGTTCTGGTGTGACCCAGTGGAGAGCCGCGGCCGCAGTGTTCTGGTGTGACCCAGTGGGGAGCCGCAGCCGCAGTGTTCCCGGCGTGACCCAGTGGGGAGCCGCGGCCGCAGTGTTCCGGTGTGACCCAGTGGGGAGCCGCAGCCGCAGTGTTCTGGTGTGACCCAGTGGGGAGCCGCGGCCGCAGTGTTCTGGTGTGACCCAGTGGAGAGCCGCAGCCGCAGTGTTCTGGTGTGACCCAGTGGAGAGCCGCGGCCGCAGTGTTCTGGTGTGACCCAGTGGAGAGCCGCGGTCGCAGTGTTCCCGGTGTGACCCAGTGGGGAGCCGCGGCCGCAGTGTTCCCGGTGTGACCCAGTGGGGAGTCGCAGCCGCAGTGTTCCCGGTGTGACCCAGTGGGGAGCCGCGGTCGCAGTGTTCCCGGTGTGACCCAGTGGGGAGCCGCGGCCGCAGTGTTCCCGGTGTGACCCAGTGGAGAGCCGCGGCCGCAGTGTTCTGGTGTGACCCAGTGGGGAGCCGCGGCCGCAGTGTTCTGGTGTGACCCAGTGGGGAGCCGCGGCCGCAGTGTTCTGGTGTGACCCAGTGGAGAGCCGCGGCCGCAGTGTTCTGGTGTGACCCAGTGGGGAGCCGCGGCCGCAGTGTTCTGGTGTGACCCAGTGGGGAGCCGCGGCCGCAGTGTTCCCGGCGTGACCCAGTGGAGAGCCGCGGCCGCAGTGTTCCTGGCGTGACCCAGTGGAGAGCCGCGGCCGCAGTGTTCCCGGCGTGACCCAGTGGAGAGCCGCGGCCGCAGTGTTCCCGGTGTGACCCAGTGGAGAGCCGCGGCCGCAGTGTTCCCGGTGTGACCCAGTGGGGAACCGCGGCCGCAGTGTTCTGGTGTGACCCAGTGGGGAGCCGCAGCCGCAGTGTTCTGGTGTGACCCAGTGGGGAGCCGCGGCCGCAGTGTTCCCGATGTGACCCAGTGGAGAGCCGCGGCCGCAGTGTTCCCGGTGTGACCCAGTGGGGAGCCGCGGCCGCAGTGTTCTGGAGTGACCCAGTGGAGAGCCGCGGCCGCAGTGTTCCCGGCGTGACCCAGTGGAGAGCCGCGGCCGCAGTGTTCCCGGCGTGACCCAGTGGAGAGCCGCGGCCGCAGTGTTCCCGGCGTGACCCAGTGGAGAGCCGCGGCCGCAGTGTTCCCGGCGTGACCCAGTGGAGAGCCGCGGCCGCAGTGTTCCCGGCGTGACCCAGTGGGGAACCGCAGCCGCAGTGTTCCCAGTGTGACCCAGTGGGGAGCCGCGGCCGCAGTGTTCCCGGTGTGACCCAGTGGGGAGCCGCGGCCGCAGTGTTCTGGTGTGACCCAGTGGGGAGCCGCGGTCGCAGTGTTCTGGTGTGACCCAGTGGGGAGCCGCGGCCGCAGTGTTCTGGTGTGACCCAGTGGGGAGCCGCGGCCGCAGTGTTCTGGTGTGACCCAGTGGGGAGCCGCGGTCGCAGTGTTCTGGTGTGACCCAGTGGAGAGCCGCAGCCGCAGTGTTCTGGTGTGACCCAGTGGAGAGCCGCGGCCGCAGTGTTCTGGTGTGACCCAGTGGAGAGCCGCGGCCGCAGTGTTCTGGTGTGACCCAGTGGGGAGCCGCGGTCGCAGTGTTCTGCCGCAGTGTTCCCGGTGTGACCCAGTGGGGAGCCGCAGCCGCAGTGTTCCCGGTGTGACCCAGTGGGGAGCCGCGGCCGCAGTGTTCCCGGTGTGACCCAGTGGAGAGCCGCGGCCGCAGTGTTCTGGTGTGACCCAGTGGGGAGCCGCGGCCGCAGTGTTCTGGTGTGACCCAGTGGGGAGCCGCGGCCGCAGTGTTCTGGTGTGACCCAGTGGAGAACCGCAGCCGCAGTGTTCCCGGTGTGACCCAGTGGGGAGCCGCGGTCGCAGTGTTCCCGGTGTGACCCAGTGGGGAGCCGCAGCCGCAGTGTTCCCGGTGTGACCCAGTGGAGAGCCGCGGCCGCAGTGTTCTGGTGTGACCCAGTGGAGAGCCGCAGCCGCAGTGTTCTGGTGTGACCCAGTGGGGAGCCGCGGCCGCAGTGTTCTGGTGTGACCCAGTGGAGAGCTGCAGCCGCAGTGTTCTGGTGTGACCCAGTGGGGAGCCGCGGCCGCAGTGTTCTGGTGTGACCCAGTGGAGAGCCGCGGCCGCAGTGTTCCCGGTGTGACCCAGTGGAGAGCCGCGGCCGCAGTGTTCCCGGCGTGACCCAGTGGAGAGCCGCGGCCGCAGTGTTCCCGGCGTGACCCAGTGGAGAGCCGCGGCCGCAGTGTTCCCGGTGTGACCCAGTGGAGAGCCGCAGCCGCAGTGTTCCCGGTGTGACCCAGTGGGGAGTCGCAGCCGCAGTGTTCCCGGTGTGACCCAGTGGGGAGCCGCGGCCGCAGTGTTCCCGGTGTGACCCAGTGGGGAACCGCAGCCGCAGTGTTCCCGGTGTGACCCAGTGGGGAGCCGCGGCCGCAGTGTTCTGGTGTGACCCAGTGGGGAGCCGCGGTCGCAGTGTTCTGGTGTGACCCAGTGGGGAGCCGCGGCCGCAGTGTTCTGGTGTGACCCAGTGGGGAGCCGCGGCCGCAGTGTTCTGGTGTGACCCAGTGGGGAGCCGCGGTCGCAGTGTTCTGGTGTGACCCAGTGGAGAGCCGCAGCCGCAGTGTTCTGGTGTGACCCGTCAGCGTGAGTGTCTGTGTGATTACAACAAATGCAATGCTTCGGGCCAGAATGAAGACAAAGCTGCTTTCACGGGCCGGCGGGAATCAGTAACGGGAACCCCACCTGCGGAGGCGCAAAGGCCGATGTGTCCACACCGCGCCTTGCCTCTGCCCAGACTCTGCGGGTCGGAGTCGGGATCCTGATGCCCGGCCTTCACGTGCCACGTAGAGGCCGCTGCTGCGGCGGGAAGGACGCGCGCAGGTGTGGGAGAGGAGCATGCGCACGTAAGGACCCCGGGTATCGCTCGGCGCCCCCCACAGCCCGAGTCCGGGACAGGAGCGGTGTCCTGACTGGCACTTGCTGGAGGAGGCGTCTTCGGCTAGGTCATGTCACGCCCCTCAGAAGCAGGCAGGAAGGAAAGTCACTCGCTCTCTTGTCTTTGCCTTTCCTACGGGGAAGTTTAGTGAGTGGATTTTGAAGACGACAGGCTTGTGGTTCTCTGGGTTGTAACTTAGTTTCTCCTTTATGTCGGTTTTTTTCTTCCTTTTTCCCTCCTGTCTTCCTGTCACTGCCTCCCAGCGTCCTCTCTTTCCTAGCAGGGGCCGTCTTTCACATCCCCCAGACACACAGGACAGTGCCCTGCTTGGCTTCACACAGCCCCCTCTGTTAGCCAACTCTCACTCCTGGTCCCGTTGGGACGTGGGGGCCGAGGCAGGGCTCTCTGGGTCTGGGAGAGCCCCACCGGCTGCCCTTGGCCCATCAGAAACCACAGAAACCCCTCCTCCAGGGCTCGGGGTGGGGCAGAGGGTGTTTACCAAGTGCCCCGTCCTCTCTCCCGACTTGCCAGCTGGCGTCCTGGGTGCTCTGTTCCACTCTGGGCAACACCTTCAACTGGTCTCTGAGGCTAGACTGCTCTTCTGCTGCTGGGGGGTTTCTGTTCCTTTGATAATCTGCCCTCTAACCAGGCAAAAAGCCAGGGGTGAGAAAAAGCCCCCAGGGCTGCCCCACCTCAAGCTCCCAGAAGACTGGGCAGGCAAAAGTGAAACTTGTCACAAAAGAAAGTCCCCAAATCCCACAAGAGAAGGGGAGGGGACCTCGGAGGAAAGGGTGTTGGTCAGCTTTTGTGCCCAAGAACCAAGAAAACTGGCAGGCCAACTGTGTATGCGCGTGTGCATGTGTGTGTGCACGTGTGCGTGCGCGTGTGTGGGCACACCATCGGTTTCCCGAGAGGAGCTGGGCTGTACTCCGAACCCGCGTAGCTGTGCAGGGGCTGGCTGGAAAAGCAGCTCCGTAGAACCTGACAGGTCTGCGTTGAACCCACACCCAGCCGCTTGCCGAGAGGGAGACTGTACGGCTCTCCCCGAGGCGGAGGCCAGCATTCCGCACAGAGGCCAGCTCGTCCGTCCATGCCACCACCCCATGCTCCACCTGCGCGTGGATGTTCAGAACCGACCTGGTGCCCTGAGCACCAGGAGTTCTGGTGAAGACCCAGAAGGCCGGACCTCAGCCCAAGGGACAGCCATGTCAGGGCTGGGCTCAGGGAGCCCCCTCCGCCCTCCCTGTCACGCTAGGCATCTCAGGGAAGCTAGGGAGACCACACTCCGCGGGTCTGGCACCTGTGTGGCCGGCATGTGTTCCACGTGGACAGCAAACACGGACACGCCCAGAGCGCGTGTGCCTGGTGGACACCAGCCCTTTTACTTCCGGTTCTTCTCTCTCCTCGGGATATTTGGCGGTTTTTTCCCCAGGGCTTGTCCTGAGCCTGTGCCTTAATACCTAAGAAGAGAATAATGAAACTGGGGTGATGTGACGTCGGGGAAGACTGCTCACCCCGGTACTCAGCCAACGAGGGACGGGGGAGGGACTTGTGCGCTGGTAATAAATTGCTTGTGGTAGCCATTCGGGCGTGCCTGCCCTTCAGACACCCAGTCTTGCAGGACCGCCATTAAAGGCTTGCTTCCTCCGCCCTCGTGTCTCCGTGGCCATTCTTCGGCACTGGACGGGCGAGCAGGTTTCTCACAGGTCTGGAGATTCTTTGTCCTGAAGATTTGGGCCATAAAAACCATTATCTTCTTCCTGGAATGTGGCGCGGCCTGGAAAAAGCCTATGCTTCAGGTTATTGGCATCTTAAAAATTTAGTCCAGTTTGGCCTTTACTCTCAATCCTCAGGGCCTTTGTCTCCTACCTCAACAAGCAGGCGTGAATCACTGCCATCCATCCGAGTCCAGTGATGTAACTGCAGCCATTAGTGAGTGCACGCGTGTGTCCTGCAACAATTAAAATAATCATAACAAGGATAAATAAAATTAAATAGTTATTTAACAATAATGGGAGTAGTGGGACCAGCAGATGGCATAGTGATTACGTCACCAGAGTCCCACATGGCCGATCACGTTTCGAGTCCTGGACCCAGCAGCTTCAAACTCACACCAGGCACCTGTGTGTGCGTGCCCAAGATCCGGGAGGAGGTTGGAGAAGGACTGCAGCGTGGCCATCCTCCCTGGGGGGTGATTTCTTGCTTTCTGTCTCTCTGTCTCCCCAGCAAGTGCACATGCCCTATAGCAAAAATCTCTCTAAAAAGAAAATAAATGAGTAATGGGACTAGTAATGCTTAATTTGCATCTGCTGGCCCCTCTAGGATTTTTAGTATGTCTTTGAAAGTAATATCCTAGTTACAAAGTGCTGATGGAGTCCCAGGCTCCGCTGACCCTCGGTGACTTCATCAGCCCCGTAGCAACACCGTGAGGCAGGCCTTACAGTGAGTGGTGGAGTTTGCAAGGTCCACGAGTCCTGGAGTGTTGGAGGCAGCATCAGGTTTCAAAGCATGCTCTGAACAGCTGTCCCCATGAACTCCAGGCCACCTATAGCAGGGTCCCCCTGCCGCCCAGTGGGCCCCACAGAGTCCTGGCGGGTTTCTGGATGAGGAAGTGTTGGGTTTCCTACTGTAGGATTGACTGGCCTTTGTGCTCAGGGTCTGAAATCCCGGCTCCTGCTCTCTGGCGCCCCCTGGTGAGCCTGCAGGATGCCTCCCTCTCCCCAACCCGCCCCAGCTGGTCCTTTTTACTGAACTCAATGTTAACACCCTGCTTTGGGGTTGCTGGGGAGCTGACCTGGGATTCACACATTTCCCCCAGTGTTTATTTGGGATCATGCAGCGGCTTTATAGAAGTTGGCGAGTGAAGCAAGGAAGCTTACAGACTCAGTGGGGCATGGGGAAAAAGAAGGTGCAGGAGGTGGGGAGAGCGCCGGGTCAGAGTCTGGCTTCCCAGGGCTTATTTAGTGAGTTTAGTTGTTTCTTGCTTTCTCCCATTAGTTAATTGCCTCGTTTCCCCTATATACAATGGGACTAGTAGGGCCGCAGGCAGTGTGGAGGTTAAAGAGCCAGGTCCCCATCTGTTGACAACCGTTTGCATCCCGCGTGGTGACTTGCTTTCCGCTTCCCCTCTCTTGCTGTCTCTCTCTCTCTCTGGTGAGTGCGTGTCCTGTAGCAAATTTAAAAATAATAACAATGATAAAATAAACTTAAATAAATAATAATTATTTTTTTAAATTTTGCTTAATTCGCAGTTCTGAAAGTCGCCTAAGAGGCAGTCTAAGTGGTGGGGTCGCTTCTTGGATAGTGACAGGTGTCACTATCAGACCCTTAGTGAGAGCCAGGTATGACTCAGACTCAGACACAGACGCGCCCATCTCCCGTCCGCATTTACAAGTAGAGCGGCCAGAACAAAGGGAAAGAAGTGTCTGCGGAAAACGGTTTTATCTCGTGGACGTGTTTCTTGGAGAAAACAAAAAGCCCAACTTAGGTTGCAGTGTGTGGATTAACCATTGATGGTTTCTAAAGGCTTGGAAATGTCCAGTTATCTGGTTACCTCTGAAATAAAGGTAGTTGCATGCCCTCTGTGTAGGATTTCTGGGCCCCATCTGACTAAGGGGCTGCTGTGCCTCCCAGAACCTCGGGGTCGGGTTCCCACTCCTCCCAGCCGAGTGCTGCAGACGTGAAATCGCTGGAAGAAATCTCACTCCCAGAGCTAAGAAAAAAAGGTTAGAATCGTAACGATGGCGGCATCTGACATTGGAGCTGCAGACACTGTCAGCAGCCTTCCGGGCACTCCATATAGGTGGACACAGGGAATGCTGTTTATTCTCGAAGAAAGGAAAGTCCAGGCAACGCCCCGGGGTCCCAGCTCTGAAATGCCCTCCTTCTCTGGCCTTCCTCGATTTGCAGGCTCCGGGGCTCCCTGCAGGTGGCGCTGCTGCAGCGTGGCCCGGCTGCTCCCCGCCGGGGGCTGGTGAGCCTGCGCCTCGCCCTGGGCTCCGGTTCAGGCAGACTCCCATCAGACACTGCGCAGAAGGCCTGGCGGCAGGTACTGTGCCGGCAGCGTTGGCCCAGCCGCTCCGTGGCATTCTGATTGATGCCCAGGCTGGATGTGACCTTTTCAAGCCCAGTTTCCTGTGGAAAGACAGCTCAGAAAATGGCTCTGGCTGCGTGTGTGCGTTTGTGTCGTACGCGTTCACGTGCGTGTCCTGCACACTCTGAATGACTCTTCAGATACACTCTTTGTTCCTCTCGAATTGAATTCAGGGGTCTCTAAGGTAAAGACCAAAGCAAACCCCACGTCCAGAACCCTTAGCAGGAGGAAGACACGGGCTTCTCACGTCTGAAGGACCCTAAAGATCCTCTTAATTCTAGTAGTTCAAATAGTTGTACAAAGTCGGCAGGTGTAGCCAGGCCCATGATGCCCCGGGCGGGGGTTGGGGGTGGCAGTGTTTCAGTTGAGAAATTTATTTTTAAATTTTGTTTTTATTTATTATTATTATTATTATTAGGCATTTTTCTTTTTTTTGCTATAAGACATGTTTGCTTACTAGAGAGAGAAAAAGTGAGAAAGTACCCACAGGGGGCATGGTCGTGCTGTCAACCCTTCTGCTTCATTCTCCTTTTAGAAATATTTTGGGCACGCGTGCACACACACCTGGTGTGTTTCTCAAGCCACTGGGTTTAGCACTCAAACCACACAGTCAGCATGTGGGGTCCATTTGCCTTAAACTTCATGCCACCTGCTGCCCCAGCCAAGGATATTCTTTTCTACACAGTACCTGTTAAGTACAAGATATCCTTTTTCTTAAAGTTTATATTTTTTTAAATTTATTCTATGAATGAAAGAGACTGAGACACAGCAGCCCTAACAGTTTCAATGCCGTGATCCCCCTCCAGCGTCAGGCAGCCCAGAGTGTGGGCACACGCACACTTCATGTACTCAGGGAAGCCTCTGGTCACAGCCCAGCATCCTTCCCACCTGGGTTGGCCTTGCAGAGGGTCACATTCTCCCACTGCACGGCTGTCTGGCCTCAGTGCAAGATTCCAAGAGACATTCATGGTGACTTCACGGTCTAACTCTTGGGATTTGAAGGAAGAATCACCGCTGGAGAGAGAAATGAGTGAAAAGCCGACACATCAATGATTGCAGAGCTAACCTGCATGCCAAGAGTGTTTTCAGAAGTTCCCTAAACCCAGTGGAGTCAATGCGGTAAGTTCACAGGACTGAAATGTGTCCTAAAATACGTGCCTGAACCAATTTTGGTAACCTCATACCTGAATATGAGCTATACTATCACAAGGGTGAAGGATGATCTGTACATGGAAGCTGAAGACACAGGGAGACGGAGAGTTGGAATGTGTGTTTTCCGTCGTGTCCAGGAGGAGTGGCCCAATTCCACAAGAGCATTCTTGTTCTTCATTTAGAAATGCCTCTAAGGAGAGGACATTTTCGCAACTTGCTTTTGATGGATAGAAGTGTGCCTTGGTAAATGTGTTTAATTTTTGCTGCTCTGGTCCTGTGCCCCAGCTCAGCTTTGTGCCCTGAGAGCTCTCTTGCACTGTGCACCCCATGGAGTATCCTAGGGAGATTCTGGCCCACGTTCTCCATCTGCAAATGCTTCTTATTCTAAGGTCTGCATTGTTTGGTCAACATGTGCCATGAGGATTTGGCTAGACTGTCTCCTAGAGCTTCATCAACTCTAAATGGATGGATAAAATTACATTTCTGGACTTTAAACCCGGATCGCCCACTTTGAACCATGGAGACTATGCGAGTTTCTTCCCACACTAGGGGTCCTGCCCACAGGCCAGTCAATCATGCTGAAACTTGCACCCCTTTCTCGGTTGTAATAAGCATGTCTTCCAGTTTATTGGTATTTGGTATTCATTGGCTTAGAAGTCTCTACAGGATTTTGTGTTTTTTTTTAGTTTGTTTGTTTGTTTTTGTTTTTGTTTTTTCAAAGACTGGATAATTTTAAAAGAATGGAACAGAAGTTTATTTCCACAGTTTTCCGCATACAGATTTTGGTGGATTCAAATGGTATTGTTTTATTTGTCTGATTGGTTGGCTGGTTGAAACTGGTTGATTGGCTCGCTGGCTGGCAGGTTGGTTGCACGGTTGGTTGGCTGGTTGGGTGGTTGGTGTTGGTTGGCTGCTTGGTTGACTTGTTGGCTGCCTGACTGGCTAATCGATTGGCTGGTTAATCGGCCGATTGGCTGGTTCGTCTGGTTCTCCCTAGGCCTCCTGCACTGCTGCTGTTCTGGGATTCTCTCTGCCAGGAAACTCTGGGAATTTTTCCCCCTCTCTCCTAGTTGGTTCCTTATTTTCCAAATACTTCATATTCTCTTTCTTTGCTTCTTCTTCTTTTTTTAAAAAAATTAACTTTATTTATTTACTTATTGACTTTAATTTGGCCAGAGAGGGACAGAGAGAGACAAAGAAAAGGAAAGTGAGAATGCAAACTGCCAGGTTCGGGACTCAAGCCGCAGTTGGCCATGTGGGAGTCCAGCACCCTTAGTCACCATGCCACCGGGACCAGCAGTTAGCGTAATGGCTATGTCGCTGGACTCCCACGTAGTCGACCGCGGTTTGAGTCCCAGACCCGGTGGCTTAAACTCACGCCGGGTGCGTGTGCGTGCGTGCCCAAGATCCTGAGAGGAGAATGGAGGAGAAGGGATTGTGGCATGGCCATCCCCCCTGGGGGGTGATTTCTCGCTTTCTGTCTCTCTATCTCTCTCTGTCTGGCGAGCACACGCGCCCTATAGTGAAAACCTCTCCAAAAAAATAAAAAGAAAAGAGAAAAAAAAAAAAAAGAAAAAAAAATCACCATGCCACCTACTGGCCCCTTTCTTTGCTTCTTAACTCATCTTGGTGAAGAACAGCAGGTTTTTGTGAAAAGGAACATAAAAATTTAAATTTGGGGACCTTGCAATATTTGAAAATGGCTTTATTCTATTCTATTTTATTATCTCTATATCTTTAGCTATAGTGCATGGGATTCCAGCTAAGAAATCATTTCTCCAGCATTCCAAAGGCATCCATAGTCTTCAACATTCTGGGGTTGCTTTGGGGGCCATCCCCTGCTTCTGTCTTTAAGGTCATAGTCATTTCTGAGATGTCTGATCATTTTTTTTTCCCTTGGAGAGGTTTTTGCTATAGGGCGTGTGCTCTCGCCAGAAAGACAGAGAGACAGAAAGCAAGAAATCACCCCCCAGGGAGGATGGCCACACCGCAATCCCTTCTCCTCCATTCTCCTCTCGGAATCTGGGCACGCATGCACACATGCCCAGCGTGAATTTAAGCCACCAGGTCCAGGACTCAAACCGCGGTCAACTACACGGGAGTCCAGCGACATAGCCATTATGCCAACTGCTGGTCCCGATAATTCTTAATTGTTTATTCACATCTAAAAGTGGACCCTAAAATATTTGTTTGAAGTTTGGTGTTCATGGATGAGAATTTTCTACTCTTTAGCTTTTCTGCGGATGATCAGGTGGGAAATGCTTTGTTGGAAAACTCCCCAAGGCCATTAGCTGCGTTTTCTTCTTGTGCTCATTAATTTCCCCACAGAAAAATCTTCCAAGGGGTGAGTGTTACCATTCAATGTGTGATTGTTCATTGCATGAACATGTTTGCTTGTTCCTCCATGTTCTACTGAACTGGGTGCCCCACATTCAAAGGGAGGGTCAGCCTCCAGTTTTCTGCCGATGTATGGTAGGGGCAGTTGTTTGGTTGTACATTGGAGGGAAGGGACTTCTGAAGTGTACCTACCCTTAAAATCACTTCAATGGATACTCCTTTTGTCCCAACCTAGTACCCTGTTTTCAAAGGTACCTGGAACCTCCAGTCCCTGTGCCTTTTGGAGTTTGTAGTGTGAATGGTTTTGGTTCTTTTTGGCTTCTGTTTCCATTCCTACTCCCCGCTCTTGAGGTCTTAGGGTCTACTCTGATTGGAGGGTAAAACACCATTTGTCTGTCTGATGTCTAGCCTCCAAAATGACGTCTATACTACACATCTATACTACATGTCTGTACTACGCGTCTGTACTACACGCCTATTCTACACGTCTGTACTACACGTCTATACTACACATCTGCTATTCCCCTCATAGTGTGGAGCCTTACTCTCTATTCCTTTATTCAAATAGGAGCAAAAACAAATGTGTATGTTCAATCTGTCATGCTTAAACATAGATCTTTTCATATATTTATGTGCTGACGTGGTTTGAATATGTCCTCTCAAAATTCATGTGTTGAAGTTTAGCTGTGATGGTATTAAGAGGGTAGAAACATAATCTAACTATGGGATTAGAAATTGGAGCTTTGGGAGTGACTAGGATTAGATAAGGTCATCAGGGTGTGGACCCTATGACTGAGTACAGGTGAGTTTGTAAGGAGAGACCGAGCAGAGATTCACAGACAGAGACATGTGAGCTCTTGCCATGTGATGCCCCGTGCCACCTTGGGACTCTGGAGAGTCCCCACCAACAGCACAACTTTCATCAGATGCATCCCCTTGACCTTAGACCTCCAAAATCATGAATGAAATCCACCTCTATTCTCATAAATCACCCTGTCTTAAGTGTTCAGTTATTAAGTAATGGAGAGTGGAATAAGACACATGCCATTTTTTAATTTCAGTCTTTGGAATAATTATTTAATTGTATTTATTATTATTATTATTATTATTTTAATTGATCAGAGCGAAACAGAAGGAAAGTTGGTAAAGCAAGCCACCAGATCTGGGACTTGAACCACAGTTGGCCATATGGGAGTGTCCAGTGCCCCAACCACAATGCCACCTGCAGGCCCCTTAATTTCATTTTTTGACTTATCTGTTCATGTTCTTTCTCCTCTGGTAAGATTGCTCATCTTTCTTTACTAATATTTAAGAGCTGTTTACGTACAAAGAGAGATGATAGTTTTAACTCTTACTATGCTTTCATTTTGATAATACTTTCTTAAAAAGCATATTATGGACCAGCAAATGGCCTAGTGGTTATGTTGCTGGACTCCCACATAGTCAGCCATGGTTTGAGTCCATACCTGGCGGCGCAAAACTCACACTGGGAGTGTGCATGCCTAAGATACCGAGAAAAGAATGGAGGAGAAGGGATTGCAGAATGGCCGTCCCCCTGGGGGGGTGGTGATTTCTCACTTTCTATCTCTCTGACTCTCTCTGTCTCTGGCGAGCGCACATGCCCTACAACAAAAATCTATAGAAAACCCCGCATATTATAAATTATATGGTGGACTAGTTATAAATGAATACTGGCGAGAGTTTTTAGTGCGCGCATTTGTGAAGTGTGTGAATCAAAGCCTGAATGGTATTGTGGCACACCGTATGAATGGAAGTTTGTAACAGCTTGGTTAAAGTGGAGAACTGGTCAACCACACATGGAATACAAACATAAGGAACTCTGAGCTCCTGCCCGCTGATGGTAATACCATACTCATGTTCAAGAGTGTTTTGGGCTGGCCCCATGGCCTGGTGGTTAAGGGAGTCATATTCCACATGGCCAGCCCTGAGGTTTGAATCCCAACCCAGGTGGCTTGAAATATGATACCATATAAATAAATAAATACTGTACATATGATCATAAGTGCCACAGCCCTGACAGGACGGAGAAAGGCAGGAGAAGGGATGGTGGTGTGACCACACCATGCTGGGGGCTCGCTTTCTGCCTCTGACCCCCCCTCTCTCTGTCTTTCTCTTGCCATTGCACATACTATCTTGTAAATTTGGGGGTTATATTGTTTGGCAATAGAGCACTTATGCTCACTAGAGAGAGAAAGAGAGACAGTGAGAGAGGGAAAGTGAGAAACTACCCTCCAAGGGGAACGGCCATGCTTCAATCCCCTCTCTTCCATTCTCCTCTCAGGATTTTGGGCACGCATCTACATGAGTGTATTTTTCTTTAAGAATAAGTTGTATATAATGTGTGGTATGATGAAAACAACAGTAAGTCATTATTTATTGAACATTTACTCTGCTCCAAATACTGTTCTAAGCCCTCATTTGATCCTTGCCACATCCTTGTGGATAATAAATACAATCTCCCCATTTCACAAGTGAAAAAACTGCAGCTTAGAAAGATTGACTTGCACAAAGTCATACATACATACATGTGGTTTTCAGGCCATAGGGTCTGGGATTCAACCACAGAGCCAGCCACGTAGGATTCAATGCCCTAACCACCATGCCACCTGCAAGCTTCTATTTTGCAAATAAAATAGCTTACGGGAGCTGGCAGGTGGCGTGGTGATTGGGGCTCTGGACTCCCACATGGCTGACCATTGCAGCTTGGTTTCTCACTTTCTTTTTCTCTCTCTGGTGAACACATGCACCTGTAGCAAATTAAAAGTGATAGTGATGGTAATAATAATAAATAAATAAAAACCTATGCATGGATTTCAAAAAATTTTTAAAAACAGCTTATGACAAGAAGCCTATGAAGTGAAGAATGTTTTTCTTCCCAATTCAAGCTGTAATTGAGTTAGAAAATATTTAATGTAGGTCAGAGTCATGCCGCAATGCTAATTTTATCTTCCAATGAACACAACAGCTTTATATAATTATTATTTGAAGATTGTTTATGGGTAAAAAATGTTTTTTGAGAGAGATTTTTTGCCATAGGGCATGTGTGCTCTTTGGAGAGACATAGAGAGACAGAGAGACAGAAAGCGAGAAATCATCCCCCAGGGAGATGGCTGGGCTGAGATCTCTTCTCTTCTCAGGATTTTGGGCAAGCATGCACACGCACCCAGTGCAAGTGTTAAGCCACTGGGTCTGGGACTCGAACTGCGGTCAACTACGTGGGAGTCCAGCAACATAACCATTACACCAATTGCAGGTTCCATTGATAAAGTTTTAATTTCGCATAATTTCTAAGACTTGCATAAAAAATTTGTTAATATTATTTTGTACGATGCATTTATTTTTATTAATTTTAATTTTTGTTATTTTTATTTATCATTATTATTTTTTCTTACTTTGCTATAAGAGACGTGCACTCACCAGAAAGAGACAGAGAGAGTGGGAGGCCAGCGCCTTAACCACTACGCCCCCTGCTGGCCTTGTACAATGCATTTATACGAACAACCTTCTTTGGTACTGGAGTTTTAAAAATCAAATGGAGAAAGAGAGGATCATCAAAAGAGCCCTGAAGAGTCATCCTTCCACTGTGAAACCCAACATCAGCAACTCCACCGAGCCAACACCATCTGTCGCAGCACATTAGAAGCGTTCATTTTCATCTCGTTGGTTTCATAGTTTAGAGTACTTAACTTGCAGATTTGTGTATTAGTCAGAGAGCTCCAGAGAATTAGAACTAAAGGGTGTGTGTGTGCGCACACGTACGAGTGAGAGAGAAGGGGAGGAGAAGACGGAGAGAGGCTTATGTTGCGTTAGCTCACGTGATTACGGAAGCTGGCAAGTCCAAAGCCTGCAGAGGTGCCGTAGGTGGGGACCCAGGGAAAGTCTCTCTGCTGGCAGAATTGCTTCTTTTTTCCTTTTTAATTATTTATTTTTATTAATTATTATTATTTTACATTTCCTATAGGGCATGTGTGGTCACCAGAGAGAGACAGTCAGAGAGAGAGAGAGAAAGTGAAAAAGCAAGCCACTGGACTCACACCATGGTCAGCCGTGTGGAAGTCTAGCATCTCAACCACCATGCCACCTGCTGACCCCAGCAGAATTCCATTTTGCTTAAGGAGCATCCAGCCTTTTTTTTCTCTTATATTGGATGAGACCACCCACATTGTATTCAAAGTCTATTTTTTTTTATTTGCTATAGGGCATGAGCGCTCGCTGGAGAGACAGAGACAGAAAGTAAGAAATCACCCCCCAGGGAGGATGGCCACACCACAATCCCTTCTCCTCCATTCGTCTCTCAGGATCTTGGACACACATGCACACACGCCTGGTGTGAGTTTTAAGCCACCGGGTCCAGGATTTGAACTGTGGTTAACTATGTGGGAGTCCAGCAACATAACCATTATGCCATCTGCTGATCCCTCCAAGTCTACTGATCTGAGTATTCATCTCACCTGGCATTTGATCAAACATCAGGGCACCGTGGCCTCGTTGCATTGACGCAGGAAAGGAAACATCCCAGTTGGTTTTGGTTGTAGAGTTGCATAAGAGACACAAAGGTAAGGGCATCAACTCTTGTCTTAAATACTTTTGTGGGACCAGCAGATGGCCTAACGGTTACACTGGTGGACTCCTCACATAGTCGACCACGGTTTGAGTCCTGGACCTGGCCGCTTAAAACTCACGCCAGGCTCATGTGGGTGTGTGCCCAAAATCTCAAGAGGAGGGAACCAGCAGTTAGTGTAATGGCTATGTCGCTGGACTCCCACGTAGTCGACCGCGGTTCGTGTCCTGGACCCGGTGGCTTAAAACTCACACCGGGCGCGTGTGCGTGCGTGCCCAAGATCCCGAGAGGAGAATGGAGGAGAAGGGATTGCGGCGTGACCATCCCCCCGGGGGGTGATTTCTCACTTTCTGTCTCTATGTCTCTCTCTCTCTGTCTGGTGAGCGCACGCGCCCCTATAGTGAAAACCTCTCCAAAAAAAAAAAAAAAAAAAAAAAATCTCAAGAGGAGAATGGAGGAGAAGGGCTTGCGGCGTTGCCGTCCCCTCCTGGGGTGATTTTTGCTTTCTGTCTCTGTCTCTTTCTGTCTCTCTGGGAAGTGCAGGACCTCTATAGCAAAATATCTTTCTCTAAAAACAAACAAACAAACAAAAACAAAAACAAAAAATCCATACTTTTGCAATGTCATAATACAAACAATCTACCTCAGCACTGGAGGGGTCTCTATATTTTTTCTTTTAAAAATATCAAACTAGGCACCAGGCAGTGGGTCATTAAGGTGCTGGACTCCCAACACAGGTCGACTGTGATTCAAGTTCCAGAGGGAGCTTGGAAGTCACGCCAGGCACGTGTGCATGCAAGCCCAAAATCCCAAAAGGAAAATGAAAGAGACAGGAGTGAGGCATGGCCATCTCCCTGGGGGATCATTTCTCACTTTCTCACTGTCTCTCTTTTTTTTAATGGCAAGTGCATGCACCCTATGGCAAAAACATTTTAAAAATATCAAAACTGTCCTCAGGTTGAAGAACTCTGATTACAGAACTTAAAGGCTTGTTAAATCACCCTCCTCCACCCACAAACCCTAAGGAGTGATGGCCCTGTGAAGACAGCGTCTGCCTCCACCTCTGCAGCGACGCGAGCCCATCCTGGCCGCCTGCATGGGACCGGGGCGCCAAGGTTCCAGGAGTGTGGGTCTGACCACCTACACGCACGTGCCTGCTCTCTCAACATGTAGTAGAAGGCTCTACATTTTCTTTCTTTCCTTCCTCTTTTCTTTTCTCTCTGTCTCTCTTTCTTCTTTTGTTTGCTCTAAGGCCCACGTGCTCACCAGAGACAGCAGGAGAGGGAAAGTGAAGGCAGCCCCCACCCCGGGGGATGGCCGCACTGCAACTCCCCCTCCTCCGTTCTCCTCTTGGGATTTTGGGCAGGCACACACACGTGCCCGGCGCGTCTCTCAAGCCGCTGAGTCCGTGACTTGAACCACATGGTCGGCCATGGGGGATCTAGCGGCCTCAGCCACTAAGCCACCAGCGGGCCCTCTCTGTTTTCGTAAAAGACACTTTTTGTTCTGTGATGATTTCATTGAAACATAATCAAGTTATTTACGAAGGTCTCTGCACAGAGCTACGATATAACCTGAAAAAATTAAAAAGCAGCACAGGGATGAGCCCAGACCACCCCGAGGCGCTGGGTGTGAGTCTGTGTGTCCGGGCAGGAGATTCTGAGGCGCCCTTTCCGCCTCAGCCCAGACCTGGAGTAACACACACGTCCATGAATGTCATCTCATGCAGAGGAGGGACCCGAACTAACGGTTCTGTTAAAACGGGAAGAGCGCCTGAATCAGAGCACCCAGCCCCGTGAGCACAGATTCAGTAAGCAGCCATGTACCTACGGCCGTGAAGGCCCGGGATTGCGTAACCGGCTTCCCGTCAGGAATGCTCGGAGCTCAGCTGTAAATAGCGGCAGCGGATGGGGTTGCTCTTTAACTGGGTCATTCCCGAGTCTGCATGATTTACTTTCTTTGAGCCGTCGCCGTTTCTTACTTCAGAGTCGGCCTCTGTGACGATGACGCGAAGTGACAGGCTCACGGCAGACTTCCAAAGAGCGGCCCTCGCGATCACTTTCTCTCTCCTCTCTGTCTCTCTGTCTCTCCTCTGCTTTCTTTCTGTCTCTCTACCTCTGTCTCTGTCTCTCTGCTCCTGCCTCCTTCTCTCCCGCCCTTCCCCCACGCCCCCATCATCATCTGCATCCTTGCTCTGTCAAAACCCCTCGCCAAGGCGGGCAGTGGGGGGCTCCCATCATGGGCTGGGCCTCAGAGCCGTCTCTGCTCTGGTCACCCTCCCTGGACTAACGTCCCGCCTGGGCTTGGAGCAGGCCGACTCTCCCAGGGCTACTCGTCTTCTTCCCTGAATTCGGAACTGATGATGAGGGCACGACGGAGTGTGACAGTAGACTGGAGACACACAAAGCTGGGACACTAAGGCGATGGAGTGGACCAAGAGTGTCCCAGCTTCCCTACGGAGCCTGGCTCTGTAAGAGCGCCTCCTAGCTTCAGAAGGGAGATGGACATGGCAGGGACTCCTCACACTCCCTTCGTCTGGTGCCGGGTAGGGTCTTCTGTCTCCAGATCTCCGCCCTCCCAGCCCCATCACCGGGGCACGATACGACGTGGGCAGGGGACGGGAACCTCCATTCCCAGTGGTGGCACTGGTGGCAGGTCGGAGCTGACTCTGTCAGTGCCTCTCTGCCTGACCCACCACCTTCAGCTCTGCATTCCAGGAAGCCCAGCTTCGTGGCCCAGCCTCCCAGAGCTCCCCTCAGCCCACCCTCCAGCCATGCACATTCCACCTCCCTTCCAGAAGCATCTGGCTCTTTTGGGGGTCCCTTGAGCGGGGGGCACCACCCAGCCCTGACCCACGTGTTCTGGCACGGAGCACGGCTGGAAAAGCTTCCTGTTGTCCTCACAATCTCGTGGGGCAGGCACACTGGCCTGGGTCCCCTCCTGGTGGGAGCTCTACCTGGCCTGGTGTGGGCTGTCTGTGGCTGTTGGATGGCCACATGTCACTTGCCAGGCAGGGAGCTACTCGAGGGTCCCCAGGGCTGTGCTCCACTGTGCACCTCTCGTGTCCCGCACAGGACGGGCCTCCAGTGCGTTCCCAATAGACGTTTGCCAGGTGTGCTGACTCCGTGTTTGAACACTCAGGCAGTAAGCAAGCGGTACCATGATATGATTCGCCATCCTCCAGGGTAAAGAATCACGGGTTATCCTCTCACTTCAGCTACCCATCATTTAAAAACGTCTTGCTGTAGGCTGCATGTGCTTATGGAAGGAAGAGAGGCGAGCAGGAGGGTAGAAAGCTCCCCAGGGGAGATGGCCACCCCACAATCCATTTTTCTCCATTCTCCTTTCTGGATTTTGGGTATATAAGCCACTGGGTCTAGGACTCGAACCACAAAGACAGCCATGTGGGATCCAGCCGCCTTAACCACCACAGCACCAGCTGGCCCGAGTCAGTCCTTCATCTAATGAGCCGTGTTTGGGACTGCTGCCGTGCACTGAGGTTGTAAATGAGACGACACAGTCCCTGCCTTGTTGAGCCGATCAGGGAAGACACTCAGGTGACCGGGGTCTCAGTAGGATGTGACAAGAGTGCTCCTAAGGGACCTCAGCACCAGAGCACAGAGGCCGGGCAGGAAGGACACTGGGCAGCGGGCACAGTGTGCTCGTGGGCCTGGGATGAGCGAGACCTCAGGTCCAAAGCCTAGTTTCCCCCCTAATTCCCAGGGGTGGGGGGACCTTTTTGAGGTACCTAAGGAGAAATCCCACCCTCACTCTTCAAGTGTCCCACGGGGGTGGCGTGCCCCACGAGGCTGCCCAGGGACAGAGGCAGGTGCGAGGGCGTCTGCAGAGCCAGCTCCCCTTTGCTCCAGGATGCTGAGGGGGGCTCAGCATTCATCTTGCCGGCACCAGTGGCCATCACTCGCCCAGAGAGCTTCCCTCCGTGCCGTTCTGGTGATGGCGACGCAGCACCGTGCGGGTCGAGGGCTGTGAGGGGCCCGTGCTGCTAGAGCGCTCCCTGCACCCAAAGCGAGGTTTTCACACCCCAGTCCACCCCCAGCACCCTCCCACACACAGCGGCCGTGACTAACCTGCACGCCTCCATGCACCTGCTGACGGCAAGGTGGGGCGCATTTAAACAATATTGCAGATGGCATAGTGGTCAAGGCACTCCCACATGATCAGCCTCGGTTCAAGTCCCAAATCCAGGGGCTTGAAACTCATGCTGGGCATGTGTGCATGTTTACCCAAAATCCTGAGAGGAAAGTGAAGGAGAAGGGATTACAGCGTGGCCATCCCCTCTGGGGGGTGATTTCTCGCTTTCTGTCTCTCTGCCTGTCCAGTGAGTACACGGCACCCTAGAGTAAAAGTGTCTTCAAACAAAGAAACAAAACAATATTGTGGGTCTTTGTGCTTCAGTAGCGGTTATATGCCCCAGGAGATGCTGATTTCTCCAGGGGACAAGTCCCCCACCCCGCTTGCCTGGAGGAGTCCCCTGCCTCCATGGGGGCAGGGAGCTTAGACCTGCCCCAGCCTCGCTCCTTCGGAGTGGAGCCCAGCGTCTGCGATCTCAGCTCTGTGTACCTGGGGCCCAGCGTCTGCGATCTCAGCTCTGTGTACCTGGGGCCCAGCGTCTGCCCATCTCAGCTCTGTGTCCCTGGGGCCCAGGGTCTGCCGATCTCAGCTCTGTGTACCTGGGGCCCAGCGTCTGTCCATCTCAGCTCTGTGTACCTGGGGCCCAGCGTCCGCCGATCTCAGCTCTGTGTACCTGGGGCCCAGCGTCTGCCGATCTCAGCTCTGTGTCCCTGGGGCCCAGGGTCTGCCGATCTCAGCTCTGTGTCCCTGGGGCCCAGCGTCTGTCCATCTCAGCTCTGTGTACCTGGGGCCCAGCGTCCGCCGATCTCAGCTCTGTGTACCTGGGGCCCAGCGTCCGCCGATCTCACTCTGTGTACCTGGGGTCCAGCGTCCGCCGATCTCAGCTCTGTGTACCTGGAGCGGCGCCGTCTTCCCACCTCAGCCCCGTGCACAGAGCTGCCCTGCTGTGGCCGCGTCTGCCGTCAGCCCGCTCACCCCGCTGCCCAGGTGCTGCTGCGGGCTCTGCTGGCTGCGGGCAGCTCCCGCCAGCGTGCCAAGCCACCGGCCATCCCACAGATGCCTCACTGTGCCATGCGCTGTCTAGAGGCTTCCAACCCCGGCTAACGGATCTGCCTTCCGAGTGCTTGCAAATCCTCAGACCCACTCAGGAGCCTACGGGGAGCCCAAGGCCCTGGAGCGGGTGGCTTGCATGGGTTAGTACGAGATTCTAATTCCGCGCCTGGACCCCGGTCTTCCCTGACTCTCTGGCTGGCTGAGGATCCTCGATTTTGTCTCTGAAGTGACCTGGGACCTTCCGTTTTGTCATTTCATCACAAAGACACTCCCTAGACATGGGTCTGGGACCTACCTTTTTTCTTCCCTTCCAAAGGTTCTTGCTCTGTCATGATCCTCTTACCTCACCCTCCAGAGAAGCTAGGCCCACGGGTGTGCACCCTGCACTGGGCTGCTAGGGTCCGCTGTGACCCAGCCGGGCCTCTGCCTGGCCCCAGTCCTCGGAGCACAGCACCTGCCAGTGTGCCAGCACAGCTGGGCCCGGCCTGCTCCTTGTCACACTTTCCCTCTGCCACGACAGCCCTCGGGGGCCTGCGCCCTTCTCTGCTCCCCGGCCTTAGGGGGGACCTTGCCAGGGCCGTCATGTGGCTTTGTATAGCCCAGCTTCTCACAGGGGCGACTCGTGCTTCCAGGAATTGGAGCACGCATGCTTCCCCCGCTCCTGTCAGGTACAGCCAAGGCCCGGGCAGCCTGCGTCAGACACACAGACGACTTGGGAAGTCGAGAGAGGGCAGGTGGGCCAGGGGCCTTGGGACCCAAGGGTCACAGGCCAAATCGTGTCCCCCCAAATCCATATGTTGAAGTCCATCCTGACCCCCAGGACCACAGAATGGGACTGTATTTGGAGACAGGGTCTTCGCAGAGTAATTACAGTAAAATGAGGCCCCTGGGGTGGACCCGAATGCAGCACAGCTGGAGTCTTTGTGAGAAGAGGAGATCGGGACTGGACACACAGGACAGCCTGTGAAGAATCGGCCTGCCGGACACACAGGACAGCCTGTGAAGAATCGGCCAGTCGGACACACAGGACAGCCTGTGAAGAATCGGCCAGCGGCACCTACAAGCCCCGGAGAGAGACCTCGGAAGGAACCAGCCCTGCTGACACCTTGAATGGGGACTTCCAGCCTCCAGAACCACACAACCACCCACCTCTAGGTTTAAGCCCCTCAGTCTGGGGTGCTTGTTACCACAACCCTGGAAAATGAATGCACCAAAGAGTTACTCAGATTGGGGAGAGTTTCTTGAGTTTTCTTTTTGTCTTGTATATTCCATGTGAAGAGCTCTGCTTCCTGCCAGCAGCCTGGGACACCAGCAGGCATAGGTGAAAGGAAAGAACAGTCCCTGCAGGACAAAGAAGTTTTAGACAATAACTCTGCTCCACCCAAACATAGTAAAAAAATGGTGGCCTTCCTCTGTCCTCGCAGCCCCAGGACTGCGCAACCCCCCCCCCCCCAGACTGTGACAGGCACCCCAGTGCTCCCCTGGGGCTGTGTCCTGGAAGGCCAAGAGGGTGCAGGAATTTTCACCCCTGGAGGTGGCAGTGACCCTCCCTTCCCTACGGTCACTGAAGGCGCACGGGGAGCTGGCCAGGACACGCCTAGCTCTCTCAGCCAGGACGTGGCAGGGAGGTCTAGAGAGGGGCTGAAACTCTCCTTGTTCCACAGAAACGAGGAGCCCACTCCTCAGGTGTTCCCAGAGGCCGACTGGGGAGCCTGGACTTCTACTCTCACCTGGCATTGCCCCTTAATCCGGCTAAGGTGGTGTCAAAAGAACAGCCAAATTAGCCCACTGGTTTAGCTAACTCGATGATGGGAGTAGCCCCAGGTAGCCCCAGGCAGTCACTCAGCATGTCGAGACCCAGGAAGATCTCAAATTGAATGCCCGGAGACCATCCATAGAGCCAGCCCCGAATGAAGAGATGTTAGAATTGTCTGATGAAGATATTTCAAGGTTTATAAAACAGCCAGTAAACATGCTTCAGTGGGCAATTTCAAACAAGTCTGAAATAAATGGGGGAAAAAAAAAAAAAAAAAAAACAGAAAGACTCAGCCAAGAATAGAAAGCCTTATAACAAAGGAAAACGCTGTATAACGCAGCGAGCACCCTAGAGTTTGCAGTTTACATCGTAACTAGTTATATCCACTCTCAAACCTCACCTTGCTGCTTTGGCGTAGTACAGGAGCCTTATAATACAGGTTCCTTATCATAGAGGCTACTTTGCTTAGTAGTATGCAAATAAAGCTAAAGTTCCAGATGGAGTAAATCATTTTCCAGAAAAACTAAAATTTACAAAACCAGGGACCAGCAGATGGTGTAATGGTTACCTTGCTGGACTCTCACGTAGTCAACCACGGTTTGAGTCCTGGACCTGGCAGTTTGAAACTCATGCTGGGTGTATGTGAGTATGTGCTCAAAATCCCAAGAGAGAATAGAGGAGAAGATATTGTGGCATGGCCATCCCCTTGAGGGATAATTTCTCACTTTCTGTCACTCTGTCTTTCTCTGTCTCTGGTGAGTACATGTACCCTGTAGCAAAAATCCCTCTAAATTTTTTTTTTTTTTTTTACAAAACTAATTTTAGGAGAAGAAATCTGAGCAGATCGATTATAACAAAAGAAATAGAGAAATTTATCCAAGAGCTACCTGCTAGCTATCGACAATCCTTCACTGAAGCTCTTAGAAGAACTAGGCTTAAAGGTTTCACGGGGAATTCCACCTAGCCTCTAAGAAACAACTCCCATGCAGTTTCAAAGGTCCTAGTGCACGGAAAAGGAAATAATCTTTTAAAATCTTTGTATAAACTTTGCAAATCGAAGCTAACAATGGTGACGCAAAAAGAAAGCTACAGACCAAGCCGTCAGGCCACAGTTGCCGTGTGGGTTGGGCTTCTCTGGAGCAGGGCACCCCAGCTGCTCAGGGGCTGTCATCCTCCCCCGCAGTGCCAAGGTCTCCCGGCCCGTCCTCGACTGGGAAACACAGCACTGCCCAAGCGAGGCTGCCCCAGCTGGGCTCTCACAGGCTGCAGGCTTTCCAGGGCAGCAGATGCCGCCCCACCCCACGGTGCCAGCAGAGCCCACACTGCCCGGGTCATCTGCACACCCCGGTGCTCCTGGACTGTCGAGTGCTCCCTTGCATCACAGACGTGGGCCACATGGGAAAACACCAATGACAACAGGGCAGAAAACTATTCCTGTTTTGAGTCATCTCTTGTTGAGAAGCACGGGGGCCAGGAGAGTGCCAAGTTCACCCAGCGGAGAGGAATGAGACGTAGCAGTACCGGGCACCTATCCAGGCCAGGCCTTTCCCCAGGTTACTTAATTCTCACATAGATCCTGCGAGGTACAGGTTACAACTCCAATTAAAGAAGAAAATTAATGTTTTTTAGGGATATTTGTTATAAGGTGCATGCACTTGCCGGAGAGACAGAATGAGACAGAGAGACAGGAAGCGAGAGATCACCCCTGAGAGGGGATGGGCATGCCACAATCCCTTCTCCTCTGGTCTACTTGGGGCGCACATACACACACGCCCTGCACAAGTTTCAAGCTGCCAGGTCCAGGACTTTAACTGTGGTTGACCACGTGAGAGTCCAGAATCTTAACCACTTTGCCACCTGCTGGTCCCCAATTTTAAAAAGTTTTAAAGGTGGCATGGTGGTTAAAGCACTGGACGCCCCCAGGATAGACTGCAGTTTGAGTCCCAGACCTGGTGACTTGTTTTTTCACTCTCTCTGTCTCCCTCTGGTGAGTACATGTGCCTTATAGAAGATAATAATAATAATAATAATAATAATAAAATTAAAGAATTATTTAAATTTTTAAAAATTGTAGCAAAATACGCATACCACACAATTCAGTATCTTAACCACGTTTTTTAAAAAGATTTTTTATTGCTATAGGGCACGTATGGTTGTCAGAGAGACAGAGAGAGATAAAGAGACAGAAAGTGAGAAATCACTCCCCAGTGGGGATGGCCACATCATAATCCCTCCTCCTCCATTCTCCTCTCGGGATTTTGGGCGTGCGTGCACATGTGCCCATCGTAAGTTGCCAGATCAGGCCCTTGAACTGTGGTCGCAGAGACTTGAACCGTGGTTGACTACATGGGAGTCCAGCGACATAATCATTATGCCAACTGCTGGTCCCCACCTTAGCCACGTCTAGGTGAATGGTTCAGTGATATTTACTACATACTGAGTATGCCCCGTGTTGAGTAATCAGCCAGCAGCCGTCTCTCATTTTGTAAATCTGCAGCTCTGCATCATTAACTCCCCACCACTTCCCCAGCCCCTGGCAACCACCTCCCTACCTTCTATCTATAAATTTGACTACTTTAGATATCTCAGACAAGTGGAATCATACAGTGTCTGTCTTTTTTGTGACTGAGTTATTTTGCTTAATGTCCTCAAGGTTCATCCATTTTGTAGCATGTGTAAGAATCCCCCTCCTTTTCAAAGCTGATTGATAGTTCATTGTGTGTACATAGCACATCGTCCTTATCCAATCACCTGTCATTTCTCCATCCTGTTGGGATTCGGGACACACACTCACATGTGCCTGGCATGTTTCTCAAGCCACTGGGGCTGGGACTTGAACCACATGGTTGGCCTTAATCTCTAGGCCACAGGCTTGTTCCTTTTTTTAATGTAACACCTATCCTAGTGGGTGTGACAGCATAGCTCATTATGGTTTTAACGTGCATTTTCCTCATGAGTAGTGACAGAATAGCTTTTCATGTGCTCAGTGTACTCCATGTGCCATTTGCATAACTTTTTTTGCAGAAATGTCTATTCAAGTCCACTGTCCTTTTTTAAACCTTTGGGTTTTTAGGTTGAGTTGAGTTTTTGCAGAGTCATTTGTTAGAAAGACCACGGCGATTTTTTGTGAAGAGTTGGAGACGGAGCGGTTGTGTCCGCATTTCCTACCTCCAGCTGCAGTCGGTGTCTGCCTAGAACTTGGGAGCGAGAGATTCAGAATCGAATCTCTTTTCCCTCACCTTCTTGCTTTTTGGCTTTGTGAGGAATCTTATCATCAATCGCAATGGCCAGCAATGTTACCAACAAGACAGATCCTCGCTCCATGAATTCCCGTGTATTCATTGGGAATCTCAACACTCTTGTGGTCAAGAAGTCTGATGTGGAAGCAATCTTCTCGAAGTACGGCAAAATTGTGGGTTGCTCTGTTCATAAGGGCTTTGCCTTCGTTCAGTATGTTAATGAGAGGAATGCCCGGGCTGCTGTGGCAGGAGAGGATGGCAGGATGATTGCCGGCCAGGTTTTAGATATTAATCTGGCTGCAGAGCCAAAAGTGAACCGAGGAAAAGCAGGTGTGAAACGATCTGCAGCGGAGATGTACGGGTCAGTACCAGAACACCCTTCTCCGTCCCCTCTACTCAGCTCCTCTTTTGATTTGGACTATGACTTTCAACGCGATTATTATGACAGGATGTACAGTTACCCAGCACGTGTTCCACCGCCACCTCCTATTGCTCGTGCTGTAGTGCCCTCAAAACGCCAGCGTGTATCTGGGAACACTTCACGAAGGGGCAAAAGCTTCAATTCTAAGAGTGGACAACGAGGATCATCTTCCAAGTCTGGAAAGTTGAAAGGAGATGACATTCAGGCCATTAAGAAGGAGTTGACCCAGATAAAACAAAAAGTGGATTCTCTTCTGGAAAACCTGGAAAAAATCGAAAAGGAACAGAGCAAACAAACAGTAGAGGTGAAGAATGATAAGTCAGAAGAGGAGCAGAGCAGCAGCTCCCAGAAGAAAGATGAGACTAATGTGAAGATGGAGTCTGAGGGGGGTGCAGATGACTCTGCTGAGGAGGGGGACCTACTGGATGATGATGATAATGAAGATCGGGGGGATGACCAGCTGGAGTTGATCAAGGATGATGAAAAAGAGGCTGAGGAAGGAGAGGATGACAGAGACAGCGCCAATGGCGAGGATGACTCTTAAGCACATAGTGGGGTTTAGAAATCGTACCCATTATTTCTTTACCTAGGCGCTTGTCTAAGATCAAAATTTTCACCAGATCCTCTCCCTAGTATCTTCAGCACATGCTCACTGTTCTCCCCACCTTTGTCCTTCCCATGTCCATTAATTCATACTGCCCTGCGCCTGGTCCCATTTCACTTCTTTTGATGCTCCTAGTAGTTTGTTAAGTCTTACCCTGTAATTTTGCTTTTAATTTTGATACCTCTTTATGACTTAACAATAAAAAGGATGTATGATTTTTATCAACTGTCTCCAAAATAATCTCTTGTTATGCAGGGAGTACAGTTCTTTTCATTCATTTATGAGTTCAGCAGTTGCTTCCCTAAATGCAAAGGCAGTATCATTGAGTTGAGTAGCACCTGAGAGCAGCTTTGAGTTAGAAGTATGTTTTATGCCCCACATTAGAGTGCCTGTGGGGCTGTTCAACACAAAATGTAACAGTGTATTTTTGTGAATGGGAGTTGGCATGTCAAATGCATCCTCTTAGAAAATAGTGTAATAGTCTTAAGATTTGTTTTCTAAAGTTGATACTGTGGGTTATTTTTGTGAACAGCCTGATGTTTGGGACCTTTTTCCCTCAAAATAAAGAAGTCCTTATTAAACCAGGAATTTGGAGGAAAAAAAAAAAAAAAAAAAAAAAAAAAAAAAAAAAGAAAGACCACGGCTGGCCTTTTAAAAGTTTTCTTGCCTAATTGTTCTGGCCATAACTTCCAGCCTCTTGTTGGAGAGAACTAGAGAAAGTGAGCATTCTTGTCTTGTTTCTAACCTCAGAGGCAAAGTGTTCAGCGCCCACCAGAGTATGGTGTTGGCTGTGGGCACCTCACAGAAGGCCTCTATTATATTGAGGTCATTTCCTTCTTTTCCTAGTTTGTTGAGTGTTTTTATCATGAAGGTGCTTAATTTTACCAAGTGCTTTTTCTGCATCAATTGAGACAATCACATGTTTATTTTTTCTCCTCAATTCTGTTAACGGATGTATCACATTTATTGATTTTCATATATTGAACCATCCTTGCATTCCAGGAATAAATTCCAGTTTCCAGTTATTCATTATGTGTAATTCTCTTAGCATGTTATTGAATTCTGTTTGCCAGTTTTCTGTTGAGAAATGATCTAAATTTTTCTAGATGAGGAAATCAAAGCTCTAAGATGTGAGCCAATTTCCCCATGGTCGCTCATCCAGGGGGTTGTTGGAGTTGGGGTTCAAACTCAACCTACGTGATGCGACAGTCCACGTTGTTTTCAATATGCCAGGCTGTCTCTTATATCCCCACAATGGGGTAAGGGAGGAAAATGTGAGCTACCAACTAGTTTTTTTTTTTAGGAGGAAAAATAAATTTTAACCACTTCTGAGCCTCAATTTGTTCCTCTGTAAAATAGGGAATATGGTGCAATTTCCCAGAATTGTTCTATTATTAGATGAGACAAGGGTGCAATGTCCCTGGAACATCATTGTCTTTAATAAAGGGCAGGATAGATGGTCTCCAGCCTCATGGTGGCCTCCCACCTCAAATGTGACTTGCTCTGTGATCTTAAGCAGAGGCTTCATGTACAGCCTTTTGGCCAAACCAATCATTCCTTTTCTTTGTTGTAAATGCTCCAGAACATTAAAGGCTTCTGCAAGTTGTCCTGGGACTTTGTCTTCTGGCTAATAAGGAGGTTTTCCTTTTCTCTATGACTCAACTACTCCCTTTTGCAGCTCCCTTCTAAACCATTGGCTTGTTTCTGAATCTGCTATTGTGTTGCTAACAGAAACACCTGAAATTGAGTGATTTTATAAAGAAATAGAGGTTTATTCAGCTTACAGTTTGGAGGTCTAGGGTCCTAGGTCCAATTTCTGCTGAAGCTGCAGCATGGAGGAGGGCAGGACCCTGAGCACAGTGGTTGCCCGTCCGTTTCTGTGTGTCATTCTGGTCTTATTCTCTCTCTTTATACACCCATCAGAACTCAGTCATAGGGGCCCGCCCTAATGATATTATTATAGCCCAATGACCAACCCTGAGACACCATGAAGAAAATAAGTTTTTACTTAACACCCTTACAGTGCAAACCCATCCCAACATATTCATTTTTTAGGGGCATCCAAATTCTAAATCATGAAATTCTGGGAACAAACCATTCTCCAAACCATGACACTGCAAATACCCTTGTCTTTTGTCTCCCCTTCAGCAGCCTCAATTCATGTCTTGAATTCTTTCTCTTCCTCTTCTCCTTTTGGCAGGAGTGTTGACCAGAACTTCACCGGCAGAGATGCCTCGTGTCTGCAGGGGAGTCTGCCGTTCAGCAGAGCAGCTCTGCATCCCACCTCTAGGCCCAGTGTGTAGACAGGCACCTGGGATCCACCATGGTGAGATTTTCCAGAAATCCCACTGGGAAAAAAGGACGAAGACAATGGCCAATTTACACATCCTGTCCTTGGTTTTCTGGACTACCTGGTCTTCCACGTAGTAAGAAATTGTCCCTCTCCTTCGGAAGGAGGAGCACAAAGCTGAGGATGCTCGAACTGCTCGGGGAAGGAGTGTGTGCTGACCACAGGGTAAGCTGGAAGCATGAGCCGTGCACTTCTCCATAAGGGCTGTGGTCGGCACTGCTACTCAGTTGCACCTTGACGCTCGAGCATCACAGACAACTGTGCTCCAAGAGGTTACAGTGTTTTCCGTCCGAAAGGCCCAATGCCCTCGCCAAAGCTGTAAATAGTGGAATAGCTTTATGCCGGAACACACCCAGTTCTAGGCCTTGCTTCAACGGCCGTCGATGCCCAGAGCCAGTAAACACGATGCATGCATGTGCAACGAAAGTGTCCTTCATGTGTCTGCTCTGCTGGAGGCCAAAGAGAAGGGTGAATGGAATGTCCTGGAATGTCTGGCAAGCAGCAGAGGCAAATTCTGGGGTAAGCTGCTAATCGGCCACGTTGGGCTGAGTGTTAATCTTCGCCACCTGTGAGACTGCTCCCTGCTAACCCGGCCTCACTCCCATCTCCACAGCCGGAGAGAGCTGGCATAGGAGAGGAGACTCCCTCACCCCAGCACCAGATCCAGAGAGAATGTCGGAGAGCTGTTCTCTGACCCCCGGGAGGGGCAGTCCCAGCCTTGGCGCTTGCCCTGGTTCCCTCCCAAGGTCAAGAGACTTCTCTTCCTCCCAGAGTGTCCCCAGCATCCTCCGCGGATTCCCGCAGGCCAGTGCCGCCCCTCATGGACTCATCTATCACTAAAGCCTGCACGCACTCGATCGCAAATAATGTTGAGGACCTACTATGTGTCACGTGCTCTGCGGATAGTACAGCAAGACTGACATGGTCTCTGCCCTCAAAACTGTACTTTTGGTTCAGGGAGCAAACCAGAGAAAAGCAAATGAACAGAAAGCAGGATAACTGCAGACTGTGAGAAGGTCTTTAAAGAAAATCCCAACGGAGTCTATAAGGATGAGGAGGAGTGTGCTTCTTCTCAGGGTGGTCAGAGGAGGCTGCTCCCCACCAGCTGGGGGTGGTGACGAGGCAGAGGTGTGGTGTGGGCGAGGGGAGTGCTCTGGGCAGCAGGACTTGCAAGAGCAAGGGCAGGAGTTTGGAAAGAGCTTGGGCTGTGCTGGGAGCAGCAAGGCACCCACCCGCCTGGAGGGCTGGGGCTGAGAGCGAGGGAGAGAAGGGCTGGCGGAGTGGAGAGTGGAAAGGCCTGTCCGACTCAGCCCTCCCCTGCAGCCGGGCCCTGTCCATCGCTCCACCTGGCTGGGCCTCTCGCCCTCGCATGTACTGCCCCTTCCTGCCCACCCCTGAGAAGCCTCTTCCCTTCTTCCCCCACCACCAGCGCTCCTTCCCAGCTCTCTCTCCAGGGCCGGAGGGGACCTGTTGGTGTCTCCATATGTTGAAGTCGCCCTCACTTACTCTCAGCCCTCCACCTGCGGAACTCACAGACTAAACCATTCCGATACCCAGCAGCTCAGGGTGGAGGAGGGAAAGAAAGTCGGGCCGGGGAGTGAACCCTATGTAGCAAAGGCCACAAAAAGACGGCCTCCAGAAACATGGAAAAGTCCAGCCCTGGAACCACAGTGTCTGATGGAGCCAAGGTCAAAACGCAGCCTTCTTGCAGCTCTGACGGATGGTGTTATCAGGAAGAGAGCGCTAGCTCTCAGCCGCAGATCCGGGGCTGGCTCTATGCCCAGAGGAGAGGGAGGCAGGCAAGCCAAACCTCGGTAGAGCCCACAGCCACCACTGCGCTCACTGGTGAAAAGTCTAAACATCTTCTCTAAGAGACGAATGAGACAAAAACGTCCATTCTCACTACTTCTATTCCACATTGTACTAGAAGTACTGTGTAGGCAAGTGAAAGAAATAAAAGGAACTAAATTGGAAAGGAAGAAGCGAAGTTGTCTGTTTGCCGACAGCATGATCACACACACACACACACACACACACACACACACGTGATCATATGTATACCATATGTAGATGATTATGAGCCCATAGAAAATCCTAAAGAGACTCCATCAAAAAACTGTTAGAACTAATTTTAAAAATTCAGTAAAGTTGCAGGATACAAGATCAGCACATAAAAATAAGTAGTGTTTCTATACACTAATATCCATCTAAAATAGAAATTAGAACCAGCAGATGGCATAGGAATTAAGACACTGTACTCCCACATGGTCGACCGCAGTTCAAGACCCAGACCCGGTGGCATGGAACTTGTCATGCTGGCCATGCGTGCGTGCCCAAGATCCCGAAAGAAGAATGGAGGAGAAGGGATTGTGGCGTGACCATCCCTCCTGAGGGGTGATTTCTCACTTTCTGTCTCTCTGTCTCTCTCTGGTGAGTGCACATGCCCTATAGCAAAAATTTCTCAATAAAAGAACATAGAAATCAAGAAAAGTATCCCATTTACAACAGCATAAAAAAAGCATTTAGGGGGACCAGCAGATGGTGAAATGATTACATTGGTGGACTCCCATGTAGTCTACTGCGGTTCGAGCCCCAGACCAGGCAGCTTAAAACTCATGCCAGGTGTGTGCACATGCATGCCCAAAATTCCAAGAGGAGAATGGAGAAGTAATTGCAGTGTGACCATCCCCCCTGAAGGTGATTTCTCGTTTTTTGTCTCTCTGATTCTCTGGGGAGTGCATGTGCCCTATAGCCAAATAAATAAATAAATAAATAAATAAATAAATCTCTCCCCCCAAAAAAGCATTTAGGAATAAATTATCCATAAAGATCTTTACACTGAAAATTATAGAACACTGATGAAAGGAATTGAAGCAGATGCAAATGAATGGCGAGAGGTCCTGTGATCACGTCAGGAGCGATGTCAGTCAACGACATGCAGCGTTCGCAAGCGTTCTCGAGTGAACAACAACCTGAGAGCGGAGAGGAGGGTTAACGTTCCGTCCTCACTGACTGCTGAGCACGCCTGAGCGGTCGCTTCATCTTTTCCATTGCTCACATTCTCGTCTGTAAAGTGGGATGACCATCGCCCCACTTCACGGGGTGGTTGTGATGATTAAATTGTGGGTGTATGAACCAGGTATGAGTCTCATGCCAAAACTCAGGGGAACAAGAAATTAACTCTGTAATTGTCTTCGTATGTGAATCTGGCTTCTACCTAGCCACCATTCTGCTGGATGGCGGACACGGTTAACTGGGCAGTTCGTGTTCTCTGTCACTTTCCTGGAAACCTCCTTCCGGTCCTGCCTGGGTGAACCTCAGCTTCCAGCACTGTCGCCCTCACAGCATCTGCAAGAGAGCTGGTCGCGGTCTGGCTCCTGGCCGTGTGGCTGTCTGGACTCTGACTGGAAGGCTGTCAGGTTTGCCAGTTTTCCGAGTGAGGTCTGAACCGCATCAGCAAGCATTCGGGTGCTGTGATTGCACTTGCGGGAGTGCGGGAGGAAGCCGGGCTGTGGGCCACCACCGTCTGGATGCAGCGCAGCCATCTCGCTCCCTTGTCTGCAGGCCCTCGGTCCTCCAAGGAGACTGCGCCTTTCTAGCTACACGGAGAGACTGTGGCCCAGTCCCCTCATTTCTAGACCCCCGGGCCAGGTGAGGGTCTGCCCTCCCTGTCCCTGCCCATAGGCCAGCACGAGGACAGGCTCTGGTCCTTCTCGGTGACACACAACATGGCAGCTCTCCCTCTCCTCGGACTGTCTCTCCTCCCCCAGGGTTTGTTTGCTTGTCTTAGTTTTTTCCCTAAGGCAGGAAAAACTGATTCTAACTGATCTCACCGTCTTCTAAAGTCTGCTTCATCTCACGGTCTATTACTGTTTATGACAAATCACGTGCACCGAGATACTTTGAGCTCACAATTTTTATATGCTCAAAACCCAGGTTTCTTGAAAGTTAATTTTTCTATTAAAATATTGTCCTTAAATTCAGAAACCATATTTGGGAGTCACAGTCCAAGACTGGACCCGTGCCGAGTCTATGTAAATGGAAGGGTAAAGAGGCATTGCTGGGAAAAAAATGCTTGAGACAGGGCCAGCAGATGGCGTGGAGGTTAAGGCAGCTGGATCTCACATGACCAACTGTGCAGTTCCAGTCCCAGAGCCGGGGACTTGGAAGACACACTGGGCGTGTGTGTGCATGACCAAAACCCCAAGGGGAGCGGAGGAGAAGGGAACGCAGCGTGGTCATCCCCTGAGGGGTACTTTCTCCCTTTCTTTGTCGCTCTGTCCTGGCAAGTGCATGCACCCTATAGCAAAAAAAAAAAAAAAAAAAAAAAAAAAAAAAAGGGGACTATTTTGACATACACATCAAAATATTATTCAGTTTTGTGTGAATTAAATAAGTACAAGTCTGAGTTGGTCATAATTTCTTTATTAAGCATTCCTTCACTAACAGTCTTACAACCTGTGCCCTAGCACGCTCTGTGGTGGTGCTGTGCTCTGCAGGCTATGACCGCATGCCACATGGGAGGTCCAGGCTGGGCTCTCAGTCTAGCCCGGAAGCCAGGCCACACCCCTGCAATCCCAGCAACGCAGGAGCCTGCAGCCGAGGGAGCAAGAGCGTGAGGCCAGCCTGGGCAACATAGCAAGACCCTCTCTAAAAAAACCATGCAGAAGGATCATGGTACAGTGAGCGCCTGCTTTTCATTACTGTTATTATTATTGTAATTATTATTGTTAAATTGCCAGAGAGCATGTGTGCTCACCAGAGAGGCAGAGTGACAGAGAGAGAGCAAGAGAGATGGGAGAGGGAGGAGAAAGCACCCCCCAGTGGGGCATGGTCACACCACAATCCCTTCTCCTCGACTTCTTCCTGTCAGGACTATGGCACCCATGCCCAAGTCCCCAGGGTATTTTTTTAAGCCTCTGCACTGGGATTCAAACTGTGGTTGGCCATGTGGGATCTGGCTCCCTTAACCACTCAGCTCTGGGTCCAGCCCGTAAGACACTGTCTTCAAAAATATCAAACCACTCAACTTTTAATCTATGTTTACTGTAAATACATTAACATCTCTATCATTCGCTTTAGAACAAACAAACAAACAAAAACAAAAACAACCTGGGCCTGGTGGCTTGAAACAAACGCTGGGCACGTGTGCGTGTGTGCCCAAGATCCCAAGAGGAGAATGAAGGAGAAGGGATTGTAGCGTGGCCATCCCCCCGGGGAGGTGATTTCTTGCTTTCTGTCTCTCTGTCTCTCTCTCTCTGCCTCTGTCTCTCTATCTCCTGTGAGCATGCATACCTTAGAGCAACAACAACAACAACGTCTCAAAAATAAAAAAACAGGCGAGCTCCTCTGGAGCAGAGCAGAGCAGGGTTTTCCCAGTCGCCACGCCCCTTTCCTAGCGGTCCTGAGAGCTCTCCCGTCTGCCCCTCGCTCAGTCAGGAGGCTGGGCTCCCCACTACTGTCAAGCACAGCCCGACATCCCAGCCAGAGCTGTCTCCTCACAGGCACTCCCACCACGAGTCAGCCCTAAGAGTCACCACGTCAGACATTGAGGGGACAGGGGCAGATAGCAAAAGGGCAACGATGCTGAAGGTTTGTTGAGCGCTACACATATCCCCTTGTCTGAACTTTTATTTAAAAGTTTATGTGTTATTATTGATTTTTAATCTGATGAGAGGAAGAAAGAGAGAGAGAAAGTGAGAGAGCAAGCCACCAGGTCCAAGACTCGAACCACAGTCAGCCATGCGAGAGTCTAACACCTTAACCACCACGCCACCTGCCAGCCCCTGTCTGAACATTGTATCTGTTACTTCCTGTAGTGCCCCAGCTCCTTGAAGAATATACTTTCATAGTTCTTCTTTCACAGGTGAGGAATCCAAGTCTCTCAGAGGTCACACACCCCGCCAAGGCTCCTGGCTGGTGAGCGGCAGAGCCACAGGCCAGCTGGGAGTGGTCCAGCCCCAGGCCCGCATTCCCGGCCCCAGCTGCCTCCAGAACTCGGGAGATTAGCCAGATGTCCACCAAGGCCCAGGGGATCCTAGGTAGGAACCAGTTGCATGTAGTTGGTGTTAGGAAGCTGCAGGCACCACGCTGAAGTGTGTGGGGGCTCCCTGGTCACGAGTAACACCCTTGGCTGGTGGATTGTGGAAGATGCCCCGCCTACACCGTGTGGTCCATGCATTTCCCCACGCGCTGGTAGAACCTTGCAGGGGAGATGGCTGAACCCAGCTGTCGAAGGCGAAAGCATTTCCATGCGATTTCCCACGACTTCTGCCTGGATCTCCCTATTCCCACCTAGTAACAGGTAACTGGTTATCCCTACATAGTACACCACAGTTGACAGACCCCGGGCTTGCCCTTTGCTCTCGAAAGGGAGGCTGGGGGAGCAGCAGGCACAGCTAAGTACGTCCTAACAGCCCACTGATTTCCTGTCGAAAGGACAGTGAGTGGAGAGCGGACATGATAGAGCCATGGCTCCCACTGCGGCCAGGAGAGGAAGCAGGAGCCCAGCAAAGGGAAGCAAACAGCCCATCAGGGCGTGGCTGGAATGAGAGCAAAGGGAGAAGCAGAGCCCAGCAGAAAGAGGAGCTAAGCTACAGGCAGAAAGCAGGTTCCAAGGAGGAAAGGTAGCAAAGGTCAGAATCCAACAGAGCCAGGTTGGGCAGCAGAAGCAGCCCAGCAACCGGACCACGTACAAAGTACCCAGCTCAACGGGAGCGCCCCTTCGCTGTTCCACCGGGCAGACGGGCCAGCCAGTCTTACTTTCTGAACATCACCCCACTGCACATACCAGGCTAGCTCAGGAAGAGAGAGAAGAAAAGAAAGGGAGAAAGGAAGGAAGATGAAGAAAGGAATCATTTGGTCAAAGGGCAAAGGAGTGTTTCGTGGAACTCCAGGCATGGGTGGAGCTGGTCTCAGAAACACACAAGGTTGAAACTCTCAGGGGCCTCCTCCCATCTCCGTATTTCTACTGTTTTCTTCACTCTCTGCTTCTTTGTCCTCTCCCAGGACCAAAACAGCTTCTTAATTTCTGCGTTAGAGGCCCACTCAGATCCTTTCTCTGGATCCTAAAAAGAAGATTCTGTCTGGCCCCACCTGCTCAGGTGCCCACCCCTGGACTAAGCTGTCATGCCCAGGCTTGGGATCAAGCCATTAGCATTTCTGAGGGAACCTACCACGTGAGTTGGGGCCCAACCTTCAGTTTCACCATCTCCCAGGCCAGAGCTCATGGCCCTGAGGACCAAGTTAAATAACGCATATGCCAGAGTGTTAGGAAATGGAAAGTTCTACTGACATGCCCGTGGCTGAGTTCTGGAGCGGGGACTCCACGGAGCCGATTGCTCTAGTAGTAAGAATAAGTTTCTGTGTATTCTAAGATACCCAATATACTGGAGTTAATCTGCTTCATCTGTGAGTTGATGCTAACCTTTTTTTCTTTTTCCCCAGAGCGAGTGTGCACTCACCAATGGGGCATGGTTGTACAAGCACCCCGTGTGTTTTCCAAGCCACTGGGCAGATTTCAAACCGCACAGTTGTCCATATGGGCTCTGGCTCCCTTGATCACGAGGCCAGAAGCCTGCCTTGATTTTAGCCTTTTGCTTGCAAAAGGTGCAGAGAGAGAAGAGCAGGCTTGTAAAACCAGGTCGCCCGATCTGTAGAAAAGACAGGTCAGGGCCATCATTGGGGTAATGGCTATGTCGCTGGACTCCCATGTATTCTAATGCAGTTCAAGTCCTGGAGCCGGTGGCTTAAACTCAAGCAAGGTGCATGTGCGTGCGTGCCCAAGATCCCGAGAGGAGAATGGAGGAGAAGGGATTGCGGCATGGCCATTCTCCCGGGGGATGATTTCTCGATTTCTGTCTCTCTGTCTCGCTGTCTTTCTGGCAAGTACACATGCCTTATAGAAAAAAAAAAAAAACTCTCAAAAAAAAAAAAAGATCAGATTAGAGGGGGGTGGTCATTATTAGGTATTCAAAATATTAAAACGGAAGACTGACAAGCACCAATCAAGGATGCTTCAAGGGGAAAGAAGCCAGACTTTAAGATTACCTGGTAGGATGTTTTCTGGAAAAGAGGTCGTTAGTACAGCTTGGCCTCAAAGCGGCTCTGGCTCTGGTGTGTTGTGCAGAGGTGTGGGTGAGGTCACTTCCTGGAGTTAAATGCCCACCAGACTAGACCATCCCCTTCCTGGGCTGTAGAGGTTTACTAAATTCCTTGAATCCTTCTACACCATAAACCAACCAACCAACTAATAAATATATAAATAAAATAAAAATGCCATAAACCTTCACTTAAAATTTGTTTTAGACATTCTTATACTTGAGATTATAGCATCTATTTTCAGCAGATAAAGCCTTCCATTCCATTCTGCCTCATAATCAAAATCCGAAGGGTTCTGAAGGCAATGCGGATTGATTGTCTTACTTCTAACTTGCTGTGTTAGCTGGAGTAAATTATTTAACTTGCTTGTGCTTTTTCTGGAGGCGAGGTAACATTAGTCTGCCTCTCGAGGGTTTCTGGGACACTTAAGCATAAAAATCATGCTGGATTACATTATCCAAAGTCACTAATGGCTGAGTCTGTTCCCCTCTGCTTTGATGGCAGTGGGCTGTGGAATTTTAATCACTAATGTATCTCCCGTGATTCTGAGTGATTGTAGGATGTGCTGTCAATGTAATGAGAAATCTTTGAGGTAACGGGAGGGGAGAGGTCTATGTCACTCGTCGTATACGTCTTCATTTCGGCAACACTGGGTGTGAAAATATGGGGACCGGGTAGTGAGACAGCAGACAAAGGTGATGCTCTGTGAGGTGGGCCCACGTGGAAGTCCCCAGCTTGTGTCTGGAGGCCTCCCTGTCACGCCAGCCACGGGCACGTCCATGGTCTGAGTTGGCGAAAGCTGGGGTGAGTCGCAGCGTTGAGACTCCGTCACAATGCAGGTAGTGTCACTGCCCCACCTGCCTCACAGCCTGGCCTTCTCGAATACACCGATGACTTGAAAAAACAAACATGCCTCTCCATCTTGGGGTCACATTTCCTCACGAGAGTCATTCTTAAGTGGGCTTTGTCATCCTTAGAACCAGAAGGAAATGTGAAGTTCAATGAAATCCTTCCCTAAATTTTATAATGGGGAAAGCTGAAGTTCAGAGAAATGAGATGACTTCTCTGTATACACATGGTTCATGGAACCCCGGGGACAGAAAGAGGACACTTATGAACGATGTGGACAGCTGTTAGTAATTATAGTCACTCGCAGTGGCAGCTGAAGCTGACCGTGTAACCAGGCTATGAGAAGCAGCTACAGGCCCCCAGTGCCCGGATGCACAAGGCCTTAGACTGGAGGCTCAAGGCCGTTCGAGGTGAGCTGCTCAAGGCCACGGAATGGGGTGGAGGGAGTTGAGAACCAGAGGAGGGCCGGGGAAGAGAATTGCACGGTGTTCACATGAGCTTCCTCCCCAGGGAAAACAAGTCCATGCTGGCCTGACCAAGGACGCTCTAATGAGAAGCCCTTCTGTACAGGGAGAGGTTACAGAACACCACGCCCAACCCAAGCAGTTGGCCTTGGTCTGAAAATGACCGCAGCACCGGTAGGCAGTGCTAGCGGCTTGCGGCTCACAGTCCAGCCCTGAGGTTAGGACTCGCCTGTAGTCCCAGCAGCTGGGCTGAGCTGGAGCAGGGACTGCTGGAGTCACAGGACGTGCTCCGTGAGGTGCATTCAGTTACAGGCTTGCTGATACTCGGGCCAGGGTCCCTGACACTGGAGTGTCCATAGGGGATGGCCTGTCAAAGTTTGGCTATCAGGATCCAGCTCACTGTGGCTTTTTCTACAGAAGGCAGATTAAGACAGGCTGTCACTTCCTCTCCCCTGGGCATACCGAGGCCTGGCTAAATCATTCTAGTCCCCCTAGCTGAGGTAAGCAGTCAGGGCCCCTAACTCTCAGCCTCTCTGGCATTAGGTTCGACCCTCTGCAGGCTCGCTGGGACAGTGGGCGAGAGACTAAACTGGAGATTCACAGGGCTGTGACACAGAAAGTAGAAAGTGTTGGGACCAGCAGTTAGCGTAATGGCTATGTCGCTGGACTCCCATGTAGTCCACCGCGGTTCGCATCCCGGACCCGGTGGCTTAAAACTCACTCCAGGCGCGTGTGCGTGTGTGCCCAAGATCCCAAGAGGAGAATGGAGGAAAAGGGATTACAGTGTGGCCATACCTGGGGAGTAGGGAGATGGGGGGGGGGGGTGATTTCTCGCTTTCTATCTCTCTGTCTGGCGAGTGCATGCGCCCTATAGCAAAAACCTCTGCAAAAGAAAGAAAGAAAGAAAGAAAGAAAGAAAGAAAAGAAAGAAAGAAAGAAAGAAAGAAAGAAAGAAAGAGGGAGGGAGGGAGGGAGGGAGGGAGGGAGGGAGGGAGGGAGGGAGAGAGAGAGAGAAAGAAAGAAAGAAAGAAAGAAAGAAAGAAAGAAAGAAAGAAAGAAAGAAAGAAAGAAAGAAAGAAAGAAAGAAAGAAAGAGATGAAAAGAAAGTAGGAAGTGTTCTCCATACACAGGATGACCTGGTTCAGTTGTCACTCATAACTGTCGTTGGGCCCGTTAGACAGATCAGGACCAGAGACTGCCAAGCGTAAGCGAGTCCGGCTAAGCGGCTAAGCGTGAAGGACCGGCCACAGGAGGTCGGGCCCCCCAGATTCGGGGCCTTACTGTCTGCAGTTAGGAGCGCCTGGTCACGCCCTCCCCTGGGCCCCGAGTGCAGCTGCCCTATAAAGGCTTCAGCTCCCTTCCGCAGTGACCTGGGCAGCGAGCTGGAGCCGTCCCTCGCCCGGCTGCGTCCTGGCGGCTGCGGAGCCCCGCGCCATGCTCAGCGGCAGCGCTGCGTTTGGTCTTTGTTTGGAATACTGGAGAACCTGGAGCAGAGGGAGGCGACACTGACACTCACAGCGCTTTTAAACAAACGGTTTCCTAATGTGTGTCTGTTTCGTGCCCGCGTGGAACTTCCGTAGGCAGAGCCGGCTGCGCCGCCAGCCCTCGGTGCCCGCCCCCGCCTTCCGCGGCATCCGCAGCTCCCGCCTCGGCCGCGCGGAGCGAGCAGCCGAGCCCAGCCAGCAGCCGGCCGCGGGAGCAGCGGAGACGGTTCCATTCATAAAACGCACACCGGCTCGCCCGCGTCCGCCCACCGCGGGGAGCGCGGGGACCCGGGCTCGGTTCCAGGCCCCAGCGCGAAGCGAGGCGCGTCCCCGCGTCCCGCCTGGAAGCTCCTAGACGAACGCGGCCGCGCGTCCTCGCTGGGTCTGCACAGACCGCGGACCTCACCCGGAAACGCCGAGACAAAATGGCTTGCGGCTCAATTCATAAACAGACCCTCGTCCCTGGACTTCAGGCTGTCCGACATTTTGCGACCTGCATGTTTTGCTTTGCCAATTATTTCAGAAGAGACTGTCAAACCACGCCGCCTAGCCATTTCTGAACGGCTGGCCTCACGGGGGCCCCGTTTTCACCCTTGTATGGGGGCGGGGTGGGCAAGGCGGAGGACGCAGGGGCGGGGCGGGGCAGGGCGGTGCACTAATTCGAGACGCACCCTCCATCCGAATAATGGATTGTCATTAGCGAAGATCCTCTCTGCGAAATCCGTAAACTGCCCCTGACTCCCCTAGCAGCAAGAGACGCGCCCTCATTCGCCGAGCCGGCGCCGCCTCCCTCCTCCCCCATTACTCTCTGCTCCAGAAATTACAACTCCTCGGCGCGCCGCGAGGGGAGGCGGCGGCGGCGGGGAGGCGGGAGGGGATTCCCGAGCCAGCCCGGCGCCCGCCCTCCGCCCGCCGGCTGCAGCGTCGCGCGGCCAAGGTCAGAGGCGCCGCCGCCGCCACAGCCGCGAAGCAGGGAAGCGGGTCAATCCCGGCGCGGAGAGGAAGCCCCGGGCGCAGTCGACCCGCGTCCGCAGCCGCCGAGACGCGGGCGAGCGGCGGTCTCGGGCCGGGGAGGCCCTGCCCAGGTGGCGGCGGCCGCGGCGGGCGGGCGGGTCGCGGCGGGCGTTCCTCGCGGCGGCTCCTGGGCGCTGTCCGCGCCTCGTGGTGCTGAACCCGGCCCGCGGCGGGGCCCGCGCACCTGCAGGCTCACCTAACCGGCCCGTAGGGGCGGGGCGGGGCAGCGCCCGCCGGAGCCGGGCGTGGAAGCCGGAGCAGGCGAACCGCAGCCGCCGCTGGTCCTGATGTGCGAAGCGGGCGCGCGCTGCAGCCGGCGGCGGCGCTCGTGCTGATTCATCACCTGGAGCGCCTCGCAGGCCGCCGCGAGGGCAGCGACCGGCCTCGGACTCTGGCCGCAGGCTGCAGCCGCGGGCGCAAGAGCCTCGCGGGCAGAGGTGAGCACCTGGCCCTTCTCTTGCCCCCGGTCGTCTTAGGGCGGTGGCCACGGGACAGAGGGGCGTGCCCCCGGGTGTGAAGCACGCATGCCCATGTGATGCCCTCTCGCCGGTGCTGACCACACTCGCCTCCTCCTCCCGGCTCCGGAGCTCCGGCCATTCCCCTCGGCCCCAAGCAGCGGGGCTGCCGGCGCGATGGAGGAAGAGCTGAAGTGCCCGGTGTGCGGCTCGCTGTTCCGGGAGCCCATCATCCTGCCCTGCTCCCACAACGTCTGCCTGCCGTGCGCTCGCACGATCGCGGTGCAGACTCCGGACGGCGAGCAGCACCTGCCTCAGCCGCTCCTGCTCTCCCGGGGCTCGGCGCTGCCCGCGGGCGCCGCCGCCGCGCCCCCCTCTGGATCACGACGCGGCGGCCGGGCCGGCCTGCAGCGGCGCCGGCGGGAGCGCAGCTGGAGGCCCGGGCGGTGGCGCGGCCGGCGGAGACCACGCGGACAAGCTGAGCTTGTACAGTGAGACAGACAGCGGCTACGGATCCTACACCCCGAGCCTCAAGTCCCCCAATGGGGTTCGCGTGCTGCCCATGGTGCCCGCGCCGCCCGGCTCCTCCGCGGCCGCTGCCCGGGGCGCCGCCTGCTCCTCGCTGTCGTCGTCCTCCAGCTCCATCACGTGCCCGCAGTGCCACCGCAGCGCCTCCCTGGACCACCGCGGCCTGCGCGGCTTCCAGCGCAACCGGCTGCTCGAGGCCATCGTGCAGCGGCACCAGCAGGGCCGCGGGGCCGCGCTGGGGGCGTCTGCGGCGGCAGTGGCCATCTGCCAGCTGTGCGACCGCACCCCGCCCGAGCCGGCGGCCACGCTCTGCGAGCAGTGCGACGTGCTCTACTGCGCGGCCTGCCAGCTCAAGTGCCACCCGTCCCGGGGACCCTTCGCCAAGCACCGCCTGGTGCCGCCGCCGCCGCCGCCCGCGCCCCGCGGAGCCGGCCTCTGCGAGCACGCCCGCGGCCCAGGGCGCCCCCGGCGGAGGCAGCGGCTGCAAGAGCCCGGGAGGCGCCGCGGCGGGAGCCACCGGAGGCAGCGCCGCGCGGAAGTTCCCCACGTGCCCGGAACACGAAATGGAGAACTACAGCATGTACTGCGTGAGCTGCCGGACCCCCGTGTGCTTCCTGTGCCTGGAGGAGGGCCGGCACGGCAAGCACGAGGCCAAGCCCCTGGGGGCCGTGTGGAAGCAGCACAAGGTGAGCGCGGGCCGGGAGCACGGGCCGGGGAGGAGCGCTGGTCGGGGAGGGCGCGCGGGCCGCGGAGGTCACTGGCCCCCAACAGTTGGCAGAGGGTCGGAGGGTCACGCAGGAATAATCCTTTCGTTCGTCAGTTCGCTCTCTCAGTCCGTTCTTTGGCAAACAAGAAGCCCAGGTCCTCAGCCCGGTGTCGGGACTTCCCTGGTCCCCTCCTAACTGAGGGTGCTGCACGAAGGGCTCCGGAAACTCAGAAGCAGGGCTCGTTCACTCCCCGCGCCATTGCCCTGATAGTCCCTTTTGATTTCAGGCATGCAGGGGCCCCCTTCTTCCCTGGGGTGTGTGTGGGGGGGGGGAACGAAACAAAAAGATTTCCTCCTGTGAGGTTACCACCTGGCTGCAGGAAAGTGTCAGGTGCCTCAGATGCCCCCAGGCAGCCTGGGGGGCGAGGAGGGGGGACCGCACACCACCCTGCTCCAGAGGACCCAAGTCAGCTTCCCGAGGAGAAAGTGTCCTCTCTTAGCTGGTCTCCAGCACTGCCTACCCTGGGCCCTGGGAACCCAGAGGGGAGATACAATTCCACACCCACCTTGCCTGAGCGTCTGGGTGTGTGAGCTCTCTCACTCTTTTTCTTTCTTTCTTTCTTTCTTTCTTTCTTTCTTTCTTTCTTTCTTTCTTTCTTTCTTTCTTTCTTCCTTCCTTCCTTCCTTCCTTCCTTCCTTCCTTCCTTTCTTTCTTTCTTTCTTTCTTTCTTTCTTTCCTTCTTTCTCTTTCTTTCTCTTTCTCTTTCTCTTTCTCTTTCTCTTTCTCTTTCTCTTTCTCTCTTTTTTTCTTTGTTTTGGCCTTAGGCTACCTGCACTTGCCAGAGAGAGATGGGGGGGGGGGTGAGAATTCACCCCCTCAGGGATGGCCAGGCCTCAGTCCCTTCTCCATCCTCTTCCTGGGATTTTAGGCATGCATGCACATACGCTCAGTGTGAGCTTCAAGGTGTGAGATCGGGACTCAAACCGTGGTGGATTCTGTGGGAATCCAGTGCCTCAAGCACCACACCACCTGGTGGCCCCCGCCCCCCTTTTAAGAAGGGAGAGCCCTCGCCTTGCCTGGAATCCTTGCTGGGGACAGTGGAAGCTCTTACTAAGACAACCAGGCACATCTGCCTCTGCAGACTGCCCACAGCCTCCTTCCCCAGGGACTCATTCTGCAGTGACTGTGTCACTCCGCAACCTATGGCTGACAATGTGTCCTTGGGCCTGACTCTGGGAGAAAAGAGAAGCCATCAAATCTGGCCAGGCCCTTGATCAAGCTCTAAGGCCAGACTGTGGGGGTCTTTCTCGCTAACGTTGACCTATAATTTCCACCCTGAGGTCTGAGTTGAGCCACTGAACTCACTGCTCAATGATCAATGAGGCCCGACAGAGTTGAGTCCCTTGTTCAAGGACTACTAGGTGCACTCACAAATTGGACATGGATTATTTAGTGCACCCTTTCCAATACAGCCTCGTTGGGAAGAGGCAAGAAGTCTCCAAGCAGCCCGATATGTACTTGGAGAAATATGAACTTGGAGCTAGGAGGAGAGACACAGGAAAATGAAGGAATTGGCCAAGGCTTCCTTCCATCACCTAGCCGGACAGAGGCAGGAGCACAGACAAGAGGGAAAGAAGAGACTAACCGTTTCTGCCTGGAGTTGTTCATACACACACACATATATCATGCACACACACATAAAATATCGTTACTGCGTATAGTTTGATTTACTACGATGAGCATATGTTACTATAATTTAACATTTTAAAATAAAAAATGAGAAAGCGAACAAAGAACACTTTAGAAATTCATCCCAGAGAGGAAGTTTGCACAATAGATAGGAAGAAAAGGAATGTGGGTCCGAGTCCTAGCTCAGAAACAGAGGTTCTCAGTCGGGGCCAATTTGCACCCCACCCCAGCCCCTTCCAGATGGTGCCAACGTCTGAAACATTTTGGATTGTCATATCTAAGAGGTGCTGCTGGCATCTAGTGGGGAGAGGCCAGGGAGGTTGTTACACACCCTCCACTGCAGAGAAAACTCCCCCAACCATCACTCAGACCCAGATGTCCGTGGTGCCTCCATTGAGAGACCCTGCTCTGTCTCAGGGCTTTAATCACATCGAAAATACGTAGCGTGGGTCATCGCGGTAAGGATTAAGTGGAATATTTATGTTTGGCCTCTGGCACAGTACCTGGCCCATTACCTGTTATCCGTTATCTTTATAGTCCTAGTACTTAAAACCAGTGGCTGGCAGAAAGCTGCAGGGAACAGCCAGCCCTGCTCATTTGGCTTCCTTGACTCAGTTACCTGGAGGAAAACTGAGCTGGTAACTTTTAGTTCTGTTTATGCTGAGCCCTCAAATAGCTTTGAGCTGAGTGGAAAGATCTGCTTTGAATTAGTTGTCGTTCCATGACATTTTGTTGCATGTCGTTTCATGGTAATTGTCGCACCGTACTTACTGCATGGTTTAAGTGAATAGGCATCATTTTACAAATAAAGAAATCATTTGCAAAGATGTTGTGATCAATACCAAGCAGGAAGTATATGTTCTAAATCTCACATTCGTATTTCAAAAGCCGTTAAATTTCCCAGCCTAAAGGGACAAAACTAATTCCGGGCGTTGCCGTCCACATGTTCAGAATTCGTGAGGATGGAAACCAAGGAGAGATGGACGACAGTTTTCAGTCTTAAGCGAGATTAAGTGTCTTACATGACAAGTAGGCTGGACGATGAGCTGTGGCCTCCAGAACCAAAGTCATGTAGGGAAAATCACTGGTCACCTCTGGCTTGACGTCAGCAGCCATTTCGAAACATTTCTACTCTCCACTGACAATGCAAAGTTCTGAGAAAGTACGGGAAGCACGCGACGTCCGCTTGCTGGCATGGGTAGGTGACCTGTGGGAAGATGGCAGTGCAGGGTCTAGCATCTCATGGAACTAAGACATCCTCCTAAACCCAGAGGGGACACTGAGACACTTCCGTGAAAACCTCTTTTCCAGACTGCTGTTCTTCAGCAGGTGCTGCTGTTTTTATGGAGGAAGGGCAATCACTGAGCGCACCAGGAGCAGCCACGGACAGAGAGCAGAAGAGAGAGGAGGGACCGGGTCGGGCTGTGGTCTTGCTTTGCATCTAGACTGGTGAGCTGCGAGGGAGGCTGCTTCAGGGAGATGCACCAGAGTGCTGCGTTTCGGACTCCCGCTGTGGTGGCCTGAGCTCTTTAAGAGACCTGAAGGCTCTAGATTCTTTTCATTATTATTGTCTAAAAATCCCAGCATCCATGCAAAGCCTGCTTGCGCTCCCAGAGCTAGAACCTGGACAGCAGCCTTCCCCTAGCATTCCGGACCGAAGCTGGCTTCATCGAACCTGCTTTTTTTGCCTCTCTGGTGTGACTGGACCTTGCATCTGATAAGCGATCCTTGGGTGAAAAGACATATAGGTGACACTGGAATCTATTTTAAGACAAGAATAATTATCACCTTTTAAAAACAGTGTTAACAACCTAAGGTCTTGGCTAAATGCATTCTATATAATTCTCCTAGAAGAGAATTAACCATTTCAAAGGACTTCTGAGGGGGAAAAGTCCCTTATGTTTTGAAAGAAAGGGTAAGAAAGGGCGGCTTTCTGAGTCTTGCACTTTGCCTCTTAATTATGGAGTTGTTTTCCTCAGAGCCAGGCGGAGAGGGTTACTGCGGGCCCCTTGGAAGACTATGCAGAGGTAAAAGGGGTAGAACTGAAGATGACCACACAGATTGGGAGCGGATGACCCTCCTGTCACGATTCATGAATGTGTTGTAACATGTGCTGCAGTGGTCACTAGGCGGCTAGGGTCATGCTGTATGTTTAGCCTGCGGTGGGAGGGCTTTTACGTGAGTGGACACTCATGGTGATGGGGCCTTCCCTGCGGGTGCCAGCAACGCAGAGTACTCTAGAGCGGAGGGATCTCTTAATCTCTGGGACAGACTAGGGAAAGGGTTGGCAACTGTGGCCCACTGTCTCTTTTTGTAAATGAATTTGTTTCTAAAACTTCATTTTTATTTATTGTCAGAGGGTACGTATACTCACCGAAAAGAAAGAGGGAGGGAGAGGAGAGAGAGAGAGAGAGAGAGAGAGAGAGAGAGAGAGAGAGAGAAAGAACTCACCAATAGAATATGTTCACAGCACAATCCTTTTTCCTCTGTTTCTCCGTCCCCGTCAGGATTTTTGGCACACATGCACATGTGCCTGGCATGTGTTTCAAACCACTGGGGATAAGATTTGAACTGTGGTCAGCCATGTGGGATTTGGCTCCCAACTCACAGCACTTAACCACTGTGCAAGGGGGCCAGCCCTGTAAAGTTTTCTTGGAACATGGTACACTCATTAGTCTGTGTATCGCCTCTGACTGGTTTTGGCTACAGTGGCTTTGAACAAGGTAAATACAGTCATGTGTGGCTTAACGACAGGTAGAGACAAGTGCTCATCAAGAACTCTCTGGACAGTCTGAAGTCTGTAGCTCCGTGCATTCTGAGAAATGTATCCTCAGGCAATTTCATCCTTGTGCAAACATCACAGAGTGTACTTCCAGAAGCCTAGACGGCATAGCCTACTACACCTCACGGCCACATGGTATAATCTTATGGGATCACCATTGTACATGCAGTCCAGTCTGTCTTTAATGGAAATATTGCATGTGGTGCATGACTGTCGTTGCAACAGAGATTATATGGCTTGAAAAACCAAAATGCTTTTATTAAAGAGGTTATTTTGCTATTAGAGCATGTGCACTCGCCAGAGAGAGACAGAGAGACAGAGAGACAGAGAGAAAGTGAGAAATCACCCCCCAGGGAGGCTAGCCACAATGCAACTCCTTCTCTTTCATTCTCTTAAGATTTTGAGCATGCACACACATGCACCTGGTGTGTTTCAAGCCACCAGGTCCAGGACTCTAACCATGATTGCATGTGTGGGAGCCCAACACCTTCATCACTATACCACCTGCTGCCCCTCCCAAATGCTTTCTATCTGGCCCTTGATAGGAAAGCAATGCGCTGACATCTAGATGAGGAACTTGTCACTGAAGCGTGGCCCATTGCCCAGCCATACCAGCCTGGGAGCTTACTGAAAATGCAGAACTGTGCATTTCACACAGTCCTGCCGACTCCGAATTTGTGTTCTAGCAGCAGCCCTAGGTGTACGTAAGGTGTGAGAAATAGTGATGGGCTCTTTTATGAGCTCTAGGGTACCAGACACATGACTCTCGCTGCAAGTTGTCTGACAAATGGGTGAGTCCTTTCAGTAAATGGACTTAGGGGGTCTGAGAGATTTGAACCAGCATTTCATTCATCACTCTGAGCACCAGCAGCATCTTGAAGTTAAGAAGACTGTGGGTGCTGAGGGATGCTATGGGGCTCACAGACGACGTGGCCCGAGATGGGCAGGGATCTCTGAAGGGCAGGGGTGTCTGCAAACTGGAATAGTGCAGAATGAGTCAAGTGGGGCAGTGGGAAGGGAGAGGCAAAGTGCCTTATCTAGGGCAAATAGGACAAGAGAGTTTGAGGACTAGAGGGGATAAAAGAGCACTGCCTCTTTTGCATGTGGCCAAAGGGGAGAGAAATGGTTTGGAGGAGAGAGAGGGCAGAGAAGGATCTGCAAGGACGGCCAGGTGAGGCAGGGCCGAGGAGGCCGAGAGACTAAGTGACAGATAAATCGAACAGGAGTGTGGACACCTGCCAGTTCTCGCTCCAGATGGAGGGGCTGAGCCTAGTCACATGGCCTCTGGAAAGTCTGTTCAGTGAGTCGTTTAAAACAATTAGGTCAAGGATGTATTAGGAAATTTAGTCAAATACTTGTATTTATCTGGCCTCTCAATCATTGTTTATTGTTCGATTCTGGGTGGTGGCTAGGAAACCAGGAAACCAGTGAAATGTGAGTCACTGGAAATGGCAGACCTCCTACAAAGCAGAACTGAGACATCAGCGTCTCCACTGCCATACGGTTGGCTTTACCTGTCAGCGAGCTGTGTACCCACATACTGAAAGTAGTCATTGGCGTTTACTGTAATAACAGCAAAGCTGATGATGGCTCTTGACCATAATGTCTTTCTTCAGAGCTTATGCCTCTGATGAGTATTTACTCCTCAATTCACCTAATTACTTATTCAGTCAGTGAGTGAGTCTAAGGTCTATGTCACGTCAGGCACTGATCTTAGCTCTAAGGACATGGAAGGATTTTCTTCTCTCAAGAGCATCAATAAGAGAAAGATAAATATACATACAAATCAGTAAGACAGCTAATTTCTGCTAGTGGTAAGTACTAAGATGAAAGTAAAAATAGTGTGCTAAAAAGTACTTACACAGACTTCGGGGGGGGGGGGGGGGCTGGCGGAGCTCTCTGAGGGTGTGCTCACGCTGAGACCAGAAGCCTGGGTGAGAAGCACCCAACGCTGCATGATTCTGAAGGTGGCATATTTCACAGAGAAAGCAAAAACAAGAACCAGAGGTGGAAAGATGACGAATGTGCTGGAAGGACAGAAATGGGCCATGGGTTTGGAACAGAATGAAGACAATAAATAAGTGGTAGAGCAGGGAGGTGGGCAGGGCAGACGATACAGGGAACAGGCTGGATGTCGTGGTAAGTGCCAGCTACCACTGGATAGCTGTAAGCTGAGACTGATGTTTTTTAAGATTCACTTATTTTATTCTATTTGTCATAATCACTTTTTTTTTTCTTTTAGTAAAAAACAGAATGAGCGAGAGAGAGAAAGTGAGAAAACAAGCTGCCAGATCCAGGACTCAAACCACAGTTGGCCATGTGGGAGTCCAGCACCCCAACCACCTGCCACAACATCCAAGAGAGTGATTAAAAAAACAAAACAAAAACCCTCCAATTTCTGTTTGGAAAATAGAAGGTGCAGGTAAGAGTGGAGGCAGGAGGACCAACCAGAGGCTATGGCAATAGTCTGGATTATAAATGTGAGACTTGAATTAGGAGAGAGGCAGCTGAAGGAGAGAGAAGATTATTCGTTCACATCCTGTGTGTGGGGAGGGGCAGTTCTCTGAGCTCCTTGGACTTGTGGTTTGGGGTCTTTTATTATTTTTGGAAAATTCTTATCTACTGTCTCTTCAAATAATTATTCTACTCTATTTTCGCTCTCTCATCCTCTGGGACTCTAATGGCCACATGTATTAGATTGTATGCAATTGCCCTGCAGTTCTTCGATGCTCTGTTCTTCCTTTCTTTAATCAGTCTTTTGTCTCTTATTTCAAGTCACTCTTATTTTCAAGTCACTGATTCTTTCCTACACTGTGTCAAGTCTATGACCAGCCCCTCTCCTGCCCCTGCCCACATTTCTCAGTGGTCCTGCCCTAGCAGAAGGGCGTCTTACCGTAGGAGTCCCCGACTCTTCTGCGCATCACTCAGAAATAAAGGTTTTTTCTTATCCCTTCCCTTGGCTACAAGGGGTCTTCATTTTTGCTCTGGAGGGTTATTTTTTTTTTAAATTTTAAGTTATGTCATCATAAATTTTATAGGTCCTTGAAAGCTACTTTAAATCCCTTTGAAAATAATAGATGAATAAACAAGGGAAAAAAAGTAGCCTACTTGAGTAAAATCAAAGAGAACTAGAATACTCTGGAAAATCACTCTAATTCTGAGAAGTACCCTGCTTGCTGTCACAAAAACTAAAGGTTTCTCGGAAATGTTTGGATCAAGGATAGGAATGTGCTCCTGTTTCCTGCCACTAACAGACTTCAAACTGCCAACCGTGCCTGATGTAGACAGCACCACTCACTCATTTCCCGTCTTCCACGTGAGCATCACCATCTTATCACCTCACTTGGAGGGGGTGAAGAATACCTCTCAAACTGGAAAACACTTAAAATAATGCAATGGTCTCTGCTAGGCCCATGTTTAGATTTTTTTTTCCCTCCTTTTAGGAGGAAGGGGTTTCCCCTTGATCCCCTCAACTATAGATAAGACGTTTCCTGTCATACGTACAACTCTTGGCATAAAATGCTGCCCAGTGGGGAGTAAACAGTCTTTTTGATGACCTGAATGTCCTTTCAACTTCTTTTCTCTATTTGGAACATTTGTCTGAGTATTTTGATTTTGCTTGATTTTCTATTTCTTTTGCTGTAATTGAGGATGGTAGAAACACACATCTGGCACTTTCTGAACAAGTTCAAAAGTGACAGCTTGCAATATTCCTCACACTCACAAACAGGACTAATATCTTCGTGTGGCTGGTGACAAATGAGGGCCTTTTTTACTGTAATTTGCCCCAAAGTGTAAGAAGTAAAACTGCATGATTATCCTAATATTATATTGCATACCATATGCGAAGCGAAAACAGAGTTCTTGTCTTTGCTCCTGCTCGTTGGCTCATTTTACAAACGTCCTTGTCACGTTGTGTTCTTAAAAAGTAGTTGATTTACTTAATAAATATTTATTGGGCACTTGTAGCCTTTACAAAGATAAAACAAGCAAGATCTCCATCTCCTAAGAGCACACAACTTAGTGGAAAAAAAAAAAAAAAAAAACAGTAAATGGGACCAGCAGTTAGCATAATGGCTATGTTGCTGGACTTCCATGTAGTCGACCGCGATTCAAGTCCCAGAGCAGGTGGCTTAAACTCAAGCCAGGCGTGTGTGCGTGCGTGCCCAAGATCCCGAGAGGAGAATGGAGGAGAAGGGATTGTGGCGTGACCATCCTTCCTGGGGGGTGATTGTTCACTTTCTGTCTCTGTCACTGTCTTTCTGGTGAATGCACACATCCTATAGCAAAAACCTCCCCCTCCCCTGCCAAAAAAACCAGTAAGTGCACAGTGATGGTAGAATGGAATGAGGTGTGAGATGGCAGAGATGCTGGGAAAAGGGACACCTCAACGGACTTGGGGGGGAGATCAGGCAAGGGGTGCAGGGACATGTGAGCTGAGGTTTGAGTGAGCATGGACATTGGCAGAGCTGGGAGAAGGCACGTCAGGCAAGGAACAGCAAGTGCAAAGGCCCAGAGCCCGGAGCAGCGTGACGTTATGTGAAGACGGCTTGTGTCTCGAAGGTGGTGGGCATGGCTGCTGCCCTACCTGTTAACTTAAACAGGAACTGACAGGCCCGAGTCCCAGGAGGGCATGGATTTCCCAGTTACTCTGGATCTGGTTCCTGTGCATGAGAGCTCTTGAGGGTCACTGGGCAGGAACTGGCCCCTTGTCAGAATAAGCGCTTGAATGCCTGTTGGTGTATCTATGGTAGGAAGCCAGTTCCCTGAGCGATCTCCCGTCAGCCCTGCCCCTTCGTGTTTCTGACCTCAGTATTAAGTCCTAGCTGAGAAAGTTTCGGCTTATCAACGCTGACAGCTTGAACAAGCTGGACTCTTCCACCGCTGCCGCATGCAAACCTGGGTACAGGGGCTCATTGGGAAGTCTGAGACAGCTTTTAGGAGTCAGAGTCTAAAGCTGAGGGTGGTGGGGGAAGAAGAGGCCTTTCACCGCCTCCATCCCGCAGGGGCTGTCTGTATGAAGGTTCGGCAGGAATCACCGGTCATGACACAGGCACCTTCGTGAGCATCTAGTCTCCTAAAGGCTAGATGGGAGAGAGTCCTCTGTTGTAGGAAAAAGCCGCCAGCTCAGTCTAAGTTGAATCCAAGGGAATTTATTGGAAAAATTACACATTTTCCTAAGCACGCACAGGACCAATGGGAGCTTTGACAGCCAGATTGGAAACCGACAGCAGGGCGCGCACAGACAGCAGGGAGCGTGTGCAGGCCCTTCCCAGCACTCGCAGAATCAGCTTGGCCCTCCTCACAGCACCCCTGCAAGGCACCTGCTGGAGGAGGAGAAAGGGGTCCACCCACAGCACCGACCCGGGGAGCTGGGATCTGAGCCAGGTGTCTGGCCCCACAGGCTTCCCATGTGCTGAGAAACAGGACTTGTGGGTGTGGTCCGATGGCTGGAGACTGGTCAGGGAACTTCAGAACAAACCCCTCCCTTTCCAGGTCTTTCTGCCACCTTGCTCAGTTTCCAATTCCAAGGAGGTGGCACCCTGCTGGCCCCCAATTCTGGCAGGTGCCTGCCCTTGTCAGGTTAAAAGCTGTGGTGTTAGGGCCCAGACTCCAGTACCCCAGACTCCCGTGCGGAAAAGCCAACTTCTCGAACAAGACCGGGAGATTGTGGTGAAGGGTCCTGGTTGTCAAGAACAGGAAGACCAGGGTCCCTGCCGTTGAGAGGAAGCCCTCCCTGGGGTGGGCAGCTTGGCAAGGGGGGGCGCATGGGTGCCCCAAGGAGCAGAACTACACGTGACCTAGGGTGGTGGCACTGGAACCCTGCTCTGGGAAGCCAGGGCCCACCCCTGCTCCTCACTGCCCCTAAAGCAGAGTGCCAAACTGTTAATTCAGAACATGCTGCTGAGACCCCGTTCTGCACAGGCCCTGGCCTGGAGACCCAGAGGTGAATTAACTGCTGGCTCAAGAAGTCGCTATTCAGTGAGGGCTGCAGGCAGCAGACAATTTACTAGAACCTAAAACAGACAGTTACAAGGGTGACCACTGAGGTATGCAAGAGGCCACAGGGAATGAGGACGGATTCTGGGAAGGCAGCGGAAGCAGGCACGGGCCACTGAGTGGACACAGGGCTGTGGCCAGTGGCAGCTGCACGAGGGCTGCTAACTCTGGGAGGGAGGGGGGTCCCTGGGGGGTAAGAGCTGGCCTGCAGATTAGCGCAGGGAGGGCGAGCGTGCTGGTCCCCACACCTCCCGCATCGCAGGTGCCGCAGATGCCTGCTGAATGAATAAGTCGGTGAACAGGGGAAAGTGGACAGGCAGGCTGAGAGGTTGGGCTGTGCTCTGCGTGAACCCCAAGGCCAGAGGAACAACAAGAGGACACTGGCCAAGACAGACGCTCTTCCTCCAGCCAGGGCAGGCCAGGGCAGGCCAGGGCCCACCCTAGCGTTCAGGTTTAAGCTGCTGGGCTGGGAGCCTCCTACTCTAAGTCCTCAGTATTAGTGTCTGGGGCTGCGTGGATGCACCTCGACACACCTCAGCCCAGAGGCTCAGACCCACAGGGACCTGTAGCTCACAGGCCTGGAGGCCGAGGTCCTGACCCAGTGCCAGCAAGGCCTGGTGCCCTCCCCTGGGAGGCTTTGGGGAAGACCTCTCCAGGTCTGTCTTTCATTTTGGTAGTTTTATAGCAGCATAATTCATGTAACGTGCTCTCCGTGTCCATGTCTGCCTCTGTGTCCGAATGTCCCCTGTATAAGGGCACCAGAGAGAGACACACCAAGAGAGAAAATCAGAAATCGCGCCCCAGAGGGGACGGCCATGCCACACTTCCTTCTGGCCCGTTGTTTTCTCAGGATTTGGGGCACACACGCATGCACACCTGCCAACGTGAGTTTCAAGCCTCTGGGTCTGGGACGCGAACTGCGGTCAGGCATGTGAGAGTCCATCGACCTGCTGGCCCCAAAGTGCTGCTCTGTCTCTGTCTGCAGGTCTGGTGCTGCACCTGCCTCTGCGGGGCGGTGGGGGGGCGCGGCGGCCGAGGCTCAGCACTGCACTCCCGAGCCCTTTAGGCTGCCCACCGGGCTGGTTCTGGCTGCTCAGAGAAGACTGGACAAAGCCGCTGTGTGCCAGCTCGGCATGGGGTGTGGGCTGCAGGGCAGGGGACCCAGCCATGGCCGGGTTGCTCAGGGAGGGAGGGAGCAGGTCAGGGAGTTCTGTCTAGTGTGACGAGCCAGGCCAGGTTGGAGGTGGTGGCTGACCTAGAAATAGTTAACACCCGAAGTCATGAAAAGTGTGCCAGTCTCCGGGGTCGGGGCAGCCAGCCGGTGCCCAGGACCATATGGGGTTCTGTGCCCTAGAAACAGTGGGTTCGGACGGCCCACATGGCCATTTAATCATGCCCAGCGTGTGAGAGGATTGAGGCTTGAATGACAGGGAGCCAGGCGGATGGAATCTAGAGCAAACCCGACCCACTGGCACAGATATCCAGGAAGCGCTCGTGTGTTGGCACCGTGCCGCCCGTTGTGTGGCACAGAGGGGCTAGGACAGCTGGCAGAACCCAGCCACAGGACAGGGCGCTGCGGCAGCCACCCAGGCCACCCAGCTAAAGACAAGATTGGCCCTGGGAGCCAGGCCCCGTTCTGGGAGTTGGAAGGGCGCTCCACTTCGGGTGGGTAGTGAAGGCTTCAGGAGGAGGGGATGGGAAGGGTCCTTGTAGGTGACTGGGATGTTGGTTGGCAAAGCTGGAGAGGGAGAGGCCCAGCTGGTAGCATGGTGATTAAGGTGACTGCATCCCATGTGGCTGACTACGTGGTTCAAGTCCTGGACCCAGAGGGTTGAAAAACATGCTTTGCACATGTGCATGTGTGTCCAAAATTCTGAAAGAAGAGACAAAGGAGACCATCCCCTAAGAGGGGGGTGCTTTCTCACTCTCTACCCCTCTGTCTCTGTCTCTCTCCAGCAAGAGCGCACACTCCCTAGCAATTTAAAAAAAAAAAAAAAAAAAAAAAAAAACAGAGTAAGCAAGCTGGAGATGGGGGTGGGGCATCGAGGCAGAGGGGCTAGAAGAGACAAGGCGGGAGGAAAGAACGGGGGTCCGCGGACCCAGTTTGACATGAGGGTGGGAAGGATGGCCAGAGAGGCAGAGCCAGGGAGAGCAGGACAGCCGAGGGACTGGACTTGAGTCGGCTGGCAGGGGAGGACGTTGCCGAGTGGGGAGATGGCGTTCACTGAGCCGGCTGGAGAGGGAGCAGTGAGGAGTCGCTGGGTGGCGGAGGTCAGTTCTGGAGTGGCCTGCCAGCCGTGGCCTTCGTCAAGTAATTGGACACGGCTTTTGCAACAGGGCAGGCTGCCTCGAGCCCAGGACCTGTCTGACACGCCGCCCACCTGGCTGCAGCTCTCCCCCGGGTTTCCCTTTACCAGGCTCACAGGGGTGGGTAGGGCCGAAGGGAGAGCCCATAGGTGAGAAAGGCGCACCCAAAATCCGTGCTCATGTGGGTTCCTTCCCCAGGCTCCTCAAGCGGGTGGATAGTAGTTCCTAGCCCCTTTATGTTACAATGAGAGTATTATTTTATTCTTACTCTTTATGAAATAACTTTAAGATGTTGGACAAGTTCACAGAAAGCTTTAGGTTAAAAGAAAGAAAAGTGTCCACATTTACGAGTGCCACCGCACCCAGGCGTGCACCCGAGTGCCCCTTACAGTGTGGCACCTGATTGTCTTCGAAATCACTATCTATGTAACGTGTGCATTATATGTACTTTTTGTATGCCATCTATTTCACATATACATGTCCATTATACACTCCTCTGTACTTCACACGCTTCACCAGAAACACCCTCCTCGGGCCAGCGGGTGGTACGGTGGTTAAGGCGCTGGACTCCCATGTGGCCAACTGTGGTTCAAGTCCCAGACCTGGCATCTTGCTTTCTCACTTTCCTCGTCTCTCTCTGGTGAGCACGTGTGCCCTATAGTAAATTTTAAAATAATAACGGGACTAGCAGATGAAGTAATGGTTACGGTGCTGGACTCCCACGTTGCTGACCACGGTTAGAATCCCAGACCTGGTGACTTAAAACTCACGCTGGGCGCGTGTGAGTGTGTGCCCAAGATCTTGAGAGGAGAATGGAGGAGAAGGGATTGCAGCATGACCATCTCCCCTGGGGGTGATTTCTCGCTTTCTGTCTCTCTGTCTCTGTCTGTCTCTGTCTTTCTGGTGAGCGCACGCACCCTATAGCAAAAACCTCTCAAAAACAGTTTTTTAATTAATTAAATAAATATTTCTTAAAAAATAAAATGGGGGGCCAGTAGGTGGGCTGGTAGTTAAGGACACTGGACTCCCACGTGGCCAGCCATGGTTTGAGTCCCGGACCTGGCAGTTTGCTCTCTCCTTTCTCTCTCTCTCTCTCTCTCTCTTGCTCTGTCCCTCTCTGGTCAAATTAAAATAAATAAATAAGGTTAAATAAAAATAATTCTTTAAAAAAAAAGGGGAAGAAAAAGAAAAAACTAGCCTCCTTGTGTGTAAAGTGAGAAGCTGGACTGCCTTGCTCTGAAGCCCTCTGTCTAACTTCCTGATCTCCTACTGCATGGTTCCAATGTCAGAGAACAGGGACCGAGTTTAGAAGGAGTTGACTTAGGGGCTTCTCCATGGAGACCGTGTAGACATATGGGCGTCCAGCTGGGTGGTTTAGACGCACCTGTAGACTGCAGACCTAGAAGCAATCAAAGAGAGGCCAGGAGTGCTCGGGTGGCTTTACTCACCTGAGAGTCAGCCCTTACGGCGGTCACAGGTATGGACACCACATCGCGATGGGGTGGTCACTACGGAGCTACAAGATGAACCGTCCAGAGGGCTACGGGCTAGAGGGTGGCAGAGCTGGGATTTGAACCCCATTGGCCCAGGGTGCTCAGGCCTCGTGCACGGTCAGCCTCCAGCACCGTCTGGAACATGAGTACAGGGCCTCGAAGGGTGCAAGCTGGCTTCCCAGGGTGCCCGGCGAAGCGGAGCTGGTGAGGGCTGCTGACCAGACCTGGGGGGGCTCTGGCCTCGGCTTCTACCCAGCCAGGCGGCCCGAACAGGTTTGTGCTGTCTGTGAACTCGGGCTCTGTGGGACCATAATTCCAGCCTTAAAGGGACTGGAAGATTAAATCTATAAATCGCAGCTTTTTTGATTCATGTTAAAATTTACTCAGTCATTAAAAAAGATTCCTCTTCCCTTTGGCATTTCCTTTCTTCCGAAGAGTTTGGTGTAGCCAACATCCGCTAGGACTGAACACTCCATTTCCTTTCCCAAATGGCAGGTTCGTCCTTCGGACCAGAAAGGGACACTTTTCCGTGTCCTCTGCTAGCACTCCAGAGGGTCTCCATGGAGGAAACTAAACATGTCCCTCGAAATGTTCAAGCAAAATCCCCATGCTGCCAAAAGAAACCAGTCGTCCTTTTACCCAGAACCCTTTGCTCCTTTTGCACTAAAACCAGCACGAATGGTCTCCATGTGCCGTCACCTGGGTGAGGGGAAGTGACCTGCGGTCATTCCACACGCGGAGGCTCTGGGGCGGAGAGGACAGCGTGTGTGGGGGGAGGACTCCGTACACTGTCCCCCAGGGTTTGGCCGAGGGCCCTGGGGTGCTTGGCCCTCAGATGACCTCTCCAGGAGGGGGCTCAGGTCGGAGCCCAGTGAGCCAGGCTGCAGAGACCTCTCACCGTGCGATCACTCCCCTCCCGCCCGGTGTCGCCCAAAGTCAAGAGTTTCCTCAGAACCATCTGATCGTAGGCTCCTCGCCAGGTGGGAAGCAGGTCAGCTGGCCTGGGGGAGGCCTGGGCTGCTGGTCCGGGTGCTGGGCAGAGGGTCCCCGAGCTGCACTCACCGGGCGCTCCAGCAGGCTGGGAAGGTGCCAGTCGTGTGATGGGCCTGCTGGGTCTGCTCCATGCTTAGCACGTGCCTCCAGGAGGCCAGTCATTCAGCTTCCCACTCAGCCACTGAGCAATTTTTTAAAGTGTTCTTGCCACAGGGTGCTTGCGCTGGCGGGAACCTGGAGCACGGGCTGCAGGGACCCATGGCCTGCAGCGACGGGGTCTGAAGAGGTCTCTTCATAAGTGAGCCGCTTGCTCGTGGCATCAGCTCCACCCTCCCTTATAAGCTTTTATTCCAAAGTGCAAACCATGTGCTCGTAACACCTACTTTCACTCTGCAATCTGTGGTATCTTTTTCAGGCACAATTATCTCAGGCTTTGAATGGCGTTTCGGACAAGGCGAAGGAAGCAAAGGAGTTTCTGGTCCAGCTCAGGAACATCCTGCAGCAGATCCAGGTGAGCGCGCCTCGGGGCTGGGACCATGCGACTCGGGGCTGGGACACTCTGTCCTAGGTTGGCAAAGTGCGCCGAGCTCCAAGTAAGAAAGGGAACGCCCTGACAGCCTTCTGTCCATAGTGACCACTGGGAGGTGGGAGCGTGCTACAGCATGCCTTCCGGGCTACGGGTGCTGCATGTGGCATGCACTGACACACGAGGAACACGTGACATGGAAGGGAGTTTTATTCGAAGCCATTATGGAGAATCTCCCAGTAGAGAGCTGGAGAGTGCTGAGGTGACCAGCTGCCCACGACCTGGCGGCCCTGCGGGGGTGGCCCGTGCTGCATCCGTACCCGATACGCCGGTTGGTAGAGGCAGGGAAGCATGAACACACCACTTACCACGTCACGTATGAGCCGAGCTCCTGCTCTGTGTCATGTACTGAGCCTGAGACAGACAGGAAGATCAAGGAGGCACAGCCGCTGGCCTCGGGGAGGCCTGTGTTTCGGGGAGTGAGTGCACACACGTGTGCTGCCGTATGTGCACACAGAGTGGGGCTGTTTGTACACACCAGGAGCCCAGAGGCACTCACGTGTCTGAACGGAGAAGAGAAACTGAAGGCTGACTCCTCCCATAAGCCCCTTCCTGCCCATCAGGTCACAGTGCAGACTCCAGCCCCGGGGTGGGGTAGTCAGAGCCCTGTGCTGGCCGTGCTCCGCCGACGGCCGTCGGTCATGGGACGGACGGCCGTCGGTCATGGGACGGCCGAGAGCAGTGAGCTATTCTCACCTTACGGGGCTGGGAGGTCCCAGGTCAGCGCGCGGGCAGGCTGGCTCCTCTGAGGCCCTGCTCCTTGGGGGCAGGCGGCCGTCTTCTTCCCGTGTCCTCTCTCGTATGTGTGCACACACTCTTTTTCCCATGAATAAAATAAAGACACTTGAGAAATTGCTTTAAATAAATAGAACTGAGAAAGACAGGCCTTTTGGCAAGAGCACTATGTGTTTTGTTTTACTTCCGTTTATAAAAAGCAAACGTATATATTACACAAATTTTAGGAAGAAGGAAAAAATAGAACTAAGAAAAAGTTATGGATATCTCACCACCTGAAGTGACCACTCTAAGCATGTTGATATGTGTTGTCCATTACTTTAGACACACAAGCACACACACACATGCACGCGCATACACACACATCCCATATATATGGGATTATACTGCACATAACTTGTATCCTGCCCTGATTTGTCCTCAGCAGTCTCTCTTGGCATTACAAAGGCTCCATGAGTGAAACCAGCAGATGGCATTAGAGTTTATGTCGCTGGACTCCCATGTAGTTGGCCGCGGTTTGAGTACCAGTCCTGCTGGCTTGCAACTCATGCTGGGTGCATGTGTATGTGTGCCCAAAATCCCAAGAAAAAAATGGAGGAGAAGGAATTGGGGCATGGCTGTGCCATTTCTTGCCTTCTGTCTCTCTGTATCTCTCTCTGTCTCTCTGGTGAGCACATGTGCCCTATAGCAAAAATCTCTCAAAAAAAGAAAGAAAGAAAGAAAGAAAGAAAGAAAGAAAGAAAGAAAGAAAGAAAGAAAGAAAGAAAGAAAGAAAGAAAGAAAGAAAGGTTCCATGAGCAAGGTTGGCATGACTACAGGCACTGCACCACGTGGTGCTGAGATTCACTTTTATATTGTTCCTGATCTGACGACGTCACCGACGCCTCTGGGCGAGCTGTCTGAATACTCCCTTGTGTGCAGCACCCATCAGCTCTCAGCACCTTCTCCCTAAAGCTCTCTGCGTCCCCAGGAAAATGGACTGGACTACGAAGCCTGCCTGGTGGCTCAGTGCGATGCCCTGGTCGACGCTCTGACCCGGCAGAAAGCCAAGCTGCTCACCAAGGTGACTAAAGAGAGAGAGCACAAGCTGAAGGTAGGTACCTTGGTGGCCGGGGCACTGACCCCTGCTGTGTCCTCAGCACCCAGTGGGTGTGGAGCCCACGGGCGACACAGTAAGGTCATGTTAATTGAGTGACGTACAAAGGAACGAACGAACCAGGCAAGAGTGGGATGCGCGAGTGGGGTGACTGCCGGCTGCTACACTCAGGTGACTTGGCTGCGGCCGGGACCAGACTGTCCCTCGGGAGCTGAGTTCAATCCTTGAGTCCTGCTGTTTTCAAGCCAGAATCCCCCCCCCACCTCCTACCTAAGTCCCATTCCTACGGAACACTTTTGATCTCCTCCAACAGAAGTGACTGGTGACAGTGAGCTGGCTCTGCTCAGGTTGCCAGCTCTGCCGCCTCCTGCCGGCTCTCCCTGCAGCCTCATCCGCACACCCACCGTCAGCAGCAGTGCGGATCCTGCGGGGCAGGGGTGGAAGCGAGGCTCGCCCTCACCTTACACCCTGCTCCTGGCTTAGGCAGGTGCATGAGGGCTCTGGCCTAAGGAAGGGCTCTGAGAAGCTCCACCTATGTCTGGGACATTTCCTAAACGAGGCAGAGAAGAGCCCTTTTGAGCAGAGAAGGGATGCGTGTTGGTGATGACCGTGGTTGACAATGGAACAGCGAGGCCCTACGAGTGGTCTCCAGTTTCCAGGGCATCACTGTCCAGATTTTAAGTTTTCTGTGCTGGGCCTTGTGACCTTGCTGGTTGGGAAGTGAGTCCATTTATTCCCACATACAGAGGATGTGTGGGACTCAGGAGAGCCGCGAGAGGAGCACGCACGAGGTAGCGCGGACCAGCGCTGCCCCCTCCGGGCTGCCTCTGCCAGTTCCTGACTCTCCAGGGCCGGGCTGTCCCTTCTCTGTGAGACGGTAACTTGGAGGCTTCTTTCTACTGCAGATGGTTTGGGACCAGATCAACCATTGCACCTTGAAGCTGCGCCAGTCCACCGGGCTGATGGAGTACTGCTTGGAGGTGATCAAGGAGAACGACCCCTCCGGGTTCCTGCAGGTGGGCTTCCTCCAGCGGGACTGCTACCCCACACCAGCCCAGCTTTAGGCAGGTTCTCCTTCGCTCTGATTCCAGAAGACCCAGAGTCTGATCTCGGCCTTGACTCTCACTAGCCGTGACCCTAATCGTGCATCGCCCCCAAGAGAGGAGGAGAAACAGCATACTCTCCAGGCCCAGGGTGCCCTACTTCAACATCTCCCCACAGATAGCAAAGGACAGGCTTCACCAAACAAGCTGGAGCAGGGAGTCCACGGGCTCCACGGGGCCCATGGGCCGGCGTGCAGTCCTGCGGGCCTGCCGCATCTCCCCGGCACTGAGCTGACGCAGGAGCATGCTGGGATTCAGCTCTGTCCATGGGGAGATGATGCGGCCTCAGCAATTCCCCGAGAAGTGTGCACGGGGCCCTGGCCCTGCTGCGACATGTGCACGTTCTGGTGAGCAGGACTTCCCAGCAAAGGACAGCGGGGCTGTGGGTGTGACACAGCCAGAGCTTGGAGCTACAGACCCACTCAGAGGAGGTTCACAGTGGGGAGCTTCCAAGCTCTGGGGGCTGGGGACGCGCTTTCCTGAGATCTGGGGTAAACTGCTAGTACGCTTCACTTGGCAAGGTCCTAGTTCTAGCAAAATGGAGCCAGCGAAGGATGCCTTTGTGCTTTTGAGACAGCATCATATTCATAAAGCCTAATTCCTTTAAGTGGCAAGTGCCGTTCTGTATCGTTGTATACTTAACACGATGGTGCTTTTAAAACAAGACCAAAACAGTACAGTGAAGTTTGTATGGCCGGTGCTGTGAGGGCCGGGAGGGGGTCACTCGATCCCTGCTGTGGCCTAGCACGGCCCACCTGTCCCCTTCCCGCTCCCTTCCTCACCACTGGCTGCCCCCGTTTTCCTTTGCAAACTGGAACCCTGAACTCTGTGTTCCCCTTTAAGATCTCGGACGCCCTGATCAAGCGTGTCCAGGTGTCTCAAGAGCAGTGGGTCAAAGGTGCCCTGGAGCCGAAGGTGTCTGCAGAGTTCGACCTGACCTTGGACAGCGAGCCGCTGCTGCAGGCCATCCACCAGCTGGACTTCATCCAGATGAAATGTAGGGGTGAGCCGCGGTTGGCCCCAGTTCAGTCGGTGCTTCTTCCAAGGGGCATCCAGTCTGACGGTGGCTCGGTGCTGTGGGAAGACTGAGGACAACTGGGGGGTGGTGTGGTTGTTGTTGGGGGGGTCACAGACTGAGGCTCAAGTCCCCACTCAGCACCCCCTGCTGGGTGAGCTGGCAGCACCAGTCTAAGCCCAAGAGTCCCCGTTGGGAGAAGAGTTGCTCATTCACTGAGAATCACTGAGTGTCTGCCGTGGGCCAGGCACTGCCGAAGGTGCTCAGGATGCCCCGTGACCTGGTCTGCGTGCCCTCGCCAGACCGAGCGTGTCCCAGAGCAGGAAGTGGACACTCACACAGATCCGTAATCTGATGCTGGAGAGCGGCAGGGCCCGGAGGAAGGGCGGGAAGGGCAGCAGTCCGTGCCAGGCAGGGGTGTGTTTTGAGGTGAGGAGGAGGGAGAGGAGGGAGGCACACTCAGACGTCCCAGGCAGCAGAGGGACAGCACGTGCAGAGGCCCTGCGGCAGGGAGAGCGTCCTGTGTTCCCGGAGAGCAGGAGCAGGCAGAGCGGGATGCACAGGCGAGGGCCGCAGGGCGTGGGCTCAGAGGCCAGGACCCTGAGACGACAGCTACATTCGTACCACTTGTCCTGGTAACAAGGTTAGCAAGTGACGGCCTGAGCCCGAGTCCCCTGCAGAGTGGCCAGGGGCACAGCCGGAAGGGCAGACGGAGCGGGCTGGCTTTTTGTGGCCTGAGGGTCGCCTCTGCAGGATCTGAGTTCAGGAAGCCCCTCCTGCGTAAGACATGGTCATTTTAAACTAAAGAAGGCTCTGCTCCGGCCCTCCCACCTTCACTCCCACGCAGCCAGCACCGCCACCCCCCACCACCCACGTGTAGACGAGCCTCCGTGTCCCCGCACAGGAGGAGCCTGTCTGACTGAGGAGGTGCGGCAGAAGGAAGGGGGTCCCCTGCAAAGTGGGGTGGAGGGGGTGGGGGCTCAGCCCTCTGGGTGCTGCTCTGGCTGGGTGGGTCTCAGGGTTCTGAGAAGCAGCAGCAGAGCCAGGCAGGGGACCCCTGCCCAGTGTGGACGGAGGGACACGGCAGGCACGCCCAGTGGGCCCGAGAGGACGTCTGGAATCAACACAGGCTTTTGCCTACCCGGGCCACAAGTTTAAGCGTGGAGGACAGACCCTGATTCTTGAGCCAAATTGAAAAGTGTAGTTTTAACAAAACCAATGTTGCCATTTTCCCTCCAAAGAAAGTCAGAGTGAACTCTGTGTACTGGTGAAGTCACTTGAGCCTGAATAGAGGCAGAAAATGTTAAAACTGTCCCACTCTCACCAAGACAGCACGTGTGCCACACACGAGTGGTGCCCTACTTCCCTGGGTTACGGCCTCAGTTCCCGATTGCTTCCCTGCCCTCTGCGGTCCTCCCAGGGGCAGGTGCATAGGGAGCTTTGTGTGGCCTGGGAGTGGCCATCCCAGCGGGGTGAGCTGCAGGCTGCCCTCCTGCCCTCCGCCCTGCAGAGAGGCCGGGGGAGGCGGGTGCTGGGCCCGGGGGCAGAACACCGGCTCTGTAGGAATTGTTCTCCTGCTGCTCATGCCCCGCGTCCAGCAGGGTCCTCAGTGCGCTGCAGGCAGAGGGGTGTGGCCCTGCCGGCCCTGACACTCTGTGCCACCCTCGGATTGGAATGGCCCAGCCTCCTCACCTCCAGCTCACCTTGAGACCGCATCTCCTGGGAGCTGGAGTGGCCACAGGGAGGGAGTTGGCCTGGGCCCAGTGGGCAGCGTCGGGGAGGAGCGGGCACACGGGGCGGGGCGGCTCACCGTCGGGGAGGGGCTGGCTCACCCTGCGGTCCGTCCCAGTGCCGCCCACGCCGCTGCTGCAGCTGGAGAAGTGCTGCACCCGGAACAACAGCGTCACGCTGGCCTGGCGGATGCCACCCTTCACCCACAGCCCCGTGGACGGCTACATCCTGGAACTGGACGACGGCGCCGGGGGGCAGTTCCGGGTGAGGCTCTGCTGCTTCTCGCGGGTCCTAACACCGAGGCTGACCGCTAGACCAGCCCACAGGGTCAGACCAGACACCAGCCAGAGAGGGCAAAGGGGGCTGGCCAGCCAGGGCCGGCAGGCAGAGGTGGCCATCACGGAGAATCCTGGACCGATCTCCTGTGCTCAGCCACGCAGGTATGGGCTGGACAGTGTCCCTAAGGCACCCGTATGTGCGTGCAGCTCCCAGTACCCCCAGCTTGGTCTTCTACATGTCCCCCCATCACACTCCCCTCTACAGGTTTGTCATACCCGTCCTGTCTGGCCCACCAGAGGTCCCACCCTGGGCGCTCTTATCTTGGGAGGGCCATATTTCTGGAGAGGAGGACGCACACTTGGCTGTCGAACACCTGCCGAGATGCTGGGCATGGGGAAGGTGCTCCATGAGTGGTTGTCGGCCAGGAGGCCAGCCTACATTGTGTCCGCTGACGGGCCATCATGGGGACAATAAAGGCTTGTAGTGAGCAGGAAATGCATCTCCCACCCCCACACCCCACTCCCTCCCCGCAGGGAAAGCCGGGGCAGTTCCCCCCACCCCCAGACACCCCCAGCTCCGCCTCCAGCTTTCGCAGTGAGGCTGACGTGACCGCCAGGGAGCCTGAGCGCTGGCCCCAGCTGGACTCCTTCCCAGCCCGACTCTGCCAAGCACAACCGAGTCCCGAGTCCTTGCCTCTCTCCCCCTGGGCTTGTGGCCATTTAACAAACCTCACTGGGAATCAGAATTCCTAGCTTCTCGCGAAGGGATTTACGTGCGTCCTTTTGTCTTTTGTTTGGAAGACACGTGCCTGTGAGGGCTGGAGAGACGGCTGCAGCCTCCCTCGGGAACTGTGGAGGTGCATGTGAACCCGGCCACGTGGGGCCAGGACTGGCAGGCCGTGGGTGGGGCAGGCCCCCGGCACTCCTGTTGTGTAGATGAGCTGAGAGCCCAGGAGGAGTCCAGTCTGAAACAGGAAGGACAGAACAGGCTGGAGACCGTGAGAGAGGCAGCCACAGAGCTCCAAGTGGTCCGTCCTCTGAGATGTGGCCCCTAGCAGAAGCCAGCTCCCAGCACTCGGTGACGAGGCGCAGGCATGGCGGCGAACGTGTGGGCTTCGCCTGCAGGCGGACACACTTGCACCGTGGCTCCTGGGAGGACACCTGCCTTCCCTGAGTCTCCTCGTGTGTAAAATATGAAGACAGCAACAGCGTCTCGGGCTTGAGTGGGGTGAAAACACCTTGTACAGGCAGCCACAGGGCAGTATTTTCATCACCTCGAATAACCGAAGCAACCCTACACGGCAGCCAGGAGACTTTCAGACCAGCCTAGCAGGGTGCCGAAGTCGGAGAAGTGGAGGCTGTGCTTTGGGGGTTTTAGGGAAGAGCAGCTTGGAAGCAAACAGGGAACACAGTAAATCTCTAAGGGCTTCGGGGTCCAGTCCAGGGATAAGACACACTGTCTGGGGAGGCCGAGGAAGGAGCAGCTCAGGGCCGAGGAGTGGACGGTGCTGACCTCAGGTGTGGGCAAGACGAGAGTCGACGTCCAGGACCTGAGCCGTGTCCGAGAGGGCTGACCCACAGAGGCGGGAGGGGCTCAGGCAGCTACCCAGAATTCCTCACAGCCTCCAGGCACGGGCTGGACAGCAGTAAGGATGAGGGCTGTGACCTGGCCATGGGACTGCCACCTCCCTTCCTCAGTAATTTCCGAAGGGGAAGTGGCACTTTTAATGTCAGCGTGTCACCGGAACCGTGAGCTAAGAGGCCTTGGCGCTCTTTCAGGAGGTGTACGTCGGCAAGGAGACCCTGTGCACCATCGACGGGCTCCACTTCAATAGCACCTACAATGCCAGGGTCAAAGCTTTCAACTCGTCCGGCGTCGGGCCTTACAGCAAGACGGTCGTCCTGCAGACGTCTGACGGTGAGCGCCTGGGCTCTTACGGGGGCCCTCCTGCTGGGCGCAGCTGCCTTCCCCAGGGGAAGCTCCCAAAGAGGAAACAGGACCCCAGCCCCACCCTCGTTCCATCCCTTGAGCCTTGGGGGTGAGGAGGACTGTCAGTTGTTTAAGGTGGAGGAGGGGAGGGGTAGAGAGCAGGGGTCATGTGGGATGCACGCACTTCTGCCAGCCCTGGCCCTGGCCTGCACCAGGCCCCTGGCCTGCACCCTCCTCCCTGAAAGTCACAAAGAAAGAAACAGTCCAGGGCAGAGGGGGCAGGATTCCCCGTGGCTGACTCCGGTTCAAATCCTGGTCTCAGCAGCTCGAAAAACATACACTATGCATGTGCGTGCGTGCCCCCATCCCAGCAAGATGGGAGGTGAGGAGGGACTGCGGGGTGGCCATGCCCCTCTGTCGGTGCTCCCCGTGGCTCTGTCTCTCTCTGCCGAGCAGACGTGCCCTCTGGAGATTAAAAAAAAAATTCCATTTTGTTGGACCTGGTAAAAGGGACCAAGAGTAGACTAGCTCAAGGAGACCAACCCTCTGCCAGCTCTGAAGGGCTGCCAAGTGACAGGACAGTCCTGGCGAGGACGGCCACACACTGGCGGTGGGTCCACACTGGCCCCCGGCTTCAAGCCTCTCTTGTGGTGGGAACACGTTCCTCAGATGCCCAGTGTAGCTCAGAGCTGGTGGTTTCACACCCGTCTGCATCCTGCAGGTCTTAGACAAGAGCACGTTGATGTTCAGTGCAGTTTTGACCCTCAGGGGGGTGGAGAGCGAGGACGTCAGTGAAAACCACCTCCACCAGCATGAGCTGGCCCAGGCTGCAGTGCGGTTTCTGGCTCCCCCGGTTCCGAGGGTGCTAAGCGCGTGTGCACTGTCACCAGCTAGTCCCCACCTTCTCCTCGTGCCCTGAGAGACACACACACAGTGGGGCGGTCCCCAGGGACGGGAAGGAGAATGAGCAGGAGCAGACGCAGTGGTGTCAAAGGGCACAGCCAGGATGCCTTTAGGAAACGGTGTGACCTGCAGAGTCCCTTTCTAGACCATGGTCCTTGCCTTGCGTGCTGGGGCCATAATTTTAGAGTAAGGGCCTCAATTCTCACCCCTGAGCTCAGAGCAGAGAAGGGGGTGCCCCAGGTGGGCCGCAGTCAGAGCACTGGGCTTCGTGGCCTTGGCCACGTCAGCCTCCCTCCTGCCTCCATCCCCCACCCCGGGGCTGAGCCCCACTCCCTCCTCCATCCCCCACCCCGGGTGAGCCCCACTCCCTCCTCCATCCCCCACCCCGAGTGAGCCCCACTCCCTCCTCCATCCCCCACCCCGGGTGAGCCCCACTCCCTCCTCCATCCCCCACCCCGAGTGAGCCCCACTCCCTCCTCCATCCCCCACCCCGGGTGAGCCCCACTCCCTCCTCCATCCCCCACCCCGGGTGAGCCCCACTCCCTCCTCCATCCCCCACCCCGGGTGAGCCCCACTCCCTCCTCCATCCCCCACCCCGAGTGAGCCCCACTCCCTCCTCCATCCCCCACCCCGGGTGAGCCCCACTCCCTCCTCCATCCCCCACCCCGGCTGAGCCCCACTCCCTCCTCCATCCCCCACCCCGGGTGAGCCCCACTCCCTCCTCCATCCCCCACCCCGGGTGAGCCCCACTCCCTCCTCCATCCCCCACCCCGGGGCTGAGCCCCACTCCCTCCTCCATCCCCCACCCCGGGTGAGCCCCACTCCCTCCTCCATCCCCCACCCCGGTGAGCCCCACTCCCTCCTCCATCCCCCACCCCGGGTGAGCCCCACTCCCTCCTCCATCCCCCACCCCGGGTGAGCCCCACTCCCTCCTCCATCCCCCACCCCGGGGCTGAGCCCCACTCCCTCCTCCATCCCCCACCCCGGGTGAGCCCCACTCCCTCCTCCATCCCCCACCCTGGGTGAGCCCCACTCCCTCCTCCATCCCCCACCCCGGGTGAGCCCCACTCCCTCCTCCATCCCCCACCCCGGGGCTGAGCCCCACTCCCTCCTCCATCCCCCACCCCGGGTGAGCCCCACTCCCTCCTCCATCCCCCACCCCGGGTGAGCCCCACTCCCTCCTCCATCCCCCACCCTGGGGCTGAGCTCCACTCCCTCCTTAACTCCAGCAATACAGGCAGCGTCTGGAGCCCAGACTCCAGGGACTGCCTCTAGACTTGGGGCTTCGTGCTGTGCTCCTTGACAAGACTGGGGTCATAGGACTGGGGACTTAGATGGCCACGGAGCAGGCAGTGTGCAGCGTGTGTGCGTGTGTGCGTGTGCATGTGATGTGTGTGATCAGCGTAAAGGGAAGACCACTCAATGCTGGACGAAAGTAAGTGAGTCTGTGTCCCTGAGTCCCTTAGGGACCTCTGGCCATTCTGTCCCCTGCCCCTCCTCCTACCACCTCCCTCCTTTACAGTGGCCTGGTTCACCTTTGACCCCAACTCTGGGCACCGGGACATCATCTTATCCAACGACAACCAGACAGCCACCTGCAGCAGCTACGACGACCGTGTGGTGCTGGGCACGGCCGCCTTCTCCAGGGGCGTGCACTACTGGGAGCTGCACGTGGACCGCTACGACAACCACCCCGACCCTGCCTTCGGGGTGGCCAGGGCCAGCGTGGTCAAGGACATGATGCTGGGCAAGGACGACAAGGCCTGGGCCATGTACGTGGACAGCAACCGCAGCTGGTTCATGCACTGCAACTCCCACACCAACAGGTGCGCCACGCCGCTGCTCGCGGGGCGGGGTGAGGGCCGCGCCAGGGTCCCTGCTGGCCCCAAGGCCAGTGTCACAATGTGGGGAGTGCTGCCAGCCACTTTGGTCTCCAGTTTCCAGATGGCTTTGACTCTAAGCAGGTAGAAGCGACTGTTTGCTGCAGCCCGCGTGACAGGAAGCGATAGCACCAGCCGGGCTCCCGAGTTGCCCCGTGAGCCGAGGGTGGGAGTTGGACCAGGCTGTGTAGCCCACGGTCCTCTCTCTGGCTCTGTGCCATCTCTGTACAACCACTGTCCCTAGGTTGGCAGAGTGGTAACAGCCACCGGGGCAGGTGCCATGCCGCTGTGCCAGGTCTGCGGGGGGGGGTGGGGTGGGGGGGCAGATGTCATCATCCCGGCTGGTCCTGCACCGAGTGACCCTACCACTGTTGGTCCCACATGGCTGGAGTCCAAGCAGTGCCCTCGGAGGGACAGGCCTTGGGGGAGCGCATTTCTAGGGTGCTCAGGGTTAACGAGTCTGCCAAGGAAGCCCACAGTCCCTTCGCCCTGAGGCTGGCCCTGGCCTGCCCTGGAGCAGTTACCAGGGTGGACACAGGAGACCCAGATCCTAGGGGCCCTGAGGAGCACAGAGGAGGGAGTGGATGGCGGGCTGTGAGGGTACACTCCACCCCCACCTGTTCTGTGTGTGCTGCCCCTGGTGCCTTAGGAAGGGGAGTAGGAGAAGGCAGGGTGACATACCCGCTCCTGCTCCACGCCTTCCCCACCCTGGTGTGGAGCAGGTGCAAGTGACACCGTTGTGGGGATTGAGCACCATCCTGGAGGGTGAGCACAGTCCTGGAGGGTGAGCACCATCCTGGAGGGTGAGCACAGTCCTGGGGGGGTGAGCACAGTCCTGGGGGGTGAGCACAGTCCTGGAGGGTGAGCACAGTCCTGGGGGGTGAGCACAGTCCTGGGGGGTGAGCACAGTCCTGGGGGGTGAGCATACAGTCCTGGAGGGTGAGCACAGTCCTGGGGGGTGAGCACAGTCCTGGGGGGTGAGCACACAGTCCTGGAGGGTGAGCACAGTCCTGGGGGGTGAGCACAGTCCTGGGGGGTGAGCACAGTCCTGGGGGGTGAGCACAGTCCTGGAGGGTGAGCACAGTCCTGGGGGGTGAGCACAGTCCTGGAGGGTGAGCACAGTCCTGGGGGGTGAGCACAGTCCTGGGGAGTGAGCACAGTCCTGGAGGGTGAGCACAGTCCTGGGGGGTGAGCACAGTCCTGGGGGGTGAGCACAGTCCTGGGGGGTGAGCACACAGTCCTGGAGGGTGAGCACAGTCCTGGGGGGTGAGCACAGTCCTGGAGGGTGAGCACAGTCCTGGGGGGTGAGCACAGTCCTGGAGGGTGAGCACACAGTCCTGGAGGGTGAGCACACAGTCCTGGGGGGTGAGCACACAGTCCTGGAGGGTGAGCACCATCCTGGAGGGTGAGCACAGTCCTGGGGGGTGAGCACAGTCCTGGGGGGGTGAGCACAGTCCTGGGGGGGTGTGCACAGTCCTGGGGGGGTGAGCACAGTCCTGGGGGGTGAGCACACAGTCCTGGAGGGTGAGCACAGTCCTGGGGGGTGAGCACAGTCCTGGAGGGTGAGCACACAGTCCTGGGGGGTGAGCACAGTCCTGGGGGGTGAGCACAGTCCTGGGGGGTGAGCACAGTCCTGGAGGGTGAGCACGGTCCTAGAGGAAGCCTGGGTGGGGAGAGGTGATGCACTGGGGTACTCGGCCACTGGTGCCCCAGCCCTGACCTGGCCAGAGTTTGTCCTTGGATAGGAATCACATTCCTGCACCGCAGACTGGTCCCTACCACCACCTGGTGGTTGGTGTGAGAAGCACCCACGGCGGGTTCAGGTCCCAAGTCCCTCCTGCTCAGCCCTGCCCTCCCCAACCCTAACTCACCCTCTGCCCACTGGGGAAGCCAAGTCCCCGGGACTTCCTGTCTTGCTGCTCACCAGAGCCAAGGTCAAAGCTCAGACCTGGTCCTTAGCTAAGGGAAGAGAGAGGCTGCTGGACTCGACCCACAGGGAGGAGAGTCAGAAGCGTCCTCCTCCCCCGGAGAGCGCTGCTCTTTAAGGACCCAGCCCCTTGGGGATGGGACTGGTCGCCACCCATGGAGCTCAGCCTTCTTGAGAGCTCCAAGGTTTGGGCTGGGTTGGGATGGTGACTCAGAAACTAGATTCCGAATTCGCATCCCCACTCCCTCCCCACCACATGTCCAGAGTCCCCAAGGTGTTCCTGGGAAGGCCAGCCGAAGGGGGGTGGGCCTTTACGGCGTCCTCCCCGAGCTGAAACCGACAGGGGCGTCACGTGAGCTCCTCTCCTACCCACGCTCTGTGCTCCACGGTTTCCAACAGGGCCACGCATCGAAGCCTAATTCCCGGGTGTGCAGGTCTCAGGTACGGTCAGAAAGAGACGGGAACAGCCTGGGCCCTCCAGGGCAGCCATTCATGGAGTGCACACCCATCGGAGGGGGCTCGTGTGCCAGAAGAATACGGCCAGACTCCCGTGGGGCTGCGTGGAAATCCCTCTCCCTCGGCCAGCGGCTGGCTGAGGGTCTTCCTGGCTTCTCTCCCCAGGACGGAGGGCGGCGTGTACAAGGGGGCCACCGTGGGCGTGCTGTTGGACCTGAACCAGCACACGCTGACCTTCTTCATCAACGGGCAGCAGCAGGGCCCCACGGCCTTCAGCCACGTGGACGGGGTCTTCATGCCGGCCCTCAGCCTCAATCGCAACGTGCAGGTACCGCGCGCCCCCGCCAGCGCCGCTCGCCCATGGCCTCGGCAGTGTGCATGGGGGAAGTGGGCTCCTGAGAGGCCAACCACAGAGCCCACCAGCTGCAGAGCCGCCGACCGCCTGCCCGGCTGTGCCTGGCCTGGAAAGCTCCACTCGGGCGCTCGCCACGAGCCCAGTCCCAGGTGGCCACTTGTGCAGAAGCGGACCTGGGGCTGGGCCAGTCTGGGGAGGACAGAGCTGGGAGGCCCGAGACAGAGCAGCACAGTGAGGGAGGAAGGGACTGTGGAGGCACCACCCTAGTCCCCAGCAGAGCCTCCTTCCCGTGGAGGAGGCGGAGACCTGCTTTGTGCCACACCGTGGCCCTGAAGTCAATGAGTCCATCAGCCCCACGGACGGATTTGTACGTCCGCTCATTTGCTAACCGGGTTTCTGGAGCCTGGAATATGGGCGGTGTCCCCCAGGGTTAGGGCCACACCCACAGGGAAGGGCAGGCCGCGGAGAACGTGGGATTCAGGCCATGAGGCTGGCCACGGGAAGGCCAGGGCTCGTCCGGGGCCTCCCCGAGTGCGCCAGGCATGGCCATGATCCAGGAGTGACAGGCTGGGATGGACTGCAGACCTCGGCGTGGAAACGCTGCTGGGCGCCTTTCTCGCTCATGGAAGAAAGAAAGAAATAAGCATTTTGAAAAGCTCGTGGAAAAATGGGATTAAAGTGCAAGTTTATTTTAGTGCAAACATTTTTTAATTCCATTTTTAATTTATTTTCGTAATAGGCATCTTGCATGCACTTTCGAAGATGCCTCATATGCACCCACGAGAGCCAGTGCCCCTACTGTGAGTGAGTCCTGACCTTGCTCGGGCTCCAGCAGTCCGGCAAAATGAGACTCTAGGCCAGATGGGTGGTTGCTAGGAGGACAGAGGCCAAACCAACGAGGACCCTGACCACCATGCCGAGCAGCACGACCAGCGGCATGCTCGCTGCAGACGACGCTGCTGTGGCCCTGTTGCCCGCAGGGTCCGTGTGAGCCTCTCTGCCCTGGGTGTTCTGTCTTCTCTCCCAGGTCACCCTGCACACGGGATTGGAAGTGCCAACAAACCTGGGCCGGCCGAAGTCGTCAGGCAACTAGCCACCCAGCTCTGGCAGAGCCCCACCATCCTCACTGAGCTCAGTCACCCACGAGGGCGGGATGAGGTGCCCTGGGCACAGCCCAGCAGCCGCCGGGTGGATATTGAAGGGACGCATGTGCTTGGGGATGGCGAGGGCCTGCAGGCCGAGTCCTGGACTTCACCTCGTTCCAGCTAGGAGTTGCAAATACCCATGAAGAAGGACCTTCCTCAAGGGAGAGAGTTCTGGTTTTGTGTTTGTGTTCCCTGCATCTGTTTTAGAAGCTTGTCCTTCTGTTGAGAGTGAGGAAGGAGGACTTTGAGATGGGAGCGCCAAGGGTAGGAGTGGGGGCTGCATGGCGTCCCACGCCTCGTGGCCGCGGGTTTGCAGGACGAGCTGAGGCCCTTGACTTTGCTGGAGAACATTGCCGTGCACTTCTTGACCCAGAGTCTTCAGTAGCTCTGCCACCTGCAGACCTATTTCAGGAGGGATAGAGGGAGGCCCATACTAACGCTTGGTCTCTGCCTCCTTCATCGAACTGAGAACCCTTAACACTGAGAACCTTTAGGTCCAATAGCCAACCCACTGCATGCTCATGCTGTCTCTGTCTCTCTCTCTCACATACATGATAGTCTAGTCTGCGAAAATCCACTCGCTCCATTCTTAGTCCTTAACACAGAAGAAAACACTGGATTTGAATGGACATGTGACAGTCTTCACCCGGTGATGGCTCTTTTCTGGAAGTTCACTGAGAGAGTACCTGAGTCTCTGGTCCAAGCCGTGCCACCTCAGGCTCAGAAGCACCGAGGACGAGAGTAGCAAGCCCCTTACAGTCCGTCCACACTTGGCTTTGTGGCCACCTGCTGTGCTGAGAGCAGCGTGGACACAGTGGCCGTCACGGTCTCTGGAGGAGGCAGGAGGAAGATTGTCTCGTCACCCAGTGCCAGCCAGGTGTGCCACGTCCCACGTGCCAGCGCAGATCCGTACACAGTCCCCGCGTCCTTCCTGGAACACCAGCCGTCTCCTCTGAAAGCCACGGAGAGTCAGCCCCAGCTCACAGAGCCTGCCACCGTCCTGTGCCCAGAGGACCTTTCCTCTTGCTCCTGCCTCCCCGTCACCTGCTGCCTCTAGCTCGCCTGGTACTGCCCTTTCTCTCTCCTTTTGCAAAGAATACATTTTATCACGCATTTTATTTTGGAGGTCAAGGAGGAGCCGTGTATTTGCTGGACTGGATTTTTCTAGAGCTCACCCACCGCCGGCATCCACTGTGCTTGCTCGGTTCTGCCTGTACCCAAGTGACGGCGCCCGGCTGCACAGCCCACGCCGTGTGCTCACAGGCCCAGCACTCCTACCTCAAAGCCCTGCTCTTGGCCCCGAGGCTGCCAGCCCGCTCTCTGCAAGTGTGGTGGCAGCGGCTTCAGGGGCTTCTTGGTGCTGTGTTCCAGCCTCGCTGGTCCCGGGAGCCACTATCCGCCTGGAAGGCCAGTCTCACCCCTTCATCCTTGGCCTGCGGAGTGGCTCCTGGCTGCTGGCCCTTGAGTAACGCACACCTGGGCTGCCACGAGCCTGCCCTCGCAGCGGCCTTTCTCTGCTTCCACTTTCCTGCCTGTTCGTCCTGGGCCTAGCTCTGGGGAGTGTCAGTTCCGAGCGTGGAAAACATCCATAAAGATGGAGGGCTCAGAGGGTCCACCACCTTCCTGGACCCGAGGAAGCCATGGCCCGGGCAGATCCAGATGCGACCACCAGCTACGGGAACGCTCGCACGCTCTTTGGAACAGAGAGACCTGTGTCCCAGGAGTGAGCAGGGAGGGGAAGACTGGCTAAGGAGAGCTGCCTGGGAGAACCCCCAGGGCTGGGCTGCGGCACCCCTGAATCATCCCAGCCGGTCACCGGATGGTCTGGCCCGTCTTCTGCACACAGCAGCTCAGGAACTCTGGGCTCGGGAACAGCCTGGGAGCCGGGACTGAGGTCGGGAGGTAGGCCAGGCAGCGGGAGCTGCTGCAGTCCTGGGGCCTCTTGAAGAGGAGAACCCCCTGGTGCTCCGAGAGGGGTGCCAGGACTCCTCCCTCGGCCATGAGTGGGGCTGCATCTCCCTCCCTGATGACCCCAGGAGCCCAGGGCAGCTGCCGTCCCTCTTTTCGGCAGGAACGTCTTTCAGGAACAGGAGAGCTGGAGAGGGAAGGGACGGTCCTTCCCTCCACGCATTTTTGGGGCAATTAGGGAGACAAAGGAGTAGTCTGTCTTCCTCTCACGGCCCGGAGGCCTGCAACTCAGAGCAGACAGATTAGACAGGTCACTGGGCTCTCGTCTGCCATGGATTCCTGGCGGCTTTACAGCGTGGTGACATTTTGTACATAGGCTGTCGCCAGGCTCGCTGAGGAGGAGCCCGGTGTCGACCTCTCAAGCAGTGTCAGTGGGAAAGGGACTGGGAGTAGGTCCAAGGCTGAGCTCCATTGTAAATGACGCTCCCGATGCAGCCCCGCCGCCTGTTCTTGGCTCATGACCAGGTGTGGACGGGGTGTATGCCTGTCCTTTTGAAATGAATCGCATCTGAACACACCCGTGAGCAGCTCACCGGCTGCATCTACTCCGGACTCCGAGGGTGAAGGCTGCGCCCACAGCGCTGCCTTTTCTCCCTCTCTGTCCTCTTTGAGAAAATGCCGATGGCAGCTGACCCACCAGGTAATGGACCTCCAAGCTGTAAACCTGTGTCTCCAGCCCTGGGCACTTTGTCATTGCGATAGCACCCTTAGGTGCCCTTGGCCACCCGGGGTGGGAGGGCCATGCTTTCAGGGTGAGCCCAGGCTGCATGGTGGAGCTCACCGAGACATCGGCGGGGCAGGTCTGTGTCCCCTGCGCCTGCTCCTGGTGCTCCTGCCCCGTGCCCCCGGAGCACACTCAGGAAGGGACCAGAGCGTGGGTCTGTGTGTGCTTCTCCCAGGGATATTTGCATTGAAGCCTTAATTCTACCTGCACATGAAAGGCTTGGTCCCCGGGACAGTGCATCAGGTGCAGTGGGCAGGTGGAGCCCCACCCTGGGGGTGCTGCCCAGTGCAGCCACCTGCTGGCTGGGAGGTGGTGAGGGCGGGTAGAACCCTTTGGACTTGGCAGGTGAATGACAACGCTTTTGCAAGGCCTGTGTGCCATGCTGGGGCTTCTCGCCCCTGAGGCCATCTGGGGGGGGGGGGGTCCTGTCTACTGCAGGGCATTTAGTAGCCATCCTGGCCTCCGCCCGCTCGATGCCAGTAGCACCCCCCCAAGCTGGTGGTGACAGCCAAAAGGATCTGTTGACATTGCCAAATGTCACGTGGGAGCACCCCCCCCACACACACACTGAGGACCACTCAGTCACGCTAGTGGTTTGTCACACATGAACAGGCAGTGTCATGGGGGACTCGTGCAGCGTTACCCAGAAACCTAAGGCCCACAGCCTGGCCTCTTCTCACTCCCTAAGCCCAGGTTTCCGTGGGTCTTCGGTGGGGTGGGCAGGGGACGTGGGGTGAGCCACAAACGGCAGACCCTGTCAGGTCTCACATTTCACTCCCCGAAGCGGCCCCCAGGCCCAGCCCCATTCCTCGAGAGCAAAGCTCGGTACCTTCATTTTCCTTGGTCACGGTTTACTAGAAGCAACAGGGACTACTTAAGGGTTTGTGTCCTTCAACTAGTTAAAAACCTCATAAATCATTGGAGGTCCCCTGTCCGTGCTGGTCCCAGGGCGTCTCCGGGCTTCTCTCTGGTCGGGGAGCCAGGAGTTGGCATTGATCGCGTTCTCAGCAGACCTTCCTTGATGCTGATCCTGGTGAATCACGTCGGGCGTGAGGCCTGGGGAGTGCGTTTGTCGATCGGGCACTGAGTTCAGCCCTCGGAGACCGCTCCCATGCCCGACTTGGACACCGAGTCACAGCAGGGGATCTCTGCGTCTTCATGGGCCTCTGTCTCCTTCCTGAAAATGGGCTGCTCACACTAACTACCTCCTCAGACGTTCCGTGGGGATTGTGGAAGAACGGTCTTTAAAGAAAAGCTGCAGGTTTTCATCTCGAGTCTAGGCTAATAATTCACATTGATGGAATCGAACCTGCATTTCCAGAGTGTTCTCTGACCGCAGTCTTCCATCTGAGCCTCTTGTGACCAGGACAAGAATGACACAGCTGTCTGGCCTCAGGGAGGATAGACATTCAAGGCAGGTTTAGGGGGACGTTCCATTCTGTGTAACGGTCCCGCCACGTGTGCGGAACAGGCTGCTTCCGGACTCTCGTGGTTCGCCCCACAGGCATCTGAGTGCGGAAGCCCCCTCAGGTCAGGGAAAGACTGCTTGCCACCTGCATCCTGGGTCACCTCAGCTCTGGTATGAAGGGTCCCACAGCCCAGTGGTGTCCTTTGTTCCCAAGGGCCTGCGGCAGGAGTGTGGGAGGATCCAGCATCCCGGTGCAGGTTGGGCGGGAAGGCAGAGGGTTGGCTGCTCGCATGGTGCTTCCAGCAGCTGCTAACGGCTGCAATTTCACTGGCGCAAGCCGTCGGGGGCCGACCTTTACCTTGGACAATGGTGACTTCAGTCATGAGCTGAAGCTGAGACCTCCAAGACACCACTATTTTCTCAGGGGTGCGGCTGCCTGACCTAGGCCTGGTGGCTGGGGTCTGGGTCCCCAAGAAGTGGCCGGGGCCAAAACAGGCTTTGGGTCTGGGAAGTTGGTGCTTGGCACAGTGGGCCAGTGGGTGTGGAAGGCCTCCCACCCCTCCCGCCCTGGAGACTGGACGTGGGGGACCCCGACTTTCTCAGCACCCAGAGGAAGCGGGGAGCGGCAAGGGGAGTCGTTCATGCATGATATGGGGTTTCTGCCTTTGCACTAAGCTGTCGTGTTCGCATGAGAGGTGTTTGTTTGCCGTTGGCAGCGGGGTTTAACAAGAAAAAAAACGTGTGTCCTTGTTTCGGCTGTCCCCAGAACTCACACGCCTTTCTCCCCCACCCCCCGGCCCTCCCGCACCCACTCTGTCACTCCTGGTTGGTACCTAGAGGCAGCTCTTGGTCTGCTGCTGTTTCTGTCCCGCTGAGAACGCAGAGTGGGGAGTGGTCAGGAAAGCAACGTTTTTCTAATTTTTGTATTGGTCTCCACAAGCGTTTGTATTTTTTGAATTGCAAACACTGTGTTTTCTGGTCTTTGGGGGTTGATTCAACTTTCTGTATTACCTTTTGGAAAACCTGAGTTTTACCACAGTCTTAAGCAGATTTGAAATAAATTCTTTTGACACTGCCAACAACTGATGGCACGGCGTGGTCTGTCGTCACCGCTCAGCGGCAGTGTCTGCCTTCTTCCAGGCCGGCCCTGAGTGTGGGGGGAGGCCACCCTGCCTCTTGCCCATGGGCCACGGTTGCCAGGCTGCAGGGCCATGATTCTACTTCAGATGCCCAGGGTGTCTTAAGGCGATTACGCGTGACTCCAAATGATAAGGCACCACCTCAACCAGCGGGGAGGTCACAGGGTTCATTCTGTGAGAGGTGACCAGGCTGGCGATGGGTCGGTCAGTGAGTGATTAGGGCCCACTCACAAAGGGAACGCCACACCGATCATGGGTCCAGAGAAGCTGGGACTTGGGGAAATAGGCTAACTCTGAGCATCAGGGAGGCCGAGCGGCCCCTTTAACCACACACTGAAACCAGGCACGCCTGGCCTAGGCACTGCCCCCTGGCAGCACCTACAACCAGTGGCCTACTGGGTTTCCGACCAGGCTGGGCTGATCGGGGCAGGTCAGGAATCGAGGGGTGCATTCCGAGATGAGGGTGCCGGATATCTATCAGGGGTTTTCACGGAACCCGCAGGAAGGACACAGGACCGAGCAGAGGGAGGCCCTGAGCAACGAAGGCCCAGGAGGTTCAGCTCGGACCGTCTGGGCTGGAAGGACAGGCTGTAACCCTGTCACTGATGGGAGGCTCAGCTCGGACCGTCTGGGCTGGAAGGACAGGCTGTAACCCTGTCACTGATGGGAGGCTCAGCTCGGGCCGTCAGGGTTGGAAGGACAGGCTGTAACCCTGTCACTGACTCGCTGACTGGGGCAGCTCGGGAAGGATTAACGGCCAAGGAAGTTGGTCCTTCATCCAGTGGGAGCCCAGAGGGGCCTCACAGCCTCCATCACAGCCCACCATCCGCCTCTCACAGGGTACGGGGAGGACTCCAGCAAGCGTGGAAGACAAAGGCTGGTAGGGCACAGTCTGCTCCCTGCCGTCCCCCTGCTGGCCTCCACCCTCAGTGAGTGCTCTGCGGCCTTGGCAGCATGACCCGGGCCCTCGTCCCTGGGTCGCCAGGCCCTTCTCAGCTCAGGGTCGCTCCACTTGTCTGGGTGCCATCAAAACAGGGCAAAGGTGGTGCCCAGAGGGTCCAGGTGACAGGGGAGGCAGGGGCACACCCCGCCCGTCATGTGGCCACCCTGCCGATGGCGTTGTAGACGTCTTCTGTGACCCTGGTGTCGCACTTTAGCAGCAGGTCTGCAGGGCTGAGTTGTAGGGGCAGGAATCCCAGTTCCGCACACGGGTCCCTGGGCAGAACGTAGACAGGCTGTGGGTTTGTTCCACGGGGACACAGCTCCTTGTCAACCTCTTGGCATTCGAGGTAACCTGGAGGCAGCTCCTGGGCTTGTCATTGCTCTTGTCCTGCTGCACGCACAGGGCTGGGCTGGGGACCGGGGGACTGTCCTGCTGCATGCGCTGGGCTAGGCTGGGGGACCGGGGGACTGTCCTGCTGTACGCACAGGGCTGGGCTGGGGACCAGGGGACTGTCCTGCTGCACGCACAGGGCTGGGCTGGGGACCGGGGGACTGTCCTGCTGCATGCGCTGGGCTGGGCTGGGGGACTGTCTTGCTGCACGCACTGGGCTGGGGACCGGGGGGCTGTCCTGGGCACACCTGGGGACCGGGGGACTGTCCTGCTGCATGCGCTGGGCTGGGGGACTGAGGGAGGGGTAGGAAAAGCAGCTGCCGCTGAGCCCGGGGGTGGGGGATGCTGCCTCCCAAGCACCACCACAGAGCCGAGCCTGCACCTCGCAGGCCCTCCCCACACCCCACCTCAGCCAGCAGTGCAGGATGGTGGGCCCAGGACAGCGCCTGCTCAGGCCTGAGGATGCTGCTGCAGAGCAGGTGAGCCGGTGGGTTGGTTAGGGTTCAAGGCCCGGCTCAGAGCTCCTTTCAGGAAACCTGTCGGGCCCTCCTGGATAAACCCAGTGCTGGCCTGTGTGGTCGCGTCAGTGACAGGCACAGCCACGCATGACAGAAGCTGTGCTTTATCTACATAATTTCCTACAAAGTGGGTTTTATATAAAACTGTTTTTCCAAAAACCTGATAAATTAGCACATTCTTAGATCTCTCATGATATAGTAACATTAAGTCACTAAAGACACTGAAAGGCCAGTTAATGTTCATCACTAGCACTTACAGAACACTGCAGCCGTGAAGAGCGTTCAGGAGCAAGCGCACCCAACACCAGCGAGCAGAAGGTGCGCAGAGCCCGCCAGGACACTCGCACGTCTCTGCAGCTCGTGCCCTCTCGCTCACTCGGCACTGCGCACACACTTCAGCAACTAGAAAAGCTGTTTGACTTTTACCCCTAAAATGAAAAGCACCCTCTGACACCAACAAGAACACTCCTGAGGTCCTAAGGTCCTGCAGGGCCCAAGGGTGCGGTGGCTTGTCCCGTGGTCCTTATCTGATAAAGCAGTCACTTAGCCACTCTGGAAGAATTGATCTTCTTGATGTCAACGGGGCTCAGAATCAACGTCCCGTTTTTAAATTTCCCAACCTGTCCAATCCGTCCACTTGACAAAATACTGGGAGCCGCCTTCCTCTTTTGGGGCTTCCTACATGGAAGTGAGAAGATACACAGTGAGGTGAAGAGAAGCGCTTGGTGCCCACCGGCCACCCCGGTGTCCGTCCACGCGGACCCCCAGCTGTGCAGGCCCCACCAGCCCTCCCACCTCAGGGCTGTGTGCGCAATGTTCTGCTCCCAGGTCCCCAGGTCTTCCCAGCTGTCCCCTCCTCGGGGCTCAGTCCTCAACATGGCTGTCGCCTCCTGAGGATGGCTGTTTCACAACGTCCGAGCTCGGCCTCCTCACAGAACCTGCATCGTCCTCCATCCGCATTTCTGGGGTATCACCCTCAGGACAGCGTAAGCTCCTCGAGGGAGGGAGCCCTCCAGTGGGACCACGGCTGGGCACCAGCACCGACGGCACCCATGCCCCTGGCCAAAGGGGAGCACTCCACAGGCAGACACCCGTAGCCAGAAGACAGTCCCTGCGCAGCAAATGCAAGTCCAGCAGGGCGAGTGCACCAGAAGGCGCAGGGGAAGAGGAGTCTGTCCTGGGGACTGGCAGATGGCGTAATGGTTACGTTGCTGGACTCCCACATAGTCGACTGTGGTTTGAGTCCTGGACCCGGTTGCTTAAAACTCACGCCAGACACGTGTGTGTGTGTGCCCAAGATCCCAAGAGGAGAATGGAGAAGGGATTGAGGCATGGCCATCCTCCCTGGGGGATGGTTTCTCGCTTTCTGTCTGGTGAGCACTCATGCCCTATAGTAAAAATCTCTCTCTTAAAAAAAAAAAAAAAAAAGAAGAGTCCATTTTGAAACTGGGATTTGGAGGAAAAAAGGTATTTGCATGAAACCTATAAAACAAGCCTAAGGCAACGAAATCAAGCATCCCATTACTCAAAATCCTGGCACCCTGCCTTGGCAGTGCACCAAACGGGCACGCGGATCGGCTGTGCTGTGTGCCCAGCCCCCAGGAGGGAGCAGAGGCCTGTGTTGGGGGTGTCAGCCGCAGTGTTCCCGCCAGTCGCTTGAGAAGGGGAGGTTGGAAAAGGTTCCTAACTCAACCGCCGTTCGATCTCAGGCACCTCGCCGACTGCCAGCTGCCCCCTCACGGGGCCCAGGACAGACGAGACGGCGCCGCACTCTGAAGTCTGGGATACCACATCCGTTCTAGCGCATTTCAGGACTGATCACCAGGGCTACCCAGGCCGTCCGGCCCGAGGACCTGGTGGGCTCACTCACCTGTCTTCTTGCCCTTTCCTCTTCTTTCTCTTGAAAATATCTGTGTCTTGGGCCTATGTTCGGAATTTAAGATAATACGTGTCAGTAATAATGGAATTCAAAAAAGGCAAGCGATCTGTCACCAAAAGTCACTGAGAGACCCTTTATTTTTTAATTTTTTTTTTCAAGTGGGCATGTTAAACCTAACAGTCTCAAATCCCCCCCAAGACCCTCCCAGGAATGGAACGTCTGTGTTCCAGGTTAGACGGGCAGCCTTACGCTGAGTCGGATCCCCCACTGAGCTAAGGGGAGGGGGTAACATCCATTCCCCTGTGGTTTCCCACAGGCCCCGGTGTCCGACAGCACAGAAAGCCAAGACCGTGGCTGCGGACAGGGAAAAGACCCGCGTTATCTGAAGGGCAGCTTGCTGTCGCAGAGCAAACCTTCCGTGTGAACCGGCGGGGTAACCGGCTGGGCTTTCCCGTGGAGCTGACTGGAGATGTGGCGAGCAGGGGCCCTTTCACGCTGCGTCCCGACTCGGGGGCGAGTGGCAGCCTCCGGCACTGGCTGGGCACCCCCCGCCCCGTCCTCGCGAGCAGAGCGACGCCTGGACAGCCCACCTACCGCTCTCTTTTCTTTTTCCTTTATTGCCTTTTTCTCTTTGATATGCTCCTGCAAAACCTTGTAATTCACGTAACTATTTTTGGGAGGCTGAAAAGAAAGAACAAGACACGCGTGGTCACTCTGTTCTGCGCCCTTCCCTGTCCCTCTCTGACTTGCCCCTGCTCCCCACCCGGAGTCCTGTCCTGTCGGTGAGGGGAACACCAGCCCTCACCTGGGCACCCAGCATGATGGCGCGCTCCCGTTCCAGGACTCGTTCCTTCCCCTTTCCGTAACCCGTGATCCCAAACCGGTGCACTTCCACCCGAGCCTGTGGGCAGGAAAGGAATCAGACCCGGCGCCTTCCTGCAGCTGCACAGAAAACCACAGCCCAGGAGCGCTGTGTTCCGGGGCGTGCGAAGTGCTGAGTGACAGGCCGGAGCAGCCCGCCTCCCAGGCCACCCTCCTCTAGTGTTCAGCTGGGACAGTCAGTGCCTGGGCTTATCTCCAACCTGTGGCAGAGCTCTCCCGCCCTCAGGGTGCTCTCTGAAACAAGCCATTAGCAGAGAGGCGATCCTCCGCACTGAAAAGCCCCCAACACACTCTCTCACGTTTAGAAGGTGCTGTCCTGGCAGCTTCAAACACAGATGTGTGTTTTCAGAAGGAAGAGAAAAAAGCTGGGACCAGCAGAGGGCATAATGGTTACGTCGCTGGACTCCGACGTGGTCAACTGCGATTCGAGTACTGGACCGCCGGCACGTGTGCGTGTGTGCCCAAAACCCCGAGAAGAGAATGGAGAAGGGACTGCAGAGCGGCTATGCCCCCAGGGGTGATTTCTCATCTTTCTCTGTCTCTCTAGTGAGCGCACGTGCCCTCTAGCCAAAATCTTCTCTTGAAAGAAAAAAAAAAAGACACGCCAGCAGGACTTGCTCTCAGCAGCTGAACCTCTTCCTCCCGTGGCTTTCAGACCTTGTCACACCGCGGAGTGCACACGCTCCCCGCATGTCGTCCTTGCCACTGCGGTCACAGGACCCTCGTGAGCTGAACGAGCATGTAACACTCCAGAATGTGTGTGGGGATGGTTTTCCTAACTGACTCTCTAACAACTGAACATGTAAGATGGGCTTTTGGTACTGTAAAGAAACCTGGTACTTCATATAAATTAACTTTATAAACTTAAAACACACTTAATATAAACATAATACATTTCTAAATAATATAAACAACTTAACCACAGAGACATACCTTTTCTAGGTTAAATTCCTGTACATTCACATTTTCAAGGACATTAGCTTTAGGCTGCAAAGAAAACAAATCTCATTAAGATCAGCCATTATTCCTGTTGGTATGCTGTCAGCAGCAGATTAGGTATGTCTTTAAGGTTTTGAATCGGACCACCTCACACCCATTGGCCTGGCCACGATCTAAAAACAGGGCAGTGTTGGAAAGGGTGTGGAGGAAACCAGAACCCACGTGCTCCATTGGTGGGAATGAAAATGGTGCAGCCTCTGTGGAAAAAGTGTGGCAGTCCCTCAGACACTTAAAAACAGAAATTACCATGTGGTCCAGTAGTTCCACTTCTGTGTTTATACGCAAAAGCACTGAGCGTGGGGTCTTGTACACCACGCTCATCGCAGGGTTACTCACAACAGCTAAAACACAGACGCAAACCAAGTGTCCACAGCTGGATGAATGAATTAAAAACAAATGTGGTTGGGGCCACCAGGTGGCATGGTGGTTAAGGGTGCTGGACCCCTACATGGCCGACTGCAGTTCGAGTCCCATACCTGGCACTTTCTCTCTCTCTCTCTCTCATTCTGTCCCTCTCTGGTCAAAATTAAAATAAATAAACTTAAATAAAATATTTTTTTAAATGTGGTCCTACATGATGGAATATTACTCAGCCTTGAAACTGAAGGAAATTCTGACACACACAACAAAAGGAATCTTAAATAAGTCAGACTCAAAAAGATCAATGCTCCGTGACCCACTCACATGAGGCACCTAGAACAGAGGGATTCGTAGCCAGGACATGGGGTGCTGGCTGCCAGGGGCTGATGGGGGATGGGTCACTGTTTGCTGCGTGAGTTTCAGTCTGGGATGATGACAAGGCTCTGGAGATGGATGGTACATAACATTCATGTATTATTAGCACCACTGAAATGTATTTTTTTTTTTTAGAGAGTTTTGTTTTTGGCTATGGGGTGCAAACACTTGTGGGAGGAAGGAGAAAAAGAGAGAGACATAAAGTGAGAAATCACCCTCCAAGGGGGGATGGTCATGCTGCAATCCCTTCCCCTCCATTCTCCTCTCAGGATCTTGGGCACACACGCACGCATGCCTGGAGTGAGTTTTAAGCTGATGGGTCCGGGACTCAAATTGTGGTTGACTACATGGGAGTCCAGCGACGTAACCATTATGCCGTCTGCTGGTCCCTGAACTGTACATTTTTAAAATGCTTAAAATGGTATAGTTTATGCTATATGTAGTTTATCACAATTTTAAAAATGAGAAAAAAGAAGCCTTAAAATTGGCCCAGCTATCACAACACCAAACAATAACATAAGTGTGCTGCTCTAAACCCTAATAGCTAATGGAACAGAAACACATACTTTTAATGTCTCAAAGCTTAAGAAAGAAATCACGAGGAACTAAGTACAAGGCCTGCCATGGCATGGTGGTTAAGGCAGTTGGATCCCAAATGGTCAACGGTGCGATTCAAGTCTCAAACTCAGTAGCTTGAAAACCATGCTGGGTATCTGTGCATGTGCCCCGAATCCTGAGAGGTAAATGGAGGGGGTCATGACAGGGCTGCCCACCGGGGGCTTTCTCCTTCCCTTGCTCTGTCTCAGGCAAGTGCATGCACCCTATACAATTATTTTTAAAATTTTAAAAGTAAATTAAAAAAAACACAAGGGCACTTGGGCAGAAAGCCAGGGCAAGGCCTGGAGGCAGCCTGTGGGCCTCCGCTACCTCCGCTGCAGCCTTAGGTGATCGTTTCTCTCGCATTAGTTACCGGGCCCAACTTGCCTCTATTCACAGAGTAGCTGTGTAAATAGACACTGTTTAAAAATGCTGGCAGCTTCAGAGGTATGAGGAAGTTTGTTCATTCCTTAGTGACTGAGATGGAGGGGAGCAGCTCCAGGGAGGGCACCAGGGCATGAGCCAGACACGGCAGAGCAGCGAGGGCAGGGCGACCGTGGCCGCCCAGCAAAGCCGTCGGCAATAATGTGTGCGAATGTCTTTGGTCCCTACAGTCAAGTGCCAGCTTCAAAATCAGAAGTCTTTACGTTTAACAAAGGCAATGCTGGGGGCCAGCAGGTGGTGTGGTGGTGAAGGTGCTGGATTCCCACATGGCTGACCATGATTTGAGTCTCAGAGCCGGTGGCTTAAAATCACGCTGGGTACGTGTGCATGTGTGCCCCAAATCCTGAGAGAACAGAGAAGGGACTGCGATGTGGCCATTCCCCCCAGGGTGATTCCTCATTTTCCCTCTTTCTGTCCCGTCTGGTGAGCATATATGCCCCAAGGCAAAAAAAGGGGGGGGGGGGCGATGCTGTGAATCTACTGAATGCCGCACACGACCTCCAGCAGGGCCAGGCAGCACAGCCTCAGTGAGACACATTCCTGGTTATGTACGGCACACACGCCATTCACAAAGAACGGGGACAACAGCGGTTTAGGGGCCTCGTCGGGCTTTTAGGCCAAATAAATCTGCACCAGTCTTTACAGAAAACAAATCAAGTTGCTGTTCCCAGGGCTCTAGGTGTTTTGGAGTTGCAGATAAGGCAGGTAACTTGACTTCTCCAGGGAGCGAGCTCCTCTGTGGAGTGAAGACGGACCCCAGGAACTGTGAGGCTTACACGAGGCAATGTCTGAGCTGATCAAAGTGTCAGTAGTTGGCTGCCCGTGCAAGAGCAGCCTCTACACCCCTCAGGGTGCCAGTCCTGCAGCTCCACTGCAATGATATGACTGTAACATTCCAGGCAGCTAGATCCCACATGGAGAAACCGCTGTTCAAGTCCCAGACCTGGCAGCTTGAGAAACATGCTCTGTGTCCATGCCCAAAATCCCCAAGGGGGGAGAGATGGAGAAGGGACTGTGGCATGACCACCCCCTACGGACGGTACCCCCCACTCCCGGCTCACACGCCCTCTGGCCAAAAAGAAATAAAAGACAGAGAAGCTAAGGGTGGGGAAATGGCACCGACTCATGGCCCTAGGAACCGAGCAATACTTGAATGATTTTCAGCTACACACCACACTTTAGCAAAGGAGCACAATTTCCCCTCACAGGTGACCGTGCACCTATTGAAGACCGCACACCCACTTGGTCCTTACGTAACAGATCCAGCCACCCCCTTTTGAACCTGGACAACAACAATGCGCCCCCAACACAGTGTCTCTTGCTATTTCTCACCTAGAACCCAGTTTCCATACAGGGGTCAGAGTGATGTCTATAAAACCTAAATCAGACCACCTCATGTCCTGGCTTAATCAGTCCGGTGGCTTACCAGGATTTAAAGTAAAGTGCAGAGGAGTCCGTCTCACGCCAGCTCACACCACTCCCCCTGTCCTGCCCCCAGGGCCAGTCTTTTTCAGGGTCCTGGGCCAGGTCGGGCGGGCTGCAAGGCTGTTTCCTCCCTGCCTGGAAGGCTCCTCAATAGGAGGCCCAGGGCCACCTGACTGTCCCCTCCTCGGAGCCACCTTAGCCACGTCGTCTACAGCAGGCTCTGCCAGTTACTCTCAGGACACGATCTGCTCCCTTCAGAGTGCTCATAACTCTTCTAAATTATGTCATCGAATCAGTCCGGGTTGGCCCAACTGCCGCAGCGGGAGATATAACACACTCCCTGCGGGCAAAGGCCCATATCTGCTTCACTGCCACACATCCAGGTCTGGCACCTGCAGGCACCCAATTCTTTAGGATAAATTAACAAACACAGGAGCTCTTGCCCACTACTTCCTGACAAATGACTTAGAGTCGCTCGTTAAGAATGGGACACGGCTGAAGGTCGTTGGTAGGTTAGACATTCAGAACGGGCAGACGTTCTATCAACAGCGGCCAGGGTCCCACGAGCGCCCACGAAGACCCGCCTCCGTGCACAATGCAGCTGTCACAGAACCCACAGCGCAAGCCCAAGTCCCCGGGGAAAAGGCCGTGCCCTGGGCCCACTCCCCAGCACCTTTCCCTCGAGTAGTCTCAAGGGTAACCAGCTGGCTCCACGCCCGACTGACCGACGGAGGCTGCCATTATAACTTCTATTTTTGCCAATTCCACATGGGTGAGACCTGTCCTACAGGGCTTATACGCTTTCAGAGAACAAGGGCACGACCCCACTGTCCCTTGCCACACACATGCGTAGCACAGCATCAAGTGTCCTCGCCCCTCAGTGACCGATTACTCGGCCATCCTGCCCTCAGCACGCGCCGTGGGGACGGGCATGGCGCTCCTCTGTATTCCTTTACACGCCGCAACGCCCACTGCCTGAAGGCTTTCCACGGGCAGACATGCATGCCATGTGCACTTCTGGTCTCCTTAGCCACACACGCACATGGATCTTCGAAGGACAAATATTACTAAGAAAAAAAGGAAAGGGAGGAGTACCAGCGACAGCTAGAAAACGTCGTTACGATCGGGAAGCTCACGGCATGGAATGCACAGTGTGAAACGGCTGGCTGGGCACAAGCTCCAGGCACATGAGCTGCGGGGCAGACAGGGAAGGGCAGGCTCATGCCATGTCAGCTCGCCTCTTCTAAGAAAAAGAAAACTGTCCTTTCCAGAAAGAGAAGCACGAGTGAGTACGAGACAAAACCGTAAGCTTGAAACTCTGAGGGACAAAGAAGGGTGCCAAGATGCTCTGTTAGTTCACTTCTCCAAATATGAAATTACACTATGGGGCCAGCAGGTAACATGGTGGTTAGGTTGCTGGACTCTCACATAGATGACCTCAGTTCAAGTCCCAGACCCCGTGGCTTGAAAATCACGCCAGGCACGTGTGTAAGTGTGCCAAAGATCCCAGGAAGAGAATGGAGAAGGGATTGTGGCGTGGCCACCCCCACACAGGGGGTGAGTTCCCACTTTCCCTCTCAATGTCAGCTTTTCTTTGGTGATCACATACACCCTATGGCAAAAACCTGAAGGAAAAAAATTGCATCGCAAAGCAACGCCTCCCAACCCTTTTCCACACCAAGGCAGAAGGGGGAGGCACTGAGGTTGGTAGGGTTCCCTGGGAGAATAGGAGACGGCTAGCTTGAGGTTCCAGCTGCCCCCAGGGCGAAAAACCCACCCCTTGGCCCACATCTAACAGTGCCCAGTGGCCTGGTGTTCGAACCCTAAAAGCTGGGAAGCTGACCTAGAATCCCAAATGAAGGTAAGTGTGATTCCGAAATGCACTGAGAATCTTCGAGGAAGATGCTGGTGAGCTTAAAGTGCTACCTGGATTCTAGAAAATATTTCAGATTTTTTTTTAAGAGATTTTTCTTTAGGGTACATGTGCTCACTGGAGAGACAGAAAGTGAAATATCACCTCTTCCCTTCTCCTCTCAGGATTTTGGGCATGCACGCACACATACCCAGCATGAGTTTTAAGCCACCGGGCCTGGGACTTGAACCGCAATCGACTACTTTGGAGTCCAGAGACTTAACCACTATGCCATCTGCTGGTCCCAGATGTTTTTAAAGCTATAAAGATGAGATAAACACTGGCACTAACACACATTTATATATTCATAAAGAACAATGCAGGTTTAACTGTTGATATCTCTGTAGTGGGTGGAACTGTGGCTCCAAAGAGATACGGCCATGAGAGACATGGGCATGTCCTAATCCCCAAACCTGTGGATGTCACTTTATTTGGAAAAGGAGCCTTCACAGTGTAAGGATCTCAAGACAAGATCATCTGGATTCAGGGTGGACCCTAAACGCGCCGTGGGGATGGGCATGGTGCTCCTCTGTATTCCTAGCAGACAAAGGCAGAGGGAGATAGGAGACTTGGGTGAACACCGAGTAGACAGTGAACGGTTACACCGACCCAGTCAGAAGCCAAGGAGCGCCTGGTACCACCTCCCAGTCAGAGCTGAGGAGTCTCCCCGGGAGCCCTCGGAGGAAGCACAGCCCCGCCAACACCTTGATTTTGGACTTGAGGCCTCCAGAATCTAAGAGTATAAACTTCTGTTGTTTTAAGTCACAAGTTTATGGTTGTTATAAACAGCAGCCTTAAAAACCAGTATCATCCTCATCCCCTTTTTGAAAGATAAATAGTTACAGGACATGGGGAAAGCTATAGAAATGGAATGTCTGATTTTGGCAATGGGTTTGACAAAGCCAGAAGGACAGCTTTTGGGGAAAAAGAAAATCCAAGGCCACCCCCGTAGCACAGAGGTTAAGCACAGCTCACCAGGAACCAGACCCCACATGTCTGACCACAGTTTGAGTCCCGGCACCAGCAGCACGAAAAACACACTGGTGTAGTGTGTACATGCCCCAAGTCCCAATGAGGAGGAGGAAAAGGACTGTGGCCTGCTCATGCCCCACTTGGGGGAAAAGGGGTCCTTTCTCTCTCTCTGCTGAGTGCATGCGCCTTTTGGCAATTTCTAGAAAAAAAATTTTTGGCAAGGCAACCACACCTCCCTTGACTGAATTCTGGATCAGATTTATAAGCTCAGCCTGAACAAGACTGTTGCTCAGTAAAATCAAATAGCTTTTCTACCAGCATGTTTCCATAAGAATGGCATTTCTGTAATTTTGTTTACCGTTACCCCAGTACCTAGCGCAGTCGCTGGCACCCAGCGGAGCTGTCACAGAGAAAGCTGGTGACTGTGTCTTCTCCGAGCACTGCCAAGGTGAGCACTTATGAATGCAAAAGGGTTAGCCAAGGAGGCCTGGGTTAACCAACCCCGTACATTCCTAAAAATCCCATTTTCATCACTGGCAGCAGGTTGGCTTCTGGGAAGTAGGTGATGTGAACCTCTTGCCTGGTCAGAAGTTTCTCGCACACCCAAGGCCTTGAGCCACTGCTGCGCCAAATTTGCCCAGCTAGTCTACACCAACAGTATGACTGACTCGTGCCTGCACCTGCTCTTCTCCGGATGCCTACAGCTTGGATAACTAGGGTCGGTCTACCCCCACGTGCCTGATGAGGACTCCATGCTAGTCCCCTGGCCTGTGAGTGCTTCTGGCAAATCCTTGGGCCAGAGGTTGTGACCCCTGCCTTAGGGACAGTCTATAATGACAGCTGCCTAACACCATAGCAGGAGTTCCCCTGTACTTAAACTAACCAACTCACTGCTTTCGTGCGCTCAGCTCGGTCTGGCTCCGGCTTTCTTTTTTTATTTCTGCTGTGAAATTCTACCACTTCAACTTGCTTCCTCTTGTTCCTGGAAAGAGCTGGAGACACTGCAGCAGTGGGGACTTCTGGCCCAGAAGGGGAACCGGGAGGGGTGACAGCAGCACAATGCAGCTCTTCTCGGAGTTCTTCGAAGAAGCTGGATGCACTCTTCTTCTGGCCTCTTCCAAGAGAACCGGGTACGGAAACCGGCTGTGCCGCCAAGGCAGCTGCAGCCCCCGCGTCTCTCTTATTTTCCTTTTTTTTCCTGATCCTCTTCTGTTCGGTTTCATCTTCCACCTCTCCTGTTTGTTCGAATGCAAAGGAAGAATATTTTTGGCTTTAGCTATCACCAGTATCACCTCGTACGAAAACACCTGTGCATATCGCCACGGCTATAAGTGCAAGGAACTAACTGCCTTTTCTTCATGTGGGGTCTATTTGCACAATTTACAGAAGCCAAAATGCAGCCTTCTTTTCTAGGAAACAATGACGTTTTGGGCTCTTGTTAGCGCAATTACTTTAACCCTCATCTCTGTCCTTACTCAAAGCATCACCACTGCAACAGTCCCCAGGATTGTTAACCCAACTGGCTTCAGCTTTGTATGAAAATGTCTGCCCGCACAGGTTGTGCTTCTTTTTGACACCTTCTAGGGTTACAGGTACCTGCAATGTTTGCATTTTTTTCAGAGTGATGAGTATGATGAATTTGATATTAGTTGGCTTAACTGCATGCCTGTATTTCCTACTAAACCTCTGTATCTACTGTCTCACCTGTCCAAACTCTGGCTGGTCACCTGAAAGTTCTGGCTAGACTGCTAGGCCTTGTTCCTTACCCAGTTTTAACACCACAGAGCTCTGGAAATAAAAGCTGATCATTTACGCTTGCCTCTATTTTGCTTAGTGTTTTACTCAGTAAGCATTTATTAGGAGCCTACTGAACTCCAGCATTAGGGATATAAAAATAAGTGGGTAGTCATGCCTTCAAAGCTTCTAGAATGATAGTTTCCGGCCTGTGTGGACATAATCATCTGCAGAACAGTCTTTTCCTCTAGACTTTAAACTTCTCAAGGTCAAAGATAATGTCTTCTCAGTCCTCCAGGGCAAAGAGATGGTTTGTGCAAAGCATGTCTATACGGGACCAGCAGCTGACGTAATGGCTATGTCTCTGGACTCCCATGTAGTCGACCGTGGTTTGAGTCCCAGATCTGGTGGCTTAAACTCACGCTGGGCGGGTGTGCGTGCATGCCCAAGATCCTGAGAGGAGAATGGAGAAGGGATTGCTGCGTGGCCATCCCCCCCGGAGGGGGGGTGATTTCTCACTTTGTCTCTCTCTTCCTGGCGAGCACATCTGCCCATAGCAAAAACCTCTCCAAAAAAAGAGAAAAAAAGTTAAGTGCGAGCCAAAGCATGTCAATACAAGTGCTGGGTCTGGAGCTAGACTGCCTGGAAACTTGAACTCGGGCTGGGAAAATTACTCGGGAGATAATCTTCAGAAAGTTTAGCTTCTAGTGCTTGTTTCTACATTTGCAATAATAAAATTAATAACAGTATTTATTTCAATAGGTTGTAAAAATTAAATGAGTGAATTCAAGTCATGCAGAGCACTTAGCCAGTGGTAAGTTTTCAGTACATGTAAGGCTATCATTCTTACTGTCTAGATGAGCTTAAAATTTTGAACAGTCGCTCCAAAACAAAAGTCCATCAGCTTTTGCAGTCCCACACAGTAAACTTAAGACATGTGTTTGGTTCTAGAAGGCCCAGCCACCTAACGATACAAGGGAGGTCACCTTTCCCGGGGAACCTCTTCACCGTGTTTCCAGTAGGTAGGTCACCAACCTTTTCATTCCCCTTCTCCCCCTCCCCATCTAAAAAAAGGAGAGCGAAAGGTCGGAGAGCAAAAGCCACTTGTGAGGGGAAAAGGGTTGTGCAAACGTTCTCTGAAGTCCTTGTCAAGCGACACGCCTAAAGCTGAAGTTAACGGTGACCCAACAGGTCAGAGGCCCCAGCGCGACAAAGCGACACGAACGCACACCAGTCAGGTAGGCCTGGGTGCGTGGCGGGACACGAAGAAGCGGCTATTCCAGCAGCCCAACGTCCCACTGAAAGCACTGGTGCTCCCAATAAGCAGGTCGGTGTGCGCCCGCGGCCCCGCGCTCACCGAAGTCATAGAGGTTCTGCAGCAGAGTGTCCAGAAGCTTCTGAGAACCCGGAGGCGTAACAGAGCTCGGCTCCTGCTGCCCGGCCATCGCGCGCCCCGCAGCGCCCCGCAGCAGCGCCCTCCCGGCCTCGGCTGCCACGCCGCTCCGTCCGCGCGCCTGCGCACGCCGCCGCCGGCCCCCGCGCCTGCGCACGCCGCCGCCGATCCGCGCGCCTGCGCACGCCGCCCCCGGGTCCCCGCGGCTTCCGTCCTGGCCAAGATGGCGGCGCCCGGGGTGCTGTGGAGCGGCTGCAGAGGGTGTCACCGCCCTAGGCGAGGTCGGGCCGTCCTGCGCACAAGAACCGCCCCCTGCAGCATCACCACCGCTTAGTAGAGAAGCCCAGGCCCTGCCCGGACGGCAGCCGCACCATGGATCCCATCAGTTCACCCAGCTCCTGCTTCTCCGTCGGCTCCCCCAGTCCCAGCGGCGTCGTGCTCCTCTACTCGGTAGGCACCGGGGTAACGAGGGCCGGGCGGGGCCGCGAGAGACGACCCCCTCCTCCCGGCCCCGGCTTCCTCCAGCTCGCGATCTCGGACCCACAGTCCAGGTCCCGAGACCCGCCGAGGACAGTTTTGGGAGTTGGCTTGGTTTCCAAGGCAACGGTATATCGCGTGTGTGTAACCGTGTGCATGTTTTTACAAGTTTCAGCGGGTGGTGGGTCCTCCTGTCGCTCCCAGTCCTTCCTGCTCTTTTCCTGCATCGCCCTGCGCCTTCAGAAAGCGCCCCTGGGCGCGGGAATCGGGGTGAGGCTCGGCGTCTTCCCTCTGCAGCGAGGGCGTGTTGGGCTGCCTTTTGGGCAAACCTGAGAAACCCGCGGGTCCGACCCTGCCCGATCGTTCTCTGCGGCTCCCCACCCCCCCCTTTAGTGGCTGATAATGGAAGAGACGTGTTGACTTGTATTTGGGGATAGAGTTCGTAAAACTCGAATATAGGAAGATTTCAAACTCCTGGAATGTGTGTTGCCTGTTTGGCTTCCGTTCGCCACCTTACTTTTCCCACAGGTCGTTTTGGAGGGCGATCGGTGCCACCGGCCTCTCCCCAGCTTGCCTTTTTACCCCAGCCCCTTCTTCCTCTCCGTTTTTTTTTTTTTTTTTTTTTTTTTTTTTTTTTTTTTTCCCCCCTTCATTTGAAGGTTTTTGACATTGGGGCGCTGTGCTCGGAAAGACAGGGTGAGAGGCAGAGTGAGAAATCACTCCCACGGAGAGATGACCACACCGCAATCCCTTCTCCATTTTTCTCCTGGGATGTTGAGCACCCATGCACACATCTGGACTCGAGCCCAGTCAGCCATGTGAGAGTCCAGCGCCTTAGCACCAAGCCACCTCCCGGCCCCCTCCCCCTTCCTGGCTTTAACAGGTCTTTCTTGCCAACTGAACCGCTGATCATTTACAAGTTTTTCATGAAGCAATTGGGAGGTGGAAACTGTTTTAGCCATTGGGCTTACACTATCATGGGACAACTGAGCTGATTTTTGTCGTTTTTAACTACTAAGTATTTAATAGCTTTATGAACAAATAAACGGGTGCATTTTTAAAAGAATTATTTTATTTAACTGTATTTATTTATTTACTTTAATTTGACTAAAGAGGGATAGAGCGAGAGAGAGAGTGGGAAAGTGAGAAAGCAAGCCACCAGGTCCTGGACTCGAACCTCAGTTGGCCATGTGGGAGTCCAGCAACCTTAACCACCACACCACCTTCTGGCCCCACATTACCATGTCCTGGTGCTTCATGTCAGTTCCCAACTTCTGTAGAGTGTTTATTTGTGCAGGAAAGCAAAACAGGAAAAATAAGAAAGGAAAACAGCAACATAAAAATCCTAGTTTGCAAAGAGAATGTGGCTACTTTGAAATGCTCTTTGGGAGAGGAACTTGTTTCTTGTGGGGGACTGTGGGTTTATGGCTGTTACCTGCCTGCCCGTCTCCTCACTGGCCTACCTCAGTCTGTAGTGGAAATGCCGCCTCGTCTTTTCCCGACTCCAGAGCAAGCATGGAGGGAAGCATAGCTTTATCGACCTGAAACTGGCTTAGGAATTGGCTGGAGTTTATTTGGTATATGTTAAAGGCAAGAGTTTTCTTGCTTTTTTGTTTTTCCGCTTTCCCCTTCACCCGTGATCCTGCATTAATAGAACTTTCGGCAGCTTCCTCACCTGAGAGACCGAGGCAACCGCGTGTGAGTGTATCGGACTTCCACACTGGACAGCGACCGGCTGCTCACCAGCAGCTCTCCTGGTCTTGCCTGCGTGACTTTGCCTTTCATGACGACCTGAAGGTCTTTCTACCACTTTTCTGAGACTGTGCTTCTTACTTCCTCAGCCACATGGTTATTGCTCAACGCTCGATCTAATCGGAAGGTTGTACTTCAGAGATGGTTGAGAAACTGCCGGTTGCAGCATTCGAGACCTGCTATCTAAGATGATTACAATGAAGTGGGATGAGGGCAGGCGTTAAACATGCACAGCTTGCTGTGGGAGTGAAGAGAGAGGGCACCTGACCTGTCTGGGTGCTTGGAGAAGGCTTAGGAGAGTAGGCAGCACCACAGCGTGCTCTGGAGGAGTATGTGGGAGACGGAGGGAGGGGAAGATTGTTCTACATCCCCATGGAAGAAGCCACATCTGGAGTGCAGCCGTAGGTCCTCCAGGGGAAAGATCAGCTGGCCCCGAATGGAACTGAAGAAGAAGCTGTTCAAGTACAAGGCGGGAGTTGAACTGAGAGTGGTGACGGGCACCAGGTGGTGGGGGCTCTGGTCAACCAAGGGCTCATCACACGCCACCATCTCAAGAAGCAGGCGTCCAGTGCACATGCTAGCATTACTCCGTCAGGGAGGAAGTGCAGAAAACTCCAGCAGTTCCGGCTTGCCCAGAAAGAAGGCAGCCAAGGAGGTGAGAGCCTCCTCACACTCAGCCAGGACTCTGAACCACAGCCCCAACAGCAAAAGCAGGCAAAACCCCCCAGGATGTGAACATGGAGGACCTTGAAAATGAGAGCTGAAATTCTTTTCTTTTCTCCCTTTCTTTTTCTTTTTTTTTTTTAGAGGTTTTTGCTATAGGGTGCGTGCGCTCACCAGAAAGACAGGGAGAGACAAAGAGACAGAAAGTGAGAAATCACCCCCAAGGGGGGATGGTCACGCCGCAATCCCTTCTCCATTCTCCTCTCGGGAGCTTGGGCACGCATGCACACACGCCTGGCGTGAGTTTAAGCCACTGCGTCTGGGACTCGAACTGCCGTTGACTATATGGGAGTCCAGCAACATAGGTATTATGCCAACTGCTGGTCCTGAGAGCTGAAATTCTTAATTCTTCTATGAGAAGATTCATTTAGAGCGAGAAGGACTCAGTGGCTAATACAGAGGACTTTGGAGAAAGTACTGCCCTTTGTTACTCTCCTAGGTTCCTCTTCCATAATGGCTTCCTGACCTCCCCTGGAGAGGGGTGTGAAGGGAGGAAAGAAGTCTATGAGAAATATTGGGCAGGCGCCTCTGTAGCAGTCAACTCCATTTGTAATAAAGCCCTCGAGCTCTGGAAAAAAAAAAAAAAAGCCACTCCCTTGTGTATTTGGAGGGACCAGCTAGGTTAGGGAAGAATAAAGGGGATAGAAAAGTAAAGAAGTAGGCGGGAGGTATTTCCTACAGGAAATAATTACACACTCTTAAGGATAAAAACCTTCATTTTATGGGAGACTCTATTTTTGGAAGCTATAGGAAAACTGCTAGGTTCCTAGCCTGACTGTGTGTGGGTAACCTCTTTTGCTTGCATAGGCTGTAGGAGACAGCCAGTTGGGAAGGAATCTGATGCCGAAGGCTAGCGTGGCTGTGGAGGTCGGCCGCTGGGTGCAGGACAGGGCAGTGGGCCGGGAGGGCGGGAGAGGGGCCAGGTGGGTTGATATCGGGGCAGTGACCCATCAGCCCTGGGGCCTGAGTGCGATGGCCAAGGAGGAGGAAGCAGCCTGCAGCTGACTGTCGGCTTTCTGCGCTTTAGCAGCTGGGTGTGTCGCGATGCCTGTTGCTGACGGGGATATGGGAGAAGCCAGGGCAATACCATTTCAGTTCAGGAGAAATGCTTCACCTAAACCTTCCTCTCGGGCTCTTCTTTGTATCACACACCTGGGTGAGGAGCCATGGAAGTGTGCTCCTTTAATGATAGCAAACATGTCACCAGTGTGGTATAGGAGGCCAATGAGTGAGCAGTGACACCAACCCTGGCTGCACATAGGAATCACTCAGAATACTTTCAAAAAGAATTCTGGGGGGAGCCAGCAGTTAGCGTAATGGCTATGTCGCTGGACTCCCACATAGTCGACCGCGGTTCACATCCTGGACCCGGTGGCTTAAAACTCACGCCGGGCGCGTGTGCGTGCGTGCCCAAGATCCCGAGAGGAGAATGGAGGAGAAGGGATTGCGGTGTGACCATCCCCCCTTGGGGGTGATTTCTCGCTTTCTGTCTCTGTGTCTGTCTCTGTCTGTCTGGTGATTGCACGTGCCCTATAGCGAAAACCTCTCCAAAAAAAAAAAAAAGAATTATGGGGACCAGCAGTTGGCGTAATGGCTACATTGCCATGTAGCATTCCCATATAGTCAACTGTGGTTCCAGTCCCGGACCTGGTGGCTTAAACTCAGGCCAGGCGCGTGTGCGTGCATGCTCAAGATCCCGAGAGGAGAGTGGAGGAGAAGGGATTGTGGTGTGGCCATCCCCCTGGGGGGTGATTTCTCACTTTCTGTCTGTCTGTCTGTCTCTGTCTTCCTGGTGAGCACACGTGCCCTATACCAAAAACCTCTCCAAAAAAAAAAAGTGTAAAAAAAAGAAAAAAGAAATAATTCTGATGCCACAGGCTAGTGAATCTTGAATCACCAGAGCTGGATAAAACCATGACCACAGACATGGGTACAGATTGGGGAACTTTGAGGCTTTATCCCTTAAATATGGAAAAGCCATCATTAGAAGGGGTCAAGAAAGGGGGCCTTCATCCAGTACTTTATTTTTTTCAGGCTACAGTGATGGAGTCCTTCCTAGGCCCTGGGAGTACAGAAGTGCCTGACACATGACCTACCTGGACAGGGGGGTTACTCTCTCGTCCAGGTGAACCTGGATCCTTGTTTGGATGCAGGCTTAATGAAGTGTGTTTTGGGGGTCACTGGGAAAGTCCGGATGCAGTTTTGCATAGAAAATGTCATGACTTTCCTGATGACCTTATAGATACTGTCTAGAAAATCCAGTTATTGAAGCTTTAGTGAAACACTCCAGCGAGAGGATGGCCAGGCCAGTTCAGTCTAGGTAAACAGGAGAAGCAGGAGACACACCCTGAGGTGAAAACAGGCTGGGTTCCAGGCGAGCAGTAGGGCAAGGACATGTGTAAATGTCCCTCTCTCAGTACTGGCACCAGCACGCACTTAGTTACTCATTAACGAGACTGTCTGCCTCGGTCCACAACACATCGCAGTGCCAGGCACTTCTCAGGTGATCAAATACACGAGAACAAATGGGTCCTGCAGCAGTAGCAGCGAACAGAGACCCGGGGAGCCCTGAAATGGCCTTAGCTTGCTCGGGGAACTGCAGGCCTTTGCGTAGCTGGACTGGTAGAAGGGGAATGGTAGGAGGCCAGGGGAGCAGCACGGAGGCCGGGATCGTGTGCTCGGACCTGGGGCCTGGACCCGCCCTTCAGGGAACCCTGGCAGGGTTGTGGAGGCACGTATGGCAAGCTTCCAAATGCACAAGCTTGCTACTCTGTCCTGATTCTTGCTTTCTTTGGGACCGTGCCCCCATCTCTCTTCTCCCTCCCTCGCTCTACACACACACACACACACGTGCATACACGCCCCAGGATCGATAAATGGGAAGTTTCTTAGATCCTTTTTAGCCCTAAACTTATGCAGTGGTAGTTTGTTGCAGTCTATCAGATATGAGCTGCTATAACTGTGATTACTTTATTAATAGGGAATGTGGAATTTGAGAAGTTTCTCCAGCCTAATGAGCAAGAGTGTGTGGTACAATCTGACTGAGTTTTATACCTGAATTCCAGCAGCGAGATGATTTTCCCTCATTCAGTCTCTTTAGTTTATATCCGGGGCATGAAAATGTTTCTGTTGGCTATTTCAGGGTTTACACACTGTCTTCTTATAGTGAAATTCACAATTGCTGTTTGTTTCCATTTACTTCCTTTTACGGCAGATTGTGTCAATTTAACATTCCCTATTTTCTTCTGTTACCTCAACACTTAGTCGTTCAGTGACTGACCAGTCACGCTGTACAGCATCCTCTTTTGTCCGCAGAGACCTTCCAAGGTCCCGAGGGGATGCCCGAAGGCAGGGGCAGTACCAGACCCTGTAGATACTGTGTGTGTTTCTATATGTACATTTCTGTGATAAAGTTTAGCTTATAAATTAGGCACATAGTTTAACAATAACTCATAACAAAATAAAACAATGATATACTATAATAGAAATTACATGAAGGCAGTTTCTTTTTTTCTTTTTAGAGAGATTTTTTGCTACAGGGCACGTGTGCTCGCTGGAGAGACAGAGAGACAGAAAGTAAGAAATCACCCTCTTGGGGGGATGGCCACGGCGCAATCCCTTCTCTATTCTCCTCTTGGGATTCTGGGCACACATGCATACGCACCCGGCGTGAGTTTTAAGCCACTGGGTCCGGGACTCAAATCATGGTTGACTACGTGGGAGTCCAGCAACGTAACCATTGTGTCATATTCTGGTTCTCATGAAGGTTGTTTCTGTCCCTCCCAGAACATGGTGGCCTCAGGTAACTGAAACCACAGAAAGTGAAGCCATGGATAAGGAGAGACACTATATTCCAAACATGGCCAGATGTTGACAGTTAAAGGACATGAATTGTCCTGTCCTTGAGATAATTGCACGTTAGTGGGGACAGATATACAGACAGTTACAGTGCCGGGCCCACACTGTAAGGAATGTGGGTGGCAGGTGCAGGAGCCCGAGAGAGGAAGACGTGCCTGTTCCCGGGGAACTCAGGACTCCTGAGCAGGGACGGCCGAGAACAGAGGGCATTCCAGGCAGATGAGCACGTGCACAGGCCTGGAGGAACAGCAGCTGTGAGGAGTGTTGGGAACTCAACTCACAACTGCTGAGTGGACAGTGGGCCGGCAGCTGCTGAGTCCCAGTGGGAAAGAAGTTCAGGCCAGGGAAGGTCCAGCATGAGAGAAGTGGCTTCGACCCTATTCTGATGGAGTCGAGGCTTATTTAATGTTTTTAAGCAAGAAATCATTTGGTCGAAATTGTGTTATGAAGAGTACCATAGGAGTGGAGAGGATTGACTCCAAGGGGCCAGAACAGGCAGGCTGGGGCCACTGGTGGCACGGCGAGAATGCAGCAGGCCCACCTGTTTGGCAGGGCCAAGATGGGTTTCTTTTTTTTCTTTTCTTTAATTTTTTTTTTTTTTAAGAGAGAGTTTTGCTATAGGGCATGTGCACGTGGGGAGAGACAGAGACAGAGAGAAGTCCCCTCCCCTGGGGTATGTCCACGCCACATTCCCTTCTCCTCTTGGCGTTTTGGGCCTGCACGCACACACGCCCGGCCCAAGTTTTAAGCCACTGGATCCAGGACTCGGACCGTGGTCAACTACATGATAGTCCAGTGACATAACCATTACACCATCTGCGGGTCCCAATGGATTGTTTTTTGATATGCAGCTTTCTTAGAATATAAATTTTTGTTTAGATGTCGTAGACTAGAGTCTGACACTTAGTAAGCAACTGTACATGCTGACTAAAATTGTCCCTCACCTTCCTGCTATTGTTGACTAGCTATGCACCTCTTTTTTTAATTTATTTATTTACATTCATTCACTATACATCAGTACAGCATACAAAATGAGATTTCCCATTCAGAATACACTGTATATTGACTCAATCAAGCACATCAACCTACGTGTTATCGTCAACAAATAATTTTCCATTTCTCGTTTCCTGTATATTTTGCTTTTTTTTTTTTTTTGCCATCCTAACATTAGCAGTTCGGAAGCCGGTGGCAGCCTTGAGAAGAGCAGCCTGAGCCACTGGGCGGGCTGGGCGGGGTCAGAAAGTGGTCCCCGCAGCGAGGCTGCTCAGTGGCACCTTACGTGGGCACACTCATTTCCTGAGTGCTTTCTCCTCTGGCCTGTACCTGTGCGAGTTTCTTTTATTTGACATCGTGTTGGGTGTCTAATGTATTGTTTAATTTTTATAGTTTAGTAGAGGCAGACAAAATAAGGTGGTCAATATGGTAGAAGAACCCTTGTCAAATGGGTCATATTACTCTGGAGTTTAATATCTCATCTTTGCTACTTTGGTTAATATTCCAAAGGGATGCTGGCTTTACAAAGATAGCAATCAGAAATACGGTAGTGGTGTAAAACATGGTAACTCAATTTCAACTTATCGATCCTAATCCTCGTTACATTTCTTGTTCGCAGTTTCTGAACATCTAACACTCTGCTTCTGTTTAGATGTAGATGACCATTTTGGTGAAGGTGGGGCCTGCCCACCTGTCCCCGCCTATCCTGATTCGATGTGCAGTTTGTGCTAATTACTTCCTTCGTTGGCTTTTTCCATAGAAGGAACTCAAAAAGTGGGACGAGTTTGAAGATATTTTAGAGGAAAGGAGGCATGTTAGTGACTTGAAGTTTGCCATGAAGTGCTACACACCCCTTCTTTATAAGGGAATAACTCCTTGCAAGCCAAGTGATATTAAAGGCAGCGTTCTCAATTCTGAAGAGATCCACTATGTCATTCAACAGGTAAGTGATCCCCTCTTCAACCAGTCAGATTCGCTCTTTGTGAACAAGTTCTTCCTCTTCTTGAGCCTATGAACTAAACGGGTGGAGCTAAACAGACGGGGCACTGATGGATGTCGGGACAGTCATGACACATTTTTACATCATGACACAAAAATACATCATGACTTTCCTGACAACCTAGTAATTTGGTATAGGGAGTCAGGGAAGTGACTTTTTCTTTCTTGTTTTAAAAGAAGGCCTGAAAGATGATTAGGGTTTTCCGGTTGAGGTGGGTAAAGAATAGTGTTCCTGGGACCACCAGGTGGAGTAATAGTTACGTCACTGGACTCACACATGGTCGATCGTGGTTTGAGTTCCAGACCTGAAAACATAAAGCTCACACTGGGTACGTGTGTGTGCATGTCCAAAATAACTTCTTTCTTCACATTAGAACTACTTAGGAAGCTTTTTAAAATTCCTACCTCTGGTTAGTTCATGGCGTGGTGGTTGAGGAACTGGATAGTATGTGGCTGACTGCACAGTGTTAGTGTTGGACTCAGTGGCTGCAAAAAAAAACACTCCCAAAGTCTCCAAAGGAGGAAGAGAGGGAAGAGAAGGGAACGTGGTGTGACCATTCTCCATGAGAGGTGCCATCTCACTTTCTCTGTTTCTCTCTGACAAGTGCACGTGTCCTCTGGCAGAGTTAAAAAAAAAAAAAAAAAAAAATCCCTGCCCATACATCTTACCCCCATGCCAGTTAACTCCGAACAGCAGTGGGAGGGAGCCAGGCAGTGACAGTTTTTGCAGGAGCCCCAGCTGTTCAGAGGGCAGCAGGGTTTGGGAAACGGGGCTCAGTTTAAGGACAGTGAAGGGAGAATGTGGACCCTCCCGCACTGGGAGTGGTTCGGTATGGCCAGACTAAAGACAGCAAGGAGGATGGTGATGAGAAGTGAGCCTGGGGTGGGGGCAGGGGCTCAGCCATGAAGGGCTTGTAAACCCCAAAGAGGAGCTGGATTTTGTCCTACAGACAGTGCAAAGCCATCAAAAAGTTTCAGGTGGGGTGACATCACTAGACATGGGCTTGTGCTAAAACTGAAGACAGGGCTTCCGCTTGGAATGCTGGCAATGATCCCTTTATGCAGCCCTCACTGCCTGGGCATGGAGTGACTGTAGACACGGACATGGACAGATGTAAGAGGTTCGAGAGGTGCAGGTGATGTTCAGTGACCAGCTGGGCATAGGAGGGAAAGGAGAGTCAAGGAAGATAGAGCTGCTTGCTGAGAGAGGGAGGGAACGCTCTGCTTGGAGATCTGATTGCAAGACACCGGCATGAAGCTTTGGTAGGCAGCAGGCACAGGGCTTCCTGACGGCTGGCCCTTCACGTCGTGATGCCCGGGAGTCACGTGGTCTGAGGCCTTCGAGGGCTACTCGATGCTTTGGGGGCCAGTGCTGGGTCTTTCCGGTCCCCATGTTAGGAATGCAGCAGGAATGACTGGCCTCGTCTTTCCCAGCAGCGGCCTCCTGACCCCATTCTTTCTGGCCCTTCCTGTTTCCTAACAAGGTGCTCTAAGGACTGTGCCCTCCCCCGTCCGTGGTCCTCTGTAAGCGGCGTAAAGGAAGCACACGGGCAGCTCCTCACGGGTGTTTGTCAAGGCAGGTGGGAACTGGTGGGGACTGCAGGTCCTGGGCTGGCTGCGGCTGCCGAAGGCTGTCCGCGTTCCAGTCCTGCTGCTTTGCCCACCCTCATCCTCACTCTGCTCGTGGTCGAGATTGCTCCCTGACCTCGTCACCTCCAGGCCTGGCAGAGATGTCCTCGTTTCCAGTTCAGAAGCGTAGTGACCTCAGAGGGGGACAGCTTCTCTCTGACCTCGTGGATCTGCCCTGGTTTCTGATTAGCGAAGAGGAAAGACAGTTTTCGAACTTGACTCCTATATCCTGAGGCTGCTTAATTTTCTGCAGTAGATTAATTAGGTTTTATGGCCTCAGGAAACTTCTCTCTCTGCTCTCAGGTTTCCTCTTCGGATTTGGACGTGTGATCTGTGGTGTGAGTGGCCTAAGCACCATGGAGAGGCTGTCCGTTTTCTCTCAGGGCCTTTCTTCGTCAGTTAGACATAGAGGACAGCGGTTCTTGGCACTGGCTCTTCTTTAGAACACCTGAAGGACTTTGAGAGAAAGCTACCTGTTATTGGGGCAGGACTGGCCGGCAGCACAGTGGCAAAATGTGACACTTTGTAAAGTGATACGGCATGGGAAGATTGTCACCCTGAGTATTCTGGGTAATGCGAGGCCATGAATCGTGGCGTCAAGATCCTTTTGGAGGTGCTGCATTTCTGTCTCTCCCTCGTGGAATAAATAAATACTTTAAAAAGTTAACTGTTACAGGGATCAGCAGTTGGCGTAATGGCTATGTCGCTGGACTCCCATGGAGCCGACCGTGGTTCGAATCCCGGGCCCGATGGCTTGAACTCACACCAGGTGCACGTGCATGCGTGCCCAAGATCCCGAGAGGAGAAGGGAGAAGGGATTGTGGCATGGCCATCCCCCTAGGGGGTGACTTTTTGCTTTCTGTCTCTCTGTCTCTCTTTGTTTCTTTGTCTTTCTGGCGAGTGCACGTACCCTATAGCAAAAACCTCTCAAAAAAAAAAAAAAATTCTACTCTGATACATGTGTATGCTTTTGGGGACCAGCAAGTGGTATTGTGGTTAATGTGCTGGACACTCCTGCATGGCCTACCATGGTTCGAATCCCAGGCCTGGTGGCTTGCTTTCTCCCTTTCCCTCTCTCTCTCTCTGTGTCTCTCTCTGGTCAAATTAAAATAAATGAATAAATAAAATTTTAAAATAAAATTAAAAATACCTTTAAAAAAAAGGTTAACTGTTACAATCTGCTGGAACCTAAACCCTACATCTAGACTTCATGAAGGCAAGAATTCTGGACTCTTTTCTCTTGTATTCCCAAGGCCCGGTATAGTACAGGCACCCAGTAAATGTCTGTGAATTAGCCAACAGAAACTGAAATGACATGTTGGCCTCTTCAGTGGGGATTTTTTTTTCTTCATAGAAAAACTATTTACAACTGGATTCAAAAGCAGTTTTTAAAAGCAAACACAATTTAACACTGAGGTTGAAAAATCTGAGCTCACCCAAAGTTGCCAGGGCTAATGAATTATTAACAGAATACTGCATCAAAAGTAAGGCAATAACAAGAGAAAAGCCATTAAAGATTCTCCCACTCCCACAAGTGGATAGAACTAATCTATCGAGAGGCAGATGATATGTCGGTTTCAGCATGACTAAAACCCTTAAGGACAGAGATGATAAAACGTGATCTGCATTCTTCATTAGACACTTTGAACATCTGAAGGAAAATAATTTCTAAAGCACAAAGAGGTATAATCTTTCAAGAAGATATTCAGTGTTCAAAATTCAAGAATGTAATAGCAGTACACAACGGGCATTAGGTGACTATGTGCAAAAGTGATGGCAAATTAATTTATTCAATATTTTTTCCATTCCATATCATCAGGAGGGTTGATTTCAACTTCCCTTTTTCCTACATCAGACCAATTGGTACCCAGAACTGTACCACCAGATCCCACGAATGGTTTGTTCATGGCACGTTTCACGTCGTCAGAACCAGCTGAATCGATCTGCTGAAATAATTCGTTTAAAGCTGCATCTCCCTCCAAGTTCTCCCTGTCTCTTCTTTGCTCTCACCACCCGTTTTGTCCCCCTTTCGTGTATAGTGAGATGAGGGTGGACAGAGGTTCTGTACCTCTGCGATGGACCATTGGCTTAGGCACATCTCCTCGCCCTTCCAGCTTTTCCCATCCCACAGCCTCTGTTTTTTTTTTTTTCATTTTAACTTCAATCTTCGTTGAAAGCACTTTAAATATGCTCTGTTCTGGTATTATGGGATAAAAAAGTCTCAATTTCAAATTGTAATCTCTCCAGAAAGAAGTTTGACCAGAGCAGACAACCCTTTTTCTGAAAAGCCCACATTTACAGCACTCTTCTGAACGTCCTTGATCATAAGTGTGATGATTACTCGGGACTGCCTGATGCCAGCCATACCAGACTTGACTGCTGCGTCTGCTGGGATGCAGAGTGATTTGCCGGGCTCTGATCCACTCTGAGCATCTCGACACCTCTTAATCCAGACAGTGAAATCAGGATCTACACTATCTAATTTCTATATTTCTTTAAAAGTTTCTAGAGCAGCAGCATAGAGTTTTCATGGTATGCACATGACCCTTTTCTCAGCACAGCAGTGGGATTATTTGGATTGAGTTCAAGAGACTTCTTTGCCTTGGCAGTAGCATTGCAGTCATTCCCAAGAAGGGTGTGACAGTCTGCTCTCTGACAGTGACACTGCGCATCCTCTGATTTCTGTTCCAAGCCTTAGTCAGCTCCTCTAACGTCACCTGGGAGTTCGTGTCGATTAGAGCATCTGAAAAGCTCTGGCAAAACCTCTGGCTGGTGCAGGTCCTGCTGCAGCAGCCGCCATCCCGAAGAGTCACGGTCGCCGCTCCTGGAGCTGTTACTGCTCTTCTGCGGGGATTCTGATTTCATGGTCTGGGATAGGACCTCGGCATCTGTCTCTTTTTCTTTTTTCCTTTCTTTCTTTCTTTTTTAAAGCACCCCAATGCAGTCATGCTTTGTTTGATGTCAGAGTGTGTTCTGAGAAACGCACGTCAGGGGGTCTCAGCTTCACACAGACGTCGCCAAGTACGCAGTCGTGCAGCTGTACAGTGGCACTTTCTCAACATCTTTTTTTTTTTTTTTTTTTAAGGATTTTTCCTATTTTTATCTTTTTTTATCTTATTTTTTAGGCTTTTGCCATAGTGTGCATGCACATACCAGAGAGAGACAGACAGAGACAGTGAGAGGGAAATTGAGAAATCACCCCGGAGGGGATGGCCACACCGCAGACCCTTCTCCGTTGTCCTCCTGGGATGTCGGGTACACACGTGCACATGCCTGACATGATCTACAAACCGCCAGGTCTGGGATTCATACCGCAGTTGGCCTTGTGGAAGTCCAGTGCCTTCACCACGCGACCTGCTGGCATCTCCAAAGAAAATTTTTTAACTTTAAATATTTTTATTATAAACTAAGACACAAGCATACACATTAGCCTAGACCTACACAGGGCTGGAATCCCCACTGTCACCATCTTCCGCGTTCACGCTTTGTCCGCCAGGAAGAGCCGTGATGAACAAAGCAACGTGAGATTTAAATCGAGCACAAGAAACATGCAGTTGAACCGTGGCAGACACAGGAGCACAGCGGGGCTCTGCTTCACAGTGAGCCTTTATTATAGAAGTAGGAGGGCTTCTCCAAACAGCACCAAAGCGCAGGCCCGCAGCTGCCCAGAGCAGCAGCAGAGTTGGTGTAACGTGGTCTGCAGCCACGCACGGTATGTGGGACATGCGCGCTTCGTCAGCTGCCAGAGCACGTTAGTTCACTGCAGCGCCGCCACAGACCCGTCAACAGCGCATTTCAGTGGCTGTGACAGCACCAGGGAGCAGGCGCTTCCAGCCCCATGACGGTCTTTCGGGACCCCTCATCACATCTGCGGAATGTTGTGACGTGTGTGTCTGTAACCCTGGTGCGCGGCCAGGTTCAGTGGGACCGACGGTTTGGAGCCTATCCAGGCCAGCAGGCCTCAAGCTTCTCTGTGCTCCCAGGAAGCTCCCGTCCCCTAGGTAGGTCGGCCTCTCATGGCCCAGCAGGTCCACGGTTCCAAGTGCACTGGCTCCCATCTAAAAGCGGCCCTAGTGACCCGAGTCTCCTCAGAGCTCCGGCTCTGTCCCTCCTCTGCCTCAGGAGGTGGCTTTTCTTCCTTTGCCACAACGAAAATTTAAACCATTAATTACATGGTCGATCTGACCCACTTCCTGGTCAGGTCTACCATCCTCTCCATACTCGTTATCCTCTGTCTTCCTGTTGAAGTGGAGGAGGGATCCCCCCCCCCCCCCCGTTTGAGTCCTTCCCCCTACCCCATTCCTCTGTTCTGAACCCCAGCCTCCCCCTCCTCTGCTCTGTCGGCTGCCCCGTCATCTGTCCTCAGCTTCCTTTTCCATGACTTCTTTTCCGGCAGCATTTAACACACTTGAGCCTCTTCCGCTTGAATAGCCTCCTCTGACGCCAGGCTTCTCTGACTTCTCACCTTTCTTCCCCACCTCTCCCTACCTCGTACCTCTCTAAGAAATGGGCCGTTTGGCTATGCTCACTCTGCTCTTCCTCACCTTTCTCTTACTCTTCAACTTGCTGGACTCTGGTTTCCAATGTGCTGTAAGAGCTCTTTCCAGGAAAGACTCCATGGCCAGGAGCAGGCTGTCCCCTGCACGGGTAGTGCCGCAGTTCACCTAGTGAAGGTTCCCGTGGACCTCCAAGGGACCCTCGCTGTATCTGTGCTGTGTCCGTTATCGCTGGACACTTCGCCTTCAGAAGCTCCCTCATCCGACTCCCGTGACCTGTCACTTTGCAGTGCTCCTCTTACAGCTTCCTGTCGGTCCCTTTCCAAGTTCCTCCATCTGCCCACTAGACGTTCCTTCAGGCTTGAATCTGCAACCTCCTTCTCTCCCTCTCTGTGGCCTCCTCATTCCATAGTCTCCGTTCTCATCAGTCCAGCTTCTATCCACTATCTGGTGGCGCCCTGTCCAGCCTTGGCTAGGGCATTGGAGTTCAGACTCTTCTCCCCACCTCTCCTTTTCCCTGCTGGACCTGTAATCTGTGTGTCGCATACCCCGTGCAGACTCCACCTGCCTGCCTCCCGAGCTTTTGCACTGTCCCCCTCTGTCCCTGGCTATGTTCTCTATTTCAGGAGAGTCCCCACCATCAATCCTGTTGCCCCAAACAAAACTGCGCACAACCCTGACCTTTTCCTTCTTGTTAACATCTATCACAGGAAAGGCCTGCACCACTCTGGCCCTGTCCGTCTGTAGGTTCCAACTGTATTCCTTTTCTTGGATTTGTTTCCTCAATTTCCCCTTCCCACCATCCCTGTGACTTCACTTTCCTGTGTCTGGTTTCCCCTCTTCCTATCCAGACGTTGTTAGGGTTATCCGAGTAGCTGTTTCCCTGTCGGCCGTATTTCTCTGGTGCCCATCTGCCTTTCAGACTGCCCAGGATTTGTGCTGGCCCACCTTCTCTCCCAGAGTAGCAGGCACTGGCTGCCCCTGGCAGGATGGGCAAAGTGGTGCAGCCTGCGCTCTGCAGACTCAGAGGCCCTTCCACCTCCCCTCTTTCTAGTGTTATAGCCCTTCCCTCAGCTCTGCAAAATCTTTGTGCTACCTTAAATTCATGTGAGACCCCATCCTCTTGCTGTTAGAAAACAGTCATGTGTTTTCCTGTGGGACAGGAGGAGGTATTAAAACTGATCTCAGGGGACCAGCAGTTAGCATAATGGCTATGTTGCTGGACTCCCATGTAGTCGAACGCGGTTCGAGTCCCAGACCTGGTGACTTAAACTCACGCCAGACGTGTGTGCATGCATGCCCAACTCCGAGAGGAGAATGGAGGAGAAGGGACTGTGGTGTGGCCATCCCTCCTGGGGGGTGACTTCTCGCTTTCTGTCTCTCTGTCTCTCTCTGTATTTCTGGCAAGTGCACGTGCCCTATAGCAAAAACCTCTCCAAAAAACAAACAAACAAACAAAAACTGATCTCAGTTTCAGTCCTCACCTTCAAACGTATCTACCTATGCCCACCCCACGTGTGCCTTTCAGTTCAGCCTCAAAGCCCTCAGCCGATAGACTTGAAAAATATGCTGGGCACGTGTGTGGCCCCTAGTTCCCGCAGGGTGAAGTGGAGAAGGGACTGCAGAGTGACCGTGCCCAGTGCAGTGTGCCCCCCACCCAGTCTCCCAAGCACACACACACTAGCCATCGGAAAGCCAAAGCAACGCCAGTCTTTGAGTTACGATTTGGGTCCATTTGGAACTAGTCATTCTGGCCCTTTTTTCTCTCAGCAACTTGTCCCTGCTTTCCCTTTCCTTTTAGCTTTCCAAGGAATCTCTTCAGTCTGTCGATGTCCTCCGAGAGGAAGCCTGTGAGATCTTAGATGAAATGAGTCACAAACTGCGTCTGGGAGCAATCCGGCTTTTTGCCTTCGCCCTCAGCAAAATATTCAAGCAGATTTTCTCGAAGGTGTGCGTAAATGAAGAAGGTATCCAGAAAGTGAGTATGCCCTTAAACCGTCTCCAGCCCTTCCTGGTTAGTCAGCTTGCGTTTCCTGCGAGCAGCGAGTGCGGGGCCGCGTCGCCTGGCACGCTCTGGCCGGGAGAGTGTGTGCCTCTCCAGAGCACACCTGCTGATCTGTGTTTCCGGGAAGCTGCAGACTTCAGACTTGAGGCTAACCGACCTGGCCCAGTGAGGCTTCGGGTGAACTTGGGGTCCGGTGTTCGCAAACGCTCCAGAGCAAGCAGAGCACGGCCGTCTGCGCTCCGCCTCCAGCGCCCTGCCACGTGTCCTGCTTTCCTTTCCCGGCACTCCCGCGTATTTTCTCCTAAATGTTTAGGACGTTCTCAAATATCATGGTACTGTTATCAAAATAAAACCACTGCCGCTGTGCTCCTACCAGAGGCGCCACCCGTACCCCACCGGCCTCCCGGCTGCAGCCTGCGGGGGAGACCCCGCTCCGTGCTCCTCGCTGTCCGTCCTGTCCGTCCTGTCCGTCCTCTGCACCTCTGTGGGCTCTTTAGTCTGGAACCATTCCTTTGCCTTTTTGTTTGTATCTCACAGTGTTGTTTTTTTTTAAAGAGGAGCCAGTTACTTTATAGAGTCCCTTGGCTCGGGTTTGAGCCATGCTATCTCAGTGTTAGTTGTATCCTTTGGCAGAAATACTTCAGAGGCAACGTCGTTTCTTCTCTGGGTGTCTCTTCAGGAGTGTGAGGTGTCTGTCTGCCCTATCACCGGCGTTGTTCACTTTCCTTAGTTGGCCGAGGTGGTTTCTGCCACGGGTCTACTGTGAAGTCGCTGTTCTTCCTTTGTCATGATCGGTACCTGTTGAGAGACTCCAAAGCCCCTGCATGGCCTGTTTTGCATCCTACTCTCCCCCTCCAGACTCTGCTTCCTCTGATAGTTTTCTCCCGAATTAGTCATTACTCAAATGATTGCCAAATGAGAGTTGTTCTAATTATACAAGGAGACTTCAAAAAATACATTGGGAGGGTGTATGGGTGCAGCGGTAAGACGCAACCCTCTGTGAGGCAGAACCACATATGAAGGTTCTGGGTTCATGTCCCGAGTCCTCCCTGGTATACCATTCCTGGCTCCAACATTTACTGATCGTATTACCATTGTACAACTGAGGAAGCTAAGGCTTAGACCTTATTTACAGATACAAGGTATTAAACAATGCTCGTAAGAGGACCAGTCTATAAAAGGCTAATATAGTGCACAATAATATGTTAGTGATCATTACTTATTCCAGCCCGTAAAAACTTACATTTTAATATTCTTGCACAAGTGAAATTGTTTAACCAGAACTCTCGGAATAGTTTTTACCTTGTTAAAGCAAATTAAGTTTGTTGTATGGTAGGGAAGATAGAAAAGGACCAGACAGGTATTTTCCACATGTAGACTTTCCCTTTCCGGCTTTGAGAGCGATCTCAGTGGTAGGAACCCAGAGTCACTCAGAGTGCATGTTTACTCTCAAGCTGCAGCGAGCCATCCAGGAGCACCCTGTCGTCCTGCTGCCTAGTCACCGAAGCTACATCGACTTCCTGATGCTGTCCTTTCTCTTATACAACTACGATCTGCCTGTGCCCGTCATAGCGGCAGGGACAGGTAGGTGTCGTCTTTCTACTTTCTTCTAACTGTGAAAACTAGCATGTTCACTGGAATGACCCTGATGCCGCCCCAGCATTTGAAGATGACAGAAGCCTCTCCCCCCTCCACCCTCAGTGCTAACAATTTGGGCCGAGTCCTGCGGGGACTGACAGCGTATACAGACCAGGTCTCTCTGGCCTGGGTTTGAAAATGAGACCATACTCACTGTACCTGTTACACACTGCCTGCATTTTGCTTTTTTATTTGCTAATGTATCGATGGCTTATCTCTCTGACTCAGTAAGTAGAAATAACATTTTTTGAAATATATTTTTAACTGTGGTAAAATATACATAACATAAAATGTACTACCTTCACCATCTTTAGAAATACCATTCCGTTGGGGAGCAGGTGGCATGGTGTTCAAGGCACTAGACTCCGACATGGTTGACCGTGATTCGAGTCCCAGACCTGATGACTTGCTTTCTCACTTTCTGTCTCTCTCTCATGAAATCAAAATAATCATAATCATAATTAATAAAATTAAATAAATAATTTTTTAAAAACAAAGAAAGAAACACCGGGCAGTAGCATGCGTACGGCCACCCTCACTCCGTCCACAGAGCCCTCCGTCGTGCAGAGCTGGAGCTCCGTGCCCGTTACAAAGTGTAGCTGCCCATTCTGCCGTGCTCTCAGCCCAGGGCAGCCACCGTCAGCACTGGAATCGGACAGTGTTTGTCCTTCGGGACTGCCACATCTCCATACAGTGCCCTCACCGCCCATCTGTGTGTAGCAGGTCAGAATTGCCTTCCATTCTAAGGGTGAGGAGCGTTCTGCTGTGTTGGTGTGCCACGTTGGCGTGCCACGTTATTTTCATCCATCGGTGAACACTGGGCTTGCCTCCAGCTTTCTGCTGTTGTGAATAGCACTGCGGTGGACATGGGGACCCACGTAGCTCTTCACATCCCTGCTTCCAGTTTTTAGGTCTGTCCCAGAAACAGTGCTGGCTCACATGGTGACTCTCTTTCATTTTTGATGAACCAGCATGCTGTTTTCCACATTTCCACCAACGGTACACAAGCATCCACATTTCTTCACATCTTTGCCAACATATTATTTTCCAGAGTTGTTTTGTTTTGTTTTGTAATGACCATTCTAATGGGTATGACATGGTATCCCATTGTAGTTTTGCTTTGCATTTCCCTAATGACTAGTGACATTAGGAGGCAGCTTCTTGGCCATTTGTGTATGTTCTTCAGAGGAAGGTCTATGTGAGTCCATTGTCCATTTTTTAATTGTGTAGGTTGTTTTGGTTACTGATTTGTAGGAGTTCCTTATATATTTGGATAGTTTCTCTTTATGGAATATATGATTTGCAAACATTGCTTCCTGTTCTTTTGAGTTGGTTACCTTTCAGTCTGTAAATTGTATCCTTTCTTGCACAGAAGTTTTTCGTTTTTCTTTTTTTTAAGGTTATTTTTTGGTCATATGTACTCACTAGAGACATAGAAAGAGACAGAGAGAGAAAGTGAGAAATCACCCTCCAGAGGGTGGTGATTGCCGCACCACAATCCTTTCTCCTCCAGTCTCCTGGGATTTTGAGCATGTGTGCACAAATGCCTGCCGTGAGATTCAAGCCTCCAGGTCCAGGACTTGAACCACGGTTGGCCATGTGGTAGTCCAGTGCCTGCTAGCCTGGAAGTTTTTCATTTTGATGTTGTTTAGTTTATCTGTTTTTTTGTTTGTTTCCTTCCTCCCTTTGTTCTGTGCTTTTGGTGCCATATCTAAGAAAGCATTGTCTTTTACAGTATCAAGATTTCTATAGTTTTTGGACCAGCAGATGGCATAGTGGCTATGTCACTGGACTCCCACATGGGCGATTAGAGTTCAAGTCCTGGACCCTGTGGCTTCAAAATCACATTGGATGCATGTGCATACATGCCCAGAATCCTGGCAAGAGAATGGAGAAGAGATTGCAGCATGGCCATCCCCCCGGGGGGGGGGGGGGGTGGTTTCTCGCTTTATATCTCTCTGTCTCTCCGGCGAGCACACAGGCCCTATAATAAAAATCTCTCTAAAAAAAAAAGAAGAAAAAGAAAAAAATAGATTTTTATAGTTTTAGGTCTCGCATTTAGATCTTTGATCCTTCGAGTTAGTTTTTGGGTATGGCATCAGGGATGGCCCCGACGTCATGTCTGTTGTTACTTTAATAGCTGTGTGATACTCGGTGTGACCGCATCATGGTGCAGTAGCTTAGCTATTACCATCAGTGTTGCAATATATTTTTATATCACGGCTTTTATTTCTGCAGTTTTGATTCCTAAAAGTAGGGTTGCTAAGGCAAATAATTTGTTTCTCAATTTGCTTTCAAGGCAGCCAGGAAAACTAGGATTCAAATGTACACCTTTGCTTATAACTAGTTAAAACTGCCGGGACCTGAAGCAGTGTAAAAACATTTTTATCTTTTATTTACCAGCCTGTGGCCTGGTGGTTAAGGTAGTTGGCTCCCACATGACCAATTGTACAGTTCAAGTCCCTGTCCTGGCAGCTTGAAAATATGCCAGGCACATGTGTGTGTATGCTTAAAATCCCAAAACGAGGGAGAAATGGAGGGGAAGGGCACGGTGGCACGATCGTTCCCCACAAGAGGGGCCGTGCTCCCACACACTCGCTCTCTCCTCTCTCGTCAGTGAGTGCGCGTACCCTCTGGTAATTTTTTTTTAAAGCATTTTCATCTCAGTGGACACATGAGAAAAGTGTTTGTAGATTAGAGAAAGGCAGAGAAGGGCCGCTGTGGACCTGCTGGTACAGCTCTTCCTTCCGTTCCAGTCCTGCTGTAGTCAGTCTGCTTTACTACAAGCAGGTTATTTTTCCTGATGGTAGAAAGGTGAGAGTTGGTTTGGCCTGGCTGTCCAGCGCACAGAGGACCCATATTGACCTGTCTTCAAGTTCAGAAGCAGGCTAACTAATGAGGTTGACGTCGCGACATCGCTAAGCTGTCACCTTGCCCTCCTGTTGGCCTGGTCTCTACCTGGCCAGGTTTGTAAACGCGGTGTGCACAGAGTGGCTCAAGGCGACCTCTCAGGGCACTCCTGGTCACAGGGTCCTCCTCTTCCATGATGCTATTTAATGTCTCTTAACGCATTTTTTAATTTCAGAAAGTTGTTTGTTTTTTTTTTTTTTAAAGAGGTCTTTGCTGTAGGGCGCATGCACTCGCCAGAAAGACAAAGAGAGACAGAGCGATAGAAAGCAAGAAATCACCCCCCGGGGGGACGGCCATGCCGCAATCCCTTTTCCTCCATTCTCCTCTCAGGATCTTGGGCACGCACGCACATGCGTCTGGCGTGAGTTTAAGCCACCAGGTCCAGGACTCGAACCGTGGTCGACTGCATGGGAGTTCAGCGATATCGCCGTTACGCTAACTGCTGATCCTCAGAAAGTATCATTTTTAATACCATAGGGAATCTTACATCGATCAAGTCTTTTTCAGTAGTATTTGAATTAGATTGTAGAAAATATCAAGATCTGCAAATAAATATTTACCCGTTCTTCGTTTCCTAGACTTCCTGGGAATGAAGATGGTTGGTGAGCTGCTACGGATGTCGGGTGCCTTTTTCATGCGGCGCACCTTTGGTGGCAACAAACTCTACTGGGCTGTGTTCTCTGAATATGTGCGAACAATGCTGCGGGTAAATGCAGATAATACCAGGCACTGTCAAGCTGTGTTTTCTTTTCACTGATGTTTGCTTATTTACATCCTTGACTTCCGAATGGGCCACTTAGCTGTGCTTTTCTCCCTTAAGGAATGTTCATAACCTCAGCAGCCTGTTTAATCTGTGTGACTCTTGTTTAAGTTTCACTGTAAGTGGTGTTTGTTCAGAGGCTGGGAGGGAGCTCGGGAAAAGGAAACAAAAGAAGCATTTGTCATTTTCAGGGTAGGCCATGGGTTTTGTCTTTTGTTTTGTTTGTGTTTTCTCTTTAAAGAACGGTTATGCTCCTGTTGAATTTTTCCTGGAAGGGACAAGAAGTCGCTCTGCCAAAACATTGACTCCTAAATTTGGTAGGTCCCCTAGGGTTAGAAGGAAACACACAAGCCCAAATGCTTTAAGTGTGGTGTTTTTTGTAACCGCTAAACAGAACTGGATACTTTTTTTGGGTACAAGATATTTTCCCTTTTTTTTTTTTTCAAAACTTTTTAGAGAGGGAAAGTGAGAAATTATCCCCAGAGTCTAGCGGAGAATGGAAAAAGGATAGGGGGGTGGGGGGCAGTGGCCATGCTACCATTCTCCTCTTGGGACATTGGACATACACACAAACATGCCTGGCATGATTTCTAGGCTACTGGGCCTGGGACTCAAACCTCAGAGTCAGCCATGTGGGATCCAGTGCCTTAACCGCCTCCTAGCCCCAAACTGGAACTACTTCTTTACGCGTCCCGTAGTGTAGAATGTCCACTCTTAGTGTCTTCCTATTTCTGTGCCCGTGTCTGCTCTGCTGTTTAATGTGTACGATAAATACTTCTCCCTGTGTTTTCAGGTCTTCTAAACATTGTGATGGAACCATTTTTTAAAAGAGAAGTTTTTGATACCTACCTTGTCCCAATTAGCATCAGTTATGATAAGATATTGGAAGAAACTCTTTATGTGTATGAGCTCCTAGGGGTTCCTAAGCCCAGAGAATCTACAACTGTACGTAAAGGGGAGCCAAGCATGATGTGATTTGAATTTGGAGAGCGCGTGGACTTACCGATCAGCTGACCGCACCTCTCACGTCCTTCTCTTCTCTCCTCTGTTGTGATGCTGTCAGGGCTTGTTGAAAGCCAGGAGGGTTCTCTCTGAAAATTTTGGAAACATCCATGTATACTTCGGAGACCCTGTGTCCCTTCGCTCTCTGGCCGCTGGGAGGATGAGTCGGAGCCCATACCACTTGGTCCCAAGGTACACGGCCTTTGTTTTAATAACCTACATAGACATACGCATTAGAATCTGGTGAGTTTTGATTTTTGAGCTGACCACTTCTGAGACAGAAACTTGGTTTCCCTGAGATCACAGCACATTTTCAGGGAAGCTGTATCATTCCATTTTCATCAGTGGAAACTTCCATTATAAAAGAATTACATGTTTGCCAAAAAAAAATGTTTCATTTAGCTGCAGGATGTGTGTGTCAAACATGCAGCATCACACAGCAGTCGTGGTGCTGACTCGGAAGTGGGAAGAAATAACGCCTGCACAGAGCTGTCGAGCACTGTGGGGGGCTAGCCCAAGTAGGTGCTGGGAATTAGTTCTGATTCTAGAAAGGACTTCCTGGTAATAACGGATGGGAGAAAGTCCCTGTCCTCGAGGTTCCAACTTTATGGGATCTTTGCTGGTTCACGGCACAGGCTTCTATCTTTTTTGTTTGTTTTCAATTTGCCAGAGGGCTTGTGCACTTGCTGGAGAAAGACAGGGAGGGAGGGAAATGCCCCCATTGGGCGCGGTCATGAAGTCTCTTCATATCGCCTTGCTTTCGGGATTCTGGGTGTGCACATGCTCCAGGAGTGTTTCCTAAGTCACTGGCCTGGTCCAGAACTCGAACTACACATTTGACCATGTGAGATCCAGCTGCCTTAACCATCAGGCCATGGACTGGCCTGGTGTGTTTTCTGATTTAGAGAAATGCACTTATGAGTAGGGAGCCTCCACCTGCTCGGCAGGGCCTTCCGTGGCTGCACTGTGGCATCCTTTACCTGCCTTCCGTGGCTGCACTGTGGCGTCCTTTACCTGCCTTCCGTGGCTGCACTGTGGCGTCCTCTACCTGTAGCCCGAGCAGTTCCTCACAGCTGCGTTCCTCGCCAGCAGCTGCTGTGTCATCTCAGAGGCCGGCGTTGGTGTTCTGCTGCCACAGGCCTTCTGTGGCTCTCCAGCTGGCTGGCAAGCTGTTCTCTAGGCCCCCCACGATGACAGGGAGGGAGGGAAATGCCCCCATTGGGCACGGTTTCCGTTGAAGCGACCTCATCACGTGGCTACCTCTAGGTCCTGTGCGTGTTCCTGCTCTGCCAGCTCTGTGTAGGCCTTAGTGTGTGTTCCAGAGTGTGGAGAGCTGTGTGCAAGGGAACCTCAGCTGAGGATCATGCTAGTACTTGCAGGGGCCCTGAGGCGTGTTAGATGGGGCAGCTAGCAGGCCAGCTGGACGACTTATGCAGTACAGGTGCAAACACTCACTGTGTGATCTGATCAGCGTTCTACAGTGGACAATTGTCCACAGGCTTTGGATTCTGAGAAGGCCATAATTTAGGGTCCTGGGGTGTGAGAATTCAGGGCTTGGAGGTTGGGTATCGTAAAGGATTGAGAAAAGAGATGAGGAAAAGGTTAAAGCAGGGGCTAAAGCTCTGCTGGAGCAGAAGCCCAGCTGCACCAGAGCAGAGCCCGCTTATTCCAGATTCAATCAGATGAGCAGTGGGTGCGTTAGCTGTACAGAGCGGTGTGCAGTGTACCTGACACTCTTTGTAGGTTGTATTCCCGGTACAAGGGCGATAGCTATCGTTAACTTAGCATTTAGACATCTTGACTTATGGTATGTCGTCCAACATCTTGAGACAGCCGTGCCTGGAGCTCCGTCCGGTTGACCGTGCAGTCCTTGCGGCATTCTGTCTGTCCAGTAATAGGATTACTTTCAACTCCCTCCCGCATTCTTCTCTCTGGCTATCTCTCAGGCTTGGGGTGGTTTCTGTCTCCAACATAGGGAGAGGCTTAAAAGTGACATGATCTGTTTATTAAGCAACAGAATTTTGTGCCTGGAATCAGAAAGGTAAGACACCGTCCCCTTGAGTGTTTCTGTCATCTCTCAAGAGCACCCCCTAGAGGTGTATGGGCAGGTCACACTGTAGCGCAGTGAAGGGGTGCCCCTGGTTTGTGCCCTGAGAGGATTCTGTTGGTAGAACGTACCAGGAGCCTCCCGGAGGGTCGGTCACCTCCCAGTCCCCTTACCGCTCCTGTCTGTCCAGGTGGCAGAGCTGTGACTTGTGGTTTTGTCCTCTTCCTTTTAGGTATATTCCGCAGAGACAGTCCAAGGACATGCATGCGTTTGTCACTGAAGTCGCCTACAAAATGCAGCTGCTGCAAATTCAAAACTTGGTTCTGAGCCCATGGGCCCTAACAGTCACTGTTCTGCTTCAGAACCGGCCATCCATGGACTTGGACGCCCTGGTAGAGAAGACTTTATGGCTGAAAGGCTTAACCCAGGCATTCGGAGGGTTTCTCGTCTGGCCTGGTACGTAGGACATTTGTGGCGAGAGTGCTCGTTTTTATGGCCGCCTTAATTTGGAAAAGTAGCCTAGACAGGAAAAAGTCTCGTGTGGGAAACTGAGAAAGGCTGCCCAGGGAAGGGAAAGAACACCTGGTATGTTTTTGCCCCTGCAGGGTATCGAACACGGCATGTTGGTTATTTGAGAATAATTGTTTGCATCACTCTCTGAGGACTCAGTGTCTTGGCATTAGAATACTGTCTCCTTGGTGCCTAGCAGAGTGGAGGCTCCAGACACAAGTCTGTTTGTATTCTCGAGCCCCTCCCTGCACACCGTCCCTTCGTAAAGCTCTCTTCTGTTTACAACCCATTGGCTTCACTGGGTTGTGAGGATTAAAGGACGGAGCTCAGGTCTTCATGCAGTTATCTGATGATAACAAGTTGGCGAAAACCTCTTTGTAGTCACTAATGTTGTGCTGGGAGCCGCAGAGTGTGCGACAGTCGTGTCCCCCCTCGTCTGCAGGGTACACTCTGCGGCCCCAGCAGACGCCTGAGGTCACAGATAGCAGTGACCTCTGTCGGCCATGTCTGTTCTCCCTGTGCAGGCCACACCTGACGTCAGGGTGAGTGAGATGTGGCCCCTGTGAGGGAGTGCAAGGAGGCAGTGGGAGCAGGGGCCTGCAGGCCGCATGCCCAGGATCTGGACTGGAGTCCGTAGGTTACGGGGCCATCACGGACTTCGGCAGGCAGGAGTGACTGGTGGCCTTTAGGGAATAGCCAGTATCAGTGTGAAGATGAACTGCCAGGGAGGAGATGGCAAATCAGAGACGGGTGAGCAGCTGCGCTGCCTCCATAAGAGATCGAGACGCCAGGGCCACGCAGTGGTCATGCTCGAGCACGGCTGGGAGACATTGAATAGGAATAGCCGAGAGAAGAGCCAGGCAGCCGAAGTCAGCCACCGCCAAGCAGAACAAGAGCTACAACCTGGGAGGGCTGGCGGGCGGCAAGGGGGTGCTGACCAGGTGCCAGGGAGCAAGCGCGGGTGTCCTGAGAGGGACATCACCACCATCATGTTCGCCAGGACCCGGGAGAGCAGGCTCCCAGCTTCCTGCAGCGTTTTGCTTTCCCAAGGTGGTTTATGTATGTGACTCATCCAGGGCTGACACTGTCCGTCCAGCTGCCATGACAACTCCTGCCGTTTCAGAGGGAGAGCTGGTTGGAACCTAAGTGGCAGTGAAAGGTTGGATGATTTGGTATAATTCCTGATTTAGTACATGTGACATATATCCAGTTCCTTTTTTCTTTTTTACTCAAATTATTCCACATTCCTAAGCATTCTCTTCCTTTGAGCTTTTCATGACCATGTCACGTAATATACTATTACCATGAGCAAACGGAGACAAGGCAGTTTAGTTCAGCGTGAACATGAAGGAGCCCGGGGGGAACCACACCGCACTTGCCCCTTTCAGGAAGCACCAGAACTTGCTGCCTGGCTGGGACAGCACAGTGCCCCATAGGCCGTCAGCCAGCTCTGGCTCAGGCTGGAGTGCAGGATTTCCCATGCTGAGGACGTTCGTTAACACCGCCATTGTCTCCATCATGCTCTGTAGCTCGGCCATCTCCAGGCCCCTGTGGGCCGGGACAAGCTGCAGGAGCTGTTATGGCCTGCCTCTCCGGTTTCCCGGGATGTGGAGAAAGCACACAATCTCCCCTGCGTTCGTGAAGGCCTGACACTTGTACCATGCCCTCTGGGTGACCCGCAGCCCACCTGCAAAGTGATGTTGTTGTCAGCCTAGGCCCGTGTGCACCGTGTCTTCATGCCCTCCTAGGCGGTCACAGGCTTTCTTGTCTTTAGTATTGTTAAATTCATGTGTGTGTGATTTCCGGTCACGTTACGTGGCCCCCCCTTCATTCCCAAGGCAGACCAAGGAAGCGATTTTCAGGGTGGACACGGTGTGTGTTTCAGAATGGCGCCACATTTCAGTAAAAAGCCAGTGTGTTGTGCGTCCTCATGGACAGATCCAATATGTGGAATAGTCATTTTAGGCTCCAGTGGGGTGGCGCACGCCCAGGTTGGATTCCCATCCCACCCTAAAAGTCTGGGTGTGGTAGTACACACCCGTAACCCCTGGTACTGAGAGGCTGGTACAGGAGACGCTGGCACAGTCCGCCCCGTCTGGAACACCACACACACACACTTTCACGTTTGGTATCATGACCTTAATTGGTAGAGACTAAACCCTGTGCCTGGCCCTTGAAGGTAGTGCCTATCAGGTTATTGGCGCTGGTGCTGCCAGGCCGAGGCTCCCACAGTGACCAGCTTGGCCTGACGGGGTCGTATTTGCACGCAGATAATGAGCCCCCTGAGGAAGTGGTGCAGTCTGGCATCCTTCTGCATTCCAACATCGCCAGCCTCGTCCGGGACCAGGTGACTCTGAGAGTGGACTGCGGAGACTCGGAAGTGGTGGACGGGCTTATTTTCCAGCACGTCACACTCCTCATGTGCTCGGCGTACAGGAACCAGCTGCTCGGCGTGTTTGTCCGTCCCTCCTTAGTAGCTGTGGCACTGCAGATGACACCTGGGCTCAGGAAAGGTAACCTCAGGAAGGTGCTCTCAAGTTTGAGAAGAGGCTGCGTGGCTCCACATGGGAGCAGCGTTTGAAGCCTCGCCCCCTCAGCCTCTGTGCACCAACCCCACACGCCAGCAAAGAGCAGATGCACAGCGTTTGTTCCCTACGTGTTCACAGCAGTGCTTAGAGGGTGGAAATTGGAAGGACCTAGAAGCCATCTCAGCTAAACGTCTCCTGTTACAAATAAGGACGTTAGGCCTGGGAGCTGCGTGCTTGCTCCAGGAAGGACTGGCAAGGAGCACGGACCCCGTAGCTGACGATGATGCTGTGTCCACTGTCATGGCTCTTGGATCAGCAGCGGCGGGGTTGGGAGGTGGCCACGTGCTGTCCTGTGTGCTGGCGTACAGTGCTCAGGGAGGAGAGCGATGCTGAGTCGGACACGGTTCTATGCACAGGAGCCCGTGTCCGGTCCAGGTTCCTGCCAGGTTTCCGTTAGAGTCTCCTCCACAGGGTCTTGTTCCGTGGACCCCGGGTGCGGGCCAGGTGGTGTTCTATTTGGTTTTTGTTTTTCAGAGCTCCACGGGGTTCTAAGGACAGGTATAGAGACACAGGAAAGGTAGCAGGGACTGTGGGTGCAGAGGGAAGTTAAGAAATCCATTTCTGGGGCCAGCAGTTGGCGTAATGGCTATGTCGCTGGACTCCCATGTAGCCAGCCGTGGTTCAAGTCCCAGACCTGGTGGCTTAAACTCACGAGGCGCGTGTGCGTGCGTGCCCAAGATCCCGTGAGGAGAATGGAGAAGAAGGGATTGTGGCGTGGCCATCCCCCTGGGGGGTGATTTCTCGCTTTCGGTCTCTGTCTTTCTGGCTAGCGCATGTGCCTTATAGCAAAAGCCTCTCAAAAAAATAAAAACAGTAATTTGCTCTGTAGGTAAAATGTGGGTTGATTTTAACTTTTTCTAGAGGGATTTATTCTTGTTCCCATTAGAAGAATGAAAGATGCCTTTGAAATACTATATTTGGGGGCATTGTGGACTTCTTGGTACTCCTTGGGAGTTTAAAGACAGTATTGGGCCAGCGGGTGACGAGGTGATTAAGGCAGCTTGATCCCACATAACCAACTGTCTGGTTTGAGTCCCAGACCTGGCATCTTGAAAAAACACCAGGTGCATGTGTGCCCCAAATCCCAAGAGGTGAATGGAGAAGGGATTGCAGTGTGGCCGCCCCCCCGGGGTGCTTCCTCTCTCTCTCTTTCTCTCTCTCTCTCTCTCTCTGGTGAGCACATGTACCAAATAACAGTTAAAAAAAAAAAAATCAAACACAACAAAAGAAAAAAAATGGCAGTATTGTAATTTTATGAACTGAATTTATTTCCAGAGGATGTCTACAGTTGCTTTCGCTTCCTGCACGATGTTTTTTCAGACGAGTTCATCTTCCTTCCAGGAAACACACTGAAGGTAACGTCCTCACCTCAGAGAGAAGTGTATGTGCGTGGAGCTCTGCAGGTGCCTCGCCTGTGTTCGCAGCTGGGTCTCAGGCGTGTCACCCTTTCCTTCAGGACAAGTGGGCAGACCCAGAGTGGCCGGGGCACCCACAGCTCCACAGACTCTGGTTTGATTCTTGGTCAAGTTCCCTCGGGAACCTGGGGAGGGCTAGCTCTGTGGGTGGGGCTAAAGCATCAGGGTTCCCACTATGATTGGGACTGAAGTGTCTGGGTTCCCCCTGTGGGGGGACTAAGGCGTCTGGATTCCCCCTGTGGGGGGACTAAGGCGTCTGGGTTCTCACTGGGGGGGGGGGGGGACTAAGGCATCTGGGTTCTCACTGTGGGGGGACTAAGGCATCTGGGTTCTCACTGTGGGGGGACTAAGGCGTCTGGGTTCTCACTGTGGGGGGACTAAGGCGTCTGAGTTCTCACTGTGGGGGGACTAAGGCGTCTGGGTTCTCACTGTGGGGGGACTAAGGCGTCTGGGTTCTCACTAAGGCGGGGGGGGGGGGACTAAGGCATCTGGGTTCTCACTGTGGGGGGACTAAGGCATCTGGGTTCTCACTGTGGGGGGACTAAGGCGTCTGGGTTCTCACTGTGGGGGGACTAAGGCGTCTGAGTTCTCACTGTGGGGGGACTAAGGCGTCTGGGTTCTCACTGTGGGGGGACTAAGGCGTCTGGGTTCTCACTGGGGGGGGGACTAAGGCATCTGGGTTCTCACTGTGGGGGGACTAAGGCATCTGGGTTCTCACTGTGGGGGGACTAAGGCATCTGGGTTCCCACGTGGTCGGCATGCCACAGTCCGAGTCCCAGACCCAGAAACCAGTAAATATTACGAGTGCATGCACGTGCCCAGAATCCCGACAGGATGGAGAAACGGAGGGAGAGGGATAGGAGCACAACCGTTTCTCATGGGGGTGGTGCGCTCTCGCTCTTTCTCTCTCTCTCTCTGTCTCTCTCTGTCTCTGTCTCTCTCTCTCTCTCTCTCTCTGGCAAGCACATGCGCCCTCTGGCAAAATTTAAGAAAAGAGTAGATTAGGGATTATTTGGTGAAAGGAAGGGCCTCCTTTGAACCATTACTACAGCCACCGTCAATAAAAGCTTTTAATAAACACTTAAAACTCAGCCACCTTTTCCTCTAACCATCTCGCTGGAATGAATCAGCCAGGCACTTACTTGGCTTTTGCTTTGAGAGGTGCTCACAGGGTCTTGCCTGTAGTGTAGACAGCTGGGCCAGATGCTGCCTTGTAGAGGTGGAGGGTGCAGAACAGAAACAGGTGGGCAGGTTTGTACGTGCCGTGCTAAGGACAGGTGTTCTGCAGGGACCCCGAGGGTTGGAGCATAAGCAAGGCCCTAAGTGTTCCCAGGACTGACTACACGGCCTGCTCAGATGGAAGGGGCACGGCTGTGCCGAGTGGATCTGCGGTTAGGACTCTAAGGCTCGGGGCCGGCAAGTGGCATGGTGGTTAAAGGCGCTGGACTCCCACATGGCCAACCATGGTTCAAGTCTTGGACCTGGTGGCTTGCTTTCTCACTTTCTCTCTCTCTCTCTCTGTTTCTCTCTGATCAAGCTGGAAAATAATAATGATAATAATAATAAATAAAGTAAAATAAAATAATTCTTTAAAAAAAAAAAAAAAAAAAAAGGACTCTAAGGCTCAGAGTCTTTGTGTGTTTGCTGTGCTTGAGGTTCAACCTTTTGAACGTCAGAACAAATGCTTCTCCACTCCATCTAACAACCAGGGCTGTCTGGGAAGGTGTGGCTTTGCAGGCTCATTCGCCGGAGGGCGTGGCTACCCGTCTGCTTCCACCTGAATCACTGGGTACATCGTGGTTCCCTCTTCCTTCCAGGACTTCGAAGAAGGCTGTTACCTTCTTTGTAAAAGTGAGACCATACAGGTGACTGAGAGAGACATCCTCATTATTGAGAAGGGAAACACCGTGTTAGAGTTTTTAGTAGGACTCTTTAACCCTTTCGTGGAGTGTTACCAGGTATGTAATTCGGGCAAGTTTTCCTCCCACCCTCTGTCTCAGACGCAGCTGGACTTGCCCCCTGTCCAAAGGGCAAGCACCTTCCCCAGGTCAGCGGTAGAGCTGGAAGGGTCGAGTAATGTGATGAACCATTTCGCGTCTCGGATGAGACTGTCCCTGGCACACAGACGGAGGCTTGGTCCCTCCACACCCCGAGGATAGCAGCTTAGTGATGCCATGAGTGCAGCCACAGTAACAACCAGCGTGCGTGTCGTACTGTGTCACCAGTCTTTAGTTCACAGCGAAGTGCTTGGTACACAGTGGGCACCAGGTAAACGCCAGGCACGAGTGCTGAAGCCTATTACTTCTCTTACTGAATGGTAATGTTGCAAGGGAAGGAAACTGCATTCAAGAATCTGAATTTGTCAGAGGCCTTGAGAGTGGTTAGAGAGTAGATGGGATGTATGTGTGTACGTGTGTGTGTATACATGTGTGTGCGTGTGCGTGTGTCAGAGGGAGAAGGGAGTCTGAAATCTCAGCCATGGGCCCACGCGTATCTGAGAGAAGAGGACCCCAGCTGTCAGCTCTGCTCCTGCGTGCCCTGCTCTGCACAGGCACCAGAACCAGCTTCCTGGCAGAAAGGTGCTCGTGAGCTGTGAAATAACCCACGCCAACCTCCTCGCACAAAGTGAAGCGCTTAGTAGGCACTTGGTAATTGTTAGTTCTACCTTTGATCACCTCTCTGCAGTAGTAATCATCAAGTAGTTTAGGGCCTCGCACATTGTTAGATATATTTAAATAAAAAAGGCTAGAAAAATCTGGCTCCTCTCTTTCTGTGTTAGGTGAGATAGCAAACTGATGGTAATTGGCTTGCAAGTCATTAAAATGAGAAAGTATTCTTTAAGAAACACTCATATTATTTTAAATCTCTTTTTGTCCAACTATAAAAAATTAAGTATAAAAGTGATGTCCTGGGAACCAGCAGTTAGCGTAATGGCTATGTCGCTGGACTCCCACGTGGTCGACTGCAGTTCGCGTCTCAGACCCGGTGGCTTACAACTCACGCCGGGCGCGTGTGCGTGCGTGCCCAAGATCCCGAGAGGAGAATGGAGGAGAAGGGATTGCGGCGTGACCATCCCCCCTGGGGGGTGATTTCTCGCTTTCTGTCTCTCTGTCTCTCTCTGTCTGTCTGGCGAGCGCACGCGCCCTATAGTGAAAAACCTCTCCCCAAAAAAAAAAAAAAAAAAAAGTGATGTCCTAAAAATTGCTCAGCTTTGGGCCAGCCTGTGGCGTGGTGGTCAAGGTGACTGGAGTCCATACGGCCGACTGAGTAGTTTGAGACCCAGATCCAGCAGCTTGAAAAACATGCCAGGCATGTGTGCATGCATGCCCAAAATTCCCAAAATTCCGAGAGGCGAAGGGGTTGAGGCATGGCCATCCTTTCTCAGGGGTGCTTTTCTCCCCCCTCTCTCTGTCTCTGGCAAGCATATACCCTGTAGCAAAAAAAAAAAAAAAAAAAAAACCTTACTCCACTTTTCCCTGCTTAGACCTAAAGACCCTTACCCTGCTCTACCGTGCTGTGCCATTCCCCTGAGAGGGGCAGTGTAGGTTACTCACTGTGCTGTCGTGTGGCTACCTTCTGTTCTTCTCATCCTCCCTCTTAAAACCAGATCATTTGCAAATACCTCTTGAGTGAAGAAGAGGACTACTTCACTGAGAAGCAGTACTTGGCTGCAGTCAGGAAGTTCACAAGTCAGCTTCTCGACCAAGGTCAGTCCCGTCTGCGGGTGGTGACTCCAGAACAGGCAGCTGTGCACTAACTCCCGCTCCCCTCCCTTCCAGGTGCCTCTCAGTGTTACGATGTGTTATCTTCTGATGTGCAGAAAAATGCCTTAGCAGCTTTTGTGAGGCTTGGTGCGGTACAGAAGAAGAAGGTGTAAGTGTCACGCCGTCCCGTAGGCGGGAGGGGCAGCGACAGTGAGTGCCACTGAGCACAGGCTCCCTAGAGACGTGGAAATGTGTGACCTCGTAAACGTGGTACTGTACGTGACGTTTCCACCCTCTAGTTAAACGGGCGTCAGTTACCCTGACCAGGTTATGTGGGTAAGACTCAATGAAACTGAAGCAAAAGAAGGAGAAACTTTAGGCCAATATTTTTGCTTTGACCTGATGTTGAAATTTATGGATATTGTAAAAAAGGGTTTTGGGAGCGTAGTGTGTGTATCTATACGTACATATATATATGTGCATGGTTTTTTTTTTTTGAGAGGTTATCGCTATAGGGCGCGTGCGCTCGCCAGACAGAGAGAGAGAGACATAGAGACAGAAAGCGAGAAATCACCCCCAGGGGGGATGGCCACACTGCAATCCCTTCTCCTCCATTCTCCTCTCAGGATCTTGGGCACGCACGCACACGCGCCCGGCGTGAGTTTTAAGCCACCAGGTCCAGGACGCGAACCACGGTCGACTACGTGGGAGTCCAGCGACATAGCCATTACGCTAACTGCTGGTTCCCTGTGCATGTTTAATACACGTATAGACACATATGTTTGTGTGTATGTGTGGAGATAGGTAGATACTCTTTTTTTTCCCCAATACGTATGAGAGTTATATTTACAGTATGCTGTAGCCTGTTAAATATGCAATAGTGTTGTGTCTTAAGAAAAAAAAATGTATTAGGTTGTCGGAAAAATCATGATTTTTTTTTATTACATTTTATCACACAATATCTTTACAGTGTATTACATTTCTTTTTCCAGTACAGTTACCGTGCGATAGGTAGATACTGTTCGAGTAAGTGATTTTAATCATGATCAGCTTCATATGTGAACTCTTGGTCATGTGGTCCAAAGAAGGAAGCACCGAGCCAGGAGGAGGTGGCCAGAGCAGTAGGCCTTCTACTGTGAGATAGGCCTTACGGAAGACTGCTTAAACATGGTCACACACACACACGCACACACACACAAAATCAGGAACAAACTTTAATGAGCAGGGTTGCCTTTTCCCCTACTTAATATGGTGACAAAGTTTGTTCTTTTCTCCTAGAAATAATGACTGTATATTTAATGTGAATGAACCTGCCACAACTAAATTAGAAGAAATGCTTGGTAAGTGCAGTGCAATAAAATACGATGCGTCTTCACGTTGCATTTATCGACTCGTGAAAATAAGAAAGTATACCGTGGTATCAAAATGAACAGTGGTAGAGTTCTAATATAATCAGGGAGCTATTTGTAGTCTAGAAATGTCCTCAAGGAAACCAGAGAACATGCAAAGAAAATGAACAAACCAACACAGAAGGCGTTCAGTGGGCGTTCTCCCATGGCACACAGCCGCTGTCTTCATCCTTTGATTCTTGCTTTCTCTTTTCTTTCTGGGATCCCTTCTTTCCCAGGTGAGGAATAAGGATCAGTGTTCACATCACATAGGCTTTCTAAACTCAGAATTTGGGGCTGACAACATGTCTTTGGGAGACTAATCCCACCCTTATACTGTCCATTTATAAATAGTTCAGCCCAAAAAAGGGCATTTGTCTATGGTGTATAGTAAGTCAAGATGTTGGCGTAAATGGAGAACCAGAAATGGTCAGAGGACCCTTTCCTATGAAAAGAGCCCTTTTCATAGGAACGATGGACTAATTCAGAAGGCATTCACATTTGAAAAGTGGTAATCATCACTGACTGTACTGAACAGACCCTGTGTCCTTCAGTGAAGACTTGTGTCCTTCAGTGGAGACCCTGTGTCCTTCAGTGGAGACCCTGTGTCCTTCAGTGGAGACCTGTGTCCTTCAGTGATGACCTGTGTCCTTCAGTGGAGACCTGTGTCCTTCAGTGGAGACCTGTGTCCTTCAGTGACGACCTGTGTCCTTCAGTGATGACCTGTGTCCTTCAGTGGAGACCCTGTGTCCTTCAGTGGAGACCCTGTGTCCTTCAGTGACGACCTGTGTCCTTCAGTGGAGACCTGTGTCCTTCAGTGGAGACCCTGTGTCCTTCAATGGAGACCTATGTCCTTCAGTGGAGACCTGTGTCCTTCAGTGGAGACCCTGTGTCCTTCTGTGACGACCTGTGTCCTTCAGTGGAGACCCTGTGTCCTTCAGTGGAGACCTGTGTCCTTCAGTGACGACCCTGTGTCCTTCAGTGACGACCTGTGTCCTTCATTGGAGACCTGTGTCCTTCAGTGGAGACCTGTGTCCTTCTGTGACGACCTGTGTCTTTCAGTGGAGACCCTGTGTCCTTCGGTGACGACCTGTGTCCTTCTGTGACGACCTGTGTCCTTCAGTGGAAACCTGTGTCCTTCAGTGGAGACCTGTGTCCTTCAGTGGAGACGTGTGTCCTTCAGTGGAGACCCTGTGTCCTTCAGTGGAGACCTGTGTCCTTCAGTGGAGACGTGTGTCCTTCAGTGGAGACCCTGTGTCCTTCAGTGGAGACCTGTGTCCTTCAGTGGAGACCCTGTGTCCTTCAGTGGAGACCTGTGTCCTTCAGTGGAGACCCTGTGTCCTTCTGCAGTACCTCACAGCAGTGTTTGGTGCCCAGTCTTAATGCAGTGCACTGGTCGGACCTGTGTGAAAGAGCCTTCCATGGTGCTGGTTGGGACTAGGGGAAAGGCAGGATGTGGGCCTTGGTGGGAGGGACAGGGTAGAAGTATAATAGGACAGTGTTGTATATAGGACAGTGGAAGTACTAGACTTTGAACAAGAAAATGTGTAAGTTGAAAGCTCAGCCTTCCATTCACATCCTGTCTGAAACCTCAGAATACGAGAAGTCTTCAAAAACTCACAGAAAAAGTATCTTATGAAAAATCTGCATGGATTTCAAATGTTTTGCACCAAAATTAACTTTTGGGACCAGCAAAGGATATAATGGTTACGTTTCTGGACTCCCAGGTAGTGGACCACAGTTAGAGTGCTGTACCTGGTGGCTTCAAACTCTCATTGTCTGTGTGTGCCTGCATGCCCAAGATCCCAGGGAGAGAATAGAGCAAAAGGAATTGCAGTATGGCCATCACCCTGGGAGGGTTATGTCTCACTTTCTGTGCCTCTCTGCCAAGTACACACACACTATAGCAAAAATCTCTCTGAAAGAAAAATAATAACTCAATACTTTTAATCCCATTTTTCTGTAAACTTTTTGAAATCATCTTGTATATAACATTGAAACTTGTTTTCAAGTTTAGTAAGGGGGACATGTAGCTAAAACAAACCCAAAGAACCTCATTTTTATTTAAGAGAAATTTTTGCTGTAGGATGGGTGTGTTCACTGGAGAGACAGAGACAGAAAGTGAGAAATCACACTCTCCCCCCCCCCCCCATCCCCGGGGAGATGACCACACCACAATCCCTTCTCCTCCAGTCTTCTCTCGGGATTTTGGGCACACACACATGCACCTGTTGTATTTTAAGCTGCTGGGTCCAGGACTCGAAACACAGTCAACTACGTGGGAGTCCAGTGATATAACCATTACACCATCTGCTGGTCCCAAGAACCTCATTATGAGGGTGACAAAATTAGTTTCTTTCTTTTTTCTCTCTTTTTTTTTTTTTTTTTTTTTTTTTTTTTGAGAGTTTTTTTGTATAGGGCATGTGCTCTCAACAGAGAGACAGAAAGCGAGAAATCACCCCCAGGGGGGATGGTCATGCCGCAATCTTTTCTCCATTTTCCTCTCGGGATCTTGGGCACACACGCACACACGCCTGGCGTGAGTTTAAGCCACTGGGTCCAGGACTTGAACCACGGTCGACTACATGGGAGTCCAGTGACATAGCCATTACGCTAACCACTGGTCCCCAAAATCAGTTTCTTAACATGGGAAGCTGATGTGATGTGACCAGAGGGCTGCGGCTCCTGGCTCTGCTCTGGCCTGGCCTGTGGGGTGAGCACAGCCCGGTAGGTGCTGGCCAGCCTGTGAGCTCAGCACAGTGTCGCGTGTCGCTCCTGGGCAAGTGCTGAAGACACAGATGTATGAGGAAGGGCGAAATCAGCATTGCTTTATGAACTTTTTTTTTTTTTTATCTTAGGTTGTAAGAAACCCGTAGGAAAGCCAGCCATTGCAAAACTTTAATAATCGCCAAACGGTTGTGGACAGTTCGGTCATGTAATTACTGTCATCCAAGGACTCTTATTACAGGAAGCGGAAGTGAAGAAGGAGAAGCTTCTCCTTGCACTGCCTAACCAGAGAGTGGGGGGCTCATGGAGAGGAAGAGATGACCAGTGGAAGCCATCAGAGCAGTCTCCCTGCCACAGCTAACGGCATTTGTATCCACGTCTGCGTGTGTTCTAAAATAGTCTTTTGGAAACATGTTTGGAAGAGCAAAGCCCAGCTCCTGTTTCACGAACACTTTTGAACTTACTGTATGTGTAGAAATGTTGTGTTGACTTCTGAACACTGAAGCCTGTGGCTGTTGAAAGAGAACACTGGGAAAAGTAGATCTTGTGTTTTACTTTAATTAAATTTGCTTCAAACAAGTATGGGTTTGACAGAGTTAAATGAACTTACTTTACATTTTGCCACCTAAAGACCTTAATTAACAAAAGTAAATTAATCCAAGTACATGCAGCAGAGTCTGTGTGATGCGCCCATACTGCTTACAAAGGCACATGAAAGGCGTTGAAGTGAGTCGGTGGACACCAGAGCTCTGGCCTTTCAGCCACCTCTGAGAGCGACACGTGAGCTCAGAGCTGGACTGCGTGGGGAACAGGGTAAGGGACGGTGGGTGGGATGCAGGGAAGAAACACCAGTACAGGGTCTGGGGTGGGTTCTGGAGGACGTGAACGGAGAGAGGATGGCTGGAACAGGGACCGTGCCGTGCACAGCGTCCTCGAGAGAACAGCTGTCTAGTGTTGCTGCAGTAGTCAGCCCAGGCCACCGAAGCCAAAAGCCAGGTACCGCGACTGCAGAGTGGAAACCCGGACGTTTGTCTTCTCATGGTTCTAGGGGCTAAAACGCCAGGACCAAGGCATGGGCAGAGGCCTCTTCTTAGGCGACAGGTGGTTTTCATCGGGCCATGTGCCCACAGCGACCTCTTTGTGTGCTCGTAGAGAGCAAGAAGGCGCTCATGTCTCGTGAGGACACTCACCCCTCATGATCCATCCAGCCTTAACCCCCTGCCAAAGACTGCATTTTAGACAGGCACATCGGGGTTCAGGGCTTGAACGTGTGAACTAAAGGAGAGGGTACAATTCAGTGCATTGCAGCAAGGTCAGCCATAGGTGGTCAGAGATGAGTCCCTATTTGAATTAAGATCTAAGTGCCGTGGGCGTTCTGAGGCACTTCTCAGGTCCTGGGGTACCTGCACCCAGTTTCCTGGTACGCACTTGTCCCCCCAGGGCCAGGCTGCTGGGCTGCTTGCTGAGATCGCAGGGCCATCCCACAGCCGCTCGGCCCCTGCAGGCTGCGCTTTGCTGACGTGGGAGCCGGGGAGGGGTCCTGTGCTGAGGCTGACGGAGGACTCGGGAGTCGGCTGAGTGACGCTCCTGCTGAGGATTCACGGCATGCCAGCGGGACCTGGGCTCGGAGCTGCTGTCCTCCGGCCCAGACAGTGAGTCCGGGGCAGGTGGGAGACCAACCCTGGCCAGTTCTTGCTGTGCAGGTGTACCTTAGGGAGATGTTTACATACCCAGCTTGGCTACTGTTTTTCTGTTCCATGACATCCATGTGATGCGTGCACATGTCGAGGAAGACTGAGTGAAATGTCTTTTTTACTTTCAGACCTGTTTGTACCATGTCAGGTTTGGACAAATTTTGGAGTTTTGGGTCCAAGTGGCTATATTTACCTCCCGGCCAGCTCTGATGTTATCGCCAGGCAAGCAAGCAAACCGTGTGTGTGTGTGTGTGTGTGTGTGTGTGTGTGTGTGTGCGTGTGTGTGTCAGGAGAGGGGGCGTGGTACAGCCAAAGTCACATGAGGGTTGTGGCATTTGCAGCTCTAGGAGATGGTGTTGGGAGGGTATGTTGAGGCTTTCATTCTCTGCATCTCCTTTCCCAAGACACTCAAGGGAAGCAACAGTCTCACTGAAGAGTAGAACAGTGCCGTGCAGGTAGGGCTTCAGAATGCATGCCATCCTCCAGCCCACACCTGCCCCGCACACGCCCACAGCTGTAACCACAGGCTGCCCGTGCCTGGATGATGTGGTCAGGTCTGGGGCAGCAGCCCCAGCAAGGAGAGATGCCGAGTTCAGTGAGGGCAACAGACCCGGCCGTGCTGCTCCTGACATTTGAAATAGAAATATGCCAGCTGTTTTATCCCTGGTGAAGCTGAATCCCAGGCCAGGCCTAGGCAGAGGCAGGTTTATTTCTCCTTCCCCGGGCCAAGTTCAGACTGGGCGGGAGCAGGGGAAAAGCTCTCAGCCTGCAGGCAGCTGGCCTGGAAGTGGGCTGCCTTCTGATCGTGTCTTAGTATAAGCACTGGAGTACTCCTGTTTGTCCCAGGTGTTGCAATGTTTGGAGCAAACGCATACGATAGAAGTCATTTGCTAGCTCTCTGAAATTCAGCTGGCACCGTGTGTCCTGCCCTTTATTTTTAAATTTTTTAAAAGAATTATTTATGTATTTTAATTTGACCAGAGAGAGAGGGAAAGGGAGGAAGCAAGCGGCCAGGTCGGACTAAGTGCGGTCGGCTAGGTGGGAGTCCAGCATCCTTCACCACCACGCCACCTGCTAGCCCCGTGTCCTGCCCTTTGACGGTGCCAGCAAGGCCTGCCTTCTGCAGTGGTAGGAGACTCACGGGCCCTGGGTTCAGAGCCAGGAGTCCAGACGTAAATGGCAGTGCCAGTGGCGAGTTGGCATGGAGGACACAGACCCTCGCCACGTCAACTGGGTAGGGCAGGTGGGGACACAAGCCCAGCTACTCTGGTACAGGTGGCTAAGATGTTGTGTCCCACCAGCTGGGACCACATGGGATGGTCAGGTTTGGTCCCTGGTCCAACCTTCAGACTGGACAGTGTTGTGTACCTAAAATTCTAGTGACAGGGAGGCTGAGCAGCAGCAGGTCACGGCGAGACTCTATCCCAAATATAAAACAAAGAAAGGAAAAGAAGTGGAAATAGAAGGGGAAAAGATGTAATTAGAGGAACAAGCCAAGAATCAGAAACTATATAGGAATTCCAGAAAGAGTGACTAGAGAAAACCGAGAGGCATATGCCAGTAAAACCGGAGAATATTTCTAGTTAGCCACCATATAAAAGACACTTGATAGAAGAGATTAGTAAAAATGAAGAAATTGTTCACAAAGCCACTCTTACTAAGAAATGAGTAAAAGCCAGCAGGTGGCATGGGTAAGGCACTGGACTCCCATGTGGTTGACTGAAGTTTGAGTCCCTGACCTGGCAGCTTGGAAATCACACCAGGAACCTGTGCATGCATGCCCCAAATCCTGAGAATGGGGGGAAGGACTGTGGTGAAGCAATCCCCCGGGGGGTGATTTCTCAATTTCCCTTTCACTCTCTCTCCCTTGTCTCACCTCTGGTGAATGCACTTACCCTATGACAAAAAGGGGAAAAAAAAAAAAAAACCTTAAAAAAAAAAGGAATGGGGAACCAGCAGTTAGCGTAATGGCTATGTTGCTGGACTCCCACGTAGTCGACCACGGTTCGCGTCCCGGACCCGGTGGCTTAAAACTCATGCTGGGCACGTGTGCGTGCGTGCCCAAGATCCTGAGAGGAGAATGGAGGAGAAGGGATTGCGGTGCGGCCATCCCCCCGGGGGGTGATTTCTCACTTTCTGTCTCTATGTCTCTCTCTCTCTGTCTGGCGAGCGCACGCGCCCTATACTGAAAACCTCTCAAAAAAAAAAAAAAGGGGGAACCAGCAGTTAGCGTAATGGCTATGTCGCTGGACTCCCACGTAGTCGACCGCGGTTCGCGTCTCGGACCCGGTGGCTTACAACTCACGCCGGGCGCATGTGCGTGCGTGCCCAAGATCCCGAGAGGAGAATGGAGGAGAAGGGATTGCGGCGTGACCATCCCCCCTGGGGGTGATTTCTCGCTTTCTGTCTCTATGTCTCTCTCTGTCTGGCGAGCGCACGCGCCCTATAGCGAAAAACCTCTCCAAAAAAAAAAAAAATAGGAATGAATATACTTTTATGAGTGTGCAAACAGGTATTCTATGCTGCTTACAGATGTGAAGTGGCACAGCCTTCATGGTGAAACAATGTGGCAATCTTTACATGTAAAGTGTGCAGTTTGGCAATTTCTAGAACTATGCCCTACAGACCCATTCCCACAAGAAAGCAAAGCAATATAACAGGAGGCAACTTGTCCCAGACTTTCCTTGTAACCATGGAAACCGAAAGCAATGTCATAATTGGGACATGCAAAATTATAATACAGCTAGTTGCTGTGGTTGAATACTATTCAATCACAAGAAACAAAACCCAGTGAAGCATAGCTGAAGGTACTGGGGTGCAATGTCCTGAATTAGATGGATAAAAGCAAATGCAGAGCTGGACATGTAGCGTGATCTGATTTCTGGGGGGAAACCGAAAACTTACCAGTGGTCCCTCTGGGGAGTGGGACTGGCCAGACTTGGTGGGGACCTACCTGACCGTGATGCCCCTCTGGATGATGAAGCTTTCTGAACAGGAAATGTCACGTTTCCCTGCGCTCAGCTGTCCCTCCGAGTGGCCTCACCTGGCACCGGCGTTCCGCTTCACGCCGTGTTCTCCCTCTGCCTTGCATACCAAGTGTGCTCCGGGGCCGACCATCCATGAACACTCCGAACTCCTCAGACCTGCGCGCTCTCTCCCTCTTGCTTCCCGCTGTACACCATGGAGCATGTAATTCTGTCATTCCAGTTGCTGACTTTTCCAGTGTTTTAAAGCATTTTAAGAAGATAAAGCATGCTTAACTGTATGTTGCTCCTACCCCCGCAACGTGAGGTGTAGCACTCAGTACTTTAAACGTGAGTTTCCTAGGTACCGTTAACTTTCAAAAAGCAGAATCTTCAGCCTGGGCCTATGGCCTAGCGCTTAAGGTGGCTGATCCCACATGGTCCACACAGTTCTGATCCAGCCCTGAGGGCTTGAAAACACACCACGCGTGTATGAGCTCGCCCAAAATCCCAAAGGGAGGGAGAGATGGAGGATTGCAGTGTGACCTTGTCCCGCTGTTGGGTGCTTTCTCCCTTTCTTCTTTCTCTCTGGTGAGTGCACAAACCCTCTAGCCAAAAAATAAAATTAAAAAAATGTCATTTAGTTCCTAGGTCTTATGGTCTATGTTTTCTTTATTTAGGGATATGCAGATGATATAAAATCTATTCTTTTAAAGAGTACATTTACTTTTTGTACATCCCAATTTCCCCATTCAAGGGAATCCTAAAAAATTAAGATCTGATTTAGTTGCAATTCTGACAGTAAGCAAACACTTACTTAAATTTGCTAACGGCTTCCTATCTGTCCTCCCCACATAATAAAATAAACAAAACATAAATTGGACTGTTTGGAAAGTATTTCAGTAACATGGCCCTGTGGTTAAGGGAGCCAGATCCTACCCGACTGACTGCATGGTTCAATCGCTAGCACTGGCAGCTTGGAAAACACACCAGGCATGTGTACATGTGTGCCCCAAATCCTGACAGAATGGAGAGAGGGAGGAGGGATGGCACGTTACGCCCCCTTGGGAGGTGCTTTCCTGTTCTTTCTCTCTCTCTGGTGAGTTTATGTGCTCTCTAGCGATCAGAAAAAAAAAAGAATATTAAACACTGATTAAGGAAGAGAACACCGTCAGATCAGTCAATTTTATCCAATATAAGAAAATTTTTATGCTTTATTTTATAAAAATTTCAGATTCCCTCACATCACAGCATATCAGTGAGTGGAATGTACACAGATACTACACGGCAGGTCCTGAGTCCCAGCCGACAGCCAGCTGCAGGATTCCAGTGCCCATGACTAGACTGTAGGTAGTACTGAGCAAAAGTGCGTCTCCAGCACCGAAGAGAAGTGGGACTAATCAAAGAGAGACTTAATTACACGGAGCGTCACTTCCCCAGTGATAATGGACTCAATCCAATCTGTAATTCCAAGCTCAGTGGGAAAGCAATGTTGGGAGGATCCACCCTCAGATGCTACCACAGCAAGTGCGGTATATCTGGACACTAACTGCACTCAATTCTCAAATCTCAGGAGACGGAATAGTTCGAAGAGCTCTGACTTGCTCTGAGGAGTGCAAATCACTCCGTCTGGGCACGAAGGGACACCACAGCACTGGTGGTCTTCAGGTACGGGCCCATGCCAACCTGTCTCCAGAAGCACACTTCCTTCAGCTACAACTCAGAGGGGAGCACAAAAACTTAGACAGGAGAAAATTCTGCACAGGCAGACTTACATGAGGAAGCAATCACGTGACTGCGTGTGCACATTTCCATTTTAAGGATATGCTGCAGTTGGAGTTCTGACGTCGGAAGTACCATTTCCCAGACCCAGCATCACGTATTTACACAATGCATGTTTCATACAATATGATAATAGAAACCAAAGACAGTGCAAAATAATCCCAACAGTTAACAAAGTTTATCAAAATCAAGTTTCCAGTGATCTCAAGAAAGACAAATTATAACTGTTCAACTGAGATATCGTTATGGCTACCTAGTGAGTCCTCAAGCTATGTGAAAAACATTAGTTAAAGAAAATCTGGAACTCTGATTCATTTTCAGCCTTTTAAATATGCATAGCTAAAAAGAAAAGGGTTAGTCTGACATATGAGTAATTAAGTCAAATGGTTTCACAACCCGAGCCACTATTTGGAGTCCATTCTAGGTTTTACATAATTTTCACACCCGTGACACCCCCACTTTTATTTAGACAAAAGAAATAACCTTCTGAAACATCAGCATTACAATGGCATTTATGGACAAGAATCACAACTACTATAGGAGCTAGGGAGAAAAGGAGACCACACCATGGTGGACACAATTTCTCCGCAAGTATGAGGAACGCTAAGTGATCAGCATACAACTGAATCAACAGTTTAGGGTCCTGGGGAAGCTCACATTTCTTTTGTTATTTCTGCTTTTAGTTTTGATTTACTGAACAACCTGATGTAAGCATTATATTCACTTTTAAAGACACAGCAAAAAAATAAAACAAGAAAAAAAATGCAGCATGGAGCCAAGGAGACACAACAGGCTATCGTCACTTAGCTCTGAGCACCATCTTCACCTCTGTTCTCCACTTGGTTACAGAAACAAATCTCTGCTCAGAGTAATCATGCTAGAGAATGCTGGGATCTGCACAGGAGTTTGTCCTGATTTTCCTTCCACCCAGATCCTTAAATCTAAATAAACATTTCAAAACATTTTTACACTTGCTTAAAGTCTGAGCCACCATACAATCTACACTGAAGGGGGAAGGAGGCAACTAAAATTTGGCTGCTGCCAGGTCCTCGACACGGCCTGGTTTTTATTTTTTAAAGTATGAGAAAGACAAATGCTCCAGCTGCAAATCCACACAAATCAGGAGTATGCTGGGGGGAAAAATTACCAACGTCCTTAAGATTTCCAAGTGAATACTCCCATATCAAATATTATGAAGCTACTAATTGGTAACTGAAAACCACCAGCCATTCAAATGATGTCGAAAATGTCTTCACAGAAATTTCCTCTAGTATTCCACATGGATGACAGTATCTGAGTCCATACACCAGCTGGTTTCAAGAAAGAATTCTTTTGACTGAAATTTAGCCTAAAGCTAATTTTCCCTATTTCTTCCTTTTCCCCAAACTCTTGAACCACATTTTAAGAAGGGACTGTACATAACACAGGGTGGCTTATACAGCACTGTACCTTCAAGAAACCTAACATCTCGGGGATCGGGAAATTTCTCATAGCATAAGCTCCGTGCATAAAATATTTAGAAGATATTATTTCTGTTACATAATATACACTGTAAGTGTGTGCTTTGACTCAACGGGTAAGCTAAAATATTGTACTGTGACCATATATTCATTTGAGAATTGGCGTAATTTAAAAAAAAATACTTTTTTTTTTAAGAATTTTTTTGCTATAGGATGCTTGATTTCGCCAGAGAGAGAGAAAAAGCAATAAATCACCCCCAAGGGGGATGGCTACACAATACCTTCTCCATCCTCCCCTCGGGATTTTGGGCACGCACACGCACCCAACATGAGTTTTAAGCCACTCGATCCAGGATTCGAATTGCAGTCGACTACATGGGAGTCAGTCCAGTGACATAACCACTACGCCATCTGCTGGTCCCGTAAAGCACATTGTTTTAATAATTTCAGTATTCTTGTTACTTGGGTTTTACTTATCCTTTTTCCTTTCTCCTCTAGATTTTGTATTTCTAAGAGGGCACTTTTTATTTTTAAGCTGTGTTTGAGCCTACAAAGAAGATGCTAATGCAACTTAGTATAAATATAAATAATATATAAACAGAATGTATATGTACATATAAGATGCAAGCCTCAGACCACCGATGTTGTACTTTCAGGATTCACCCGCATAAGTCTAGATGCATTCCTCAATTCTTGGAGTTGCTTTGCAGGTTTCCCCACACCTTCTTCAAATCTCTTCTCCACCACGGGGAGGACTGTTTCGTATAGAAAGGATGCGTTCTGTCTGATGAAAGTCTTCTTCTCTGGATCCTGCTCACACCGAAGACTGTAATCCACATGCTGAAGGGCAACCAAGATGATCTCCACCAGGCTCTCCAGAAGCACCATGTGCAGCTCTGGAAAGTACAGCTTCAGGGCCTCTTCCAAGAAGCCCATGGTCTGTTTGGTGAAGGCCACCACCGTGTAGCTCAGGTTCACCCAGCAGTCATCCCCCGTGTACTGCTCAAAGTTGCTCACGCCACAACTCTTCATTTCTTCCTTGAGCTTACCCAGGGCCTCCGGAGTCATCAGGTTCATCCTTCTCCACATCTCCTCAGAGTTGCGATGCTTTGTGGCTTCAATGATGATCTCCTTGTAGCTGTGCAAGGCTCCCTGGATGTCCTTCACCAGGAGGGCATGGATGATGAAGGTGAGGTCGAGCCCGATGTCACCCAGCTGCTGACAGTGCTCCTTGGCCACCTTGACACACTCAGCTGCAGTGGAGAGGCTCTCCTTGCTGTCAAACACCTGCTTGCTAAAGGCGTCCACGAACATGCCCATGGCCGATCTGGCCCAGACCACAAAGGCAGAGTAGCAGCCACTGTCAGTGCCTGCAAAATCAGTCTCAAATTCTCTAGCAGTTTCAAGAAGGCTGGTGAAAAAGACATGGCACAGCTTATGAATATAGAGTAGAGTGGCTCCTTCGATGCGGAGCTGACGTATGGCAGTGTGCACGGCTGCCGCCCTGTTTCTCAAGAACAGCTCACAGGCCTTTGTGCACTGGCCCAGCCGGATTAGCTGAGAAACTGCCCTGCGAGTAGCCTTGGGACCGCCTCTCAGGGAGCGATCTGGGGAGAGTTCGAACACCAGCACCTCAGTGAGCTGTCGAACACGCTCATCCACTTTGGCCCTGAGTTCTTTCACTGGAGGTGGACTGGGCTTATCTTCCAGGTAATGGTTCAGTTTATCCAACAAGTCCACCGCCCCCTCAAAGTCCCTCTGGGCAATACAGACATCCAGGTCTTCAGGTAACTCTTGGATCCATTCCATGGACAGGTCCACCTTCTCCTCTACCTCAGGAGCAGCTGGTTCTTCCTCCTCCTCCTCCTCAAACGGGTTGCTGGCCTTGGGAGTCACGTGGGGTGGCCCTCGCGGGGCCGCTGCCTCCTCCTGCTCCCTCCGTCTTTTCTCGCTGAGGGCCCTCTTGGTTTCCTCCAGCACTTCCAGCCACTCTCGTTTGATTTTAGCATTTTCCGCCTGGAAAATACGGCTCTCGGGGAACATGAGCAGTTTGAACATGTCTTTCATGGGCGGGTTGTCCTTGACGTTGACCACTGCCAAGCCATCCAGGGGGTAGAGGGCGTTGTAGCGATACATCCCCCGCCGTTGCGGCAGCCAGGTGGCCACCAGCAAGCAGTCGTTCATGAGGAAGCCATGCACGCGCTGCAGCTGGGCCATGTGGTCGGCCTCATACTCCACCAGGTCCCCGTTGTACACCAGGTACTGGCCCGGAGTCTCCAGCAGGTGCCTGCAGCCTTCCACCTTCTCCAGCAGGGTGGTGAGGGTGCGCTGTTTTCCTTCCTCGCCCGGCCCGGAGCCGTCGCGGGAGGCGCCCCCGGGGGCGGGGAAGAAGCCGGCCTGGCCTCGGAGGTGGTCTCGGGCGCCCGTCCCGGCGCCGGCCTCCTCCGTCCCGGCAGCGCCGGCCCCAGCCCCAGCGGCGGGCAGTAAAGCCAGCGGGATGCTCTCCAGGCTACTCTTCTGCTCGGTCAGCAGGTGGCTGAGCTGGTACATCTCGCTCTCCAGGTAGGAGATCTCGCGGGCCGTCTCTATGAACTGCCGGTAGTTCTGGTAGACGTTGCGTTTGAGGTTCTGCGCCGTCTCCTCCGCCAGAGCCTGGATGCGCTGCCGGTGCTCCTGCAGGTCCCGGTCCCCGTCCGACTGCTGCGAGAGCTGCTTCACGTACAGCCGCGCCTCGAAGCCCCCTGACTCCAGCTGCCGCCGCAGGCGGCTCGCCCCGCTGTCTGACATCGCCATAGCCATCTCCAGCAGGGTCTCGAGCCGTCACTGTCGCCGCCGCGAAGACCCACCCAAACGGGTCAGACTCCACGGAGGTAAGAGGGCTGGGGAGTGCCGAGTACGCCTGCGCCTGGGCCGGAGTGTCACTCACCGCGCCTGCGCACGGGACAGAGCGCTGGTAGTGCGCCTGCGCCAGCGCCCAGCGGCCTAGGGCGCATGTGCCGCCGGAGTCAGTGCGGAAGTGAGTGAGGGGCGAGGCGGCCGGGTCTGGGTACTGCGCATGGGCGTCGCTGAGTGCGGGGGTTTGAAGTTGCGGGGAGAGGGTAGAAGCGATAACCACATTTCTGACGCTCCTGGGGCTCTGGGAGCCTTGGTCTGCGCCCACAAGTTGTACTGACTTTTTTTTTTTTTTTTTTAACTCCCGAATCTTGGCTTTGGCGTTTGGGGAAGCCAAGCTCTCGCTCTCGAGCCCGTTTTCCTAGTTCTCGCGAGGTTGGCGGCGGCCCGAGCACAACCCCGAGCCGGTATCGCCCAGGACGACGCCGGGAGGCCTACCCCGAGCCAGCCCGACGCGCGACCCCACCGCAGACCCGCGATGGAAGAAGACCTGCTTTTGGCCTTGCGGCTGCAGGAGGAGTGGAACCTGCAGGCGGCGGAGCGCGACCGGGCCCAGGAGCCGCTGTCGCTGGTGGACGCGTCCTGGGAATTGGTGGACCCCACGCCGGATCTCCAGGGCCTGTTTGTGCAGTTCAACGACCGGTTCTTCTGGGGCCAGCTGGAGGCCGTCGAGGTGAAGTGGAGCATGCGGATGACCCTGTGAGTCCCGGCCCCGGGGAAGAGGCAGCCGGGCCCTGGGCTTCCCTCTCTCCGCCACGGGCCTGGGGCATTAGACTTGGGGGCTGGCTCCTCTCTCCGGTGTTTCCCCTTCCTTATCCTGGAAAGGAAAAGTCGTGTGACCCGCACTGCTGCGGTTGGATTGATGAGGGATATTTTGAAATTCAAAAGATTATCTTATGGTAGCATCCTAGGACCCAGGAGGGAGAAGCCACCAGCTCTGCCCCTAAGAAAGTGTAGAGGACACAGAAAACTCCGTGTTGTCCTCTGTTGTTAGGAAACCACCCCTCAGTAATGAAGTGGTGTGTTGGAATGGGAAGGAGTTGACCGTGTCCTATTTCTGGACCCAAGTGACCTGCAGTGATGGCCCTAAGAGGATCCCTTTTCCATACACTAAGTTAGAGAAGTCTCAGCTTGAAGTAGTAGTCAATCCCTGCACAGGAAGGGAGTGAAGCTGAAGAAACAATCATGTGTTACCACACTTGTGTTTTGAACTGATAGAAAACTTACAGTGAAACAGATGAAGGCCTGATATAAAGCCGTTGAAAGTGCAGACCTCCTCTGCCTGTTAGTCGCCATGATCAGTTTAGTTGGTGGGAGGAGAGGCTGGGAGCAGCAGAATAGGACTGCCTTTGAGCCTGTGCAGCCTGGCAGGGTAAGGGAAGCCTCTGCAGTTCACTGACGGTGCCACATGAGCACCTGCCAGCCAAGAGGGCACGTTCCTAGAAAGCCATCTGGGGCTGGTTCTCTGGAGTGACTGCCCAAGGACGTGTCAGCAGTCGCCCCATCTCCTTCTCTGTGTGGTAAACGTAACACGTGCTGCGGTTGTTTTCCAGGTGTGCTGGGGTCTGCAGCTATGAAGGGAGGGGCGGAATGTGCTCCATCCGGCTCAGCGAGCCCCTGTTAAAGCTGAGACCAAGGAAGGATCTCGTGGAGGTATTCGATGCACAGATCTCACTCTTGGCCGTGATGTAGGAACCCTCCTCACTGACTTAGACGTCTGTGCGTTAGCCCGCGTGCTTAACAGAAAAAACTTGTTCCTCGATGCAGATGTAAACGAGGGGCAGTGAGGAAGGGGGTCTTCCAGAAGCCTTGTTTATGCCCTGTGTGTGTTATTACTGTTATTTCTACAAATGAGAAAATTAAGGTTCAGAGAAGTTAAGTCACTGGTGGAAGTTACACATGTAGAAGCAGAGAAAGACAGGATCCAAGTCTCCCTATTGAAACACACAAATTTTATGTTGCTTAACTTTTTTAAAAAAAAATTCATGTCTTCGATGAGAGAAAGACAGCCGTCCCCATCAGGGTCTTGCCAAACCCCGCCTCCCCCCCCGCCCCAGTCTCACCTGCCTGGATTATGGACGCACATTGCATACCAGCATACTCGGGGAAGTCCCAGGGCGCAGAATGAGGACCTTTTCCATGTGGGTCTGGTTGCGTGCCACCACCTGACTTCAAAGCACACTGATTTCGGTCCTCTGATCATCTGCCACACTGCACTCTCCCAGGACACCCTAGCCAGCAGCACAGCCCAGCAGGAGGGCACACTTTATACTTAGAGCTGGTGGTCACTCCCGCCAGCCAGATGGAGCAGCAGAACTTCCCGGTGCCGAGTGTAGTAGACGCCTGAAATGCCCCATGCACCTGGGATGCCTGTCCTTACCCAGGAATATCACTGAACAGAGCTGCATGTACGAGCTGAGAGGTAGCCTCTTCAGGGAGTGGGAAGTGAAGTTACACATGCTTGGGAGCATGAGGGGTGCTGCCTGTTTTTGGGGGGGATTTATTTTTGAAATGGTGACAGAGTAGCTGGGTCACAGGTGTATGTCACCGTGCTTGCCTCGACTCGCTTTGTTGCGCATGCTGGCTATTAACGCGTGATCCTCCTTCCTCCAGAAGTCCCAGCTTCTGGAGGAGCTGCGACTTATAGGTGTGTGCCACTGCACCTGGCTTTTTAGGGTGGAATTAAATCTGGGCCCTCCATGTGGCTCAGCCTGCCAGGTGCTGCCAGTGTGGCCAGGCTGGGATGCTGTTTGTAAGGATAATAAAAGGCAGTGGGTTTCATAGTAAAGAGTACTTAGCACTACTGAACTGTGTGCATAGAAGTGGTTGAGATGGTATGTGTTATATTTTTACCACTTCTTTTTTGGAGAGCTTTTTGTCTCAGGGCGTGTGCACTTGCCGGAGAGAGAGAGACAGTGAGAAGGATCATCCTCAGGGAGGATAGCCATGCCACAATCCCTTCTGTCCATTCTCCTCACGGGATCTTGGGCACTCATGCACACGCACCTGGCATAAGTTTGGAACCACCAGGTCCTGGACTTGGACTGAGGTTGGCCATGAGGAATCTGGCGACATAACCGCTATGGCATCTACTGGCCCCCACCACTGTTTTTATTTATTTTTCAATTTTTCCAGTGGGTGCCTGCACACACCAGAAGGAGGTAGGGTGAGGGACAAAGCAGCCACGGAGGGTGTAGTCACACCACAGTCCCTCTCCATTTCTCCCTTCTTTTGGGAGTTTGAGCATGCACACCCCATGCATGTTTTCAGGCTGTTGGTCCGGGACTTGAACTGTGTGGTCAGCCATGTGGGATCCAGCTTCCTTAAACACCACGCCACGATCTGGCCTACGAAAGTTATTTTTAAAAGTCAGTAGCTACTAAATATAAAATTGTACAACAGAAATATGTGATTAATGACAAAGAAAGGAATAAAGAACAAAGGCAAGATGCTATGAAGAGCAGAGTAGGTTTACGCGGAGTCAGTAATAATGGTAAGTGTAAGAGGACTGAGCGGGCTTCAGGTGGGGAGACACACAGTAGGTGAAGAGACTGCCAATAGTGAGGGCACACATATCTCGAATGTAAAGGATGGAAGAACTTATATCGCCTAAACACTTAACAGAAAGTTATTGTGGCTGTATTCGTGTCGGACTAAAGATTTCAGAAGTTTCGGGATCAGCAGTTGCATAATGGCTATGTTGCTGGACTCCCATGTAGTCGACCACAGTTCGAGTCCTGGACCCGGTGGCTTATAACTCAGTCTGGGCGTGTGTGCATGCGTGCCCAAGATCCCAAGGGGAAGGGACCAACAGGTAGCACAGTGGTTAAGGTGCTGGACTCCCACATGGCCAACCACAGTTCCAGTCCTAGATCTGGTAGCTTACTCAATCTGTCTGTCTCTCTCTGTCTCTCTCTCTCTCTCTCTCTCGTGAGTGCATGTACTCTATAACAAAAAAAAAAAACAAAACCCAGTAATAATGGCTGTGTCGCTGGACTCCCACGTAGTCGACCACGGTTCAAGTCCCGGACCCGGTGGCTTAAACTCACGCCGGGCACGTGTGCGTGCATGCCCAAGATCCTGAGAGGAGAATGGAGGAGAAGGGATTGCGGCGTGGCCATCACCCCTGGGGGGTGATTTCTCACTTTCTATCTCTCTGTCTCTGTCTGTCTGGCGAGCGCATGCGCCCTATAGCAAAAAACAAAAGATCCCGAGGGGAGAATTGAGGAGAAGGGATTACAGCATGGCCATTCCCCCAGGGGGTGATTTCTCACTTTCTGTCTCTGTCTTCCTGGCGAGCGCACGCGCCCTATAGCAGAAATCTCTCAAAAAAAAAAAAAATTCAGAAATTTTACTAGGAAAAAGGTATCACTTTCTTTTTCTTCTTTTTTCTTTCTTTTTCTTTTTTTTTTTTTTTTTTTTTTTTTTTTTTTTAAGATTTTTGCCATATGGGATGTGTGCTTACCGGAGAAAGGCAGAGAAAGTAAGAAATCGTTCCTTAAGGTGGATGGCCACACACTAAGGGAGAGAGAAGGAAAGAGGGAAATCAGCTTCCCCAGGGCGTGGCCATGCTGCAGTCCCTTCTCCTTCATTCTCCTCTTGGAATTCTGGGCGTGGTCACACATGCACCTAGCATGATTTTCAAGCCACTAGGTCTAGTGGCTTGAACCAGAGTCAGCTATGGGAATCCAGCTGCCTTAACCTCTACGTCACTTGTTGATCTTAGAACATGGAGTTTTTAACCTGGGATCTGCAGAGCTTTGTATATTATGTGTAAAGTTTTGTGAATGTGTGCTTATGTAAGTTTCCTGGAAAGATAGTTAACGACTTTTACAGTTTCTGAAAAGAAACCTATGATCTAAAGGGGGGGGGGGGGGGGCAGCAGGTGACATGGTGGATAAGATGCCAGACTCGATGTGGTTGATTGTGATTGGAGTCCTGGATTCAGTACACTGGGCCCGTGTGCTGTGCGCCCAAAATCCTGAGAGGAAAATGGAGAAGGGCGTGGCCATCCCCTGTGGGGAGTGATTTCTCACTTCCTGTCTTCTCTCCAACGAGCGCATGTGCCCAATAGCAAAAATGTCGAAGAAGTTAAAGGCCTCAAGTAGAGTAGGAAGTGCAGTGCTTTCTTCAAAATTTCTGTAACAGGTTACCTTGTTTTCTGTTGCAGACCCTCTTGCATGAAATGATACATGCCTACTTGTTTGTCACTAATAATGATAAAGACCGGGAAGGGCATGGGCCAGAGTTCTGTAAACACATGCATCGCATCAACCGCCTGACGGGAGCCAACATAACGGTATGTAGAGCCGCACACGCAGATGTTTAGTCGTCCTTATCCAGAAGCTCCTGAGACGTAACGAAAAATCAAGCGTAGGTAGGAACAAATACGATCTTGGGACCAGCAGTTAGTGTAATGGCTATGTTGCTGGACTCCCATGTAGCGACTGTGGTTTGAGTCTCTCTCTGTCTTTCTGGCGAGCTCATGTGCCCTATAGCAAAAACCTCTCCAAAAAAAAAAAAAAAAATCAAGCGTAGGTAGGAACAAATAATGGTTTTTGATGCTGAGCAGCAACAAGAAGCATTTCATTCTTTTTTTTTTTTTTTTTTTTTTGAGAGGCTTTTGCTAGAGGTTTATAGCTCGCCAGACAGACAGAGACAGAAAGCAAGAAATCACCCCCCAGGGGGAATGGCCTTGCCGCAGTCCCTTCTCCTCTCAGGATCTTGGGCACACGTGCCTGTGAGGTTTAAGCCACTGGGTCTGGGACTCAAACTGCGGTCAACTACATGGGAGTCCAGCGACATAGCCATTACACCAACTGCTGGTCCCGCATTTCATTCTTTATAAAACCCAGGTGAGCAAGGGAATTATGGAGTTACTAATATCAAAGACTTCGAGTTTCTTTACTAGAATCTACACTTTCACCAAGCTCTGCTATACTCCCTGATTCAACTGGAAGAGGGTGTGAGGGTGTGTTCTTTCAGCCTGGAGGTCTGGATGTTTTCATTGAGGAGAGGCTTCAGAGTGAAACCCTTGCTTTTATAGGTTATAGGTTACATCCTGTTATGGCCAGTTTCACAGTGTATCTGCTGTCACGTCGTAGAGCTGTTTTCTTAGTGATTACATTGTTGAGAGTCATATTCCCAGACTGGAGGAGTCACAGGAGTTGGAAGCAAAATGGGCCCAATTCCTCCATCTTTCTTGCTGATCAGTTTCTAGGTGAAGAGTTCTGGATGTAATGGAGAGGGCGGTCTGATGTACCACGTTGCCCAGACCTGGGTCCCCTGAGCCCTCTGCATGCTGCCACATCACGGACGTGTGCTTGTGACCGGGGGAGAGTATAGAGCCGTGTGGTTACAGAAAGCTTGCAGTTCTTTCTTAGAAAGTGAAAAAATGTCTTCAGTTAAAAAAAGAAAACAATTCATGCCAATACCACTTACACAAATGAGTGTTACTACACTGAGGACGTGGGCGGAGGACCGCGGGGTCACTTTGCCACAGCGATGACACAGTGGTGTCCACAGCCTTCGGTGCTGCTGTGTCGGGCAGAGGAGCATGCCTTTTGGTCAGAACTTTATCTGTTTTCTGCGGAGGTTCTGGGTAAGATTTCATCTCGAGAGTGGAAAAAAGCATCCCGTTTAAGGATTGCAGATACATTAACAGAATTATTTTTGACTTGGTGAGTGATGCCTTTCACTCACTCTGTCGTGTCCACTGAGGCTCGGCCCAAGGCCAAGCTCTGTCAGTCGTGAGGAACACGATGTGAAAACATCCAAATCCTGTGGAATTGATCAGTCCGGTGAGAAACACAGCTGGAAACAAACGGTCACCCTCCAACGCTTCTAATGGAGACACATGCAAAGACCTCTGAGAATTTGGAGAGAGCTCACCCAGAGACATCACTGGTAGGAGGCTTGTGTTGTCAGGGTCAGGCATTCGTAGGCAGTAGTTCGGTCCTGCAGAATCCCTTGGTGCTGTTTGTTACTTAAAGGGAAAGTTTCAATTTAGCAGTGGATGATTTTTACTCATTTTAAATTTTAGTTTCTGGAACTTTCAGCATTTATAGAGGTTGTTGGTAGGTTTTTTTGTTTGTTTGTTTGTTTTTGTCTTCTAATGTGTCTTGTGTCTCCCTTTACACAGTTTAGAAAGTATTAAATTAACTACTGCTATTACCTTTAAAATGGACTGCTAGACAAAAACTAAATGTAATTACTGTCTTTCCCAAACGAGAAATGTCCTGAAAGCTCTGGGAAATGGGAAGTTTCAGTAATAAAAAAGGACTGCCTAGCTAGGGCATTTCCCTAAAATTGTCGACTCGCTCCAAGTGCTGAGAGCTCTCTTCGTGCAGGTGTACCACACCTTCCACGACGAGGTGGACGAGTACCGGCGGCACTGGTGGCGCTGCAGCGGGCCGTGCAAGCACAAGCCACCGTATTACGGCTACGTCAAGCGTGCCACCAACAGGGCGCCCTCTGCTAACGACTACTGGTGGGCCGAGCACCAGAGGGCCTGTGGGGGCACCTACGTGAAAATCAAGGAGCCGGAGAACTACTCGAAGAAAGGCAAAGGAAAGACAAAACTAGAAAAGCACCCATTATCAGCAGTGGAGAATAAAGGTACGTGTATGGACGCTCCTTCGACTTTTCTATGACCGTAGCTCCAGTGTAAAGACAGTACTGTCCTGGGACCAGCAGGTGGCATGGTGGGTAAGGCGCTGGCCTCACACATGTCCAACCACAGTTTGAGTCCCAGACCTGGTGGCTTGCTTTCTCACTTTTCCTCTCTCTGTCTGTCTCTCTCTCTGCCTCTCTCTGGTGAGCACATGTGCACTGTAGCAAATTTAAAAAGTAATAATAAATTAAATAGTTCTTTTTTAAAAATGATCTTAAGGCTTTTTTTTTGGTCAGAGGGTGTGTGCACATGCCAGAGACGGGGTGAGGGGAGAAGCTCCCCTGTGAGGTGTGGTTACACCGTAATCCTTCTCCATCTCTCCGTCCTGTCATGATTTTAGGCACACAGGCACATATACCTGGCCTGACTTCCAAGCCACTTGGTCTGGGGTGTGAACCGTGTGGTTGGTTATGTGGGATCCGGTTCCCTTAACTACTACGCCATGTGACCAGCCCAGGGACTATTTTTAGTATGGAAGTTTTTTTAAGAAAAATCCCTGAGGGGCCAGCAGCTGACATGGTGGTTGGGGCACTGGGCTTCTACATGGCCGACTACAGTTTGAGTTCCAGACCTGGCGGCTTGCTTTCTCACTTTCCTCCTCTGTTTCTGTCTCTGTTGTCAAATTAATAATAATAAATTAAATACAGCCAAATAATTCTAAAAAATAAAATGGGCCAGCTGGTGTCATGGTGGTTAGGGTGCTGGACTTCCACATGTCCAACCACAGTGCGGCCAACTGCAGACCTGGTAGCTTGCCTTGATTAAAAATGTCTTCGGTTAAAAAAAGAAAACAATTCCTACAGATACCACTTTAACAAATGAGTGTTACTACACTGAGTATTACTACTACTCTCCCTCTGTCTCTGTCTCTGGTCAAATTGAAGAATAATAATAAGTAGAATTAAATAAATTATTTTAAAGAAAAAAGAAACCCTAATGTTGATGAAACGATACTTTGCTCTGTGTGGAGTGAGTAGAGTTTGCACTGCACTTGCATATTCTCCACGGTGTTTAAGACCGTCTCTGATCACCCGTCTTTTAAATGCCATCTCTACCCTTAAGTCTGTTTGAGGTAATGACAAAATCAAATCATGGTTTTGAAGTCTTCAAGGTCATCATTGGAGTATGCTCAGGCAGGTCAGTAGACTAGCCTGTTAGTCAAATTGGACCTGCTGTCTGTTTCCCTATGGCCACAGTTGAGATCAGTTTTCATATTTTAAATGGCTGGTGAAAAAATTTTAAAAAGTGTAATATTTTTAGACATGTGAAAATTATATGAAATCCAAATTTTAGCTTCCACAAATAAAGTTTTATTGGAATATTTAAAAACAAAAAAGTCATTTCCACTGATAATACTTGAGGTAAAGTCCTTTTCCCTATCTGACTCACTGTGTTATTAGGAAACAGAAGGTAAAAAGATTGTCAAAATAAAAACAGAAATTCGGATAACAATGCCCGGAACATGAGTCCTAACTACACCCCTTCCTACCAGCTGGGTGTCGTCCAAGTGGCTTCGCCGTTGGTGTGGGAGCAGGGTGGGAGGGGACGTGATGTGACCTGCCAGTACTCCGCCCGAGACGCGCCCTGTTCCTGTGGAGGGCGGGTTCCTGCCCTGTGAGGAGCAGCAGGTCACTGCGGTGATGCCTGTCCTGCCGTTCCCCAGGGGAGCTGGACTGGACGCGGTCGCACCCCGGAGCCGACGGCTCAGGGCGGCCTCATCAGGAGCAGGAGCAGACAGGAAGGAGGTAGCAGGTTTTTCCTTTTGGAATGACCCAGAGGAAGTTAATAATTTTCAGGGTAAACATTGCTGTGTTCTTGGTCTTCAGAATGATAGGACTCTATCTACATATGAGAGAATTTTTATCCTTTATGTTCTCTTAATACCAGAACTCTGATTTACGAAGATTACCCTCCTGTTAAAGCTAAGCTAGGTATAAAAGATCTAAGTTAGAATAAAGTGTTATTCCTTCATTTTGATAAAACTATCCATTAGTTTAATATCTGTCTCTGTGTTATTTTTGAGTTGAGGAAAATCGTATTTGCTTCCCTTGCAGATAAGCCCAGTAGAGGCGAGGCACAGCTTTTAATCCCGTTTAGTGGCAAAGGGTACGTTCTCGGAGAAACGAGCAGTCCACCTTCCTCCGGGAAACTGGTCACCTCCTGGGCTGTCACCAAAACCCCGGACCTAAGTGAGCGCCAGTCAGCAGCCGCCGGAAGACCTTGTGCCAAAGCTGGAGGGGAATTTGAACAGAATGGTTCGAGTAAAAAACCTCACCTGGCCTCCCCCTTTCTTAACACCGGTCACCAAAGTGTCCTAAGCAGCTACTTCCCCAGAGTCCCAGTGGCCAGCCAGAAGGCCTTCCGAGGTGCGAGTGGGTCTCCAACAGAAAGTCTCCCGGTGGGCGACATCACCAGAAACGCCGTCTCTGCCAGTTCTCAGAGGAGGGTGACAGCGTCCAAGGTCTCCCTGAGAGATTCCTCAAAAACTGCAGAGTCGACGTCTCTGGCCGCATCCCAGGATGCCAGCACGTCTGGGGGTACAGTCCCTCGGAAGCGGGCCAGGCTGGGGGACACAGCCGGCCTTGGCCACTTTTTCATCCAGAAGGAGCCAGCAGCAGGCGGCGGCAACCCTGAGCGCAGCCCTTGGCCTGACCCCGGGGCTCCGGGTGCCAGCGATGGCGGCCAACACAGGCTGGTGTGCTGCCCCGTGTGCCAGCGGGAGGTCCACGAGGGGAGCATCAACGAGCACCTGGACATCTGCCTCGCGGGCGAGGGCGAGGACAGCAGAGTCGCACGCTGAGAGTCTCGGACCAGGAACGTGGCTCGCCCACCACCGGTGCCTCACCACGCCATCCACGTCGGGGGTTCTGCATACCGAGACCTGGCACTTTACGGTTGGGTCCCCACGGCGCCGAGTTCCGTGGACACGCACGTGTGCGAGGTACAGCACACGTGGCTCAGGTCTGCTGCCACGCGCGGTGGCCAAGGGGGCTGCTCGCACGCCTGTGTGGCTCTCAGACACGCATTCTGTTGCTTTTGGAGGTTTTTCAGTCTTTTGATCTTTTTCGACTCTTTGAAATATTTATATGAGGAATCCTGTCAGATAGTTGGTTAAATTGAATATTTTTTTACTAATATTTTTATTAATTTAAAAACTCATTCAGAGAAAATCTTCACAGTGGCAAACACTTAGTTGTTTTAAGGTACTAAAGCTCGTTATTTTGGGGGGAGATTTTTGGGGAAAATCTTATGAAATAATTTCTATGTTTCAAAGAATTTTATTGCTCTGTCTCACCTTGACTGAAGGGTGCAGTAGGTTCAGGGTAAAGTAGATAATACAGTAAAGCAAGGTGTTGTGGGGTGTTACCAGTGACAAATGGCCACTGTCACTCTGTGGTCCAGATTGTATATGACTAGCTTTTTTTCCCAGTTCAGTAAAGTGAGTTAAAACTCAGTGCCAACGAGTAAGTGGGACAGAACGGAGTTGTCTCTTCGGTGCCGGGAAGATGGCTGGAAACCGGCTCCAAGCCAGTTGAAGCAGTCACACTAAGAAATGTCACTGGATGTTTTACTAAGTATCCCTTTGGAAGATGCTCTTTTCCGTATTAGGTTTAGCGAGGACGCAGGGCCCTCCTGTCGGGTCACTGTCTCGTGGCCCACCTCAGTGTGCTGGCATGTCCCCTCACCGTAGTTCACACATTTTTTTCTTACCCGTTGCCGTACAGGAGCACAACTGAGTGCACAGCCGGGTACACTTTCTCACAGTTCACTGTGTGACCGCCACCCAGACCAGGTCGGCCTCTCCACCGCCACAGAGCGCCCTGGGCCCCCTGTCTGGCAGTCCCAGAGGTCACTCCGTTTCGCTGTTGCCTCAGGCTCGTGTAGCCTGGCCTTGACTTCGTGACCCAGGAGGTGTCTCTGTCGCTGTGTCTAGCAGGAACTCATTTTCATTGCTCTGTAGTATTTGTATGAATATGCCAGAATTTTTTGTCCATTTTTTTCTTTTTTAGAGTAAGAAAATATATTTTACTGAAACATAAGATTTGCAGAAGTTTCCAGAAACGCCACACAAAATGATCACAAGCCTTTTTTTGGAAGCAGGACATCCACACTGAACAGCGAAGTCACGGTGTCGTTAGTGAGGCTGTGATGTTTAATGTGCCCATTCTGTTCAGACTCGTCCAGCCACAGCATATAATTTGAGAGAGAGCATATTCCAATGGACTGGTTAGTTGCTTTTCACCAAAAAGCCAAAGGAATTAGATCACCAGGAAAAGGGGGAAGGAGCCCGTAGCAAGTAAACTCCCCTTCCCCGAGAAGAGATGAGAACACCCACAGCCTTGCAGCTAAGCCTACGGCTGCCTTCGGGGGCTTTGTGCCCAGTCCACGGCAGGGAACGTCTAAGCAGGAGGGCCGCCGTGCTCCTACGATGTCGGAGACAGACGCCAGAGCTACCTCACCTGGGCCGTGGGGACCGTGCTGCCGAGGTCTTCCTTCATGTTTCTGTCGGTTGCACTCAGGGAGGGGCCGGCCGGGTGGCGGGTGTGTTTATGTCAGTTTAGTGACTTCTGCCCGTTTACATCTGGCCAGCAGCATATAAGCATTCTCAACACGTGTCAATCTGTCATTTTAGCCTGTCCAACTGGATGTTTAAGTTTTAACATTTCTTAAAGCATGAAGATAAAAAATAGTATTTAATAAATATTTATAGATAAATGGCTATTAAATGGTGTCATGTTGAGTCACTTGTCCTTCCACAGGGGATCATTTTCTCTAAATCAGCTTAACAAATTATGTTGTTAAATTTTCTTGATCCCCAACCACTCAGAGTCCTGGGGTATAAAGCAAATAATAAGAATAGTGTGCTCAAGGAACTTCATGGCCTTGTTGGGGAGTGAGACACAGGTCATCTGAACACCGGTGAGTGAGCCGACGGGTTTCTGCCAGGTGCTGGAAACAGGAAGGACAGCACGTGGAGGGAGGTTCCTTGGAGGGGACATCTGAGGCAAGGTAGCCTGATGGAAGGAAGACGGGTGGGGTGGGCAGCTGGCGCACAGTGGGTACCTCCATGTGCATGGTAGGTGCGTGCCCACTTGCCCACAATCTGGGCTGACGGAGGCCACCTCCCTCTCCCTCTTTGCATGGAAAGGTCCTTGCAGAGAGGAGGGCCACGAAGTGTGGACGTAGTCCAGCCTGTTGGGAAGACAGCTCTGCTCCAAACGCCGAGTATAAGATCAGCGGCAGCTGGCAGAAGGCGGAAGACGAGATGGATCTAGTTAAGCGCAGGTTGAGTCCCTTCCCGAAAGTGCTCGGGGCCACACGTGTTTGGGATTTGGGATGCGTTTGGACTGTTGGATACTCACATGTGCATAATGAGGTGTCTTGGGGATGGGACCCAAATCTACACAAACTCTCGTCTCTCATACGGACCGTGTACACAGCCTAAAGGTAAGTCTATACAATATGTGTATTGCCAGGTTTCAACTGCAACCTGTCACGTGAGGTCAGCTGTGGATTTTCCACTTCGTGTGTCATATTGCTCAGTTTTCGGCAGTTTTGAGAGCATTTTGGGGTTTAGATGTTCGGAATAGGTCCTCTTGACCTGTGGAGTCTTGAGCGAAGGACCTTGTGTTCTCCAGCACGCTGTGCCTGGCAAGCACCTTGACTCAGGTGGAAAGCTCTAAGCCAGTCAAGGACAAGCTAAATGTCTTTGGATTTTGTAAAAAAAAAAGATTAATTTATCATTATTATTAATTTGCTACAGGGCACATGCACTTTACCAGAGAGAGAGAAAGTAAGAAAGCAAGTCCCCAGGCCCCAGACTCAAACCAGTCAGTCATGTGGGAGTCCAGGACCTTAATCACGATGCCACCTGCTGGCCCGGGTTAAAAACTTGAGAAAGTTCATACTCGACGATTTTGTCAATCCTCCAAATCTGAGTCATTTGATTAGAGAAATAGCTTTCCATTTTGTTTTTGTTTAGATTGTTCCCTTTTCAAGCACCTGCCTTCCAACTTTCTACCTTAACGGCAGCATCAGTAAGTCTGGTTCAGCCGTAACGCAGGGCTGGTTAAGTCTGGTTCAGCCGTAACGCAGGGCTGGTTAAGTCTGGTTCAGCCGTAACGCAGGGCTAGTAAGTCTGGTTCAGCCTGAATGGTGGAGCAAGTCTGGTTCAGTCATAATGGCAGAGCTAGTTAAGTCTGCTTCAGCATGAATGGCGGAGCTAGTAAGTCTGGTTCAGCCATAACACAGAGCTGGTTAAGTCTGGTTCAGCCATAATGCAGAGCTAGTAAATGCGGTTCACCAATTTTTTTTATAAGACCATAGATTAGTTTGTTTTTAACACCCATCATGCCATGAACTCAGGGAGTAGGTTCAGGAAGCCCAGGCTCCTTTCCATTGGTTCTCACAGTGGTTTCTCTGGGTGGAGCAGGCTGGCGCTTCAGTTGAACCCAGGTCCCTTTCTCTTTGGCTTCCTTCTTTTTCTGGTCATTTTCCTTCACACGTTTTAGGAAGCTATCTCTGCTCTTAGAATGCTTCATATGCTCAATTCGCACATTAATTCTCTTGGCAAGAATCTTGCCCTTAACTTTGTTCACAATGCCAACAGCATGCTGGGTAACACTGTAGACTCTTCCAGTTTTGCCATGGTCATGTTTGTGGGGCATTCCTTTTCGAACAGTACCCATTCCCTTGATGTCTACAATATCACCTTTCTTGTAGAGTCACATGTATGTTGCCAAAGGAAGCACTCCATGTTTCCTAAAAGGCCTCGAGAATGTTTATCAGGTGCCTCTCTTTCCCTTTGTGTTCGTCATTTTGGTGAATTACTGCAAGACGGCAGTCCCCAGGTCTGGGTCACCTCTAAGAGCAGTTGCTCCCGCCTGTGGGGCGGCGGAGTGCAGATTTACACTGCTCAGGACCTCAAGTGCCTGTGGAAGTCAGGTGACACACGATGTCGAGACTGGCTGGAGAACATCGTTTTGCCTGGTGGGTTGTAAGTGCACACCCTACCTGGAATCTCTGAGTGGCTGGCAATATACCATGTCAGGAAACTTACATGCTCTGGTTGTCTGGGTTCTATTTTTTTCAAAACGTAGCATTTTTAAATAATATTGGGGCCAGCACATGGCATGGACTCCCACATGGCTGACCACTGTTTGAGACCCAGAACTTGTAGTTCGAGTCCCACAACTCACTTTTCTCTTGCTCTCTCGTTGAGTGCACATACCCTGTAGCAAATTTAAAACTAAAAATAAAATCTTTTAAAAAAATCAAAGTAAAACTGATTTAATTTCCTGGAAAACTAGTATTCAGTGTGCTTATAATAGCACATGTGGTCTTTGTTGTTTTGTTTGTTTTTTTATAGGGTGTGTGTGCTTGCTGGAGATGAGAGAACACATCCCACTGAGGATAGCCACGCTGCAATCCCTCCTCCATCCTCTCCCGGGATTTGGGGCACACAAGCACACAGTGCTTGTTTATCAAGCCGTTAGGTCCGGGACTTGAACCATGCAATCGGCCATGTGGGATCCAGCTGTCTTAACCACCACACCACCATCTGGCCCAAGGTCTTAGCTCTTTTTGCGGTTAATCCTGGTACTTACTGAGTGGCCAGTGGCTTCCTTTTTGTCTCATGTTCTTGTCCTTCCGACTGTTGCCTTTGTAGCAATTGGCTGCGGCTGCTGTCAGCATATCCACCAAAGTGACTCCAAATTGATCATTATAAACTAAAGTGATAGGGAATTGAAATTAGAAAAGGATGTGATGTGGAGATTAGCTCTGGTGTTTAGCTTTTTTTATTATTCCATTAGCGTGTTAAAAGTGATATGATTCCGTGATTTCATCATGCATCTTCTGAAATGGAAAGAAAATATTTCAGGGTCTTCTGACGCGACCTGGCACCCCGTTAAGGTCTGCAATGACATACAGCAAGCAGTGCTGAGAAAGGTTTCCCCATTGGTGCCCAAGCCAAGCCTCGCCCTCCTGTATACTGGACTCTAGGTGGCGCTCTTGGCAATTACATGTCTATGAAAACTGGGGGCTGAGTGGAGCCAAATGCGTTCAGTAGGTAAGAGAGACACTTGGAACAGCTAGAACACGAATTGCCATCTGTCCCATAGAAGGGAAAGGGCAGGTTAGGATCTCCAGGGCTTTTTTTTTTTTAATTTTTAAAGTGTATTCATTTATTTTAATTTGACCAGGGAGAGACACAGATACAGAGAGGGAAAGTGAGAAAGCAAGCCATCAGGTCCGAGACTCAAACCATGGTGGGCCATGTGGGAGTGTCCAGTGCTTTCACCACACCACCTGCTGGCCCCCCAGGATCCCTAGGCCTAAGAGGTGACACAGCAGGCCCAGACTGTGCTTGTTCAGATGCCCAACTGCCCCGCAGGGCACCCCTGTCTTCCTCCGCACTCTCACTGGACACTTAACAGATCGTCTTCTAGGGTGAGGAAGAAACTAGAACCCAGACACAGCAAAGCAGTCCTGCTCAACAGGAAGACCTGCACTTTTCTGCTGTGTTGGGATCACAGAGCTCGGGCTCGGAGTAGGCTCACGGGTGTGCTTGCTCCAGTTCAGCTCAGCGGGAAGCTGCCTAGGACATAAACCACCCCACCTGCTCCCACCCTGAAGTCTGGAGCCCACAAGTACCTTTTAGGTTCTTGGTGCTGAGTGACAGAGCAGAAGGCTTTCCTCAGGTGCCATTATGACTTGATTTTGTAAAACCCCTTGACACCTCTGCTTTTTGGAAAAATCACAGCTGAGGTGTATTTTCGTGATTTTTTTTTTTTTTTTTTTTTGAGAGGTTTTGCTATAGGGCGCATGCGCTTGCCAGAGAGACAGAAAGAGACAGAAAGCGAGAAATCACCCCCCATCCCCGAGGGGGGATGGCCATGCCACAATCCCCTCTCTTCCATTCTCCTCTAGGGATCTTGGGCATGCACGCACACACACCCAGTGTGAGTTTAAGCCACCGGGTTTGGGACTCGAACCACGGTTGACTACATGGGAGTTCAGCGACATAGCCTTTATGCCAACTGCTGGTCCCCTGAGGTATATTTTCAATGGAGAAAACGCTTTACAATCCCAATCACCCAGGTTCCCTAAGCAGGCCCTTCACACTAAATAGGTAGGAGACTGGCTGCATATGAAAGAAACCAGGGGGGCATTTGCTTTTTCACAGAAGACGCCTTGTAGGGCTTCTTTATCTCTGTGTGCCTTTAGAGTAATCCGACCAGTATAAAGTGCGTGCACACACGTGCACAGCTTCATCTGTAAGGAAGGTGGGCTCACATTCGCATTCAGTTACTGTCGGCACCAGGTGCTCGAATGGCCACCTCTCCAGGCCCACGAGTAGGAGTCTGGCTTCAGTGTGACCCGAGCTCTCGTGGCGTGGTGTAGTGTGATGACCGGCGTCTGCTGTCTTGGATTTCACCGTGGGGTTTCATGGTGTGTCCGCTCTTCCTGGCCCTCGTGGCCACACCTCCTTTGCACAGCCTCTCGCTCTGCCTTCGGTGGCATCCTTTCTTTCTTGGGCACCTTGGGCTAATCTTGAGGTAATTTTGTCTTTTTTCCAATTACAGCAACTCAGTGTCTGGATGACTCAGCATCCTGGATGTCTTTCATTTTAATTTCTAACTTCAGGTGTTAATTTTTATTTCTGCAAAGGCCTATTTAATCCAGACTGGATGTTGTTTTCTTCTGTCTTACGGTGGAGAATTTGCATCAGCTGTAACTGATTCTCCATTTTTCTTCTTAGTCATGGTACTGTTTATGAATTTCTAAAAAATGTGAGGGATCAGCAGTTAGCGTAATGGCCATGTTGCTGGACTCCCATGTAGTGGACTGCGGTTCGAGTCCCAGACCCGGTGGCTTAACCTCATGCCCGGCATGTGTGTGTGTGTGCCCAAGATCCCGAGAGGAGAAGAAACTGCTGTGTGGCCATTCCCCGGGGGGGGGGGGGGGGGGGGGGGGGTGATTTCTCACTTTCTCTCTCTCTTTCTGGCGAGCGCATGCACCCTATTGCAAAAAATCTCTCTCAAAAAACAAAGGAGGGACCAGCAGTTAGCGTAATGGCTATGTCGCTGGACTCCCACGTAGTCGACCGCGGTTCAAGTCCCGGACCCGGCGGCTTAAACTCACGCCGGGCACGTGTGCGTGCGTGCCCAAGATCCCGAGAGGAGAATGGAGGAGAAGGGATTGCGGCGTGGCCATCCCCCCTGGGGGGTGATTTCCTGCTTTCTATCTCTCTGTCTCTGTCTGTCTGGCGAGCGCACGCGCCCTATAGCAAAAACCTCTCCAAAAAAAAGAAAAAAAAAAAAAAAAAAAGGAGAACAGAAGGAGGTCTTTAAAACTAAAGACCTGATAGCAGATGAGACCCTCACTGGAAGCACTGGAAGACGGACGTCCCAAAGAAGCACAGCGACTAGAGACAAGCGCAATGGGCTCAAACCAGTAGATGCAGCGGGACAACAGCATGTCGGAGACAGGACAGGGAATGGAGAAGAGAAGGAATTAATGAAGTGATTTGAGCCAATGTCCCCAGCTGTGGGGACGGCTCCCCAGAGCACATGCCTAGCAGGCGCTGGGAGCAGGCACATTCAAGCACGCGGTAAGCCCGCACGGCCGCGAACATTCTGTGAGCTTAGGCCACGCAGACTGCACTCGAAGAAACCAGGAGCGGGGGCCGTCAGACTTCTCTGCGTCCATGCAATGGACCCTGCAGCTGAGGTGGCAATGATTTTCAAGGTCCGAGGGCGAAAGCTTCTGCTCTAGAGTCCACCTGTGGCCAGGCTACCAACCCCGTGTGAAGGTTGGACAGACACCGGTCTCAGAAAATGCCCCACCGGCATGCTTCTGCAGGAAGCCCTGGAGGACGTGCCCCACCAAAACAAGCAAACCAAGAAAGAGCAAGATCTGGGAGCCAGGAAACGGGAGATGGGACGCCGAGTGGGGAAGGGGGTCTCTGGAACACGGAGCGGGGAGAGACAACACTCAGCTGTGCCAGGCACGAAGCGCACCTAGTCCGCATCGGTGCGGACCAGAAGCCACAGGGAACAAAGAGAAAATCAAGACAGGGAGGGAGCAAGGAGGTTGTGGAAGAAAACAAACATTGTCTGGCTTAGTGTCTGCTCGGCTTCGAACAGCGGTCATCCTACACACTGCTCAAGTGTCAGGACATGGGGAGCGAGAGTGATGCGGGGAGCCATCGGGCGATGGTGGGGGAGCGCTGGAGGGAGACCTGTGTCCTCATCCTTTGTGGGGCAAGATCGTAGATAATACAAAAATGTGTTTTTCTTTTACTTATATACTTGTTCCGTGGGACAGGAGAGAAGTGGCACCAAGAGGGTCTCGGCACCATTCCCAGCCCCCCAGGTCACAGGCACACGCGTGCTCAGCAGCCAGGGAAGTCTCCAGACACGAACCCAGAACCTTCCCAGTGTGGTCAGCCCCGCAGAGCACAGTACTTAACACTGCACGTCTGGCCCCTACATTTTTCTTAGTAACACTTAGGGCGCAGGGTGATTAGCTTCGACACAAAATTAAGGAAAGGAAAGCCATGTTCAAGTCCTGGCTCTCCTCTCCCAAGCTGTGACTGTGGGCGAGTCACTTTTCTGATCCTGTTTTAATCATAAATGAAGATAAAATTGGCTCAGCCTACTTTCTACATTCCCAGGGGGGAAAGGCATAAAGTTATTTTGTACCACAGGACTGTGATCGTTTTTGGCAGGAAAAAAATAAATAAATAAAAAACAACAAATCTCAACAAAGGAAAGACCTTGTCTAGTAGCTCTGACCCTTAGGACACCTTGTTCAGAGTAAAAATGATCAATCAGTAAGAACTTGAGCTACCTGCAGGCATTTGGGGTTCTCCCATCACATGGAGTGGTTTGTAAGTGCATTAACACCTGTATTTAAGTGTATTCTGTATGAAACTACTTCCAGCTCGTGAGGCTGCACCCCAGGCACATCACACTGGTCTATGGTACATGCTCGGGTTTGCCATATTCCAGATAAAATGCACTTGCTGGTGATTGGGAAAGAAATCTGCATTAAAACCAAACACAGAGTCTGGGGACATATTCATGACCTCAGTCAGAAAAGTTACCCTTGATGCAACAGAGACTAGATATATACTTCTGAATGTTTATAAACACGCTTGTATTAGGTCTGTGGTATAAATACGCTTCGCTGCAATTCACATTCAATATCCCTGTCTTCCCTGGGCCATATGCAACTTGGGAAGTAATCCATGTGCCCTGCCCCAGTGACTTCACTTAAATCCAAGATATAAACTAGATACTATCATTAATAAGAAGTCACACTCGCTTCCAAATGATTGACATTGACAACTAAACAAACTGTCAGCCGCTTGAAGCTTTTCAGCCCAGTTTTTTTTTTTTTTCCAGAGATTTTTGCTGTAGGGCACATGCACTCGCCAGAGACAGAGAGACAGAAAGCGAGAAGTCACCTCCTGTGTGGATGGCCACACCACAATCCCTTCTTCTCCATTCTCCTCTCGGGATTTTGAGCAGGCACGCTTGCACATGCGCCCAGCGTGTTTTAAGCTGCCAGGTCCGAACATCACACTGTGGTAGGCAGTTAGTCAGTCATGAGCGGGCAGCCCTAAGAGAAAAGCGAAAGGCTCACCTAGCCCCGGGTGCCAGGAGGGCGAGGCAATTTGCCATCTTCCTTCCTTGGGGCCTGAGGGAAGCACACAGGGATGATTCGTAGATTTTTCTCTTATCAAAAAGACACAAGCAAGCGTTTTGGTCAACACCCTAATCCCCAAATAAGGGTTTTGGTCAACGCCCTAATTCCCACCAGGACGATGAATTAATTAGGCAGTCTAATTAAACCACCGGGCTCACACTGGGCATGAGCAACGAGGTAATCAAATTCCTCATTCCGCACCTGTGAGAGAAGTGCGCAAGCGCAGGAGAAAACGCGCGAATTCAAATTCAAACAAAGGACATAGGTAGTATGACAGAGCTCCCACCAATAAATATTCATTATCGCCTCTAGTAAAAAAGTAACAATTAACCAGTATCAAGCGCAGCTGCCACCTGGCAATCTGCCCGCCCGAGAGCCTTTCTGGGTGTACTTTCCTTTCTTTCCTATTAAACCTCCTTTTCTACCTACTTCATTCGTGGTTGCGGTTTCATTTTGCGCGTAGGGACAGATCTCTAATTTTAGTGATCTGGACCCAAAGAACCAAGGTCATCATCGCAACGCTGCTCGACATTCTCCCGTCCGTTAACAAGACCATGGTCAACTCCATGGGAGTCCAGCGACGTAACCATTCCGCCTCTGCTGGGCCCACAGCCGTTTTCTCCCTCTGTGACTCTGTCGTCCTGTTGTTCAAGGAGAGAGGACGCTGCTGGTTCGAGTGCTGCTTTGTCCCCTGTACTGTTTCTGCATTTCACCGAGGTCTCACGCACTCCCTGGGTCTGGAGATCCGGTGCTTGTCTTCAGATAAAAAAGGCTCAGATCACCCAATTAAGTGGTTTAGCCAGAACTAACCAGATTTGTGGATCCTGAGTTCTTTTTATTACACCACCTAAGCTAATTAGCCGTCGTCTCTAACTCACCTGCCCTCTCCTTCAATTCGACCGGCTCTATTTCAGTGCAGTTTTCCAAATGCCCTAAGACAGGCCGGAAGTCACCAAAAACATCCTACTACAAAATCTAAATAAAACACCCCTTCCTTTTGCAGCAGAGGGGTGATACAGATATGCTCAGCAGTTGTGAGTGTTAACATAATTTTTTAATAGTTATAGAACTATTTTTTAATTATTTAATTTTATTTTATTTATTCATTCATTTATTTTAATTTGACCAGAGAGAGAGAGAGAGAGAAAGTGTGAAAGCAAGCCGCCAGATCCAGGACTTGAACCATGGTCAGCCATGTGGGAGTGTCCAGCGCCTTAACCACCATGCCACCTGCTGGTCCCAAGTGTTAACATAATTTTAAAAATCCTACTGAAGGGCCAGAATTCAAATGCTGAGAATTCAAACTGAGCTCCTGGCTCCCACTGTCTGGATCCCCTTAGGGTGTTTCTGAAACTGTTGGACTTGGGTGTTACTGTCGCTCTCTTTCCCACATTATCATTTCAAAAAGTAACACCAAACACTCTGGACTAAGCCACAGTGCAACAGAAAAGCACATCATCTGATAAAAGGGGCCTCTTCAGAAATCCAATGGATAACAGGGGTTAAAAACAAAACAGGACAGCTGGAAATGACAACCATCATTTTATCGAGAACATTTATACATTTTTTTAATTAGATTAGCTTTACAAGCAACTTGAGAGCTCTTTCAGAATGAAACACTGCTTTTCAAATTACATGACTTCAGAATCTATCCGAATAGGAATCCTCAAGTTCTCTGCCTGCCCTTGATAAAGGTCTGTGTTTCACAGCTCATTAATGTGTTGCATAAAAACAGCATTATGAAGCTTAATCTTTAACCAGGATTAAACACATATAGGCCACAAATAGTTGGACGTTTGTTTTAGAGTCCTGCTTGGTGGTAAGTTAACGGTTCCACCAATGAGAATGGGTTTTAAATGGATCTTATGGAAACGGCTTCCCGATTTATTGATCTTTTCACAAATCTCCAAGAAAGTGTAAACTTTTCCAAAAAGTATGCCAAGTAGACCTGTCTGGCAAGCACCACCCCGAGTAGAACCGGATGCCCTGACTGCAGAGGCTCCCATCTGAGCGCGACAGGGGCTCCCAAATAAGGGGCTGCTGTGCATCGGACCCCACCCCCCACCTGCGGCGAACAAGTCCTGCTGGTCCTGGGAACCGTCCTGCTTGAGTGGCGGCCTCCGAGGTGTGGCGCGGTAGGCCAGATGGCAGAGTTGGCTGCACCCCCGGGCCGGGCTGGCAGAGGCACTTGCTGTAAGATGTCACATTATTATGTGGAGCAAAGGACAGGAAGCGGGACGACTCAACCCCGCCCAGGGAAACCGCAAACCAGCCCTTTCCCTGCAGGTTCTCCAGTGAGACCATGATTGGAACATTTAACCAACCCTCGGTTCACGCTGTCAGGTTTTGCTAAACAATTTTTTTCATGTTTTACATGAACGATAGCAATCTTTTAATAAAAATTACTGAGCTTTCCATAGAAAAGGTCTCTAATTGAATATAAACTATACAGATGCTAAAATTGTCCTATGTTGAAATATACAGACATATTTCTGTATACTCATATTTTGGCAAAGGTCAAGGACAGAGATAGAAAACCTACGTGAGCAAGGTCTTACCCCATCATTCATGCAAAATATGGGCATCACCCTGTGAGCTTTGCTAAAGAGCCTAAGAAAATGCGGTCTAGACATTTCAATTCACCCTCTAGAACAGAATCTCGGAAGCCTTCTGTGACTTTTGTATTATTCCTTCTTTTCTAAAAAGTAAAAATGAAGCCCATAAAACATAGAATTAAAATATCTGGTTTTGCACTCTCTGCTTTTCGAAGCTAAACATGCATCTTCCAGGACGGCCCAGAAGGCGCATCCCAGGGCCTGAGGGGGGCCCCAGCAGCGCCGAGGACTCGCACCGCAAGTCTGCACCGACGTGCTTGGGTCTCCACGCGTTACTATCCCTCCTGGAACTTCTTCAACAGAAACAAGGTTCTGAGTGCAGGTCAGGCGGATCCGAGAATTGGGAAAAAACACAACAGCCAATTTGCAAGGACAGTCAACGTGAGGAGCAGCAGAAGGAAAGCCTCAGGAACGGGACAGTGTCGTCTGCACCTAGACGGGGTGCCTGTGCGCGAGAGAGCCCTTCATCTTAGGAACTTGATGCTGAGAGAACCTCAAGTTCATTTAGTGCCAGTCACTTTAGTTTGTTTAAAATGTAACTTAAAAGATAAACTCTTTTTCCTGTGTATTTTTTTCTTGTAAAACTTACACTAGAAGTTACTGGTAGTAGTAGTGACTGTTTTACTGTTAGAGTCCATCATGAGCAATGTCGAAAATTAGTGTAAGACAGGAGACTACAAAACAATCAGACTCTTCAGCTGGTCATTAAAGTGCTCCCTGTCGTATCTGAAGGAAAAGAAAATTAACCATCAGTCACTGGCAACAATCATTATAAGAGAAGTCTTTTAGGGCAAAATTTAATAGTACGAAGAGGCTTACAAAAATAGATTGATGTTATTTTGAGGAGTAATACTGTAATTTTTTTCTCAATTCAGTTTTGATAAATTGTACCTAATCATACAAAAATTACCCCAAATTCAAACTTGATATAAAAAAGGGAGAGATGACATGGACCCGGCTAGATGACAGATCTGGCGAAAGCTGGATGAAAAGTTCTACAGAGGGCACTTAGTTCACGTCCAGGTGTAAGAACCATTCCTGAGTGACAGCTTCTCTCCTTCCCTCGAGCAGTCCGTCTGGAGCCGACCACGCGGCACCAGGTCACAGCAGCCAGAACTACATTTGATGCAACACGAGAGCTGTTCCTGTCTCCTTGCGCCAGTGCCCACTGGTTGTCTGTTTTCCTTTGTTCCACTTGAGTTCTCAAGCTAACAGATAACGTCCACAGTTACCGCAGGTGAATGGGACTGCCAGAGCAAGGCTCTATAAGGCGTCTTTACTGATTGACTCAGACGGTTTATTAAGTTCAACCCTCACACCCTTTTCACCTGCAAAGTAAAACAAAAACACAAACAAAAATCATTCTTCATTCGTCACCAGAGAGCCGCTGCCACTGCTTCCCACGACTCCCCCACTGCACGGTCATTGTCTCAAGCCTGCAGACATGGTCCGAGAACACAGCCCGCACCTCCGAGCTCTTCGGCGCCCTGATACAAGCGCCTTACTCTGAATAGGAACCCTTCCGGGTAAAAGCTCCTCGCATGGACAGAGAGCTCTGCACAGAGAATTATTTTGTCTGTCTTTTATTTTTAAAATGACCTGGATCACTTTAAAAGAGTAGAGTGTTCAGTGTCACCAAATACACGCTACTGGGTTTTCTGCCACGGTGACTTTAAAAAGACACAGAAAAAGGACCAGCAGATGGCGTAATGGTTACGTCGCTGGACTCCCAGTAGTCGGCTGCGATTCAAGTCCCGGACCTGCTGGCTTAAAACTCATGCCAGGTGCATGTGCGTGCATGCGTGCCAAAAATCCCAAGAGGAGAACGGAGGAATAGGGTCTGTCTCTCTGGTGAGCACAAGTGCCCTATAGCAAAAATCTCTCTCTCTAAAAAAAAAGACATATAAGATTGCATTTTTATGTTTTTGTGGAAGGATAAGGTGGGACTATCAACAGTCCCTGAGAATACAGCCCGCCAGTCACGTGCACACTGAGGGGACTGTTGGAGATGCAGGTGGAGCTGAAGACAGGACAGGCAAGTGGCCCGGCAGTGGGCAGCCAAAGCCCCATGGTCCAGGAGAGACAGACACATCGGAGTGCATGCAGGGAACTGCTCTCCTGGTGCGGGGCCGGAGCGCGGGCCTGGACACCACTGGCAGCTCGGAATCTACACGCTGTCTGACTTGCTGAATGAGACATTCCAATCGACCTCCTTTGTATCAGTGTTCTCCGTTAGTCTCACGTTCACTGTGGAAGACCCCGAGTGCTTTTTGAAGCATGTATGTGGAAAAAGGGAAGGATAACTTCCCTCTCGGGGGAGAATAAAAGGGAGTCTGACGGCTCTAACTCAACGCTATGAAGCTAGTCACTGAAAAGGGCAATCAAAGAAAATCTCAGCTTATATGTGAATCACTTTGATTTTTAATAATTTAGGCTTTTTTGCCTTCAATTTTCCTAATCTTTGGACAATTTTGTTAGTTGAAGATAAGAAGATGACTCACAGGGAAGTGCTTGTTTAAACAGGGATGTGGACAAGGAGCGAATGCCTGTGTTCACGAGGACCCGTGCTTGCACCTACTGACGGCAGGGCGTTCTCCAGTATACCCTGCCCCAAAGGATGTTTACCTGTTAGATATTTTACTTTAGCTCGTGCTCTCTCATCTGCATCAAAATACCAAACAGTTATTGCGTACCTAAAAGAAAATTTAGAATAGGGTAAGAATGATCACACTGGGGGAAGTGGCAGCCTGTTGTAATGGTCTATCAAAACCTGTGCTGCCCAAGTTGTGCCCACACTGGACCGGCATCAAAGGGTACACGGGCACGTGACGACTCACTCAGCCGCCAACCTCCACGCTAGAGTGCAGGGGGACAGGAGAGCCGTGGCTGCAGTCACAAGGCTGAGCTCGCACGACTCACTCGGCACCCGTTTAAGCTCATGGTTGTCCTCTGGCAAGCCAAAACCAGAAACAGGCAATACACAGGTTAAAAAGAATGGCCTTTACAGAAAGACATAAGTACGGAGGCCAGTGGGTGGTGTAGTGGTTAAGGCACTCGCCTCCCACATGGCTGACCGTGGTTGGGGGTCCCAGACCTGGCAGCTTGCTTTCTAACTTTCCTTCTCCCTCTCTCTGGTCAAATGAAAAAATAATAAAATTAACAAAATAATTGTTTTAAAAAAAGGACTCAAGGGCCTAACAGGCTGGGTCCTTTAGTGAAAAGGCTAATGGCCTCAACAGCTTCTGAAGACATCCCTCTGTGGAGGCCGAGGTAAAACGGGAGTTCACATTATCACCTCCAGGGTTCAAGAAAGCGCAAGTACGCTAAGCATTTTTGAGGATTTTTATTGAAACAATGACATGGTGTGTTGATGTCTGAAGCTCAGCTAAGCTTCCTTTTTCTGAAAATTTCACTCATTTGTAATAGCTCATTCCACGAACAATAAGGCACCTTCGGGTTATCGACCACTACAAAGCACGTAGCTGTACTTTTTGCTGTGAGGAATGAGGAAAATGTAGACACCACAGAGGTGCAAGCGCTGCCAACGTGGGCCCTCAGCAGAATGCAGCCACCAGCTGAAGTACCTCGTGGGTTCTGGCCGAGGTCACGGGCCAAAAAGCAACACTGATCAAATGAAGAGCCAGCAGGTGTGACAGGACTAAATCATGTAACGTATCTTGAAGTCAAGAATCAAATGAAGGCTCATGGCTGCAGGTGTGGATGAGGGAGACAGAGGCACACAGGCCTCTTCAGCTGTGGTGACAAGGCTGGGCCCTACGTCCGGCCACCTGGCTACAGGGGGTCTTCCCAGGGCTCTGCGCCTTTCTGGCCATGGGAAAGGAGCTCAGATAAATGAACTCTCACCCAGGCCCTCTAACTTGTGGTTACTTAGGATCAGAACGGCAATATGCAGATCAACCCCGCCTCACCCCAAGGCCTCACCCCAAGGCCTCCCGAGAAACCACTGAAACTGCCTGTGCCCTCGGCCGACCTTCCGCAGAGCCACTCCAGGAGTCCCTCACCCACACGCGCCCCCACACATCTGCACCCGGCCTGCCAGTCTGGCCTTCTCCCCAGGGCGGCACCCAGCTGCCATGCGGCTAGCCTCGTGTCACCATCCAGGCACGTCTGAGCCCCACTCCCTGCTGGACACCCTCCCTCTGTCCCAACTTAACAGGTTCCTCCTGCAACTCTCCCCCAGGGCACTCCTCCACGGCTGCCGTGAGGCACCAAACGCCTGTTCTTTCTTTATCTGGAAGTAGTTCAGCCAATCAGGCCTCAAGGCTCCATGAAGAGGGAGGCTTGTGGGGTGGTGTCTGGGTCAGAAAACATGTTTAGAAGCACACTGCTGCTCGGCCTGCTCCTGGCTACGTGAAGTGGGGTAAAGGCAGTGTGGGCTCAGAAAGGAGGAAAAGGGGGGGAGCTGACAAGCCCTCAGCACCTCCTCCAGGCTGGCCCAGCTCCAACCACGTCGCTGGTGCCAGCCGTCCGCCTAGCGTGTCCCAGGAGACCCCGGCTTCTTGGAGCGCAGAGCCACACGAGGCCAGTGCTTACTATGCGAATGCGCTAAGTGCTTTCTATGAGGACAAGTGGGTCTCTGAAATACAGCACCGTCTCCACAAATGTCTGCTTTCATAACAATGAGATATCTCTTTTAACAATCTTAGCAGTGTAATGGCACCATGATGAATGGTAAAAGTCATTTAGAACAATGCATTAAGGTAGCAGGTGTAGAATGCACCAACCTTGCGGAAGAGCAGGTGGGTGCGTATCACGTTAGAGCTGAAGGGCTATTTCCCGTCAATTCCCCGCCTGGCGACATGCCCTCTGCTTTTCCTCTTTTCTCTTTCCTTTCTCTTCTGCTCTCTGGCCACGTCCTACTTTCCTACTCTGCACCCCTTTTCTACTCTGTCCCTCTCTTCTTCTCTCACTTTTAAAAAGCTGTTCTTTTCTTTACTTTTGAATCTTTCTGTCTATCCCCCAGCTGGAAAACTCTCACAAAATCAAAATTAAAGAATGGACAGGAGTGAAGACACACATGCAAAGCCAGGAGACAGGCCTCAAAAGTTGGCAGGGCCTGGGCTTCGCTCTCCCCCAAACACGGTGGCAGGGGTGGCTGTGAGGACAGACTCGGCAGTTACTACTAACTGGGAATAAATCACATACAATGATTCAAATCACAGTGGCCCTGGAACAGCATAAAAGGAGCTCAAAAGCAGGAAAACACCATTAGAAAAATCTCAGGTTTATCCTACCAAACCCCTCTTGTCTTGCCACACTCTTAACCGATTTTCTCTTAACAGGGGTACTACCTTGTAGCATATGCTGGCTGTACTTCATGAGGGTTACGACGGTCAGACCAGAAAAACAGCAGTCTATCAAATTTGGGTTCAATGTCAGCAAACTGGGCTTTGCCTTCTGGAAAAATTCGAAGTATACCTCCACTTACCTAGGAAGAGACCAAAAATGTAAGTATGCTAAGCAAGAGTGCTAGGGGGTCAGCTGGGGCGGGGACTGCCTTCATGGATGGAAACCTTAACACGTTTATTCACAACTACATATCAGTGAACAAGGTATGAAAGTGAACTGAGATTCTAATGTCACACACTGAAGCAAGGAACTTTATTTCTGTTTTAGGGAATTTTGTAAATACTTCATGAAACAGATGACTATCTGAATTCAAAAGTCCTAAAGTACTTAAAGTTTTGAAAAAATAGGGACCAGCAGTTAGCGTAATGGCTATGTCACTGGACTCCCATGTAGTCAACCGCGGTTCGCGTCCCGGACCCGGTGGCTTAAAACTCACGCCGGACGTGTGTGCGTGCGTGCCCGCCCAAGATCCCAAGAGGAGAATGGAGGAGAAGGGATTGCGGCATGGCCTTCCCCGCTGGGGGGTGATTTCTCGCTTTCTGTCTCTCTGTCTGGTGAGCGCATGTGCCCTATCACAAAAAAAGAAAAAAAAAAGAAAAAAGAAAAAATAGCAAACATCTTAGTGATGTACACTAATGGTCTGCTTAACCCACTCTTTTTTTTAAAGGTTTATTTAATCTTACTTATCATTATTATTATTTTTAATTGGCTACAGCACGTGTGCTCACCAGAGACCGAGAAAGAGAGAGTGAGAAAGTGAGAAAGCAAGCCTCCAGGTTCGGGACATGAACCGTGCTCAGCCACGTGGGAGTCCAGAGCCTTAACCACCACACCACCTGCTGGCCCCTTAACCCACTCTTAAAATGAATACATTTCAAGTATTTTGACGAGTTTCAATACATGGTTTATTAAGTCGAGGGCAGATGCACTTGCAGAGAGAGGAAGCAAGCACCCCTCGGTGGGACGTGCTGCACTGCAATCCCTGTCTTCCAGTTCTCCTTCCTGTCAGGATTTTGGGCACACTCGCACACACACACGGTGTACTGTCCAAGCTGGGGGAGCAGGATTCAAACCACGGTTAGCCATGTGGGATCCGGCTCACTTAGCAACAAGGCTATGGGGCCAGGGTAAGCATTTTAAAGTTCAACAAACACTTAATATGAGAGTCATGAGTTTAGTGCCCTTTATTTAAAGGATTTAAGATATCAATACAAAGTGTCATTTATCACCACCACCACCTGGCTCCCCTTTCCAGACTGGGCCTGACATACTGAGGACAACTTGCTTCCGGGACCAGTGGGTGGCACGGTGGTTAAGGCGCTGCACTCCCACGTGGTCGGCTGTAGTTTGAGTCCCGGCCCAGGTGGCTTGAAACTCACACTGGATGCATGTATGTGTGTGCCCAAAATCCCGAGGAGAAAGGACTGTGGTGTGGCCCTCTCCCTGGGCAATGATTTCTCACTTTCTGTCTCTTTGTCTTTCTGGTAAGCACAGGTATTCTATACCACAGACAAACAAAAACAATCTCTACAAAACAAACAAACAAAATTGCTTCCATCCATAAAGGATGATAATTGTTTCCTGGGCAGAGTAGGGATACTGCAGATGGCCTTGTCTTCGTGGCATTTACAATGGGGGGGAGGGGAGGAGGACTAAAACTAGCAAAACCCACTAAGCACGCAGCTCTTTATCCTCGAAAAACTAAACTAACAGAATGTAATATCTGATCAAGACATTGTGGAGTGTGGCCGACCCTTGGACTCCGTAGTCAGAGACACGTCTACCGGGCTCGTCCCCAGGGAAGACGCACCCCAGGTACTGGCACCCTTGCTTGCCTTCCTAGGTCCCACTGTAGTTCCCTGTGGCTCCCAGGCCACATCCACGCAGACACCCACAGAACCTTCAGACTGGACTGGGAACAGGTCTTCTCTTCCTTTCCTTAATCCATTCTCTCAGAGTGGAGTCACTGTGACTACTGCGGTACAATCTGCTGAAATGCTTCTGGGGAAATGGCTAGCTGACAGCTCTGAACTGGGGGCCGCCCTTAGCGATAGGTCCTGACGCGTGGCACAGCCCCTCAGCTGCATCTGCTACTCTGCACCTGCCACCAGGGCTGAGCTGTGGGAGGACCACGTCCACACCTGCTTCTCCCTAGCACCTAGACTGTCTGGCTCCTTAAACGTGCTCAGCACAGTCACACGACGGTAGTTTTCTGCTCCACATATTAAAACAGCAGGGATATTTTTTGCCTATGTACTTATTTAAAACCTATATATTAATGACCTTGGCTAGGCAGTATAAAAGTTTAAAAAAAGATCAGCCTAGAAAGAGTCTAACAAAATCTAAATGTTAGAAGACGATCAAACATATTTCTATCCTTTTAGCTATTCCCAAAATCTGACTTAAAAAAATCAGTTTTTAAGTTTGAACTAAAGTCACTGTTTTCTATCCAGGGATCAAGGTGACTAGCCAAATTTACTTGTCTGTTTCAAACTGTGAAGACTATGACCAAAATCTGCATGTTGACATCACACCTCAGTGTCTACTGGGCAGTAAACTGACCTCCATTCTGCGTGTAGACTAGGACAGAGGAATCTCTACATTAGTTAGGTATAGAAAAATTACTGGTGCATTGAGCACATTCTCACTTTAAAACACTTTAGGTAGGGTACAACTAGGTTTTTTGCACATTAAAGACTTTGGTGATTTTCGGGACCAGCAGGTGGCATAGTGGTTAAGGTGCTGGATACTCCCATATGGCTAACATATGGCTAACTATGGTTCGAGTCCCAGACCTGATGGCTTGCTTTCTCGCTTTCCCTTTCTCTCTCTCTCTCTCTGTCTCTGTCTCTGGTCAAATTGAGAAATAATAGCAAATGAAATTCAATAAATTATTCTTAAAAAAATAAGATAAAGGTTATTTAATGAGGGAAAAAACTGGTTACACAGGTGTGTTCACTTTGAGAAAATTCTCTGAGCTGTACACTGTTTACTTTTCTATTTGAACGTTATACTTAGGATTTTAAAGACACAACCAAAAAAGCAGTCTATACAGCCTTTAATGCAGTAATGCTTGGCATACTTTAAAAGAAAACTCAGGCTAAGTTAAGGAATGTATATTTAAAACAAGAACCATGGAGTATACATTCTAATTTGTTTTTTTACAGCATTTGTCAATATTGGTAAGCTTCTAGTTTTTCCGTCATCAGGGAAAGATAAAATCCTAACTCCAACATTCAATTCAATGACCAGATTAACATCCTATAGAACTGCAGAGAATAAAACAGCAAATGATCCGGAACAATTACTTACAGATAATATGCCCTACAGCCACAACAAAACAATTGTTCACTTAAGTGTTTTTATAAAAAAAATGTTAGAAGATATTTTAATAAAGATCACTGTGTAAAAGTTACGAACCCACTTTTTAAGATGTTAGCACATTTTTATACAGCTGTATGTGGATAGAACAAAAACCACACATATTCAACATGCACGATTTGATGAGTTCTGACACATGCACAGACCTGGGATACTGCTGACCACCACGGTAAAGGTAACAGACTTATCCATCCTCTCAAAGCTTCCCTGTCTTTCTTTTTTTTTTTTTTGGTTAGAAATGAGATATACCCTCTAAAATTTTTAAGCTTATAACACTGTTTCATTAACTACAGGCACCATGTTATATGAGGCACATTGTGTTCCATCTTACAAAACCTCCACTCCTACCATCACGTTTCAGAGAGAACTTGGGCATTGTTCCACATGTTAAAGATGACTCACCTATGAGGAGCATGAATCGTATGCTTATGAGAAAAAATCCCTGTGAGGAGAACACAGGATCCATTAAGTCGCATACCTTGGCATCCCAGTCCTTATTAAGATAGTATATACAGGTCACACATCTTCCATCTCCATTCGGATTATCGACGTGGCGTACGTAGCCTGTCCCGTTGCCTGGATAACAAGCAACCATGGCCTGTAATAAGAATGGCGACTTTAAACGTCCACACAGGAACACAGAGGAGTACAGTGCACACATCGGCCTCCGAGTTCTGCCACTCGGGCTTACACCTAATCTCCTCTCTAGCACATGAGCTGTTTGTAGGGAGGAGGAGGGAAAGCTGCTCTACGCTGCCGTACGTGAAGGGCCCGGGGCAGGCTGGTCTAGAGAATCGGCCTCATGGAGCTGCGAAAAGCAGGACGAAGGACCAGGGAGCAACACTGCTGTGGACACTCGGCGGTCACATGCAGTCACCCCTGCTCAAAACCGTAGAGGGGTTTCCAGGCCCCACTTTCAACTTTTTTTTTTTTTTTTTTTTTGGAGAGGTTTTTGCTATAGGGTGCGTGCACTTGCCAGAAAGACACAGAGACAGAAAGCGAGAAATCACCCCCCAGCGGGGATGGCCACGCTGCAATCCCTTCTCCTCCATTCTCCCCTCGGGATCTTGGGCACGCACGCACATGCGCCCGGTGTGAGTTTAAGCTGCTGGGTCCGGGACTCGAACCACAATCTACTACATGGGAGTCCAGCGACATAGCCATTGTGCTAACTGCGGTGCCTGATTTAACTTTCTTTATCACTATTACTATTCTTCAACTTGCTACAGGGCATGCACACTCATGAGAGAGAGAGAGAGAGAGAACGTAAGAAAGTGAGAAAGCAAGTCTCTAGGTGTGGGACTCAAACCACGGTTGGCCACGTGGAGACCCACTGCTCCAACCACCACACCACCTGCTAGCCCCCAAGGCTCCACTGAGAAATCTTAACATGGGGACCAGCAGATGGTGTAATGGTTACATTGCTGGACTCCCACAGTTGACTGCGGTTCAAGTACCAGACCTGGCGGCTTAAAACTCACACCAGGCGCGTATACACTCATGCCCGAAATCCTAAGAGGAGAATGGAGGAGAAGGGATTACAGCATGGCTACCCCCCCCCCCCCAGGTAATTTCTTGTTTTCTGTCTCTGTTTCTCTCTGTTGCTCCAGCAAGCACATGTAACCTATAGCAAAAAAAAAAAGAAATCTTTACACATATTGCTAATCAGGGCCCAGTGCGTTTTGCCCTGCTCTGTGACAGACGTCTCCTATCCCTGAACTCCCCTTACCACCATCTGGTAAGTAAACTCTCCCAGTCCAACACCCCACCTGGCACGGTCTACAGTCCCAAAGTGGACAGTTGCAACTTAGAAAGGACATTATGGGGACCAGCAGTTAGCGTAATGGCTATGTCGCTGGACTCCCACGTAGTCGACCGTGGTTCGAGTCCTGGACCCGGAGGCTTAAACTCACACCGGGCGCGTGTGCATGCATGCCCAAGATCCCGAGAGAAGAATGGAGGAGAAGGGATTGTGGTGTGGCCATCCCCCCTGGGGGGTGATTTCTCGCTTTCTGTCTCTCTTCTCTGCCCTATAGCAAAAAAAACGCTCAAAAAAAAAAAAAAGAAAAAAAAAAAGGACATTATGAATATTAATTAGCTCATTTAATGTCAGGGATTTAAAGGAAGAAGAAAAACTAAATAGATTCGCATGTGGCTAATCCTCTTTAAATCAGAGAAAAAGTTGTTTTCTTTTTAATTGCTGGAAGGTATGTGTGCTTGCCAGAGACAGAGAGAAAGACAGAGAGAGAGAACACTCCCCCTTGATAGGGTGTGGTCCACACCGCAATCCTGTTTCCTCCATGTTCTGCCCTGTTAGGATTTGGAACACACATGCACACAGGTGCACCCCTCTGCTCCCTACCGTGTTTTTTGAGCCGCTGGGCTGGGATGTGACCTGCACGGGGCCATGCCAGACCGAGCACTTTGCTGTGCTGCAGGGCGGGCCGGAGAACATTGCTGTTTTGCTTGGATTGTAACAAGACATGGCTCAGCAGGTTGCTGGGTGTTAGAACATGAGGATGGACAGGAGGCCCAAAATAAAAGCCCAAACCGCTCATTCTCACAGAGAGCAGGGCGTGAAAACCAGCCGACACTATGAAGGGAGACTTGAAAAATTCCCAGGAACCACAAAGAAAGTTAACACAAAGACGCTCAAGGTTTCCAGTTATTCTTTTTCTTTAAAAAAGTTTATTTCATTATAAAATTTTTTATTAATCATATAATTCTTCAATTTGGCCAGAGAGAGAGAGAGAAAGCAAGCTACCAGGTCTGGAACTGGAATTGGTTAGCCATGTGGGAGGTCCAGTGCCCCAACCACCATGCCACCTGCTGGCCCGAGTTATTCTTAAAATTTGTCATTTTTCATGCACTAAAATCAGTGGCTTCATCTGAAGTTAAAGTCAATGAATCGGCACAAAGGTATCAAACTACCAGTTAAGACAGATGACAGGGCTAACTCTTCAAATGCATACGCAGCTGACTGGTGAGAGGAGCCCAGCAGCTCCACCTGCAGGAGACGGGCAGGCATGTACAGCCCGACCCCCGACCAGCAAGCAAACAGCCCAGTTTCTCAGCTACCAGACTTTCCGGAGCTGTCACACATGTCCCTATTTGTCCCGCCTTCAGCCACACTCAACAAACTCCTCCACCTGGCACCAGAGGTTGTAGTAACAGGGAGAATGGCACGGACGTGGTGGGGTTGAGAATGCTCAGTTAAAGACGAACCCAAATCTGTCATAAAATAGCACTCATTTTTTTTTTTGAGAGAGAGATTTTTGGTATAGGGCGTGAGCACTTGCCAGAGACAAAAAGCGGGAAACCACTCCCGGGGGGGACGGCCACACTGCAATCCCTTCTCCATTTTCCTCTCTGGATTGGGGGTATGCATGCACATGCACCCAGCATGAGTTTTAAGCCACCAGGTCCAGGACTCGAACCATGGTCAACTATGTGTGAGTCCAGTGATGTAACCATTATGCCATCTGCTGGTCCCCAGCACTATTTTTTAAGCTTATTCACTCCATGAAAAGGACAGAGCTCCTCGAACAGCGTCCCAGTTCCACAACATTCCTAGACTCAGCCATCCCGGATCATGAGCACACATATGGACACACGTATGAGCACACACACACAGGTATGGTCACACACATGGACACATGTATGAGCGCACACATGAGCACACACACGGGCACACACAAGCCTGGCCTACTCACAGAGGTCCTCAGAGGCGAACCTGTAACCTTCCCATGGCGGGGTTCGGGGTGTGGTCGGGGCTGGTCTACCCTGCAGAGTGCCAAATGGCTGTGCCTCCATCTGGCCCAGAGGGTGCAGCCTTAACAATTCATTAATCCACTTCCGGTGAGCTGAGAGTATGGTGAAGTACATAACACAGAAAAGAGGAAGGGTAAAAATACTCCCCAAGTCTGAACTCTTCTCCAATCTCACCACAGAAAAGTTGGGATGGGCCTCTGCAACGGTCTGGAAACCCCAGCATCTCTTGGCAAAAGGGACGGGGGAACGGTCCTCTGCCCCAGCCCCATCCGCCCATCACTTACACATTCCTCTTGAGCCCTGCTACGCACATGAAGGGGCACTGGGGCTAAGTGACCAAGCGGAGAGACCATGTCGCCCCTTCATGTATCACGACATCTAGTCTAATCGGGTAAAATGCCAATGAACAGATAAACGGTGAAATGTTAGGTAGAGACAAATACATCTTACGACAGAGAAAGCCCTCAATCCAGGACAGGGAGACGGGGCATGGCGCACTGGAACAGTGCCACAGTCAGTCCTGGGGTGCCGACAGCCGACCGGTGCGTGTGGTGAAGGAGGCGAATCGTGCCAGTATCCCCAGCAAGGCCTCTCGCGTGGCCAAGGGGCGTGAGGGCAGGGGCAGGGGCGGTCAGAGAGGGGGCCTGTAAGCCACAGTGAGCCGAGGGTGCTGCTCTAAAGTGACAGGAAACCAACGCCGCACACGTCCAGCTGATGCTCCACGGAAAGCAGCTTTGCCTCTGCGTGAATGAAAAATGACTGCGAGAATCTTCGTGTCGCTAACACTTGCTGGATGTCTTACTGTTTGCCAAGAATTATTCTTTATCTTTTCTAGTTTGCCAGAGGGTGTGTACACTCACTGGAGAGAGACAGAAAGCAGGAAAGCGCCCCCCATGGAGCATAGGTGGGGAGTTATCCGGCAATGGCCACGCTGAGCCTGACGTCTCCGATGGCAATCACTCAAGACGGCAGAGTCCGGCCCGCCCGAGACCTGGCCCCTCAGTCACTGCCATCTGCTTCCCAGGGCTGCAGAGGTACCTGGGGGTGGGGACTGGCGGGGAATGAAGGGAACGAGGAGATGCCAAGCAGGCAGGTGTCGCCCCAGTCTTAAATAGTTCTTTCTGTTTGAATTGCAAGTAAGACTTATCGAAAAAAAATAATAAAAGATGCAATAAAGTTAAAGTTTTAAATGTTACAAATTTCAAAGAAAAGTTTCAATTTAACTGTGTTACATTGAGTGTCAATCCCTGATCGGGCCTGAAGGATCTATCAGGTGGACCCTTTCAGTTCAGTTTGGCTGGCCTTCCCTAGTCCCCTCTGCTCTGCTCTGGTGACAGGGACACTGAGGAGGGGGGGAGGGCAGCCAGGCTGTCTGCAGGAGGAAATGCAAAGCACCAAAGTCAACCGCGAGGTGGCTCCTGGCCTGCTGGCTGGGGGGATGCCGATTTTAACGTCAATTTCCCATTGAGGAAAACCTATTTAAACAAAAGCAAAACAATTAAATACTATTTTTTCCTTTTTGATATGAAAATACACATGATTGAAGATATTCTCAAGATAGGAAACACCATCAATTTGCTTTTCATGCAGAGAATAAAAGGAAGGAAGAGGCCAGCGATACCCCCGGGACTCTGAAGACAGTCGTTCCTGGCACTTGGGAGGCTTCAACTTGAAGCTGAACCAGGAAATCTGCTTTTTCCCCCATTTTTGAACTGACTTATTTTAAAACTGAGATTCAAAACTAAGAGAACTGAAATTTGACCGGTTATCAAACTACCGTTTTTTCCCAGAATTGCGGGAAGCTTACTATCTGAGATTTTCCCTATTAAGATGTACCGCCTTGAGTGCGCAGCGAGATGCCCTAGAAGAGGCTGGGGACAGTCACAACTCACTCACTGCGGGTGGGTAGGACCGGCTGGCTTCCCCTTCACAGCGAGCCCAGAAGTAGGCCCATTAATCTCTTCAACCCAGGTATTAGACACCTCAGCTGTGCAGCGAGAATAAAACCTCGCCAAAGGTCACGCGATCCCTCCCCGGAGGTGGGGCAAGGAAGTGCATATCCCAGTGTGCTTTGCAAGCCACCAGGGCCGTGTGAGATCTGGCTCCCCTAAACAGCAGGCACTGGGGCTAGCCACCAATCGACACGAATTTTATATTATTGATTTGTTTTAATGTGCTGAGGGTGCACGTGCTCACCAGAGGCTGACGGAGTGTCATGAAAGGGCATAGCAGACTTTTGGGAAGAAGTAGTTTCTGACCTGACCCAGGCTTAAAAGAAACATATAAAGTTGGGAAAGAGGGTAGTTCAAACGGAAAACTGCATGGGGAAAGGTTTAAAGGCAAGAAAATACAAAACACACCGGGCGACAAGGCACGCTGAGGCTGCTGCGCGGAGTACTGGAGACAGGATGGAACCGAAGTGTGGGCTCAGACTGGATCCACCTGGAACGCCTGAGGGCTGACCTTTACCCCAGAGTGGAGGGCAGGGGAGCGCCGTGCTTCGGGGACACTGAGTGGATTTGGGAAGAGGCAGGAAAAAGCAAGGTGCTGAGACCAGGCGACACAGCTGGACACATGCTACAGAGGAGAGGAGTGGGGAGGGCTGGGGAGGGGTAAGGGCACGAGAAAAGTGGAAGGACAGGAGTGCTTCCCATGCAGAGCAAAAGACAGGGCTGGGCCAAACATGAGCTGAAGGGTGTCTGGCTGACTTTACGGTTTACAGATTATTACATGAAGGAGGGAGCAGGGGCCTGGGTGAGATGAGTTCTTTTTTAGACATACTGAGTTTGCCATGCTGAGAGGCCACGGAGGTGGAGATGTTCAAAACGCAAATGTTCAGAAATGCAAATCTGGAACTCCAGAAGGTGGTCACGGCTGGACATGGAACTTGGAAGCCACCTTCACAAGGACAGCTGAAGCCAGCTGTCTGCCAAGATTGCCGAGGAAGAGGGTGCAGAGAGCGAGGAGAGCAAAGGACAGATTCTTACAGAATAAACTCATTTAAAATAGATCTTAAGTCTCTTCCTTTCCTAATCACAGTGAAACAGTTAATAACTAACTCAGTGGTTATAAGCTGACTTATTATAAATGATTTCTGACAAACTTTTTGATTAGCTAATTTATTACTAATTGTAAATGATAGGGACCAGCAGTTAGCATAATGGCTATGTCGCTGAACTCCCATGTAGTCGACCGTGGTTCAAGTGTTGGACCCGGTGGCTTAAACTCACTCTGGGCGCGTGTGCATGCGTGCCCAAGATCCCGAGAGGAGAATGGAGGACAAGGGATTGCGGTGTGGCCATCCCCCCCGGGGAGGTGATTTCTCACTTTCTGTCTCTCTGTCTCTTTCTGGTGAGGGCACGTGCCCTGTAGAAAAAAAAAATAACAAAAACACAACTCTAATTGTAAATGATAAACATGTATTATAAAAAAAGTTCTTTTGGGGGGGACAAATAATCAAGATGGGCTACACTGTGCCTGCTGGAAACAGGACTTCTAAAAGGCAACTATGTCTGGAAGGCTGTGGCCCAAGGCCGTTTTTGCTGGCTGTAAGCGGGGTCTCAGGAACCAAAGGGAGCACACAGCTCTTCTTAAAAGTGAAGGTGTTTATGCACGAGATGAAACGGAATTCTATTTAGACAAGAGGTGTGCTTATGTGTACAAAGCAAAAGCAGCACAGTGACTCCTGGTGGCAAACCAAATAAAACCAGAGTAATCTGGGGAAAGGTAACCTGTGCCCATAGAAAAAGTGGCATAATTTGAGCCAAATTCCGAAACAACCTTCCTGCTAAGGCCATTGGACACAGAATCTGTGTGATGCTGTACCCCTCAAGGATTGAAAATAATGAAACATAAATATGGAAAAATAAGTTGTTCTGGGACTAGCAGGTGGCCCGATTTTCTGACTCACTCCCTGGAATGTTTCCTACTTACCTGTGATAATTAAGGCAGAAACTTGCTCACTTTGCATCCCTGGATTTCTCCGTGGATCTAAACCATACCCCCATCACCTTGCCTGAGCAGCGGGAATACAGAAGGTCCACGTCACAGTGATGGGACAAAGGACAAGCCAGCTTTTCCCCCGAAGGCCAATCCCGATTCCCACCACACCTCCCAGATCGCTCGTGCGTGAGTCACCTGGCCATCTAGGGCAGGGCGTGAGGTTCTGCATTTTTCCAACAAACTAGGTATTTAGGAAACAGAGTCTAGACTCTGTCTCGCTCCCTCAGAGGCCTATTTCTCCACAGAAAATCAAGTCTAGACCCCCTTTGTCATCTCAGAGCCCTCGTATTCTAAGTCAGTACCTTCAACTCCCGCTTTGCGCCAGGTGCTCCCTCCCCCAATACATAACGACCTGTCTCCTGTGGTCGGACAAAGCCTCCCTGGCCAGCAGGTGGCACGGTGGCTAAGGCTGCAGAATCCCGTGTGGCTGACAATGCAGCTTGGAGATTGGGGGGCAGCAGTTCTGCAGCGGATCCCCAGCTCTGCATTCCTGACAGCCTCCCGAGAATGGGGATGCTGCTGTCCTGAGGGCTGAGCCCACAGGCTCCCGAAGTGTCTCCCAGGCCCCTGGGAGGTGAAGGATACTCACCAGGGCACGGTGGAATGTTTTAGTTGTAAAATTCCGAGGGAGATATGGGGCACCACGTCACTGCATCTCTTCTGGTGGCGTCAGGCCTTCGGGAGCTAGTGCTTGCCCTGATAAAAGTCAGTTCTGAACAGGGAGGCTGTGGGTGTCCATCCTGATTCCAAGGGCCCACGGGCACTAGGTGGCTGGGACGGACGCTTCTCCTCAGTAAAGGTAGCCGCCAGCCGTCCTGCCCCTGGGGTGCCGTGATGCAGTTACCGAGATGCGGAGACCCTGTGAGCCCAGAAAGCTGGGAACCATCGGAAAAGGCCGTTCTTCATAGAAACGTGACTGTGGAGCCAAGGACTGCTGAACAGATGGGCTGGTAGCTCAAAGAGGAACAAGGGAGGGTTTGTTTATTCGTTTATTAAATTTGCTATAGGGCCTATTTGCCTGCCTGGAAAGAAACAGAGAGAGGGAGAGTGGGAACGCGTCCCTCGGGGATGGCCACAGCAGCCCTTCTACCGGGATTTGGGATACACGCACACACCCCGCATGGTCTTCAGCCCCCAGGTGTAAAATTCCAAGGGACTTTTACAACTAAAACATTCCACCGTGCCCTGGTGAGTATCCTTCACCTCCCAGGGCCCTGGGAGACACTGCGGGGAGCCTGTGGGCTCAGCCCTCAGGACAGCAGCATCCCCATTCTCGGGAGGCTGTCAGGAATGCAGAGCTGGGGATCCAGTGCGGAACTGCTGCCCCGGAGTCTCCACCTGAATGAGATCTCGGCGATGCACAGACGCACACGCCGACTGGAGCAGCCCGTCTCCTTACCTACCGTCAACGAGCTTTCTGACCTGTGCTCCCAACCCCAGTGGAACTTCCCAGAAGCCCTGAGTTGGCCCCTGCCTTTGTAAAATCAAAGCAGTGTTTTCTCGTTCTCTTACACCGTCCATGCAGTGGCCGCTACTGTCCACCTTCTCAAAGTGGATGGCGGGGCGGCATCGACACGCACACTTTGCAAGCCTGGCCCACGCAGGAGGGCTCCGGGTCCACGCCCAGAGACGTCCCTGAGCAGGCTCAGTACATGGCTGCTCCAGGACGGCTGAGGCTGGAGAGGACTATGGTGTGTTCGAACCCTACTGAAGGGCTGTCCCTGCCACCACGTACACACTCACTCACTCACTCACATCACTCGTGGAATAAACTGAAAGAAAGAAGAATTAGCAGTTCAGTGATGGCACCTGAAGACCCAGAAGTAGACAGACCGACAAGCTAGAATGACAGCAGGAACAGGTCCCATTCACGCGGCAACTGCAGCCCAGAGCCTGCTGTCCTCTCCCACCCTCCCACAGTCCTACCGGGAAGCCATTACCCCTATTTTACAGACCAGAGTGCAGTTTGGAAAGGACTCAGAAAACTGTAAATTCTGAGGTGGTACAGCTGACATGTGGCAGGGAGAGAATTCCAACCCAGGTACCTCGTTGGCAGAGCCTATAATTCATATTCCACGTAAAGAGAAGAATGTTGCCACCAAAACCCAAGGGAGATACCTACAGTTAGTCAGAAGAAAGGATGCCAGCAGAGAAGGGATGGTCCAAGAAGTTACAGGATGCCAGGACAGGGACCAGTTCTGTAGCCTAATGGTTATGACAGCCACATCTCACAGGGCTGATGGTGGTTCGAATCCTGGCCCTGGCAGCTTGACAAACACCAGGCATGTGTGCATGCATGCCCAAAATCCCAACAAGATGGAGAAGTGAAGGGATTGCAACATGACCACACCGCACTGCAAAGTGCTCTCCCCCAACCTTCTCCCTTCTCTATGGCAATTAAAACAGAACAACAAAACACACCAAGAAAACACCAAGGTAGTGAAGGATCAAGCCAGGGAAGGGGAATTTGAAAAGGGGCGGGTGCCTGGCAGGCAGTTCTGATGACTGACTGTGCAGGGTAAGAGTTTACATCTGTTAATGAGCTCATGCCTGCTCCCCTAAGACAGGGGCACTACGGCTAGCCATGAAACAAATGCGGAACCAGGAGAAAAACCTGCCAGCATCATACGCCCGGCCGATGGCACAGCTGGGTTTTAAAATCTAGCAGCCTGGCTCTTCTTAACCCATACACCACACTACTTACTACTGGGTCAAGTGTTACAAAATGGTTAAAGAGAAAAAAAGATGGGAAAGAGAAAAGAACAAATCCCCTTATAAGGGAAATAATATTTTTCAAAAATTAGTTTCAGGGAACCAGCAGTTAGCGTAATGGCTTTGTCGCTGGACTCCCACATAGTCAACCACGGTTCGTGTCCCGGACCTGGTGGCTTAGAACTCACGCCGGGCGCATGTCCGTGCATGCCCAAGATCCCGAGAGGAGAATGGAGGAGAAGGGATTGTGGCATGCTCATCCCCCCTGGGGGGTGATTTCTCGCTTTCTGTCTCTATGTCCCTGTCTGTCTGGCGAGCGCACGCGCCCTATAGCGAAAACCTCTCAAAAAAAAAAAAAAAAAAATTAGTTTCAAGGGTCAGCAGGTGGGGCAGAGGCTGAGGCGCTAGAACCCACACAGGCAGTTTCAGTCCCAGACCCGGTAGCTTGACAGTCATGTCAGGCATGTGTCCGTGTGTGCCCCAAGTCCTGAGAGACTGAAGGAGAAAGGACTGTGGCATGGCCACCCCCCAGAGGATGACTTCTCACTTTCCTTCTCTCTCTGGCGGGCACACGTGTCCTACGGCAAAAACAAAAACAAAAATTAGCTCCAAAAGATTTGTTTCTGAACAGCACTTGAAGGCACCTGTGATAAAGAGATTAAGAAAAAAAAAAAAAGATAATCAAGTAAAAGCAGGCAATATCACCCACTTTTAGAAAGCTAGGGCAAAAGGGCCCGCAGATGGTGTAATGGTTACACTGCTGGGCCCCCACGGAGTCGACTGCAGTTGGAGTCCCAGGCTTGGTGACTTGAACTCACACTGGGCATGTGTGTGTGGCCAAAACCCCAAGAGGAAAATGGAGGAGAAGGGACTGCAGTGTGGCCATCCTCTCAAGGGGTGATTTCTCACTTTCGATGTCTCTGTCTCTCTCTTTCTGGCAAGCACACGCTCCCTATAGCAAAAATTTCTCTTAAAAAAAGAAAAGAAAAGAAAAGAAAAAAGCAGCAGCCTTGGGGGAAGAGGTGAGAGAATATTAATTTACGGGACTGATACAATCAAGATCACATAGTCCCAGCCACAGCAGCACGAAGAGGGTCCGCTGCACAACGACCGGGGCTACGGGGAGGCCTGGGTTCAGTTCCTCACCGACGCCCACAGACTGGGCACAGTGCACATGCGTGTAGTCCTAGCTTGCCGGGACGCTGGGGCAGGAAGGTTCGAATCATGGAGGTAGCCTGTGAGAAACACTGTCCAGTGCTCACTCTCTACTGGAGGAGGGAAAAGAGTCAACTGATTGTTTTTAGGTATTAAAAGGCTTTTTCTTTGTCTTTGATGTGAGAAGTATTTACCAGAGTTACCCAATAATGTCCTTTGGGTATCTCTGGATATGTGAGCTATCAGATACAACATCTTTATATTCCTTACCAGACCCAAATGTGAATGCTCAAGAACGAACAAATGGATTAAAAACAAAAAACAAAAAACAAAAAAAAAACTGGCATATACACACTATAGAACACTACTTAGCCGTAAGGAACAATGAGACCCTATCATCTGATTCAACATGGATGAATACAGAAGATTTCATGTCAAGCAAAGTAAGTGAGACAATGAAAGACAAACACTGTTTATCCCCACTCTCTATATACTGAATGTCTGCACTCTTCGGAGAAACTGAAAGATCCAAAGATACACAACAGAGGACGGTGAGTGTGGATACCAGAGGCTGTATGTCAGGGGCTCCGGGAAGACACACTTAACAGACACAAGAATGTAAAGTCTCTGCTGGAAATAATGTACTTGGGGGCCAGTAGGTGGCATGGTGACTGAGGTGCTGGATTCCCATACTGTCAACCGTGGCTCGAGTCCCAGCCCGGCAGCTTGCTTTCTCATTTTCTTTCTTTCTCTCTCTGGTTAAATAAAATAATAATAATAATAAAGTTTTAAAATTCTTTAAAATACTTAACTTTTAAAAAGCTCCTTAGAAATAATCGTTATTCCACACTCTGTGTTAACCAGGCCGGCGTTATTCCCACCCATAGACGGAGACGCCCGAGACCTGCTGATGACTGGCTCAGTTCTGGAAGGTCTGAGGACGAGAATCCAAAGCTGCACAGCAGGTCCAATGGCCGGTTCTGGCTTCTGTCAACAACCACCTCCCCACTCATTCACCCCCACTGTCCTCCCTGTCCCTAAACAATTCCAAGATGCAGGAACACCTGCAGGAATCTTCAGAGCAGACATAAAGAGAAACCCTACGGTTACTACGCGACATCAGAGCAGTTCCTGAAGACGAGCACTGCAGACAGACTGTTTCTACATATTTTTAAAATACTTTTTTTTTAATTAATTTTTTTGAGAGGTTTTTGCTATAGGGCGCGTGCGCTCACCAGAAAGCCAGAGAGAGACAGAGAGACAGAAAGCGAGAAATCACCCCCCAGAGGGGATGGCCACGTCGCAATCCCTTCTCCTCCCTTCTACTCTCGGGATCTTGGGCATGAACGCACACGTGCCTGGCATGAGTTTAAGCCACCGGGTCCGGGACTTGAACCGCAGTCAACTACGTGGGAATCCCGCGACATAGCCATTACGCTAACTGCTGGTCCCAAATTTTTAAAATATTTTTTATGAAAACTAGTGAGATGCTTTGGCTCTAACATTTACAGGAACTATTCTACATGTTTTAAATGTAAACAAAAACAATCAATACGAATTCTAGTTTCATTTTGTTAGAAATGATGCCTCATACCCTGACTCTGGTATGCTGCTGATGCTAAGGCTTTTCGTTTTTTTTTTTTTTTTTTTGTAATTTATATATTTCCTTCATGAAAGGTCTGGGGCGGGGGGAGAGGGAGTCAGGAGCCCTCAATGGGGTCTTGCCATGCTATGATCTTCCCTCCAGCCCCCAACCAGCCAGGACATAGGCATGTGTGAGCACTCCTGGTGTGTTTAGGTTGATCCGGGATTTGAACCTGGGCCTCTCATGTATTACACAGGCTCCAGTATCACACAGCAGTGACCTGCTACCTGCACCACTGTACTTGTGACTTTTTTTTTTAGGGTTTTGTCATAGGACATGTGCCCTTGCCAGAGAGGAGAGAGACAGAGAGACATAGAGAGAGGGAAAGTGAGAAATCACCCCCGGGGGGATGGCTACACTGAAATCCCTTCTCTTCCATTTTCCTCTTGGGATTTAGGGCACACATGGACATGCGCATGGAGCGTTTTTCAAGCTGCCAGGTCTGATACTCAAACTGCGTAGTCGGCCATGTGGGATCCAGATGCCTTAACCACCAGGCCACCGGGATGGCCCAACCCGTCTTTTTTTGTTAAATATATCTCCCGGACCTCCCTTTATGTACTTGAAATTCTGAATAAATTACAGATCTAAAACCACGTCAAAACCATGATCATTTTAGAAGTTAAAATTTTGCTCTTGAAGGGCTAGCCACAAAGCCTGGTGGTTAAAGTAGCAGGACCCCACGTGGCCGGCCAGACCACTGGGAGAAAGTGCACTGGGTGTGTGTGCACACACGCGAGCCCCAACAGGACAGAGAACTGGAGGAGGAGGGACTGCAATGTGACTACACCTCGTTGGTGAGCACTGTCTCCCTCTCTCACGCTCTCTTCCAAGTGCACACAATGAAAACATAATTTTGCTCTTGAAAATTTCACACGAATCATATGGTATCGCTGTTGACCTCCATGCCTGCCAAGCACAAGTTTTTGTCTTCTAAGCCACACAGAGGGGACATGTATAAGAGGTCACTTCAGCTCATGTCTACTATGCTGTCTGTCAAAGTACCACGTGTCCTGGGGATTCTCACACTGCTGGCCAGGGTAGGAAGTGAGATGCAGGCCCCCTCCCCGTGAGACTCGAGGACATGCTGAGTTCTATGGTTATCTGTAACCTAATCAGCCTACTTCTGGGATACAGAATGGCATCAAACTCCATTTCACCTTCGGAGCAGACCTTTCTCCCAGTACGTGGGAGTTAAAAATAGTCTGAGCCATGTTGGCGTGGGCTATTTTTAACTAAAAAATTAAGGACTTTAGCACAGGAGGGAGAGTTGACCACAACAGACTTTTAAAAGTCTTACTGCAGTTTCAGAAACTGGATGGAAATGTGGTAAAGCCCAGGTAGGGGACAGGGCAGAGGCTTGGCTAGGGCAACTCGCCACATGTTACGAACAGAAGGTGCTCTGGATGGAGTGGGAGGGTACGTGTGTGTGTGTATGCCCAAAATCCTGAGAGGAGAATGGGGGTAAGGGGCTGCATCGTGGGTATCCCCTCGGGGCGGGGGATTTCTCATTGTTTCTCACTTTCCTTCTCTCTATCTCCCTATCTCTATCCAGTGAGTACATGCATCCTACGACAAAAGATGATTTTTTAAAGCTGAGTATATCAACCGAAAGAGACCGGTTCCACCCTTGTGTGGTTCGCAAAGGTGGGAGAAACGGGTGTGGGATCCCACCAGTGTGGGCGGTGTGCTCTCGACGGAGCAGACTTCTGTTCCCAGGGACTTTCCCACCCCTGTCCAGAGAGAAAGCGGAGAGAATGAACAGACGTAGGAAGTGAAGTCGGGCCAGCCCTGTGGCACAGCGGCCAAGCCCTGTCAGTAGGGAGCTAGATCCCATACGGTTGACCGCAGTTCAAATCCTGGTACTGGTGGCTTGAAAAGAACACGGGGTACATGTGTGTGCCAATTCTAGAAAGCAAGGCACACAGCAAGTGAAATGTCCGCTAAGGTAGCAATGGAGACAAAAGTCAGGCGAGAGACGCAGACAAGCTTCATCGGGAGAGTACAGATGGGAGTGAGGAAGAAGAGATAGAAAACCTTTTTTTTTTTTTTTTTTTTTTTTTTTTTTTGCTATAGGGCATGTCCTCTTGTCAGAGAGAGAGAGGGAAAAGAAAGGGAAAGTGAGAAATCACCCAAGGGGGGTGGCCACACCACAATGCCTTTGCCTCCATTTTACTGTTGCAATTCTGGGCATGCGTGCACATCTGTGCCCGCTGTGATTTTCAAACCGCTAGGTCTGGGACTCAATCTGCAGTCGGCCACATGGGATCCAGCCACTTTACCCACCATGCCACCTGCTGGCCTGGAACTAATTTTTAAGTAAGTGAGATTTTCATACTGTTAGAGGAAAGTATGTTCTCCTAAAACGCCACGCTCCCTCCATGCTGCGAGACCTTCGGTGGCTCCAACTCCAAACCACCGTCACAGGCTCAGCCTAAACACTACGTCAGGAAAACCACTCCTGGCCCGCAGACTAAGCAAGGTTCCTCTCACGTGCGCCACCAGATCCTGCACTTCTCATCGATACCATCAGACTTTGGATTAAGGCTCAGTGTTGCTCTCCCCACGGACAGTAAGGCTCCAGAGGGCAAAGAGAACTCCTTCACCCTTGCACCGTGGCACCCTCGGGCCAGAAGCTCTGTAAATGGTGTTCAGTAAGTGGAGTTCAGAGACAGGATCCGTTTTAAACCTGTGCCTCCATCTCTCCTCCAGACAGCCTTACCCACTCTCAGCCCTTCCAGCAGGAGGAACCTTAGTCTTGTTTTTCCCCCTGCAGGGCATGTGTACTCACCAGAGACACAGAGATGGAGAGTGAGAAAGTGGGAAGTCACCTCCTGCGGGGATGGCCAGGCCACAGTCCTTTCTCCCCATTCTCCCCTCGGAAATCTGGGCATGCACGCACATCTGCCCAGCGTGAGTTCGAAGCGGCCGGGTCTGGACCTGAACCATGGGTGGCCACGTGGGAGTCCGTAGCTATACACTACATTGCCCGCTGGCCACAAGCGCCTTACTCTTAACCATGGTGCATGTGCAATACTTCCAGAAAAGCCAGGTGGGAATGCCCACTGTGCTGTGTGATGCTGGGGTAAGAGGCGGGTCAAGGACCTTAGCAAAGCCCAAGGGCCGAGGTCCTGGCTGCGGGTGGCACGTGCACCCCGTGTTCCGTGTTGGTCACAGCTTGGAGCGACTCAGCACCAACTACGCCGAGCGTTTCCCATGTACTGCGCTTCTATTCTTCAAACAAACCTTACTAACCTGGGTACTATCATCAACTCTTATGCTGTTGGGAAGATTGATTCTTCAGTTGTTTAAAAAAAAAAAAACTGCCGGGACCAGCAGTTAGCGTAATGGCTATGTCACTGAACTCCCATGTAGTCGACCGCGGTTCAAGTCCCGGACCTGGTGGCTTAAACTCACGCCAGGCGCGTGTGCATGCGTGCCCAAGATCTCAAGAGGAGAATGGAGGAGAAGGGATTGCGGCATGGCCATCCCCTCTGGGGGGTGATTTCTTGCTTTCTATCTCTCTGTCTCTCTCTGTCTGTCTGGCACGCGCCCTATAGCCAAAAAAAAAAAAAACTGCCTAAAATCAGAAACAGCAGAACAAGCCTAAACACAGGCAAACTACCCTCAGGACATGAGCTCCTGAGTGCATAAAGCACCCAGGGGTAAAAAGTGTGTACAGGGCGAGAAACAAGGACAAACCACAGATCTCAGAGCAGTGCCACTCCAGGGGCCGACGGAAAGGAACCAGCGTAAGTACTGGCACTCACATCCCCGGGCGAGCCTCGTCAAGGGTCGCACAGTGAGGACAGCCCCTTCCCTGAGTGGCTGCCGGAGGGCTGGGACCTGGGTCTTGCTTGCAGACTCTAGAGCCTCTTCTGGTGCACATACTCTGTTGAAGCAAGCTGCCACGTGGCAAGGAATGGAAGCGCAGCCCAGCAACCCGCCAGGAGCCTGAATGTTGCCCATAACTGGTGAGCGAGCCTGGAAGCAGACCCTGCCCAATCCAGCCTGCAGGGGTGAGCGCAGAGCCTGGCTAGGTGCTGACTGCAGCCCTGTGACACAGTGAGGCGGGCGGGCAGCCAGGCTGCACCTGGGTTCCTCGTCTACAGAAACAGTGACATGGAAAAGCGTGCTGTTTGGGCTTTTTCTTAAAGAATTTTTAAAAATTTAATTGTTTGTTTGTTTGTTAATTTATTTATTTTAATTTGACCAGAGAGAGAGAGAGAAAGCAAGCCGCCAGGTCCAGGACTCAAATCATGGTTGGCCATGTGGGAGTCCAGTGCCTTAACAACCTCGCCACCTGCTGGCCCTGAAAAGAGTGCTGTTTTAAGCCATTAAGTTTTGAGGTCATCTGTTATAAAGCAATAAATAATACAGGCAAAGAAAAGTTTAAAAAATAGATGTTTCAAGTTCTCCCTGCTTGCATGTGTCTTCTGACAACGATGAGCAGAAAGCTAAGAACTGAAGTAAAAGGAAAAAAAAAAAACACACACACACACAGAAGTTGAAGAACAAAGGAAAACTCAGAAAATAGAATGAGGAAAAATAATTGAAAGGCTAAAGCACCAGGCAAGGAAATGAGTAACCAAAGGTGTTAACAGTAAGGTGGGGGACAGCACTATTTAAACAGCCAGACATGGTCTAAGGGGAGAAAACTGCTCAATTGTTCAACTAAAAACTCATGTGCAAGACAGGTATTGCAAAGGATCAGTGCCGGAGTAACATTCACTAGGTTGAAAAAAAAAGTCTAGGAAAAGAACAGAGAACAACCGTGTGAGGAAACTATAGTCAGAGCTCTAGTCCCTGCCTACAGAGACAGCCCAAGGCGGCACTCTGACAGACGTGCAGGGGGCCAGCAGCCCTCGAGTCCCTGCTCTTTGCTGATTAGATATGCTTCTGTCCCCTATTCAGGCTTCATTATGCAAAAATTCAAAGTTGTTTGAATGAAAATGAGATCACAGGTTCCTGGGCTCACACCTGACCTTGCAGGTTTTCGCTTTTAAGAACTATTTCATGCAGGACAACTGAAGGCTCACCCGTGCTTTTTTGACTCTCCATTTTAGAGTCGAAGGGTAGCTTCCTATGCTTTAAAGTTCTCGATACTACATTCTAATCTTAACAGTTTTAGTAGTCAGTATTTGGTACTTTTATTCAAAATTCCAGAGCCAGACCCCACGTCAAGGAGAGAACGGGCTCAGAGATCTCTGCTGTCTCTGCAGATCACCAAATACGACTTTTATACAGTCACGACTCCCCCCTCCTTCACTTATTCTTTTAGGAAGCTGTCACATAATCATCTGTGTCTGTAAGTCAATCAAACTGTGTTTATTCATTCATTCATTTATTTTAATTTGACCAGGGAGAGATACACAGAGCAAGAGAGGGAAAGTGAGAAAGCAAGCCACCAGGTCTGGTATTCAAACTGCAGTCGGCCATGTGGGAGTGTCCAGCGCCTTAACCACCACGCCACCTGCTGGTCCCCAGCAGTTTTATTTTCAACAGCTTGTTTAAATGAAGATCTTTTATGTTCTACTTTATTCTGACACTGAATCTCTGTGTTTGCACAGTGCAGACATACTTGTGGACCGCACCAGAGGTGCTGCAAACGCCCTGCAGGAGGCAGCCCCAGGGCGGGGCTGATGGGCAGCTGGTGCAGAGCCCTAAAGCCCTCGGGGAGGAACGGTGGGCTGAGGTCTGAGGCAGCACAGTCAATTTGAAGGAATGTGGAAAAGGAGCCACAGAACCTTCTTCCCGTGGCTTTGGCTGGGAAAGCTGCTATAAATGGAAACTGAAAAAGGGGGGGCAAGAGAAGAAAACCAAAAAAGTTAGGGCAAGATGAAAGAATTATTATTTCCAGGCCAGCAAGTGGCTTGGAGGTTAAGGTGGCTGGATCACACATGGTCAACTGGACAGTTCAAGTCCCAAACACCGCAGCTTGAAAATCATGCAGGGCCACGTGTGTGTGCCCAAAATCCTGAGAGAAGAATGGAGAAGAAGGGAATGCAGCATGGCCAACCACCTCTTCCACCCTGGGGGGAGCGTTCCTCGCTTTCTCAGTTTCTCTCTTGCCCTATAGCAGACCTAGTCACTCTTGACTCTCCCTTTCTCTCAAACCCAACATCTAACTCATCAGCAAACCTCAATGACTTTACTCTCAACATCTGTCCAGAATTCCCATAATCTCCTCTAATGGAAGCGTCTGTCATCTGGTGCCGACTGCAGGGAGAATTTCCTAACTGGTACTCGTTCCCATCTTCCTTCCACATGTCTGCTCCCACAAAGCAACCAGAGAGAACTTTTAAGACACACTCCTGGGGGGCCAGCAGGTGGCATGGTGGATGGGGAGCTGGACTCCCATACGGCCAACAGCAGTTTGAGTCCCAGACCTGGCAGCTTGCTTTCTCACTCTCTCTGGACAAAGATAATAATAATAACGATGATCAAAAAGACTGAATAATTCTTCAGAAAACAAACAAACAAACAAACAGCACACTCTTGGGCTGGATTCATAGCCTAGTGGTTAAGAAAACTGGAGCTCACACAGCCAGCAGCAGCTGGAATCCCAGCCCTGATGGCTTGGAAAACTAGCCAGGCAGGTGTGCACGTGTGCCCCAAATCCCAGCAAGATGGAGAAACGGAGAAGGGATCGTGGCATGACCACAGCTGCTGGGTGCTAATTTCTCCTTTTCTCTCTCTCTGGTCTCTGGTGAGCAGACACTCCCTGGCAATTAAAATAAAGGAAACAAACAAACTGTAAACGAACGCTTCCATATCACTCAGGATGAAACTCAGAATTCTTGCCACAGCTTGCAAGGCCAAACCCTACATAAACTGAACTCACTTCTATTCTGCTTCACCCTCCTTCACTCATTCTACTATAACCAAGAGGCCTTTCTGCTGGTTCCCGAAGTGCCAGGGCCTTGGTATGAGATTTCACATCTTCACTCAGAATGGCCACGCAGCCACCTAACTCACCATCTTTTTTCAGAGACTTTTGCTATAGGGCATGTGTGCTTGCCAGAGAGACAGACGGTGAGAGATCACCCCTGGGGGGGATGGCCACGCCACAATCCCTTCCCCTCCATTCTCTTCTCATGATTTTGGGCACGCTTGCACACGCACCTGGCATGAACATAACTCACTCTCTCTTTTTTTTTTTTTACTTACTATCAGTAAATATCATCTTATTTTATTAATTTATCTAAACGAGTACCCCCAACCACTGTATTCCTGTTTATCTTTGTCTCGATATTTACTGTCTACTGTGTCATGCATTACTTACGTATCTGTCACTGACTGTGCCTCCAGGAGAACCGGGGTTGTGCGTCTTGCTGTGCAGGCATCACTAGCTCTTAGAACAGTGCCCACACTCAGAGGGTGCTCCTCCAATACTTGTTGCATGAACATGAAGACTGTAAAACTAGGACTCAGAATGTAACACAGCTCCAAGAATACCTATATTTTGCATTTTGGTAAAGAAATGAATAAGGAAAATGAGAATTTCAAACTCAGGAAACTTTACGGTGATTTCAACAAGCAGAGGCTACACATACTGTCCGAGTCCTTCAGAGATAAAGCCAGTTACGAATTGGTTATGGGAAAACGTGATTATGAAGTACAAAATATTCCAAGATAGGTGACAGAACAGTTCAGAGTGGACTAGGAAATAAAGTGTGAAAGAAATGGCCATAGGGCAGGATGTAGCTTAGCTACCAGTTTGTTAGATTTGTTTTATTAGAAGAGTTTCAGCAGGAGGGACCAGCAGATGGCATAATGGTTATGTCGCTGGACTGCCACGTAGTTGACCGCAGTTTGACTCTCGGACCTGGTGGCTTAAGCTCACGCTGGGCATGTGTGCGTGCATGCCCAAGATCCCGAGAGGAGAATGGAGGAGAAGGAATTGCGGTGTGGCCATCCCCCCAGGGGGTGATTTCTTGCTTTCTGTCTCTCTCTCTCTGTCTTTCTGGCGAGCGCACAGGCCCTATAGCAAAAACCTCTCCAAAAAAAAGAAGAGTTTCAGCTGGAATAATACTCAAAGTCGTGGCTCAGTAAATCATCCGAATACTATCATGCAGTCACGTCCAGGTTCCAAGTGCACAGACAAGGGCATGGTGGGAAAGAGTCGAATGCATGCAAAGTAGTACAATGTATCCATGAAAACTGTTCAAGAATGTGCTAGAAGGGAAGGGAGACTACAGCAGTTGGTACAACTTTAACAGCCTCAAACACAAAGTTAAATGAAAACAACCAGGCCGATAACATCACTCCAAGGGCATACCAGAACGCACAAGCTTCAGGAAACACCGGAGAGGAATAAAGAAAGATTTCAGGCCTGACAGAGGAAAAAAGGGAAAGGAAAACAGAATGAAACGTAAATCAAAAGCACGGATGGGACGAGCGTGCCTACCGAGGAACAGGACAGGGTCAGTGGGGAACAGGCTCCAACCGCAGCGGAGGAGAGGCAGCGATGGACAAAGAATGTCTGCGGAAATCAGGGAGGGATTTTCTCAAGGAGGAAAGCTGAGATGGCACCGTCGGCTCCGTCACGGTACAGAACAGGGGAAGAGGCTGAAGGGAGAGTCAGGCACAAATGTTTAAGCACAGCCTCAGAAAGGGCATAAAATATACCAGCATTAATTAACTAGGGGATGTAATTTTCTCATGTAAAGTCGCATAAACTTGCACAAAGAATGAACTCAATCAAATGTCACGATCAGCGCTATGACTTTGAACAAGTCACTTAACCTCTCCGGGACTTATTTCCTTTGTTTAAAAAAAAAAAAAAAGGTGTGCGTGTGTATGAGAGGGAAGTGGTTACATCAAAAATAGGTGATCCAGCCAAGCCTTTTTTTTTGTCCAGCCTTTAAGGAAAGGAAAGACAGGAAAGTACAGAACGCTTAAAAGAAAGCATTAGAAAACCAGAAAGTTTTAAAATGACAGCAGTTAACACTGAGCAGTAGCTCTGCAGAGTCCTCTATAGTCCACCAAGTGCTTTTCATGCAGGATTAAAAGTGCTCAGAGGGACCAGCAGATCGTGTAATAGCTATGTCGCTGGACTTCCATGCAATTGACCGCGGTTCAAGGCCCCTACCGGGTGGCTTAAACTCACCCCGGGATCCTGTGCCTGCGTACCCAAGATCCCAAGAGGAGAATGGAGGAGAAGGGATTGTGGCGTGGCCATCCTCCCTGGGGGGTGATTTCTTGCTTTCTATCAATCGCTTTCTTTCTGGCACGCACACGTGCCCTATAGCAAAAACCTCTCCAAAATAAAAAAGGTACTCAGAGAGCAAGCCTGAAAGAAGAAAAGACAGACATTTAACATGATCTTACAGCAGAGGAACTGAGGCTCAGGTGGTTAAGCAAATGGCCCCACCCCAAGGCACTAAAGCAGAACCAGAACCAGGATCCAAACCAGATGGAACAGCAGCGCAGAAGACTACCTCCCCAGGGAGATGCCTCCCTCTATCCCTTAGGGCCTACCCGTCTGCCCCTTACAGAACAGCAGAGCCGGCTCGTTTCTACTGGACACCACGACTCTGCCCGACGGAAGAAAGGGTGTGAAGAAGAATAACAGATCAAGGGTCAGTTTAAAAGGGAAAACCCCAGAAAGAGCAGTGAGAGTGGAAACGAGCTCGGTTACATCAGAAGCTACAGTCGGGTTTCTGTCTCTCTCCTCTATTACTTCATCCCAGCCTTGCGGTTCCTCTTCCGACGCGGTTGGACAAACAGCGGCCAGATAAGCACATGTGAAGTGGAAACTCCAGGAAAACCAAAGTCTCCACTGAATGGGCCCCGGCCAATCATGCACTCTCTGATTACCAGGCCCTGACACACAGGAGCACAGAGCACAGCAAACATAAATGAAAAAGGCCAGCAGAGCGGGGGTAAAAAGCCTGAATTTAAGTGGTCGTATGCTGCAGGACTTCCACAAGTGAGTTCTATTTCTCTCATCTACGAATAGGAATAACATACCAAAGACCTACCTACTGCCGCGAAAGTCAAAGTGAGAAAAATACTACGCATTTGAGGCAAGTCACTTTTAAAATCACTGTTATGGAGGATAATAAAATCCTTAATTGTAGACTCCCTCTGCAATCAAACATAATAACCATAGTCTGACTCTCCCAAGTTATACTTAGAAGGGCATGATTCAGGTGAATAAAGTGGTCTTTAAGCTATAATCTGAAATAAACATTGTGCAGTCAACTCATAAAAAGGTTTATATACCACAGCACTAGAATATGATTGTTCACATACAAAACTAATGTATTTGAGCCACCATCAACAAAATAGGAATATTAAATTCTAGTTCCAGGGCCAGCAGGTGGCATAGTGGTCAAGGTGCTGGACTCCCACTTGGTGGACTGCGGTTCCAGTCTGGGACGGCTTGAAATTCACAGCATGTGTGTGCATGTCCAAACTCCCAGGAGAACAGAGAAGGGATGGCGGTGAGGCCATCCTCCCTGGGAGGTGATGTCGTACTTTTCCCCTCACTGTCTCTTTCTCTCTACAGCTAAGCGTACATGCCCAATAGCAAAAACCTAAAAAAAAAAAGTCCTAGTCCAGTAGGGTGCTAAGTAACTACAGCTTCCCACCTAACGTCCTGCCCGTATCTAGTACAGCACAGAAAGCATGGGCCTGGTACCTGAAGAGCCTCAGCTGAATACCAGCTAGGTGGTAAGTGGCAGGCCTTGGTCCAGTTGGAGCAGAAATTTCCTCACACATAAATGAGGAATACTGCTACCCACTTCACACGACAACGCTGCTTGGGACAGGGTCTGGACAGAGTCTCACCTGGTGCCTCGCACACCGTGATTGCGCAACACACAGTGGGTGGTATTTTAATTGCATTCTCATTCCTCCAAGCAAGCACTCTCGTTTTTTGTTTTGTTTTGTTTTGTTTTAGGAATATTTAAACTACATGTTCAAACAAGATTACCAAAAACTCTTTTGGCCAAGAGGTTCAATGAAAGGAATTCCCTAAAATCACCATCGATTCTGAAATTGTGTCCCTAAAGTCAAGGTAGAATAAGATCAAATCTGTTAGATTCAAAATGCATCCTTCCTTCACTGCCTGATAATGTGTACAGTCAAATGACTTAAAATCTCAAGTGCCGTTCCTTTAGCCACTCCTGAGGAAAGAGGGGGCTGTTTTCTAAGAACCTCCCGGAAGAAGCAGTCGGTCCAAGCGCCAGGCGTCTGCTGTCCCCTCTCTCAGACAGGTGAAAACGGAGACAGTAGAGGACAGGTCTCAGCTTAACACGGAAAGCTAAATTAACCAAGAAAGCAGATTAAGGAAGATTTAGGGCATTGCCTTCTTCACGACTCCAATCTAAGCTTATTCCTGAATACAGAATCAGTCTTCTAGCCCTCTGACCTGGAACTAGTTCCTTTCCTGCAATAAAGTTCATGAGTGTGTTTAAATCTGATCCATGACGATACTTTTAAATATGCATATAATATATATATATAATGTATATGTGTCATATCATATATATATATATATATATATATATATATATATATATATGAAGAAATCTTGTCCAAGACCGAGGCTTAGGTTGATTTCATTTATTTTGATATACGATATTAAGGTACCCGTGCCCTGCCCTGGATCAGCAATACAGAAATTCATTTTCGTGCTTAGACCTTCTCCTTCGTGCTGACACCACCTTCCCAGCAGCACGAGAGTCACACAGAGCAGGGTCAGAAAAGGTGGTGTCTCACACACAGACCGGTTAGAGTCAGTGTGTACAAACAGACACCCTCTCCGAACTCCTCAATTCACGTGGAGACAGAGGGTGGAGCAGAGTGGCTGGGAGGAGCTGGATACAAAGAAAAGATTTAAGCTCTGAGAAGTGTCCTAGATGGCACCTCTAGACTCTGTGAAAGAGCATAGGTAGGAACAGAAGGGTCTGCAGGGGAAAACTGCAATGGGAAGGAGAAAACAAAAAGCTCACGAGATAGAAACCTTAAAATGAGCCCTCCTGCTCCAATTCTGTTTTTTTTTTTTTTCCCCAGGAAGCTACACAACAGTCCTTTCTCAACAGAGGGGTTATATGAACAAAGCAAAGAAAGGAAACCTATGCTAAAAATGTAGCCTACCTACACTGAGAGCTCTGAAAACGGAAATACCTCTTTCCCCGTTTTGTAGCGGGTTTCCAAACAGTAGGAACAGGGAGAGGGATAAGAGCCTAAGGGGGAGGGGAGCGGCCAAGCTTCCTGAACGTGGGGAGTCTCAACTGAACGCTAATTTCAGATTTCCCTCCTTGGAATGGGCTTAACTATACCATGGTGTTTGCCTCTAAATCAGGACGTGGTGCGTGGCTTAAAGGCCACAGGGCACGCAGGAGCTCACGCAAACCAGGCAGCTGCAGGGCCAGCCTAGGCCTGGGTGGTCCGCTAATGCATCCCCTGTGGGCTGGAACGCCAAGGTCTGAGTGGTGACCAACAGTGGAAGAGAAAAAATTGGCAACGTTATAGGGGGAGTGCACTGCCCGCTCCCACCCGGAGAACCGTGCGTTAGGTCTCTGAGCGCAGAACAGCGGACGCCGAGAACGTGGCGGGCCGGACAGCCCCCACCCGGACCCCGTGTCCGCTCTCTCTCAGGGGGCCACGGGGAGTCCCCTGCACACAGCGGCAGCGGCCCACCGAGCAGGGCCGTGAGCCCGGCCCCAGCGCACTTACTTTCGTCCGGCCATTGATTTTGTAGTTGCCCAGCTTCCCGTTACAGTGGCGGATCAGGTCGTCCATGCTGCTCATGAGCAGCCCAATGGTCTCGCAGCCGGGCTCCTTGCCCTCGATCCAGGTTATCTTATCGCCTCGGATGTCCTTGGACGAGTCGCTCTTCTGGCTGACCAGCTGCCCGTCCGTGAACTTGCCGGTGTCGTGCAGGGCGCGCACCTCGTCGCCGATCTGCTGCCCGGTCTCCTTGCCCAGGAAGTCGTCGACCACGCAGATGCCGTGCTTGTTCATGCAGGGCACGATGTACTCGAGCGCCAGCTTCAGCGCCGGCAGCGGCTTCGTCTGCCCGTTGGGCCGCAGGCCGCCGCCGTGGCTCAGCCCCTCGCCGGGCGTGTTGCTCGGCGGGTACAGGTTCGCCTTCTCCTGGTACAGCGACGCGCGGCCCGGCGCCTCCTCCTTCGCGGGCTCCGCCTCGGCCACCGCCGGGCCCGGGCCGCCGGGAGCCGCGCGGGGCGGGGACGCGGCCGCCGCGGGGTCGGCCGCGGGCTTGGCCTTCGCCTTGGCCGCGTCCCCGGCAGCCGGCGGGCCCGCAGCCTCGGCGGCCGAGGTGCTGGCGGCGCTGTCCCTGCGCGCCGCCGCCTTCCTGGCCTCCCGGGCGCCGGCCCTGGGCGGCGGCGCGGCGGGCGGCGCGGGGCCGGGGTGCGCGTGCGGGCCCGCTGTGCGGCCGGGGGCGCCCTCGCCGCCCTGGCACACGAGCTTGTGCTTCTTCCAGTCCTGGCGCTGGTGGTCCTTGCAGCAGTAGAAGGAGCTGCGGCAGCGGCTGCAGCGCAGCAGGTTCTCCATCTTCCCGCACAGCTCGCAGTACTGGCGGTCTCGCTCGCTCGCGCTCGGCCCGCCGGGCCCGCCGCTGTCATTGGCCATGGCGGCGGCCGAGCAGGACGGGTGGCGGCCGGACGGCCTGGCCCGGGCCTGGGCAGCGCGGGGAGCGGCGGCGGCCGTTACTGCGCCATGGACCAGCCGCCCCTCGCCTCCGGGAGGCCGGCGCCGCGCCCGCGCCCGGCCGCTTCCTCGTCCTCGGTCCGGCCGCGCCGGGGCCGCTCAGCGCCTCATCCCGCGGCGCGCTGCGGGGGCGGCCTGGGGCGCTCGGCGACCTCCGCTGCGGGCGGGTCCGGGGCGCGCGAGTCCCGCCGCCTTGGCCGCCGCCGCCCCTCCGCGTCCCGGGCGGCCGGGCCCAGCCGAGCAGGAGCGCAGGCGTGCGGCGCCACTCGCCCTGCGCGCTCTGCACGTACGCCACGGCCCCGCCGCGACCCGGCGAGGGGCGGGGCGGCCGCCAGCGCGGGAGGGCCGGGCGCGCGCACACGTCGGGCCCCGCCGCGCGCACCCGCTCCCCCGGGACCCGCCGGCCGAGGAGCGCGCTGCGCGGGGACGCGGCGGCCGACAGACACCTGCCCGGCAGGCGGCGGCGGCCCCGAGCCTGGCGGCGGAGCAGTCCTGGCGGCGCGGAGGAGGAAACGAAAAGCCAGAGAAGGCAAGTAACTCGCCCAAGGTCACACGGAGCTGGGGCTGCATTCCAGGAATCGGCGGTCAGACCCCAAGGCTGCTTTTCCCCTTGCACCGCTCGGCCCCGGTTTCAAGAAGGCCCGAAATGGCTAAAAACAAAAATGATATCACTGTGGTGTTCGTTCGAGCTCCTGTGTCCACTTTCAACCTAATGTAAAGTTACCAAAAGTTGGGCTTTGTTTGGCTTTTGTGATTTTTTTTTTAAATTTTTATTTTTTGGAGAGGTTTTTGCTATAGGGTGCTTGCGCTCGCCAGAAAGACAGAGACAGAAAGCGAGAAATCACCCCCCAGGGGGGAGCCACCGGGTCCCGGACTCCAACCACCATAGACTCCATGGGAGTTGAACGACATAGCCCCTATGCTAACTGCTGGTCCCGCTTTTATGACTTTTAAACACCTTGAAACCCTGCGGAGTTTGAAACCCCATGAAGAAATGTTTGGCTAAGTTAAATAAGGCAATCAATGTAAGGTGATTGTTGTTCACTAAAATATTCCTGCCCAGGCACTGAAATCCAAACTGAAGGAGCTATTCCTAAGAAGGGGGCTTTGGTGGTAAATGAGCATTACCATGTAAACGACTTCACATTAAAAAAAAAAAAAAAAAAAAAAGTCTATTAGGGATAGAATTTGTGCTGCCGGCAGCATGAATATGGCTCTTTGTTTTCCAGGACTTGAAAATGGTACCAGAAATTTGCCAAGGGTGTTTCTTTCCGCCTGCCATTTGTCTTTTAGAATGACGCCCGTGATTGAGATTTTTCAGGATCCTCCAGACACTGCACGGGAAAGTGCTGGGTGGGCATGCATCTCTGAATGGGCCCCAGGCACTTTGGACCCTTGGCGGACACTGCTGGCATTTAAAGGAGCTGCAGTGCTCTGCCAAAAGCAGAAAGATAAAGGACTGCGTAACCACTCGTAGAATAATTTTTTTAAAGAAAGTTTTATTTCAAAACCACAAAAGCTCCTCAACTGTACAGATTTTAAAACCATCATAAAATTCTGCTAAACAGGCTTCTGGGAGTGCAGTCTGGGGGAGAGAATGATCCCTCCAATTAACTTGTCCTTTGGGAAACTGAAGTAGGCAGTTTTATATTCCAAACCAAGGTAAAATCCCAACTTTCCGTTAAGACCTAGGCCCAGGTCCATCTCAGCTTTCCTGGGGCTGTAGTCTGGGAAAGCGGACCGGAAGTGGAGTGATGGCAAATGTAGGGCAGGCTGAGGGCTCGGGAAGGTTCTGGGTTAACGTCCTGAGGCCTCCCTGAGTACCCCTGGCACATACATGTACTGAGGCTGAGGGTAGATTGGGCACCAAGACCCTGTTGGGTCTCTTTCTCTCTGTGTCTCATAAAACAAAGGGAGAAAGTTTCTAGAGGTTTTTGCCTTAGGTCATGTGCCCTGCCAGAGAGACATAGACAGACAGAAAGTGAGAAATCACCCCCCAGTGGGGATGGCCATGCTGCAATCCCTTCTCCTCCATTCTCCTCCTGGGATCTTGGACATGCATGCGCCCAGCGTGATTTTGAAGCCACTGGGTCCAGGACTTGAACTATGGTTGGCCATGTAGGAGTCCGGCAATATAACTACTATGCCATCTGCTGGTCCCAAAACAAAGACATTGTATGCGTGTGTTTTTTTAATAAGATGTCATCATTTCGTACAGTGTCAGGCTATGTGGAGAATGTGCCGCCGTCAGACTATCCTGGGCATACAGGTGAAGTCGCACTCCATGCGGCACACAGCCCACGGCAGAAGACAGACAAGCAAACAGGTGACGACCAGGGTTCAGAGTGCCCTAGGAGACTGAGGGGTAGGACACCATGGCCACACAGACAGGAATTGTCAGCTCTACCCTTTGCATTATTAAGATTCCAAGCAAATTAATCCAGAAATTCTAAAAAATGTAAAGAAGCTATTTTATGGCTTACAAAAACAAAATTGAAAACCTTTTTGGATATACATATGTAAAATATAGTTTAAATACAAGTAGCATTTAAGAGGTATCCCTTAGGCCTCCTTTTGCTGTAGTAATTATAAATTACTATAATTCATGAGGGCAGAAACTTTATTAGGAACACTCATTTTACAAACACTTGAGTCTTCTAAATTTAGTTATTTGTAGGTCCAACAATCTTTTACTACTATTCGGCTCTATGGTATGCAAATAAATTACTTACACCTCTAGCTCTTCTCAGAGTTTCATTGAAATCTACTTTATAGATGTCGAGCCAGGTGCAGTGAGGCACACCTATAATCCCAGATATACAGGAGACTAAGACAGAAGGAGTGCAAGTTCAAGGCAATCCTAAGCAACTTAGCAAGACCCTGTCTCTAAAAAAAAAGATGTTTCTATAAAAACCATCATTAGCTTTTCTGTCCCATCGACATGTCCAATAACACAAATTGAACATGTACATCTTGAGTATACTTACTCAAATAGGACATTTCCAAAGTTTTCCAGACCAGGACAGTCAAATAGAAAACATTGATTTCACATATTTCCAAGATCTATGATTTTAGAGCGTTCACTTCTTTGGGCTTAATAGTCGTGACCTATCCCAAATAAGTGGGGCTTCCCCACATCACTTGCTTGCAGTGCAACAAATAACCAACAGTGAGCTCCCCAACACGACCCCCTTACGGTTCTGGAAGTCCATCTGTTTTGTGGCTGTTGCTCCTTCCCCCAGTATTAGAAGACTCACGCTGTCGTGCAGGAATTTCTTTTATAAGCACTTATACAATCAAGTGCCTGAAATCTCTGTTCTGAACATACCCTCATACCACACTGTGAGGTGGGCACTATTATGCCCATTTGATGAAGGTGAACTAATACTCAGTGAGGTCATGTGATCACGGAGCCAGACCATGGTGCAGCGGCAATACCAGCGACTCGCGTGGGGAGGTCCTGAGCTTGCATCCCGGGGCCTTGCTGCCCACTCTGGGTGTGTACACGCCTATGGTCTAGGCTGGCTAAGGTTGTGAGGTGAGGCTGTTCAGGGTCTCTGTCTTCCTTTTGTGGAAGAAATAGAGAAATTACTAGAATGATACATGTTAAACAAATACTCTGGGGTGAACAGACTTGTGTCTCTCAAAGCCGCAATTATTAGGAATTTTTTCCTGTCTCAACTTAACCAGGAGAAACTGTTTCAGAAAAAGATAAAAAGTGCTGTCATCTTCACAGCATAACTACTTGGCCCAAAGCTAAAGGGCTGCCCACCCACGTGCCTTCCCTCTGGCATTGTTTACCTAAACTGTTAAGTAGCAGCCAGTTGGAATTGCCAAGAGACTCACTAAACCCTAGAGGCAAGCTAGCTTAAAGACAAGGGCAGAGTTAACCGAGGAAATGAATTTAGAATGACTGTGTGGACCCTGAGGAAAGCCCAGTGAACCAAGTTTACCTTTAAGAGACTAGTTTATTCCTCTTAGAAAATGTTAAAAATTCACAACGGAGTATCTTTTTTGCTCAGGAAGTCGCAACATCTGATTGTTAACTAATGACCTCTTGTTTCCCCATCTGTGGCAATCTTGTTTTAATACATTACAGAGAACAGAAAAATCACAAGTATAACATAGGCATTCCACCAAGATAAACAGGAAGACGATCTCTGAGTTCTGGGAAAAGCAGCGAAAACTCCCAGCCGTCTTCTAACTGCAGTGGGGACACGCACAAGGAGGTGGCGGGACATAGCACCTGCTCCCCTCGGTACCGGGGATGCTGCCAGGCACACGTGTGAGCCCACGCACATGTACCAGCTGCGCTTTCTTCTACGGTGTTTCCTACGACGATGGAATAATTGGACTTCCTTTAGATTTGAGAACATTTATCCATCTCTGAACTTGGTTAGGGTTTTTAAATTACTCACCAATCCAGTTAAGAATTGATCATCTCAAGAAATACAACATAAACTGGGACCAGCAGTTAATGTAATGGCTATGTCGCTGGACTCCCACATAGTCGACCGCAGTTCGCATCCTGGACCCGATGGCTTAAAACACGCTGAGCACGTGTGCGTGCGTGCCCAAGATCCCGAGAGGAGAGTGGAGGAGAAGGGATTGCGGCGTGGCCCTCCCCCCTGGGGGGTGATTTCTCGCTTTCTGTCTCTGTCTCTCTCTCTGTCTGGCTACAAAAAAAAAAAAAAAAAAAAAAAGAAATACAACATAAACATTACAACCATCTGACATTATAGTGAATTAATTTTATTGCTCACAAGTATAGGAGCCTATGAGGGGACTTCAAAAAGTTTGTGGAAAAAATGGAATGAAACTACAAGTTTATTTTGGCAAGAACATTTTTTGAAATCCATGCATAGCTTTATCATAATAAGCATATTCCATTATTTTTTCAAGGCCCCTTATATATATTATGTTTCAATGTGACAATTTTAGGAACTTTTTTTTCCCAGAAAACATTAATATTGGATGGACGTTTAGAATATCCCCAGTCAGGACCAGCAGGTGGCATGGTGGTTAAAGTGCTGGAAACTCCCACATGGCCGACCACGGTTTGAGTCCTGGACCTGGTGGCTTACTTTCTCACTTTCTCTCTCTCTCTCTCTCTCTCTCTCTCTGTGTGTGTGTGTGTGTGTGTGTGTGTGTTTCTCTCTCTGCAAATTAAAATAAATGAATGAATAAAATAAAATAAAAATAATTTAAAAATTAATATTCCTAATCAGTAACTAATACTGACCAGGTTGAAGACTGCTAAATCATTTTTCGATAATACCTTCCTGAAGAAAAATGTAAGCATATACAAAAATAGAGATGACAGTATAATCAACCTCAACCTTAATAATTTCAACAATGAACAGTTCTAACCATCACCACATTTCTATATTCTGGTTCACACTCCCAGCTCCCCTCTGCATTTTGTTAGGGGCTGAGCATGAGAATCTATATCCTGATAAGGACTTTCATTTCCTTTCCTTTCTTTTAATTTGCCAGAGAGCAGTGCGCTTGCCAGACAGAGACAGAGAGAGAGAGAAAAACTTCCTGTGGGACATAGTCACACTTAATCCCTTCTCCCCCATGTCTCTCTCATTCCATTTGGGGATTTCTTTTTTCCCTTTCCTCCTGCAGCTTTATTGGAATAGCTTAAAATTACATTTCTATTTTCTAGGACTTCAGTTGCTTTTTCCATACAACTTTTAAAAACTGATTACAACCAATCCTTTGGATATTCTGAGCAAGTTACCACGTCCGGGTCTGCTCCTTAACCACCAGACCATAGGCACTGACAAGCACATACTTTTTAATGCTTTTTTTTAAAGAATTATTTTATTTAACTTTATTTATTTATTTTATTATTTATTTTAATTTGACCAGAGAGGGACAGAGAGATGGGGGGAGAGAGAGGGAGAAAGTGAGAAAGCAAGCCACCAGGTCTGGGATTCGAACCGTGGTTGACCATGAGGGAATCCAGCGCCCTTAACCACCATGCCACCTGCCAGCCCCAGATAAGGACTTTTTCAAAGTCCTATCTCCCTCACCATTATTACACAAAATAAGAAAAGTTTCCTCAATACTATCCATCGTCCAGCAAGTATTACAATTTTTTTTCTGGTTGTCACAAAAATTCTGTTTACATTTGCTTTATTCAATTCAAGATCTAAACAGTTCGAGAGCTAGACAACCAATTCGTGCACTTGGTTGTCACGTTTCTTAAGTCCGCTTTACTCAGTTTCGCTGGTACCCCTCCCTTTCATACCATTCATTTACAGAGAAACTAGGTGGTTTGTGATGCGTTCTCTGCGTGTGGGTTCAGCCGGGGGCTTCCTCGTGACAGTCTTACTTCTGTAGCGCGAGGTAGTTAGAGCCAGAACTTGTATTCGATTTGGGATCCGTATTTGTGTAAGAACACTTCGCAGTGCTTGCACTTCCTATTACATAGCATCAGGAGGCACAAACTGCTCGGTAGTTTCTTGGTTTTAATTTCACTTTTTCTTTATTTTTAATCGCCAGAGGGCATGTGTGCTCCACAGAGAGAGAGGGGGCAGAGAGAGGGGGAGAAAGCACCTTCTGGGAGGTGTGGTCACGCCACAATCCTTTCCCATCTCTCCATCTCGTTAGGATTTGGGGCATGCACACAGACACACCCGGCATGTTTTCCAAGGAGAGCATTCTGAAATGGTCACATAAGCTTCTTCCAGTGCCCCACTTTCATTTTAGTAATCACGGACCTCTGTGGGCACTAGCTGGGGACAACTTCTGGTGATGCGGGGGGACTGAGCACAGCCATCTACCACATGCGGCTTCCTGGTGTCCCAGTGGATTTGGTCACATTCGATTTGAAATTAGTCTGAACGTTGTTTTTGCTTTGTTTTTACACAAGTCAATTTAAACCATAAGATTTGAAATAGACTCTTGGAAAATTAAGTCAGTTGTTCAAGGATTCACTAACCAGCATCCTAAGAATTTGACACTCTTGCTTTAGTAAGAAAGGACTGAGGTCAGGTAATGGTGCCCAGGCTGCGCAGCATATAGAAGCACTTGATCATCAAAAATGGCAATTTATGGTTTTTGTATTCAGTCGTATGTTTTAACTTTTCATCTTGACATAATTACAAATGGTTGCAGAAAAACTGCAAGAATAGGAGCCAGCAGGTGGCAGGGTAGTTGGGGCGCTGGACTCCCACATGGCCCACTGAGGTTTGCATCCTGAACCTGGTGGCTTGCTTTCTTGCTTTCTTGCTTTCCTTTTCTCTCTCTCTCTCTCTCTGGTCAAATTAAAAAAAAAAAAAAAAAAAAGAGAGAGATAACAAAATAAAGCAAATAAGTAATTCTTGAAAAAAGAAAAACTGCAAGAATAATAAAGAAAACTTCTCTACATCCTCTCCGTAAACGCACTAATGTAACTCATTATCAGTCCCTCTACATAACTCTATCTATCTGCATACTTTTTTTCTAAACCAGTTGAGAGTAGTAGATTATGTGCATTCTGCCCCTTCCCCCTTTAATACTTGGTGTCTATTTTCAAGGATATTATTTCATATAGCCGTATGAATTCCTGAGTTTACTGAATTCAGGGACTCCAACACATACACAATACTTTAAGTCAGATGTCCATATTTGAAATCTGTTGATTGTTTCTATAAGGTCATGATGGTATTTTCCTCACTTCCAGGAGCGAACTTGGATCAGGGTCACATATTAATTACATTTAGTTGTTTTGTCTCTTCAGTCTCCTTTAATACAAAGCCAGTCCTTAGCCTTTACCTATTGACACAGTAAAAGAATGTACATGTCAGTTATTTCATAAGATGCTCTTCATTTAGGTTTGTGTGATGTTTCCTCATGATCAGATTCTAATCCTGTTATGCGTTCTCCAACCAAAATACTACCTGAGAAATTTATGTCCTGCTTGGGTAGCACATTCGGAGACACAGGACATCCATCTGTCTTTGGTAGATAATATTAGTTTTTTTTTTTTTTTTTTTTGAAAGGTTTTTGCTATAGGGCGTGTGCGCTGGCCAGACAGAAAGAGAGACAAAAAGTGAGAAATCACCCCCCAGGGGAGATGGCCACACCTCAATCCCTTCTCCTCCATTCTCCTCTCAGGATCTTGGGCACGCACGCACACGTGCCCAGCATGAGTTTTAAGCCACCGGGTCTGGGAGGCGAACCGCGGTTGACTACATGGGAGTCCAGCGACATAGCCATTAGGTAATATTAGTTTTTTTTTTTTTTTTTTTTTTTTTGGAGAGGTTTTTGCTATAGGGCGCATATGCTCGCCAGACAGACAGAGACAGAGAGACAGAAAGCAAGAAGTCACCCCCCAGGGGGGATGGCCACGCCGCATCCCTTCTCCTCCATTCTCCTCTGGGAATCTTGGGCACACACGCACACGCACCCAGCGTGAGTTTAAGCCACCGGGTCCGGGTTTTGATGAGCTGGTCAAGGTATTGCCTTTGCTACTCCATGGTATTGTTACTCTTTCCCTCTATCTCACTAATAAGCAATCTGCAGGGAGATACTTGAAGACCTCATCAAGGTAGATGTGGCATTTTTTGAAAATTCTTGTCCAAACCAGAATGTTACTTACACAACTCCACCATGCCCTCAAACTTATCAACTAACATTTTACTATAAGAAAAAGCCTCCCTCCCTTGTTCACTTATTAATCAGTATTGAACTTATGGATCCTGTTGAATTAAATAGATTATAAACCACTCCCATCCTTATTTATTTTGATGCTCAAATTGTCCCAACTTGGATAGTAAGAGCCCCTTCAAAGTGACTTCTGTGTCTCTTTTTCTATCATATATTGGGTCGTCGGGAAAGTCATGATGCATTTTTGTACAGAAGAACACGTCATGACTTTCCCAACAACCTAACATAATTTTTATTATTTTTTTTGACACAATCATTGTACATATGATGGGGTTTAGTTAATATTTTGGTACATGAATACAATGTGGAATGATCAAATCGGGGTAATCACATATCCATTACTTCAAACACATCTTGTATTTGTTGCAGGGTGTGTGCACCTGCCGGAGAAAGACAGCGAGGGGAGAAAGTGTGAACACCCTCCCCCGGAGGGATGGCCTCACTGCAATTTCCTCCCCTTCATTTCTTCCTGGATTTCGGGCATACGTGTACACGCTTCTGCCATGCTTCCCACGTAGGCCCAGAACTCTTAACGGTCCAGCTGGCCACATGGGATCCATCTGCCTTAATCGCCACACCACCAGCTGACTCCACATAATTTTGTTGGTGTGAGCACTTTATTACTTACTGCCACAACGAGACGTGCCACATTGATCTGCACCATCCATGCCCCAAACCTAGGATCAGGTATTTCTTCAAGGATCCCTGCGTCCTTCTAGCAAGCAGAAGTCCCTGGAAACCGAGACCTGTATCCAAGTGTGGTTGTTGCTGCCAGAGGGCCGTTGCCTCGTTGCCGTGAGGCCTTCCCGGCTGACAGGGCCGGGAAGCCATGAGCTTGTGCTGGATCCCCAGTTACAGGGCATGTCCAACGTAGCATTGCCTAGAGGTCACTGCGTGGAGTCTTTTGTTCCCTTCTATGCTTCAATTTGAGAGCATTTCTATTGCTATACCTTCAGGCTCATGAGCTCTTCTGCAGTGTCTAATCTACAGATAATCCCATCTAGACAATTTTTTTTTCATTTCAAACATTGTCTTTTTTAGCTCGGAAATTTTCATTTGGCTTTCCCTTTTTATATCTTATGTATTGCACTTTATTATGCCCACATTCTCCTTTACCTCCTTGAATGTATTTATAAAACATGTTCTAAAGAATTTGACTAGGGGCCGGCAGGTGGTGTGGTGGTTGGGGCACTGGACTCCCACTGACTGTGGTTCAAGTCCCGGACCTGACGGCTTGCTTTCTTGCTCTCTCTCTTTCTCTCTTACTCTCTCTATTTCTTGCTCTGGTCAAATTAAAAATAACAATAATAATAAATAAAATAAAGGAAATAATTCTCTAAGAAAATAAAAAAGAATTTGTCTGCTAATTCTGTACTATTTCTGGGTATGTTGCAATTGGATCAATTTTTGTTCCTGCAAAGTCTATGAGAGAGACAAGCAACAGGTTTTTGCCAGGTAATGAGTATGACCATAGAGGATATTTAAGTGATAGAGAAATCGTCACAATATATTGTTACATAACCACACATTTCCGCATCCAACTAACAGTTGATATATGAGTAACCTTTAAAAGCTGATACGGGCTAGACAGCTAGATCCCATGTAGCCAACCGCGGTTTGAGTCTCAGCCCTATGACTTGATAAATACACCAGACACGTGTGCATGCATGCCCCAAGTCTTGACAGGATAGAGAATGGAGGAGAAGGGATTGCAGCATGATTGCACCTCTTTGAGGGATGCTTTCTCTCTCACTAGCATGAGTCCCTCTGGCAATTTTAAAAAGTAATAATAAATAAAAAAATAAAAGAAAACCAGCTGATAACGAAACAGTTTTTGCAGTTTTGCGGACACTTTTACAATGAGACCTGGAAGAGACAGAAGGACGGATGTAGGCTGATATATCATGTGCATTTGTTTCCTTCTTCAGCCTTTTATTTCACAATATTGCAAGTAAGTGTGTAGGACTTTCCTAAATATGGTTTTTATCTATGACAATCACATAATAATGGAATTACTTGTTCATAATATTATAAAATAATAAATAATTCAAATGCAAACCATGTTTTAGTAGGTGGTCACAGAAGAAAACTGACAAAATAACTAGAGGCAATATGTCCCCAAGCAAAAAGCATGGCTTTTGGAGAAAGAACTGAGTTTGAATAAAAACTTCCTCAATATTTATGTGATATTTGAAAGCCAGATACCTTCCCGATCCTCAGTTTACCTGTCTATAAAGAAGAAATAATATTTTCTCCCTACACATTGTGGTAAGAATAAAAATAAATCATTAATATAATGAGATAATTTACATAAAAAGTTTAAAGTGTTTTATAAAGCCCCTTTTTACTCAACTAGCTTTCCAAACTAACTCCTTCAAATCCTTTTCAAAATTTTGTTTTGAGTTGAAGTTTTGACTCATTTTGCCTCTCTCTATAACTAAGTGAAAAGCCTTTCTCCAAATCTCGTACATAAATGTATAACATGATGGTGTATGTTCTCATGGTCATGGAAGCAAAGACGACAAATGACGGCAGGCCCAGCACTGCGAGGCTCTCCTCCGTTCACTTGCTATAGTCACCAGACCATTTCCCACGGACGTGATAGCGGGTGTAGACTCACACGGTGAGTGGATCGGTCTGCACCTCGCCTTGTTGCAGGACCCTTGAGCGACTCTCTTCTCTCTTACTTGGAGAATCATTTCAACCCCTTGAGTCTTCAGACCCTTGCATAGTGTCCATCACCACTTCTGTTCTCTTGGCTGGCTGGCTGTTGCAAGGCCCTGTGGTTTGAATGTCTTTCCCCGCTAAAACTCATGTTGAAATGTAATTGCCATAGAAACAGCATTGAGCTTTCTTTCCAGCTTAGGCCGGGCAGAATGGCTCCCGCAAAGAAGGGTGGTGAGAAGAAGGGCCAGCCTGCCATCAGCGAGGTGGTGCCCCGGGATGCACCATCAGCATTCACAAGCACATCCATGGCGTGGGCTGCAAGAATGTGCCCTCGGGCACTCAAAGACATCCGGAAATTTGCCATGGAGATGGGGACTCCAGATGTGCGCACTGATACAGGCTCAACACAGCTGTCTGGGCCAGAGGAATAGGAACGTCTCGTATTGAATCTGTGTGTGGTTGTCCAGAAAACGAAACAAGGATGAAAATTCACCCAACAAGCTCTAGCTCTGGTGACCTATGCACCTGTTACCACTTTGAAAAATCTACAAAACCGTAGATTTGTAGATTTTCAAATAAAGTTATAAAACCAACTAACTGCTGATCTTCAAATAAAGTTATAAAACAAAACAAAAACAAGAAGAAAAGGAAGGAAGGAAGAAAGAAAGAGCATTAAATGTGGGATTCTTGGGAGCAGCACATGGCGTAATGATTACATCACTGGACTCCCACATAGTTGACCTCAGTTTGAGTCCTGGGTCCAGCGGCTTAAAAAGTTCACATGGTGGAGGTGGGCGGGGGGGGGGGGATTGCAGATAGCGTAATGGTTATGTTGCTACACTCCCATGTAGTTGACTACAGTTCAAGTCTCAGACTGGGTGGCTTAAAACTCACACCTGGCACATGTGCATGTGGGCCCAAGAATGGAAGAGAAGGGGTTGCAGTATGGCCATCCACCCTGGGGAGTGATTTCTCACTTTCTATTTCTCTGTCTCCCTAGCAAGCGCATGCGCTTTATAGCAAAAATCTCTCTCAAAAAAAAAAAAAAAAAAATAGTGGGACATTTACGAGGTAATTAAGTCACTAGGGGTCCCTGAGCCTACGTGATGGGATTAGGGGTTGAAGAGAGTCAAGATCAGAGAAGCCACCCTCTCTTGCCTGCTCCTGCCGCTGCCTTCTGCCGCAGGATGACACCTGTCAGCAGGGTGAGTGGCTGAGGACTGAGATGTGGTAGCTGACTTTAGTGAAGGGGAGGTTTTGGGCGACCCCAAGTGAATCATTTTGAAGGGGGGCAGGTGTGCACCTGGTTGTAGCAGGGTCAAGAGAAAACAGGAGAAAACAGAAGGCAAGGAGTACAGGGTCTTTACTCTAAAGAGGGCAGAAATAGGGCAATAACTGAAGGATGTAGTGGAGTTGAGCAAGAGATTTTTTAAAAAAGAATTATTTACTTTTATTTGTTATTACTAGTGTTTAAATCTGCTATAGGGCACATGCACTCACCAGAGAGAGAGAGGGAAAGTGTAAAAGCTAGCCCTCAGGGCCGGGACTCAAACCATGGTCGGCCACGTGGGTATCCAGCATTTTCACCACCACACCAGCTATTGGCCCAGAGCAAGAGGTTTTTTCCAAAAGACAGGAGAAAAAATATGCTAGTCTGTTGAGAGGGAATCCTTATAAAAGTGACATCTAACAGCGACCATTTCCTCGACAAGAAAGATGGGAAGGGAGTTAAGTGCCAGTCAGCTCTTGAGGGAAGCCACAGTTTGTACCACAGAAGCTGTGGTTGTGGTTGGTGACCGAGATTTCCCTCACAAGCAACCGTGGGTCATTTGTTAAAGGGCTCAGCACGCCACGTTGTGCTTCATCTCGTCTATTCTGCAGCTGAATACAAGGCAAAGCAGAGAGGCGGGCGGCGTATTTTCACTGGAGCTGATACCTTACCTTGGTGGGTGAAGTGTGTGTGTATAGTGTATAGTGTGTGTTTATATAGTGTGTGTACACATATAGATAGCATGTGTGTGTGCGTGTGTAAATGTGTCTGTGTCTGTACATAGTGTATAGTGTGTATTTATATAGTGTGTCTACACATGTAGACGACGTGTGTGTGCGTGTGTATATGTGGGTGTGTCTGTATATAGGTGTAGTGTGTGTTTATATAGTGTGTCTACACACATGGACGTGTGTGTATAATGTATAGTGTGTTTTTATATAGTGTGTCTACACACATGGATGACGTGTGTATAGCATGTAGTGTGTGTTTATATAGTGTGTCTATACACATGGATGATGGCGTATATAGTGTGTGTTTATATAGTGTGTATAGACGTATAACGTATAGTGTGTGTTTATATAGTGTGTCTATTCACATGGATGATGTGTGTATACGTATATAGTGTGTGTTTATATAGTGTGTCTACACACATGGACGACGTGTGTGTATAACGTATAGTGTGTGTTTATATAGTGTGTCTACACACATGGACGAAGTGTGTGTATAATGTATAGTGTGTGTTTATATAGTGTGTCTACATGTATAGACAACGTGTATGTGCGTGTGTATATGTGGGTGTGTCTGTATATAGTATATAATGTGTGTTTATATAGTGTGTCTACACATATGGACAATGTGTGTGTGTGCGTGTGTGTGCTAAAATGTTTGATTGTTCTAGCGGATGCTATTTATTGTATGCTACTATCAGGTTATTGGAAAAGACATGACACATTTTTGTGTAGGAAGACATAGAAAACACTTGTCATGACTTTTCTGATAAGCCGATATAAATGTGACATAAACAGCAGAAAACCCACAATTCCTTCCTGGCATTAATAACCTTTAAGTCTAACATACCCCATGAGACACACACGTTGCTTACTAAAGTGACAATCTGGAAAGCATGCAGTCCGTGAGGGAGAGAGCGAAGCCCGAGGCGTAGGCAAGGGCAGGGTCCTGCACACGAAGGCCGCACAGTCACTGTCCTGGGAGAGGAAACGTGCACATACTTCTGGGCTTACAGGAGAGGCATAGCCCACCTACGTTCCTAGTTTCTTCCTAGGTTTCTGCCATAGGGCGTGTGTACTTGCTGGGGAGAGACGGAGAGAGGGAAAGTGAGAAATCACTCCCTCAGGGGGATGCCACCCCCAATCCCTCCTCCTCGACCCTCCTCTCAGGATCCTGGGCACGCATGCACACACACCCAGTGTGATTGTCAAGCCGCCAGTCCAGGACTCGAACCATGGTCGACCATTTGGAATCCAGCACCTTAACCACCATGCCATTTGCTGGCCCCTCCTTTCCTTTTCCTTTTTTTTTTTTTTTTTTTTTTTTTTTAATTTAAATAAGTTTATCTGCTTCTTTTCTCCATGAGAAACAGAGGAGAGAGGGAGAGAGCGGGCAGAAGATGGTTACCCCCGTTAGGTCTTCATACCATCATCGGCCCTGAGCCTCAGCCAGCCCAGGGCACGGGCATGCGTGCCCAGGACGGTAGGGGACACAAGCTCAAACCCCACCACGTGGGTCCAGTTGTGCTACTGCTTGTCACCACCTGCTCCTCACCTACTTTTCAATGGTCAGGGAGGTTTTCTGGAAGAGGTGACCCCAGAAGTGTGGTATGGTGCTCTGCCCTCTTGGAATGACCCTCCTTTAATGAGCTTACATTCTCTCTTTCCCACCTGGATTGATAATTGTAACCGTCTCCTTTATTCATGTTTTTTGTTGATTTTCAGCATAAACTAAAAGATTCGTGTTTGGCCTTGACATAAATCTTATTGTCACAGCCATATTTAAATAATTCGGTCAAGATATAAGTAACTATAGGGGCTGGCAGGTGGTGTGGTGGTTAAGGGCTCTGGACTCCCACTGCAGTTCGAGTTCTGGACCCAGCGGCTTGCTTTCTCACTTTTTTTTTCTCTCTCTCTGTCCTTCTCTGGTCAAACTAAAATAAATAAAGCTAAACAAAATAATTCTTTAAAAAGCCAAGATATAAGTAACTATAAATAAAAGATGTAGTCAGGCCAGCCCCGTAATCTAGTGTTAAGGGGAGTCAGGTATTCGGCTGACCACACTTTGAGTCTGAGCCTGGCCACTTGAAAAACATGCCAGGCGCATGTACATGCATGCCCCAAACCCTGACAGGATAGAGAAGTGGAGGAGAGGGGATTGCGACAGGACCATGCCCTGCTGGGGGTGCTTTCTCCCACTCTGTTTCTGTCTCTCACTCTGGCAAGTGCACATACCTTACGGCAAAAAAAATATGAAATAGTCATGAGCACTTTTTCATACAGAATCGCACATAAACGAAGAGTTCAACCTTTTGCTGATGCGTTAGGACATGAGACAAACTCAGGAAGATCATCGCCAGCCTGTATCAAAAAGCTCATAAAAGTATTTATGTACGTGAAACATGCAATTAAAGTAATGTTCATCTGTTTATGCCAGTTATTTCTTACAACCCCATTGACGTAAGCAGGGGAGGTACAATTTAATTGTCACAGATGAAGATAAGTTTGACAATCAAGCAAGGTGGTCAGTGAGTCAGAGGTCAGGGTACAAGCTGGCTGTCAAGACAAGGGCTCCCTGGACACCAAGGGCTGTAGTCTGGAGTCAAAGGGCTGAGCTGCTGAGCCTCAGCCAGCCTGGGTCATGGGCAAGGACCAGCACAGGAGACGAAGTGGACAATACTCTATGGAAGGTTTTGGGCAGGAAGTTTGTGGCCCACTTTGACGTGCTATTTGACACACGTGGGCACCTGGCTCCAGACAGAGTCCGAATGGAGACGCTGTCGGCACTGCCAGCTCTGTCCTAGAGACCAGTGACCCGATGTCTGGCCGGTGCTTCAAACCTCAAAGCTTGAAATGACTTATTCCCTGGCCTCCCTTTTCAGCTGGAGTCTGCCAACTCTGCAGGTGTCTGAGGTGGGTAGGCTGGCCATCCTCACTTCTTCCTCTGTTCACCTCCCATACAGAGAGGGAGAAAGCACCTCTGGCACCCTGTTGGTGGGAATGCCAGCCCGTATCGGGAAACACCGTACAGAGGGGCAAAGGCTTCAGTTCTAACAGTGGATGGGGGATCTTCTTCCAAGTCTGGGAAGTTGAATGGAGATGACCTTCAGGTCCTTAAGAAGGAGTTGACTCAGATAAAACAAAAAGTGAATTCTCTTGTAGAAAGTCTGGAAAAAATGGAAAAGGAGCAAAGCGAACAAGCTGCAGAAGTGAAGTATATGATATGACAGACATATTAATCTGCTCCGCTATAGTAGCCAGTTCACAATCCACTTCTATCCCATACACCATGTGGTAAGCTTGAAACATGTACAGTAAAATTTACCTAAAAAGGAACAAAAGACTGAAGAGAAAAGCAGGAGCTTAGAATTAGGAACCCATTAAGTGAAGGATGTACCTGATTAATTCAAAAGTCTCAGGAAGACACAGAATAACTGTTTCCCAGGAAAATGGAACAGTATTTTATTCATTGCTTGGTGCCACTGAAACAGCCACATCTGCGTTGTGGATCAGACGGCAAATATGATTTAATGAGCGAGAGTAAACGAATGGTGTAAATTCGTTAATGGATGTGACAGTTACTTCTGGGTGTCAGCGTGACTGGACTAAGGAATGCCCCTAGGAGTGTCCGTGGGGATGTGTCTAGAGGGATTGACACAGGAGTCTAGACCAGGTGTGGAAGATCTGCCCTCAGTGGCAGGCATGACCCAGCCAAAGAGGGGCCCAGAGAATACACAGATGACCAGGTCTCTCTTGAGACGGAGCAGGAGCGCCTTCTTCTACGGCCTTGGACATCAATCAAGGCTCGCTGCCTTCAGACTCGGGGTTTCCACCGGGGCCCCCGCGGGTTCTCAGGCTTTCAGCCTTGGACGGTGAGCGAGGCACGGACAGGGAGAACAACCAGGAGTTGGAACTTGGGTTCTGATCACTGTAATTAACCAGAGCGCACCTGGAAAATAAACACAGAGCCCTCTCCCCGAAGTCTTAACTCCAGAGCAGAGGGGCACACTTCAACGGAAACCAGTTCAGAAGGAGGTAAGAACTGGCAGAAATGGTTAGAGACAGAGAAAAAGCACATGTACAGGCAGAGACTTCAACAACTAGAGGATGGGTTTTAGAAAACAGAGACGTCCTATGAATAGCCATTTGCTATTATTAAGAGAAAGACCTTGACAACCGACTTCCTGCTTTTGCTACAGAAAGAGATCTTACCGGAGAGGAGGAAAAAGCATCAGTGTAAGAAACGGCCATGCTTCCAGGAGCAGTAGTGGGGAGTTCTCGTCATCAGATCCCGCCACAGAGGAATATTCTGACACCACCTTTTGACTCCTGTGACAGCCCACCCAACCCCACTAGAGACTTTCCCACTGACTCTCTTATCTGCTCTTCGTTAAATAGATGTGTCAAAAGGTGCGTGACTTTGGGCACTAGAGGCTGTGGACGGACTCCACGCCACAGAGATTCTCTTCGGAAGTATCTGTGAGGACACGCTCCGTCCCCACCGTCGGTTTGGTTTCATCAGTGCACGTGGTCGAGGCGCCCACTGCCCTCCCGCCTGAGAGGAAGGGCACTTACGGCCCCTGACGGTGCGTCTTAATCAATGAGAGGAGACTGAGGGAGGCTGGGGCATTTCATCCTGGGACCCTGAGGTCAGGAAAGTGCCTCCTCCTGTCCCGGTGATGAGCTGGCGGAGTCTCTCAGCATCAGCACACTTTCTTTAAAAAATCACGTAGAAAATAGGACTTTGCAAGCCACCGGGTCTCCGTTGCAGCTGCTGAGCTCCGCCACGTGTGAAAGCAGCAACCGACGACCGGTAACTACACAGGCATGACCGTGTCCCGGAACTCTTCACTTACAGAAGCGCGTGGGAGCTGGACTGCTTCTCGCGCTGGTGCCCACGCCCTGGTCTGGCCGACGAAGCTCGGCCTCAGGTCCAGACCTGGGAGCTGCTCCGTCTGGGAGCGGTGATCCAACACCTGCTTCAGCCCAGCCCCGTGAGTGTAAGAAACCTTATCCCCCACTCGGCACGGAGGCGGCTGCGCCCTCTGGCCTCCTTGTAACTGAAGAGCGAAGCCTCGACGTGAGCTGAGCCTGAAAACTGCCCGAGCCACTCCCTCTTCTTTTCTTCCTCTCTTTTCTTAGGTTTTTGCCTCTGGTGTGTTCGCCAGAGAGAGACAGAGAGAGGGAAAGTGGGAACTCACCCCCAAGGGGGGAAGGCCACTCCACAGTCTCTCCCCCTCCATCCTCTTCTCAGGATTCTGGGCGCACACACACACCCCGGTGTGATTTTCAAGGTGCTATATCTGGGACTCAAAGTGTGGTCGGCCATGTAGGAGTCCAGGGCTTTAACGACCACGCCACCCTCCGGCCCACTTCTTCTAAGAGGCTTATAGCAGATTTCTGTTTTTTCCAAAAGTGATCACAACATTACTCCTAGTTTTACATGCTCTTCCAGAAAAGTGCCTTTTCCCCAACCAAGGGGTGGAGGGTCCTTTACCCCTGAGGGCAGCAATTCCTTGTGATGGCCTCAGACAAAAGACTTCCAAGAGTGAGACAGAAAAAGCAAACGGCTCTCCTCCCTGTTTAGAATGTGAGCCTTGACTTTCAGTGCCATGAATAAGGGCCCTCAGGCCACATGGATGACGTCCCAGCTCTCAGCCGTAGATCTGTGAATGGGAAGGTTCAGGATAATTCACTCTGATCCAACCGCACATGAGATCAAGAGTGAGGATCACCTGAGCTCACTCAGTACTCCAAAACCATGGGAAAAAATGATCGTTGTCGTTTTAAGCTGTTAAGATGTGGGGTGACTTGTTACACAGCACACAGAGCTGGAGCAGATTTTGGTAGCCGTAAGTGATAAAGTATGTGGTAATGGCTTAGGAGCAAGCGGCAGCAGGAGGGCAGAGGAGCCTTGAGGGCCGCGAGCTGAAGCTATTGGTGAGGGCTTCCGGAAATGCCAGGAGAATGTCATGGAGCTGCTGGAAAGGAAACCGCTGTCATGTAATGTGGTAACCGAGTCGTTACCTGTGGTAGCAAGGAAAATACGCAAAGTTCCCAATGAACTGACAGATCCAGCTAAGGAGATTTCCAGACAGATTCAGAAGTGTCGCCTAGTTTCTTTAAGCGGCTTACCGTAAGGTGCAGATAGAGATAAGCAAGAGAAAGAACTGTTACATACTAAGGATCAGAAAAATTAAAAACAGAACTACCATGTGGTCCAGATATCCCACTTCTCTGTGTGTGTGTGTGTGCACACGTGTGCGTGTGTGTGTATAAAATTAAAAACAGGATTTCAAAGAAGCATTTGAATACCCATGTTCATTGAGGCACTATTCACAATAGCCAAGAGGTGGAAGCAACCTAAATACCCGCTGACAGATAAATGGGTGAACAAAATATGGTATCTACAAACAATGGAATATTATTTTACCCTAAAAAGGAAGGAAATTCTATTGTGTCCTAGAGCAAAGAGAAACCTAGAGGACATTGCACGAAAGTCCGTCACAAGAAAAGACTGCATGAGCCCACTTAGGGGACTTAGGAAATAATCTGAGTCCTGGAAACAGGAGGGAGAATGACAGCCGTCAGGGAGTGCTGGTGGGTGTGCAGGTGTGTTGGTGGATGTAGTGCCCCTCACACAGGGGCGGGGCCTGTGCTCATGAGTGGCTACCCCAGACTGTGCACTTGGAGATGGTTAGAACAGTGAACTGTATATAATGTTTTTCTTTTCGCCACAGTAAAAATATATGTTGAGGATCTGGGACTTCCTGGGTCAAAAAGCAACACTATTTCTTATTTTTAGACTCTCTAAGTGAAAAACAATGCCTAAATTGAGAAATGGCTTTTAGGCAGAGATCAGATCAAATAGACTGTCAAGAGAACATGTTCTAGGGAACCAGTAGTTAGCGTAATGGCTATGTCGCTGGACTCCCACATAGTCGACTGCGGTTCGCGTCCCGGACCCAGTGGCTTAAAACTCATGCCGGGCGTGTGTGCGTGTGTGCCCAAGATCCCGAGAGGAGAATGGAGGAGAAGGGATTGCGGCGTGACCATCCCCCCTGGGGGGTGATTTCTCGCTTTCTGTCTCTATGTCTCTCTCTGTCTGTCTGGCGAGCGCACGCGCCCTATAGTGAAAATCTCTCCAAAAAAAAAAAAAAAAAAAAAGAGAACATGTTCTAAAGGTGAAGCCGGGAGTGTGGTTGTAAAATTCTTTGTTAAGGCCTCAGAAAGATGCAAGGAGTACTTCGTGCACTGTTTTGGGTAGATAGAAGTCTCTTAAGAATTTTAAAAGTGTGCCTTGGGGAATCCTTTGAAAGAAACAATAGGGCTTCTAAAGGATCTTGAAGTTGTCCAGCAGCAACCTGAAGGGGCTAAAGGCAGATAGGGCTTATCTTTGTGATATTTGTGGGTGTGGCTTTTATTGAATGGGGTGAACCCCAGTGAGATTCTTGGAAAACTAACCAGGTTTTCAAGAGAATTTTATTGGTGGAAACATTCCCATTTTGAACTAAGACAGACCGAAACTTTACAAAATGAAAGGTCTTTGAACTATTATGAGTAAGAGCAAGCTAAAAAGAAGAATAAAGAAAACCTTCAACTGCATAAACGAGCCATTTCTTATAGAAAGGAAAGGAATTATCACATGAAAGTTGCAAAAACAGCACAGAGCATCCCCAAGTGCTCTTCAGCCAGCTCCCCCACCCAGTGAGAGTCTATTCATGACTTGAAGCATGGTTATCAAAACCAGGACATTGACACTGGTACACCACCATTAACTAACTTCCAGACTTTATTTGGTTTTCAACAGTTTTTATATTTTGCATGGCATATCTTTTCTTTTTTTCCTTTTAGTTTGCTATAGGGCCTGTGTACTTGCTGGAGGCAGAGAGGGAAGGAAAATGAGAAATCACCCCACCCCCACCCCCACCCCCGGAGTGGGGAGGGATGGCCAGATCACAATCCCTTCTCCTCCTTTCTCCTCTCAGGATTTTGGGCATGGATGCACATACCAGGGGTCTTTCAACTCAAACTGCAATTGGCCATGAGGGAATCTAACTGCCTTACACTCCACCCACCTGGTGGCCCAGCTTGGCTTATCTTTCTAATCTCCCTGCTACTTTATATTTGAAGTATACTTCAAATATAATATACGTGAACAACACATGGTTAAAGCTTGCTTTTGTGCATCCTATAGTCACTGTCTCTTAATGACGTGTTTATTCTACTTACACTTAATGTAATTCTTGATAAGGTTGCGTTTAAGCATCTATCTTATTTGGTTTTATTTTCCCATTCATTTTTTGTTTCTATGTTTCTCCAGATCTTCTTACTTTTATGTAGCTCATGTGTTATTTTCAGTATTTTATTTTACCTTCTCTAATCACATTTTAGCCATATCTCTTTGTGTTTTTTTTGCAGAGGTTGCTCTAGATTTTAATAAGTATTTTTAAGTTACCAAAGTCTGTTTTCAAATAATATTCAACTTTATGAACAGTGAGAAGAACCTTACAACTGTATACTTTCATTGCCCTCTTCCACCCTTTGTGTTCTTCCTAGCTTGTGTTTTTTCTTTACATATGCTATAAATGCTACAGTTCATCTCTAAATTTTTTAAAACATCAATTACTGTGCCAGCCAGTGGTGGCATGTTGTCACTGGATCCCACATGGCTGACTGTGGTTCAAGTCCCAGAACTGGCAGCTTGTAAGACACACTGGGCATGTGTGTGTGCATACCCAAAATCCTGAGAGGAGAATGCAGGAGAAGGGATTGTGGCATGGCCATTCCCCATGGAGGTGACTTCTCACTTTCTGTCTCTCTGGTGAGTGCATGCACCCTCTAGCAAAATCAAATAAGTCAATTACTTTAAAAATCTGTAAAAGATTATGGAAAGTTTTCGTTAATCATTTGTTTACATTTTATAGCATTCTCCACTCCTTCCTGTATGTACTGGGTTTCATCTGGCATCATTTCCCTTCAGCCTGAGAAACTTGTAATACAAGTCCACTGGAGACAGATTCTCTCAGCTATTGTCTGGCTGAGATGTTTTTATTTTGCCCTGATTTCTAAAGGATATTCTCCCTAGATAAAGAAGTCTAGAGTAGGTTTCTTTCTTCTTTTTTTCCCCAGCATTTTATCTTCTATTTTTATCTATTTTCCATTGTTTCTGTGAAAAGTGGGCTGTGACAGTCTGTATTTAGTGAGTCTTTTTTTTTTTCTAACTCCTTTTTCTATATTTTTTCCCAGTTTTTGATTATATGCCCAGATATTTTTCCTTGTGTTTTGCTCAACTTTCTGGATTTATTAGTTGATGTCTTTCATCAGTTTTTAGAACATCGTGATTCTCTTTTCATATATTTATTGTTCATTCTCCTTTCTCCTTCTGGGACTTGAATTACACATATACTATTTGACATACACGTAGATCGTTTGATGTTTTTCCACAGATTGTAGATACTCTGTTCTGTTTCGTTTTTCCTACACTATTTTTTCTCAGTTTGGATCTACTTCCGGTTTCCAAGTTCTTTGATCCCTTTTCCTGCTAGGTTCAGTTTGCTGTTAAGCCTGTCTAATGAATTCTTCCTTTCTGACCTGAAATTTAACCTGGGCCCTATAATTTCAGCGGGCCCATGAATTCCCTAAAGACTACACACAATGTGAACATATTCGCCTTTTTCTTGGAAGCAACTTCATAACATTCATCAATTATCAAAGATATCCATGACCATAATATGATAAAGAAGCTCTGCGATGGAGTGGCCATGCTTACGTGGAATGTGAGTCTTTGTAGGTATCTTAATGGAGTAGTGACTTAATATGTTTGTTTAGAGTTGATATGAAGAAAACATTATATGCATCTTATACGTAATTTATAGAAGCCAGATAGTATCTTATGAGGAAAATGAAAACACTTAAAACTTAAATGAAATAAATCTTTCATTCCTAATAAACAAGATTACATCATGCATTTTTTGGTTCTAGAATCTCTGATGGTAGGTGATACTGCCAAGGTCATGTGACCATCAGGTGGGTGGTCTTGGAATTAGCAGCCACCCCTAGTCCTACTATAAATTTGGTATGTGTTTATCACAGGTAAAATAGAGTTAGTCTAGAACTGGAACAGACAAAGATTGTTTTAAAACTTTTTTTCTAGAAAACTATCTCTTTTTTTTTAATTGCCAGAGGGTACACGGGTTCACCAGAGACAGAGACATGAAGAGAGAGAGAGAGAGAGAGTAGGAAGCACCCGCCGTGGAGCGTGATTGTACAGTAATTCCTTCCCCATTTCTCCATTCTGCCAGGACTCTGGGCACTCACACACATGCCTAGTGTGTTTTTCAAGCCTTCACAGCCGAGACTCTGATCAAGGTTGGCCATGTGGGCTCCAGCTCTCTCAACCGTTAGGCCACAGGGCCACTCTTTTCTTTTAACAAAAGGGAGAGAATGCAGGGATGGGAGAGACAAAGAGGTATTTTTTACTTTTGACAGGGTCTCCACATGTCATGATCACACTGCCCTAGCCTCCCAGTTAGGGAAGTGCATGCCACTACATCCAGCATGTTTTTAAAAAAATATTATTTAATTTTATTTATGATTATGATTATGATTAAATTTTCTATAGGGTGCCTGCACTCACCAGAGAGAGAGAGAGAGAGAGAGAGAAAGAAAGTGAGAAAGCAAGCTGCCAGGTCTGGGATTTGAACTCATAGTTATAGATGTGACTTTGCTTTTTATTTATCTATGTTTCCTAGTACATGATAAACTTAAAAAAAAGAATTATTTTACTTCATTTTATTTATTGTCCTGAATAAAAGTGAAAAATGAAAGTGAGAAAGCAAGCCCAGTGCCTTAATGGTCATGCCACCTGTTGTCTGCCCACAATTATTATTTTTTTTTTGAGAGATTTTTTTTCCATAGGGAGCATGTGCTTGCTAAAGAGACAGAAAGAGAAAGACAGAAAGTGAGAAATCACCCCCAGGGGGATGGCCACACCACAATCTCTTCTCCTCCACTCTCTTCTCGGGAGTTTGGACATGCATGCGTCCACACCCACTGTGTTTTAAGCTGCCGGGTCCGGGACTTGAGCCACTGTTGATTATGTGGAAGTCCAACAATATAACCATTATGCCATCTACTGGTCCCTGGCCCCACTATTAGCATTAGTTTTAGTATTAGTCGTTTTATTTATAAACTCAGTGTTAGTTAATAAAGTAGTCTTTTTCACCAGACTGTGAGCTCTTTGATTTTTGTTTATCTATGTTTCCCTAGTACATGGTAGATGTTTTTTTTAAAAAAGAATTATTTTATTTAATTTTATTCATTGTCATTATTTTATTTTATTTTATTTTATTTTATTTTATTTTATTTTATTTTATTTTTTAAATTGACCAGAGAGAGACAGAGAGAGAGAAAGAAAGTGAGAAAGCAAGCTGCCAGGTCTGGGACTTGAACTGCATTCAGCCATGTGGCAGTCCGGCCACCTTAACCACCATGCCACCTACCGGCCCTCCTGATAGACTTTTAAAAATGTTTGTTGAATAAAGAATGAATAGGGGCTGGTAGGCAGCGTAGTGCATAGGGGTGCTATCAACTATGGTTCAAGTCCCAGACCTGGTGGCGTTCTTTCTTTCTCTCTCTCTCTCGCTCTGTCTCTCTCTGGTAAAATTAAAATAAATAAATAAAATAAAATTAAGTAAAATCATTCTTAAAAAGTAATGAATAAATTAATGAACCCATATTAAATAGTTGATATCTAATTTTGATAGGCATCTTATCTACCACCCTCCTCTACCATGCAAACTAGTTCTTCTTTGTGTCTGACTAAAGCCATAGTCTTGATTTTGTCTTTCTCTCTCAGTGTGCACTCACTGGAGAGAGGCAGTGTGAAGTGGGGGAAGGGTGAGAAGGCACCCCCATGGCACACGGTCCCCACGGCACACGCTCTCGCTGCAGTCTCTTCTCTGTGTTCCCTCCCTTTGGGATTTTGGGCATACACACACGTGTGTCCAGCATGTTTTTCAAGCCACCACATCCAGGATTCAAACACGCAGTCGGCCATGTGGGAACCAGCCACCTTAACCACCAGGCCATGCACCGGCCCTTGTCCTCCTCTCAAGAGTGCAAAACTAGAAACTAACTGGGACCGTCACCGTCGGGAGAAGGCTATGGTTCCCTCCAACCGTCCACAGATGAAAATCCACTTACAAGAAAGTGGAAATTGCACGTTGCCAATGAACATGTTTTACTGAATTCTATAGTTTCCGTTTTTTTCACCTTATGTTTTGAACTTGCAAATGACTGATCTAGGCTAATGCCAGTGACCGTCGGAATTCAGTTTTCTCTTCACTCCCCGGAGTGGTGTCGTGCCAGGTCCGTTTCCTCGTGTGGAACGCAGCAATGTGCATAGATGAACATTTGGGATGTTTTCTTCACTTTCTTCACACAGCCCAGGTTTAGAGCCCTGCTTTATTTTACATTATTTAGTTTACAGTTAAGATATTTACAGTGTTTTTATAGTATTTGCACTATTCAAATATTTGCAGTACTCACGGGACCGATGTGACTACCAATAGGAATAGCAGTTTGACGTGTATGATGTGTGCTTTTCTGTCCCTTCTCTGCCTTCCCCACGGTCTCAGCCCAGAGGCAGTCCGCAGGAAGTCGGGGGTGGTCATTAGGACTGTACAGAGGAATGCAAAAAGAAAACAAAGGGTTAATGTTCAGCTTGCGACATTTAAAATGAAATTTCACACAAAGGCAGTAATCTTGCAAGACAAGCTTCTTCAAGAGAGAGGATTTTTCAAATTCCTTTATCTTCCCTTAGCCGATGTGGATCCAGGCCTGCAGAAAAGGCCCTGGAGTTTAGGAAGAGGAAGGTGGTAGTGGGGGGAAGCCTGCTCTTTGGTCTTGAGTATCTCAGGGAAGGACAGAGCCAGAGGCAGGGAGGTAATGGGTCATGGCCCCTTCTTCCATGCAGCATGGTCATCAGATTCAAAGTGGCAGAGGAAGGCCTGGCTGCGGTGGCCCAGTGCTGGGGCTGCACTGTCCTGGCCCCACCTGGGAGGCCCTAGGATCAGATTCCAGGTGGCTCTGAACATGCCAGCTGTGTCTGGGATCGTGGAGGTCTGCAAGGTTCAGGGTAGGGATGGATCATGGCATGACGAGGCCCCCTCTGGGGGTGCTTGCCTCTCTCACTCTCTCATGAAGGAAATGAATAAACGAACACCAGAACATGGTGGAGGGGTTTGGAGGCGGATAAAGGGCATCCCTTTAACTTTCCTTAGCTACCTTCAGTCCTGGATGGCTTGAGAGGGATGGAGGGGTTCTTCCTTGTGCAGGCCCTAAGAGAGGACAGGGCAAATATCTGAGCTGGGAACCAGTGGGCCCGCAGCGGAGGCTGAACACGTGAAGAGCACTCAGAGCTGAGACGGGACCAGAGTGCAGAAACGCAGAGGATCGCCATCCTCCACGAGGCCGGGTGGCGCCGGGCGCTCGGCGAGCTCACAGCAGGCTGACGGACCCCAGGTACGAACGACGACACAGACGGCAGACCTCCCCCAGCATGCTGTGAGGCCAGGCCACGGCCAGCGGGGTGTGGTCATTGTGCAGGGGTCAGAGGAAAGACCAGGACACCGTGGTCTCCGAGGAAGCTCCCCCATGGCTGCAAGGCCACAGCAAGCCACAGCTTTTCCTCTCCTGGACAGCAGCAAAGGAAGGCACTGGGGAAATCCGAAATGGACTCTTTTTATCTACAGAGATGAACATTCGTGAAAAGACACTAAGTTATTGCCTTGGGCAAAGCGTTCTGCATTAAACCTTAGGGTTTATCGCTCATGCCCCAGACGCTAGGGGCTTGTAAGGAGCTCCAAATCAGTTACCGAGAGAAGCAAGCATTTCCTCTGTCCCTGTGAGCTGCTCTACGAATGAAATTCACTGTGTATAGTAATATTTTCAAGGTTTTATGGTATATTTGTGTCCTAAGCAAATAAGAAAACACTAAAAATAAATAAACCGCACTCCTTTTTGTTACTTACTTTTTCTTATTGCCAGAGGGCGTGTGTGCCTGCTGGAATGAGAGAAAAAGACAGTGTCTCCCAATGGAACACGGTCACACCACGATCCCGTCTCTGCTGTCTCTCCTTCCATCATGATCCTGGCCACACACGCACGCACATGTGCCTGGAGTGTTTTCCAAGCCACTGAAGCCAGGATTTGAACCACCCTTAGCCACATGGGGTCCAGTTTCCAACGCACAGCACTTTATCACTGTGCCGTGGGCCAGCCCACCGCATTCATTCTTAACATGGCTTACAGAATACAGGGCTCTTAGACATGAGGCCATATGCAGTAATTATAGCAGGTGTTACCGATGTCTTGTTTTAAGGACTTCAAACTGGACGCTGTGAAGACAAGGACTAGCTTTTCACCCTAAAGAACAGATCATTCGCTTTGGGAAGAGAACAGTTTTTTCCATAGAGGTCACAAATAATTTCTCTTGAACAATCAAAACAAGACCAAACCTTCTTTAATTTAGCAAGTTTCAATCACTTTGTTAAGTTCTTAATGGGTGAGGGCAAGATTAAATAGGACCCTAGAGACAGGTGTGACGGTTGGGTATCTGGGGTCCCAGCCACTCGGAAAACTGAGGCAGTCTCAAGGCCAACCTAGACAGCACAGGGACGACCCTACCTCTAAAACATCAAACAGTTCTGGACATACCACTGATGACTATGTGTGATTCTTTTCCAACCAAGAAAATGTATATGTCTTCATAGAAAATTAGTAATATCTTTTTGATATATTTTAAAAGAAAAAAAGACCCTTTGGAGTAAAATTTACCTTAACTTTACCACGTTTTCTGGGCAGGTAGGGTTTCACACATCCCTAATCCTTTCTGGAAGTGGCAGTTGAATGCTTCAGTCACTTGCTGCGTGACTCTGTAATGAGGCATTCGAAGTAGGTGCGTCGACATTGCTCTTGGATAAGGTAAGTTATTTACAACCTCTTTTTGCTAACCACGGTTTATTCCTCCACCTTCAGCAGAATTCATGACTTATTGAGGACTGCCAATATCAAGTTTTCCGTGAGACGTCATGCTAGACGGGAGTAAGTTTAGGACAAATTTTTATCCTGTCAAATTTTACTATGCCAGACAACTAAGGAACTAGACGACTCTACATTTTCTCTTACAAAACTGGTAAGAAGTGTCACAGCAGAATTCCAAGTCTATAAGATATGTAGCTATTGTTATGCTGACTGATAACATTATGACCAAAGCCACGAGAGCTGCCATTTCGGATAGTCAGAGAAGTTTCTAGAACATGCATTATATAAATAAAGTGTAAACAGATCTTTTCTTTGTGGAAAATTCCACTGGGAGGGCGACTTACATACAGTTGCCACCCGTTTCCAAAACTCCGAGTTGAGTCTTCCTGAAGGAGGCTACTTTAAACGATCGAGTATTTGTGTCAGTCGGGATGTCTACCCCAGCAGCTGAGCTCTCCAAACGAGGGTAAGCAATACCTAGTGCTATTTTCAAAACTGCATTCCGAAATGAATATCCAGGTTCCATATCTGATGGAGCTAAACACGGTGAGGGTTTCATACTGTCCCTGTCCCGAATGGGCCTTTTGCTACAGTTTGACAAGAACTCTTCCTGTTGAAGCAGCAACTGAAGAGAGAGAATGTGTCTGCAAGGCAGAACAATGGAGTCAAAAGACGACCAGTTCTGAGGTGTCAGAGTTCAAACCCTCGCTGGACTGCTTATTAAGCATGTGGATTTAGGCAAGCTACTGAATCCTACCGAGCTTTGGTTTCCTCCTGAACAAGGTGAGGAAACACATACGCGCTTTACTTAACGGGGAGGTATTTACCATGAACAGGAGAGTCTTTTTCTTCTCCTGGAGCCTAGAGCCCCCGGCCCCAGGATACAGAGAAAGGCAGAGAGAGGCTCTGTGTGGGCATGCACATTTACAGCTTCCGGGGACATTACAGCTGAATGTGAAATTTGTTGCTATATAATCTTTTCATCCAAGGGACTCAGATACATTTTTCCCCCATAACTTTTTACTTTAGGCTATTTAATTTTTTTTTTTTAATTTGCTATAGGGCATGTGCACTCATTGGAGAGAGAGAGAGAGAGAGAGAGACAGAGAGAAAGAGAGAAAGAGCCAGGTCTGGGCCTTGAACTGCGGTCAACCATGTGGGAGTCTAGTGCTCTAACCATCATGCCATCTGCTTGCCCCTTACTGTAGGCTTTTAATGTTGGAACAGCATAGCATATTAGCTTAGAGAGTGGGCTTCTGAGTCGGCCTGCCAGTCAGTACTAAAATAAGAATAATGGCAATAATTGTCACCAGTTATTCAGTGCTCTCCGTGTGAGAGCTTTAAGTGTTTTGCAAAAATAATTCATTTACCTCTTCAATATCCTTGTGAAATGGGTACTCTAATTATTCTCCTTTGGCAGATAGGTAAACTCAGGCAAAAAGTGGTTAGACAATACGCACAAAATCACATGGCTAGTAAGTGCAAGTGCTAGGATTTGAACCAATGTGATTCTAGCTCCTGGATCTGTTTTTAGCTAGCTCAGGGCCTCCACTCGATATGTGACATGTACAGTCACAAGAGTCCTGTACTTCGGGACCAGCCGGTAGCATAGTGGTTGCGTTGCTGGGCTCCCACGTGGTCAACCACGGTTTGAGTACTGGACCTGGTGGCTTCAAGCTCACACCAGGAGCATGTGCATGTGTGCCCAGGATCCAAAGAGGAGAATGGAGAAGAGGGATTGTGGTGTGGCCATCCCCCTGGGGGGTGATTTCTCACTTTCTGTCTCTCTGTCTCTCCAGCAAGTGTACTCACCCTATAGCAAAAATCTTTCTCTCTAACAAATAAATAAATAAATAAATAAAAGAGTCCTGTACTTATGAGGGCTCTGCTTCTAGTTTAACACTTTAAAAAATTACTTTATTTAACTTTTATTTATGTAATTATTTTAATTTGACCAGAAAGAGACACAGAGAGAAAGAGAGAGAAAGTGAGACTTGAACCATGGTTGGCCATGTGGGAGTACAGTGCCCTTAACCACTACACCACATGCCGGCCCCTCTAGTTTAACTCTGCAGTTGCCATCTTAAATGGGTATGTTTTTTTGAACACAGGGCCCTGCATTTCCATTTTGCACTGGGCTCTTCCTGTAGCTGGTTCCCACTGTGCTATGCTATCAGAGCCCAAGGAAACCAGCACTTTTAAAAGGCCAGTAGATGGTTATGTTGCTGGACCGCTGCATGGCCTGCCGCAGTTTGAGTCCTTGACCTGGTGACTTGAAAATCGTGCTGGGCGCATGTGCATGTGTGCCCAAGATCCCAGGAGAAGAAGAGAGGAGAGGGGACTGTAGCGTGGCCAACCACCGGAGGGTTATTTCTCACTTTTTCTCTCACTGCCTCTGTCTCTCTCCAGCTAGTGCACGTGCCTTCAGGTAAATATTTTTTTTAAAAATGTCAGAACATAGATGTTATCAGTTCACAAAGCAGTTTAGAAATTATTTTCCTTATTTAGTCAAATATTTTCTAATCTGTAATGCTCCAAGAACAACGATGGGCATGGCCACCCAGGGATATCTACATCTGTGCAAGCCTCAGGCCAAAGTGGTACGCTTTACAATTTACCAGAACCTCTCATTTGATCTCCGCACAGCCTTACATTAAAGAGAGTTCCATATTCTCATTTTATGGTTGAGGAATTTGCAGCTTAAGGGATTTGCCCAAGGTCACGCTGCTGCTAGAAGTAGAAGACGAGATTGCAGGAGGTTCGACTCAGGGCAAGGCCCTTCCCACCACTCTGCCTGGGTTTCAATTCTTGAAATGTCAGAGTTAATGTGACTTTACGAACACGAAAATTATGAAGCAGTTGGATTTGCTCCAAATATGTTGTACTTATCCTCATGATCAAGATTTAGACTTTACTTTTAACCTAGTAACTAAGTCAAAACCTAAGCGGTTGTAAATGTTTCCAATGATTGGAATCGAAGCATGGACAGAAGGAAAACCGCAACCATAGTTTATTGAGTAAAATGCATTGAACAGGTTTGTTTTCTTTCTTAAGAGAATTACTATTGAATCTTATTTATTCTTATTATTTTTGAATTTGACCAGAGAGAAACAGAGGGAGAGAGTGAGGGAAAGTGAGAAACAATCCTTCGGGTCCAGGACTTGAAGTGTGGCTGGCCATGTGGGACTCCAGCACCTTAACCACCACGCCACCTGCTGACCCTTTTTGTTGTTATAGGATGTGTGTGTTCACCAGACAGACAGAGGGAGAAAGCAAGAAATCACCCTCTGAGGATGGTCACGATGCACTCCCTTCTCCTCTATCCTCCTCTCAGAATCTGGGCACTCGCACACACGTGCCAGCATGAGTTTCAAGCTTCCAGGTCCAGGACTTGAACCATTGTCAGCCACATGGGAGTCCAGTGACCTAGCTGCTACACCATGTGCTGGTCCCCTATTGTTTTCTTAATAGAACAAACTCTTATGACATCTGAAAGGATGGGTTTGCAGAGACTGGTTTGGGAGTGTGGCTTGAGAAATAATTAAATAGGAATCAAGTGATGATACAGGAATTGCATGCCAATCATTACCTGGGTGGCTGCTGGTAGGGGTCCAGTGACTTTGGAGCAGGAGCATGAGATTCTCAGAGCGTCCCCCCAGCGGGTTCAGGGCAAGCTGTATGAGACTGGAGTCTAGGAGTTTGGTTTGAACCTGTGCTGGCAGGATCAAATGTGAGCAATGGGGTGAGGAGTGAAGTTGCTGTTTCTTTTTTTTTCTTTTTGGACAGGTTTTCGCTATAGGGTGCGTACGCTCGCCAGACAGACAGAGAGAGACATAGAGACAGAAAGCGAGAAATCACCCCCCAGGGGGGATGGTCACGCCGCAATCCCTTCTCCTCCATTCTCCTCTCAGGATCTTGGGCACGCACGCACACGCACCCGGCGTGAGTTTTAAGCCACTGGGTCCGGGACGCGAACCACGGTCGACTACGTGGGAGTCCAGCGACATAGCCATTACGCTAACTGCTGGTTCCCAGAAGCTGCTGTTTCTTATGCAAACTCAGGGACCTTGTGTCCCCACTCCAGGGACGCAGAGAGTGGCAGGCAGACATTGTGGAGACAGGCACACTCTGAGGTCTCTGGGTGTAAGTAAAACGTGAAGCCTATCGCAGTATAATCAATCTTACTGTTTCAGTCAGAGACATTCTCCCCACTAAACCTTTACTTTGGATTTTTATTTTTATTTATTTATTTTTGAGAGAGATTTTTGCTATAGGGTGCATATGCTTGTCGGACAGAGAGACAGAAAGTGAGAAATCACTCCCTGGGGGGTGAGGGTTGGCCACACCGCAATCCCTTCTCCATTCTCCTCTCGGGATCTTGGCACGCATGCACATGTACCTGACGTGAGTTTTAAGCTGCCTGGCCCAGGACTCAAACCGTGGTCGACTACGTGGGAGTCCAGCAATGGTCCCTACTTTGGGTTTTTATTGTTGGGAAGAGTATGGGATGGTAGCGGAAAGTGTGGACCACCGAGTCAGTGCACACAGCTTGGAAGGCTGGTACCGGTGTGTGAGCTGAAGTAATGACAACCGCAGTGGCAGCTCAATCTCGGCATTTCAGGAGCTCCAGCGATAAAGCTTGTTCCTCGGGGCTATCAGTCTAACGTGCCCTCATCGCCTCGCGCTCTCCCAGCCCACACGGCTCCCAACCTCCTCCAGGGCTCTGCCTTCTCTCCCTGCAGCTGCTAGAGTACGGAAGAGAGGATGTCGGAGGCGGCGGAGCAGGGGGGAGGCCAGTTCTGGGGCCTCGTGCCTCGCTCCTCGCAGGGCTCACGAGGTGCACGGAGCCTGCTTGAGCCCGCAGTTTCCAGGAGGGAGCCACCTCTGGGTGTGACGCCTCGCTGTGGCAGGCAGCACGAGTCTACGATGGATACTGCACTGCTTCCATGGCCACCTGGACGACGGAGCGACTCCGTGGCCCCGGAGAAGCATCTCCTTCTCTCTGATCCCCAACTGGCCATCTGCAAGGTGAGAGCCCACAGTCTGACCTGCGACCTGTCTGCTTAGATGCGATTGGAGCTCGAGGGCACGCTGTCAGTGAGCGCTGACCAGCCCGGTTTGTCTGGGAGTTCTCTCCCTGCACGTGACGCTGGGGCCACCGCATTGTGGCAGCGGCACGCCAGGTCCATCCACCAGGTGAGTCAGCCTCACTGGGCACTGCCCGTGCTTCCTCTGCGCTCGGTCCCATCGCGGGGTCTGTCTGGAAATCGCTTACTGCATCATTCCCCGATTCCTGTGCAGTCTGCTTGTGTCGCAACTACAGTACCGACCATTGTTTGAACCCTCTATTGAGCCGTTTTAATTTTTTCTTATTTGAAAGAATTTTAGATTGACAAAAGTTTCGATAGTACAAAAAATTCTCATATATCCTTTACTCAGAATCTCTCAAGGTTAACACTTAGCGATGCTTGCTTTATCTCTCGGTGTCTATCTTCATTATTATTTTTTTCCTGAGCTGTCGGGGTGAGTTGAAGACATGAAACCCCAGTACTCTGCAAATCCTTAGTTGTGCATTTTCTAAAAATGAGAACTTTCTTTTTCTTTTAAAAGATTTATTCATTTATTATCATTGTTTTTCAGTTTGGCCAGAGAGAGACAGAGTGAGAGAGAGAGAAAAAGTGAGAAAGCAAACTGCTAAGTCTGGGACTTGAACTGTGGTTGGCCATGTGGGAATCCAGCGCCTTTAACCCCCATGCCACCTGCCAGACCCCAACATGAGAACATTCTTATACAACTACAGTACAATGATCAAAATGGGAAAACATACATTGATATAACACTTGATGCTTCTGATACAGATTGCTCTCTAATGCACTGTCACTGCTTTATTGTCCCTTGATAGCTCTTTTTCTGGACATGCTTTCGTCACTATTTCTTATTCATCTATAAAAATTATTTTTATAGTAAGATAATTAATCTTTTCCATATTTTAAAAAGAAGTGTTCTGGGCCAACCTGGTAGCACAGTGATTACGACGTCCAGATCTGACATGGCCAGCTATGGTTTGAATCCCAGACCCAGCGACTTGAAAAATGCATCAGGCTTGCGTGAATGTCTGTCTGAAATCCTAACAGCAGGAGAACTGCAGGAAAGGGCACTGTGGCATGACCATACCCCCCAGAAGGTAAATTCTCCTTCTCTTTCTCTCTCATCCTCTCTGGCAAGCATGTGCAAACATGTGCCCTCTGGCCAAAACAAATCTATCTTGTCATTTGACTTGTGACTTTGGGTATTTTTTGGGTGCGAGTGTGTGCAAAATAGAAAGATTGTTTAATTGGCTGGAGGGCATATGTGCTGCCAGAGAGAGCGAGACTAAGTGAAAAGGCTCCCTCTGGGGTGATGGCCACACTGCAATGCCCTCTCCTTCATTCTCTCGAGATTTTTTTTTTTTTTTTTTTGGAGAGGTTTTTTTCGCTATAGGGCACGTGCGCTCGCCAGACAGACAGAGAGAGACATAGAGACAGAAAGCGAGAAATCACCCCCCAGGGGGGATGGTCACGCCGCAATCCCTTCTCCTCCATTCTCCTCTCGGGATCTTGGGCACGCACGCACACGCGCCCGGCGTGAGTTGTAAGCCACCGGGTCCGAGACGCGAACCGCGGTCGACTACGTGGGAGTCCAGCAACATAGCCATTACGCTAACTGCTGATTCCCCATTCTCTCGAGATTTTGGGCACCCATGCACACATGCCCAGTGTGGTTTTCAAGCGCTGAGGGTGAAACTTGTACTACCTAGTTGGCTATGTGGGGTCCAGCCATCTAAATTACCACACCACCAGTCAGCCCTAGAAATGTCTTTGTTTTTTACTATTGTTTAATATATTAGTTATAACTAGTAACCCCATCTTTTCCTTGATAATTTAAAATACTACATGCAGTATTTTAATGGTAATTCGACACACATCTTGTTGGTATTTTAAACCTCTTAAATCAGACTATGTCTTAAAATTGGTAACATCTGGGGCCAATAGGTGGTGTGGTGGTTAAGGCATTGGACTCCCACATGTCTGATTGTGGTTGGAGTCCTGGACTTGGTGGTCTGCTTTCTCACTTTCTCTCTCTCTGTCTCTTTCTGTGTCTCTCTGGTGAGTGTATGTACCCAGAAGCAAACTGAAAATAAATAAATAAATAAATAAATAAATAAAATTAAATAAATAATTCTAAAAAAATTGGTGACATTTTGTAATTGCTGTCAGTCAGGTGACATAGCTGTCATTGCTGGTACATGCACAGTTGGCCATCTGTGAGCTGGCTCCCTACGCACAGCACCCAACCACTGTGCTACCAACACACAACAGCATTTTCTCGTATTCCCAAATGAATTACCGACAAATCAGGAATATATAGCTGCATAGTACTTCAACTTGTATTCAGTTGATTTCAACTTATATTCAGTTGCTATTATGATCATTCCAAGGATATGGAGTGACTTAAGTCCTGGCAGAAAGGAATGGAATGCCATCTCATCAACTCTCCAATTTCTAACTTTCAGAATTCTTTGGGCAGACGGTCTGGGAAAAGGCTTCTGTGTGGTTGCCCCTGCCCTGCTGTGGGTGCAGCCCTGCACCAGGCAGCCTGACCTCGACCTAGAGTAAGCCCCCGGGCCAGCGCCGGGTGTTGAACTTGCAGTAACAGGTGTGAACATTCTAGCAGCCGTTTGATGGTCATGTATGATACTGCAAACAGGCCCTCTGCTGAAAGGAGTGGTTCCCACGACTCCGGGCGGCGTCACCGTCGTTTAACGCGTTTTGTCCTTTGTTTCCTGGTTCTCAAGCCCGGCACTGTGTGAGGTGCTAGGGGCACAGAAATGAACAAAGCTGCCATGGCCTTTGTCCACAAGGAGTGACGGCCCAATTGGGGAGACAAGGTTAAATTGGTCATGCTTGGGGCCAGCAACTGGCGTGGTGGTTAAAGTGGTAGACTCCCACATGGCCAACTGTGGTTCGAGTCCCGGATCTGGTAGCTTGCATTCTCACTCTCCCCCACCTTCCATCTCTCTCTGGTGAACATGCTCAATAGCAAAATTGAAAAATTGAAAATATTAATACTAAGTAAGAATAAATAAATAAGTCTTATTGAAAGATTAAAAAATAAAGAGTTCTTTGGGCAGTATGTGATGTACAATTCATATTCTCATATATTAATCCAATATGTATATATGTAATATGAACGTTCCATGTAGCGAGATGCATGGGTTTGAAGGATAAAATCATTTGTTTATCCTTCCTGGAAACCAGCACATAATATTAGTAGATAAATGCTTAAGTGCAAGTTGTAACTTTCATGACTCATTGCAACTGCCATATATGCATCTCTGTGTATCTGTTACTTTCCATGCATCATCTCACTTAATTATCACTATTATGCAGATAAGGAAAGTGAGGCTCAGAAAGGTGAAATTACAAGCCTGAAAGCAAGCTTTAACTTGGTGGCAGAGCGAGTGCTCAAAAAGAGCTGCATGTAATTCCCCAAACTGGTTTCACTGCATAAGGCTGCCTTAAAATATACACCCTACTGTAACAGAAAAGCATTCTTTGATTACAGCAATCATTTCAGATATCCCTGTCTGAGTATAGAATTTCTGAGGCTGTGTGTACACTCTCAAGAGGCACAGATGTTCTTATTATACAGGCAGGTACTTGTTGGTCATTGAGAACCGAGACAATTCATCATGAACTATCAGTTGTGAGGAATTCTATTTTCAGCAGGCTTGACAGCAGCATGAATACGAGAGAAACTCATACTTCTGCAGGCTTATTGGACACTTTCTTTTTTTCTGTAATTGTTTATTTGACTTTGCTTATTTAAATTTGACCTTAGAGGGACAGAGTGAGACAGAGGGAAAATGAGAGAGCAAGGCACCAGGTCCGGGACTTGAACTGCGGTCGACCATGTGGGAGTCCAGCTCCCTTAATTGCCAGGCCAGCTGCTGGCCCCCTTATTGGGAACTTTCAATAGAGTGTTGTTAAAAATTACAGGTACACATTTCATCTCTCTCACATGCCAGAGGAGAGAGCACTTTTGTTTGCTTTCTTAGAGCTCTCACCAAACCAGAGGCGATCTGAGATTGAGACCGGACGTGCGCCAGGTAACACTAATCTGTCCATCAATCAGTGTGGAGTGGGAGCCGGAGCCTGAGCCACCGGGACACAGACTCCTAGACTCGTGCAGGCCTCCCCGTGCTCTGAGGCAGGTGCCAGGGCTCTGTTGCCGCAGGAGCGGGTGGAGCCTGTGGATGCGAAGTGTGTCATGTTCAGGGAGAAGTTGTGCGGGAAGTTTCCGCTTGGCTTGTGTCATAATAGAGTCATTTGCTTTGCCCAGACAAGTTGGTTTACTTAGTGGTTTATTGACTTACCCTGGCCAAACGCGTTGATCCAACCTGATCTGAGCCCAGCAGAAGTAGGCCATGCAGTTTACTCGTGACAGATAAGAAATAAAGCTTGTCTAAAGTCGGGGGGCTTAACTCATCACATAAGGAATTTGCTTTACCTCTACACACCTTGTATCAGAAATTTCACTTACTCGCGCACTTTCGCAGATTTGAAATGAAGAAAGGAATAGCATTCCGTTATTATTCCCATTACAGGTGATGTAAACAGGCCCTCTGAAGGCCATCTCAGGTGAGAGATAACCACATGTCCAAATCACACATTTATCAAGTGCCTCACATGTGCAAGCCGCTGTAGTTTTTAAAAAAGAAAAAAGGGGGGGGGGGGACATTTCCTGGGTTGGGTCAGTATGTGGGGTGTTTGGTTTTCTTTCCATGATGCTCTGTGTCAAAGGACCTATATCTACGGTGCTTTTTTTCCTTTCTTTAAATAGTTATTTAACTTAATTTATTGTTATTGTTATTTTTAAATTTGCTACGGACCACTCATGCTCACCAGAGAGAATGAGTGAGAGGGAAAGTGAGAAAGCAAGCCACTGGGTCTGGGACTCGAATCGCAGTGGGCCATGTGGGAGTCTAGCGCCTTAATCACACACTGCCTGCTGGCTCCCATGGTGCTTTTCTAAGACTGAGTGAGGTCAAACCATACTCCCAAGTGACTACCTCTGTCAAAGTACCTTCTATTCGAGAGACTCATACATGACAAGCAAGTTTCTCTCTGAAACCGCAGAATAGAAAAGCCCAGAACGGGGCTGCCTCCTGCCAAGCCTGCACCCAGTGTAGACAGCTGGTCCGGGTCCCCACACCCGAAGCCAGAGCAGGGCGAAGGTCTGAAGCTCCAGCATAAAAATGTTGAGACCCCTCAGTGCAGGCAAAGGGATAGCTCCTGTGTGTGAGGGGTGGCCAGCGAGGGACTCGGCTGGGCCATCTGAGTGGAGGATGGCCAGGCCCTGCGGAAGAAGCAGAGGTAGCAGAGCTTTGAATCGGACCTTGCTTCTGCCCCGCCCGGCATGGGGGTGGGGAGGGGGGCGCAGAGGCCAGGCCAGCTGGTGTCTCGGGATAATCCAGGGAGCCTGAAGCCTGCTGGGTGAGGAAAACGGGTGCTGGCCAGGGGACCTGATCGAGCAGGCGCCGCACCCCTCCCTCTCCTACACGGGACCTGCACTGACTGACTAAGAAGAGTGTCTTTCCAGAGCAGCGTCTCGCTCAGACTTTAAGAGCAAACCCTCGGTTAGGGAGTTCCCAGTGTGTGGCGGGAAGCAGGGCAGTGGCCTGTGCCTCTGTGGGCCCTGGGGCTCTCCGCCAGGAAGCTCCTCGATTACATCAAAGGGACCGAGAGGAAGACAAAGTAGATCCTGGGCTTTGGCACTTTCTTACCCACAGAGATAAATGGAGAAAACAGCACGGATTGGCACAGGCCGCCTGGATTCTGCCAGCAGTCATCCGGAGTCATCCGGACTCGGACTCGGACTCAGAATGCAAGTCTCAGGCCCCTGACTGAGCCAGCTGGGCGGCTCAGAGTTGAAAATCAAACTGGGAGGCTGGGACAGGAGGGTGGCTCTCTGCCGAGACCCTGTCAACACTACTCATCTAGTGTTTTCTATACGTTATTTCTTTTAAAAAATATTTATTTAATTTTATTTATTAATTCATTTACTTTAATTTGACCAGAGAGAGACACAGAAAGAGAGGGAAAGTGAGAAAGCAAGCCACCAGGTCCAGGACTTGAACCATGGCTGGCCATGTGGGAATGTCCAGCGCCTTAAACATCATGCCACCTGCTGGTCTCTCTATACATTATTTCTACTTGTTTTTTTTTTGAATGAGAGAACGAGAGAGGAAAAGTGAGAAACCTACATAGGCACTTTTCTTGCCAGTGTCTCACCACATTGCATAAACTAGGCATAGAAATGTTGAGTTGTCAGAGGTCATGTGTGTTTCTGTTTTTCTGTGCAAAAATGTATCAGATGAGTCAATATTTGCGGAAGTAATGTCAAACCTGTGAAATTAAGGTACTTTCCATACTTTTATTGTATCAATAGATCATTAAGAATACATCAAGTCATATTGTTTGATGCTTTCCCCTAATAGTAACATTATATCTTTCTATATCTACATCCATATATTAATATATATGAGTTGAAAGGCACGTTTCCCATCACTCTCCTTTAAAAAATTTTTTTTAAGAATCATTATTTTTTCACATGAGTTTTGCCAGAGAAAGACAAATGGCTGTGCCATTTCATCCAGTTACGTGTCAAGGGACTCTGGTTTCCGCTTTCTCGTTATTGTGAGTAGTGCTCACATTCGTGCTTAAGGGGTACACCTCGGAGTGGAATTGCTGCATCCTGCACCCCCACTGACCTTCCGGAGGGCTGCCGGACTGTCTCCCACATGGCCACAGCTCTGCCTCGCGTCGGCAATGAGTAAGGTTCCCGTTTCTTCCTGTCCTCGTCAACCATGACTGTTTCATCATTATCGTAGCGATCCTAGCGGTGTGAAGTGGCATGTCTGTAGTCTTGCCCGTCACTCTTCACTCCTCAAACACTGGCTTTTCTCTTTTGTGTTGTAGGAGAACGGGAGCATATTTTTCTACTGTCCTAATACCGCTTGGATGAGCAATCTGATTTGGTACCTGCATGTTTCACGACGCTGCTTTGGACCCCACAGGTATCTTGTAGTCATGTGTCACTCAACTATAGGGACATGAGCAACGTGGCTTTAGGAGTCTCGTCGTGTGACTGTCGGAGTGTGTACACCTTCGCTATATGGTACAACCATCATACTCTTACGGGACCATTGTTGTATGCGTGTTCCACCATTGACCAAAACGCTCTTATACAGCATGACTCATCATGGTGTTTACAATAAGTTCCTTAAGTTTCTGATAATGCTCCATAACCCACCCCACCGAGGGTCTATGTAGTAACTGTCTAACAAGGGAAATGCAGGAACAGATAATCTCCTGAGGGCCTATACATACTTCTTGTCTTATCTGACGATGTAACGTTTTGCAGCATCTGGATCTATTTTGACGTGTGATTCTTCTCCTGTAAAGGATATATAAAATGAGTGATGACGGGTGTGTTTCAAAGGTTTAGCACTTTACTGAGTTTAATGGATGACTAGAGTACAGTAGGAAGAGACTAGACTACCATTTCAGAGGCAAGAGCTTATAGAAACCATCCTCTTCCACTTCTGACTTGGAGTGTTGACAGTTCTTTGAAAACAAACAAAAAGCTGTTTTTCCAAGTACCAGAACTAAATGTTGTATCTGAAGCAATGAAACAAGGAGACAGGTACCTATGGGGTGATGCGCACGTTGCCACAGAGGCTGAAAGCGGTTTCTTGATGGAGTAGGTATGGCTGGGATGTGTGGGGAGGCTGGGGTAACTGCGTATGCAAACAATGCTGAGAAAACGCTCCTGGGAGTCTCCTCTGTTAAGTCCTCTGAGAAGTCATGGCAGGTTATGAAAATTAGTGTCTCGTCGTCATCACGTTCATTGGAAGCAGAGGAAGCAGTCCAGGTGCTACAGCTGTTGTTGGACTGGGGCGAGTGTCTGGAGAAAGAAAACAAACATGGGGCTGCTGGTGGCCAGCGGCTGGGCAGCTAGATCCCACGTGGCCGACTGCACAGTTCTAGTCCTGGACACACCAGACGTGTGTGCGCGCATGCCCAAAATACTGAGAGCAGAGTGGAGAAGAGATTGTGGGATTGTGGTGTGCCTATCCCCCCCCCAGGGGGTGATTTTTCACTTTCTATTTCTATCCAGCAAGTGTACAACCCCTACAGCAAAACTTAAAAAAAAAAAGGAAAAGAAATATGATTCAGGTTTTGAAAAGCTGAGGTCCTGGGAACTAAGTTTAGGAAAATTCCTTTTTCAAGACTTTAGTAAATAAGCATTGATTTCTAAAAATGTTTCTAATTACTGACTTTCATGAATCTAGAGGGAGTAATATTGAAACAATTACATCTGTATCGGTTGTCTTTTTTTTCTTTTTCTTTTTCCCATGGTTAAGTCTTATCTAATCAAAAGAGGGGGGGCAATGGTGGAGGGGCAGATGTTGCCCAAACTGTTATTTGTCCAACATTCACAAAACCAGGTCCCAGGAACCTACTTTATCCACAAGGAATATAGATGATCAATTCAGATATTCATGGATCTGAAAAGGTGTGACAGGTGGTGGCTCCTTCCCTGCTTTAGTGCTCGAAGACACCTCGGACGTTATGCAGGGCAGATGTTCTATGACACGCCTGTCACAGCCTTGCAGTTACTGCCCTATTCTAGACAGGCGGATTCGTTAGTGTCCCTTTGTTCCTAAATTCACAAGGAGGAAAGACTGTGCACCATACGTGTCTACAACAGAGGCTCCAGAGAAAGTTTTATTAAACGCACTGTGTCTCCCTTCTAGGCAGACCGAGGCCACTGGATTCATTGATTCATCTCTCATTGTGCACAATCACCACTTAGTCCCCTTCGCGATGATGAGAATTGTTTTTCTTCCTGAGGGTGGCATACTCTTCACAGAGAAGGAAAGAGCGAAAGCACCCCCGGTGGGGCATGGTCATGCCACAGTCCCCTCCCCTCCATTCTCCTTTGGGGATTTTGGACACATACACACGCTCAGCACCTTTGTCAAGCCACAGTCCTGGGACTCAAACCGTGCTCCACCATGGGGGGATCCAGCCATCTTAACCATTAAGTCACAGGCTGGGGCTGGATGAAGTCAATTTTTTTTTTTTTTTTTAAGAATTATTCGTTTAATTTTATTTATTATAATTATTCTTCAATCTGACCAGAGAAAGACAGAGAGAGAGAGGGATACTGAGAAAGCAAGTTCTGGTCCAGGACTCCAACGGCCTTCCACCATATGGGAGTCCAGTGTCTCTACCACCATGCCACCTGCTGAGTGAGGGAATCTTTAACAAACATCCTCCAAAGCTTCTGAGGGGTCCAGCATTGAGCTAAAAAAAATACTAGGGCCAGTGGGGGAGGCACAAAGTCTAACCAGATAGGCAAGGCCAGCCTAAAACATTTAGAAGGCGCCCCGTATCCTGGGCGCACCGCAGTCGTTGCCGCGTCCTCTCTATCTCAGAGCCATGGTGGGAGGAGGGCATTGAACTAAGACAGGTCTCCCGCCCATTCCGACCATTTAAAGCTCGCCCAGCAGATGGTGACGTGGCTGGACGCTTCCGTGGCCCGCAGCGTTTCGAGTCCTGGACCCGGTGGCTTAAAACTCAAGGTCCCGAGAAGAGAACGGAGAAGGGATTGCAACGTCGGCGAGGCTATCCCCTAAGGGAGAGGTGATTTCTCACTTTCCGTCTCTGTCTCTCCAGCGAGCGCACACACCCTATAGCAAGAATCTCTCTTAAGAAAAATAAAATAAAGCTCGGATCAGCGCCAGGCCCAACGTTACAACTCCAGGCTCCGGAGCCAGCAGGTGGCGTGGGGTTGAAGGGCCGGACTCCCACATGGCCGACTGCGGTTCCAGTCCTGGACCCGGCGGCTTGCGCGCGCGCGCGCTCTCTCTCTCTCTCTCTCTTTCTCTGGCACGTGCCCTACAACAAATTAGAAAAAAAAGATAATAAATAAAAAACAAACCAAACCTCCCAGCTTCACCCTGTCAACAAAAGCCTGTCTCTCTCTCTCCTTATCTCAAAAAACAGAAAAACAAAAACAAAAGCAAAACACTCCCGACTGCTGTCTCCGCCTGGATCCTGAAAAGACTTCTTCCCACGTTCTCAGAGGCTGGAGGCGCCGCTCCTCCCCACTCGCCTGGCGGCGCATCCCACGGGGCGGACTCCAGGGTGAACTACAACTCCCAAGGTGCACCGCGCGCGAACGGGCTCCACGCTCAGGGACGGCCTGGGTGCCCCAGAGGTGCCTTGAGAAAAAAAAAACAAAAACCAAACCCCACAAAAGTCATTCATTTTTTGCCAGCTTTCTACCCTCACACACATCTCACTCCCAGATAGGAGAATTAGCGGCGTATACTGCGATCCAGTACAGCCGATCTGTGTTCAGGCACAGCAGAGGGCAGGCGCGACGGCGCGAGGTCCCCGACACACTGGGGGCGGAGCCAGCGGCGGCGAGGCAGGCGCGCAGGCCGGAAGTGCGCTAGAGGCGGAGGCAGAGGCCTGGAGGCTGCAGGCGCGCGCTTCCGGCTAGTGCGTCGACGTCGGCCCGCTGCAAAGGGCGCCTCCGCTGCCTTTTCTCCCGGGACCGTGAAGTCCGCGGCCCGCACCGTGCTCACTCTATTCGCTCCGAGGCCTTCAGACTCCGCTGGTCGGCACAGGCCGTGACGACATGAGCAGCAAAGAAGGTGGCGCCCCCCACACGGGGCGTTATTTACCCGGGGTGGGGGGGGTCCTCCAGCTTTTTGTGCCATCTTGCGTCTCAGTCTGAGGGGCCTCCTGTAGCTCGGGGGCTCGGCTCCGGATTAGCCTCTCTTCCCTGCATCACCTGGTTGGGTCCTTGCCCCACCGGCCCCGCTTGTGGAGACCTGCACGGGTGGGGAGAGGCCGGGCCCCTGGGCGGACGTCAGCCCGCGGAGCAGCCTCAGGCGAGGCCCTGGGGGGTCCGGGCCCGGGGAGGGAAGGGGCTTGCTCGCGCTCTGTGCCGGCTCCTGGTGGTGGCAGTTGCTCATCTCGCTTTTCTTCGTCTCTGTGAAAGGCTCAGGAGGGTTCAGGAAAAGGAAGCACGACAATTTCCCGCATAACCAAAGAAGAGAGGGGAAGGATGTGAATTCATCGTCACCCGTGATGCTGGCCTTCAAATGTAAGTTCTCGTGTTGACTCGTAAGTTGGCGCAGGGGAAGACTGTAGCTAATTTATTAGCCACGTTGCACGCAGGAAGTTAAGATGCGAGAACGTTAAGCTTCGTTTTCCTGGAGGTTTTGTGATGCCGGTAGGTCTGCCCTGAAAGCGTGGGTTCCAAAGTCTTTTACTCTTAAAAACTTTTTATGTATTTCTATGGGACTCGTGTGCTTGCTGGAGAGAGACAGAAAGGGAAGGTGAGAAAGCACCCCCAGGGGAGTTAGCACACAGCAGTCACCTCTCCTCCGGACTTTGGGCATGGGCACATAACCAGTGTGTTTTTCTTTTATTTTTTTTTAAGAAGAATTATTTATTTAATTTAACTTACTAATTTTAGTTTTTTAATTTGACCAGAGAGAGAGAAAGAGAGAAGAAAAGTGAGAAGGCAAACTGCCAGGTCCAGAACTCGAACTGCAGTTGCCCATGTGGGAGTTCAGAGCCCTAACCACAACACCTGCTGGCTCTCCCCATCATGTTTTTCAGTCCACAGTGTCCCAGACTTCAGCGGTGCAATCCGCCACGTGGGATCCAGCCACTTTAATCTCTAGCCCCAAAGGTCTTGACTTTCATGTTTTAAGGTAAACATTAACACTAGTAAACAGGTAAACATTAATACTAATGGGTACATATATAATATGATAAATGTTACGTACTTGAAAGTTATTGGGTACTTAATATCTCCTCACCTATTATATACTAAAGTATGTATATGTTTATATTTGGTGTGTAATAGTTTTGTATTCTCAACCAGACTTGATGACAGGGACTGCATCTTTATTTTGACAGTACAGAATAGGAGCTCCTATCTATTAGTAAATCTTACATGTGTATACATAGGCAGTCTTCGCCAAGGTCTGATTCTCTGAGTAGGTCATTAAGTGAATGAATAAGCTTAAAGGCAGATGTCTTGTGTGTTGTGGTGCCCTGGAGTGTGAATTTTTGGTAGTTAACACATCACACTCAAGCAGTGTAATTCTGCCCATACAAAAAGCATACATTAGATAGGTATCAGAAAGTGACAGGACACACCACAACACAATAATATCATTTTTATTTAATCTCAGTGCACAATAAAATACAATTTTTTTTTTAAAGAATTATTTTATTGGGACCAGCAGTTAGTGTAATGGCTATGTCGCTGAACTCCCATGTAGTTGACTGCAGTTTGAGTCCCTGACTTAGTGGCATAAACTCACGCCGGGTGCGTGTGCGCGCGCGTGCCCAAGATCCCGAGAGGAGAAGAGAACAGATTGCGGCATGGCCATCCCCCCTGGGGATGATGTCTCACTTTCTATCTCTCTGTTTCTCTCTCTTTCTGGCCAGCGCACGTGTCCTATAGCAAAAACCTCTCAAACATTTTCTTTTCTTCCCTCTCCTCTCCTCTCCTCTCCTCTCCTCTCCTCTCCTCTCCTCTCCTCTCTTCTCTTCTCTTCTCTTCTCACCAGAGAGGGACAGAGAGAGAGAGAAAGTGAGGAAGCAAGCCTCCAGGTCCGGGACTCGAACCGTGGTCTGCCATGTGGGAGTCCAGCATCCTTAACCACCATGGCACCTACTGGCCCCGGTACAAATTTATAAACAAAATATGATGTCTTATGTGATTGTGGGTGCTCTGTGTAGTGAATGCTAACGAGCTGTGGGAATGAAACAGTTTGAGGGGATTACTGAGATGCCCACAGACTGAGACAGGGATTCTCTTTGCTGGACGTGTGCTTGTAAATCTGGTTGTCAGGCAGGCAGTTCATTAAACAAGAGAGGCTGCACACAAATACTCATTGGCCCCCTCTTCTCTTCATATTTCCTAATTTGTCAGATTGTTCCTCATTTTGAAACAAAACAGAGGGGATGGCCATGCGGCAAATCCCTTCTCCTCCATTCTCCTCTGGGGATCTTGGGCACGCCCGCACACCCGCCCGGCGTGAGTTTAAGCCGCCGGATCTGGGACTCGAGCTGCAGTTAACTATATGGGAGCCCAGCGACATAGCCATTACGCTAACTGCTGGTCCCTGATACGGCTTTCAATGAGGAAACTTCAGAACACTTGTAGAGGGCTGATCCCTCCCCCTTAGTGCAGTGGTTAAGCACTGCATTGGGATCCCAGATCCACATGGCTCACTGTTTGAACCCTGGCCCCAACAGCTTGAAAAACAGTCTCGGTGCATGTGCATGTGTGCTTTCGTTCATGCTCAAACTCCTATTAGGAAAGAAATGGGGGGGAAGAAAGGTTGCAACATGACTGCATCCTTTCGGAGGAGTGCTTTCTTGTGTTCTGGCTAGTGCATATGCTTGCTGGCAGTTAATAGAAAAAAAATTGGTAGGGAACCAGCAGTTAGCGTAATGGCTATGTCGCTGGACTCCCACATAGTCGACCGCGAATTCGCGTCCCGGACCCGGTGGCTTAAAACTCATGTGGGGCGCGTGTGCGTGCATGCCCAAGATCCCGAGAGGAGAATGGAGGAGAAGGGATTGCGGCGTGACCATCCCCCCTGGGGGGTGATTTCTCCCTTTCTGTCTCTATGTCTTTCTCTGTCTGTCTGGCGAGTGCACGCGCCCTATAGCAAAAACCTCTCCAAAAAAAATAATTGGTAGAGAACGAATTTAAACATGAGTTAATTTTGGTGCCAAAAGAAGGTTGAAATTCATGCATAGTTTTTTTTTCGTAATATACATTTCCATGAACTTTTGAAGATCTCTGGTACTGACTGAAAGTACTGGGTGAAGAACATGCCCTTAAACAGAGCTTTTTTTAAAGAAATTATTTAATTCCATTTGTTGTTATTATTTTTAAAGAATTATTTAACTTTGTTTATTTTTAATTTGACCAGAGAGGGACAGAGTGAGTGAGAGAGAAAGTAAGAAAGCAAGCCACCAGGTCTGGGGCTAGAACTGCTGTCAGCCACGTGGGAATCCAGTGCCCTTAGCCACCACATCACCTGCTGGCCTTATTATTGTTATTTTTAAATTTGACTAGAAAGAGAAAGGGAAAGTGAGAAAATAAGTACCAGGTTCAGAACTCCAACCATGGTTGACCATGTGGGAGTCTAGCGTCTCAACTGCCGTGCCACCTGCTGGCCCCAAACAGAGCCTCTAGATCCAAGCTGTTTTGCTCTTTCATGTTTCTGCTTGTCTTTGGGCACATCGTTCTTATAGCTTGGAACTACTACTAATTTGGTGCCCCCTTACTGATCTGTTAAGCTATGGCTTTCTTTGAGACCTAGGGTAAGTGGCTTAGGAAACTTTCTGGGATTTCTTTCAAGCAAACTTGGTGATAAACTATATTAATTCATTATTCATTCATTTGATCATGAAATATTTATTAAGCATCTATGTTCTAGCATGTGTTAGTGAGCACAAAAAAAGTGGTTCTTGCTTTCCTGAATCCTTTACATGATTACATTTTATTTAGTTGTTTACTTTTATCTCATACTAGATTAAGCTTGAGACAGGAATTGCATCATTTTAAAAAGAATTATTTATTTACTTTTGTTTATTATTATTAAAATTTTTTGTAGAGCACTCATGCTCGAGAGAGAGAGAGAGAGAGCGCGCGCGAGCGAGCAAGTGAGAGCGCGCGAGCGCGCGCCACTAGGTCTGGGACTCAAACCTTGGTTGGCCAGTGTGGGGTCCAGTGCCACAGCCAACATGCCATCTGCTAGCCCCAGAATTGTATCTTTTCTGACTTTGTTTTCATAGTATCTGACTCACAATAGTCTTTAATATGTTCATAGTAAATAATAAGTAAATAATAAATAATGTCGATTATTTGAAATAGTAGACAGAATCCTGTTATCTTAACAGTAAAAGACTGGGCATATTTTGGCTTGTGTCAGCTCCTATTTTGGGTAGTAATTTTAGTTCCCATTTTTTTGATTCCTGAGGAATACCTCTGTTGGTGTTCTCATAGGCCAGGCAAATTGCTGGGCCTTTGGAGTGAAAATGCTTCTGAAACAAAGTAATGAAGAATTAAGAGAGTTAAGTGGTTTATGGGTATTTTAATGACTGGCTTGAAAATTTGGAAAGTTTACACGTCACATGTTTACTGAGTATTTAAATGTTCTCACTACAAAAAAAAAGTAACTGAAATAATGGATATGTTAATTAGTTTGATAATAGTGGTAATCATTTCACAATGTGTTTCAAAACATCAGATTGTGTGCTTTATACATATAATTTTTGTCATTTATACCTTACTAAAGCTGTGTTAAACATAAGATTAAAAAAAGTTACGTGACAATGGCTATAAACATAAGGATTACAGAAAAAAGTTACGAATTTAAAAAAATGGAGATATTTGTGTTGTATGTAGGTAGTAAGACTTTATGTAACTGAGGGAGATAATTAAAAGTGGTATTTTAGAGGGCCAGAAGGGGTGTGGAGGTCCCACAGGGCCAGCTCTGTAGTGTGAGTCCTGGACCTGGCAGCTTGAAAATCACACCGGGGGCGTATGCATGCCTGCCTAAAGTCTCGAGAGGACACTGAAGAGGGATTGTGGTGTGGCCATACCCCTTGGGGTAATTTCTCACTTTATCTCTCTCTGGTGAGCACGTGTGCCCTGTAGCAAAAACTAAAAATACATACATGTATATATTTTTTAGGGCCTAACTGTGCTGGCTTGTGCTGCTATGGTGTTGTCTTCTACAGGGTAGGACCACGTAGGAGGCCCGGTCCCACTTCTGGGCTAATCTGACTGCTTGGCCCAGTGATGTGAGCCTTAGTTGCAGCAGCTCGGAAGATGTAGGCCGGAGGGTCATGGCAGTAAGTCAGTAATAATAATTTTTGTAAATAGTTATTTATCATCATTTTGTAGTAACAAAATGATGATGTTATCTCGTGTTTACTAGGTCAGAATATTTTTCAATATATCCATTGCCAGCAGTAAAATCCAGTTAAGGCTTACCTGTATTTAAAAAAGGAACATTTACTATTAGAGCCTTTTTTCCTGAACCATTATTTATTTGTATGTATATATATATATATATATATATACACACACACACACACACACACACACATATATATACATATATATATATATATAAAATATACATATCTAATATATTCCCTAAGAAAAAATTGTTTTATGTAACTACACTGCACCAAAGAATTGCTGGAGATTTAACATTGATCTAATTCTTAATTCTGCTGTGCATATTTTGACCATTTCCTATAATGTCCTTTCCAATCCATTATCTAGGGTAGCATGCTGATTTTTTGTCATGTCTCTAGTTTTCTGTAATCCACAGCAGTTTCCCAGCCTTTGTCTTTTATGCAGATGATAAACACTGGCCTTCTTGAGTGGTTGTTCCTCAACTTGGGTTTGTTTATTTCCTCATGACAGTCAGATGATGCCGTCCTGGCTAGAACAGTACAAAGGTGATGATATGTCCTCTCAGATATTGCAAGGGACCAATTTAAGTGAGGGCTCATCAGGAGTCCAGTTTGAACTGTCATACAGAACCATGACAGAGCCATAAGAACTAATGTAATCACTTGGGGGGAATTGGGGGATGGCCACTCCACAATCTCTTCTCCATTCTCTTGGGATTTTAGGCATGTCATGCACACGTACCCAGTGTGCTTTTCAAGGCTCAGGGTCCAGGACTCAAATCTTGAAGTCGACCATGTGGGATCCAGCCTCTCAACCATCATGCCACCTGCACCCTCTTAAATATACTTTACAAATGTCATTCTGATAGCTGTGAAAGGCAAGAATGGTTGAAGGCAGAGACCAAGCAAGAGGCTTTTCATATGCAGATACAGTGATAATTTAGATTAGGATTATAGCAATGAAGATGATAAGACAGATTCCACAGTGCTTTAAAATTGATTTATATTATTAACATTTATGGGTAATATGTGTTCTATTTATATTTTACTAATTTCAACAGCATTAACATGCATTTGAAAACTAATAGCAGCTAAACAATAAGACACATTTACTTGCTCCATGTTAGAAGGAGTGCATAGGGGCACATGGATTTGTAGTTCCTTATCAAAACCTTCGTCGTTCCCAGGAAATTGCACATCACTGGTGGGGAATGGGGTCTATCTCAGACTACAGCGTATACTCTTATCCAGTACATTGTCCTGCCAGTGACTTCGGCCAGCAGCTTGTTTAAGAAATGATTTCTGAACATCTACTGCCAGGCACTGTTCTCCACCTAAAGATATAGTGGGGAAGAAAACTCCCTGCCTTAATGCATTTTATGTTCTATTGGGGAATATGGTTAATGAACAAGTAAATATACAAATAAGTAAACTATGATTTAAGCTAAGTACTCGGAAAGAAGCAATCAGTGAAGTGGTGGGAGCGGTGTAGAGGAGGGAAGAGGGTGATATTTAAGCAGTCTGAGTAGAATGTACCTGAATGGTGAAAGTCTGAATCTTGAGGCGATCAGAGGGCATGGTGTTCTGAAGAGAGGCAGTAGTGAAAATAGAGACATCGAGAACGGAACACACTGAGAGAATCCTGACCAGTGAGAACATCGTGAGGTGACTCATGAGCTAGGGTAGGACATGAGGACAGATCGTAGAGGCATGAATTTCCTGTTAAAACATTTTGGATTCTGCACACTGGTTTTCCTGTAGACAGTCTAGTGTGACTGGAGATTCTCAGTGGTTGTACCGTGGTATTAAATTTTACGTACGCACATGTGCATGTTATTTAATAAAATGGAATGGCTTTGTGTTCAGAAGAGGTGAGCAGTTATCCTTCAGTTGAATTTATCTACTACATCCTTTTGTTCTAAGTATATTCACATTACCCTAGATTGAGTCTTTTAAGCAGTAATAAAAACTGTTAAGAGTTTTTAAGGGAAAAATTTAGAGACTGAAGCTTCTTTTTCTTTTTTTAAAAGAATTATTTATTCAGGACCAGCAGTTGGCATAATGGCTATGTCACTGGACTCCCATGTAGTTGACCGTGGTTCAAGTCCTTGACCTGGTGGCTTAAACTCACGCCAGGCGCATGTGCATGTGTACCCAAGATCCCAAGAGGAGAATGGAGAAGGGATTGTGGCATGGCCATCCTCCCTGGGGAGTGATTTCTTGCTTTCTGTCTCTGTTTCTCTTTCTCACAAGCACACACGCCCTATAGCAAAAACCTCTCCCCCCCCAGAAAAAAGAATTATTTATTCAACTTTATTTATTATTATTATTTTTTAATTTGACTAGAGAGAGAGAGAGGCAAAGTGAAAAAGCAAGTTGCGAGGTCCGGGACTCAAACTGCAGTCAGCCATGTGGCAGTCCAGCACCTTAATCACTACATCACCTGCCAGCCCCGAGACTGAAGCTTCTGATAGTGATGTGATGAAAGCTCTTGGTTATTAAAAAAAAAAAAAAATTAAACCACTCTTTAGCAGCCTGAAGTTAGATGACTTTCTTTCTTTCTTTTTTTTTTTTTTTCTTTTTTTGGAGAGGTTTTTGCTATAGGGCGCATGTGCTCGCCAGACAGAGGAAGACAGACAGAAAGCAAGAAAACACCCCCTGGGGGGATGGCCACGCCGCAATCCCTTCTCCTCCATTCTCCTCTCGGGATCTTGGGCACGCACGCACACGCACCCGGCGTGAGTTTAAGCCGCCGGGTCTGGGACTCGAACCGCAGTCGACTACATGGGAGTCCAGCGACATAGCCATTACGCTAACTGCTGGTCCCAAATTAGATGACTTTCTGTAAATAAAACTAATTAGGTAAAATCTTTCTGTCCTAATATTTGAGACTTAAGCAAGTTGAGCAGATTAAAATAAACTTGGCATAAAATATGAGCAGATTGGCAGTTGCATCTCATAGATGTTAAGTATTCCATTGAGTAGTTTCTTGAGGATTAATTGCTAGTACAGGATCAGGAGAAAACAGTAACTTAGGAATCCCGGTAGTGACACCAAAGGAGAAGAATATTTGAAAATTTTCTTCAAGACAAGACATGTTAGAAATAGAAATGTCTTGTTCTGTAATCAGAAAGGAAAAGGAAGAATGAAAGTTGGGGGAGTTCCTTTCTTACGAGTATGTGATTGTATGTTATGGGCAGCCTGTGTCCACTGTAACAGCTCGAGAGGTTGACAGTTACTTTCCACATGGAAGTGCTGAATCATCGAAGATAATATATTACCTAACTGGACACCATAGGTTGCATTTAGCCTTTCCTTGTTTTTAGCTGACCTTTTCCTAGCCTCACGGCTTAGGTTTTGGTATTTCCTACGTACCATTTTCAGGTGGACTCTGGTGCAACTTTCTTTTGGTTGCAAAAGTAGTTTATGATCTAGTCTCCTAGTTATAACAAAGCCAATTCACATTGTGGTTGTGAATTTTCAGTCTTTTTTCCCATTTACTATATTCTTAAAAATAGTATTTTTCAACTGTGTTAGGATTGTGTATGTAATATTACTACATGATTAAATTTGAGATTATGTGTAATCTAAAATGGTAGTTACTCAGTATTTATTTCAATGGTGTTCAGAATTTTGTAACTTTAGAAAAAAGATGTAATTTACATACTGTGACATTCGTTACAAGAAATGCATTGTTGGGCCAGCTGGTGGCATGGTAGTTAAGGCGACTGGATCCCACATGGCCAGCTGTGGTGTGAGTCTCAGATACGGCTGCTTGAAGAGTACACTGGGTGCATAGGCATGAGTGTCCAGAATCCTGAGAGGAGAATGGAGAAGGATTATGGTTTGGCCATCTCTCCGGGGGGGGGGGGGGGGTGGGGGTGGGGCTTCCCGGGGGGGCTTCCCCCACCATCTCCCTCTCTCCTGCTCCTCTCTCCAGTGAGTGCCCGTGCCCTATAGCAATTAAAAAAAAAAGGACTGCACATTCATTTTACTGTACTATTGCTACTTTACTACATCTTGGAGATTTTTTTTTTAAAGAGATTTTTGCTATAGGGTGTGTGTGCTCGCTGGAGACAGAGAGACGGAAAGTGAGAAATCACCCCTTGGGGAGATAGCCACACTACAGTCCCTTCTCCATTCTCCTCTTGGGATTTTGGGCTGTCCTGCATGCACACACACCCAGCCTGAGTTTCAAGCTGGTGGGTCTGGGACTGAAACTGTGGTCGACCATGTGGAAGTCCAGTGCCTTAATCACTGTGTCAAAAAAATCTCCAAGGATTCAGAAATTTCCATGTTTCTGGGCGTTGCTGGTCTTTACAGAAAAGTACTAGAGGATACCTAGTTTTAAAGGTTTGGACATCTGGGAATATTATAAAGCAAGCTTACCTGTAGAGAGACTTACTGCTGTTAGTGACGTGGGCCTGGGTGTCTGGCAGTTGAACACGCTGAGACAGTAGGCGCTGGAACGTGTTTACAGTGTTCAGTGAGAGTGTGTTGTTGCCACCACGGCCTGCCTGTGCTGTGCCTTGGGTGGGGGAGGCCCCCGCGGCTGCCGTCCACATTCCTGTGTGGCACGCGTTTTGCGTCTGGCAGGCTTGGGTGTAGAGTGTGCTGCTTACGGGCATGGTACTGTGTTCTAGCATTTCAGCAGGAGCTTGATGCAAGGCACGACAAGTACGAGAGACTTGTGAAACTTAGTCGGGATATAACTGTTGAAAGTAAAAGGACGATTTTTCTCCTTCATAGGATTACAAGGTGAGTAGTCATCTTTAAAATTCGTTATAATTTGATATAGTTTATATATTTCTTATGCTTTATATCTTAGTGGACAGTAGCTATGAAAATACTCTTTGACTATGAACATTAAGATTAGAGGATGCAAGCAACAGGTACATTTTAAGAATAATTTTGCGTGTGTGTGTGTGTGTGTGTGTGTGTGTGTATGTATGTATGTATGTATGTATATGTACACACACACGTAGTCAAGGTCTTGTCTCGTGATCCTTGTGTCTCCGCCGCCCAGCTGGGACTGCACGTGATCCACTATGCATGACTCTTTTAAAATTATTATTATATAAACAATTTTTTTTTTATTTTTTCTTTCATGAGAGAGACAGACAGATAGGAACTCTTGACGGGGTCTCACCATACTGTGATTTTCCCCCTGCCTCTCAGCCTGCCAGGACCACAGATGTGCACAGGTTTTCCCAGCATGTTCAAATTGACCTGGGATTTGACAAGCACATGTTTCAGTTTATACAGTACATACAAAAATAAGATTGCTTGCATATCACTTTGCTTGTGTATAAGAACTTCACAAAGTTATACTTCCTTTTCTGTTTCCTCTGTGCTAACCTGGCCTTTTATGCTACTGTTGAGTTAATGTTACTTGTATATTTATTGTAATCCCCAGTACATTATTGTTTTTACTTTAAAGAGTATGATTTTTAAAATGAGAAAAAAATTTATATTTATCTGCAGTTAACCATTTCTGGTGTTCGTTTCTTTGTGTATAGATCCACATTTCCACCTGGTGTCATTTTCCTTTTGAATGCCCTTCAGTATTTTCTATAGTGTCGATCTGCTGGTGCCAGATCAGCCCTTTCTGGCTCTCTGTAAAGAATGTACAGAATTGTTGGGCTGGGTTGTTCTGCCAGCTCACTTTGGGTGGTTCTTTTTCCAGCTTTGGGTGGTTTCTTGGAGTGATCTGTAGTCAGCTGAAGACTTTTCTGTAGCTCTGAAGGTGCCTTTGAGCAGCTTTCTCATTACTACCCTACTGAGAATTTTAGCTAACTTGACCCCCGCAAAAGTCCTGCCTTCTCCTTTTCTTCTCTGGCAGACTCTGGGGATTCTTGTAGGTTTCTTTTTCCTGCACATTCACTTGGAAACTCTAGGCGCTGGAGTGGGGCAAGCTTTGGGTATGTTTCCCCCTCAGCTCTTGCTGGGATTACTTTGGTCCAGTGTCTGAAACATTTTTTTGTTTATGTATTTATTTTTAATTGTTTATGGTAGGAGGATAAATTCAGTCTGTTACTTATGACTGAAGGCCTTTGTCTATAGATGTCTTTTTTTTGAACAAAATTTTTATGATGATGTTATAAATATAATTTTTAGTACTATTTTTAATTAATAGTATGTTACTGTTTTATTATTAACTATTAGCATAATCGTAGTATGACGTTAGAAATAACCAAATACGTACAGGTATGTAGTTGGGTCTACGTTGGTATGCAGATTATATCAGTTTTCACTATCAAAGCATCTGGATGATGGACTGAAAGTTCCCAGTGTCTTGATTCTAGTGCTCCTGATATGGAAGAAATACTGACTGAATCAGAAATTAAGTTGGATGGTGTCAGGCAAAAGATACTCCAGGTAGCCCAGGAGCTCTCAGGAGAAGACATGCATCAGTTCCATAGAGCCATCACCATGGGTAAGTCTAGGTTTGCTTCGGTCGTATAATGTTTAAGATATAATGTGCTATGTGATTTATGTGTGAGTTGAATGAATTTCAGTTGATTTCATGAAATAATACTGGCTTCTAAAAACAGACTTTTTTGTTTTGTTTTGCTAGAAGGGGCATTTGCTTGCCAGAGAAAGAGAGGGAGAAAGAAAGTATCCCCCAGTGGGGTGTGGTCATTCACAGTCTCTTCTCCATTCCTCTATCCTGGCAGGATTTTGGGCATGCATGCATATGTACCAGGTGCATTTTTCAAGTTGCCAGAGCTGTAGCTTGAACTGTGGTTCTCTATGTGGGATCTGGCTTGCTGGCTGGCTTCCCTCCCTCCTCTCTTTTAGTTTCTTTCTCTTTCGTTTTGTTTTAGTTTGACAGATGATCTGTGTGCTCACTGGAGGGAGATGGGGGAGAGAGAGGAAGCAAGAAAGCATCCCCACATGAGGCGTGGTCATGCCACAGTTCCCTTTCTTTCACTTTTCCTTCCTTTTGCCATCCTAGGCATGCACACACACTGATTGGCAGACCCTGGGTCTAGGGCTTGAACTGTACATTTGTCCATATGTGATCCAGCTAACATAACCACTAGGCTATGGGCTGGCCTAGGAGCTGGCTTTCTGTACACAGCTTTTAACCACTGCTGTGAGGCTTCTCCCCCTCCCAAAATGGGACTTTTGAGTAATCACTTAAAGGCAGTCTGAACATGTTCATTTAGCTTTATTTTTCTAATAGTGTTGTAATAGTCGTTAATTTTTTTGCTATAGGGTACATGCGCTCGACAGAAAGACAGAGACAAAGAGACAGAAAGTGAGAAATCACCCCCCCCCCCCCGCCCCCAGCAATCCCTTCTACCCTATTCTCCTCTTGGGATCTTGGGCACACGCACGCACGCACACGCCCGGCGTGAGTTTAAGCCACCGGGTCTGGGACTCGAACTGTGGTCAACTACATGGGAATCCAGCGACATAGCCATTATGCTAACTGCTGGTCCCTGAAAGATTTCTTTAAGGTGACACACAAAAAAAGTGTTAACCATCCCCCCGGGGGGGGTGATTTCTCGCTTTCTGTCTCTATGTCTGTCTCTGTCTGTCTGGCGAGCGCACGCTCCCTATAGCGAAAAAAAACCTTCCCCCCCCCCAAAAAAAAAGCGTTAACTATCATAGAAGCTGTTTAATGAAATTGAATTTTATTAAAATAAAATTCTATTTATCAAAGACATCAAGAAAATGTAAAGGTGGACCAGGTGATGATGTGGTGAGGGTGGCTGGATATCACATGGCTAGCGCATGGGTCAAGTCCCTCGCTTCGAGACTTGAGAAACATGCGGGCACATTTATGTCCGTGCCCAAAATCCCAAAAGGAGGGAGAAATGGAAGGGAACGGAGAGAAGAGATCTCGGCATGACCATCCCTCATGGCCCCAGGGGTGGGAGAGAGGGTTCTTTTTCACTTTCCCTGTCTGTCTCTCTTCTCTGTCTTTTTCTGTCTCTCTCTGGTAAGTATATGTGCACTCTGGCAAATGAAAAGAAATTGAAGTTTTCTTTTTAAATCCATATGTTGGTTAAAGAATTACTGCAAATCACCAAAAAGATAAATAATTTTAAAAATCACAAAAAATCTGAACAGAGGCCTTAAAAAGAGAGACTATATAAATGGCTAGTAAGCAAAAAGGTGGTTAGCATCATTACTCAAGAAATGCAAAGTAAAACCGTAGTCAGATACCATTCGCCCACCATCCTGGTCAAATTAGAGATAGCACTTTAAAAAGCTACCTGGCAGAGTCTACTGTAGATCGACTTGTGCATGTTTTGTAAACTAGTAGCTCCACTTCAAGACCCATACCCAAAATTCTTAAGTCATCAAAAAGCACGTTCCAGAAAGCTCAGGGTGTCTGTGGTCATCTTGCCCCCAGACTAACAAAGGACCCACACGCCCGTCAGCGGGTGAGTAGATAGGCTGAGCTCTGGTTGCTCAGTAGTGCTGCATAGCAGTAGGCGATGGCAGGGTGCCCAGTGACGGAGTGGCACAGACATGTTGGTAGTACATAGGCAGCATTCTTCTGGGGACATACAAGTGAGGACAGTGGTTACCTGGAGTGGAGGTGGGGGACAGTAGTTACCGACTAGTGGCACGAAGTGGTAGAAATGCTTTCTCTTTTGACCTAGGTGAAGTTACATTGATGAACACACGTAAAAATTCACAGAAGCTGGACTAGCGGATGGTGTAATGGTTATGTTGGTGGACTCCCACGTAGTCAACCACAGTTTGAGTCTTGGACCTGGTGGCTTAACCCTCACGCCGGGTGCGTGTGCATGCCTGCCCAAAATCCTGAAAGGAGAAGGGATTGTGGTGTGGCCATTCCGGGGTGGGGGGTGTAATTTATCACTTTCTGTCTTTCTGTCTTTGTCTTTCCAAGAGTGCATGCGCCCTATAGGAAAAAGCTCTTGAGAAAATCCTCACACAAGCTCTACACACAGGATTTATACACTTTGCTGATTTAAAGTATAGCTCGATTTTTAAGAAGGGAAAGTTGGTGTTGATGGATGAGATTTTAGCTTTTTTCCCCAGGCGGTTCTTTGTATTGGCAGGTCACATCAGCAGTAATCTCTTTCTGGCAGTGCTGTGGTGCAGAGGCGCTGGGTGGAGGGAGCCCGGCCACTCATGTGAACGACAGGGCTCTCTGTCAGAGGGTACTCTGTTAGCCCCAGTTGGTTGGCAGGTTCGATAGTGTCCACTTCTGCTTTATTTCTATCGCTCTTGTAAAATGTTAGCGTTCTTTCCCTAGTGGAGCTGGAGTGGGAGGAGGTAAGTGGAACTCTGTCACTTGCCAGGGTTACTTGGAGTTCTCAGTGTGCCACCTTCTGAATGTGCATCCTGTGGAGGAAAGGCTTAAGATTTCCCGTGTCACATGTCGTCACGGATTGCTGCGGGTGCCATGGTGTATTACAGCCATTGGTTTACGGTTGGTCAGTGTCCGTTGAAGATCACCTATTCATGGAAAAACAAAAAAGGATTCCTTGATTCTCACTTCTGTGTAAGAAATCTTTAAGATGGGCTTTCTCTCTCTTTCTCTCTCTCTCTGGTGAGCATGCATACCCTATATAGCAAATTAAAATAATAATAATAAATAAAATTGAATACTTCTTTAAAAAAAATAAAATGAACTTTAAACAAAAGCAGTAAAGATGGTTTTTTCTCAGACTTAAGGATTAAAGCAGTCAAAGAGGTATCTGGAACTTAAAATTGTTGACATTTTATTTTCTAAAAAAATTTATTTATGGGATCACCAAGTGGTGTAATGGTTACATCACTGGACTCTCAAGTAGTCAACTGTGGTTCTAGTCCTGGATTTGGCGGCTTAAAACTCAAACTGGGGGACCAGCAGGTGGCATGGTGGTTAAGGCGCTGGACACTCCCACGTGGCCGACCAGGGTTCAAGTCCTGAATGTGGTGGCTTGCTTTCTCACTTCCTCTCTCTCTTACTCTCACCCTCTGTCTCTCTCTGGTCAAACTAAAAAATAAATGAATGAATAAATAAAATAAAATAAATAATTATAAAAAAAAAAAAACCAAAAAACTCAAACTGGGCGCGTGTGCATGCGTGCCCGCCCAGAATCCTGAGAGGAGAAGGGAGGAGAAGGGATTGCGGCGTTGCCATCCTCGCTGGGGACTGATTTCTGGCTTTCTTTCTGTCTCTATCTTTCTGGCGAGCACATGCACCAGATAGCAAACAAAACAAAACAAAACTCTCTTTAAAAAAGTTATTTATAATTAGAGTAGCAGTAACAATACGATGCTTATGAATAGCTTACCGCTTGCAATTGTGAAATGCTTGTTTTGGTGTTACTCCAAATAGCTGTTCTTTATACTTGAAGATAAAACAATTCTGGCATTAAACTAAAGAGTTCCGTGCCTTTCCTCATTAAGAATAGTGCTAGCGGCACGCACAGCGTTTCCCTGAGGAATGCTGGTGTGGGCGCAGACGTTGCATCCTAGTCGTGGGACAACAGCAACACGTTAGGTCTGTTTTCTCCACGTTTCCTACCAGAGTAGGTTACGATTGTCCCAAGGGACGCTTAAACAATTGAATGATTAATGGCCTGAAATAAGGCACCAAAACATTTTGTGGTTTCCCTCTCTCTTTTTTTCTTGTTCAAAAATTAGCAGTTTGGGGTAAATGTTCTTCCTCTCAAAGAAAATTTCGTTAGTTCATATCACTGGTAATGATAAAAATGATCATTTTTCAAGACATTTTGGTACTCAGGAGTACGTGCAGACCTTAAATAATATTTTAATTCTTTTATTCAAGAAGGATTAAATGAGTATTTTTGGCGAGTTAGAGATGTTTTTTAAGCTGTCATTCTTTATATTTATGACCTCATTTGAGTTCTGCAGTACTTCTAGATCACAGATGCTGTTTTTACCACTTCACAGGAGAGGAAACTGAAGTTATGTGTGAGGTGGTAAGCGGCACCACTGGCTTCTTCGGATTTTTTTTTTTAAGAGAGATTTTGACTATAGGGCACATGTGCTCCCCAGAGAGAGAGCGACAGAAAGTAAGAAATCCCCCCCCCCCCCCCGCCACCCCCATCCCCATGGCCACATTGCAATGCCTTCTCCGTTCTCCTCTCGGGATTTTGGGCATGCACACATGTAACCAGTGTGTTTCAAGCTGCCAGGGTCTGGGACTCAAACTGCATTTGACCTGTGGGAGTCCAGTACCTTAACCATTATGCCACCTGAGCCCCTGGCTTCTTTAGATTTAATTTACCTATGTATGGACTTTAGGACCTAACTCCCTAGTAAATGCTTTATTTTGTTTATACACACACACATATTCATTTTAATAATTTTTTAAATTTAATTTTATTTATTCATTCATTCATTTTAGTTAGACCAGAGAGAGAGAGAGGTGAGAAAGCAAACCATTAGGTCCAGGACTTGAACCATGGTTGGCCATGTGGGAGTGTCCAGTGCCTTAACCACCACGCCACCTGCTGGTCCCCACACATATATATACTTTTTGAGAGTTTTTTTTTTTTTCTTTTGCTATAGGGCGCGTGTGCTCGCCAGAAAGACAGAGAGGGACAGAGAGAGAGAAAGCGAGAAATCACCCCCCCCCTCCATTCTCCTCTCAGGATCTTGAGCACACATGCACACACGCCCGGCGTGAGTTTAAGCCACCAGGTCTGGGACTTGAACTGCAGTTGACTACATGGGAGTCCAGCGACATAGCCATTACGCCAACTGCTGGTCCCTGTATGTATATATATATATATATTTTTTTTTTTTTTTAATGGCAAGGGGACATGTGAGAGAAAGAGAGAAAAGGAGAAAGCACCCTTAACGAGACCTGGTCTTGCCATAATCCTCCTCCCTTCAGTTCTTCATCTTGTCAAGATCTTGGGTTTGCACAAGCACTTGGGTGTTTTTCAAGTCACTGGGGCTGGGACTTGAACCCTGGTTGACCATGTGGGATCTTGCCCCTGGTGTTGCACTATGGGGCCAGCCTTATACTTCTTTATTACCTCTCTTTATTGGAAAGTAAACTCTCCAAGTTGCTACAAAGGTTTTTAATGTTACTATTCTCTTTATATAGCTCAGACATTTAATAGGTGGTCAATGACTGCTAAAAGAATGAAGAACAAAATTGTTTCTTTTTTCGGAGAGGTTTTTGTTATAGGACTCTGTGCGGTCTCCAGAACGAGACAGAGAGCCAGAAAGCGAGAAATCAGCCCCCTGGGGGATGGTCACGCTGCAATCCCTTCTCTGGATCTTGAGCACGCACGCACACGCACCCGGCGTGAACTTAAGCCGCCAGGTCTGGGACTCGAACTGCGGTCGACTACATGGGAGTCCAGTGACACAGCCATTACGCCAACTGCTGGTCCCAAATTAGATGACTTTCTGTAAATAAGAACAGCATTTTTAAAAAGCTTTTCTTTCTTTTTCAGCATGTCTGTTATCTGATGATAAGCTTTTGCAAGTTTTTATTGTAGTTTTGTTCCATCTAAAATAAAACATTTCTAGCTGCTGTTTTTAGCAGGAATAAGGTAGGACTCTGTAAGCCTTTGGTTTAGTAGTAGGAAAAATTTAGTGATGGGAAGAAATAACTAAAATTGAATTTACCTGTTTATAAGTGAGATTAAGAGGGACCAGCAGTTAGCATAATGGCTATGTTGCTGGACTCCCACGTAGTCGACCGCGGTTCGAGTCCCAGACCCGGTGGCTTAAAACTCACGCCGGGCACATGTGTGTGCGTGCCCAAGATCCTGAGAGGAGAAGGGATTGCGGCGTGGCCATCGCCCCTGGGGGGGGGGGGTGATTTCTCGCTTTCTGTGTCTCTGTCTCTGTCTGTCTGGCGAGCGCACGCGCCCTATAGCAAAAACCTCTCCAAAAAAAAAAAAAAAAAGTGAGATTAAGAAAGTAGTTCCAGAGATGTTGATTAGTTAAGGTAAAGCTGAGTCTGAAAATAAGTGAGTAAACCATGACATCTCAGTTGCTTACCAAAATAGAACTTGTTTCTTTCTTACTTAAAGTCCAGCGTGGTGATGGTGGTTTAAAGATGCTTTGCTCACTCAGTCGTTCTGGGACCCATACTCACCAGTGCTTTGCTTGTACCAGCATGGGATTTCCACAGCATCGGTGTTGAACTGACAGGTTTTTGTTAAGGAGAAAAGTAGGGGATGAAGGTCTTATGGCCACCTCAGGAAGTGGCATATGTCACTAATGTCCACATCTTACTGGCCAGTTACATGGCCACACTCAGTTTCAAAGGACACTGGCAAATGTCTATGTGAATGTCAAGGAAAACAAACTTTTGATAAATAGTTCACTTTTCTTTGCCCAGTATAGTAATTTGATAGCCTTTTGGTTTAGTGGAAAACTCAGACAGATATTTGTGTGTTGGTAGATTTTTATATTTTTTCTGAATAGGGGCTAGCAGGTGGCAGCATGGTTAGGGCGCTGGTTGAGTCCTGCTGCTAGTAGCTTGAAAATCATTCTTGGTGCATGGGCATGCGTGCCCAAAATCCTGAGAGGAAAATGGGAAAAAAGGAATCGTAGCGTGGCCATTCTTCCTGGGGGGGGGGGTGATTTCTCACTTTCTCTCTTTCTCTCTGTTATTCTTTGGCAAGCACATGTGCTAGTATGGACTTGGAACCTGGCTTGATCTGTCTGTCCATAGACTTTCTGCCAGACGGTGCTTTCTCCTGACAGTATCTAGTGCTTTAGGCTGTCACTATTTTCTTTTTGCAAAACCAGAGTTTCCTTGAAGATCTCAGATCCTGTATCTGGTTAAAGACTCAACTTCTTTAATTTTACTAAACATGTAAATTAAACAGATGCAGTTTAAAGTTGGACTTAATGTGAGGTGATTCAGTAAATTTTTGGTGAGTTTTCTAACCGCAATTTAGTAGGTGTGTATTTAATACTGTACACTTTTTTGATAACTATAATACTATGATTATGAAAAAATATCTCTTCATAGGCATTCCTTGGGTTACAGAAACTCATTTTGTAAGCATTTCTCTTGATGAATGTCAGGACACACTACTTAGACTGTCCCAGTACGGGAAGGTTTTTAGTCCTGTTTCTCTTCATCTCTGACTGTTCCTATTGCTTTTCTGAAATCCTGTTTCAGAAAGTTATTCTTTTTAGTTGAGGTCTCTCAGATGATAAGGACAGGGCTAAACTGGGAACGTGGAAAGAACAGAAAGCTTCTTAGTCTGCTTTGGACAAGCTGGATCAAGTCAGAGTCCTCGCCCTCAACCCTATCTTCACTCCCAGCAGGAGAGAAAGAGGCATTCTCATGGTGCAGTTTCTGTACTTAGCTAGCCAGAGATATCTTGGAATTGTAGCACCTGCTACGCTAGGGTAATGTTTTGGAAGAAAAATGGTCCCTGTTAATTGTAAGCCAATACATTGCAAAGAAAAAAAAAATCCCCCAAACCAAATTTTCTTTAAAGATGTTGTAAAATATTGTTTAGGAGAAAGGCATGTTTGCCTCCTCTCCAGGCCTAGATAAACAAACAAACAAAAAGGATAGATGTGGGAAATAAGACATCTACAGTTTAAAAGGAGCAAAGAGGATGACCCGTGTGGGGCACCACAGCTAGCTTTATGTATGACATCTGTGGCGCCTTGACCTGCAGGTCCCACCACATTCTGAGAAGAGGGTAATGGTCTTTATGGCCCAAAGTTTCTAGACCAAGGTTGTTTGACCGTGGTATCCATTCCAAAGTTAGAAGAATAGCTGGACCCACCCAGCACGTGTCCCCCACGAAGAGAAGAGAAGCAGGTACAAGCCCCACCTACAACAAGTTGGACAAGGCCCTCTGGACCAAAATAAAACCCTAGGCCTCAGTTCTTCCTTGGCAACCCATTTTCCAGGATCCCTTCCTTCTTTTGGGGAGCTGTTTTTCCTTCCCTCTCTTTCAATAAACTCCCTGCTCTCCAATACCCCTCCATACATATTGTTTAAAAAAATTAATGCCAGTCATTCTTATTTTAATTACTCTTCCCTCAGTTTAATTCAACAGTTACAGAGGCCTTACACCAGACACTGATATATTCTGTATAAACCCTACAGTGTGGGCAGATGCCTGCGCTTTACCAATGAGGAACTCAGCCTGCAGTAAACCGAACTAACCAAACTCACCTTAGTTCGCACCACCGTCAGGAGAACGGACTGGCCTTTGAGTCCAGAGTGTCTGTCCTCATTTCAAGCCTCTCTTCATTATGCAGTTACTATATTTTATTTGGAGAGGGACTAGAGGCTATTCTTGGTAAGCTGCAGTGCTTTCTTTTTTTTTTTCCTTTAAGTGATGGTTCTTGGTGTGAAGTTAACGAGACCACCAGTTTGGAATTTGCAGTGGGTATGGGAAGGAAAGGACATGTTTTAAAAGATGATTTCAACAAAAAACATAGGCCGGCTCCACAGCCTCGGGTTAAGGAAGCCACACCTCACATGACTAACCATGATTCAGATCCCAGCCCAGCAGCTTGAAAACACTCTGGGCTTGTGCACGCGTGTGCCCTGAATCCCAGTAGGATGAAGAAGTGGAGGAGAAGGGCTTGTGGTATAACCACACTCCCTGGGGGATGCTTTCTCCCCACCTCCCGTATCTCCATCTTGTCTCTGCGAGTTTATGAGTCCTTGGACTTGGTGAGCCGTGGTGGCCGCGTGGGACCTGCCTCCCTTAACCAAGCACTGTGCTCTAGTGCTGGCCTGTGTTTTCATTTTGACAGAAACCCAGCAACACTGATTTGCCCAAGTACACTCTCAGTGCTGCAGTAAAACCCTGCAGGGAAGGACAAAGCCCAGTCTGTGGGAGTGCGTTTAGGTCTTGCTTTTGGTGGCATAAGTGTATATACTTACAAAGTTTTGTTCTTTTTTCTTCTCTTTTCGCTCTCTCTCTCTCTCTTTTTTTTTTTTTTAGAGGTTTTTGCTATAGGGCCCATGCACTCGCCGGAAAGACAGAGAAAGACAGAGAGACAGAAAGCAAGAAATCACCCCCCCAGGGGGATGGCCACACCAAGATTCCTTCTCCTCCATTCTCCTCTCAGGATCTTGGGCACGCACGCACACGCACCCAGCGTGAGTTTAAGCCACCGGGTCCAGAACTCAAACCATGGTTGACTGCATGGGAGTGCAGCGACATAACCATTACGCTAACTGCTGGTCCCAAAGCTAAGGCCTCTTAATATATTTTCAATGTGCAATTAATGTATTTGAAAGTGGAGTTTTAGCAGAGTGGACTCTGAATCAAATATAGACCTGATTTTGTTTGAACATTTTAGTGATCTGGTGAAGGCTGATGTGTTTAAAAATATATGTAGGGTTCCTACAAATAGTAACAAATGTAGTTTTAAGAAATTGAGGTATGTGGTTGGCAGGTGGCAGCTAAGACCCTGGGTGCCCGCCTGGGCAACCAGGACCACTTGGTGCCTTGCTCTCTTTGGTCAAATTGATGACAATGATGATGATAAATAAATAAATACATAAATAAATAAATAAAATAATTATTTTAAAAATTGAGATATGTTTTCATACCACAAAATTAAAATTAACCCTTTTAAATTGAACGTCAGTGGTTTTCAGTGTGTTTACAAGATTGTGCACCTGTCACTAGTTCCAGCGTATTTTTCCCAAAAAGAAACCCTCTTACCTGTTACTGTTCACTTTTCATTCTCCCTCCTTCCAGGACCCACAGCTCTAGCAACCACTAATCTACTTTGTCTTGATGGATCTGTCTACTCTGGGCATCTCTATAAATAGAATCATATAATATGTGACCTCTTGTGTCTGCCTTTTTTCCACTTAGCTTAGTGTTGTTGGTTTTTTTTTTTTTTTTTTTTGGAGGTTCATGTATGTTGTAGCATGTATCAGCATGTCATTCCTGTTTATGGCTACATCATAGTCTGTCATATGGCTATACCACATTTTATCTATTTGATGGATGTTCGTGTTGTTCCCACATTTTGGCTATTGTGAATAATATTGCTGTTAACTGTTGCCTACAAGACTTGGTGTGAACGTGTGCTTTTATTTCTCTTGGGTATACACCTAAGAGCAGAACTGCTGAGGCATATGATAAAGACTTTTCTTTTTTTGGAGTGGTTTTTGCTATCGGGCGCGTGCACTTGCCAGAGAGAGAGAGACAGAGAGAGAGAAAGAGAGAAATCATCCCCCAGGGGGGATGGCCACGCCACAATCCCTTCTCCGTTCTCCTCTCGGGATCTTGGGCACGCATGCACACGTGGTGGTGTGAGTTTAAGCCACTGGGTTCAGGACTTGAACCGCGGTTGGCTACATGGGAGTTCAGCGACATAGCCATTATGCTAACTGCTGGTCCCAAGACTTTTCTTAAGAAAGCATGAAAAGCCTGGAAAAGTTAAGGCACACGAGATTCAAATTTATAATGGAACCTCTGTTTTATGTGCTTACCTTTAAATATGTTTTTTGATGAAGAGTTAGACCGTATGTATAATGTTTAAATACTGTAAGAATAAATAAAAACAGTCAGAAGCCTTTAATTGGGTTTCCCTGTATGTTTTAATAGAGGAACAAGGAGAAAAATAACAAATTACATAAAAGCAACCTACAGACTTCTCTTTTACTGGCAGCTGATTCTGTAAATAATTCCTACTGGATTTTATCCAAAGCGAAGGCAGAAGGAGAAGGCATTGTTTGATGGAATATGGCAGCATGTTGAAAGTTTTCACCTCGGGGATTATTCACTGAAAATAGCGGATGTCCTTTTCATTAAGTGAAACATAATGTGTTTTTAAACATCCTTTTACCCACATGTGACCAAAAAATGTTTTCCGTGTCTTGGGCCAGAGGTCCTTGAACTTTCTGTGCTATAGCATGAGCCCTAAGTTCTGTGGGGCAGAACGACCACCTCAGCTCTGAAGTACCCTTGACCAAACATCCCCAGGACAGCTTACATGACGGCTCCGGATGTACTTGGAAGTGTAGTGCCTGGCAGTCACCCGCTGTTAATACATAGCGACATCACAGAAGAGCTTTGAGGGCTCTTGTTCTGTATTCTCTGTTTTCCCTATCGAAAGAAAAGACAACCAGGGCCCCAGCCATGGTGGCACAAGTGGGAAGATGCCATCGGAAGTGGCTGAGCCTGCATGCCAGCCTGGTTTGCTTCCTGGCCAGCCCTAAAGCAGGCTGGTGTGGTGATATGCCCCTGCGTTCCTAGCCAACCGGGAGGCTGGGATAGGAGGAGCACACTGTGGGGAGACCTTGCCAGAAGTATCTTACCAGTCTCCCTCCCTCTGACTCCCCTCATGCCTATTTGAAGGAAAAAATCTAGCCCTCTTAATTCTGAGCCATATCAGTTTGAACCTTGATCTTGTAAGATTTTTTTATTTATATTTTTAAGTTCCTTTTCTTTTTTCTTCCTTTAAAAGTTTTTGCTTTATATAAGGCACATGTGTTCACCAGAGAACTAGGGGGAGAGAGAGAAAATGAGAAATCACCCCTCTAGGGAAGATGGCCATGCCAGGCTCTCTTCCGTTCTCTCAGAATTTTGGGCATGCACACAAATGTTCCTAGTGCTTTTTCAAGCCACCAGGTTGGGGACTTGAATCATGGAGTTGGCCAGATGGGATCCAGCTGCCTTAATCACCATGCCACTTGCTGGCCCAAGAATATTTCTTTCTTTTGTGTGTGTGTGTGTGTGTGTGTGTGTGTGTGTGTTTAGGTTTTTGCCATAGGGCATGTATACTTGCTGGAGAGAGACAGTGAGAGGGAATGTGAACAGTTATTCCCCAGGGGGATGGCCACGATGCTTTCCCTTCTCCACTCTCCTCCTGGGGCACGCTCACACACCTAAGTGATTTTTACCCCTCTAGTTCTGGGACTTGTGGGAGTCCAGCACTTTAACCACCATACTACCTGCTGTCCCCAGAATATTTCTTTCTTAATGGACTAAAATGCAAAGTACTGTAAGTTATGCACAGCCAGGTCTGACTACTTGAAATACCATATTTTAAGCTATTTTCATTAAGGGCTCTTACAGTTTCATGAAACAAGTGAGAATGAACAGGGAGAGGTTATTAGAAGCAGTTTACTAAACAGTCGAGTCTCATATATGAGGTGCTATCTGGAATTGGGCTTTTTCCTACCAACTGTGACTCTAAAGTTAATATCTTATTTCATAAAGTTTTCATCTCTCTCTCTCTGTCTCTCAGTGGCTGGGAGGGACCTGAGTGTGTGTGTCAGTCTGGGTGGTGAGCACTTGGTAGAGGATGTGTGGTAGGACACCCAGCACGCTGGAGGAGAAGCCACGTTCAGCTTTCTGCTGGGATTGGATCTTGATCCTGAGCCCGTTACAGTGACTGGCCTCAAAAAGTAGAGCACCTTCTCTAGGTAGTGATGGTGGAAGAGAAAGAATCCCAATTATTTATTTTCCTAATTCGTATTGTATTCACATTCTATACAGGAAACAAACTACATAGTAATTTGAACAGGGAAAGTTTATATGAAGAAGTATTAGCTAAGTGGACACTACAGTCTAAGGAGAGGAAAAGAGAAACCTAAAGAATACAGTAATATTAGATAGAAGGGGTGGCTGTTAGCCCTAGGGCTGAGGCCGAGCACCCAGGGGTGGGACAGGTTGGGGAGAACCCACTCCTCCCACCCCCTCCCTCCCATCATACACAGGATGAGATCCAGACCTCCCCAGAGAGGTTCCAGCGTGGCGCGTTGGATGGCAGAGCTGGCCACTGAGGTGCGGTGTTGTGCTGGCAGGGCTCTGGGCAGCTGTCCACAGGGAGGCGCTCTGCGATGGAGCTCCCTGCCACAGACACAGCTCACGGGGAAGCTGCCCTCTGGAGTACAGAGGGAGCTGCCCCGCGGAAAATGCCACGTGCCGCTGCCTCTCAGGCTGCCGGCTGCCAAGAGGGGTGCTCCAGAGCCTGGAAGAGAGCTCTTTCCTCGTCCCTGTCCTGGCGCGCCTAGAGCCCTCCTCCATCAGCCAAGCTTAGTGTCTTGCTAGCTGGCAGAGGGGGCAGTGTCTGAAGAATCTTCCCCTATTGCCCGAGATAATGGAGCTGAGGTGATAAAGTGACGGGCACACCTATTATTGGTCTTCTAAGTGTTTCTACTTACTCCTGTAATGATAGTAATGATGACTTTCCTTGTAAATAAATATTCACGTATATTTTGCTGTTCAGCTCATTCATAAGAAGCTTGCCCTGTTAAAGCACATTTAGAGATGTGACCATCAGTCCTTCAGTTTTGCTGTTTGCTTCTGTATGCATGAAGTAGCTCTGGGAGACTATGAGACTTGAATTTTCTTTAGGGAAGGCACTGGGAGATCATCTATTCATATGACTGAAAATTCACAAAAAATATTTTTTGTTCATATGAATGCTGTACGTGTTAAACTCAGCCTTGTTCGTGTTTAATTTCTCAGCGTGTATGGTTTATGTAAAAAAAAAAATTGTCCTTTTTTGGGACCAGCAGTTAGCGTAGTAGCTATGTTGCTGGACTCCCATGTAGTCAACCGTGGTTCAAGTCCCGGACCCGGTGGCTTAAAACTCATGCTGGGCACGTGCGCATGTGTGCGTGCCCAAGATCCCGAGAGGAGAATGGAGGAGAAGGGATTGTGGTGTGGCCATCCCCCCAGGGGGTGATTTCTTACTTTTTGTCTCTCTGTCTCTCTGGCGAGCGCATGCGCCCTATAGCAAAAACCTGTCTTAAAAAAATAATTATCCTTTTCTAACAATTACCTTCTGTCTACCAAAGGCACTGATTTTCTGACTTACACTTTGACAGTTTGCAGTTCAAAATGAATCAGGATATTTTCATTTAATTATACTTCCTTTAACGCTGTCAAAACTTGGTTATTGGGAACCAGCAGTTAGCGTAATGGCTATGTCGCTGGACTCCCACGTAGTCGACCGCGGTTCGCGTCCCAGACCCGGTGGCTTAAAACTCACGCCGGGCACGTGTGCGTGCGTGCCCAAGATCCCAAGAGGAGAATGGAGGAGAAGGGATTGCGGCGTGACCATCCCCCCTGGGGGGTGATTTCTCACTTTCTGTCTCTCTATCTCTGTCTGTCTGGCGAGCACACGCGCCCTATAGCGAAAACCTCTCCAAAAAAAAAAAAAAAAAAAACTTGGTTATCCATTTCCCTTGTCTTTTTGACCCTTGCATGGCATTTGACGTGACGGTGACCACAGTTGTCAGCCTCTCCAGCACTGTCCTGCTAAACTGGGTTACAGTGCCGGGCATTAGGAGATTGTGGGAGTAGCAGGACTCTCATAAAGAATGCTAAAGACGAAGCTCAAATACTGCAGATCCCAAGTTTTAGGGTTCTCATAATCAGAATGTTTTAATTCTCTTGCTGTTTTTATAATGAAGCCTTTAAAACAGACCTAAGTTTCTTAACAGTGATGATGGTTATTTTAAGAAATATTTCCCTGTATATATCTACTTATAGATGAAGACAGAATAAAATAATACTGAAAAGTGTGGCTATGAATTTAGTTGTCTTAAAACACTCTAAAACTATTTATAGCGCTGCTCAAGGCTGAGCGCACTGCACAGCGCGTGGCCTGCCGCTACCACCGCGGCACGCCCCGAACCTTCCCCAACAGAGGTCCCACAGTGAAAAGCAGACCTCTTTGGAAGTAAGGAGAGAAATGAGTTTAGAAGACACCACCAGGTTCTGTCCAAAGGAAGAAAGAGAAAGTGAACAAATATCTTTCCGCGGCCAGAATCCCAGCCAAGATCAGAAAGGGGGCTTCCGCAGCTCTTTAAGAAGTCCAGTGGGGGGAACCAGCAGTTAGCGTAATGGCTATGTTGCTGGACTCCCACGTAGTCGACCGCGGTTCGCGTCTCGGACCCGGTGGCTTACAACTCACGCCGGGCGCATGTGCGTGCGTGCCCAAGATCCCGAGAGGAGAATGGAGGAGAAGGGATTGCGGCGTGACCATCCCCCCTGGGGGGTGATTTCTCGCTTTCTTTCTCTCTGTCTCTCTCTGTCTGTCTGGCGAGCGCACGCGCCCTATAGCAAAAAACCTCTCCAAGAAAAAAAAAGAAGTCCAGTGGGTCAGAATACAGGAAAAAACTAACGAGAGTCCCTCAGTGGGTCCTTCACCCACAAAACGAGAGTTCTTCAGAAACCGACTTGCTCTTGCAAATGACCTTGACCAAGGAACAGCCGTGTAAAACAAACTTAGAGTTGTATTGTCGAGTGGGAAGATGAGGGTAAAAAGCTTGTAGATACCTGTTTTGGAATATGTGTGTGTGTGTGTATACATATATATGCACACACATACATATACACACATACATACGTACACACATATGCACGTACATATACACATTTACACACATACACATGTGTACACATATACACACGTGTACACATACATACACATGCATGCACACATACATATATACACGTGCATATACACACATGCACACACACATACACACATGTAAGTATACAAATACGTACATAGGAAACTAAGTCAACACACGAGACATTGAAGAGATGAAAATGAGTCTATGTTTAAGACCTTGCTGTTTTTGAACCTCAACACTTGGAAAAAGGGAAATGAAGACTTTCCACATCATTACAGAAAAGCACTATACATTTGAAGGAAAATAAACGTTTGTAAGAACAACAAAAAACTCTTTATAGTATATTTTGATATTTGCCAGAATTTACTTTTAATTCAGTGTGAGTATTTTAGAATTTATATCTGGTCAAAAATTGTATTGCTTAGCTTTTTTTCCCTACTACTAAAGCAGAAGGATATTGATTACCTTCTTAAATTTTTTTCCCAAAAATCTTTGACATTTCTCTGTAGGAAAATGTAGATTTTAAGGCTAATGACTCATGAAGTAGAAAGTAGGACCTGAGTGGATGTGTGTCCAGGTTATCACAGAAATGTTTTTCAGGCTCAGCACGGGCCCCTGTTCCCAGGTAGTTCTCAGGCTGAGTGTCGAGTGCCGGCGTTAAAGTGACGTACGCTGCTCAGGGGTTGAGTCAGGCGGAGGTCACTTCACGTGTTTTGCTGTGACATTCTTACTAATGTGTGTTCTTAGTAATTTTCTTTGCTGGTGTTTCAGGACTACAGGAATACGTGGAGGCTGTCTCTTTTCAACATTTCATCAAAACACGATCATTAATCAGTATGGATGAAATTAATAAACAGTTGATATTTACAACAGAAGACAATGGGAAAGAAAACAAGACTGTGAGTATCTAAAATTATATTTCACATTTGTTACCTAATTTATATAACAGTGTGATGATTGTAGGAAATTTATTGGCTTGTAATGATAACAAGATTGAGATGAGAAATGTTCTTTTTAAAATGTGGTTTCATAGATTCTCAACTAGGGAATAGTCTGTTTTAAGTGGATAGAAAAAGAACAACTGTAGGTATACTGGGGAAAGTAGTACTCTTCACCTAGGGCATTACTAAGCAATTGCTCTAAGACTCCTTTAGATTTTACCATGTGTTTTTTATAAGCATCATCTCATTTAATTATTTTATTAACTTCATAAGACTGATCATACCTTTTTATTAAAAAAGAATTATTTTATTTAACTGTATTTATTTATTTATTTACTTATTTTTTAATTTGACCAGAGGTGGGGTGGGAGGAGAGAGAGAAAGAAAGAGAAAGCGAGCCACTAGATCCGGGACTCGAACTGTGGTTGGCCATGTGGGAGTCCAGCACCTTTAACCACCATACCACCTGCTGGCCTGGGTCATCCCTGTTTTACAGAAAAGGAAACAGGCTTTAGAGAATTTAAGTAATTTACCAAAAGCCACCTATCTGGTAAGTGTGACAGAGCTGATATTTGGAACTGGGCATTTTTAATCTAGCCTGTGCCCTCATTCATTCTGTCAGTGCTTGCTTATTTATTTATTTATTTATTTAAGAACTATTTTTTTTTTAAATTTATTCATTCATTTACTTTAATTTGACCAGACACACACACACACACACAAACACACACAGAGAGAGAGAAAGAGAGAGAGAGAGCCACCAAGTCTGGGACTTGAACTGTGGTTGGCCATATGGGAGTGTCCAGTGCCTTAACCACCACACCACCCACTAGTCCCAAGAATTATTTCTTTATTTATATTTATTTCATTTTTAATTTTGACCAGAGAGGGACAGAGAAAAGAGAGAGGGAGAAAGTGCCAAAGCAAGCCACCAGCTTCGGGACTTGAACCCTGTTCAGCTCTGTGGGAATCCAGCATCCTTAACCACCACGCCTCCTGCTGGCCCCGCCAGTGCTTCTTAAAGTGTGCTGCAGGGATCCCTTGTATCAGGTACCTACCTCAAAGGTTTGTTAGAGAATTCTACTTGGAGGTTTTTAATTAGGCAGTGGATAGCACCTCATGCCTAAGTGCTCAGTGTTGGTTGCTATGAAGTAATTATAAATAAATAGCACCATTAACCACTCAACTCCTAATGCCTATATCTGAAATTATGTAGTCCTCCTGAATTAAGAAAAGAGAAACTTAGGTAGTTTGACTTTTAAACAAGTACTATTTTTTTCCTTCTGGATTTTGAGATACAATATTTATGCAGCAAGATAGATTATTTTGAATCTTTGATGCCTTCTGAGATACTAGTACACTTAAAAATAAAATTAAATGCCTTCCTCTCCTTTGCTTTTTCTCATTTTATTTCTTTTTTTTAAAATTATTTTTGAAAACACCACTCAGAAATGCAGACTAGTTTGGCAGGAGTTGGAAGAAGCTGTAGAAATACTGTTATTTTCTTGAAAATCGACTAAAATGTTAATATTACAAAATGAGACTAATTTGTAACATGACAAATATAACTTTAATGAAGCTATATATTTTCTCAACTTTTAAAATTATGTGAAGTTTACAAAGGAGGAATACATTTGGAGAAGTAAAATTCTTTCAGATTTTTGATTCATCTAGTAAAGCTTGAACTCTACACAGAAGTAAGATTTCACTCTGTTGCTTTCCTTTGTTTTTTTTTTTTTAATTGCCAGAGTGAGTACCCTTGCCAGAGAGAGAGCTGGGGGAAGAAAGCACCCCCAATAGGGTGTGATCGTGTTGTAATCCCTTCTCCTTCGTTTCTCCATCCTGTCAAGATTTTGGGCATGCATCTGGTGTAATTTTCAAGCCATGGGGCTGAATTTTGAGTCCTGTGACCAGCCATGTGGGATCTGGCTCCTTTAGCCACTAGGTTACAGGGCCAACCTTGACCCTACATCGTTAATAACATTTAGGAATGTTACCATACTTTTAAGTTTTCTCTGTGTCAGAATGAAAATATCAAAGAAAAGGCAAAACAAAACAAAAAAAAAAACAGAGTAAATGCACTGTTTTCAAGTCTTAGGTACTCAATTGTTATATAAGATTGTGGTGCTGTAGTGTGTGCTTTTAGAATGATTAAGACCATGTTCATAAATAGTTTCTTTTTAGTACCAAAGATTTTTGGTGCTTAAAATTCTTAGAATTAAAAGGGAAAGTTATTTTCCTTTGAATTGCCTTTTGAGAATGTTGTGAAAACTATAAATTTTACTTAAAAAAATGTTTTCATTGTGAAAAACTTCAAGTATAAGAGTGAAGGAACTGGAAATAGAGCAAACACCCACATCCCACTGCCTCAGTTCACTAATTGTGAGCTTCGGTAATACTTTGTCTACATTTTTTTTTTTTTTTTTTTTTTTTTAGCTAAACAATTTATGGTAAATTAGAGATGTCATGATGTTTCTTTCCTAAATAATTTACCATCCTGGGGCCAGCAGATGGTGTAATGGTTACGTCGCTGGACTCCCACTGCGGTTCCAGTCTTCGATCTGGTAGCTTAAAATTCACACAGGTCATGTATGCATGTGTACCCGAGATCCCGAGAGGAGAATGGAGAAGGGATTGGGGCGTGGCCACCCCCTCGAGGGAGTGATTTCTCACTTTTCTGTTTCTGTTTTTCTCCGTCTTTGCTCTATAGCAAAAATCTCTACACACACACACACACACACACACACACACACACACAATAATAGCTCATCATCCATCCTAAAAATTGCATTTTCTGCAATTTTCTTTGTCCTGGTGGGCGTTCATTACTGGAAGTTTGTTAATGTCTAACATCCTTCTTTTTCCAAGTCACCCTCTTGATCTCATGGAGTGCTTTCTGTCTAATGGTAGAAACATGAGCATTTTCTGAAGCAAGGGTATTGTTTATAAATGGCTTATGAAACACACGCCCTATGCCCAAACACAGTGGACCCTTTCTAAAAAAGGTCCAAGGTCCCTAAAAGTTGGTAGAACCAAAACATAGCAGGTACTTAGTAGAGCCCTTGGAAAAGTCATGGTGCTTTTTTGTATTAAAAACATAGAAAAAATATGTCCTGACTTTTCCAATGACCCAATAGTTTAAAAGATTGGAAAGCAGGCTTTGAGTAGTCATCGGTTCTGCCACTAACTAGTTGTGTTGCCTGGCTAGGTCTCGGACCTGGCATTGTGCACTCTGTGATGAGGGTGTTGGACCAGATGGTCTCTGAAGAGTCTGGGTCATGTTGGGCAGCGTGAGTTGGATGCACAGCATCCGGGTGATCTTTGCGAAACTCAAACCAGATTCTGCTTTTTCCTTGCTTAATTTTAGAGACTCCATTACCTATAAGTAAAGTTCACGTTTCTTTGTTCGACATTTTCCTAGTCATCTTGTCACATGCCTTACTTTAACCTCTACCCCAGTATCCCCTAGTTCCTCCCATGTAGGACGTAGTACCTACCTGCACACCTTCACCGTTCCCACGCCTAGAATGGCCTCTGATGTGGTTGCAGCTTCACTCAGCTGAGTGCCATAGTCTTGTAATTGCAATTTAGGGCATTGCCTTTACAGAAACAACCGGTAGAGAGAGAGAAATTGATGTGGAGATTGACATGAAGGTGGTAATGATGATAGTATTTCGTTTGTGTTGGACATTACACCAAGAACTTAGTAAATGCTATCTCATTTAATCCTTAAACCTCTGAGGTAGGTACTGTTATCCCATTTTGCAGATGAGGAAACTGAGGTTTAGAGAGATGAAATAACTTGCCCAAGGGCATACACCTTATGAAGCAAGGTCCTGGAAGAGGTGGGAGGAGATGGGTCAAGGTCATTTGGAAGAGTTAACCTCAAACAAGAGGAGGGACACCTCATCATCTGAGACTGGAGGATAGAAGGTAAAGATGGGTCTGGATGTAAATAAGTTTCTTTTCTCTTTCTTTGGTAGGGGTAAAAGTAATCGAGACATTGTGCTAGGTGATCTGAGAAACCACCGGATCAATTAAATTAGGTGAATCAGTTAAATTTGTCTGCTGGAAGTGAAGCACTTTGGGATTTAGTAGGAGACTGAGGAGAGTGGTTAAGGTTTGGTGGAATAGTGTTTGAAGAGGCTAGAGTTAGAACCATCAAAGAATATATAAAAGGATTGCTGAGTAATTTGCGGTGGTACAAACTATATAGGGTGATTACTATGTTTCTACTCAGTGGTACTCAGCTACCTGGGTACCACTAAAGGACTAATAAATTGCTTTTAGTATTGATCCCAGATTGTGTGTGTGAGGCAGGTGCAGTAGAAAACTTAGAAGTCTGCGGGAGTTGAGGAGGTAGTCAGAGAGTAATAAATTATGCTCAGCAGTTCTGGGTAAGAGAGGAAGAGAGGCCAACTAAGTGACTTAGGAGAGCATGAATGCATCTCACGCTCGGAGAGCTATTTTAACGATTTATCATTTAAATAAATGATTTTCATACTACAAAGGCATTAGGCCTGGTTTCAGAATGTTATTGTCTTGTCAAGGGAAGTTAGAAATACAGGTTGAGTCTCCCTTATCCGAAATGCTTCAGACCAGAAGTATTTTGGATTTCTTTGGATTTTGAAATATTTACATATACATAAAGTGTTATTTTGGGGTGAGACCCAAGGCTAGATACACAGTTCATTTGTGTTCCACATACACTTTGTAATATATATTTCACCTAAAGGTAAATTTATACAATATACTTAATAATTTGGGTCATTAAACTGTCAGAAAGCAAAGGTGTCATTTTCTGATCTATCCATGTAGACAAGCTGTGGCTGTTCGGCATCACCCAACAAGGGAGCTTGAAAGGTCTTTTATCCCTTGGGGACACTGTGCAGACTGTGTTGTCTGCCTGCACTTGGGCTGCAGCCCATCACAAGGGATCAGGTGTTGAGTATTCTGCTTGTGGCCTCAGGTTGGTGCTCAAAAACTGTTGGATTTTGGAGCATTTTGGATTTTTGGATTAGGGAGCTCAATCTGTATGTAGTTGGATTTATAATGATAATAGTACTAGATTTCTAAACTATCTTGAAGTCATCTGGTCCAACTCCCTGTGTAGGGCATTCTTGTAACAGCCCAAATAGTTATTGGGCCAAATAGATGGTTTTACTTAGAGAAGATTAGTATGACTGATCTATACTGATTTTGTCTCTATAATGAATGTGATACATGCCATATTCTTTCTCACAGTGTACTTTGTGTGTGTGTTTTTTTTTTTTTTTTTTTTTTTTTACCAGCCCTCCTCTGATGCACAAGATAAGCAGTGTGGTACTTGGAGACTGAAAATCACACCTGTTGATTACCTCCTGGGAGTGGCTGATTTAACTGGAGAATTGATGCGGATGTGTATTAACAGTGTTGGGAACGGGGACATTGATACCCCCTTTGAAGTGAGCCAGTTCCTACGTCAGGTTTATGATGGGTTTTCATTCATTGGCAACACTGGACCTTATGAGGTTTCTAAGAAGCTGTATACCTTGAAGCAAAGTCTGGCCAAAGTGGAGAATGCTTGTTATGCCTTGAAAGTCAGAGGTTCAGAAATTCCGAAACATATGCTGGCAGATGTCTTTTCAGCTAAAACAGAAATGATTGATCAAGAAGAGGGCATTTCTTAGAAGTGCTCTACTCGGTTATTCTCTTGACACTCCTAAGAGACCAATTTGTAAGACTGTTATTTAGTATTTCATTTAACTTCATTGTGGCTTTTAAATAGAAATGTTTTCAGGTGTTATTTGTTTTAAATTGTATACAAGCTGTATATAAAAATATCAAAATGAGTAATTTCTTATATCTTATTCATGCAAGTTCGCATAAATGTGCAAGTGTTGGCATAGATGCCTATTTGAATTTTTGCTGGTTAACGTTTGTGTATCTTTGTAATGTGAATGTGCTTTTCTGCAGTCTGTTTTAATGTGCTTTGTGTGAATTTGGAGTGGTCATTTTTTGTGGATGCCATTTATAATTTAAGTTGGTGGTTTTGTTATTTATAAAGATTTCTTAGTTAGACTTCTGGACTTGAGCTTCATGTTTAAATTTTTCAATAATACTGTGCCAAGATTCCAAAATAGGCTCATTCCATGGAAAAAGAATGAAAAATTAATGTTATCAGTATGTTTTAATTTAGGTACAAGTTTATGAGGTATTATAGTGGAAGTTCAAATTCTGTTCTGGCTAATTTTAGGCCATTTTGAATTTTTATGAATCAGCCTTCCAGAAAATTAGTAGATACTCGGATGTTAGTTTCTCCGTTTATTTTTTATTCTTTATTACAGGTCTGGTAGGAAATTGGAGCTAACATTGTAGTATTTTCACTGGTAAAGTTGAGTTGAATTATATACTTGTACATACAATTGAGAAGCTTTTTAGTAGTGATTAGTTAGCTTTTTTTGGTCATTGTTAGGCATGTGTGGAGGTTATCTTACAGCATCTATTTAGAAATTACATTTACATAGTTATAAAGAAGTTTTGAAACACTAAGTTAATCTAAACCTTTGTAGTTGTCCCATGCTATTAATTGATAAATAAAACTTGCCAAAGAAAATCTCTTACGTACAATTCAGCAATAAGACAATTGTCAGCGTAGTTGAGGATCTCAGTGGTAGTCTCCAGAACTGGGATTTGCCTACTGAGATTAGCTATAGATTATTGTGAAGTGAAACTGTCTCGAGCATGACACTGTTAGCTGACATTTCCAATTGTTTTTGTGAGTTTTGAGAATTTAGATCCTGGATATTATTTTTGGAAAGATTAGCTCTGTTTGTAAGGGCTGGTTCTTTGAAAATGTAATTTTCCAAAAAAAAAAAAAAAAAAAAAGGAAGAAAGAAATCACCTAAAGGAAAATAAAACATAGACATGCCTAATAAATTAGTGTTCTTTGTTTCTTTGGTAGCGGGTGGGTTTTTTGGTTTCCCTAGTCTAAAATATACTGTGAGCCCCAATAAATTTTTTTCTTCTCCCACAAAATACTGCTTTCTGCTAACTGGGATGGTTGTTTAAAAAAAATGTTACCAAAAACGTGGAGAAATTGGAACTTTCTTACATTGCTAGTAGGAATGTATATTACAGCTGTGTTGGAAAAAGTTTCAGAAATCCTCAATAAGTTAGAGCTTACCGCACATATTACCCATTAATTCCACTCTTTGGTGAATTGAATTATACGAGAATCAAAAGTAGGTCCTCACAAAACTGTGTACGTGAATGTTTGCAGCAGCATTGTAAGAGTTAAAAAGTAGATGGCACACCTGCATAGCACAATGATTTAAGCACTGTGCATGGAAAGCCGCATTCCATGTGACTGGCCACAGTTTGAATCCCGGCTATTGCAAATTGGAAAACATGCCAGACGTGTATGTGTGTGCCCAAATCCTGACAGGATGGAGAAATGGAGGCAAGGGGGTTGTGGTGGTTACAGGGGTGCGCGCTCTCTCTCTCTCCCTGGTGAGCACATGCACCAACTGGCACTTATATACACACACAGAACAAAAACAGTAAAAAAGTGGAAACAAGCCAAATGTCCATTAAATGATGAATGGGTAAATATGGTATACTCCTACAGTGGAAGATTATTCAGCCACAAAAGAGAATGAAATAGAGCTCTTTGCTACATCAGGGCCAATGTAGACAACATGCTACATGAAAGCAATTGGACACACAGAGCTACATGTGTGATTCTGCACGTGTGCAGTGTCCAGAATGCGGGGAGGAATGGATTGGGAAACACTGCCAACAAGTAGGGGGTTTATTGTGGGGTGATGGAAGGTTCTGGAATTAGGTAGTGGGACAGTTGCTCAGCCTTGTGAGTATACTAAAAACACTGAGTTGTCTAATTTTAGAATGGCAATATTTATGTGATGTGTATATCAATTTTTAAGTTTTTTAATAGGTCTTGGTTCCTTGAAATTTTGCAAGGAATTGTCTGGAACATGAGCACATGGGCATGCCCATTGTGTGCAGGGAGGTTCCTGGATGTGAACCCAGGACCTTTCCAGATGGGTCCAGTTATGCTGGCAGTGTGGAAGCAATGGCCCTGCTTGGGCCCTTTCTATTGTTTATAAGTCTAATTTTCTCAGGATTAGTTTATTTCATCTCAGTTTTCAGGGTTTTTTTTTTTTTTTTTTTTTTTTTTGTCATCAAGTATTAATAGTATTCTTTTGTTATATTTATACCCTGTCTAGCCATGGTGTTATTTCTGTCATCTTTGTACACAGTTTTTCAAGTCAGTTTTCTGAACTGTTTGTCCATTCTGTTAGTCTTCCCTAAGAACTGAATTTGGCTTTGTTCTTGGTTTTCTAGTTCACGGAGTGGCATACTCTTAGCGCCTTTCTTCCACTTTTTTGGGATTTATTTTCTAATTTTTACATTTGTTTATTTTTTACATTTTTTAAAATGAATTTTTAGATTTTTTCACTTAGTCTTGAACATTGGTTTTCTATTTATTTATTTGTTAAGAGGTTTTTATGTTAGGATGTGTGCTTGCCAGAGAGAGTCAGTGAGAGGGAAAGCGAGAAATCGGATGGTTATGCTGCAGTCCCTTCTCTTCCATTCTCCCTTGATCTTGGGCACACATACCTGGCATGAGTTTCAGGCCACTGGGTCTGGGACTCAAACCACAGTTGGCCATGTGGGAGTTCAGTGACATAACCGCTACTGGCCCCTTGAACCTTGGTTTTATCATTAATATCAGTAAGTGTTTATAGAGTGCTTATGGGTAAGATAGTGTCCCAACTAGTCTACTCCCCCTATAGGGCATGTGTGCTAGCCAGAGAGAGGAAAGCATCCCCCCAGTGGGCTGTGTTCAGGCCACAGTCCTGTTCGCTTCTCCTTCCCGTCAGGATTCTGAGCACACGCGCACATGCATTTAGTGTGTTGTTCAACCCACGAGGGCTGTGATTGGAACGGGGGTCGGCCTAATGGGATCTGTCTCCCTTAACCACAGGGCTACATGGCCCACCCGAATCTTCTTCCTCTCTCCTCTTTTCCTTCTTCCCCTCCCGTACTTGTGGGTCATATGTGCCCACTAGAGAGTGGGAGAGGAGAAGCACCCGCAGGAGGGCTTGGTCGAGTTTGGGGCTGCACACACGAGCGCCCAGCATGTTTTCAAGCCACCAGGGCTGGGGTTCAAACCACAGTTGTCCTTATGGCATCTGGCTTCCTTAACCACTAGGCTACAGGACTGGCCTGTTCTTTCTTCATGGAGAGCAGTTGGTTTTCCAGAAGATCTTACAAAGTCCACGTCAGCTCCTCATCTGGAGTGGCTCATCAAACCACAGAGCGAGTCCTAGTTTCCATCAGGGTCAGTGAATTCCCAGGACCGCTGTTCAGCACGCTCATTTTGAAATTCTCTGGGTCTGCTGGGGGATTATGGCCCTTGTCAGTGTCCCTGGGCTCGTTATATGTAGAGCCACTCAGAAATCTAGAGTACCTCACAGTCAACGACTTGTCCAGGTGGTAGGTGTTCCATGTGGCACAAAAATTTGTGTGTGGCTTGTAAAGGTTTGGGGTGAGGTATGCATATAGTTGCTCTGGAACACGTCTTGGTACATCCATGCAGAGAGGGCAAGTGGATAGAGACCAGCAATATCACAGGCAGGTGGCAGTGGCCTTCAGGAGTGAAGGTGGGGCCACCCAGGAGCGGAAAAGGAGCTCAGTAAACAGGTTTTGGCCACAGGCAATGGGAGCATAAAGTGAGGGGAAGAAAATTGTAAATAGCAACTACCACCTCAGGAGTTAGAGAACCGAGGACTTTAGTAACAATGTATATTTCCTCTTTTCTTTTAAAAATAATTATTTAAATTTTATTTGTTCTTACTGCTTTTAAATTCTGGTCGAGAAAGAGAGGAAGGGAAACTGAGAAAGCAAGCCACCAGGTCTGGGACTTGAACTGTGTTCGAGTATGTGGGAGTCCAACGTCCTAACCACCACGCCACCTGCTAGCCTCTCTGCTTTGTAATATATACATTCTACATTCACCAGTTGTGCCTTTTAGGCAGTGTTATTGGCTAACCTTTGAGTTTCATCTTCAAGCTACAGGATGGCAAAGCCAAGCTGTACTGCCCTGGCAGGGGGGGGGGTGAGCGTCGGAGGTGGAGACAGTGACAGAAGGAAGGCCATCATGCCTGTCACGTGAAGGGTAGCTGGTCGCATCACAGTAGATGAAAGCACGCGGTTGAAGCTTACATGTAGTGGGGGGTGTGAATGCCGGGTAACTGGAGGGGAGGAGTGCACTGGGCAGCTTGCCAATCTTCTGTAGACTTGTCTGAACTCTGGTAGGAGCTGGAGGTCTGGAAGCGCACTCCTCGTTTCTGCTGTTCAGTGTTTCTTTCGTACTCCACTAACGAGAAGCACAAGAACTATTTGGAAGGCAAAAAAGACACGCACCATTATTGTTCCCGAAGTAGCAGAGGCCGGCGACCGGGCTCTCCGGGGTGGCATACGTGAGGTTTTGCAGGAGTGTCCACGTTCTGCTAGTCACCTGCTCAGCCCTGCAGGCAGCTGGGCTCATCAGCTGGGGCTTCCTGTAATTCCTGCGACTTCTTGATTTCCTGCACTCACTGGCAGCTTTCCCTGACCTTCCTCTCCTCCAGCCCGTCCAGTGTTTTGGAAGCATCTGTGTTAGATGCTTTCCTGAGTATAATACCTCGAGTGCCTTCTGTTTTCCTGAGAAGCCATAGAGATAGTTTTCAGATAGGAAATGCAGTGGTCCGTAAGCATAGAGAAGGGTGGCCTGTCTCTGCCAATAGGAGAAATACAAATTAAGCTGTAAGTTACACTTTTCAGGCACCAAATAGGCAAAGGTGTGAAGTTCCCGAGCACTGTTGGCCCGGGGGGAGTGGGCACTCCCACACGCTGTGCAAAGTGGAGATCCATAGCGATTGATCATGGCCATCCCTGTCAAGTGTATTCACACACCGGTGAACTTCTTCAAAAAATGCTCATCCCGGGAACCAGCAGTTAGCGTAATGGCTATGTCGCTGGACTCCCACGTAGTCGACCGCGGTTCACATCCTGGACCTGGTGGCTTAAAACTCACACTGGGCGCGTGTGCGTGCGTGCCCAAGGTCCCGAGAGGAGAATGGCAGAGAAGGGATTGCGGTGTGACCATCCCCTCTGGGGGGTGATTTCTCGCTTTCTGTCTCTATGTCTCTCTCTGTCTGTCTGGCGAGCGCATGCGCCCTATAGCAAAAAAAAAAAAAAAAAAAAAAACCTCTCCAAAAAAAAAAAAACAATGCTCATCCCAGCCCTGTTTGAGATACCAAAAGTTCACAGTGTAGGTGGCTTCCCTGCAGGGCAAGTGAAGTAAGTCGTGCCATAGTCTTGAGTTAAATGCTGAAACGCTGTGAGAACGAGACGGTGCCACAGGGGAGAATCTAAATGTGTGTGCGCTACACTGTGTGGCAGTCGTTACTGAATAAGACTTTTTAAAGAATTAATTTTTGGAACCAGCTGATAGTGTAATGGCTTTGTTGCTGGACTCCCATGTAGTCGACTGTGGTTTTAGTCCCAGACCCGGTGTCTTAAACTCATACCAGGTGTGTGCGCGTGCGTGCCCAAGATCCTGAGAGGAAAATGGAGGAGAAGGGATTGTGGTGTGGCCAGTCCCCCGGGGGGGTGTGATTTCTTGCTTTCTGTCTTTCTGTATCTCTGCATCATGTCAAGTGCATGTGCCCTATAGCAAAAACCTTTCAAAATTTTTTTAAAAAGAATTAATTTTTAAAGAATTATTTCATTTTATTCGTTGTCATTTATTTATTCTGGTCTTGACTAGAGAAAGACAGAGAAGGAAAGCGAGAAAGCAAGCTGCCAGGTCCGGGACTCCAACCATGGTCAGCCATGTGGAAGTCCAGCCACCTTAATCACCTGCCAGCCCCCTAATTTATTTCTTTAATTTGACCAGAGAAGGAAAGAGTGAGAGAGAGCAAGAGAGACAGAAGGTCAGAAAGCAAGCCCCCAGGTCCAGGACCTGAACCGTGGTCAGCCATGTGGGAGTCCAGTGCCCTTAGCCACCATGCCACCTGCTGTCCTCAGTAAGCCTGTTTTTTTAAAAAAAATTCTTTTTCTTTATTTATTTTACATACTTTCACCACAGCATACAAAATGCGATTTTCCAGCCAGAATACAGATTTTCCAGCCAGAATACACTGTAAAGTGGCTTAATCATACATGTTATCATCAACAAATAATTTTCCGTTTCTTGTTCTAGTGTGTATGTGTGTGTGTGTGTGTGTGTGTGTGTGTATATATGTATTTTCCCCCTATTTCTTACCCTTTGCTATTTCCCATCCTTCTCCCACCCTGTCTCTGGTATCTGCAGTTATTTTCCATTCCTTTGTTCTTTGCTACACTGTATTGATTCACAAAATATCTTAATTAATCTAAATACTTTCAATAGTAAGTTTAGCTGATATATACGTATCTGTGAACAAAGGTTGACTTTAGGCATGAAACTCTGTGGGTAGAAAGAATACACTATAAAATAGCACATAGCTGAGGCAATAAAGCTTATTATTGTTACTAAATAGGTATTTTTTAAATATATTTTTTAATTTCATGAAAGGCAACTTTAGCTTTAATAAATCAAAATCAAAAAATGTTATGAGAACTTTGCTTAATACGTAAAGCCAGGGAACAGGTTAGGATTCTGTTCAAATAGTAGGTACATGGACCCATCCACAACTCGAGAGAAGACAAAACCACAGAATATCTTTAGAAAAATACACACCAAATGACAACAGTGTTTTCTGGGCTAGCAGGAGTGAACGAGCAGGTTTGAACATACAGGTGGCATTTGCGGGCTGTGTGTGGTGAGCTCGGAACCAAAGGCTCTACTGTTACCAAGCCAGTTTCAGTCCTCTCTGAGGAGGAGATGATATACTCACAAATGCAGGTTTGTGGAAGGTAGACCAGAAAAGCAGGAACTTGGTCCTTAGAGAACAGAGCAGCTGTTACAGTCGCTTCTGGTCTTGAGTGGAAATACACTTGAAGCCTTATTTCTTAAGTGTCCACATCTGCTTTTTTATAAAGAATCAATTTTATTTATCAATGTCATCATGATTATTACTTTTTAATGTGCTACAGGACATGTGTGTTCACGAGAAAGAGCAGACTACCAGGTCCTGGACTCCAACTGGTTGTCATGTGGGAGTCCAGGACCCTACACCTGCTGCCCCCACATCTAGTTAGACTTTTGTGTGTAATTGCTGGGGGCAGGGGGAGAAAGGAAGCAGTCCTGGGGCCTGGTCCTGCTGCAGCCCCTCCCTCCATCTCTCACCCCGTCAGGACAGTGGGCATGTGCGCGCACACGTGCTCGGCATGCTCACAGTTGCTGGGGCCATTCCTGAACCACAGTGCCATGTGGGGTCTGGCTGCTATGCATGGTGCTTGACCACTGTGCTACAGGGTTGGCCCTGCTTGAAACATTTTTTGAGAGATTTTTGTCACAGGGCACATGTGCTCACCAGAAAGACGAGAGACAGAGCGAGAAATCACCCCCTGGTGTGTAGCCATGCCACCACAATCCCTTCCTCCCAATTTTTCTCTCGGGATTTTGGGCACGTACAGTTTCAGGCTGCCAGGTCTGGGACTCTAACCACAGTCAGCCACGTGGAATCCAGCACCTTAACCACTATGCCACCTGCTGGCCCCCACTTTAAACTTGGATTAATCGTATTTGTTTCTGGTTATTTTAAAAGTACTGACATGTTACACTGTGAAGTGGCTTAACGCTGACCCTCTCCAGAGGCATCCCTGACTGGTGGTTGGAATATGTGTTTCTCTGATGCTAATACTCGTGTAGTGAAACAGGAACATACCAGAAAAATACGTATCCATACATGGTTTGTTTGATTTTAAAATGTATACAGATTGGGACCAGCAATTGGTGTAATGGCTATGTCGCTGGACTCCCACGTAGTCGACTGTGGTTCGAGTCCCAGACCCGGTGGCTTAAACTCACGCCGGGTGCGTGTGCTTGCGTGCCTAAGATCCCAAGAGGGGAATGGAGGAGAAGGGATTGTGGTGTGGCCATCCCCACTGGGGGGGGTGATTTCTTGCTGTTCTCTGTCTCTCTCTGGCGAGCGCATGTGCCCTATAGCAAAAACCTTTAAAAAAATGTATACAGATCATCCCTAATTCCTCTCAAAATCTTTTGACATTGTAATGATGCAAAAGTGATACGCCTTCAGTAGAGGCCTCCAAGTGCTGAACACCCCTCCTGCTGCTCACTCAGTGCCGTACCAAGGCGTCACACGAGCGGTGAAGTGCTGCACTGTAAAATAGCTTTGCCTTAGATGGCTTCACACGGACCTTGCAGGTCACCGTCTCTAGTATCCCAGGCTCGACAGCCCTTAGGCCCAATGGAGCCGTCACCCGCTGATCCTGGTACCTTCCAGCTGCCCATCAGCCCTTCAGGGTCTCTCTCTCCGAGCTTAAATTCCACGGCCAGCCACGACCTCCCCTCGCACACACCTGCAGATCGTGTTCCTCTCTCACTTGCTCGTATCATTAGCAAAACCACAACCCAGATTAACACTCTCTCTCCAGGGACGCCATGCGTCGCTTGATGACCAGGACATGCTCTGAGAAATGTGGAGTCGGTGGTGTGATACTTCCCACTGGGGTGGTGCAGCCGCACGCCCAGGTGCCTGTACAGCGTGTGCCTCGCACCAATCCCGCAGCCGGAGGAGGGGCCGTCGCCCACCAACACGGCCTGTGGCACCTGACAGTACTCCGCACCCACCCCTGTGACCCTGGAAATAGGATAAACCAGACCCCCATGCTGGCCTCGTTTTAAGTCTGGCTGTGAATTTCCTGTGGGCCTCCTAACACCATCTGGCAGCGACAGGGTTTCCAGGCCATGCCTTCCTGCCCTCAGGAAGACCTTCCAGGTCGTCACTCTGTCCTCGCACTCCCTTTCTTCTCCCTTCCTCCCTTTTGGCTAATGGCTAAAGAAATGGAAGTAAAAAGAATTTCCACAGTTGTCACATCTACTGGCCCGCCGTCACCTGCATGTGCACTGCCTTCTGGCCGCCACCAGGGCCCATCTTGTGCTCTGGACCCTGCCCTCACCTACGCGAGGACTGCCGGCGACTCCAACCGCCATCCCGCAGGAGTTTCCCCTTCTGCGCAGCTGTCCGCCGGCGTGCACACTTCTCTTTAGCATATCTTAGAAACCTCTTTATTGCCCGTCTAGGCCGGCCATACTCCCCTTTGCAATGCAGCCTGCGAGATGTGAAACTGATCGTTGAACGGTGTGGAGTTTTTCAATACACAGCTTGGAAATAAAGTACAGAACTGTGAATGCGAGTTTCTTAACAATTTTCTTTCTAGCTTCCTTTATTGTAAGAACACAATATAAAATCCATATGCAAGAAAATGTGTTATTTGGTAGTTTATGCTATTGGTAAGGCTTCCAGCAACAGCAGGCACTAGTTCAGTTTTGGACCGTCCAAAGTTACAGCAATTTACAGCCGTGCGCTGGTCGCTCAGCGTCCCCAAGTCCTGCGTTGCCCGAGGTCTAAAGGTAGGCGTGAATCCAGAGCTCCTCCCCCTCTCTCTGGCTTGTCCCTGACATCTCACCAGAACTCTTCTTCTTTAGGTGTCTTTTTTTGTTTAAGTCCAGTATTTAACTTTTTGTCCTCACCTCGGCCCTTCTGAAGCATTAGACACAGGCTGCTCATTCCCTCTTCCTGATGGACTCCCACTTACTCCCAGCACGACACTCCGACGTCACCTCTGTCTGCGAGCTGCTCCCGTCTCCTGTCTGGTTTCTCATTGCCTTAGCCTTCAAACGGGGTGCATGAAGCTCAGCCCTCCCTTCCTTCCTGCCTTTATCTATTTGTTCCTGTGAGACAGGCCCCTCAGCCGTCTGCGTGCTGCTCCCTCCCCAAGCTCAGCTTGCCCAGGTCCCAGATGTGCACGTGTACACCCAGCGTGCTTAGAGAGGTCCCGGGATGCAAACCCAGGACCTTTCCCTGGTGCGTGCGTCGTTACTGCTGTGCCTCTGCCTGGCCTCGAACCTCCTTTCTAATGTCATGCAATGCCTTCACGGTCTTGTGCAGTTTCACAGACTAAATGCTGTCTGTGCTGACAGTGCCAGTGCAGATACCCGACTCCCAACTCCGCATCTCCCCTGGATTGCCTACACACCGGAACGTCACGTGCCCAGGGCGTGGCTCGCCTTTCCTGCAGCCCTGCCCCACCTGTCAGCCATCTCAGCTGCTGCGGCTCTCTCCCCTGCTGACCAGGCAGGACGCAGGCCATCCTGACTCCTCTCCTTGAGCACCTCCACGCCCACGTGTCAGGAGTTCTTTGGGCTCTGTAAACTGTGTCCAGGGGGCTGGATGGTGGCTCAGTGCAAAAGTAATTGGGAAGGTCCCTGGTTCTCACCCTGGTTCTCACCCCAGGCCTCCCTGTGCATGCCCATGATCTGGGCTGGCTGGGGTTGGGGTGCCCCACTCTCTAGAAGAAAGAAAGTGAATTACACTCTGATCCAAGCTGTCAGCATACTTCCTGCTTCCAACTTCTGTTCCCATGGGTTGCCGAAGTGATCCTGCCAGCATGCTTTCAGACCCCGTAGCTTTGTTGAAATCCCTGTGGTGGCTCCTAATTCATTAAGACCAAAAGCCCAAGTCCTTACAACAGCCCGTGTGAGTCTGCATGTTCTGTCCCCTCCCCGACCCTGGTTTTCATATTCTCCCTTTGGCTATCTTCACTGCAGGCTCATGGCTACCAGTTTGCGAATATTTCTAGTCTGCTCTTTCTCCTTTATTTACTCTTTCCTATAGATCCATGCACAGCAATTGCTTCATCTCGGTTACGTTTGTGCTAATGAGGCTTGTCTTGATCTGATTGGAATTGCCCGTGCAGTACTGCCTCCTCGGTACTGCCGCCGTACACATTTCCAGAGGACGCCATTCACGTGCTATGAATGATAGCCCTGAAGCTGTGCAAAGTAGCATTCCCTGATGACACGTAACTTTTAGGTAATTATACTTATTGTTTAGTAGGTAAGCTCCCCAAGAAAAAGAATCCTTTTCTCTTTTAATCACTGGTGTGTTCCAAACATACTGAATAGTACCTGTCACATAGAGGATTCTTAGTAAATATTTTTAGCCTAAGTAGACAGATTACTTCCAAGTTTATGATACCACAAAAATATTTCAGTGAATACCAGTGATGGTTAGTTTTGTGTCAACCTGACTGGGCCATGGGTGCCCAGATATTAGGCCAAACACGATTCTGGCTGTTGGTGAGGGTGCTTCTGGATGACATTACATTGAACCAGCAGACCCCATAAAGCAGATGGTCCTCCCTAATGTGGGTGAGCCTCATCCAACAAGTTGAAGACCTGAATAGACCAAAAAGCTAAGAGCGAGCACCTTTGCCTGACTGCTGTGTTTAGCCCCTTCCGGCCTTCACACCTGGATCAACGTCAGCTCATGTGCAGACTGGATTTACAAGTAACCTGGACTCTCCCGTCCTCAGGACTGCAGCCTTCAGCTGTAACTGCACATCAGCTCTCCAGGGTCTCCAGCCTGCCAGCTGCAGACTAGGACTCCTCAGCTTCCATATTCCTGTAACCCAATTCCTTATAGCAACACTCACGTGCGTACACACACACACACACACACACACACACTCACCCTATTGGTTCTGTTTCTCTGTTCCTATTCTCTGGAGAACGGAAAACCCTGGTTAATACAACATTCTTTGCTTATGGGTCTGTGTAAGACTTTCTCTGGGAAGATTTTGTAAGGGTGAAGTTGCATGGTCTTAGGACATATGCATGTTCAATTTTATTAGGTATCATCAGAGTGCTTTTACCAGTCTAAGCTTCCTTTGCTAACTTTTTCCACATAATATTGGTATTGTTGATGGCCAGTCTGAGGGATTTTAAATGGCATCTCTTTTAAGTTTTATTTCTCTTACTGCTACTATTGCATTTTTGTAAGCTCAGACTATTGAATATTAGCAATTTAATGAGATTTAGTCTAATAGTGAATGTCTTTACATAACAACTCTCTGCCTTTCGGCTCTTTCCTGTAAATACTTGCTCTTAAATTCTTTTTTTTTTTTTTTTTAAAGAATTGTTTTATTTAACTTTATTTATTATTATACCATTTTTATTTTTCAGTTTGATCAGAGAGAGAGAGAGAGGAAGTGAGAAAGCAAGCCACCAGGTCCGAGACTTGAACCGTGGTCGGCCATGTGGGAGTCCAGCGCCTTTAACCACCACACCACTTGCCAGCCCCTGCTCTTAAATTCTTGATCTTCTGCTGTTTGACCATTTCCCTCCAAACCTCTTGCTCCCTTTTCCTTGTGGTTCTTCTTTACAATTATCTTCTGGTCTGAAGCTGGAAGTAGGTTGTGTTTTCTCACTGAGAAATGTTTTATTCTGGTGCCACCAAATTTGCTAGTCTTAGATGACTTCTGTTATATTATTTTATTATGAACATTGTCCATACCATGCATCACAAATATATTATTCTATACTTTTGTCTAAAGGTTTTAGAAGTTTTAAAGATTTGCTTTTTCCCATTTAGGTTTGGAATCAATCTGGAATTTATTTTAGGATTCTGTTGTGTATGACATAGAAGGGAGAAGTTATCTTTTCCCATGTGGATTGAAAAGTTTTTTCTTTTCTCCATCAATTTGCAGTGGCATCTCTACTATATTAAATTCTTCATAAGAAACATGAGTTTCCTTCTAGGATTTTTCTTTTGTGTCCCAGCAGCCTATTTATCCACCCTCAGAGTAATGCACACTCATTAGTTACTGTGGGATGCAACTTCTTAACCACCACGCCGTGGGCTGGCCCGATAGTTGATAACCACAGCACAGGCTCGCCCTGATGGTTGATCTTATCTTTCTCAGTATTTGCTAAAGCAAATTGAGATTCAGTATTGATTTCTTTTATCAGCATTATTAAAACATTCTTCACCTACTGTCCTATTTATCTACATAAGGTGTTCACTTAAATGGGTTTTATTATTGTATGTTCACGTAGTGGTGCAATTGCAACCACCATCGACTTCAGAATGCTTTTCCCAGAGCTTGTGTCCATGAACTGTCAGCCCAGACCCCCAGCCCCCCAGCCCCCCAGCCTCAGATGATAACGAATCTACTCCCTGCTCCTATGGATTTGCCTGTTGTGGATGTTTCGTGTAAATGGAGTCATGTGAAGTGTGGCCGAGTCATTTTCTGTGGCATGAGTACACCACCTTTTGTTTACCCACGCACTAGTTGGTGGACACTGGGCTGTTTCCATATCTTGATTCTAACAGATATTGATGCTGTGAACATTCACATACAGTGACCTTATTTATTCTCATAGTTTTTTGGTGGGTTCCTTAGGATTTTCTACGTGTGGAATCGTGTCATCTGCAAATGGAGATAGTTTTACTTGCTGTCCAGACTCGATGACTGTTATTTCTGTCTCTTGCCTCACTGCTGTGGCTAGAACTCCTGGGACAACACTGAGCAGAAGGGGCGAGAGCGGACAGCCTTGTCTTGTTCCTCATCTGGGGTAGCCTTTAGTCTTTTCCCATTGGGTATGATGTTAGCTGTAGGGTTTTCACAGACACCTGTTATCAGATTGGGGAAGTTGCCTTCTACTCCCAGTGTGGTGAGCATTTTTATTGGATTTCATGATGTTTTTCAGCATCTGTTGTGATGGTTTTGGTCCTTTCTTCTTTTGATGTGGTTATTACAGACCGTGATTTTTAGATAGTAGACCAACTTCACATGCTCGGGTTAATCCCACTCAGTCAGGGTGTGTAATTGCTTTAATGCTAGATTCAGGTTGCTACTGTGTTTTGGGGGATTCTTGTGTCTGTATTCACAAATACTGGGCTTTTCCTGTTTTGGTGTGTTTGTAAGCAGGGAATACCGGCCTGATCTCTGCTAAGCCCTCAGTCACAAACGGGCTGCATCGTCAGCCTACTGGCGTCCCTGTCCATATTCCAGAACCCTCCGTGTTTCTAACCGAGGGATTGTTTTTCTTCCTGTTTTCCTTTTATCTATCCTTTCTTTGTATTGATAGCACGTGGCATTCTACTTTGGTCAGTCTTGTGTGCTGTGAGATCTGACAGTTGAATTTTTAAAAGAAAAAATATTTTTTAAAAGAAAGATATCTTTAAAAAATTTATTATTATTATTTTTGACTATATATTGATATAGATAGAGACAGACAGACAGAGGGAAAGTGATAAAGCAAGCCACCAGGTCTAGGACTCAAACCATGTGGTCGGCCCTAGGGGAGTCAAGTGCCCCAACCACCATGTTAGCTGCCTACCCAAAGGGAAAAGTACATTTTTTTCTTTTCTTTTTTTTTTTTTTGAGAGGTTTTTGCTATAGAGTGCATGTGCGTGCCAGAAAGACAGAGAGAGACAGAGAGACAGAAAGTGGGAAATCATCCCCCAGGGGGATGGCCACGCCATAATCCCTTCTCCTCCATTCTCTTCTCGGGATCTTGGGCATGCACACACATGCGCCTGGCGTGAGATTAAGCCACCGGGTCTGGGACTCAAACTGCGGTTGACTACATGGGAGTCCAGCAACATAGCCATTATGCCAACTGCTGGTCCCAGAACAAATATTTTTAATATTAGCTTAGATGTACATTGAATAAAGATCTGGAGGTAGAGAAAAGAATTTGTATTTCTTGCTGAGATAACTATTGTTACATTATGTTAATTCTTCAGTTTTCTAACTTTGTTTCTTCGTTCACATATTGCATGCAGGTGTAGAGGCACATATATAATTATAACTAATTAAAAAGGAATTATGCTGTTTGTACTGTTGTATAATATGATTTTTTTCTTACTGAAGATAATGTCAAAACATTTGCATGTTAATCAATGTATTCCTAGCAGACAGTTTTTAGTGGCTACGAAGTGTCCTGTTATGGGGGTGTAATGCTGTTTACTCAACCAAATCTGTTACTGAATATTTAAAACAACAGATCATTGCTTATTTTTAAAATGTTTATGATTATAAACAATACAGACATCAGCATCCTTGTAACTGCATCTCTGCCTGCATATGTGTCTGTTTTCCTAGTACTAATTGCTGATAAAATAGCTGGCAGAATGAACGTTATTTACTGACAGAGTTGATGTCTTCTGGAACAATTATCTGCAGACTTCTTTTTCTGAACACGGGTTCCTCCGCTACGTGAGCTTGGATGACATCAACACCTGTTGCCAGTGCCCCTCCCCAGAGCCGTTGCCACGCACTGGAATTGTCCCGAAGGTTACTAAGAGGTAGCATCTGGCCCAGCTTGCCTACCCAGCTCCACCCTGCCATGGTTAATAGGAATTCCATGTGTCTCGCGTGCTCTGAAGTATCAGTACGTGCGCGGAAGGAGAAGGGCTCTTTGTGATTGCTTTTCAACATGAAGAAGGTGCGTGGGCCTCCTGTGTGTCTGCGGCACGTACCCGCACTCGGCCCCGTCCTGCTCAGTGAGCTTAGTGGGGTGAATCGGCGCCAGTTCCCTCTTCAGTGCGTTCTCAGGTAACACGCAGCTCTAGCTTCCGAGAGCTGGAGCCCAGAACACTCAGGAGAGGGAGGGAAGGCGTGGGAAACGCTCCTCAGGCCTTCCCGCGTCCACCGGCAGTCTGTCCACACTTCCCTCCAGACACCCGTACGGTGGAGACCACAGGCAAGGCCTCTGGAGAGGAGCTGGTTCATGACTCAAGCATTCTTTCTGTCAGTCACAATTTACATAAACTGCCGCTGTACTCTTGCATAAAACATTGAAAGAAGACATGAGATTTCTAGGAATTGTCAGTAGTTTTGTGAAGTTCTCAATGGCATGATTAAGAAGACTGATACAGAGACAGTGAGTGAGAGGATACTATTGAATCTCTCAGTTCATATGACCAAGCCAGAGGAGGCTGATCAGAGGAGAAACCTGGCAGATGCCGACCTTGTTAGGATTGGCTTTCTGGGGCAGCAGGTGGTGTAGTGGTTTGAGTCCTGGACCCAGTGGCTTAAAAATCATGCTGGGTGCGTGTGCGCCCTCAATCCTTAGAGAAGAAGGGATTGTGGTGTGGTCATCCCCTCTGGGGGTGATTTCTCACTTTCTGTTTCTCTTTTTCTCTCTGGTGAGTGCATATGTCCTATAGCAAAAATCTCTCTTAAGATAAAATTAAGCTCAGCAGGCTCGGTGATGCTGGCCTGGCACCTGCTGCTCCCACGGCCCTCATCCCTAGTGGAGGGCAGGGCCGGGCGCCAGGCGGACCTGGCGGACCAGGTGGGACAGATGGAGTCCGGCCCCTCCACGAGGCTGGGAGCAGGCCAGGTGGCTGGCTGCGGGCAGGCCAAGCCCCTGGTGGGCTGCTGCAGGTGGAGACAGGTGCTGCCTCTCGTCGTCTGCCAAGCCAGGATGTCTGCCACCGGTGTCCGCAGCCTGCGGGCCACCTACCACTGCCTTGTGGACAGAGTGGAGCTGATGCTGCTCGAGAAGCTGAGGCCTCTGTACAACCATCTGGCAGGTCCCAGGACAGTCTTTTTCTGGGCTCCAATTATGAAATGGGGTTTGGTGTGTGCCGGCCTGGCTGACATGGCAAGGCCTGCGGAAACACGCAGCACGGCTCAGTCCGCTGTCCTGATGGCCACAGGGCTTATTTGGTCCAGATACTCACTTGTAATTATTCCAAAAAATTGGAGTCTGTCTGCTGTTTTTTGTTAATTATTTATTTTATTTTTTTATTTATTCATTTATTTATTTATTTTTATTTGACCAGAGAAAGACAGAGGGTGAGAGCGAGAGAGAGAGGAAGTGAGAAAGCAAGCCACCAGATTCAGGACCTGAACCCTGGTCGGCCATGTGGGAGTGTCCAGCGCCTTAACCACAATGCCACCTGCTGGTCCCCTGTCTGCTGTTAATTTCTTTGTGGGGGCTGCAGGAGTCTCTCGGCTCTTTCGCATTTGGAGATACAACCAAGAACTAAAAGTTCCAGCAAACAAGAGTGTTCCTGATCACCTGAACAGCTACGTGTGCATACCCACTGGGACCTATTGATAGTGTATCATGGTTACCCATAAGGCAGTGCTAACTGTGCTGTCATCTAGAAAGCACAGAGACCCCTAACTATGACTGGTAACCAGTGCTTGATTCAGCAGAAAAATAAAGCAAACTTTTAATTAAAAAAGAAAAAATTAAGCTCTGCATAGCCAGTTTCCTTAGATACAATTTTTTTTCTTAGAAGTCACCCCCCGGGGGGACCAGCAGTTAGTGTAATGGCTATGTCGCTGAACTCCCATGTAGTCGACCGTGGTTTGAGTCCCGGATCTGGTGGCTTAAACTCACACAGGGCATGTGTGTGTGTACCCAAGATCCCGAGAGAAGAATGGAGGAGAAGGGATTGCGGGGTGGCCATCTTGAACTGCTTTCAGCCATGTGGGAGCCCAGGACTAACCATTACTCCATCAGCTGGTCCCACCATGAGTTCTTATTTAAAAGACATGCATAGCTGGTTGTCTACAGAAATCATTTCAGAGTTCAGCATTTGTGTAGAAACGTCGAACTCATCTGTGTGGCAGAGGACCCTTTCCTGCCTCTGCCTGCTCAGCCTTAATCCTGAGCCTGGAGCCTGCCAGGTTCTAAGCTAATCCCATTCCCAACTCCTTTTAGTGATTTCCCACCTTCTGTTTGTCCTAATGCTCTTCCCTCATCTTTGTTGCCCTTCCCTTAAGGCTGAGCTTGAACTCTGCCTTCTCCTCTTTTGATGAAGTCTTCCTCCATAGCCTCCCACGCAACGTCTCCCTACCTTAGCTCGCTGGGCCGCCACACGCAGTCCCTCCAGACAGCAGGCACTGTCTCAGCTCTGGAGGCTGGAGGGCTGAAGTCCCGGAGTCATCGGGGCTGGCTCCTTCTGAGGGCTGGGGAAGTGTTCCAGGCTCTCCTCTGGCTTCTGGCAGTTTGCTGGCAATACTAAATCTTAGGCATTTCTTCCCAAGTAGAAGCCTCACTTCCAATCAGTTGCTGGCCTCACTGAGTGGCCGTCTCCCTGCACGTCTGCCTCTGAATCCCCCCTTTTTGTAAGGACACCAGTGCATGTGGTTAGGAACCCTTTGCTTCAGTATGAACTTACCTTAATGAACTTTGTCTGCTGCATTCAAATATTCGTGGGGTCTCTGGGCCTCCTTCAGTTGAAGACCCAGTCATCTAACAATGCACGTCTTAGCTAAGCTCTGTTATAGCAGCCTTCTTTTCAGACATGGTTATTTATTTACAACTTACTTTTAAAATTGAGACCAGATGTTTGGAAAATGTTCTATCCTGCAAAGCTCACTCACACAGGTGGGTTTGGGTTCATGTCTGGAGATATCCTGAGTAAACTGGGCATGCGTGTGCCGAAGGCCCAGGACTGGCCGAAGCTGGGGTGGGCCATGGTGTTGAGAGCCCACTGTGGGTGCCCTCTCTCTCTCACTCAGTCTTCTTGTCTCTCTTACTTATGGAAGAGATACACTTAAGAAATGTAAAAATAACTTGGAAATTATTGTCCTAAAATGTCTGCATTATTCTTTAGTCATCCCAAGTGCATGCTGGCCTTTCAAGCAAGAATGTTGCTTTGAACCCCCCAGTCAGAAGCCCTAGGAACCTAAGAGTTCACTGATTCACGAAGGTGTTGGGAAGGCAGAGGACTTCCTGGGGCCGTGTGGTGTAGACACCGGGGAGTGGCCCTCAGGAGGCCCTGTGGTCAGAGTTAGCACATCCCTCCTTCTGGGGGTTACCGGAGAAGGCAGCTATTAAAATGTTGAAAGATATTGTGAGGACAGACATTGTGGGCAGAGGGTGTCCCCAAGAAAAACTCCCAAGATGACTAAGGAGGCTTCTCTACCAGGGCTAGGGACACTGCAGCTGGGGACTGACAAGAGGAACGAGATCTGGCCAGGGCCGTGCGGGCGTTTGCTCAGTAGATTCTGACACGGCTATGGAGTGCGATCTGGTCCAGGAAGCCCGAGGCTGCATCCGGCGATCGGCCAACGGTGCCTGCCCTTGTGACCAAGGAGCCAGGCTGGGGACCAGCCTCCTCTCTCTGGGTCCGGTCCCGAGCAGACTCTGGCTCTCAGCATGAGAATGGACAGCTTGTATCCCGCAGAGAAACAGGACTGCTCAGACACAGCCCACAGGGACGGCAAGGAGGAGGCGTGACCCCAGGCAGTGCCGGTGGGGACCATGGTAGCCCGGGGTAACCCCGGCGAGGTTAGCGCTAAGGCCAGTGCCAGGTTCAGCAGAGATTGCTTTTTCTGTCTTGAGGCAGAACCTTGGTAGAAGGGCAATTTGGGAATTGGTTTCAGACATGTAAGCCGTGGTATCCACGATCCTCTGAGTGTTGCCTTCCTTGGGCATTTGTTTTTTAATTACTAGATATTTTCTTATACCACAGAACTTTTGTTGTATACATATTGCTGTTTTATATTTAGTTAGACATGATTTTTTTTTTTTTTTGGTTATCTCTCACTCTTGTGCATAGATAAAAAACAAAATGCAAACATGTTTAATTGGTTAAGATTCTCTTAAAAGTGTTTGCACTGAGAGGCCATCTTGAATCACCCCCACCCAGCTTTACGGAGGTATGATGACACTAAATGCGATATATATTGTGAAATGGTTACCATAGTTTCAAGTACACGTTATTATTTATGAGAGAGAGAGAGCCCCAGCCTGGCCCCAGCCTCCTGGTTAGCGGGACCACAGGCCCATCACCCATAGCCTGTCTTAAGCTGGGTGAGGACTGGAGCTGAGCCTCCCCCAGGGCTCCCTCATGGACAGGTCCACGGTGTTCTCCTGCGCCACCGTGCCTGCTGAAACGCAGTCTCAGGATCTGCCCGCTCCGTAGCTGCGAGTTTGTGCTGTGCCCAGCATCTCCCCTCCCCACCCGCAGGTCCGGCTGACACCTCTCTGCTCTCTGTTACCCTCAGATTCCACACCAGTGAGGTCACGCAGCAATCGTCTCCCAGCATAGTGCCCTATGGGATTACTCAATTTGTGGCTCCTCGCGCATTTTAATTAATTAATTATTCTTTTTTTCCCCTATTATTATTCTTTTTTTTTTTTACGTTTAATTATTGTACATATTTACAGCATACAAAGTGGACTTTCTGGGCATGGGTATACTGCCTATTAGTCCAAAGATATTACCATACACATTATCATCAACAGAGAATCTTCCATATTTGTGTCCATTAAATGTTTTGCTTCCCTCCCTTGATTCTTCCTGCTCCCCATTTCCCACCCACCTCCCACACAGTTTCTAGTATCATCAGTTGCTCTCCCTGCTTTTATATCTTCCAGTCTTTCAGTTTCTGCCATAGAGTGCAGACGTTCAGTATATATTAAGTGGAGACATACAATGCTTCTCTTTCATAGTCTGGCTTTCTTTACTCAGCATTGAAGCTTCCACATTTATCCATTTTCTTTCAAATGCCAGGATTTCATTTTTTTTTTAATGGCTGAGTAGTATTCCATAGAGTATATATGCTACACTCTTTGTTTGTTTTTTGGGAGAGGTTTTTGCTATAGGGTGCATGCGCTCACCAGACAGAGAGAGACAGAGAGACAGAAAGTGAGAAGTCACCCCCCAGGGGGGATGGCCACGCACAATCCCTTCTCTTCCATTCTCCTCTCGGGATCTTGGGTATGCACGCACATGTGCCCGGCATGAGTTTAAGCCACCGGGTCTGGGACATGAACCGCGGTCGACTACGTGGGAGTCCAGTGACATAGCCATTACGCTAACTGCTGGTCCCCCTATGCCACATTCTTTAAATCCATTCATCTGTTCTTAGACATTTGGGTTGATTCCATGTCTTAGCAATTGTGAATAATGCTGCAGTAAACATGGATGTGCAAGTGTTTTTCTAATGGGGTGTTTTCCTACCCTTTGGGTGGAAGTCCTTGGGCATTTTCAGAAGTGAGGGCTGACTGATTTCCTGGAAGTGCCTGCCATCTAGTGCCTGGCCTGAGGTGCAGTGTCACACCTTCTGAGCCTTGTGCCCTTCATGAGTTTACACGTTGATTCAGTGGGAGAGGACAACGAGGCCAGAAGATAGACGCCAAGCGTAGATGCAGGGGAACCCAAGAGGCTGATGCGGTAGCAGTCGGGGTGCCAGGTAGGTAGACGGAGGTGTGCACCCCAGCACCTTCCTCCCTCTCCCGTTCCCTGGCCCAGCTGTCACTGGAGAAAGTCAGCCAGTCCTCCAGCTCCCCACCCTGTTCACTCTCTGCACCCCGTTATCTCTGTTCTTTCTATGGAGAGAACGCCGGGTGCATGGTGGGGGCCACTCAGGTCTGAGTGGGATCTCTGTGACTGCAGTAGAAATCACACCTTCGGAGAGGTAGACCTGTGCCTGTGCCTTACCTGTTTTTGAAAACCAGATTTGTATGATGGTACCCGTGCGTGCTCACAGTAGGGACTGTGAAAGGCACAGAGAAGTAAGGAGGGCCCACACCTCTCTACACACAGATGAGCACTTATCTCAGGGGGGCCAGCAGAGAGCTGGCTGGAGTAAGACACTCTGGAATGCTGGCTGGAGTAAGACACTCTGGAATGGTGGGGCCCTCAGGTGGTGAGTGGCTAGGGCGCTGGACTCCCACATGACCGACCATGGTTCGAGTCTCAGACCTGGTAGCTTGCTTTCTCACTCCCCTCTCCACTCTATCCTTCTCTGGTCAAATCTAAATAAATAAATAAATAAAGTTAAATAAAACAATTCTTTAAAAAAAAAAAAAAAAAACATAGACGTCCTGGGACGGGAAGGCTGATTATTGGAAGAGAGGGTCAGGGAGCTCCCAGGTTCAGCGAGGCCTGCGTGGCCAGGCTTCTCCACTGAGTGATTGCAGGTCCGTTCATGCATGCTAGTTGTGGATTTATTTTTATTGTGACTTCTGGCTTACATATGATTGTTGTGCATGTTTGTGGGGTGCAGTATGGTTTTTCAAAGCAGGTTCATGGTGTGTAATATAGATATTTAATCTTTGACACTGACTGTTACTTTATGTTGTGCACATTCAATAATAGTTCTACTGATTCTCTCTTCCTCCCTACACCCTGTAGGGAGGAAGTCTCTGAATACAGATGGGGCTGCCAGGAGCTGGCCTGGGGTGGTTGCGGGGAGATGTTGGTGGAGGGGGTTATTGTGCACTGGGTTAACACAGAGAAAGGTCTGCAAGGTGGCTACGTGGCATGAGGCCCTGTGTAAGACATTCCTGCCTTTCTGCCTGGAACCAGTGACCCCTACATGTAGTCCTTGTGAATAACTTCACTAACAGGGGGACAGCAAGTTGTTAAGGCACTAGACTCCCACATGCTCAGCCACAGTTCGAGTCCTGAGCCCAGCGGCTTGAAAGTCATGCCGCATGTGTTTGTGTGAGTGTGCATGAGTGTACGTGAGTGTGCGTGAATGTACGTGAGTGTGTGCCCCAAATTCCAGGCCTGGGAAGTCATATGCATTTGTCCCCAACGCCCAGGCTTGGAAAATTATGCCAGAAGTGTGTGCGGCGTGCCCAAAATTCCAGCGGGAGAATGGAGAAGAAGGGATTGCAGTGTTGCCATCTCTCCTGGGGGTGGTTTCTCACTTTCCCTCTCACCATCTCTCTCTGGTGAACACACATGCCCTGTGGCAAAAGCCTAAAAACAAACAAGAAAGAAAACTTCACCAACAGAACAAGCAGTCCCAGTGAAAGATACTATACTTTCTCTTCTGAATTTAGAACCACGGGCGAGAGGGTCAGCGTGTGGTAGGTTAGTCTGAAGCCTCACGTGTGCTGGAACCTATAGTCTTGCATGCTCTGTGATGTCAGAGGGGACACAGAGGCGATAGCACCTTTCCCCGAAGGCCACTGGAAGAGTGCACGTCAGCTGACTGGACCAATTTTAATTTTCGCACATTTGGTAAATTTGGAACTCTCGGTGGAATTCTATGAGAAAACCAGACCAAAAAATAGTTTAAAAAAAACTGTGTCTGGGACAACTGGATGACACACGCCTCAAGTCCTGTGGGTGCCACGTTAGGCTCAGGGGAACCTGCGGACGCCTGGCCATGCTGGGAGTTGTACACGGACCCCGAGGCCCAGGGCTTGGCAGCATTGTTGCATAGTGTCTTTAGTCACCTCTTGCTTAAAATTTCGAGTAAGGAACGTTCCAGGCCATCTAATAGATACATGTATTCAAATATAAATTCATCTATTCAATTACATTTCATCCAGAAATACTCTTTCTGTCCGTTATGTCTGTCCCATGCCACCTCAAGAAGCTCTGGAGTTCTGGGATGGTGAACCAACTTCTCAGCTGCATGAAGAACTTTGCTCTCGCACCAGCAGGTGGCATGGTGGTTAAGGAGCTGGACTCCCACATGGCTAACCGCGGTTCGAATCCAGGACCTGGTGGCTTGCTTTCTCACTTTCCCTCTCTCCTGCTCTGTCTCTCTCTGGTCAAATTAAAATAAATGAATGAATAAATAAAAAATTTTAGAAAAGAGAACTTTTGTTCTGATGTATTTGCTTGTTGTTTTGGAGTTTACATTTTATTATTTAATAAGTTTACATGTTATTATTTAATAATCAAAGATAAGCATAGGCTCAGAATCCTACAGAAATTAGGTTGAGTTTCTAGAAGATCTTGGGTATAACCTGTTTATCTTTCTGTTTCTCTTCTTGGTGGATTTCCACTGACCTATGCGGAAGTCACTCCGTATTTTCTTCTTTTTTTGTATCCGCAAAGCCAAGTACTGGATAAGTCAAATCATGATTTTACAGAAAAGGGCGAAGGCACGCAATCGGGTAGGCCCAATACTGCACTTTCACACTGTCCTTGCTAAGGCCTGCTGTGGCTTTTGGGATTTCTGGAAATCTCGACGGCACCGTTTTTGTAGGAGCAGCCCAGGACACCTGCGGGAAGGCCCATCTACCGAGTCGTGGCTCGTGTGGGAACCTGGAGAATTCTGCCATGCTGGGACTGGGGCCTCACAGCTGAGTGTCCGCCTGCAGACAGGAGAGGATCCACAAGGCTCATGCCGTCCACCAGGTTGCAAGTGGGCCAATTTAACAGTGACCTAGGAATGTGTCATGTACATGGCCAAGTGACCATTAAGCTTCAACATCTGGTTTTTATCTTAAGTGTGTTTCATTGTCTTGTCACTGTGGAAAAAAAAATCGGAAAAGTCTTGAAAGCTAATTAGCGCCAAATTTATTTTAGGAAGAAGGGCCAAAGAGCCTGATGACAAATTTTCCTTTGTTCCAGTTGCCAAGCTGGTCTCTGACCCCTCAATTTAACATGGGTGATTTTTTATTTGCGCATCAGTCTTTTTTTTTTTTTTTTTCAGTACAGAAATCTACTTTCTGGAATAGGTTCCTGGTTCCTGATTCCCGTTTGCAAAGAGCTTGCCATGGCAAATCAACCCAAAAGTACTGACTGGGTGTTTCTTTCAAATCTGTATATACATTCCTTTATCAGACTGAGTTCTAGGCATCGTGAGAGCGGAATGTGTTATATATTTCTTTATAAGCTTATATCTTCCTCCAAATTAATAATTTTTTTAAAAATTCTAATTTCCTGCCCCGTTTACATATTTTTTAACACACACACACAAACTTTTCTTGTTTTTGTTTTGTTTTCATTATATTTAAGACTGTTATTTTGGTACAGAAAGAAATGGAAAATTATGATTATTTATGCCAGAGAGTGTGTGCTTGGGCCAGATATATCTACACACACACACACACACACACACACACACATATATATATATAGAGAGAGGAAGAGCGAGGGAGAGAGAGAGGGGGAGAGAGCGCCCCCATGAGGCCTGGTCACATTGCAATCTTTTTTTCTGCCTCTTTTCATCCCGTCAGGATTTGGGGCATGCATGTCCATGGACCTGGTATGCTTCTCAAACTCCTGGGGCTGGGATTTGAACTGCAGTTGGCCATGTGGTATCCGACTTCCTCCATCTAGTGCTTAGGCCCTGAGCTATAGGGTTGTCTTGAAATGAAAAAAATGAAAAGTTAAGATGATCAGTGATTTTTGCACTATCTGAGAAGACATTTGACTCAGTTCTGCCTCATCGTAGTTACTAAGCCTCTGATGGGCAACCTCCTTTTAAAAATGTTTAGAATGGCCGTTATGGTTTTTCCTATGTTGTATGTATGTACGTGAAATAAACCCATCGCACCATGTACATTATATGCTTTTCTCCACATGTTAGAGCTTTTAGGGGTGCATGGATGGACTCTCAGTGGAGGTTTGGGATCTCAGAAGTCCCTGATGATTCACGGAGTGCTCCATTGTTTGGGAACGGCCGGGCCTCTGGGCTTGCTGCAGGTCGTCCTCCAAACAGCAAGGGGTCCGCTCCTGCTCAGTGGCTGTAAGAGACGCGGCTCAAGGCCGAGTTCAAGCCGGCCAGGAAGGAGGTCTCTGCGGCCCTAATCAGCCTCAGCTGCCCTCTGGTCTGCGGGAGAGCCAGGGATCGCAGGTTCTGGACCCAGCCCGAGGAAGCTCAGTTTCCTTGCCAAAATCCATGAGAATAATGAGGAGAGGGTCATTTTTCCTTTTTCTTTTCTCTCTCTCCCTTTTTTTTTAGTATAAATTTGAGTGTCTCATTCTTCCATATAAACATTGGCACAGGCAGCTTATTCTAGCCTTGGGTGGCATGGTCTATTCTGTGACTGCAGAGAACCCGAACCCCTGTGTGGGTAAACAGCCCCTCATCCTGCCCAAGGAGGACGTTTATACACATATTTGTAGATATTCTATTGCAGATTTGAAATCTGAATCAAAGCGTGAACATTGTGGCAGCGTGGTCGGGAGTAATTTTACATTGCTATGGCTTCAGAACAAATAAAAGTAAGCTTTATTTAGTAAAGGAAAATTTAATAATTATTGAAAATAAATATTACTGTCAGGGCAAGCGTCAGGCACAAAGATTGTAACTAAGAGCTAAGCCGTGTGCGGTGCCGCGTCACACTCGCAGGTGGCTCGCGGGCTGAGCGTGAATTCGTAGGGAGGCTGTGAAAACGCAGTTCCTCAGCCACTTTCTGTCCTCGCTGCTGGCACGCTGTCATGAGAAACGGTGCTGCGTTTCTTCTGCTTTGTCTCTAAGTCTGCATCATTGTATCATGTCTGAGAAAACTGGCAACTTTTTATGCAGGACTTTCTCACTTTTTCATAGGCTTCAAATGATTCTCTTTTTCTCAAAGTTTATTTCTTGAGAGAGAATGAGAGGTGCACCCTTGACAGGGTTTTGCCACGGCTCTATGCCCCACCCCCGTGGTCAGCCAGGGCCACAGGCTCACCATGGGCACCCTACATTGCCCCAGGTTCCAAACCCGGCCTCCCTGGGCCCCGACAGCGGGCAGTGGTCTGCTGCCGGCCCCGCCGCGGCTAGGCCCACAGTGATTTTCAGCATAGGCAATGATTTAAAAGCCATGCCACTAAGTCATTGGATATTTAGGTTTGTACTCCCAATTTTGTAGCCTTTTGCCTCTATGGAAATATTTTCTTAGCATATATTTCTGGAATAAAATTCTTAGGTGAAAGCATTGTTGATAGCTATTTTTCATATTTAAACAATTTTTTTCCTTCTCCTAGCTAGCTTGTTTTTATTTCCAGTTTTTATCATCATGGAACAGTTTGGTCAGGAAGAGCAGTGTAGAGAATGTTCTAACTTCATTTATCTTTACAGCTTCCTCCCTCTTGTCTAGGCACCTGTGTTAGCTCAAGGAACCTCTAACAAATGGAAAGTTACTTCTTCAGAGCTTTTTGAATGTGGTTTTGAGAGCAAGTCAAATCCAGTGTAGGGCACATATGTGCTCACCAGAGAGACAGAGACAGGAAAGTGAGAAATCACCCCCGTGTGGGGATGGACACGCAGCAATCCCTCCTCCTCCATTCTCCTGGGATCTTGGGCACGCATGTGTGAGTTTCAAGTCAGTTGGTCCGGGACTCGAACTATGGCCAACCATGTGGGAGTCTAGTGCCTCAACCACCTTGCCATCCGCTGGGCCCTACATCCATCATGGAGATTGAATATTTCTCACCAAAGTGAGAGAGCGACTCTGGGTGTTTTGACTTAGTGCATTGAGACAGGCTCAGATTTCTTCCTAAGCCAGAGGGGCCCTGCGTCACAGCTGTCCTGGAGGGAGAGCGGGCCATCTCTCCCTGTCCCCTCCACCTTGGTAGGAGTGGAGTGTGGGATGCAGTGTCTGAAGCCATGTGGGCCTGCTCGTCCTTCACTCTTGAAGCTGGCCTTCACGGCTGCGCCCTATTCTCCTCTGGGCGCAGGGCTCTGGAGGAGTGGACGTTGGACACGTCAGGAGGGTGACCTGGAAAAGCCCGTCTTTCTCCTGTATCCTTCCCCCGAAGGAAAAAAGTTACACAGGGCAGTGCAGGTGGGCTTGCCTGCTGAAGCAGTTCTTTAGTCAACTTCTACCACCTAGTGGCCATTTCTGAGAAGCTCTTCCCTCCCTTTATTTAAAAGCTATTTTGAAATAGACAAAGACATTCGTATCTGCCATTCCGTGTTTTCTTTAAAAATGTGTAGAGCAAAATAACACAGTATCATGACAGGAAGGACTCGTCGCTAGAACGAACACCCAGAGCTGCCTAAAGATGGTTCTGGGACGCCACTCGTATTTCAGTTTGTTCCCTTCTGTCCTGTTCGAATCTTTTTGTAATGTTGAATTGTTATTGTCATGTGTGTATTTTACTTTTATAATATATATTTAACATTTTTAAATTTCAAAATATAAATAAAATTAGTTTTGGGGGATCTGAATCTGTTAGGGCAAAAAGAGTGAAGAGAAAAAATCTACAAAAGGAAGACATTTCAAAAGATCATTTTCCAGGTAATCTTACATAACGGGAAAAATAAATAAATGTAACTTAAAATTTATTTCTTTTCCAAGAAACCAAGTCATTCGCATTCCTCGGGTTGTTTTCACTCACTTATCAACATGCAAACACACTTTCCGTGTAGCTAACACAACGGCCCATCCTTACTCCCTGATGCATTCCACAGAGGGGCTGTGAGTGAAATCAATAGAATTTTCTTTGATCAAAATGTCTGTTGTGGAGTTGGGGTGGTGTCGTGGTTAAAGGCGCTGGACTCTCACAGGGCTGACTGTATTTTGAGTCCTGGACCTGGTGGTTTCCTTTCTCACTTTCTCTCTCTCTCTGTCTCTCTCTCTCACTCTGTCTCTCTCTGGTCAAAGTAAATAAATAAAGATAAATAAATTTTAAAAAGAGTCTGTTGCCAAAAGCGGCAAATGGCTTCTGTAAAACAAGCTGTATTTCGGCCCAGCAGTGTAGCCAACGGGATAAGCCTGCCGCAAACCCACCTTCTATTTTGAATGCCAGCGGGTGCACAGGTGCACATGAGAGAGAGAGAGCAAGAGCGAGAGCACCCTCGGGCGGGGCCTGGTCACACTGCAGTCCTTTTCCTCCAGTTCTCCACCCTGCCAGGATCCCAGGCACACTCGTGTGCATCTGACATGTCTTCCCAGTTGTGGAGGCCGGGACTTGAACCCTCGTCGTTCATGTAAGACCACCACTGCGCTGTGGCAGGTCCAGAGGGTCTTTCTGTTATGTAGGTTCCGGAGTCGTGCACATTGGGCTCCCGTCTGGGCTCTGAATGGATCTCTGCGGTGATGGGTGAGACCCAGGCTCACCAGACTGGGTTCCCTGGGGTAGTTGGGGTGCCACAGCAGAGTAACAAACTGAGGCGTAAACACCAGGAGTGCTCACAGCTCTGGAGGTAGGAAGCCTAAGGTCAGGGGTCGGCTCGAAGCTGTCCCTGGGGTTCCTCTTGTGGCTTTTTGTGTGTGTCTGTGCCCTGCTCCCCTTTTCTAACAAGGACACAGCTGTGATGGACAAGGGCCCGTCCTGGCAGCCTCGTTCTCAGTAGTTACCTCCTTGGAGACGCCGCCTGTAAGTACAGTCCTGTTCTGAGCTGCTGGGACGCAGGGCTCCAGAACCCTGAGTCGGGGGAACACTACCCAGCTCCCAGTGCCTGGCTGGGACCACACTCTGGCTGTCTCTGTCCCTGCCCTGCACATCCGTGGCTCCCAGCCCTGCTCAGAAGGCCTCCCCCGCCCCCGCGCCCCGTGCCATGTCCCCCGAGGACGACTCAGCCTCCTCCGAGCACCAGCCTTGTCTCCCAGCACCTGGCAGCCATTTCCGAGAGGTCACCTCCGTCTCCAGTGAACGTGGGGCGGACATGGGCGCCATTTCTCCTCAGCCATGGGGCACTGGGGACTTGCCCTTCAGTTCCTTCTGGCCTGTCTCCTTCCCCGGCTCTCTCCCTGTCACCTCTTTTCCCTGGGCCACCATCCTCCCCAACACCTGCTTTGCACAGCTCACCCCTCTGTGATGGCTTCTTGCCGACAGGAAAAAAATCAAGTCCTGATTCTGGCATCTGAGGCCCTTCCTAGCCTGGTCTTCACCGCATGTCACCCAGATCGAGAGTCCCCCCAGATCCTGGCGAGGTGGCCTCTCAGTCGCAGGCGGTGGCTCCATTTGTCAGTTTGCATAGGGCACATGTGCTTGCTGCAGAGAGACAGACAGAGAGAGGGAAAGAGAGAAATCGTCCCCTGGGGAATGGCCTGGCCGCATCCCCTCCCACTCTGTTCTCGGGGTTTTGGGCACGCGCACAGGCACTGCATGATATTCAAACTGCCAGGTCCGGCACTCGAAGTCGGCTGTGTGGGACCTGGCGCCTTCACTTCACCCACTGGCTGGCCCTCCTTTGTTCTTTTCTTTCTTTTTTTTTTTTAAAGAATTATTTTATTTAACTTTGTCAATTTATTTATTTATTTAAAATTTACCAGAGAGGGACAGAGTGAGAGAGAGAAGAGAGAAAGTAAGAAAGCAAGCTGCCAGGTCTGGGACTCGAACTGCAGTCGGCCATGTGGGAGTCCAGCACCCTTAACCACCACGCCACCTGCTGGCCGTGACTGGCCCTCCTTTTGACAAGATGCCCAGCCTTGCTCACATTCTTGTCTGAGGAGTGGGGTGGTCCTACCACCCTCTCTCTGAGACCAGGCCGGCCTGAGCGAGACCCCATGGTCCCCGGGCAGAGCCGGGCAGCCGGCCCAGTCGGTGCCCTGGGCGCACTGGCGCCTGGACAGCACTGCGTCTCAGCCCCTCTGTTCACTGAAGGCAGGCATGACGCCCTCCTGCTTCTCGGCGCTTGGCAGGGATCAGGAAAGCTAGAGCGGGAGGGAGGGCTCGAGCCCAGGGCAGATGATGCCTCTGTGGCTGGCGGTCCTTTCTCGCCCTTCTCTCTCTGCCCGGCCCACTATGAACACTTGGGTCTACGCCAGATCGCAGCTCAAAGCTTTGTGGGGAAGGAACCGGCCCAGGCGGATGTGAGGCTCCCAGCAGAGGCTGCTCCGGTGATGGTGCGGCGCCTGGTTCGCGCCATCTGCCAGGACGTCTGCTCCTCGGGCTCCTCGTTGCCCAGCGCCTCCGCCAGGGTGCAGCTCAGGCCCCAGGCGTGCCCGGCTACTCGCGTCCTGCTGTCCTGAGCGTCCTCTGCTCTCCAGCTGCCGGTGGGGCGGGCGCGCGTCTGCGTGCCGTTTCCACGTGCCATTTCCACCACTGCCTGCCGCGGACGTCGAGGCTTTTCTCAGACAGGCAGGTGTGCTCTCACCCCTCCCGGGTCTCGTACTTCCTGCTTCGGTTCCTCCATGTTAGGGTGGAAACGAACGCCAGATTTGGTGGATCGTTCATGAGGTTATTTAGCTGTGAGTGGTGCTTGACCGCTCAGCTAGTTCCGTAGGCTTATTCTTTCTTTCTTTTTTTTAGAGAGGCTTTTGTTCTAGTGTGCCTGTACTCACCGGAGAGTCAGAGAGACAGAAAGCAAGAAATCATCCCCGGGGGCGGCCACGCCGCAATCCCTTCTCCTCCTTGGATTTTGGGCACACGCACACACACTCCTGGTGTGTTTTCAAGCTACCAGGTCCTGGACTCGAACGGTGGTCGACTGCATCCATGGAGCTGCTCGAAGTGGGGGATAATTGCACCTGGGTCCTGCGTCAGGGCCGGGCCTACTGACCTCCTGCCTTTCACGTCCTGTTTCTGGTCGGACCATCTTGTCTATTCCAGCAGCTTGATTTTCTTTCTCCTTTTGAATTAATAGACTTTCTACTTTAGTTTTTAAGATTTTTGTCATAGGGCATGTGCGCTTGCCAGAGAGACAGACAGAGGGTGAGAGGAGAGTGAGAAGTCCCCGCCCGGAGGGGATGGCCCCTGCTCCTCCATTCTCCTCCTGGGATTTGGGGAACACACACACACACGCACCTGACATGATTTTCAAGCTGCCAGGTCTGGTACTCGAACTGTGCTTGGCCATGTGGGAGTCTAGCCCTCAACCACACGCCATCTGCTGGCCCCCATTAATAGACTCTTTTCGGAGCAGTTTTAGTTTTGCAGAAAAATTGAACAGATCACAGTTCCCAAAGCCCCTCTCCCTGCGGTTGGGACACTGCTGATGCGCTGTTGTAAACTGAGGCCCGTGGTTTAGCGCCCACTCCGCGCCATCCACTGGGCTTTGCCAAGTGCACGATGTCACGTGTCCACCATGACTGCCTGGTACAGGGTGGTCTGGCGCCTTCACAAGCCCCTGTGCTCACCGGGCGTTCCTGTCCCCTTACCCCACCCTGGAGGCGAACTTCACCTTTGCCCCTTTCCACAGGGCCTAGCCTGGGGTCGTGCACCCAGGAGGGACCAACGGCAACGGAGAGCCGAAGCTGTGGCTCTAATGTCTGCCGGGATATCGGGGTGATCGGTGCACCCTCCTGGAGCGCTCGGCCTGCGGCCGCATCTAGAACCACAGCCTCTGGCAAGCCGCGGGGTGGCCTACGCAGCTCAGAGAGAGCAGGAAGCGGGAGGAGCTCTGGATGGGGACGCATCTCTGAGGAGAGTGCTTTAGTCAGCGTCCTGTCCTGGGCAGGGCCGAGGCTCCACCCAAGTGTGCTGCTTCATTGTTTCAGGCCTCCAGAGGAAGCGGTCACGGAACTCCTGGCGGGGCGAGGAAGGAGGAGCAGCTGCAACTGCCGTGAGCGTGCGCTTCCCCTGCCAGGGCTTCCGGAGCCCACGGCCCTCGGGAGGCTCCTGGCAGAAGCTGCAGCAGAGGAAGCTTCTTCCCAAGCAGCAGCTTCCTAGGAGTGGCAGCCCACTCGGCGGCGTTCCCTGGAGGACAGTTAGAGAAGGGATGACTTCTTTCTGATAAATGGTGAAGTCTCCTTATGATACTTTATGAAAACTTCAACCGAACATTTTTTTTGTTGAAGAGATTTCTGCTATAGGGCCAACGTGTTTGCCAGAGAGACAGAGAGAGATGGGGGGGAGAGAGAGAGAGAGAGAGAGAGAGAGAGAGAGATGGGGAGAGAGAGAGAGAAACCGCCCCCTGGGGAGATGGCTGCAACTCATCTCCTCCATTCTCCCCTTGCTGTTTTGGGCATGCACACACACGTGCCCAGCATGAGTTTCAAGTCACCGGGTCTGGGACTTGAACCACAGTTGACCATGTGGGAGTCCAACACTTTAACCACTACGCCACCTGCTGGCTCCTCACCTGAACATTAAAAAAATTGTTCGCAGGTGTGTGCCCTTGCCAGAGAGAGGGAGGGAGAAAGCACCCACGATGGGTGGTTATACCGCAATGCCCTGTCCTGCGTGTCTCCTCCCTGCAGGGCTTGGGGCACGCACATGCTCGGCATAGTTTACAGGCTGCCGCTGGGGCCAGGACAGACAGCATGGTCAGACAAGTGGGGTCTGGCTCCCTTAACCACTAGGCCGCACGGCCAGCCTGATCAAACTCCTGTGCTAGTTGGGGGTAATGAAGTGGGTGATAGCAGGATAGGGAAGAAGACGTGGACACTAGCCATGACGAGGTCACCAGTGCTGCGAACTTCGGGTGACGGCTGTCGTGCCATCAGGGCCAGTTCTTCCAGCGTGCCCGCGTGGGGTGCTCTTTCACAGATTTTGTTTGTTTTTAACGTCTACGTGGCTTCACAGTCCGCGTCCCTGTTTTGGTTAGGGTGCAGGAGCAGGCAGGCGCAGACCGACGGTCCGATTCCACGTGGACTAGGCTGGAGATAAACGCAGCTGTTCAGCCCTCAGCAAAGCCCAGCGGGGAAAGGCGGAAGGTGACCAGGAAAACTCCAGTGAAATTGCACGCTCTTCCCGGGCCTCACTGGGCCTCCAGTCTCTGTCCTCACATCCCGTGGGAGATTTCTCTCTCTGTGGCTCGCAGGAGGAGCAGACTACCAGTCAGATTAGGTCTTGAAGTCCTCCGAGCCCAGTGGCTGAGTAGGTCCCTGAGACTGACACGGGAAGTGGCTTATGTTGCTGCGAGGCTTCTCTGAGACAGGCCGCCTCGCCTTGGCCTCCTTAGCACGTGTATACGCACTTCCCTTCAGACTCCGGATGTCAGGATTAACGGAGGCCAGCTGGGGGTTAGATCTCGCCAGGCCGACTACACGGTTTGAGTCTCAGACCACACTGGGTGTTTGTGCATATGTGCCCAAAATCCCAAGAGGAAACTGGAGAAGGGACTGTGGTGTGGACATCCTCTTTGGGGGCGATTTCTCACTTTCCCTCTCTCTGTGTCTCTCCTGTAAGCACACTCGCCCTATAGTAAAATTAAGAACAAAACAAAACAAACAAAAAAAAGAAAAACCCAAAAAACGAAATCAGTAATGGCGCACTGGTTTTTAGAAAGCACAGAGAGCTGGAACCAGAATGCAGGAAGTAGAGGCTGCCTTTTCTCCGACTGCTCCGGCGAAGGGAAATGGTGATCAGACCCACAGGGAATTCAGGTAGATCAGACCCTCGGGGGTTCAGGGTAAAGACACCCCCTGAGAAGAGAGGGTCAGGTAACGAAGTCCTCAAAAACCCCCAAGAGGACCAAAGCGAAGTCCCTGAGCCAGGCTCCGTCTGAAGACCCACTCCCGGCACCACAGGGGCAGGTGACAGTGACGGGTCAAGCGCTGCTCCCAGAGCTCCACCCGGGCCGGACACACAGCCCTCTGCTCCTCTTTCCCCACCCGGAGCAAGTCACATGGCTGTGCCTGGCCTCCAGGGGCTTCGGGAGGCAGCCCTCGGCGAGCCTGGGCGGCAGCAGGCCGGGTGCTCGGCCAGTGCCAGTGTGAGTGCCGGTCATTTCATCCCAATTCCCGCTGGGTTCCAGTTTTACTCTGAAAGCTCAGTTCAAAACTCAAAGCCTACAGATGAGTTTGCAGTGAAGTAAGTGCACACTTTCCTAATGTGAAGCCCAGTCATAGCTGTGGGTTTGCTGTAGGCTCTGTTTCCCACCGAGGGGAGGCCCTGGTGCTCCTGGTCTTGAGGCTGTCTCCTCTGTAGGTCCCAGGAACCCCGTGGAGCCTGGGCCTGTCTGCCAAGGTTGTCTCACTTGGTCAAGGCAAAAGGAGAAAGAAAGAAAGTAATGAGTTTTGGAAGAAGCAAAACTTTCGCCATTTAAGGGAATGCTTTTATTCTGATACTGCATCTTAGTTTTTTTTTTTTTTTTTTTTTTTTCTTTTTTTGGAGAGGTTTTTGCTATAGGGCGCGTGCGCTCGCCAGACAGACAGAGAGAGACAGAGAGATAGAAAGCAGGAAATCACCCCCCAGGGGGGATGGCCACGCCGCAATCCCTTCTCCTCCATTCTCCTCTTGGGATCTTGGGCACGCACGCACACGCGCCCGGCGTGAGTTTAAGCCACCGGGTCCGGGACTCGAACCGCGGTCGACTATGTGGGAGTCCAGCGACATAGCCATTACGCTAACTGCTAGTCCCTACTGCATCTTAGTTTTTTAAAAAGCTAATGTCTTTTGTGACAAAGAGAGGGAAGCACCCTTAACAGGCCTCACACTGGGGTCCCCCCACTACCCTTCTGAGCCAGCCGGGGTCGTGGGAGTGAGAGCCCAGGGTGGACAGGTGGACCAGGGACCCGGCCCCGTGATCTTCCCATGGACCCAGCACCTCCGAGCGTCTGCACTCGGCTGGCTCCACACCTCCTCCTCATTTAGGTTCGAATGTTCCTTCTTTATGAAGCGGTGTACTGACAGTTGGCAGAGGTTTTGTTTTGTTTGTTGTTTTTTAAATAAAATACCTCGGCAAAATGAAATGTTCGGGACGTTGCCTATCTGACCTCATGTTTTTGGAAATTCGTGCCAACCAGCCAAGAAATCTGACAATCTAAAAGCCCGTCATCTGGTGTTTCCTTTGCTTTCAAAGAAAGAAACTAGAAGGTAAAGTGATTTACCCTCAAAGTCATACATTTAATTGAAGAAAGAATGCCTGATAGATTTTTGCTAAACGGGTGTGACCCTTTGGTTCCCTGCGATGGCGGTGGGAAGACCTGCTGGCTAAGCGTCTGCCAGAGCGGGTTTCAGAACGCAGTCACCTTCCTCACTGCGAGACACTTGGGAAGGAGGCATACTTTGGAAAAATTTTGCGAGCAGCTAAACTTCAGTCACTTTATTAATGAGATTGACCCATGACCTTGGGCAGTGGGCTGTTTAAAGACCTGCTTTTGGAGCTGCCTATGGCTTCCTGAGATTCACAAGCTACACTCTTTTTTTTTTTTTGAGAGATTTTTGCCGTAGGGCACATGTGTTTATCAGAGAGACAGAAAGCGAGAAATCTCCCTCCTGGGGGAGATGACCGTGCTGCAGTCCTTCTCCTCTATTCTCTACTTGGGATTTTGGGCATGCACGTACACACCTGGTGTGTGTTAAGCCACTGTGTCCGGGACTCTGAACCGTGGTCAGCCACAAGGAAGTCCAGAGCCTTAACCACCATGCCACCTGCTGGCTTCATGCTGCATCTTGTAGAATATGACTTTATTGACCTGGGGCATTACAGGCTCCTGCTGGGTAAAGCAGGCATCCTTTGTGGGGTTGGGAGGGAGGTTAGGAAGACGGGATCCAGGAATTGATCCTGACCAGACAATATAAAATCCGCTGTGAGAGACTGGGCCCAGAGACAATGAAAAGGGTTGGCTGAAAGACTGAAAATCAGAAGAAGAGGTTTGGGCTTGCTGCGCTTTCTCGTGATAATAAGGTGGCGGCATATTTTGGTGAATGAGTTGGCCCTTGGCTATGCGAACTGTGAGGGTAGCGAGGTGTTATCCATCAAGAGTCACTTGGCTGTGGCAGCAGGCCAGTGGAAGGTTCAGCAGGACAGCAGCCACTTTGGAATCAGAAAGGCCTCTAATGAGAACCCTCTGATCCCGTGCTGAGCCTCGGGAGCTCTGAGGAGGGGTCAATGAGAACCCAGGGGTGGGTGTTGGAAGGGATGGGGTAAGTACTCGGGGGAGCGCGACCAACCGACTGCAGTGAGGAATGGTCTGCACCTGCTTGTGTCTTGTATCCCCAAACACTGAGAACGAGTTGCACTTCTCAAGACAGTGTGGTGGCGCTCATAGCACCACCCGTCTCCCTGGAGCTCCTCACAGAAGTGGCCTCCTTTCTTCTCCAGGCTTTGCCTCTTGTTTCATTGACTGTGGAAAGAAGTCAAAGAAGCGGCTGACTTAGCTTGACTGGTAACAACACGAGACAATGTGATGGAAAGAGTGGTGAGGGCCAGCTGGTGGCGTGGTGGTTCAGGTGGCTGGATCCCACATGGCTGACTGAGCAGTTCAAGTCCTGAACCCGGCAGCTTGAAAAACACACGGGGTGGTGTGTGTGTGTGCTAAAATCCTGAAAGGAGAGGGATGTGGAGGAGAAGGGGTTGTTCCGTGGCCTTCGTCAGGGGTTGCCGTTTCCCACTGCTTGTCTCTGTCTCTTTTTGGTGAGTGCACATGCCATGAAGCAAAATTAAATAAAAAAGTGAAGGTGACACCCATGGCCTGGAATGGCAGGTGACTGGGCTGAGGGGTAAACAGTGAGAAGGAGTTGGGGTAAGTGTAGACGCCCAACTTCTGATAGCGAGCACAGCCTATTTATCAAAGCAGAAGTGGCAGGGACGGCACACTCGCACAATGAGCCATTTAATGTGACTGACTCTCGGCTGGGGAGGTTCTTAGTGGCTTCTTCGCTGCATGTTGTAAACTGGCATGAACAGGTTTAAGAAAAACACTGAGTGGCTGAAAATTATGCAGAGTAAAATAAAGGGGCCCTTCCCTTGTGGCGTTAGTCATTGGACCACATTGGCCTCTCTGCACGCGGAATCCCTAGCAGAGGCCCAGGGCTGGAAGGGGAAGATTCCGCAGTTTGGGGTGTCTTGGGATTGTGTATCTGGGACAGGGGCCCACAGCCCCTCTGCCGCTCAGTGTCTTTCTTAAACTCGTTCTTGCCCCAGTTTCTCATGCATTTTATCCCTGTCACAGCCTTCGGACAGTACGCACTGCAAAGGGGAGGTTACTTCATGATCTGCTCGGCCCACGTCCACGCTGACACCCTTTGGCGTGGCCATTCTCTGGTGGTATTGAAACCGATCCAACTTCCTATTTCTGGGCACTAACGAATGAGAGTCTTCATGTTGTCTAATGTTACTTCCTGAGCGTAAGACAGATTTCTTTTCTCCAATTCATTCAAGTTTATTTTTTTTAAAGAAAAGATCTCCTTTAGACAATTAAGTTTCCCGGAATTGTTTGAGCCCTGCTATTGTTCTCAGTGAGAACATTCCTGAGGAGCTCCGGCTATGTCACTTGGCCGGAATTCCCTTGGACAGCTATCTGTGCCACACGCAGACTTTGCAGGACACCAGAGAAACAGCTCTGTCGGCCTGTGAAGAATGAGAAACCCAATTTAGAACATTCGCTCCAACACGTCTGCGGTCAGAGGACGCAGGGGGGGCGGCGACCTTTGCCCTCACAGTGCCTGCAGTTTAGCTCGGAGGCGGAAAGGTGCTCTGTGTGCACAGGCCGCAAGCGGGCAGGGCCCCCTTCTCTCCTCCACCCACTCCTGGGAAGGGAAGCCAGGGAAAGGGGACGGAATATTACCCACGAGGAGAAAGTAGTGCGAATGATTTCTGATTCCCCAAGGATAAGTCCTAAGATACAAGTGGATTTTAAAAAGTTTATGGAAAAAAGAAATTAAAGTATGACTTTATTTTGGTACCAAAAAATTTGAAATCCACGCATAAGTTTTTTTTTTTTTTTTTGTAATATGCATTTTCCATATCTTTTTGGAAGACATCTCCACCGACCCTTGTGTGAAAGGAGAGTAATAGTTTGTCCTCAGGCACCAGAAAGTGCCGTTCCGTCTCGTGAGAGGCAGCGCAGAGTGCGGCTGGACCGCCGGGTACGTGTCCCTGCTCTCCCGCCAGCTCTGTTGGAGTTCTTGAGCTAGCCCTAGCCTTCTGTGCCTGTGTGTTCTAGCCTGAAAATAGGTGTGGACTCCAGTCACTGTAGGTGAAATAAATGGAACATGTTGGCATGGTAGACAGCAGTGTGGGCCATGTGGTAAGTGACAATACATGTTGTTATTAGTAGGCTTATAAGACATTCATTTTTCCTTCCAGGAACGTCCCCATAAGGCCATAGCTGCAGGCCAGGAGGCAGACGGCCATGCAGCAGGATGGGCACCATGGGCGACTGGACAACTTTTTAATTTTTTTTTGAGAGAGATCACCTCCCTCGCCCCCCCAGGGGAAATGTCCACACTGCAATCCCTTCTCCTCCATTCTCCTCTTGAGATTTTGCACAACATACCCAGCATGAATTCCAGGCCACTTGTTCTGGGACTTGAACCATGGTCAGCTATGTGGGAGTCCAGAGCCATAACCACTACACCACCTACTGGCCCCACTGCGCCACCTTTTCAAGTGGCATATGTGTGCCTTCCGGCCGGATCTCGTGGTAACTTCTCTGTCTGATGCTGGATGCTCCGTGCATGCCCAGCGTTATGACGGGGCGTGGGGGGGACAGATCGCCCAGTCTGTGATGGTGGCCCAGCTCTGTGGTCACTTGGTGACCTGTGCTTGAGTCTTCAGTGTGTGCTAAGGCCCAGCAGTGGGCCGTTTCTTCAGGAGGATGTTCGTCACCTGGAGGGTGGCAGGGCTTTGTGCCCAACCCCTGAGGGCCTGAGCTGTGAGTCCTGTGGGGCTCCTCCCTGTGCTACCGCCCCTGCCGGGTCATGCCAGGTGGCAGCGGGGGCCTGTCGCAGAGCCTCCTGCTCTCTGGGCCCACGCCTAGCGCTTGGTAAAGGGGCTGGAGTCCCCCACCAGGTGAGGGGCCCGCGGTGCCTTTGTTGTTGCACTAGAGCAGGCCAGCCATGATGGCGTCTCTCGCTTCAGGAGAGCTGTCTGTCTCATTGTGCCCCCCTCACTGCACCCCAGAAACTTCATTGGCTGTAGGGCCCTGAGTTTTCGTATGACTTCTTTTCTGCCTCTGACGGGTACGTATCTTACCGGGGAGTCTGCAGCATTGCCACCTCTCACCCACTGGGTCTAGCTGCGCGAAGACCTTGCTGTATGGACCAGCCTGACATCTGGGGGAAGGGAAGGCAAGCGGGATCCTGGGCTCGGATTATACGGTGGGGAGGGAGAGTGGACGCCCGCCACAGCACAGGGCAGGTGCCTCGGTGACCTTGCCAGCTGACACGCGAGCTGCCTCTGGTGCTCTGTGAGCACAGGTGTGAAGCACCTGGCAGGTCAGCAGCCAAGTCCAGGTAAGGGCGTGCGCGGTCATTCCAGCCTGAACGTATCTGGTGCGCAGCTGCAGCGGGGTCCCACCCAGTCAGGGTTCTGACAGTCTCAGCCGCTCTCCCCAACCCAGCTGCCTCCTGCACAGCACAGCGCCGAGCTGAGTGGTGGGAATCTGTTCCCAGGTCCTGGCCTGCAAGGCCCCCACGGTGGCTTTAATCTCTTCACTCACTCCTGGAATGTGAGGATGTTTGGGGTAAAACTTTTCCTAGGTAGAGGCAATTGCAGTGGGTTTCACTGGTCTTTCCTTCCGAAGGAACCCCACGTCAGGGAACCGTGTCCGGCTTCTGCCGGTTCTGAGTCTGTCTACTCCACAGACAGACTCAGCGTTCTGGAACTGCGCCGCAGCCACGGGATTGGGGCAGGGCCCATGGCACCGTGAGCCGGACCTGAGCTAAAGCCCCCCTGCATCTCCTCCAGAAACCCCTTGGTCACTTCCCAATCACTCATGGGGCGCCCTCCCCTGCACCCCACCCTGCAGATCTCCCGCGGGGCACTGCACCGCCCACCCCTCTGGTTTTGGTCCAGAAGCGAGCGCGAGAACAACTTTCCCGGGTCCAGTGAGGTCCCGCTGTCCCTAGACAGGCTGCGAGCCAGCCTGCCCCGCCCGCCCCCGCTGCGCGCCTGTGTGTGTGTGTGTGTGTGTGTGTGCATGTGTGTGTGTGTGTGTGTGTGCGCGCGCGTGTCCAAGAGCCGAGGCTGGAAAGGAAACGGCCGCCCCGCGAGGAGAAGGAAGCAGCCTCCCCTGCGCGGCCAGCCCCCTCCCCACTTCCCGTCCGGCCTCCGAGCCAGCGCCAGCGACCAGGGGCCGGGAAGAGCCGCGGCCCGCGCATGCTGGGCTGGGGGCCCCGGGGCGCCCCGGCCGGCGGCGGGGGCCACCGCGCAGGTAGGGGCGCTGCCACCGCGGGGGTTCGGGCGGGAGGGTGCGCTCTGCCCACCAGGCCGTCGAGGAAGTCTGGGAGTGCCTCCTAACCACTCGGGTCCAGTGCGCCCCTTCCGAGGTGCGGGAAACCGAGGCGGGGCGCGGCGTGCGGGGTGAGCCACGGGCGGGCCTCCAGCTGGTGGCCTCGCGCAAGCCGGCCCGGTTTCTGCCCCAGGATTGTGCAGTGACCCTGGCGACCCTGGTCGGACCCGCCCCCGCGGCGTGTGCAGGAGGCCGGGCGGGCGCAGGGGTCCCGAGCCGCCGCGCTGCCGGAGCCCCCGGTTGCACCCCTAGGGGCCCTAGGCGGGCTGGCTCTCGCCCCACACGCAGCTGGTTTCGGGTTCCCTCCAGCCGAGACCTGGGAGGAGGAGGTTGAGAGTCGGATGAGGAACTGAGGCTGGCAGCTCCGAGTTCGCCGCCACTTCCGATTTGGCGACAATAAGGACTGTGACTGAGCCACGGGACCCTGCCCATGTCACCGCCTGGAGTGCGGGCGGGGCCCACTGTGGGTGATGACCCTGGGGCTGGTCAGCGGACCTGCTGCTGGACCCTGCAAGGCCTCTGGCATCCGGCTCTTGGGGTAGCTGCAGAGGAATGGGAGGCTTCAGAGAGAAAGGGATCTGGGGTGAGGGAGTGCTGGCTGGGCCAGGAGAGGGCTGCTGAGTGTGCACCCCCAGACCTGTCACCCCACCCTGTAGACCCCGGCTCACCAGCCGACCGCCCTAGGTCTGCTGTATGTGAGATCGCTTTGGGATGTGCTGTCCACCGGCCGATGTGAGGTGGACCTCAGTGAGGGCTGGGTGTCGGGACAGCCTGCCTGCATCTCAGTCCTGGTGGCGCGCTGCCTCAGTCTCCTCACCTGTAAAGTGGGGAGCCGGCAGTACACACCTCACAGAGTTGTCGGGCAGCAAGGGGGTGATAGGCTCAGGGCCCTCAGATGCTTGCCGCTGTCTTACTGAGCAAAGCCTAACTGACTGGGGGCGAAGTGGGAATGCCAGTTTGATTAACGCATGACTACTAGGGCATTTACAAATAAATTCAGGTTTTTTAAAAAAAACATTTATTTTTTTTTAAATTGCCAGAGCGTGGGTGTGTGCTGGGAGGGAGACAGGGAAAGTGTCTCACTGCAGTCCCTTCTCAACTTCTCCATCCTCTCTGGATGTGGGCACACAGGCACATGGCCTGGTGTGTTTCTCAAGCCACGTGTGCAGGGCTCCAGCTGCACGAGGGCCGTGTGTGATCCGCCCGCCTTGCTCACTGCACACCAGCTGGCCCAGGAAATTGTTTCGTTTCACTCGGGCATGGCACGTGAAGTCCTCTGAGGTTTAGCAAAAAGAACAGTGCTCGATCTTGAGCCTCAGTTTCTTCACCTGTGTATAAAAAGATATAAAAACGAGGGAACCAGCAGTTAGCGTTATGGCTATGTCGCTGGACTCCCATGTAGTCGACCGCGGTTCGCGTCCCGGACCCGGTGGCTTAAAACTCACACCGGGCGCATGTGCGTGCGTGCCCAAGATCCCAAGAGGAGAATGGAGGAGAAGGGATTGCGGCGTGACCATCCCCCCTGGGGGGTGATTTCTCGCTTTCTGTCTCTATGTCTCTCTCTGTCTGTCTGGCGAGCGCACGCGCCCTATAGCAAAAACCTCTCCAAAAAAAAAAGATATAAAAACGAGAACAGTAATCAGTGCCCCTTGAACTGAGAGCTGCCTGAGGGCCAAAGGAGGTACGAGATCTGGAGGCACCCGGTGGGGGAGCCGCAGTGCAGGCGGAGCAGTCCTGTCAGGGATGGCCTCTGCGCGGGGGCCTCGCGCTGCCCCTGTTCCCGCACGCCTCTGACGAGCCCCTCCCCACCTCTCTGGGTCTTGGTTACAATCCTCACTTCCACCGTAACAGAGCCGAGGCTCAGAGTCACTCTGCTTTTTTCCAGGGTCACATGGCTGAAAGGTAGAGAGCCAGATCAGACCCCATCATGGGTGCCTGTCACAACTGTGACCTCAGCCGTCGGCATGGCTGAAATTGTTGGGTGGAGCAGGCCTGCATAGGATGATGGGTAACAGAGCATCCATCACATTAAAGACCCTGCCATGGGAGATGAATCGATAGCTCTGCCAGAAGAGACTTTGAAATGATCTTTATTTCTTTTACCCCCATTTTATAAAATCCCATGATAAACTGACTTCTTATAAAAATGAACAATAAAAATTTGCAAAGAAATATATAAAAACTCTGAAACAGTGGATGACGAGATTTCATCGCAGAGTGGAATCTGGATCAATGTTTTATTTCAACCCTTAAATGTGCCAGAACACCCAGGCTAGCACACGGGATGTAAAGTGGGCTGGTGGCTTTTGGTGTCCTGGTCACCTTAAAGGCGGGGTCCCACAGCAGTTCTGCAGAGACCTCAGTGCTCACCCAAGGTGCCTCTGGAAGGAGGAGAACTTCCAAAGGGGAGGGTGAGTCCTGAGCCTCTGGGCTGTAGAAACAATTCCCAGTTCATTTGCTTCCTAAATGAAGTTTTCCTTACGGGTTTTATTTTATTTTTTTTGGCGAGGTTTTTGCTATAGGTCGCGTGCGCTCGCCAGTCAGACAGAGAGAGACATAGAGACAGAAAGCGAGAAATCACTCCCCCCAGGGGGGATGGCCACGCCGCAATCCCTTCTCCATTCTCCTCCCGGGATCTTGGGCACGCATGCACACACGCCCGGCGTGAGTTTAAGCCACCGGGTCCGGGACTCGAACTGCAGTCGACTACGTGGGAGTCCAGCGACATAGCCATTACGCTAACTGCTGGTCCCACAGGTTTTTGTTTTTCCCAAAAGCCATGCGTGCTCATTATGGGAAGTGCAGAGGACTGCCGACAGAGGACTGCTCCTAAGAGTCGCCACCTCACCAGTGCAGACACATGGCCTGGCATCGTTTTCCTGTGGTCCGTTCCATGCTGTGTTCACCCCTTTGTATTTCCTTCAAAAGTGGGATGCAAGCTATTACTGCTTTTGTTAAATGACAAAAGTAATACTCATTGCTCTAACATTAAGATGTTAATTAAAAAAGAAGCCAGTTGGTTATGCTCATTAAAACAGTTCCTTTTTTTTTTCAGTCTTAAAATTTCGATTGGGGAAGAATTAGAGATTGAATTGTTGATGTTTGAATTTTATTGTGTTTTTAATTAGTTTGATGTAAGATCTTCAAAGCAAAGAGAGGGTACTCTGGTGATTGTTAACTAAGATCTAAGGACTAGTGCAAAACGAGGCTTCCGAGTATAAAAATAGGTCACATTTTTAGATTAGGGTCAATTGACAAGAACTAGAATCATTCTCTTGATAGCGATGGTAATAACTCAGTTTACCTGCTGCTGCATTCTCATGCAGCCCAGGAGAGTCTGCTGTTCCCAGCGGGGCCTTTGTCCGTCACCTGCGGAGTGGGAAGGGTCACCTCCTGACCCACTTGTGGGCAGCCAGGCCTCAGCCAGCACTGCGCAGGAATGCAGGGCTTCTAGCCTCGGGGTGTTTTCTGTTCTTGACTTTAATGCCTTTGTGGTAAACATTCCTTGGTGAATGATTTTAGTGCAATAGTTACGCGATTCTTTAAAATATCAGATGCTCTAGCCATGCAAAATCCGTTTTCTCTTTCACAATCCGAGTGTCCAGCTGCTGCTTTGAGCACAGACCTTCCTGTTAGCGTCTGCTCTCTCCGCCCCAGTAGTAGTGGAAGCACTGTGGCCCAGCGATCGCGGCATCGGCGTTTGTCTTCAGAAGGGGTAACCGCCTGTCCCGGCCTGCATCCTCTCTCTGCCCCTTTCTCCTTCGGCCATTTGCCTTTTATCATGCTCATGGTGGGTGTAGACGTAGCAGGGCTTCCTCCGGTCACCAGGGTCATGGCCACCCACTGCCCCAAACAGCATCACAGAACAGATTGCTGGACGGAGCCTCAGACTACCCATCAGTCAAGCCCGGTGTGTCTGGCAGGTGAGGCGCCAAGTGCCCATGTTCGTAAGCGCAGCTGCTGAGAAGCGCATATTTGGAGGTCTCGTCTCAAATGAAGCAATTGAAATCAACAGCCCGCGTTCTTTCCCACATCAGCTTCGGTGTCATTCCCGGCCGCGCGGCCTTGTGCCTGTCCTGAGTAAGTACGGATCACATTCTGCCCGTCCAGCTCACTGGCCCGCCGTGGTGGCAGTTGTACCCTTGATTTGCAGATGGGTTCGCATTCTCAGAGAATGCCAGTGAGGCAGGAAACTCCCGGAGGCGAGGGACGACCTGAGTCCCCAGTCTCTGGACAGGTCTGGAATCACGGAGTACTGACGTGGCAGCGGTGGCCGTGGCACCTGGTCTTTTCCTTTCACAGGTGACAAAAGTGAAGGACAGATGCAGAGTGAGTGTGAGAGCCCGGGTCCTGTCACTTGGAGCCGGGCCTACTAAGCTGTACTTCCTTCCACAGTCTGTACTTTCATCCCTGCTCCAGACACGCTAAATGAGCCAAACGGACGGAATCTTTGTCTTTAGTTTCTTGAGCCCTTATGGCTCTTAGAGACTTACATTTTCAAGCAGTTGCTTTTGTTCTCTCCTGGAGATACAAAATATCATTTGATCTGTAAGAGTCTGTCTGTTCATTACCCAGCCGCCATTTGACCTTTACTGAGCGCCTAATTGGCACAGAATTAGAACTGGCATCAGGACCCTACATTAGTCAGGTATCCATCCTCACTGCATTTAGAGTAAAACTTGCTGAAAATAAACATTGCCCTTCCATGGAATAAGCCATCTTGAAAGATAGTCCCCAGCCCCCACTGAAAACATGTAAGTCCATGTGGGGCGGCTCTGGGGTGAATGGAATGGGAGGGTGGCTCTTGGAGAGGGGCTGTGTCGTTCTGGAGGATTGGAATCGAGCATGATTTGAGTCACTTTATAAATTTCCTATCCCCTACGTGTTAAGGTTTCACATTTACCCCCTCCCCTCACCCAGGTGGTTCCTTTGCAAGAGGCCTGGCCTGGTCCCTGCAGTGAGCTGTCGCCTCCATGCAGACGCCTGCCTCCCAAGGACGCTGTCTGTTTGGTCCCCTTGGCCCCTCACGGATACAGAACAGCCGTACTTTACTGTCTTCTTGTTGAATTGGATTAAACTCTTTAGTAAATTTTGGATTGGATAACCTAACTTGTAGATTAACCAGGTCTTTTATTTTAATATCTTGTGAAATCTCTCAAGAGTTCTAGAAGTTCAATTCAAATATTTATTGAGATTATAAACTACACAGCCAGATACCATGGTCGCTCTTGAAGGTAAAATTCTATCTATCTATCTATCTATCTATCTATCTATCTATCTATCTATCTATCTAATGTTCATGCCCTTGAGGACCCTACAATTCAATGGATAAAGGAGAATTAATTCTCATGAAGTTTCTGGATGTTGTTTCGTCAGAATGATTGGACACCTTGTGGTATACCGATGTTGTTAAGTGTTGAACATCTAAGATGCTCAATAAATATTTTATAGGCTGGTTGGATGGATAGGTAGAGGAAGAAAGAAGGGACCCTTTAATTTATCATCTATCAATGGCAGTGTGTTTGGTCGTGGGCGTGACTTTCACGCTGTGTATGAAATGGGTTATTCTTCATCCAGGGAGAGACACAGCTGAGTGGCAGGATGCTCGTTAATTTCCGGACCGCAGTGGCCACGGTGTTGTATCTGCTTACTTTCGCTGACGTTCTCTGTCCCACGTCCCCAGGTTTGGGGGGAGGAGGCCTGCAGCTGTCTGGGGGCCATGGTAAAGGGGGGTCCTCCATGCCCCGACACTCACGGGCTCCCTCTCCAGCCAGCTGCCTGGTGGACCTTGGGATGGTAGGGTGGCTTGAACGCTTCCCAGTCACGGCGTTTGTTTGTCTTCCTTGACTGGACTTGTAATTTGCATTCAAAATCGGACAAATTCTGTTACTTTAATTCAAGTTATACTTTCTTGACTCTCTGATTTGGGATTGGCTAAGTATTTCCATTCATTCAAACGTCTATTGTGTGTAATTGTTCTGAAACTTTTTGGAAACGTGTCGGGTGATGTATAATAGAAAGTATTGCTATTACTCCTTTCTCTCTATTTCAGCAGAAATAGGAGGAGAGGGCCCTCGAGAGTCACTTTACCTCGGCTGATCTCGGGATGAATTTGTCCTGACAATACCTTTAACATTTTATCGTGCTTGTTGATGAGCAGAAGTTCCTTTTTGGATATGTCTTTATGCCAGTGTGGGTGAGTTTCTTGAAGGCAGACCTCATCTTATTTGTCGTCTTACCCTTCCTTTGTGTTAGACTCGTTGGAATAAAGACGCAGGCATAGTCGGTTTACACTAACTGCCATGTCGCCCCGAAGGCAGCAGGAGTAGGAGGAATGGCCTCCCAGCCCGGCCCGGCCCGTGGCTCCTGAAAGGTCCAGGAGAGGCTCGGGCAGCCCCTGGGTTGGAAAGGGAAGCAGAGGGTGCTTGCCTGCAGGCCGCTTCTGCTCAAAGCGCACCATACGAATTCCAGGTGAGGTCGGGGAAGGCGGCAGATTTCAAACAGCGCTTCCAGCCACATGGTTCTTAAGAGAAATGTCAGTGGGAACCAGCAGTTAGCGTAATGGCTCTGTCGCTGGACTCCCACGTAGTCGACTGCGGTTCGCGTCCCGGACCTGGTGGCCTAAAACTCACGCCGGGCGCGTGTGCGTGCGTGCCCAAGATCTCGAGAGGAGAATGGAGGAGAAGGGATTGTGGCGTGGCCATCCCCCCTGGAGGGTGATTTCTCGCTTTCTGTCTTTCTGTCTCTCTCTGTCTGTCTGGCGAGCGCACGCGCCCTATAGCCAAAAAACAAACAAACAAAAAAAAACAAACAAAAAAAAACCTCAAAAAAAAAAAAAAAGAGAAATGTCAGTTGCTCACATCATGATTTTTATCTGGAGTGGATTTGGGGACTGCTGGAGCATGAGGGGCTGCAGGACCACCACCCCCTGCCCCGGCCAGCTCTCGGTCCCCTAGGGCTCCCAACACTCCCGTGTTCTGGCTCTCACGGGGTTCACCATTTACCATGAAGCAGTGAGTTCTGGAACACTGCACAGAAGCATCTTCTCAAGGAAGTGCAGAGATACACCCAAAGGCAAATTCCATTTGAATCATGATGGAAAGCCTTTAACTCACTTGTTATCATTATAGACAGGTGGTGGCTAATCATGGCTGGCCTAGTGGTCAGAGCCTGGACCTTGTGAAGATGGGGATAATGAAGCAAGTGGTGGCGGAGGTCCAGCAGGGTCGTTTATGTCACCAGTTGCCACGGGCATGTGCTTAGCGCAGAGGCTGGCTTTATGACACACCTGCTGGGCTGTCCCTGCTGTCCTGCCGTGCAGCTCGCCCAGCAGTCTGTGGCCCCCTCACATCCAAGTCCAGCCCCACACCCCCTCATGTGGGTCACAGTGTTGCTACAGCAACAGACGCTTGCCCCCATGGAAGACTGAGTAGCTTCACGGAGCACAGGAGGCTCTGCCCCGCAGGAGCTCGTGCAGGGAAGGTAGGGCCCTGCCAAGTGCGTGAGAGTTTGTGGTTCTCGGAGAGTTTTGGATTTGGGAACTAGAGGTGGTGCATCGTGCACTTGTGCTTAACAGCAGTCTGTGCCTTACCGCCGCCTCCTCCACTTCCAGTCCTTGGCCTCAGTCACTATTGCTCTGTCTCCACTGTCTCTGGGACAGGCTGGCGCCATGCCACCTTCGGTTGCCGAGCCACCAAGCGCAGTGTGGTGCAAGGGGTGAGTGCTGGGACGTGGGAGTGTCTCTGGAAGATGAGTACGAGATTTTATGGAGGGTGTTTGTTTGTTCCCTGGTTCAGCACAGCCCAGGAGCAGGGGTGGCCTGGCTCCTTCGCAAAGCAGCAGGTGGTGCACCCTGGTGCCGCCCAGCTCAGCATGGCCCTGTGCTCGCCGGGCCTCTTGGCTTTGGTCCCTGGTCTCTTGCCTCAGTTCCCCTGCTCCACCTGGAGTTTTCAGATGGCCGAGGCGTGTGGACCCCCTTGTGCACTGAGTTCCCCTGGTGCTGCCTCTCGGATGGATCCTCTGATGCCACGTTTTGCAGTCTGAGGACAGATGGTACATGCCCCGCTCTGTCCTGCTCTGGAGGCCCCGCTGGACAACACTGCATTCAGAGGCCTGAAGGGAAAGGGCAGGACTGCCAGGGCGCCCCTTCAAGTGCCAGCAGCCCGGTGGGCACTCAGGGCACTGTCGGGCTCTGAGCATTCCCAGTATTGTGGGGGCCAGGAGGCTTTGTGCGGATGAAGCCACACATGTCATGGGCGGTGAGGGCAGTGTCACGCCACAGCTGGCTAGGCCCTGCCAAGAGAACTCTCATCCCGACGTAGTAGGTCTTTGTTCCCTACGTATTGGGTTGTCAGGAAATCACGATGCATTTTTGCATAGAAAAACATGTCATGACTTTCCCGACAGTCTAGTAATTCAATTTCCATGGTTAGGGTTTATCTAAAATTTCCGCCTGCGTGGAGTGGAGCTGCCATCGGGGCCCGCCTGGGTTCTGTTTCCCTGAGTCCCTCTGCCGTTACCTCTCCTGTCTCCGGAAACCACTGCTCTTGCCGGTATAATTTTATACCCAAAGAGGGCATTCTAACCTTAGAAGTTCAGCGTGGCGACTGTCTGCCTTTGCCTTTCTCTCTAAACACCCTTCTCTCCTGCTTCCCAGAGGTTTCGGCTCCAGGGAGGCAGCAGACACAGCTCAGATTTATTAATAAACTGCATGGAAACCCACCAGCGCCAGCGCGTGGCTGGGGGAGGTGGCTCTCTGCCTTCCCAACAACCTCCCTAGCCCTGGGAGTTTCGGGAGCTGTCGCTGTGAGTTCTTTCCACCAAGGGGGTTCCTGTGAAGTTGGGGACTTGGCAGGCCCATAGTTCTTCCTCGGAGTGTTCTTTCACCATTGTCTGTGGGAGTCAAAGGCCCTTTAGTGCCGAGAGAATGCCGGCTTGTTCCCTGCAGCCCCGAGGAGCCAGAGTCAAAGGGGGTTTTTGTTTGCTCAGTAGAAACACCCACAGGAAATCCCAGCTTCTTAGCTCTGGCAGCCTCATCTCCCTTCCGAGCTGATGGGATTCGGCCTGCTCTTAGCAGGGTGATAACTAGACCAGATGAGTAAGAAAAAGAGCTGTCTCCCTGCACTGGGCTCCGGGTGTGGCCAGAGCTTCCCGGGACCAGTGACGGGCTCTCCCTGGGGCCCGGCTGTGAATGGGGAGATCCTCCATCCTCCCAGTCTTAGGGGAACAACTAAGAGTGGCCCTGGGGTTCAGACCCAGGCCCGGGCTGGCCTCACTGTGGGCTCCAGGGGTTCAAACCCGGGCAGGGGTTGGCCTCAAGTGGGCTCCTGGGACCCAGGCACGGTGTCCGCCTGTCGTAGGCTTGTGTGTGCATGACCCAGTGGGTCACCTCACTGGTCTCTCTTCTGGAGAGCAGCAGTCGCTGTCCTGGAGGACAAATCCTGGCCCACGTCGTGGGGTTAGGGAGGGTGGAGACCGAGCAATTTAAATCATGTCACTTCTTATGAACCAAAGAGAATAACTGTGAGAAGTGCAGATGAGGGACCAGCAGGTGGCGTAATGATTACGTAGTTGGACTCCCACATAGTGGACCGCAGTCTGAGTCCCGGACCTGGCAGCTTAAAACTCAACGCTGAGTGCCTGTGTGCGTGCCCAAAATCCTGAGAGGAGAATGGAGGAGAAGGGATTGCGGTGTGGCCACTTGCCAGGGGGGTGACTTCTCACTTTCTGTCTCTCTGTCTTTCTGGTGAGTGCAAGTGCCCCATAGAAAAATCTCTCTTAAAAATGATAAGAAAGTGCAGATGGGCTATGAGCCTGAACGAGGGTGTCGTTGTTTGGGGGTGCAAGTTTCTCACCCATAGGTTTCCAACTTGTTCGAAGTAGTGTTTTTAAGAAATTCAGTATAGAAGGGCATGGGGAGACTCTCTTAAGGGAAATGGAGTGGACATTACAGGGTCAACCGGAGAAATAATACAGTTATTGTTCAAACGTAGCTTTACTGATTTTATATTTTAAAAAAAATCAAGCAAGCCTGAAAAGTGCACTGTGGAACTGAAATGGTGCTAGAAGCCCCACACTCCTCACTGTGAATTTCAGGAACATCCTCGTGGGAGGTTCCCAGTGCCTGGGCTTGGTGCACATAGGGGTCTGCAGAAGTGGGGCTGTGTTGCCGCTCACTCCCTAACCTAGCTTTCCCACCTGTTCCTGCAGCACGGCTGTGTGTCCACGGCAGCCAGGATTGCTTCACGTCAGCCTTGCCGATGGACGCAGAGCAGTCCTGGCTTGCATTCCATCACCCATTCCTCACACCGAATGTCCGTAGTCCGGCCCTGTTAGCCACACCTGTGTTTAAGGCGATGCTACTGCTACAGCAGGAAGTCTGCCATTTCTGGCTTGTGTGAGTTACAGCCCGAGGCACCTTTGGTGGTGGGAGGGGAGGGGCCCCTAGTTGGTCAGGGATGCCGACGGCCAGAGTGCTTTGTTTTCCACACGTGGCTTCGCACGTCTCCCTGGGCATCCACACCGCTCGGCAGTCAGGAATACAGGATGGGCTGCAACAGGGCTTTGTGGGCCGGGCCTGAAGTGGACACCACCTCTGTCACAGCTTCACTGACCAGCCCACGGCCACCCGTTACTGAGTGGGAAGCTGGGAACGCCCCGCTGTGTCCAGGAGAAAGGGAGTGAACAGCGGCAGTCTCCGTGTCAGGATAGGGAGCAGACTGTTCTCGGAACTTACACGGATTAGCTCCTTTAAGTCTGTAAAGGGAGGATGTTGTTATCCCTGTTTAATAGACGGGAAACTGAGGCACCGGAAGGTGACCCAGCGGGCCAAGGTGACCCAGCGGGCCCAAGGTGACCCAGCGGGCCCAAGGTGACCCAGCGGGCCAGTGGTAGAGACAGGACTGGAATCCAAGCTACCCTGCCTCAGGCCCAAACCTACTCACTACTCCAGACAGAGAAAATAGAGTACAGTCAAAATGTAAAAGAAAATATGAAAATTAGCAAAGTGAAGTACAGATTTAAAGATAAAAAAGTGCTACATGAAGGGACTACATAAAAATAAAAAATAATTGAGAAGCAGAGACTGCAAGCTCAAGAGAGTGACATACAGCGTTCAATACAAGGGTAACGGGTAGTAAGACTCAGTGGGGGAATATTGAAGAAAACAGAAATTAGGGAAAAAAAGAAATATTTAGAAAATATATGAAAGATGGAAAAAAGCATAATGATGACATGAAAAGGTAGTACAATATTACAAAGGAATAAAATAAATAAGTAACAGTAGCAGTCAAATAAATGAAAATAAAAATACAGACACTTCTCAGTTAACAACAGAGGCCTAGGTCATTAAGCGAATTGGTTGATAAGTGAGGAGCCTAAAGGCCAATGTCTTGTGGTGGGTCCTGGTGCCGTCGGGGTGTATCTTACAACAGACACCACGCGACACTATACTGGAACAATGTAGTTCTGTCTGTACAACATGCATTCGTTAGATAAGCACCAAAAGTGACAGGACACACAGCACAATAGCATAATCCAGCAAACCAGTTTTACTTCCGAATACTATGGGTGCACAACGAAGCGCACATTCATAAACGAGAGTAGTCTGTGTGATTGCGAACTCTTCACAGAGTGGGCCTTAACTGACCGCGGGCACGGCACGAGGCAGACTGAGAAAGGGAATTTCTGGCGCTGGTTGGTTTGGTCATTAAGCAGTAGGTTGCTAAGTGAGGAAAGACATTTTAAAGGCAGAGCAGCAGCCAGCAGGTGGCATAGTGGTGGCGCTGGACTCCCACATGGTCAACTGCGGTTTGAGTCCCGGACTTGGATAGCTTGAAACTCACGTAGGGTGCGTATGTGTGTGTGCCCAAAATCTCAAGAAGAGAACGGAGGAGAAGGAATTGTGGCATGGCTATCCCCTGGGGGGGTGATTTCTCACTTTTCCTCTCTCTCTGTCTGTTTCTCTCTCTTTCCAGCGAGCTCATGCACCCTGTGGCAAAAACAGAACAGGAAAAAAAAAAAAAGGCAAAGTAAACTGAGGTCTGAATATTCCACAAGACACAATTCACCTTAGGTTCGACAATGACAGAAGTTCCCTCTGCTACAAGCAATAAAAGATTAGCATAAACTAAAAACACAAAACGACAAATGTGACTAAAACGATCTAAAACTTATAAACACTTTAGGAGACTGGGAATTTAAAACATTCACAAAAACAGGTATAATATGTTGCAACATAAATCCTGCTGTTGGGAGAGAAAACCACAGTAGCTGTCTCAGGCTGGTGGCTGAGGAGTAGAGACGGAGGCCTCTAACTGCCTCCCTTCACTCACAGACCGCGGTGAGAACGGGGTGAGCTCAGGGCCCAGTGTGGAGTAGGGAACACCCAGCCTTCGTTCCCCCATGGGAACACAACTACAGACTGGCTAAAACAACTTTACCGGAGCTCTGGGAACCAGTCAAAGGTCTGTAGTAGCTAATTAAGTCCAGTTAAGAAAAAGCCACACTGGGCTGGCCCTGTGTCCTGGTGGGTAAGGGAGCCAGGCCCCACATGGCCAACAGTGGTGTGAATTCCATCTCCCCTGTGATCTAAGACTGAGCTTTACTTTTTTATCCCATCCCCATGACACTGGATGATTGTTGGGGTAGGCTTCTCAAAGCCGTCCACATCAGCATCCTGGAACTTGTGACAATGTTCTCTGGATGGTCCTGAGGGACTTGGCAGCTGTGATTAGGTTAGGGACCTTGGGATAATATGCTGAGTTACCTAGGTGGACCCCGTGTAGTCACACGGTGTTTGTGAGGGCAGGTGAGAGGCAGGACTGAAAGTCGGAAAGAGGCTGGAAGGTGCTGAACTGCTGGCCTTGAAGATGGAGGATGGGGCCAAGAATTCAGGCAGCTTCTAGAAGCTGGAAAGTCGTGGAAACAGTCTGCCTTGGGGCCTCCAGAAGGACGGGAGCCCTGCTCACGCCTCGGTTTCAGCTCAGTGAGGCCCACTTTGGTCTTCTGATTTCCATAACTCTAAAATGATAAGTTTGTGCTGCTTTAAGCACTGTATTTGTATAACTCGTCGTGCCAGTAATAGGACACTAATACGAGTAGTTTTCCGGCTTCTTAGTTCTCTGGTGTTTACTCTTTTCCATCTTTTGCCCCTCCCTGCCCTCCATCCCAGGTCACATCCAGGACCCTGTTCACTTGCTACGCTCTGCCTCTGGGAGGCGGAAGGCTCTCTGTTCATTTACTGCCAGGCCAGTTGCCCTTTGGGCTGTTTTCCCTTAAACAGGGTGCCTGGAAAGGAACAGAACGGTCCGGAGTGGTTTTAGTGGAGCTTTGGGCAGTGGGTCTCCTCTACCTCTCAACCTGCATTCCGTGTCTTCCCGTATCAGCCAACTTATTTCTTGGTCCCACATCACACACATAGGTAGTTTATTAACTATAGCCCCGCCGCTCTCCACATTGTATTAAAGCCAAAGACATGAGTTGTTCTCATTTCATGTAGAGTGTTTGCCATCTTGTATCATGCAGCTTTCGTCTCCAAGAGGAGAATGCGCTGAATTAATCTCTCCAGGGAAATCTTTAATGACCAGGGCAATAAGGAGGGACAGGTGGGATTCTGGGGAAGAATGGCAAATTCTAGAGCTGATCCAATCGAAAGGCCGTGGGAGCTCTTTACTGGGGCATAAATAAAATATGACAGTCAGTGTCAGCTGAGAACCCCTCAGCAAATGTCTAACCTCATTACTTTATTTAGCACTGCACAGAAATGTTACCTTGTAACAAGTAGCAGTGTGATGCAGAAGAGGCTAAGGAGACAGGGTGGGCCCTGCCTGTGCTGTGTGCCCACCCCACGCACTCGTCACGGAGCATAGGCTCACCTGGCCGTCTCCATCCATGACACATCTGTGACCTGGACAGCTTGAAGGACAGATGAAAGCCTTTTAGGAAAAGGAAGAGGCATTCGTCTTCACTTGATTGTCGGGGCTCTGAGGAGGACCAGGAAGCCGGCAGTCTAGAGAGGAGAGTGCAGGGCTGTTGAGGTTACTGAGAATTCTCAGAGATTGGATAGTTCTTGCTTTTAAATTCAAAACGGCTGTGCCCTGAACCCTGTGGGCTTCCTGGAATTTGTAATTAAATGTTTATGTGTTTCCAGAGAGATACTTCAAACAATATAGCTAAGATGCAGCACCTTCAAAGGGGTAGACCAGCTGGCTCCCCTGTCTTGATTGCCTTATGGAGTCTGGCCATGGGAAGACAAGAGCCCATGTGCTGAAGGAAGTCCTTCCAGAACAACTGGGATTATTGCCTTCTAAGGGAGGTCCTGACGAGAGGTCTCCACTGCCCATGGAGGTCTTATTCTCTTCAGTTGGGACACACCTGGGGTGTCCCAAGGTTGCCGAGGGATGTAGGAAGAAATTTTAATTTGCACACTGGAGTTTTATGGTCTGCCTGACCCCTTTCTAAATAGCAGAGTCAGGGCTTAACTACTTCCTTCCCTTCCCTTCCCTTCAGTGAGCTTCCTCAACCCTCCGATCCCTGAGAAGCCACAGGGACGTTATTCTGCTCATGTGGTACGTTGTCGTATTAACGCGCGTGCACACACACGGTGAGCGCCATTCTCACTTCCCTGGGATCAAATTGCTTTCCACTTTGGTAATTCCCTCCAGCTTCTCGACCTCGGCTAAGTTTTAATTTGAAATCCTTTTTCTTTTAAAAATTAGCAATTCAAATTGCAAGGTGGAAAAGCTGCCCAGATTCCGGGACCTGGTGTTGGAGAGAGCCTTAGGTCCTCAGTTCTGACCGAGGGTTCCTTTGAATTCTTCTGGACACAGAGTAATCGTGACTTTCACAGATGAGGCCCAATGACGTCCTGAAGTGAAGGAAGGACCAGCAGGTTGCAGGGGCTCTCTGCAGCTCTCCCAGACCAGGGTCCCTAGAGCAGGGAGTCAAGGATCAATTGGTGTTTGTCAGCAGTGCCCTGAGGTGAGCTAGAGGCCAGGGCAGGCAGGGGGCTGCAGAGGCAGGAGGGAGGCCCTTGAGGGCCTGTGCGGGGACAGACAGACGGAAGGCCGTGGGGAGAGTACAGAGGGGGTGCAGAGCAAGAAGACTGACAGCCACGTTCACCTCCTGTTCACACGCTAAGGGCAGCAGCAGCCTGCGGACAGCAGACCAATGGATAGCTGGTCAGAGCGGCCACCGGGGGCCAGCAGATGGCATAGTGCTACATCGCTGGACTCCCATGTAGTTGGCCGCAGTTCGAGTCCTGGACCTGGTGGCTTAAACTCACGCCAGGCGCATGTACATGCATGTCCAAAATCCTGAGAGGAGAATGGAGGAGAAAGGATTGCGGTGTGGCCATCCTCCTGGGGGTGATTTCTTGCTTCCTGTCTGTCTCTAATGAGTGCGTGCACCCTATAGCAAAAATCTCTCTTAGAAACCAAACAAAACAAAGCCATCCGGGCAGGGACAGGCCATGCTGGAGGGCACAATGGTCGAAGATGAGGTGATGGCGGAATTACAGGCTCAGATTTCCGCCATCCTTAAAGACAATGATCTTCATATCGAAAAGGGTAGTGGCGGAGGGGAGCTGAGGCCTGAGACAGGTGGGCAGGTAGAAAGGGAACACCTGACCACTTCCTGTGCGCTCACGTCCCAGGTGAGGTTAGTCCCCATCTTGTAGTGCAGGAACCCCTACACGGCCACAGCATGTGCTCAGGAGGCTCTGAGAGATCAGACTGAGAGTGACAGTTCCGGCTTTCACAAAGGGAAGACGTGCAGTTTAAAGCAGTAGATTAGTCAACCAGGTAGATCCTCGATGTAATTTTAAACAAATGCCTGAGGACAACATCGTGTGCCATTCTGCTTAAGAGCGTAGTTAAGTGACCTTGCAGCCAATGTCATGACAGACATGACTGACATGACAGAAATATTCTAAAAATAACCTGGAAACTCGCCTTTGAAGGGAGCTGGGGTTTGTGTGTAAAACCTGGATGGCCCTTAGCTTCGACCCAACCTCACTCTGTCCTGGCTTATTCCCTGCCCCAGGGGCTCTTTTGGTGGCCAGGATGGATTTTCATTTGGGCCCTCTCCCAAGGTCAATTGCATAATTGACAATGTGCCTGCCCGTAACCTCTGGGTTGGTGGGTTTAAAACTGAGCTCATCATGGAATTCTAGCTGTAAGTGAGAAAATCCCTTTCAAAGATGCCCTGATACGGGAAAGCCGAGCGCCTGTCCTCTGGTGCCCCTGCGTGTGGGCCCTCCGTGGGCTCTCCGTGGGCCCTCCGTGGACTCTCCGTGGGCCCTCCGTGGGCTCTCCGTGGGCCCTCCGTGGGCTCTCTGTGGGCTCTCCGTGGGCCCTCCGTGGGCTCTCCGTGGGCTCTCGTGAGCTTGCGGTGTCCTGTGTGTCAGTCCTCAGGCTGTTCCTGCCACAGGGTGTGGTGCTGCTGGGGGTCCTGCCAAGGGCATACCTGGCTTCCCTTGGGGTGGCCGCCGGAATCGGGCCCCTGTCCCTGCCTCCTCTTCAGCCCACCCCAGCAGCCTTCTCAGTGCGGCCTCGCCTGGTGTCTGTGTGTGTTAACGTTCATTATCAGACTCAGGCAGCGGAGCGACGAGAGGAGTTCGCCTGAAGTCAGTTGGAAGTTGATTTTTGACCCCCAAAATATAGTTCACTGTATAATCATATTTATATATATATACACGTTAATATTATACAACAATTTGTATAATATATATTATTACATTGTTATAATTGCATATATCTGTTATATATAATTGTCTATATAATATAGCTATAACATTAATAAGTTATATAATAATTATATAATTACACAATTGTATTAATATAATATATTATTATATATCATAACAATGTAACTATAATATATTACAATTGCATAATGATGTGGTTTATCCTATATAATATATAAGCTCATATCTCTTTCTGTATATAATAGATATATATACAATAGGCATCTTGTACATGTTTTCTTCATACGTGTGTGTTTACTCCTAAAATCTCCTGAGCTTCTCGGTCCGTTAGGTGCCCAGAGCCCCAGGAGGCCCCGATGCCATTTGCCTGCGCCCTTACAGGAGAAGGGGAGCCGTGGGGCGCTGGCCCTCGTCCCTCCGGGTGCCCTGGGCGAGGGCATTTTCTGTTTCTGTCTTGTCTTCATCCTTGAGGGCCCCCGTCATTCCTTGCCTGCTGTGTGACGCCTGTTCCGTGGGAGCTGGCCGCTGTCCAGGCAGGTGTGCTCCGCAGGCGTGCTGCCCCTCCCTCGCCTGCTGGACGTCTGCCTGCGTGGGGGGCAGCCCCGCAGCCGTTAGCTTCATCCCACATGGAGCACCACAGCGCCTGCCTAGCGAGCTGGGCCCCTCCTCATGTCCTTCCAGAATTCAGAGCCCTTTGGCCTAGAGCTGTCGCTCTGCAGCCATGAAGCCACCCCTGGCCCACCTGTCCTGCCTCTGGCCTCTGCTGTGCACCAGGAGGTCGGGAACAGCTGTCTCAAAACCTCTGGATATTTATAGCTCAAGTCTGGATATTTACAGCTCCTACCTTCTCTCTGATTTACCTTTCCTGATGGATAGTAGAAACGTCAAGAAATACTTTATCTCCTGTTGTTCTTATTTTCTATTGAAATAAAACACGGTTAGTTTGAACGTTTTAGCTCCAGTAAGCCCATGCAGGGTCTTGCCATCTGCACGTGCTCACAAAGAGCCCTGGTATGAATCTTCAGGAAGGGACCTGGCCTGAGTGATGCCCACTGCTGTGCACGTCCCTGGCCCAAGTGACACCCCTGGCATGCACGTCCCTGGCCCAAGTGACACCCCTGGCATGCACGTCCCTGGCCTATGTGACACTCCCTGGTGTGCACGTCCCTGGCCTGCAGTTTGCGCAAACAGCCTGCCTCCTTCTTGGTCCTTGGGTGGATGTTGGTGTCTTTCTAGTCTGTGGATGTGTCTCGTGGTCTCCCAGGTTCCTCAAGGACCACCACGCTGTTTACCTGGCTCATGTTCATGTTCCTTCCGCACAGTGAGTGAGTTGAAGACAATTTACTACCCAAGACACGCTGCGCCAAAGGAGAATGTTCCCTCAGTGGGGCTAACTCGGTATAAAGCTCATTCGAGGGAGGAGAGTCCCATCACTTCATTTTAGCTACTAGAGACTGTTTCTTAGAAAAGAAATGGGCTTTGGATGTTTCTGGAGAGTGAGGGAAGTGGCCAGAAAGGTAAACGAAGAGATGGTAAGACGCTGGGAGTGTGTTTGGGGTTGGTGAGACATCTCCGTTTTCCTTAACGGCTCCCCTGAGGAGGACGAGCTTGTCGAGCAGGGCACGAACATCACAGTGTCTCTCTAACTCTAGGGGAAAACACAGCTCTATGACCATTTTCACGAGTGGGGCCAGTAGTGGCCTGGTGGTTAAGGCACCGAGCTCCTACATGGCTGACTGCAGTTCAAGCCCCAGACCTGGCGGCTAGCTCGCCCGCTCGCTCTCTCTGGTGAGCACATGTGCCATAGCAATTGAAAAAATAATGATAATGATAAATACAATTAAATCCAAAAATTTTTTCAAGAGGTTTTTATATTTGTTAGAAATTATAGCTTATCTGAAATTGGAAATTTCCATTGACTTCTGTGTCTTCATATTTACCCATTTATTTTCTGTTTATTGCACTTTACCCTCTTGGGAAGGTAAAACCAAAACCTCTCAGAAATTTAGACTAACGTAGACTGTTGTTAGTCACTTAAGTGACTAGCAGACCCTCCCCCTCCCCACAAAGGAGGAGAAAGGTAGAAATTTAAATATTTTTCTAGGAAAATTCTAAGGGGTCATTGGGATACTGGGGTGACCTCAGGTGCATGGGAGAACTTGGGAAAAGAAACAAATATGTACTGAATCTTCACCTGCCACAGCTGTGAGTTTTGCTTTTTGGAAAGACTTTCATTTTATGGCGCATGTACTGGATGGAGAGAGAGACAGACACAGTGAGAGGGAAAGTGAGAAATCACTCCCCAGGGAGGATGGCCACACCACAATCCCTTCTCTTCCGTTCTCTTCCCAAGATTTGAGCATACTCGCACATGAGCCTGGTGTGATTTTCAAGCCACTGGGTCTGGGACTTGAGCTGCATGTGGGAGTCCAGTGATGTAACCACTACGGACCTGTCAGTTCATTTTTAAAAATAAACATCTGATTTTATTGTAGTCTCACAACAAGGTTTGGGGATTATCCCCATTTTTCCAATGGGTGCACAAAGGTGTGGACAGGGTAGCTAACTGAGTCAGGGTCGCCCAGACAGGAGCCGAGCTGCCCTGCGCTTTGCCGCTGGCCCCTCTCTGAACATTTGGCGGGGAGCTTCGTACATGGCGGATGAGGTCCATCGCCCGCAGAAGTGATTGGCTAGTCTGAGAACACCCTCCTCTCAGCTGACTGGGCTGGTCTCAGGAAGGCGGCTCGCAATGCGATGGCGAATAAGAAAGCGACATCTAGTGTAAGCCGGAGGTCGAGGCCAGACATGGGGTTGGTGCTTCCAGAACCTGGAGGAACAAGGGAGAGGCCTTGGGGACCCTCTGGCGGCTCAGCAGGCGGCGACGCTGGCTTCTGCTCCCCTGCAGTGGGCAGTAGCTCCCGCCCCTGCGTGCTGGGGAAAGGCGGCGTGGACCGGGGCTCCGAGCGCGGGCTCTCTGGGCTTCACCGAGAGAAATGCACCTTGCAGAGAAGATGCCGTAGTCAATTTCTGCAGATGAGAAATCTGAGGCTCAGAGAAGTGTAAGAACTAGGAGGGTCGAAGTGGGTTTAAGTCCCTCTGGGCTCTGTTGTCTGTCCCCTAAAAGTCTCAGCACCCTGTGATGCTGGCCATGGTTTACCCTTCCAGTGGAGAGTTGATTGTGGAGACCGTCTCAGCTGGTGACAGAAATTTCATGGAGCGGGCAATATCACAGCTCACTGGCAGGGCTTCCCCCTCTTTGGCCGTGGACTCCTGTGCCCTGGGACACCTCAGCGCCCTGGTAAGCCCTGCCCTGGACTGCTCTAGCGATTTTCCCTCGGTTAGTGTCCTCCCAGTCAGGGGACCGGTTTCCGTGTGGTCTATGCCTGGCCGTGAGGTCCAAGAGCAGTCCTCACCATATTCTGAATTGGAGCCCTGGGGGAGCAGGCAGCCCGACTCCTCACCTGCTCTGGCAGAAGGCCGTGACCTGCGTTATGTGTTACCCACCTGCAAGAAGTGGCTGGGAGAGACACTAGTATCTCATTTTAATAATCTGAAAATTATAAAATATGCCACTTTGGGTACAAAAGCTTTCCAAAGGAGTGTTTATTTGCTTTTCGCAACCTAGAAACATATTGGTATAACCAACCCACACTTCAGATATCAAGCATCAGAGAATCCCTGGAGACCTATTCTTAACAGTGGAATGTATTGCTTTGTTCAAGATGATTTCTAGTGAAGAGGCATGATAAAGGCAAGCAGAGACAAATATTTGTTATAATTAGTGTGCTCTGTTTGAATGTAAATGAGTGTTTGAAAGCGGTTCACGCTCTTAAACTCCCAAGTATCCCACTGGCCTCTCCTGAGAGGCATTACTCTGTTCGCAGGGACTCCTGGCAGAGGTTAACTGCAGCCCAGGCCTGCCCGGTCCCCGGCCCTCGGCCCCCGGCCCTCGGCCCTCTGCTTGAATCCCTGGAGGGACTTGAGCTTCCCATGTATGCTGTGGCCTTTTAAATTTGGATGTCGTCTATTGTGTTTCAATTAGAAGTGAGACTCAGAAAGTTTTATTACAGAAGAATCCTCCAGTGTAGATAGAAGATAGTCATATCCTATAATAAATGCTTCCTTCCATCTCAGATGCAGGTGGGTCCGCGTCGGCCCCTGAGGACCCGCAGCCCATGAGGACGCAGGCACGGACCGTGGTGGGTTCCCTCTTACCACCTCGTGCCGTGCACTGGGTTCCAACCCTGGAGGTGGGAAGAATAGCACATTCCTCTTTGTTCCCTAGCAGAACTACAGCAGGACGTTTGCAATGCTGTAATCATACCGTTTTTAAGGTCAGGCATTTAAAGTGGCACAAACCTTTGATGTGGGCTTAAATTCCGAGTATTATAAAATTTAGTACAAAGTAGGAACTTGCTTGAAAGATGCGGCAGTCTCCAGGGTACTACTTATGCGTGAAGTGCTGACAATTTGGGATCATTTTTTAATAAACACATCTCAAAGTTGGCATGCAAAGTAGGGCATTTAGCCATAAAAATAAGCCCATGCATAAAATATGGCATTAGAAAGGTAGCTGTGAACTTCGCAGATGGAATAGCATGAAAAATGCTTTCTTTTGTTCGGGAAAATGCGAGAGGGTGTAGCTCTTGCAGCAAGAAATAAGAGCGGAAACTGAGTTGCTTCGTTGTTTGGAAATAACAGCTACAGAGAGGGCTCCTTCTGGTTCATCCATATTTTATTAGGGCAGCAGTTAAAAATTCATTGGAGACGCCCATCTGGAGCCAGCAGCACTCTTGAGGGGATTCAGATGGCGATCGGATTTTTGAGTAGCACTTTGCATGAAAGGGAAAAGACAGTCCTTTATGAGAATTAACAGCCCACTGGGGAGGGGCTGCTCGGTTCATTTGAGAGCGCGCCCTTCCACGCGGTTTGTGAATCTTACGCTGCCGAGATCCTCAACCACCTGCTTCAACTGGGGGAAGATGAGGCATAAAAGGAAGAGAAAGCAGAATGTAGACCTTGCATTGCTCAGCAAGGTGGGAACATGCTGGTCAGAGGAGAGCACGGGCTGCGTGTCGAGGGAACTCATGCTGGCCACTGGGCGTGCTTGTAGGTTGTGCTGGATGCCAGGGGCCTCGTCAGTGCAAAAGAAGGCTGTGGTCGCCGTCGCCGCGGTGTCTTACCTGTGCCTGGAGCCCTGCCTCTCTGGTGGTCTGTCCAGGTGCCTTTGTTCAGGAGGGTATTCTTGTCTTTATTCCTGATTTGCAAATACTAGTTATGGAGTGGGAATGTAGCGGAGGGAAGAACTTCCCTCTGCCCTCCTGGGTTCGAGAACTGGCTCATGAAGTTGACAACGGAGATGAGCAGGAGAAAAACCACTTCCTTTGAGCTGTTCACTTATTTTTAAGGGTCTTGTGCCATGGTCCCCCTGCCTCTGCTTTTCCCGTAGCGGGGACCACAGGCGTGCAGCCATGCCCTGCTGTGTCAGGCAGAGGCTCGCTGTGCTGCCCAGGCCGGCCTCAAGCTGGAGACCCCCTGCCTGAGCCTGGGTTGCTGGGATCACAACACACATTGCGTGTCCAGCCTTTACGCTTCCCTGGGAATTGGACAGGCCTCACATTTGGTTCTGGCCTGCAGAGCACAGCTCTTAGCGGTGTGAGCCATGGCAGATGGGCCTATTCATTTCTAAGAAATAACTATTTATTAAATTTATTATTATTATTTAATTGGCTATAGGGCATGTGTGCTCACCAGAGAGAGGGAAAGTGAGAAAGCAAGCCTCCAGGTCCCGGACTCAGACTGTGGTCAGCCATGTGGGAGTCCAGAGCCTCAACCGCCACGCCACCTGCTGGCCCTGGGCCTATTCTTTTTTTTTTTTTTTTTTTTAAAGAGGTTTTTGCTATAGGGCGCGTGCGCTTGCCAGACAGAGAGACAGAGAGATAGAAAGCGAGAAATCACCCCCCAGGGGGGATGGCCACGCCGCAATCCCTTCTCCTCCATTCTCCTCTCGGGATCTTGGGCATGCACGCACACGCGCCCGGCGTGAGTTCAAGCCACTGGGTCCGGGACGTGAACCGCGGTCGACTACTTGGAGTCCAGCGACATAGCCATTACGCTAACTGCTGGTCCCTGGGCCTATTCATTTTTAATGTGATGTACACGGGCATCCCCCCAGCAGTGGATTTGAGAGCTTATCTATCCTCTTCAGAGGGGCGGGAGGACAGAAGTAGCCGCTTGGAGGAGGGTGCGGGAGTTCTGGAATGGGTGCTCGGGGACTGAGGGAGACATGAGTGGTGGCGATGTGGTCTGGGCGAAGCGCCAACTCCTAGGCTCCCTGGGATGTGGGTCCACCTTCCCTGGTGAAGCTCCAGGGGTGAATGGGACAGGGAAGGCTCACGTCACTGGAGTCCCTGGAGCATCTGTCTTCAGTCAGAGAGGGGAGTTCAGCGGGAACCCTCTCTCCCTGCGTTTGCTGTGTTTCAAGTGCCTTGAGCTCAAAACAAGTTTACCGAAGTGGCATATTTTGGTTTCCTTAGTGACTCTGGGCCAGCCAAGGCTGGAGCAGGGACGTTCATAACCTCTCTTACCTCCCAGCGGTCCTATGAGGCACAGTCCATTTGCCTGTGAACCATGGGGGCAGCAGGGACGTCGGCCACTCGGGCTTGGGCTTGCCTCCAGAGCCAAGCCCTCTAGAACTGCAAAGTCAGGTCTGCAGGTCCCGGGTGTGTGTAGGTTTTTTTGTTTTGTTTTGTTTTTTAGTTTTTTTTTTTTTTTTTTTTTTTTTTTTTTTTTTTAATAACTATAGATTCATAGAAAACTTGCAGAAATAAATAGTTCAGTGTTTCCTTCGCCCAGCTTCTTCTGAGGCTACCAGCTTAGATGACTATGGCACACTTGATAACACTCAAAAATTCCCACAGTGAACTAGATTACAGACCCTATTTGGATTTCACCAGCTTTCCCACTCGTTCTTTTTCACTCCCTGCGTCCGGGCCGGGAGCCCACATGCTTGGTTTGACCCTTAAACACGGCTGGTCTGTCCTCACTGTGGATCAGGGAGGTGAGGCAGCACACAGAGCTGGTGCCTCTGCTCCTTCCTCTGGGAGGTCTTGTGCGGCTCGGGGCTCCTGTGGGCTGACTGAAAGTGGATCTGGGGCCTGCAGGCGGCCTGGACGATAAGGTGGCTGGTTCCCACACGGCCAACTAAGCCATCCAAGTCTCGGATCTGGCAACTTGAAACATGCTGGGCACGTGTGTGTGTGCCCAAAATCCTGAGAGGGGAATGGAGGAGAAGGGGCTGTGGCATGGCCATCCCCCTCCCCAGGTGGTGGTTTCTCACTTTTTCTCTCTCTCTGTCTCACTCACCCTATAGAACAACTTAAAAAAAAAAGAAAGAAAGAAAACGCGAAACCCCATTTGGGGTGAAGATGGGGACAAATTCGCAATCCAGGCCATACTTTGCCCACATGCAGTGGACAATGGCTCACACTGAGAAAGCCTGGGGATGAGAGCAGGCCTCGCAGGAAGCCGCCTACCAGTCGTGAGCACCAAGTGTGTGCATTTGAACTCTGAGTGTGCGAGGGTGTGGACAGGACCTTCCTGTCCAACAGGTTCCCAGCCCTGACTGCCCACTGGAATCACCTGGGGGCTTCAGGAAGTACTTGAGTCGTCCTGAAGCCCCGCGTTGTGGTTTCATCAGCCTCAGGAGTGGCCTGGACTTTGGCATTTCTAGAAGAGTCTGGGGATTCTGCTGCACGATGAGCTTGACAGCACTGCCCCGGGTTCAGGGTGCAGCCGAAGCTGACGGACGGGTGCTGCTCCCTAGAGTGTGCAGGACACTCGTGGGGTGTGCGTCCCTGTCTGACTTCCCATGACCCACACCTCCCGGAGGCACAGCATGGCGTCCTGGTGTGTCTGGTCCCTTCTTCCCCAGGGCTCTTCGGTGGCGCGTCAGCTCTCTGGCTGCACCATGTGCACGCACTGTGCTTTCTGTCTGTTCTCTCTGGGGCAGGCTCTGCGTTGGCCCCGGTCCTGACGGCCCTGGAGGCCAGCTGGGTCCCGTTCCCAGCCTGACTGCTCTCAGCACTGCCCTCACACCTCTATCCCCAAGCGCTGCTGGTCCCTCCACGGCCATACCTCACCCTCCTTTTTGGTGTTGGAACCTCTTCCTTCCAGCCACCCTGAGGGCCCACCGTGAGGCCTTTCCTGGCTGTCTGTGGTGGTGTTGCTTGCAGCCTGGTCTGTGTCTATCTGCTCCACAGAGCTATGAGCTCCCTGAGGGCAGGGACCATGGCTTTGAAAAATTATCATAGCGTATTTCATGGTTATAACAATTATGGTTGCATGTAATTATGCAATTTACTATATAATTATACATCGGTTTCACATGTACTTTTGGAGAATACTAGAATCAGCACCTGTGTAACCACTATTTGGCTTAAGGAACGCAGCGTTCCCCTTGAATTGCTATGCAATTATACACACCTTCACTCTGCACCGTGGGAATAGTACAGTAAGCACCTGTGTAAATATCAGCCGGCTTAAACCGGAACGCTCCCTTGAGGTCCCTCGACAGTCTTGGTGTCCTCCCTTCACCTGTCGGAGCAGGTCAACGTGGTGGTTAGGGCTCTCCTGCTTTCCTTTGTGCTTCAGCTCCCACCGTCCCGGGTGTTCGAGCGCCGTGTCCCCAGTCCATTGACTCGAGGCCGATACCGTGGTCAGGTAGGTCATAGCTCAGAGCAGGAGTCGTCCCTTCCAACGGTGAGGCTGCGAGGTCTGCACCCACCTTCTCAGGGGTGGGGAGCACCAGTTCGTGCATGTGGCATCTGTCAGGGAGCCCAGAGCAAGAGCCCGTGGCTGTGACGTCATGGACGTGGGGTGGGCAGATCTGAAAGGGGGTAGAAAGGACTGTCATGCATGTCCTATAAGCAGTTGCATGTCTCCGTAGCTTTCTATGTAACTGTATCTTTACACATAAACATCCACATCTTTCCATATTACACACAGGTGCGCAAACACAGCGTTCCTTCGTAGACGTGGATGGTGCTGTTTGGATGTATTAGACTTTCTGTTGGACTTCCACTTTTAGGCCAGGCTTAGGTTGCCGAATGAATTAATAAATTCACAGAGACAGAAAGTAGAATGGTGGCCACCAGGGACTGGGGAGGTGGGGAGTTAGTGTTTAGCGGGTGCTGTGATTCTGTGTGGGGAGATGAGCAAGTTCTGCAGACGGATGGTGGCGATGACTCTGACAATGTGGATGTAGTTAACCCCGCTGATTATACACTCAAATATCATACAAATGGACACTTTATGCTATGACAATAAAAAAAATCATAGGGAAAATGGAAACCTAGGGGACTAGCAGGAGGTCAATTCCAAGCTCAAATACCTTACAAAATATGTTGTTTCCATATTGAGTTAGCAAAGCAGGGAGTCACTGGAGTTTACCTCACTTAAAGGACCTGTCAGGGGAAAAGAAGACTTTCCCTGAAGTGGTAATCCCACCTCCGCCTTAGTTGCAGAACCCACTCTGTTGCCCACCTGGCACTTGCATGAGGATGTCTTGGGATGTGACCTGCACCTTCTCTTGTGCTGGATTCAAACTGCACAGCTCACATAAGTGTCTATGTGGGGCTAACTTGGGGCATTCATTTTCTCCAAACGTCATGTGAACTTTTTGTTTCTGGTAGAAATTGGAGGTGAGAAATACAATTTTACTCAAGTCTCATGAGTTTATAGCTGGCCTACAGTCCTGTAATGAGAGCCAGTTCAACAAGAGCAAGACAAGCAAGCGTGGTCACAACATAGTGCCCGTCACACTTGAAGACGTGGCTCCCAAAACAGTGGCTCAGGGCCCAGCTCGCTTATCATCTTCGATAAAGGACAGAGCGTTAGAGCAGCGCCGGGCTCCCGGGGGTGGGAACGTGCGGGAAGGTAGTTTCCAGGAGAGAAGCCTGTGCAGTTTCTGATCTGAATACAGGACAGGATTTTGGCAGCACAGGAAGAAGAGGGTGGAAAGACCTTTTGTCTTCGTGAATCTCTGTCCTGCTTCTAGGCAGAGAGCTTCTTTGCATTTTAATTGTCTTTAGCTCAAAACTACTTACGTCAAACAGGCATCTTATGGGGCAATAGATTCTGGTTTCCTTCAAAATTAAAGACGTGTTTGTGACAGCCCTCACTTTTTTTGGAGAGAGATTTTTGCTATCTGGCATGTTTGCTCACTCGAGAGACAGGGAGACAGAAGGTGAGAAATCACCCCCAGGGGAATGGCCGTGGCACAATCCCTTCTCCATTCTCCTTTCAGGATTTTGGGTATGCATGCACATGCGCCCGGAATGAGTTTGAAGCCATTGGGTTGTGGACTCATACCATAGTTGATTACGCTGGAGTCCAGCAACATAACCATTACACCACCTGCTGGTCCCTAGCACCCACTCTTTCTCACCAAATGCAGCACTATCCTTCCCTTAATTCCATGAGGTGGTGTTGGGGTGCACATAAATTGGGGGTGCTCTGGAGCTCACAAAGTTTGCTGAGGTCTGAGACCCTTCAGGATAGTCAGCTGAGCTAACCACATTACTCCATACAGAGTTCCTCTGAGTGAGCTGCACATTCCTGTCCTGTCACCTGAGTGGACTGAGTCCCCTGCTAGATCATAAGCAGTCAGGGGCAGGGACATAGGGATCGGTTGATTGGAATGGATGGCACGGTTGTGACGGACAGGCAACCCCAGCTGGTTTATTCCCACTGGGCCTTACTCGTCTTGCCCAGTGGATGCTCATTATTGTGACCCGGAGATCCTCCAGGGCTTTCCATGTCCCTGGATTATCGAAGAAGGACGCACCTGTGCTTGGTACATTGTTGGTGCATTCTGTGACTTGGAAGCAAGGTAATACATGGGGATTCTTGGTTTCTTTATGGTTCTGAGTCTTTGGTTAACTGAATGTCTTAAAAAGATCTTATGCCCAACTGCGACAGATAGAATTAACATTCCTTTCACACACAAAAAAAAGAATCATTCCTGTGCCCACTGGACGTTTAATGCAAACCGTGCTCCGTGAAGTCTTCCTGCCCTTGTTCTTTGCTTACTGTTGGGTGCATTTTTGGTGGCACCTCCAAGGCCCAGTGCTTCTCTTCAAGGGTCCGTGTTCTCTGTCTGCAAAGCCTTGGATAAATTGGAGCCTTAGAAACACCCCGGGGGCACAGAGCAGTGACTTGCCCGAGCCCACATGGGCATTTGGTATAAGTTTCATCTCTGCGCCTTGGTTTTAAAATCTTCCATGTAAACTCTTGGTATTTGTGTTTTCTTAAATGGCATGTTTTAGATTTCACATTTAGGAATGAATTATTTTCTGACCGATATTGTGTTTTAATTTCTTCTCTGTATATTATATACGAGGTTTTTTTTTTTTTCAACTTTTCAAAAAACATTTTAAATTTATTTATTTTACATTCATTGACTGAACATGTCTCAGCATACAAAACGCGATTTCCCATCCAGAATACACTGAATAGTGGCTTAATCATACATATTATCGTCAACAAATAATTTTCCATTTCTTGTTTCTTAAATATATATGTGTGTGTGCGTGTGTGTGTGTGTGTGTGTGTGTGTATTTCTCACCCTCTACCATTTCCCACCCTCCTCCTATGTTGTCTCTGGTATCTACAATTGCTTTCCATCCCCTCCCCCCCATTTTATTGAGTCAGAATAATCTTAATCTAACTACTTTCAATAGCAAGTTCGGCTGATATATAGATGTCTGTGAACACAAGTCTGACTTTAGGCATGAAACTGTGAGTAGAATGGATATACTATAAAGTAGCACCTGGCCGAGGCTATATAGCTTACTGTGGTCATTAAATCGGTATTTTAATTTTTATTTATTTATTTTTCTAAAGAATTATTTATTTATTTGCTTATTTATTATGATTATCATTTTTCACATGAGTTTTGCCAGAGAAAGAGAGAGAGAGAGAGAGAGAGAGAGAGAGAGCGAGCGCACAAATCGCCAGGCCTGAGACTCGAACTGTGGTTGGCCATGTGGGAATTGCTGGACCTTAACTAGGTATTTTTAAATATATTTTTAATTTCAATTTTTAATTTTAAATATATTTTTAATTTCAGTTTTAGCTTTAATAAATCAAAATAACAAATTTTAAGAGTACTTTGCTTAAGACTTGAAGCCAGGAAACATGTTAGGATTCTATTCAAATAGTAGGTACATGGACCTACTATTTGAAGACAAATAAGAGAAGACAAAACTCCTCAAATGTGGAAAACAAAGCATAGAAGAAGATCAGTACTGTTTTAGTCAGGAGTCATAAAATTATTTTTTACCAGTTCAGGCTTATGTACTTTATTTTCCGCTGTGGTCTGATCTTCCCATTTAAGTTCTGGAAGATAATATTCAACTCTGGATTTGTCCTTTGCATTGAATTGGCCATTTTCTTAGTTGTTTCTGAACTCTTATTTCTATGTCTGTATTTAGTTTTCCTGGTATAGCACTCCCTTCAGAACTTCTTGAAGAGCTGTTCTGCTATCAGTAAATTCTTTCAGGTTTTGTTTATCTGAGAATGTTCTTGTATTTTCTTTCCATATAAAGGAAAATCTTGCCAGATATAGTATTCTTGGTTTAAGTTGTTTTTTACTCAACACTTTGAATATATTTTCCCATTCTTTCCTTGCTTGCATTGTGTCCAATGAGAGATCTGCTGTTAGCCTGATGGGATATCCTTTTTAGGTAAAGTGACATTTCTTTGCTGCTAATCTTAGTATCTTGTCTTTGTCTGTGTTTTTGATCAATCTGGTTATAATGTGTCTTAGAGAAGACCCTCTGGGGTTGATTCTATGTGGGGTTCTTTGTATTTCTTGGGCCTGAATATTTGAGTGCCTCTCTAGGTTTGGAAAGTTTTCTTGCGGGATTTCCATAGACTAGATTATCAATGCCCTTAGTGGTCTCTTCACCATCTGGGATACTGATTATCCAGATGTTTGGACATTTGATGATATCTAGTATTTCTCATGTATTATTCTCATTTTTTGGGCTATTTTCCTCAGTCTTCATGGTGGATTTTTTTTTTTTTTTAGTCCAGCAATTCTGTTTTTTACATCTGAGATTCGATCTTCTGTGTGATCTAGCCTGCTTTTAATACTTTTAAGGGAGGTTTTGATTTCCTATATTACAGCTTTCATCTCTATCAGTTCCATCTGAATCTTTTTTATGGTGAATATTTCCTCTTTCAGATTATGCAAGAACTTCCTCACCTCCTAGAACTCATAGGCTCTTTTCTCCTGCATCTTCTGGAGATCATTGTTTCTTTTCTCTTTCTCTATTACCTTTGCCACTATGAATATTTTAAATTCTTTATCAGACATTTCTGCGAGTTCCATTGTACTATCTGTGGATGAAGAGGAGTTATTCTTTCCCTTGGGGGAGAGGTATTTTCTTGGCTTCTCATATTTCTTATGCCTCTGTGGTGATTTCTGGTCATCTGATGGGTTAAACATTTCTTTCTTTCTTTTGCACGCCATGCGGAAGTGCTAGGTCCAGCTCCAGGTGTAGTCTCTGCCTCTCCTCATGTGGCGAGGGAAGCAGCTGAACCTTCCTGGGACAGGATTTACATGTCAGTAGACAAGAATTATATTGTATTACTATCAGTTATCCACAATTCACAGAGTTGGACAATAGCTCTCTAGAATCAGAATTAGATGACATAAAATCTATATATGAGGACTTTTTAAAAAAATCGTAAGGATGCCAGGAAGCTTATTTATAGCATAAGTTGGAAACAATTCATATGCTCTGAAGAAAATACCTAATGGTGTGGGTGTTAGTAAACGAGGATGTGGAGAACTGGTGAAGCCCTGTGAGCTGGGCCATCGGGAAGGGTTGCTGGTGGGAAGGGATTGGGAGCGCAGGGAGGGGAAGGGTTTGGATATAGCAGCTCTCCCAGTTCTCTCCCTGAGCTCGGGAAACAGACATTCCCCGGCCCCTGATCTGGACCCTGTATAGAGGCCCTTTGACATCAGGTCTGTTCCAAATCCCTTTTACTTGCCTTCAAGCTGAGAGCTCACCGGGCCTGGTTGGGAGGGATGAGAGGTCACATGGAACCGGGGCCAGCAGGTCTGCACTCCCCTCCTTAGAACTCAGGAGCAGGAGCCTCGAGAGGCGGAGGAAGCCTATCACGGCTCAGCATTTCAGGGCCAGATGGGCAGAAGGAGCCACCTCTGGGTCTCACGGAGGGCAGGTCACAGCTGGTTTCCTGGCCAGCTATTGACTCCTGCCTGCACTTGCAGGCTCCTTCCTGCTCTCCAAAACCTCCTCCCGGAGCTGATGGCACTTAGGGGCAGGAAGACTTCTCCTCTCCAGGCTGAGGCCCTTCCTTAGCTGCAGGCGAGAGGGCCAGCTTGGATGTGAACAAACCCACAAGGGTTTGGGGCAGGATGCGTAGTGAGAGCTGATTTCTGGCCACAGAGGATATCATGCTTCCTTAAGAAACAAAAACAAAAGCATGGCACCAGCGGGGGCCTTTGGTGTGGGAAGCTGAGGGGCTTCCTGGAGTCCCTGGCCTGCCCGATGTGGATTTCCTCTGATACTTCCAGTTCATTCCAGAAGTGCCTTCCAGACCCAGCTTCATTCCTTTGGTGTCTCTGACCTTCCTCTGCCTTCTGAGTGTCGGTTGTCACGTGCGATGGTGTCTGCATCCTCCAGGGGTAGGGATGTGAGTGTGGGTGTGGGGTGTCCCATATCCCACCCCCAGGATTAACAAACACGTCTCTCCGTCTGGTCTGCTGGGCTTGCTGCCTGCAGTGTGGGCTTCTGGAAGCTTCCCGGGAACTCAGGGCTTGGGCGCTCAGCACCGTGGTGGCCAGGTTTCAGAGAAGGCCACTCAGGCTGCAGAACCCTCAGGCGTCTGAAAATAAATGAAATTCCAAAGCAGTTCTTTTCCTCTTAGCATGGTTCTTCTGACTTGGGAAGGATATTTTGAATGACTGGCACTTGGATTAAAAAAAAAAAAGGTTGAAACTATTTTTAAACCAAAAGACAATATAGATTTCCCTGGACTGTGTCTCAAGATATGAAGTGTTGAATTGTTCTCCTTTGGTAATTGAAGCCAGAATTCAGGGTTCTCCATAACTTGCTATTGGAGCCCTCGTTCTTTGGAGAACGCTTTGCCACTTTGACCGGGCGTGAGCCTTCATCCTGGGCCTCCCTCTGCCCCTCTGTTCCCGCAGCCCCACTGACCGCTCCCCTGCTGGGTGGGCCCTGCTCCCTGGATGACGAGAAATGGAAGGAGAGGGGTCTGGTGGACCCGGAGAGCACAGTGACCCAGTTCTGCTTGTCAATGATTGCTCTGTAGTTGTCACCATGTCTTTTTCTACTGGTTCCAACGTTTCCTGGCCTCTGTCTTAAAGGACAGATTGTTTCCTGATTCTGCGCCATTTTTAGCTCTCACCCACCAGTACGCTCGGAGGCAAAGTGGACGGAGTACGAGGACCTCGGTTCACACGCAGGCTCTGGGGAGCTGAGACTGGGGAGTTCGGGATGAATTCAAGCCCGAGCTTTATTTTGCTATTTATGAAGTGAGAACTACAGCCCCCGGGTGTAGAGCCAGTGCCCCCCGCCCTGTGCCCTGACGTCCCTGCCCCTTCATGGCCTTGCTGCTCTGCCCTGCGAGAGCCCACAGTTCCCTGTAGCTTGGGCAGCTCCGGCCTCAGGGCAGTCCAGGGTTGGCCAGAGAGGTCACGGGTGACTGTGGCCTGGGCTCTGTTGTCCGTAGATGCTCAGAATCAGGCAACAGGCGGCTCTGGCCTCATACTCACTTCCCCAAGGGTTGTCACCCCGAATCCTCCAGGGGCTGGCGTGTGCCGTGATCCTGGCTCAGTGGAAGTGTGGTGCCCAGGGGCTTCTGCAGAGACCTGGGAGGTGTAAGTGCGGGGAGGCAGGTTAGCCCGGGCAGCGGCAGCTTTGCTCCATCCCTGCTGGAGGCCGCGGTGTGACCACAGCGCATCCCGTGCTTTGGGCTACCCCGTCAGCCTCTGCCTTGCCGGCTGTGCGGGGCCTTGGCGAGAGCACCGTGAGGGCCAGCAGAGCCGGGGACTTTGGCCTGGTCACTCAGCTGCTTGCAGTTCTGCTGGCATGTCACCTCTGAATCTCAGTTGCCTCAACTATTAGGCCATTGGGAAAGACACGACACATTTTACTGTTTTTTGATGCAAAAATGTGTCCTGACTTTCCCAACCACCCAACATGTGAGAAAAGCTAGCGTTCCTCGTCTAGTTGATGCATGAGCTTAGGGAGTACCTGCCACCAATGAAATGGATGTCTTTGAAAACACATCGTGGGCAGCAAAGGGCTGTGCAATGTAAAATAACATTTAAAAGTTTATGTATTTATCTAGAGAGCGAGCAAGGCAGAGACCCCTGACAGGTCCTGCCACGACTCGATCCTCCCGACCCTCCAGCCAGCTGGGGTCACGGGCACACGCTGAGTGTTCGGGTTGACCTGGATGCAAACACTGGCCTGCCCAGGGCTGCAGCGCATGTAGCAAAGCCCTACCTCCTGCACCCCATGGGCCTGCAACTGTCAGCACGTTTACGTGTGTGCAAGGACCACCCTAGCTGTCTACGCCAGTAACTCATCTACTTAAGGCTCACAGTGCCATGAGAGAGGTGCTTTATGCCTCTTCCTTTTACGGTAGGAAAACTGAGGCACAGAGAAGTTAAGTAACTCGTGGAGGATCCCACAGCGTGGAAGTGGTGCCGTCGGGGTTTGAACCGGGCAGGGAGGCGTCAGCACTTGCACTGCTCCTGCTGTGGCATAGCTGGGAGGGAATGCAGCCCTCCTGTACTCCACTGTGAGAGGCACTGGCGGGCTGACGCTTCTCTTCAGCCAGCCGGCCACGGCGGCAGTGCAGGAAGCGTGCAGGGCAGGGATGGCTCAGGTAATGACAATCCACATGTTCAACGAACAGCTGGAGAAATGATCCAATCTCATTGGAAAAATGGCTGTGTGGTGTGTGCACTAGCTGGAGAGAAACGAGGGGCCGAGTGGGGGAGAGGGAAAGTGAAAAGCACCCCCAGAGGGATGGCCATGCTGCAGCCCCTTCTCCAGTCTCCTCCTGGATTTCGGGCATGCACGCACATGGTGCCCGGCGTGGTTTTCAAGCTGCTGGGTCCAGGACTCAAACTGTGCATTGGCTACGTGGGATTCAACTGTCTTAACCATCACACCACCTGCTGGCCTCCATCTCACTTTGAGGAACACTCTGACATGCGGGTTGGTCCACCCCAGAGTGAAAGAATGTGTGTAACAGACAGACGGACCGGCGAGGTGTGGAGGTTATGCCTCCGACGTCCGTGCCGACGTGCCGGCACACCTCACACAGTGCCCGCTGCCCTGCCCAACACAGGAGCCATGGCGCTGGGCCGATTTCTGCACGTTCGAGGCCAGTACTTCCTGGGATTGTTAGAGTTTTTGCGTAGCCTGCCTTGGACAGTATGCCAACATCATCTACCTCTGACAGGTGTGCCAAGAGATGGCGAGAGACGGCCTCCGTGCCCGGGGCTGTTCGCCGCAGCCAGCCTGGGAGAAGTGCACTCACTGGGCTTTCTCTTTCTCTGCAGGCAGCCAGGCCCGCTCAGCACCTACAGCGTCCTCTCGGAGGCGGCAGCTGGCACGGAGGCCGGGCTACCTGAGAACCATAGCTGGGTCGGGGATCGAGTTTCTCTCTCCAGCTGTGGGCACAGGAGGGCTGTGCAGCCAGGAGTCCCACGGGCCAGAGTGCAAGGCTGGATGGTACAGCCCTGGCCCTGGAGGCCAGGGACGAGGCCCCTCCGTGGGAATCCCTGTTCCTGAGAAGCCGGTGGCCCGTGCTTTGACCTCTGCAGGCCATCTGGGCCTGGCTCTGACCTCCGTGCAAGGAACCGCAGTGTGTTTTGGGCTGCAGTGCAGAGCAGGCCCCAGACAGCCTGGCACACGGACCAGGCTGTGTCGCCTTGGGAACTCTGAGGATCTGCCGGAGCTCACATCCATGGACAGTGTGGAGGGCCCAGGAGCCACCCGGGAGGCGGCCCGTGGGGAAGCAGCAAGGGGCACCTGGGTGACAGGCCCTGGGCCATCAGCAGAGGTCAATGGCCTGGGCTGCAGCCCCGGAAGTGCTCCCTCTGCCCCCTCTGCCCCGCGCGACTCCCAGGATGTATTTGCCTCCAGCTTCAGCTTTATTCAGCTCTCACTTGGCTCTGCTGGGGAGCGTGGCGAGGCAGAGGGCTGCCTGCCCAGAGAGGCGGAGTGCCCCGGTCAGAGTGCACAGGAGGTGGGAGCCGAGGCCCTCAGCTCACATGGGGCCCACCAGGACCCCCAGCAGCTCTCTTCGAGCTCAGCAGACCGCACCCAGGCAGCAGGGAGCAGCCGTGGGTCAAAGCTGGGGGTGCCGGCTCTCCTGGACATGGACCCTGGCTTCTCCCGGTCCCCGGATTCCCTGCTGGCCAGCCGCGCGGGTGACGAGAGCAGCGGCTCGGAGGATGGCCGTGGGTGGGACGCCCTGCTCAGGAGCTGGGAGCCTGCGCTGCGTGACTGTCTGCTGAGTGACCGGAGGTGGCTGGAGGTCGGTGTCCTGCGGCCTCAGGTCGCAGCTCAGATTAGCTCTGAGCAGTGGGCGGAAAGCAGGGGCACTGGGCAGCAGGGCACTGGGCTTGGCATGCCCCTGGAAGCTGATGCAGCTCCTCTGGGTACACCGAGATGCTGCTGGGTTTCTGCCTCTTCCGTCTAAACACGACTGTGCTCCTCTGCACCTTCTGTCACCTCGGGGCTCAGGCTGGCTCTGCTGGCAGACCCTGGGTGAGGTGGTTTGCCCAGCCTAGCTCTGCTTTGAAGCAGGAAATCGGGAGCAGGAAGCAGGGGCAGGGGGAGGTTGACCTGGAAGGGGTCGTGGGATAAGAATATGGGGACGCCCTGTGCTGAGCATCTTGGACTGTCTGTGGCCCATCCCACTCCACCCCTCCGCAGGGGGAGCTGCCTTCCACAGCACCAGGCCTTCGGCTCTGGCCCTCAGCTTCCTTATTTAGAGATTTCAGCACCACAGACGATGGAGCTGAGGCTCAGAGAAGGATCAGGTGCTTGGCGGTCAGGAGAGGCTAGTTACCATGAGCCCTGAAACTCTGATGTTGCCGCTCCCAGTGGTCTGAGCGGGGGGTTTCGTGGGAGCAGGCAGGGCTGTCCTACCCCAGGGTTACTTACAGAGACGCCCAGGTAGGGACACACTGGGTGACCCATTGGGCTGGGCAGCCCACCCTAGTGGAAGACGCTCCGATACTGGTGCATGTATGTTTGTGCATGTGGGCGTGTGTACACGTGCACTCACTGTCAGGGTGTGGCAGGACTTTGTGTCCGTTCCTGTGCGTTCAGCCCTTCGCCTGGAGCCTGGCGTTCCTGGCCCCATCCCATGGGCTCTGTTTGTCCCCCAGGGAGCTCAGCCCAGCCCTGGGACTTCTGACTCGGGGACAGTGAAGCCAGGGCAGGCGTGCCCTCCACTCTGGGCAGTGCATGGAAGCCTCGAGCTAGACACCATTTCTTCCCCACTGAGCCTGCTCCGCAGGGGCTGGCCCTTACTGAGTATTTGCAGACTGAATGAATAGATTCCACCCAGTCCATAGGCCAGAAACCATCCTCCCCTCTCCCTCACTGCCACATCCACCGGCCTCACGCCTCTCAGTCCTGTTGCTCAGCCTCCTCTCACGGCCTCGGCCACAGCCATGGCCCTCACTCGAGCTGCCTTCGTTCCGTAGCTCTCTTCTCCGGTTTGCAGAGTCACCGTCCTGGAATGCTGGCGGGTCCTGCGTCCTCGCACCTTGCTGCTCTAGGGCTCACGCCGGGTTCCTTATCTGAGGGTCGAGGCCTTACCCAGTCTGGTCCTGGGCCGCCCGGTGCCTTCTGCAGCATTAGCCACATCATGGCACCAGGGAAGGCCCGGCCTCAGGCCTTTGCTCAGTTTTGTCTCTGCCTGGAAGGCCCCACCACCTTCCACCTGCCGAGCTCCGCCCTCACCCTCTGCTGCGGCTGCAAAGCCGCCTCCCTGGGGACACGTCCTCGCCTGTCTGGACCGCTGCATCCCTGTCCCCCCTTGATCCCCAGCTCTGTGGACATGCCCGTGAGAGCACTAACCACTTCCAGGGTAATTTGTTCGAGGGTCCAAGTTCCCCACGCGACTGTGAGCTCCAGGGCCACAGGGGACTTCCCTGAATTTTGTGGGTGCCTTGTGCCTAGCACATTCCCTGGCTTTAGCTGGTGCTTGAATTTAGTGAAATCGTTCTTTTTTTTTTCCCCATAGGGCATGCGTGCTCACCGGAGAGAGGCAGAGAGTGACTGAGAGAGAGAGAGTGAAAAATCTCCCTTGCCAGGAGGGGTGGCCACACCACAATCCCTTCTCCTCCATTCTCATCTTGTGATTTGGGGTACACAGGCACAAGCACCGGTGTGATTTTTAAGCCACCGGGTCTGAGACTTGAGCCGTGGTTGGCCATTTGGGAGTATAACACCTTAGCCACCATATCACCTGCTGGCCTTGAAATTGTTAATCTTGTCAAGGTAGGCCATTGTCCCCAGTGACAGAGTTCTTGGGTCAAATGCGCAAGGCAGAGAGAGAGAGACTCTGAGAGATGGCACGCAGGACACAGGTGCCAGGTAGAGGTGACGTCCTGCTCCCCAGCTCTAAACGTCAACAGTGCCTTTCAGAGTTGGGAGTAACCTCAATGGCAGGTATCCACTGCGCTGTCTTAGAGGCCCAGTCGGCATCTGTCTTAGTCACGGCCATCCTGTCTAGGGGTAAGCAACATAGGCATCATGGAATACTACTCAGCCGTATGAAACGAGACCCGCTGTTGATACCAAATGAACGTCTGGAGAAGATTTACTGCTAGGTGAAGCAAGCCAGATGATGATAGGCAGACACTGTGTGTCCCTGCTCAGTATACACCGGACGTCGGCACCTTAGGGCAGACACGGGGAGATCGGAGGGTATGGCAGCAGGAATGGCAAGTGTAGACACCAGAGACCATGTCGGAGGGGGAGGACAGTGGGGCCGGGAGGGAGGGGCTCAGGAGGAACCCTGAACAGACATGGGAGAGGAGAGCTATCTCCTGAGGACGAGGCATGTGAAATATCCGGGACTTGACTGGCAGGTGCTGTGTGCATGCTTTGAAAAACTCTTGTACGCTGCAAAGACACAAAATGAGTGAGAGGGAAAGTGAGAAACCACCCCCTCTGGGATGGCCATGCTGCAATCCTTCCTCCTCCATTCTCCTGGGATCTTAAGCACATGCACACAAGCACCCAGTGCGATTTTCAAGCCACTGGACCTGGGACTCGAACCACAGTCGGCCATGTGGGAATCCAGCAGCGTAACTGCTACGCCATCTGCTGGCCCCAAGGGGTTTATAAATTTTAAAAGAAACAAAAGCAGCCGTAAATCTAGCCCTTTCCTCTTCTCCTTTTTTTGCCCAAGTTCGGCTGTAAGGGTAAGTAATTGGTCTTAACCCACCAGATGGGATTCCTCAGAGGAAGCTGTGGGTGCTGCCGGGCATCGGCGGGCTTGGCTGGGGCACTGTGCCCGGCTCACACCTCCCTGTTACTGGGTCCTCGGGGGGGCCCTGTGGCCTGGGCTCCTGCTGCGGCCGGGACTGTCCCGCAGGACTCGGCAGTGTGCGGGGTAGTGGGACGCCAGCGGGTCGGCAGGCTCCCTGCTCTGGGACCTCAGGCAATTTGCCTAATTGTGGGACAAGTCCTGAGGCTCCCATGGAAAGGGACATTACAGAGCACCTGCCCACTCCGCTGAGGACTGCACTTCGACGTGTCTGGCTCTGAGCAAGTGTCTGGACGCCGCTCCGTGCTGTCACTGCAGCACGGCTGTGATGGAAAGAGTTGGAGTAGAAAGAAAACCTTCTGCCGGCAGCTCAGATGGGACTGGTGTCTCAGGTGGTGGGGTCTGGGCACAGTTTATCTGTAGTTTAAGTAGCGCTGGAATGCCACGCCGGGGCAGGAAGCACATGACACGGTCTTGAGTAATTCGGGTGTCTGTTGTGTGGAAATGCAGTTAAATTTTGGGGGAGGGAATGACGGAGGAGACTGGGGGCGGGCCTTACAGGAGGGCAGACTCTGTCTCAGTGGGCGGTGGGGCCTCCTGGCAGTGGGAGTTGTTCTCTGTGAGTGTTTGGGGTGGTTTCCTCTCCGCAGTGTTTATGCAGAGACCTGAGATGGCTCATTTAGGGCACTGGGGAGAGGGTGGGGTGGAGGGTCTTCTAGGAGATCTCTTGAAAGATTGGGGTGCCCGTGTTCTAGGACCTTCTGGATATTATATTCCAGTTCTTTAACCTTGTTCCCCTTCTAGCCCACTAAAAATGCAAATCTCAGGAGTGAAAGTTTCAGCTCCTTTTAAAATAAGGCTGACCTCAGGACTCACAGATTCTGTAGGAGGAACTCGTGTACTTGCTCAGACGTCCAGTAACTCCGAAATCGATGCGTATAGCAGTTCCGAGGTCATTTGTGGACACGCACGGAGTAGAAGGGAAGTGGAGACACCGCTGTGACATTCTTAGCTGAGGTCAAGCCAGGAGGTGTTCTGCCCGCTTATTCCAGCGCAGACTGCAAACCGGTGTCCTTTGCCATCTGTTTAGTGCCACTTCTTCGTGTGTTTTGCGTGTTCTGCTGTTTAACACGCCCGGGCACTGGTTAGTGTTCCCAAGTGCCGGCAGGCTCTGCTGGGGCCTCAGGAAGAAACATGTTAGATAAGCTTTGTTCACCAGTCACGGTGCCGCAGGCCATGAGTTCGGTGCCATGAGCAACAGTACACGTTATGTGAGGTCCCTCACCCAGAAACATTCCAAAACACGGCTGTGCTTTGATGGGCTGCAGAACACGGGGCCAGAGCCTCTTGGGAACTCCTGTGGGTCTCTCCTCGGAGTCCCGCATCGTGTCCCCAGCTGGGCGTCGGCAGCAGTTTTGCAGAACACAGCTATTGTGCATAGTGAAGACTGACAGTGTGTACTTAGTAAAGTTTATTTATTTTATTTCTTGAGAGAGGGAGCAAGAAACAGCCACCCCGGGCAGGATCTCATGGCGTCGTCATCCCCACCCAGCCTTGCCGTAGTCAGGATCGTGGGCATGCACGTTCACCTGACGTGTTTCAGGTCAGCCCAGGGTGGAGCTCGGTTTCCCACGTGGCTCCAGCATTGCGGAGTGCTGCTCCCCACCGCACCACACGACTGGGCCCGTGTGCACCTCATGCTCTTCAGAAATAGCGGCGTGGGAACATTGCCAGGGGTGCGTGGGGCCGAGAAGACTGTGGTGAAGAGGTAGGAAGAGGGGCCAGCAGGTGGCGCAGCGGTGATGGCGCTGGACTCCGGTGATCAAGTCCCGAAACCAGCAGCTTCCGAGATGCTGGATGCACGCGCACGTGTGCCCAAGACCCCAGGAGAAGCATGAAGGAGAGGGGATTGTGGCATGGCCACAGGTGATTCTCACTTTTTTTAAAAGGATGATCTTTTATTGGGTATATTTGAGGTTTACACAATGTTATGAGATACAGAGATAAATACAGCTACATACAGATTAGCATACATTTTTTCATTTGTGTAGTAAGAGGAGCTAAAATCTGTTTCACAAAAACTTACTTTTTTTTTTTTTGAGAGGTTTTTGCTATAGGGCACATGCACTTGTCAGAAAGACAGAGAGAGACAGAGAGACAGAAAGTGAGAAATCACCCCCCAGGGGGGATGGCCACGCCACAATCCCTTCTCCTCCAATCTCCTCTCGGGATCTTGGGCACGCACGCACTAATGCCTGGTGTGAGTTTAAGCCATTGGGTCCAGGACTCGAACTGCAGTCGACTACATGGGAGTCCAGTGACATAGCCATTACGCCAACTGCTGGTCCCGACAATGCCCTTTTCTATAAAGCAAAGTATTTGAACCTAGGACTTCTCCAAGGGTTTTGTGAGGTCCTTCCCGTCATTCTTGATCAGACCTAAGGACAGCCTATGGAGCTTAAGTTCATATCTTCTTCTGTTTTCTCTTCCAAATTTGGTGTTTATCTTCATAATATTAATGTGATTTTAGAACAGAGGCCATTCGGTCAGGAAATTTGAATTCCTTCTCATTATGCAGATAAGGGCACAGTGTGGTGTTTTGTTTAAAATAACATTCTAACTTTTTCTGTGGATTTTATGCTCAAATTACACTTATTTTTATGTAACCTTTTTGGGGAGAAATGAATGTATCTGGCATTAGAGAAATGTACATTTGTGGTTTTTCTTTTCTTTTAAAGGAGAATGAAGAAGTTCAGTTTTGAGATAGTATCTAAACATTCTTAGTTTTCACAAAATAAGTTTGCTTGATTGTGATTGTAATTTGTTTTTCATTTTCCCCTTCAAACTGGCACAGGTAACATCCTTAAGATTAAAGCTTCAGAAACTTCAAGCAGCAGCAGTTGAGGATGACGATTATGATCAAGGTGAGTTTTAATTTGGAGATGGTTTCTTCTCTTCCCCACACTGCGGCCTCTTTCCCTCCTCCAGCCCCAGAGAGTGCTGCCTTCGCCTTCGCCTTCCTCTGACCGTCTCCCAGGGAGCGACAGGCTCTCACCACTTGAGTGGTCTGTGAATTTCAAAGCACGTTATGAACATTAATCTTTTGAGAAATAAGTATAATTTATTGGCTGTTTGGAAACACTTGGAGTACATGCGTGGTGAAAACCAAGCGGTCCCGGCTCTGCCTGCTGACGGCGACACATCTGTCATTGACGCACTCACCGAAGAGTGCCGTCGGGCCCTTGCTCTGTGCTGGGAAGTGTGGCCGGCGACAGGAGCCTAAGGCAGGCCCAGCTTCTGCCCCTGCCATGCCGGCTGGTAAAGCCCTCGCGAGCTGTCCACTCCATACTCTGTGACCAGAGCTAGCAGAAGGGATGGACTCCAGACGTCAGGCTGTGCCGACGGGTCACACGCATCCCGTCTCCACACGCATGGCCCAAAATCCCCATGAGAGAAGGAGCAGTCACACACGAGGCCAGAGCCAACAATGAGAACGAGGAGCCAGAACAGGAGGAGGAACGGGGGCGGACGGGGTTGGGTGGGCTCAGGCTGGGTCGAGTCGGAGGGAGGCCCCAGGCCGCTTGGCCTGGGCAGATGCTCAGGGGTTTGGCTTCTGACTGCAAAATCTCACACCTGTTTCTGCTGGGATGGCTGGGACTGGGCCTGAAATGACTCACAGGTTCCCCCAGACACCTGCGGACGTGACAGAGACACGTGGTGACCCCGAGATTAGCTCGCCCAGGACTGGTCTGGAAATGGAAGGGGGATTTAGGATCCTTGTGGAGCTGGGGAGCTCAGGCGTGGGTCTGCAGCCTTACCCGTCCACCTCTGGTCTTGCCAGTGAACGCATCACCAGCTGCTGGCACTCAGCATTCAGGAACGAGTGGTTTCCACAAGGAGGTTGAGGATCCGGCTCTAAGAAGTACCCGAGTGGCTGCCCTTAAGTCCTCTCTGTCCGAGGGGTAACAAAGAGTTCGTGGATAAATGAGATTAAAGTAGGAGTTCGTTTTGGTCCCAAAAAACCCAAACTGGAATCCATGAATAGCTTCTTCATAATGCACGTTCTCCACGAAGACCCCGCGCATACGCTGAGGCTGGGCTTAGAAGGTGGTGGACGTGAGAGGACGGGAGCGGGGCTCGGGGGCCGAGGTGGGCCCTTTAGACATTCCTGCTCCTCTCTGCAGACGCTGCGAGGCCCGGAGACGGTGCCTGAGCGAGGACGCACGTCTGGGGCAGGAAGGCCCGGCCAACCGGGCCAGACTAGGCTGCTTTGCCCTGGGCGCCACTCCGAGGGGGTGGGGGGCAGGTGGCTGTCCCGGAACGCGCTCCCCGCCGGCTGTGTCTGGTAGGCTGTCCCCCACTGCCTCGTGTGTCCCCTTTGCCGTGGCCGAGTCCCGGGCCGTCTGTCCTCGCTGAGCCGGCCTCTCTACAGCGGCAACGCCGTGGCACGGGTGGAGGGCCAGGCTTCGTTTTTCTTCCCACAACGCAGGGAGCTCCTTGGGCTTGGTTTCCTCCACAGACTTCCTTACCTGGAGACCAGACACCTCTGCCACACCCAGGACGAGCTCGGCAGGGCTACACCTCCCCAGGGGACTACGGAGCGCGGGCGCCTTTGTGTCGTCCCTGGCCCGACTCAGAAGTTCTGGGACAGGCCCAGCATTCTGTGTCCCAGCCCTCCGGTGATCGGGGGAGCTAGGGCTGGTGCAGGGCTAGAGCCAGGCCCCCGGGCCGTGGCCGGCCAAGCCCTGGAGTGGGGCTTCCATCTGTGGGCTGTGCCCGGCTGGTCCATGTGGAGCCCGGGCGTGGACGAGCACCCGGTCAGCCCTTAGCGGTGGGTCTCACGCTCCCCGTTCCATGTGAACTCCCCACCTCGCTGACTCTGTGTCGAGGTGAAGGCTCTCCACTCACGGGCTCCCCTAGACTCTCACAGACTCGGTAGAGACTCCCGGTGATGCCCGCTGATCTGGAGATGGAACGGGGATTTAGGATTCTTCTGGAAGCTGGTGAGACACCATCGGTGCTGCGTGGGGGACTCGCAGCCGATGGTGCCTGGTGTATGGAGGCTGTGGGCCGCGAGCCGGAGCTGGCAAGGAAGAGGCGCTCCGGGGTGGGTGGGAGGGAGCCTCGAAGTGGCTTCAGGAAGGATGGGGCCGGCTCACTGTGGCACTAGCAGTGGGTGTGTAATAGGCCGGCCTGAGGTGCAGCAGGACGGCAGCCATTTTGAAGCTCAGAAAGGACTCTAGCGAGGACCGGCTGGCTCAGTGCAGTCACGGGAGCTCTGTCTGAGGGTGGTCAGAGGAGAACGGGGGCGGGGGGTGTACGGATAATTACTCAGGGGAAGGCGAGCAACTGACTGTGGTGCGGAATGGTCTGCCCCGCCTGTATCTGGCACCCATAAACACTGAGTGCGTGTGAGCTTTCGAGACAGGCTGGTGTGCTGCCTGCCTCCCTGTAACCCGTCAGAGTAAACTCCCTTCTCCAGCCTCTGCCTCTCGTTCCGTTGCCTGAGAAGGAGCAGCCAGATTTAGTTTGGAGGTAACAGGTGGAGGGGGTGAGGGCCGAGGTCTGTGAAGTAAGCCTGTGGGAAGTACCTGCTGGGGTCCAGCAGATGGCACAGTGGCTACGTTGCTGGACTCCCACGTAGCTGACCGCATTTCAAGTCCTGGACCCAGTGGCTTAAAACTCACACTGGTCATGTGTGTGTGTGTGTGTGTGTGTGTGTGTGCCCTAGATCCCAAGAGGATAATGGAGGAGAAGGGATTGTGGCGTGGCCATTCCTGGGGTGGGGCGTAATTTCTCACTTTCTGTCTCTTTGGCGAGTGCACACACACCCTATAGCAAAAATCTCTCCTAAAAAAATGAAAAAAAGGAACCAGCAGTTAGCATAATGGCTATGTTGCTGGACTCCCACGTAGTTGACCACAGTTCACGTCCCGGACCCGGTGGCTTAAAACTCATGCTGGGCGCGTGTGTGTACATGCCCAAGATCCCGAGAGGAGAATGGAGGAGAAGGGATTGCGGCGTGGCCATCCCCCCTGGGGGGTGATTACTCGTTTTCTGTCTCTCTGTCTCTCTCTGTCTGGCGAGCACACGTACCCTATGGCAAAAACCTCTCCAAAAAAAAAAAAAAAAAAAAAAAAAGAAACAAAAAAAATGAAAAAAAGAAAGTACCTGCTGAGCACCCACTGTGCGTAGCAGCGCTCCTCGGAGCTCGGTGTCTGAGCCTCCCGGTGGGCGTGGTTAAGTGCAGCTCTGTTAAGTAGGCCCAGTGGTCCTGGAGGTCTTCACTCTCAGTAGAGGTGGACGTAGGGAAGTAACAGTGCCTCTGTTTTTTCAGGGTTTCCACAGGACATGTGTCTTTCTCTCTCTGAGAAGCAGAAAGTGAGAAATCCCAGGGTGCTGGCCACGACGCAGTCCCTTCTCTTCCATCATCCTCAGGATTTTGGGCGCCCACGTACACAAGCTCAGTGTGATTTTTTTAGGGGGAGATTTTTGCTATTGAGCATGTGTGCTTACTGGAGAGACAGAGAGACAAAAAGCAAGAAATCACCACCAGGGGGGATGGCCACGCCGCAATCCCCTCCCCTCCATTCTCCTCTCGGGATTTTGGGCACACACGCAATTACACCTGGTGTGATCCTAAGCCGCCGGGTCCAGGACTTGAACTTGTGGTCGACTATGTGGGAGTCCAGCAACACAACCATTACACCATCTGCTGGTCCCCCCAGTGTGATTTTCATGCCACTGGCATAGTTCAGGACTTGAACCGTGGTCGGCCATGTGGGAATTCAACACTTTAACTACTATACCACCTGCTGGCGCCAACAGTGCCATTTTTAAAGGTGCACCACTGCTGTCCTCAAGATTTTTGTGGTGAGGAGCGTCCGACCCAGGAGGGAGGCGGCGCGCACGCGGCTGTGGCAGTGGACTGCGCAGTGGGGCCCGTGAGCGGTGCTGCTTTCCGTGGTTCCGTTTCCTGTCGGAGGAGCCGGAGATAGGTTCAGTACGGAGGAGAAATTTGGAGAGCAGAGACCACAGTTACAGGACTTCCGCGACAGTGCGTTTTCATGGTTCTAGCTTCCTTATTTCTACTCTTACTGTGCCTAATTCATAAATTGACCTTCGTCCTAGGAAAAACATTGTGTTTCTCAGGTTCACCGTTGTCTACAAACTCAGGCACTCACGGGGGTCCCGGAACACATCCCTCCCCCTGTGTAAGGGGGGGATGGCTCTGCCTAGTGCATTTTTAAAAATAAAGACGGTGAAGGGAGTTTTGGGAGGGAGCAATTATTCCCGGGGTGGGTGCACGCGTAGCGCTGGGGAGGAGGTGGAAGTCGAGGTGGCCTTGAAGGACAGGCCTGATGCAGACAGAAGGGCCTTCTAGGAACAGAGGAGAGACACCCTTCCTGTTGGCCCCACCCGAAATTCCCGTCTGAGAGGAGTCCTGAACTGGCGGTCCGAAGTGCTGGCCAGCAGGCCCAGTGCCTGGACCGGCCACAGGTGGTGATCAGCCGCTCTCATAAACAATCACTGTCTCTGGGCAAGTTTGGACGACCCCAAGGTGGAGAGTTTGGTATAACGAGACTTGTCGAAACAGGAAAGTCGGGCTTGGATACACTTCCTTCCTATCTAGCTTATCCCGGTTACAAAGGAACGTGCTCTGTGCCGAGCTGTTTTGGACCCTTGGGGGGACTTGCTCCTTTCCCACTGCCAGGAGGAGCTGCGGGCCGAGCTCTGTCGGGGAGGGGACCTGCCCGAATCCGCGAGGTTTGCCAGGGGGATCTAGAGGGCGACCTTGTCTCCCTTGGTGGTCCCCCCCCCCTTTTTCTCTTTCTTTCTTTCTAGTTTCACTTGTGAAGTGACTCTGTGTTCCAGAGAAGGGAGCAATCGGCTCGGAATAGAAGTGTCCATATTTTATCTCCTCAAAGGCCTGGCAAACCCACCCGCTGATGCCTCGTGGGGAGACTGTCTCACGGCCTAATTGCATCCCCCTCCTAGGGAAGCAAGGCTAATATTTCCTTATATTCGTGCAGGAGGCTGGGAGGGCTGGGGCGAAAGACAATGCTTTTTGGGTATTTGCTTAGGTCTTACTCCCGTGGCTCCGCCGGTGTCTATGTTAATGCGTGTCCTGTGGAGAGTGGGGTCCTGTCAAGCGAAGCTGCTGCCCAGTCACTACAGATGGGGAGCCAGGCCCGTGATGTGGCTGGGGGGGTGGAGACAGGGGTGCGAGGGCAGCTGTTTTCCACACGGTCAGTGTTCCGGTTGTTCTTACATTGGGTTGGGCCCATAGTGTCCCCTGCCACCATGGCCCACCGTGACCACGGCCACCACTTCCCTTCCAGGTGAGAAGGACAACGTGTGGGGACTCGGCGCCGCTGGCTTGTTTAGAATTTGCTCCTGGGAGTGAAAACCGCCGGCACTGAGAGAGTTTCTCTTTCTTCTCAAGCGATGTCCACCGTACTGTCACTCCAGTGTAATAAACGTGTGAGGCTTTGGGCGGGCCGTCACAGCAGAGCCACGCGAGCAACTCCAGAGAGACCAGCTCTTGTCTGAATTACCGTCATCTCCGTTTTCTCGGAATTTCGTTTTGAGCAAGGTTTCTCTATCTGCCACCGCTTTTTGGTGATGGCAAGCAAATTACCTGGCCTAACACCACTTGGTTTTGTGTGGAATCCGCCCGACACCTCCCGCAGGGCTTGGTCTGTCCTGAGCACCAGTTTGTCCTGGTACACCAGGGAGAATGCTGCCGAGCCGAGCCTCTGTGGGGGTGGGAGACGCCGGCAGTGCCCGCAGCCCCACGTGAGGACTGCTCGTCCGTTCCTCTCTCCGCCCCTCCTGCCCCCACGCCCAAGTGCCACTCGGTAGGAAACACCGCCAAGTGTGACGGCGCAGCTAGCATCAGTAGCAGCAGAAAATAAGAGGAGGGAGGGGTTTGGCTTCTTATTTTCTGTTTGCCAATAAGAAGCTTATTTGCACATAGCCTGGTTTCTTTCAAGCCACAAAAAAATTCGGAAATGCAGTAAAGCCATATATTAATATATTGAAACATGCAAATTATAATAAGGCATTTAAAGCTTGAATACTTTTCACATCTTCTTACAGCAAATGACTTTTCTTCTGGGTCCGAATTCCATGACCTTGAGTCTCTCATTTTCTGCCTTATTTTCTGTTGCATGACATTGGATGACATTGAGAAAATTAAACTGAAACCCTGGTTGGGCTTTGAAAGAATTGGTTATGCTGGTTTAGAGAGTGGGAGGGAAAAATGGAAAAGGAAAGGAGGAAAATGAAAACAGATGGGGTGTCAAAGGCCAGACTGGAGATGGACAGGCCGCAGCCTCTGTTTCCTGATCATTTTCCTGTGGGCCTCTGCTGGTCTGTGGATGGAGAGACTGACCATGCAGTCTCAGGTCGCTCCCTGCTGAACGTGGGCTGCACAAATGTGGTGCTCAGCCCTCTGCAGGAAGGCCACGTGGACCCTCGGCTCTCCCGGGGAGCCCTTCCACTGGGAGAGGCTCCCTGGACAGTTAATTTGCTTTTATTACAAACCCACCAGGCCCTTCGTTAAATATTGAATCCTGTCTGATGAAAAGTCAACAGCAAATACTCCACCAGCACACGGCATGGCAGGAGGCGCCCGGAGGCAGCTGGAGGGGTGGTTCGCTCCAGACGGGGTCAAACTCCTGCTCTCCGGCCTTCTCCCCCCGGGCTTGGCCAGCTCTTGCTCCCAGTCGCTGGGGGTAAAAGCCTGGGGTGATCCCCTAGGCTCTGTTTGGGAGATGAATCGAAACCTTTATTTTAAAAGTCATCTTGGGAGATTTGAATAAGTTTCCTGTAAGAATTGGAAATGAAAGTGTCTGTGGTCTAGGAATATTTGAAGGTTTACCGAGGTCTCCGGTTGGAGGGAGACGCACTTGGTAGGGCTAGAGCCATCTGTCGGATTCTGGGGGTCCTCAGGCTGAGCCTTGGTGAGGGGAGGACCGGCGGGGGGCCCAGGCCTGCTCCCTGGACGGTGGTCTCCCTGACCCCTGAGATGGAACCAGCGCCCACAGGGACAGGGCCCGCACTCAGGGCAGGAGCAGGCCAGCAGACTGAGCTGTAGCTGGGGAGAGGGACCCCTGAGCCTCCAGCTGCCCAGTCTCCAGGCCCACGAACGGCACACTGCGCAGCTCTCCGCCTTCCCTGATGGCGTTCGGCAGCCGCCTGGGGGCTCCCACTGCACCGTCGTCCCGCCCCGAGCTGTTCTCATGCACCTGGTTCCAGTTGGGCAAGCCTGTCCGTCGTTAATAAGGAGACCTGGACTCACGATGCCGCTGGCTCCCACTCTGCTGGGAATGTTTGACCCAAGATCCGAGCGTGGGTTTCTTCCCGCCACCCCCGCCCCGAACTCCCCGTCTTCATTGCTCACGCCCGGCGTCTCCTGCTGTGGTCTCGCCACAGAGCCTGACAGTGCGAGCTGAAGAAACGGGAGTCCTGCTGACTGTCCCTTTGGGGACAGTGGGCCACTGCGTCTCGCAGACCTCACCTCTGCATCTCTCCTCCTCTGTCCTTCAGCCTCATGGGATTTGCCTGGGCTCTGTTCTCCCCCCTTCAGTTCATTTTCCAGCAGCCAGTCTTCTTCCGAAATGGATTTCGACGTGCTTCCCCTTCGCCACTCTCCACGGCTAGCAGGGCGAGTGGCCATCAGCGCCTTCCCGCCCTGCCCTCCCTAACCCCCCTGCCCCAGCTCTCTTCCCGCCCTGCCCTCCCTAACTCCCCTGCCCCAGCTCTCTTCTCTCCCTGCCCTCCCTAACCCCCCTGCCCCAGCTCTCTTCCCGCCCTGCCCTCCCTAACTCCCCTGCCCCAGCTCTCTTCTCTCCCTGCCCTCCCTAACTCCCCTGCCCTAGCTCTCTTCCCGCCCTGCCCTCCCTAACTCCCCTGCCCCAGCTCTCTTCTCTCCCTGCCCTCCCCTAACTCCCCTGCCCTAGCTCTCTTCCCGCCCTGCCCTCCCCTAACTCCCCTGCCCTAGCTCTCTTCTCTCCCTGCCCTCCCTAACTCCCCTGCCCTAGCTCTCTTCTCGCCCTGCCCTCCCTAACTCCCCTGCCCCAGCTCTCTTCCCGCCCTGCCCTCCCTAACTCCCCTGCCCCAGCTCTCTTCTCTCCCTGCCCTCCCTAACCCCCCTGCCCCAGCTCTCTTCCCGCCCTGCCCTCCCTAACTCCCCTGTCCCAGCTCTCTTCTCTCCCTGCCCTCCCTAACCCCCCTGCCCTAGCTCTCTTCCCGCCCTGCCCTCCCTAACTCCCCTGCCCCAGCTCTCTTCTCTCCCTGCCCTCCCCTAACTCCCCTGCCCTAGCTCTCTTCCCGCCCTGCCCTCCCTAACCCCCCTGCCCTAGCTCTCTTCCCGCCCTGCCCTCCCTAACTCCCCTGCCCCAGCTCTCTTCTCTCCCTGCCCTCCCCTAACTCCCCTGCCCTAGCTCTCTTCCCGCCCTGCCCTCCCTAACTCCCCTGCCCTAGCTCTCTTCTCTCCCTGCCCTCCCTAACTCCCCTGCCCCAGCTCTCTTCTCTCCCTGCCCTCCCTAACCCCCCTGCCCCAGCTCTCTTCCCGCCCTGCCCTCCCTAACTCCCCTGCCCCAGCTCTCTTCTCTCCCTGCCCTCCCTAACCCCCCTGCCCTAGCTCTCTTCCCGCCCTGCCCTCCCTAACTCCCCTGCCCCAGCTCTCTTCTCTCCCTGCCCTCCCCTAACTCCCCTGCCCTAGCTCTCTTCCCGCCCTGCCCTCCCTAACCCCCCTGCCCCAGCTCTCTTCCCGCCCTGCCCTCCCTAACTCCCCTGCCCCAGCTCTCTTCCCGCCCTGCCCTCCCTAACCCCCCTGCCCCAGCTCTCTTCCCGCCCTGCCCTCCCTAACTCCCCTGCCCCAGCTCTCTTCTCGCCCTGCCCTCCCTAACTCCCCTGCCCCAGCTCTCTTCCCGCCCTGCCCTCCCTAACTCCCCTGCCCCAGCTCTCTTCTCTCCCTGCCCTCCCCTAACTCCCCTGCCCTAGCTCTCTTCCCGCCCTGCCCTCCCTAACTCCCCTGCCCCAGCTCTCTTCCCGCCCTGCCCTCCCTAACTCCCCTGCCCCAGCTCTCTTCTCGCCCTGCCCTCCCTAACTCCCCTGCCCCAGCTCTCTTCCCGCCCTGCCCTCCCTAACTCCCCTGCCCCAGCTCTCTTCTCTCCCTGCCCTCCCTAACTCCCCTGCCCTAGCTCTCTTCCCGCCCTGCCCTCCCTAACTCCCCTGCCCCAGCTCTCTTCCCGCCCTGCCCTCCCTAACTCCCCTGCCCCAGCTCTCTTCTCTCCCTGCCCTCCCCTAACTCCCCTGCCCTAGCTCTCTTCCCGCCCTGCCCTCCCTAACTCCCCTGCCCTAGCTCTCTTCTCACCCTGCCCTCCCTAACTCCCCTGCCCTAGCTCTCTTCTCACCCTGCCCTCCCTAACTCCCCTGCCCCAGCTCTCTTCCCGCCCTGCCCTCCCTAACTCCCCTGCCCTAGCTCTCTTCTCGCCATGCCTTCCCGCCTGAGGCAGCTTTCCCTTGGGGCCCTGGGAAGCTCCTGAAGGCAGCAGGCCTTGCCCCGCGGCGTCGGGCACCCGCACTGCAGCTGCTGCCCCTCTCCTCCCAGCTCACCCAGCCTTGGCCTCCTTTGATCCTCTGGACATTTCTCTGTCCTCAACAAATTAAGTCTTTTTTTAAGGTTTTTGTCGTAGGGTGTGTGTGCTCAGGGAAAGTGAGAAGCCACCCTCGAGGGGGGTGGCCATACCACAATCTCTTCTCTTCCATTCTCCTTGCGGGATTTTGGGCATGAATGCGCATGCTCCCAGCACCAGGTCTCAAACCACAGTCAACCACGTGGGAGTCCAGTGCCGTGACTACTGTACTACCCTGGCCCCAACACACTGCCTTTTAGTACAGCCTCTGGCTGTTCCCGTGACTGAACCATAAGCTTCCCAGGGGAGAGAGAGAGTCTAATTGAATTTTTAATTTCATTCATTCATTTAATTGCCAGAGGGGGGTCTGTGCTTGCTAGAGAGAGACAAAGAGATAGAGAGCGAGGGAGAAGGAGAATGCACCCCCACCCCACCCCTGAGGGCATGGTCACTCCACAGTCCCTTCTTCTCAATTTCAGCATCAACTGGGGATTGAGGCAGGCACACACACGCCCTGGTGTGTTTTTCCAGCTACTGGGGCAGGGATTCAAACCATAGTCAGTCACATGGGATTCAGCTCCATTAACCACGAGGCTTTTGGGCCAGCCCGTAATTTTAACTCCTACCCCCCGTACCTAGCAGAGTGTCTGGTCGAAGTGCCCAAGCATGGTTGCTAGGTGAACAAGTGAATGTTCCAAATGTGTCTAATCTACACAAGGTGAGGATCATCGTTACTAAGTTATTAAAAGTCAGTGATTCCATGAACATTTTAGTGCCGTTCAGGTCAACTTAGTTAAAACCCTGACACCAGGCTGGGGCCAGCTGCTGGCATGGTGGCTGACCATGTTTGAGTCCCAGACCCAGCAGTTTGAAAATCACGCCGGCATGTGTGTGTCCAAAATCCCAAGAGAAGATCAGTGGAGAAGAGATTGCAGCATGGCCACCCCAGAACAAAAGCCTGCCAAAGGCCAGCTTGGGGGCACAGTGGGTGGCGTTCAGAACCGCGGTGTGCAGGGCTGGAGCCGCACAGCCGACCAGGGCTCCACCCCTGCCTGGCCCAGGAGCACTCTGGGCCCGTGTGTGTGCGCCCAAGGTCTTGGTGAGCTGGGGGAGGGGACGGCGGTCACAGCGTGACAAGGCCCTGTCGAAGTGCTTTCTCTTGTGTGTGTGCAGGTGTTTTCTGTCTTGAATTGAATAAGTGAAACAGATCTTCGAGAGCAGTCAGGTCTTGCTGTGTACTCACTGTGTAAGTCTGGACCAGTGCCGAGTCTTCCCAAGCTTGGGCCTTTCATCTGCGACGTGAATAACGGGTAGTTTGGAGAATTGAAGGGGATGGTTCCTGCTAGTCTGGGGTGTGTGTCATGTGCACTGTGCTGGCCCCTACGGCTCACTCACCAGAACCGTGTTCGGGCGACAGTCCGCATGGGTAGGCGAGTTAACCTCCGTCACAGTTTTCCTGTTCGAATCTGTTTGCAAACTGGTCATTGTCTTAGGTAACCTCAGAGTGCCTCCTTAATGCCTTTTGAGAGTGGAGAGACACCCTGAAGCCCGCTGCAGAGGGACTCTTTAATGTTTCACAGTCGACAAGCAAAGTTATTTCTGTCACGGCGATGGATTGGGTGGAATGACCTTTAGCAGCCGATGACAGTGATGGAGCGGAAGGGACGGTTTTCCACTTGACCTTTACTCAGTGTGCCAGCTTGTCTCGTAACACAGAACAAGCTGTAATTGACAGGCTCGGCAGAGCGGTGACCTGGCGGGATGTGCTGTTTGGAAGGGGACAGGCAGCAACGCAGCCCACGAGCCTCAGACCGACCACGTGCCTGTGCCGTGGCGGCGCGGGAGGCGCTCCCTGGGTCGGGCAGGGCGGTCGGTGAGGTGAGCTCCTCTGTGGGTTTATTTGTAAGTGAGCCTTGCTCCTAGTGGATGTTTATTGTCAAGGACCAGGTCGCCCTGCACACACCCATGTCCTTTTGGCTTTTCTCTCCACGGTGCCTCCTTGGCCATAGTCCACAAAAGATGGGCCGTGGAACGCCCTGGAATTCAGGGTCCCGGAAGTGCCCGGCCTGGAAGGACCATGGCATCAGATGCGACCGGGGTCTGGGACCGCGAGGTGGCACTGCCCTGTGTGGTCTGCTGAGAAAGGCTGGCCTGGTCACCCACAAGTGCCCGTTGGCCTAGGCGCGCAGTTTCATCAAAAACATCCGAGTGCGGGAACCAGCAGTTAGCGTAATGGCTATGTCGCTGGACTCCCACATAGTCGACCGCGGTTCGCGTCCCGGACCCGGTGGCTTAAAACTCACGCCGGGTGCGTGTGCGTGCGTGCCCAAGATCCCGAGAGGAGAATGGAGGAGAAGGGATTGCGGTGTGGCCATCCCCCGGGGGGTGATTTCTCGCTTTCTATCTCTCTGTCTCTCTGGCGAGCGCATGCGCTCTGTAGCAAAAAAAAAAACAAAATAAACTACTGTTCTGTGTTTGATCAAGTAGGTTTTGTAGGGAAGACGTCCCCATCCGAAAGGGAGAGGTAGGATGACCAGCGTTACGGGGACTGGGCTCTGGGGACCTTTCATCCTGGTGGCAGCAGGGACCACCTGCCCAGAGCCCGTCTTGTTGCACGGCTGCCCTACAAAGTGAGGGACTGTGGCATGAAGACCCCGCAGGCCTCCCTCGTTCTTCTGGACCTTAGAGCATGCTGTTTCATCCGACTTCTCTGACGATTCGCCCAGAGCAAATGTTTTAAAACGCCGGTCCCTTCTGGTTTACCGCTTACCCTGCCCTGGGGGAGATGGGACTGCAGAGACCGTGCCCCGGGGAATGGTGCACCCCTCCCCTCCCCTATCGCTGTCCCTCTGGCAAGTTAAAAAAATATCTTAAAAGCACAATACCCAGAGAAGGAGATGGATGGATTGCATCTTCTTTCTGGACAATCACATCCGTGCACCAGTGATCCATCAGGGTCAACAGGATGCTGCCCTCCCCTGCAAGGAACTGGCCCGTCACCACCCAGACGGCTAATGAGCAGAGGTGTCCGTGCCCCATCAGTCCTGGAGGAGGGCTGGTGGAGACGTGCTCAGTGCCCAGCAGTGGCAGTACCATGGCTCTGTCCATGCGAGGCCGCCACGGGCTCTGTGCAGGTGTCCACAGGTCCTAAGGTGGACGAGCGCGAAGCAATCGGTTATCCGTGGCAAGCTCCCCACCACGCCTCAGCGTGTAGCTCGTGTTCGTTCCTCTGGATCGCGACACCCATGCCCGTCTCTGGAATTTCACGTTGCAAACCTACGATGGCCTCTATGCTGCTGCCGCCAACGTGGCTGATGCCGCGGGGGAGCTCGGCGTGTCAGAATTTGGGGTTCTGACTTCCACGTGGCTCAGGAGTGCAGCTGCCAGGGAGCCCACAGGTGTCCCTGCCGCCTGCACACGTGAAAGGTGGCCTGAGTGTGCCAGGGGAGGGGAGAACAGGTGTGCATGCCACACTGGAGGAGGGAGGCCGCGCGAGGCTGGCCCTCAGTTCCCCCCCCTGGCAGCTCTCAGAGTGGGGCGTGTCTTAGCTGCTGTGACAAAGCACCTTCACTGCGTGTTTTATAAGCAACAGGATGTATTTCTCACATCTGGGGACATCCGACATCAGGGCTCAGCGGGGTCGGTGTCTGGGAGGGCGCTCTCTCTTCACAGCTGTGGCTTTCTCCCTGTGCCTCACAGGTAGAGGGCAGACAGGCGCCCTCTGTCCTTTTTTTGTCTATATGGTATGTATGCTCACGAGAGAGAGAGAGAGAGAGACAGAGAGAGAGACAGAGAGAGAGAGAGAGAGAGAGAGATTCCCTTTCCCCCCGGGGAATGGCTACACTGCAATTCTTCACCTCTATTCTCCTCTCAGGATTTTGGGCATGCACACACATGTGTCTGGCGTGTTTTTCAAGCCACCAGGTCCAAGACTCGAACTACAGAATCGGTCATGTGGGACCCAGACATCTAACCCCCTCAGTCCTCTTTCTAAGGGCGTTAATCCCATCTACGAGGACTCTTCCTCCCCTAACCCAGTCACCTCCTGGAGGCCTCTGTTGAGAATGAGGCTTCGACACGTGCACTGTGGGGACACACACACTGCTGGGCCACAGCTGGCCACACTGAACGCGAGGTGAGTTTCAGAGAGAAGCCGTATGAGTTGAAGTCAACCTGCATCAATAAACAATGACTGTCAGAGAGAGCTCTTCCAGTCGCTTCTACTTTGGTGAGAACTCTTGCAGTTGTGTTTTCCAAGACCATTCACAGGCGTTCTTTTTTTCTTTCCTTTTAACCATCTTACAATAATCTGGTGGCACAAGTTGGTCTAATATAGTCTCATGTGCAAGCTGAGTAAGCTACATCTGAGAGGTGAAATAACCCGAGATTACAAAGCTGGTCGAGATGAATTTAGGTCTAAGATCCTTAATTGAGGACTAAGACCTGACAAGTTTTCTGACCTGTAAGCAGAAAAGAAATCATTAAAAAAAATTTTTTTTTTCTTGTCCCAGGGGATTTTACACAGAGATAAATTCACACCACCTCCCTTTACATGGACTACTTGACTATTTTATATGCCCAAAGATATTCATCTTTAAGATAGCATCTTATACAATCCATGGTATTTTTCTCTAAGATCCTAATTTTAAGAATTATAAAGCCAAGCTTTATTTTGTCAGCGTGTGCATGTAACTCCTACATTCGCAAACACCGGCCGAGCGCCTTATACAGCACACAGCGCCACGGTCCTGGGCGATCAGCTGATAGCAGACTCACCCTCTGCTTGCTGGAACCTCTGGTTGGTCCTTGCCCTCCCAGAGGGCACCTGCCAAAGGTCGCATTTTGTTCTGAAGTCAGACTTGAACACCAAGTAAGGATCCTGGAGCTGTCCGCTGTCTTATTAGAGCAGCCCCGGGGGTTTCCGAGTGTTGAACTTGGAGGTGTGCTGGACCACTAACCGCCGGGAGCTGCCGCCCTCCATCTGGACCCAGGTGGGGAATCGGGTTGGCTCGACAAAGGGCTCAAGCGCTTGTACCTGTATTCAGCTACTACTCCAGCAGGTTTGTCCTGGGAAAAGCCCCCATTGATTCAGGTTCATTCCCAAATCTGCATGGAATTGAGAGTTCTGGGAAGGTTCTTTAGCTAGTCCTGCAGAACCTTCTAGATCCTTTAGTTTCTGTTACTATTTACAGGATGTTGCTGGAAGCCAGTACACACGCAGGTTCGCGGTGTGCACGAGGCGTTGCTCTGTATCAGCTGTTCTTACCACTGGCTGCTGTTTGGGGCGTTCTACCTCTTCACACTGCCTTGGAATCGAAGGTCACTTTTATTTCTGTTGTGGTGTTTCAGCCAAAAGAAAACAGTATGATTCCACTTTGTTCCAAGGAACTAATGTGCTAGCACGCTCATGCCTTCTGACTGGATTTCATCCTAATTGGAGTAATTCAGTCCAGTGGAAATAATTTATTTAATCTCCTAAATTCTTTTTTTGGACTGTGCTGTTGTATCCAGATTCCTTTATGCCACTCTAAGAATTTAAACCACCCGGGCTTCTGTGTCATTAGGCAGGGGCCAGGTCAGTGCAGTCCTCTGGGCGCTGCAGGCAACACGGGCTGTTCCATTGTCCATTCCAGAAAGGGCTCTAACAGCAATGTGGTTCGCATTATTTTAAAAGATGATGGTGATGATGGTTGCTCACTAACGTCCCTAACATCCTGAATTCCATTAGAGACGAACGTGCTAAATGACGGTCTACAGTGAGCAGCGAGGTCTTAGAAGATGACAGGTCGCATGATTGCGATTACGAGGTGAGGGCCTGTGGTTTTTGAGCACCGACAAGCAGATGTGTCTGGCTAAGTTCTTATAAAAACACCAACAAAGCAAATTACTCATGAAAAGTCTATTCATGGAACGAATTGAATGCCATGTCCAGCTTAGTGACCAAAGCTGAGTGCAACCAAGAACCGATGGAGAGGAATAATGAGTAGGCATTTGAAATCTTTCATCTGTGTGATTTCTAAAAATAGCCCCGGTGTCAACAGCGTGTTCCAGTGTCTGAGAGGTACGTCTGTCTATTAAATGCTCCAAAGACGTTAAGATCCATGGAGGAAAGTAAAGGAGCCCGTAAAGGAGAAACTTGGAGGGTGGCCATTTGGATTTTCAATAGTGCCATTCTGTGAAGTCACTGTCCATGTGGAAATGGCTGGGCAGTCCTGACTACATCCGTAAGTTGTACTATTGCTTGCCAGGAATTTCTTGTGATCTCATTTGTAGTTGGGGTTGGATATGACAGTCCATGTGATGTAAAGATTTGCTCTTTGAACGTCTCTCTTCCTAGAGCAGACTTCATAAGGTTCCGCGCTCAGTCTGCAGGACTGGCCCCTTTATCAGCCATGCATCTAGACTGTTAAGCTAGTTGGCAGTTGCCTAAGTGACTAATGCATTTTGGTAATGACAGTACATATATAAAAATTCAATGAAAATGAAGAATGTAGCATAACATTATTTTCATTTTGGAGGATTATTATGTTTTATTTATTTAAAGCTTATTTCTTCCTTGGGCAAGGAGACGATAAAGGAAGATATATCTCTGTCTCTATGTATGTATGTATGTATGTATGTATTTCTCTATAGCGAGATAGAGAGAGAAAGAGAGTGCTTATGCACGAGCATCGCACTGCCATCCCCCTCAGCCTCAGCCAGCCACAGATCATGGGCGCCTGCGTGCCTGGTCCACTCAGGGAGGCCTTTGGACATGAACCTGGACCCGTCCATGAGGGTCAGCCTTGCAGAGGATAGCATTTCATGGCTATGCCACTGTCTGGCCCCTATGCCATTGCATTTTTAAATAAAAATTCATCTTTCAGAGTTTGCATATTTTTAAATGACTGAAAAAACCAACAAACCAAAAAGCCATGGTTGCATGTGCAGGCCGGCTCCACCACGCTCCTCAGTGCGGCCCCAACTGGGAAGGTGGTGGTTAGGCGTTCTGGGCTTGGGTTTCTGAATTCTACCCTGTAGAACGTTGAGGATCAGAAAGGACCTTGAAGATATTCTGTTTTAACCCAGTTGTTAGGCGGTATCGCTGCCTCGGTCTATATTTCATGTCTCAACTTCACGTTCATTTTGTGCACTAGAATGGTTGTGAATTTTACAAGTTTGCAAATTAGCTGGGAAGTGTCACTAAAAGATTTCCCATGTTCAGTTTTTCCACAGCCTGTCTCTTAGCCGCATGTTCCAAGGGGCATTATTTTAGGCAGGCACTTGCTCTAGGCAGTCACAAGGTCCCAGGAATGCCCACTGTCACGCCCACTTCGCGGTGGGGACGGAGCCATGGCGAGGCTCTGGCTTGCTGTGTCTAGCAGCTGGAAGAGCGGAATCAGCCTGGCTGGAGGCAGCTCTCGGAACCAAGCCTTTGCTTCTAACCCTGGAGCGGGGTGCTTTGGAGCCCAGCCAAGTCGCGGAGTCCTCCTGGCCCAGCACTGCTGCAAGGACCCTCCGAGGCTGTCCTGCTGGAAGGCTGTCCGAGGGAGGTGAGGGGGCACTCACCTCTCAGCTGAACTTGAGTGCACAGCCGCTTACGAGTAACGGTAATAGCCATTACGGAGCATCTGTGCGCCCCCCGCGTCCATACGTCACGTGGTTAATTTGAGCACAACCTCCTCTCTGGGGTACCGATCAGAAAGACCGCATAGGGAAGTGCAGCATCAGGAAGCAGACCCCCGCTGTCGGCGTCAGAGTCCCGGCCGATGGACCCCACGTACAGCCCTGCTACTAACGCTGTGTGGGCCTGTCGTAGCGCCCTTCATATTTGAAAATTGAAACAACTAATTATTTTGGTGTCTGTCTGACATTTTGGGGTGTGTCTTTTCTGACATTTTTCATTGTGCTGGTGAGGGGTGAGCCCTTCTTTATGTTCTTCGTATTATAACCACGTGACCGAAAGAATGTTCTCCTCCCTGGAAAGTGCTTCCATCTCACATTCTGTAATACGCGGCTCGAACGTCGGGCAGTTCTCTCTTGTCAGTCGTGTCGGGGTGATGGCAATGGAGCTAGTGGTGGAAGGAGTTCTAATGGAGGTGGCAGTGGGAGTGGTGGTGGTGGTGGTAGCAGGACGGCAGGGAGAGGAGTGGTGGTGGTGGTAGGGGTGGTGGTGGTGGTGGTGGTAGGGTGTTGGTGTTGGTGGCAGTAGCAGGATGACAGTGGTTGAGGTGGTGGTGGCAGGAGTCGTGGTGGTAGAAGGAGGGATGCGGTGATAGGAGTGGTGGTGGTAGGGTGGTGGTATTGGTGGCAGTAGCGGGATGGCAGTGGTAGGAGTGGTGGTGGTGGTAGGAGTGGTGGTGGTAGGAGTGGTGGTGGTAGGGTGGTGGTATTGGTGGCAGCAGCAGGAGGTGGTGGTAGGAGTGGTGGTGGTGGTAGGAGTGGTGTTGGCAGAAGGAGGGATGAGGTGGTAAGAGTGGTGGTGGCAGGAGTGGTGGTGGCAGGAGTGGTGGTATTGGTGGCAGCAGCAGGAGGTGGTGGTAGGAGTGGTGGTGGTTGGAGGGTGGTGGTAGAAGGAGGGATGTGGCGGTAAGAGTGATGGTCATGATGGTGGGTTAGTTGGTGACGGTAGCAGGATGGCGGTGGCAGGGCTGGTGGTGGTGATAATGTAGTAGGGGCCATGTCATTTGACAACAAGTGGAGACATTCATTTCCTTTCCCTCAGACAGTGGCCAGTAAAGGTCCCCACATGGGTTCTGAGCTGGACCTGCACCATGTGAAGAAGTGACCCCATTTTCCATAGCATCTGTGAAAGCATCCTACAGGGAAGGCTTGACTTTTTCTTTTCTTGAGAGAGATTTTTGCTCTAGGGCATGTGCACTTGGTGGGGAGACAGAGAAAGACAGAGACAGAACATGAGGACCCCCCCCGCCCCCCGGGTGGACGGCCACGCTGCAGTTCTTTCTCCTCCATTCTCCTCTCAGGATTTCGGGTCTGCACCAATACATGCCCAGTGTGAGTTTAAGCTGCTGGGTCTGGGACTCAAACCGTGGTTGACTACATGGGAGTCCAGCAAAGTAACCATTACGTCATCTGCTAGTCCCTAGAATCATTTGTGAAAATCTGAGAGTTTAATGAAAAGTAGCCACAATTCAGTCGGTCAGTTACTTGCCTGGGGTACTTGGTGTAAGAACCTTTATTATAAATGCTTTCGAAAAGTTGAGGAGCTGTTTCGGAGTGACCCATGTCAGCCCCAGAACCTCACGATCCTAGGGAACTTGAGTTTCTGCTGTGTTTATGAACTGCAGCTTACGCATTGTTCACGAGACCTAATGACAGCATGCGTGCACACTCACACACATGTGCTCTCACACACATAGAGCTTGCCGTTCGTATGACACACCCGAGACCTGGGTAAGTCCTGGAAGTTTCTTTACTTCTGCTGTTTTGATCGCTCATGATTTAACTGTTTTGTATCTTAAATTCTTCCTGGGAAGAACAGATGCTTCAGACCACACATTCTCTTGCAACATGTCAGAGCAAATCAGCCCGTGTGTGTCGGGAACAAAGCCAGGGGCGAGGCGCTGAGCGGGCGAGGAGGCGGCTCCGTTATCGCTTGTCTCCCAGTGTTTTGTATCGCTCCCAGAGGTTTGTTTTCCCTTTCATACCATAACAAAATGATTTCTCAGTCGTCTCTCCACACACTGGCAAGCTTGAAATACAACATTTCTAGAAATCCTCTTCGGTGTTCACTGAAAAGATCCGCATCCCTTGGAAACCACGCTTACCCTAAGGAGTTTAGCATCAAGAATTCGAGGAAACCAAATCTCCACTTTTACGCAGAAATAAAAGAGTAGCATAAGTATCCAGTAGATTACTTAAAAAAATATAATTCCTAAATAATGAATGGCTCAAGATTTTACAGCTGATTTTCTGAAGAGAAAAGCTGAGATAAAGTCATTCCTATCCACGTGATTGTCAAAACTCTTAGTTCCTCCCAGGTTCTTAAAAACATACTTATCATCATAAAATACAGGAAATATGTATATATCATTTTGTATCCTGTTTTTATCTTTTTTTTTTATATATATATAGAGAGATATTTCTGCTTACAGGGAGCATGCATGCACCAGAGAGACAGAGAGACAGAAAGTGAGAAATCACTCCTCACGGAAACGGCCACGCTGCAACCCCTTCTCCTCCATTCTCCTCTCGAGATCCTAGGCACGCACGCACTCGTGCCTGGCATGAGTTTAAGCCAACGTATCCAGGACTTGAACCGCGGTTAACTACATGGGAGTCCAGCGACGTAACCATTAGGCCATCTACTGGTCCCAACTGTTTTTATCTTCTAATATTCAAATATTTCCCACTGTTCTAATTGATCTTTGAGTAGCGCAGACCATCCCACATTTCGGCATCCCTAGAACTGGGTCTGGGGCTGTTTCTACTTTAGAGAGTTTTTTGTTGGTTTGTTTTGACCACCAAGTACGTTCTGTGGGGAAGGGGCTGAAGCCGTGCGAGGCGAGGCGGTGGGCCCGACCCCGGTGCCTGCTGTACTCGGGGATGCATTTCAGGACGTCCCCCAGGAAAGGCCTGGCCCTCCCTGTGGAGACACAGCAGTTCAGATCGCAGCTTCTGTTACTTCCAAACCCATCTAGCTGTGTGGTTAGCCTAGAAACATTTCTTGGACTTCTGTAAGCTTCAGCCTTTCGTTTGAGAAGCGGGGATAGCCGTGTCCCTGCGATGGGGCCCTGTGAGGACAGAGTGCCATTGACAGGCAGCCCTGCTGGTGACAGGGTAGGGGCCGGGCCGGCTGGTGGTGCAGCCATAACTGTGGGCCACACGGGGAAGGCCCTGGGTTTGCATCTGGGGACCTCCCTGGATGTGTGGGAATGTTCGTGCCCGTAGCCAGGACAACTGAGACGGGGGGCAGCAGCGAAGACTCGGGTGGCTGTCTCGCGTTCTCTCCCCTTATTTGCCTCTCTCTTTCACAGAGAAAATAAACTAAAACAAGGTTGCTCTCTCTACATCTATGCTAGAAAGCGAAGCTCGTGTTCATTCATTCATTCGTTCGTTCATTCACTTACTCAGCATTTGCCCCATCCCTGTGTGTGCCTGTCCTGAGCTCAGCGGTGGCAAGGCAGGGTGAAAGATGCTTAGCTCCTGCCTGGAGGGCCCCGCTGCCTTCTGATGCCCAGACAGAGACACAGACCTCTGTGTGAGGGGGAGACCTCACAGGCAGGTCCTGCTTGGGACAGCTCCTGGGGCCCGTGATTGCTCAAGTCCTGAGGGTGGTTCTGGGACGGGCCAGGGTCAGATCCCGCCTTTGCTCCGTACTGCCTGTGAGGGTCTGGTTCAAGTTCTTCCTGTTCATGAATTTCAGCTTCTGCACTTGTGCTCTTTAAAGCTGTCTCACAGCCCAGTGGTCACGTGCACCCAGTGCCGGACACACAGCCGGTGCTTGGAAGCCATCCTAGCTCTGAGGTCACCCCTGCCCCAGGGTGGCTGGTTTCTGACAGTGACCTTGACACCCTGATATTTGAAAGTCACAGCCTGACGTGGCTGTGTCAGGTCAGGCTGAAATACGTGTCAGCACAGTCTGGCTCTTTGCAAAGGGGCCATGTACCCGCGATGGCGTGGGAATGTGGACACAACACCCAGCTCTGGTCAACCGCACGCTGTGGCCGTCATGTAGAAACTGGAGAAATGACTTCCAAAGATCGATCGCGGCTTACCTGTGAAGGGCCCCCCTGGGGTGCAGAAGGCTGCGAGCCTCAGGGAGTGTGGCTTACAGCACAGCTCTGTCATCCCACAGGCTGGGCGAGGCGGTTGGAGCCGAATATATTTAGCAGGATGTCTTATGTGTGAAGATTTCTCGCTGCTCTGTAAATGCCTATTTGCTTATTTATTCATAGATGTAGAAAGGACTTATTTTCCATTCTGCTGCCTTTTTTTTTTTTAATGCTTTTGCCAGAGGGCACATGCACTTGCTGGAGAGAGACAGAGAGAAACAGGGAGAGAAAGTGAGAAATCTCTCCCCTCCCGGTAATGGCCACACCTCAGTCCCTTCTCCTTCAGTCTCCTCTCGGGATTTGGGCACGAGTGCACATGTGTCCGGCATGATTTTCAAGTCCCGAACTCGACCTGTGGTGGGCCATGTGGGAGTCCAGTGCCCGATCTTCTGTCTGGAAACCCCAGGGACAAGCACGTGTTACTGACGAGCTAACGAGTAACGGGTGAGCTCTGACCTCCAGCTGAGCGTTAAGAAATAAATGCAGGCGCACGGAAAAGAACCCATTCTCTGGCTCCAAAACAGAATGAGCTGATGAGCAGCATTTCTGTTCCCGAGGCCCTACAAGCCAGGATGGTGCACAACTGAATTATCAGTGATGACATATTCTTACCTTTTATCGATGAGCAATTACACATTAGCAATTACAGCTTGTTCTTCAATAAATCATTTTGCTTACTGCTTGGCGATATTTTCCTTGGTAAATTTCGAGTTCGTATTTACTCTTCAGCTATGCTTACCAAATGGACTATTTATAATATTATTGCTGATCGGTGACTCCCCCGGGCGGCACCTGCTGTGCACGCATCCTCTCAGGGCTGGCCTCGAACCCTGAGCTCTGATCCAAAACCATAGCAACCGTGTGCAGCAGGCAGAAGGAAGACCCCGAGAGAAGCGAGTGACATTTCCTGACCCCGGGACCAGACAGAGAGAGACATAGAGACAGAAAGCGAGAAATCACCCCCCAGGGGGGATGGTCACGCCGCAATCCCTTCTCCTCCATTCTCCTCTCGGGATCTTGGGCTCGCACGCACACACGCCCGGGGTGAGTTTTAAGCCACCGGGTCAGGGACGCGAACCGCGGTTGAATACGTGGGAGTCCAGCGACATAACCATTACACTAACTGCTGGTTCCTGAGATGAGGTTTTCTTAAAAGCACAACAGAACATACTAATAAGGAGACTTTGCACGTGGAAATCACATAGCATGGGCAGTGCTGGAGTTCGCTTCCGAACGTTTGAAAAGACGATTACTTTTGAAATAATTTTGCTACACAGAGAAGTCAGGAGTACAGTGCAAAGAACTCCTGCCTCCCTCAGTCCAGACTGGACATGCACGTCTGTGATCATGAGCCTTTTCCTGACCACTTGGGAGTGACTGTGGTCACGAGGCCCTGTTGACCCTAAGTACCTCACATCATATGTCACCAAAGTAGGACATGATCCCGTGCCACCAGCCGCAGCTCTCCTTGTCACGAAGCCCACACGGATCCGACACCCCTGTGTCGGCCAGGCCTGTAGTGGGCCTGACTCTGCTCCTCCTCCCTGGCGTGGTGACGCGTGGCCTCCCATCGCCTCTTCCTTGGAGCCATCCTTCAGTGCTCCGCCCATTCCCCATCCTCCCTGTCCTTAAAGTTTCATCAGATGACCTTCGACCGGGCACAGGTCGCATGATCCCCACAGAAACCTGGAAATGACGCTCCCAGCAGGCGTCACTGGCGTGGACCCGCCACACTACGGTCTGACCGTCCTCACCGGTCTTCCAGCCTCGGTCTCCGCCGTCCCTCTGGTGACTGACTAGGAGGTGTGGGGAGGCCTGCACCGCCTGCATCGGCCTCCTTCCGCCCTCCTCCTGTGGGTCGTGCTTCATCACTGGGGCTTACTTGCAAACCGTCCCAGAGTGGCCCGTGGGAACAACTTCAGGGAGGCTCCTGTGTTCAATTGGTCGTCCGGAAAGTCATGATGCATTTTTCTCTGTTCTGTGCAGAACTGCATCATGGCTTTCGTGATGACCCAATGTTAACAGTCCCATCAATTTTGGGGCACTTCTAATTTTCTGGCATAAGTGTTCTGGACTCATACCACCTTTATTTCAGTCGGAGCACCAGTCATTTCTCCAAGGAGCTCTGACTCCTCTCGTGGGGGCTCTGTGCCTGGCAGCTCATTGCTGTTGTGGTGTGGCTTCCAGGATGTTGGGTAGAAAAGAGAAAATACAGGTTTTTACACCACGCGTACACCTGTAATTATTTCCATATCTTCCTGGGTTCGTATATTAAAAATTACAAGGCCCAGCTGTTGTGGCACACAGAGCACGACTGCCCGGGAGGCTGGAAGCCACACGGAGGCCAGAGTCCGCTCCTGAACCAACCCCAGCTTGCCCAGAGCAGAGCACCTCCCGTGCTCCTCGCGTCTGGAGCCTGGGCAGATTGCCAGAATCGCCTCTCTCCGTCTCTTGTACCTTTCCTCTCTTTCCCCTCTCTCTCTCATGAAAAGGAAACAAAACAGGGCCAGCCAGTGGTGTGGGGGTTAAGGCAGCCAGATCCCACATGGCCCATGGCGTGGTTTGAACCCTGGACCCAGCGGCTTGAGAAGCGTGCTGTTACGTGTGCGTGCACGCTCACAACCCTAGGAAGAGGACGGAGGGGAAGGGATGCGGCATCACAGTCTATTACTGTTTTTCTTTGAAAGGAAAGTTGTTTTTCAGCAATTCTGTATTTTAGGTCCCAGGAGACCTATGGTCAGTATCAGGCCGCCTGGTTTATGACAGAAGTGCACACGGGGTCAGCCGTAGCCTGGTAGCGTTGGACCCTCACTTCCGGTGCCTTAGTGACTGACAGGCTCTCTCCAGATGTGCAGTTTCTAAGGAAACGTTCTTAACATCAATACTTGGGCACTGATGCTTTCTGATTATATAGAACCATCGAAATGAGCAGGTCTGTCCTCCGAATGGTCATGAGGGTTTTAAAAATAATAATGAAGCATTCCTCTTTGTGAGAGCCACAGTTACAACCATGACGTAAATACGTGAACTGTAACCTCTGAGAGCTGGAAGAATGGAAGGTGGGAGGGTGGGTAAAAGCACAGAAGATTCTGGACGCTCTAGTGACGTCATGAACAGAGGACAAGGACCGGAGCCAGGAGAGCGGGCCGGGCCGTCTATTTCGCGTTTCACGGTTCTGTTTTCCTCTCTCATCCCTTCGGGTGTCCAGCTGAGGTCTTCAAGCAAAGATTGGAAGACCTGGAACGGGAGCGGAGCGGCCTGCACTTCCAGCTTCCGTCCAGGTGGCCAGCGCTCAGCAGCTTCCTGGGCTACCTGGCCGCACAGGCCCAGGCCGCCCTGAGCCAGCGAGCCGCCCGGCAGTGAGTACCTGATCGCGCCTCTTCCTCCGCGTCGCGAGGGGCCGGGGGCGTCCCTGCAGAGACCCTCCGCTGCTCTTCCCTGGGAGGGCCCCTCTGTCGGTGGGCAGGTGGGGTGGGGCCTTGCAGAATGAGGACCCATGTGGCTCAAGCATCCCTAGAAAGAAACCCTGTCGGCCAGTTCCGGGTCGAGGCCCTCTGCAGTGTAGCCCCAGCCCGGGTGTCCAGCTCAAATCACATGGCAGCCACCTCTGTCCGGTGGTGTCACTGCCTCGTGCGAGCTGGGACACCCACGGGAAACGTTTCTCACTCCCGCCTCGGTTGTGCTCTGCCTGGTCCTCTCTTCTCACTTCTTTGTGACGTCTTGGGCAGGTGGCAGGAATGCCCAGGTCCTTACCCGTTAGCAATTTTCACCAGTTTGCAGCCCACTTCGAGACCGGCCTGGCAGCCTCCCTGCAGGCCCTCCTGGCTAACGAGCTCCATGCCTTTGGCATGTAGGTGTCCACACAGTCACTCTCTTGTGGGACACACATGGGCGACTCCCAGAGGGCCCTGCAGGGCCACCTCACTGTGCGGGCCCCGAGGAGGGCACAGTCTGCCCTCCAGCCTCTGCATCGCTGTTTTCCCCAGGGTGCTGTGAGTCCCCTCCCAGGGCTGTGCTCACTGGCGGAACTTCGGTGTTGTCTACTCGACTCACGGGATGCTCACGTGCCTTTACCACAGGGAAAGGAGGGCATTTGGGCCCCGTAGCAGTCCCTCTTTGCCGCCTGCTCTCTCTCTCCCTTCACCCCTGCTCCGGGGACAGTGAGGTGCTCAGGCAGCTGTCACAGGAGACGTTGTCGATGCCCAGTGTCCTGGTCCCCTGGTCTTCTGATTTCCTCGATAGCTGGGGACAGTATCTGCTCGGGCAGCCAGCAGGTGCCTCAGGTTTCTCTGAAGCTGAGTGAGGAAGGGTGGGGAGTGAGAGCAGCCCTGAGGGCACCCTTCAGCCAGTGCTCCTTCACTCAGCCCCCGGGGGACAGAGCCACACTTTTTCTAGAAGGTTCCTAGTGGGCTCGGCCTCACTTGGCCTTGTGACCAGCTCGATCATGCACCTTGTGTTGGCTTTCCTCCTCACTCCCTTTCTCCAGTTTCTCGGGAATCATTTTTCTGAAAAACAGCCGGCACTCAGGTCCCCGTCGCAGGCTCTGCCATTAGGAGAGCGCCGTGACCCAGGCCTCCGCCCTGGACAGAACTCAGCTTTCCTCCTTGCAGGGCACCCCGGTCTTTGTGAGCGAGTCGACTGGATTATTTTTCGCACCTGGTTTGAGCTGGGGGGTTACTTCCTCCTGCTGCCGTGGAGCTGGGCTGGGAATCGCGTCTCATGAAGCTCATTTCTGCTGGGTCCGTGAGGGGCGTGTGGAGGGAGGTTATTACCACAGCCCAGTTTGTGCAGCCCCTTGGGGGGAAGCCCCAGCCCCCTGGTTAGTGGTCTAGAATGGAGCTCTTAGGCCTGTGTGCTTCGGGTTTAGTGTATGGCTCTGGGGCACAGGAAAATCCACCCAACGTCTCGTCACAAGGGTCCGAAGAGCTCACAGAGGCGTCCGTCCGCTGTGGCCTCCCTCCAGGCAGCGGGGGGCTGTTTCCTCCTCTCCCTCTGAGAGAGCTCTGGCCCACCATCACACCCGGGAGGGAGGATTTTCTCCTCAGGGCTTTGCATTTCTAGCTACACGTCCTGTGCGATTTCCCATTGGGCCTCATGTGTGCTATGAACATTGAAACTGGTCATATTTGTAGCCTATATTGTATGTGTGCGCCTGTGTGTATGTGTGCACGCGTGTGTGCACGCGTGTGTGCGCCTGCGTGTGTGTGCCTGTGTGTGCCTGCATGTGTGTGTGCGCGCCTGCGTGTGTGTGTGCGCCTGCGTGTGTGTGCTTGCGTGTATGTGTGCACGTGTGTGTGCCTGCGTGTGTGTGTGCGTGTATGTGCCTGCGTGTGTGTGTGCCTGCATGTGTGTGTGTGTGCACCTGCGTGTGTGTGTGCGCTCATGACACAACGTTCTTTACAAAGGCCTTTTCTCAGTGAATGACTTACAGCACAAGCACACACCGTGCTGCAGAGGTAAACGCGGAGTATCGGTGGCTCCCCGAGGGCGCGCACCGAGGCAGAGCCGTGTGCCGGCCCGCGGATTCCCTGCACACGTGCTTCCTTTGGGACGGGGACAGAGACAGCAAATGCCACGCGTCTCGTGGTGCTCTAGTCTGGTGCCCCTGCCCAGTCCTTCCTCTGGGACGTCTGAGCCTTCCTTTCCCTGAGGTTGGCACCCAGGGACCGTCCTAAACTTCAGGGACGTGCAAGACCAGAAGGTCACTGTCATGGATGCCGTCCAACCAAGGATGTCGAGTGACACAGACATGGTCATTATTATTATTACTATTTATTAATTAATTAATTTTTACTATGACCAGAGAGGGAAAGAGAGAGAGAGAGGGAAAGTGAGAAAGAAGGTCCGAGACTTGAACCACGGTCAGCCATGTGGGGTCCAGTGTCCTTAACCGCCATGCCACCTGCTGGCCCCTCAGACGTGGTCGTTGTAGCCAGCGTGCCAGGAGGTGGTGATGACCCTCTGAATTGGGCCGATGGCTGTGGAGACCCCGGAGTATGTCATGGGTCCACTCCTAGTACACCCACTCCGGACCCCTGGCCTTGGCCTGGGGAGGGGAAATGAGAGAGGAAAAGAGGAGAAAAGGAAGTTGAGCAGAACACAGGGGACGCCTGAGAACTCATTTCAGAACGAGTGGATTGCAAATAAGAGCTTCCAGAGGGGGCCTCCCACGTGCCCCCCGCGCCCACACTCAGCTGAGGTCTTCCGCAGGCCTGCACGTCAGCCTGTCACACACCCGAGTACGCATCTTCGTGTCCCTCTCGCGGGTGGTCATTTCTGTGAGGGATGAGACCATCGAACCGTGCTGCTCAGTCTCCTGAATGTGACGACTCCATTCTTCGTCCGCTTTAGACCCCGACAGGCATGGAGGGTGAATGGTGGCCTGTGTCACCCCTGCCAGGCCGTGCTGTCGGAGTGGCATTGTGACGAGGATGTTATTTCCAGGGTAGGCACACTGTGGTGGTCCTTTGGCCCAAATTCCTGCTTCATCACTGTAGTCCCGAGGAAGGGGAGATGGAGGCACACGTAGGACATAGGACGTGCACCGACAGAGCAGGCATCACCGGGAGCGGAGGGAGCAGGGCACGTCGTCAGGCATAGTCCTCTGAGCTGCAGTGGCCCTCCTCTGGGCCTCCTTGTGCTAACTGGGTCTTATAAGTATTTTGGGGGGGAGAGGTTTTTGCTATAGGGTGAATGTGTTCACTGGAAACACAGAGAGAGAAAGTGAGAAATCACCCCCCAGGGGGGATGGCCACATCATAGTATCTTCTCCTCCATTCTCCTCTCGGGATCTTGAGCATGCACGCACATGTGCCCGGTGGAGTTTTTTTTTTTTTTTTTTTTTTTTTTTTGGAGAGGTTTTCGCTATAGGGCGCGTGTGCTCACCAGACAGACAGAGAGAGACATAGAGACAGAAAGGGAGAAATCACCCCCCAGGGGGGATGGCCATGTCGCAGTCCCTTCTCCTCCATTCTCCTCTCGGGATCTTGGGCACGCACGCACATGCGCCCGACATGAGTTTTAAGCCACCGAGTTCGGGACGCGAACCGCGGTCGACTACGTGGGAGTCCGGCGACATAGCCATTACGCTAACTGCTGGTTCCCTGCCCGGTGGAGTTTAAGCCACCGGTTCCGGAACTCGAACCACAGTTGACTACATGGGAGTCCAGCAACTTAGCCATTACGCCAACTGCTGGTCCCAATAACTTTTGATTCTCAGAGCAAAGTCTTCCGGTTCCAGCAGTGGCTAAAACACAGACATTCTTGAGAACTGGAGGCTCTCAGTCTGAGAAGGACCCTTTGGTGTCCCACGCGTGCCGCGTAACCTGCAGCGTGTGGCGAGCCATTATGGTCCCCCTGTGGCCCCTCCTCCAGCCTGCTCACTCACAAGGTGTCTGAAGGGGCCCCTTAGCCAAGCCAAAGCCACTGTGGATCTGGGCCTGGCCGTGGGTGCTGGGCTGGGAGGAGGGCACCACGTCACTGCAGGTTTGTCACAGGCAGTGGCTTGTGAGTGGCCTGGACAGGAACCAGCCGACTGGCGGTGGCTGCATTCTGTGTTCGATGGTGCTGAAGCGTGGCTCACCACCTCACGTGGTGATGTTGTCCGTGGCCGGGAAGCTCTGAGCGGGGTGGACTGCATGCTCTTCTGCGGCGCGGGCTCTTCCTGTACAAACGGGTGCCGTTTTCTACGTCGTTCACGAAGACGGCAATGGAGGAAGGCCGGGACGTTTCCAGGCCCAGGCGGGCCCAGGTGGGCCTGTATGAGATCCAGAGTCCAAGAGCGCTCCCGGGACCCTGAGTCCCCACCGGCTGCGAGGGCTGTGCCGCCACTCGCCCCAGCCCTGAGGATCTGCTCATTTTAACTCTGATTAGTTTGCAGCGACGACGCTAATTTGCACTGACATTAGGGATTACACGTTGAGAGTTATTAAATATAAAGGGAACAACGCTTCAGGAAGAGGGAGCGTGACTCGGAGGACTGAGGGTTTGGAGACGGGAGCCCGTCCCTTGCCTCATTCCTGAGCGTGCGTCTCCTTAGCCATCGCTCAGCCATCTGCGATCGCTCCCTGTTCCTGAAGTATGAGAGACAGGGAGAGTTGTGGCTAATCACAGGGGCTCTTTCTCAGGGATTAAGTAATGAATGTGATTAACCGTAATGGAGGGAATTCCCAGTTACCACCTGTAGCTCTTCTGCAGCTAATTTTGAAATCTGTGTTGATTTCCTTCAATAACTCCTGTCCAGACCCAGATGGTACCTATTTAGAAAATTCAGGAAACGCCTATTTTTTTTTTTTTTTTTTTTTTTTTTTTTTTGGAGAGGCTTTTGCTATAGGGCACGTGGACTTGCCAGACAGAGAGAGACAGAGAAAGTGAGAAATCACCCCCGCGGGGAATGGCCACGCCACAATCCCTTCTCCTCCATTCTCCTCTCAGGATCTTGGGCACGCACGCACACATGCCCGGCGTGAGTTTTAAGCCACTGGGTCCAGGACTTGAACCGCGGTCAGCTACATGGGAGTCCAGCGACATAGCCATTACGCTAACTGCTGGTCCCAAGGAAACTCTTAATGTTACCATAAGCAGAGAAAATTGGGAAATGGTGCAAAGGAGTGATCCAATGCAATAGAAAACGGACTATAAATGACTTGTGGGTCGCATCCTTTTTCTGCCCTTTCTCCTTCCTGGAGGGGTTTTAGGCACTCACATAGACACAGCTGGTGTGTTCCTCGAGCCACGAAGGCTGGGTGGGATTCACACCGCAGCTGGTCACGTGGGATCTGGCTCTCTCAACCACCGCACTTCAGGGCTGGCCTGAAGTTAATATAACTCTAAAATTTAACAAATTTTAAGTCGCCTTCTTTTTTCCTACTTCCACCAAAGAATTATGATTTACAAAAACCTTTGCCACTTTGTAAAAGATGGTATTTTGTGTTGTTTGGGTCTGCATTTAAAGCCAAGTTTGGTGATAAACATTTTTGCAGATAATTCTTTTCTGATTCCTTTTCTAGAATTTCTGATTGGCGTGCTTGTCTTTTCCTGGATTTGTTAGGACTCCTTCTATCTTAGCAGTTTTATCATAACACACGTGACAATATTTATTCCCGACCTGTTTTTTGCCTGTTAGTTTTGGTTGATGGTGTTTCCTTAGAGCTTCCTCGAATTGCTGGCACAGTGTGTCCACTGCCTTTTTAAAATTCGCTAAAGGGCATGTGCTCTTAGGGGCACACATACTCAGTGTGTTTCTCAAGTTGCTGATTTTGAAAGTTGAACCTCCCGGTTGGCCAAGTGGGACCCAGCTGCCTTCGCCACCGTGCCATCGGCTGGCCCTGCCCACCGGTCCTGGGTTAGAAATCGAATACTTTGAGGAGTTGGTCATTCTTGGGTGGTGGACACCTACAGGACTCTCATAAAGATAGTTCCCCAACACCAGACTCAAGCTGGGCCTTTTCTATCAACATCTGTCACCAAAACTGTCAGCTCCTGCGGGAACAAGAGAAGGAGCCAAGAGGTTTTAAGTAGCTTTTATTTTCTCTCACACGAGAGAGAGGGAGAACCCCCCATTGGGCCTGGTTATGTTCCAATCCATTTCTTCCAGTTTTCCATCCCAGCAGGCCCCTGAGCTGAGCGGGCACTTGCTATGTTTTTCACGTGCTGATCTGGGACTCCCACTTTGGTCGGACATATGGGATCTGGCTTCTCTGCACCGTGCCTAACCGCTGTGCTAGGCTGTTCCTTTTCGAGGTCTTCAGCAGACTTTCAGCGAATCTTTTCTGAGAAGCCCTATCCCAAGTTTCACACCTTATTTTTAAAAATAAGCATTCTCTTTAAAAAAAAAAAGAATTATTTTAATTATTATTATTTGCTTTAGGGAATGTGCACTCACCAGAGACAGACAGAGAGAAAGTGAGAAAGGAAGCCGCCAGGTTTGGGACTTGAACTGCAGTCGGCCATGTGGAGTGCAGCACCTTCACCGCCACACCACTCGCTGGCCCCTCACTCGTTTTTAAAATCTCCACAGCCATGCTCAGCCCGGGAATTTGTCTGTTGGAATGGACCAAGGCAGTGCTGTCCCAGAGAGTGCCGTGTGAGTCCCAGGCATGATTTTTTTTTTTTTTTTTTAGTGTTTCTCTTCTTTCTTTCTCTTTTTAAATTTATATTTTAATCCTTAGCATAGGCTATGGGTTCTCAAAATATAAATAGTTTGCACATCAAACAAGTCAAAGATCTTCCGGTACACAACAACTTTGCATTCTTGTGTCTGTTAAATGTTTCCTTTTCCTGAGCCACTCCTACCGTCTCTGCTCTGCGCACTTGTGGTCTGCTAGCGTGTGAAGGATCCAATAGCTACTTCGATAGCTACACAGGAATAAGCACATGAAATCACTGTTAATCTAACCCAGTATATCCAATATTTTCATTTCGACATGCAGTGACACAGCACTGCTGAGGTATTTGCACTCTTAGTTTCCCCACGGTCTTGAATCTGGGAGCACTTTACGCCTCAGCACAGTTTAACTGGGGCCAACCACGTGGCCGGGGCCGTGCACCGGGCAGCACGGCAGTGGGAGAAAGGTCTGTGGGTGTGAGCCCGGCAGATTGCAATGAGGGCAGAAACAGGCCGGGACCTCACACTTGGCCCCTGTGAGGATGGCGGGGGGGGGGGGGGGGGGGGGGGGGGGGGGGGGGCTGAGCCATGCAATTGCTTACTCCTCGGATACTCGTCGACCTAGGGCTTCAGCTTCTCCACACCTGCGCCAACCTGTGTGTGTTATTTAAGGGCCAGCAGCAGCGACATCCACTCCCCACTCGGAGCAGAGGGGCCCTTGGAACCCACAGCTCAGGACACCCTGCGTGTGGCCGTCACCCGACGAGACTGGCTTCTTCAGGAAAAGCAGCAGCTGCAGGTGGGTCGTGCAGGGCTTCGGGGCAGGCGGTGTGTTTTGAGGCAGAGCAGAGTCTTCGCTTTGCTCAGGTGCGGTGTTCAGAGCCTGGGCTGGCAGCCCTCGGAGAGCGGGGACAGCGACATGGGGACGGCTCGGAGCTTGTCAGCCTCTGGTTACAAGCGAGGCCTTGGAGCCTGCGCCTCCGTGGTGACCTCATTACCTCCGGACATGCTCTCCCTGTCTGCCTGGCCAATGTGGCACCTCTTATCGTTTTGACCTCTAGAAGCTTCCTTTGAAAGGCACAGAGAAATCTGTGCTGTGAGAATCCCTCATGGAAATTCCTGTCGCGGTCACAACCAGCTGCCGCTTCAAGATGGAGTGTAAGTCCAGACTGGGCAGGAAGGCTTGTCTGGGAGGACGAGCAGCTGCAGGGAAGCCCGGGGGCAGAGCAGGGGGACAAACTGGCGAGGTCACCTGGGGACTAGACGTGTGGGTGCAATGCCCAGTCAGACCAGAGGTCAGCCAGGGCCATGGAAGCTGGCACAGCACCCCAGAGGCAGGGGGCCTGGCGGCCGGACGCGGGGCTGGAGCGATGACACCGGGTCAGAGGCCGCTGACTCCATGAGACAGGTCTCGGCGCCGAGTGCTGCCCAGGCTTAGTCTCTAACCAGCCGAAAGCTTGGAGCAGGTACAGGGCATGGGCCAGTCCCCCCCTGCCGAGTGTCTTTACATCTGAGGGTGCCCCACCCATGTCCTTACAGAGCAAGGTGGCACAGGGACGCCTGTGTCATGGCAATTTGGAACTGTTCCCAGCAAACTGGGCACTGCTGTATGCAGTGAGCATCGTCATAAAGTTCAGAGAGCTGAAAATGCAAAATCAGGGATTTGGTTTTTACTAATATTGACCAGTGAAAGATCTATAAAATCCCCAAGACTGTCGTGTCCAGAAAATAAGTTTAGCCCAAGGCACGTGCTGTGGGAAGCTCTCTGCGTTGTGAATTGGTGTGGCAGGCTCTGGGGGAGGGAGAAGTGGGGGCCACTGACCGAGAAGTGAGATCAAAGCACAAACCCTTGGTGAGGACGGCGAGTGGGCCTTGCAGCTCCTCCACTGGGCAGATGCGCAGCCATGGGGGGCCTGGCGGGAGTGGGTCTCACCACACCGCGGCAGGAGGCCCATGTGGCTGGAGCAGTGCAAGTGAGGGGAGGCCATGTGGGAGGGAGCCAGAGAGGAACGGGCCTCCGGAGGACGTGGGCTTTTCTCTGACCGCCGGCAGCGGGCAGCCTGGAGAACTCACTAACAGTGAGGAGCCATGGGAGGAGCACCGTGGACATCGGCAAGCTGGTGCCCCACAAAATCAGAACCCCATCACTGGATGATCCAGCAGTTCTATCAGAAACCCCATCACTGGATGATCAGCAGTTCTATCAGAACCCCATCACTGGATGATCCAGCAGTTCTATCAGAAACCCCATCACTGGATGATCCAGCAGTTCTATCAGAACCCCATCACTGGATGATCCAGCAGTTCTATCAGAAACCCCATCACTGGATGATCCAGCAGTTCTATCAGAACCCCATCACTGGATGATCCAGCAGTTCTATCAGAACCCCATCACTGGATGATCCAGCAGTTCTATCAGAACCCCATCACTGGATGATCCAGCAGTTCTATCAGAAACCCCATCACTGGATGATCCAGCAGTTCTATCAGAACCCATCACTGGATGATCCAGCAGTTCTATCAGAACCCCATCACTGGATGATCCAGCAGTTCTATCAGAACCCCATCACTGGATGATCCAGCAGTTCTATCAGAACCCCATCACTGGATGATCAGCAGTTCTATCAGAACCCCATCACTGGATGATCCAGCAGTTCTATCAGAACCCCATCACTGGATGATCCAGCAGTTCTATCAGAAACCCCATCACTGGATGATCCAGCGGTTCTATCAGAACCCATCACTGGATGATCCAGCAGTTCTATCAGAACCCCATCACTGGATGATCCAGCAGTTCTATCAGAACCCCATCACTGGATGATCAGCAGTTCTATCAGAACCCCATCACTGGATGATCCAGCAGTTCTATCAGAACCCATCACTGGATGATCCAGCAGTTCTATCAGAACCCCATCACTGGATGATCCAGCAGTTCTATCAGAACCCCATCACTGGATGATCCAGCAGTTCTATCAGAAACCCCATCACTGGATGATCCAGCAGTTCTATCAGAACCCATCACTGGATGATCCAGCAGTTCTATCAGAACCCCATCACTGGATGATCAGCAGTTCTATCAGAACCCCATCACTGGATGATCCAGCAGTTCTATCAGAACCCCATCACTGGATGATCAGCAGTTCTATCAGAACCCCATCACTGGATGATCCAGCAGTTCTATCAGAACCCATCACTGGATGATCCAGCAGTTCTATCAGAAACCCCATCACTGGATGATCCAGCAGTTCTATCAGAACCCCATCACTGGATGATCCAGCAGTTCTATCAGAACCCATCACTGGATGATCCAGCAGTTCTATCAGAACCCATCACTGGATGATCCAGCAGTTCTATCAGAACCCCCATCACTGGATGATCCAGCAGTTCTATCAGAAACCCCATCACTGGATGATCCAGCAGTTCTATCAGAACCCCATCACTGGATGATCCAGCAGTTCTATCAGAACCCATCACTGGATGATCAGCAGTTCTATCAGAACCCATCACTGGATGATCCAGCAGTTCTATCAGAACCCCATCACTGGATGATCCAGCAGTTCTATCAGAACCCATCACTGGATGATCCAGCAGTTCTATCAGAACCCATCACTGGATGATCCAGCAGTTCTATCAGAACCCCCATCACTGGATGATCCAGCAGTTCTATCAGAAACCCCATCACTGGATGATCCAGCAGTTCTATCAGAACCCCATCACTGGATGATCCAGCAGTTCTATTCTATCAGAGTTCTATCCCCATCACTGGATGATCCAGCAGTTCTATCAGCAATCAGAACCCCATCACTGGATGATCCAGCAGTTCTATCAGAACCCATCACTGGATGATCCAGCAGTTCTATCAGAACCCCATCACTGGATGATCCAGCAGTTCTATCAGAACCCCATCACTGGATGATCCAGCAGTTCTATCAGAACCCATCACTGGATGATCCAGCAGTTCTATCAGAACCCCATCACTGGATGATCCAGCAGTTCTATCAGAACCCATCACTGGATGATCCAGCAGTTCTATCAGAACCCATCACTGGATGATCCAGCAGTTCTATCAGAACCCCATCACTGGATGATCCAGCAGTTCTATCAGAACCCCATCACTGGATGATCCAGCAGTTCTATCAGAACCCCATCACTGGATGATCAGCAGTTCTATCAGAACCCCATCACTGGATGATCCAGCAGTTCTTTCAGAACCCCATCACTGGATGATCCAGCAGTTCTATCAGAACCCCATCACTGGATGATCCAGCAGTTCTATCAGAACCCCATCACTGGATGATCAGCAGTTCTATCAGAACCCCATCACTGGATGATCCAGCAGTTCTATCAGAACCCATCACTGGATGATCCAGCAGTTCTATCAGAACCCCATCACTGGATGATCCAGCAGTTCTATCAGAAACCCATCACTGGATGATCCAGCAGTTCTATCAGAAACCCCATCACTGGATGATCCAGCGGTTCTATCAGAACCCATCACTGGATGATCCAGCAGTTCTATCAGAACCCCATCACTGGATGATCCAGCAGTTCTATCAGAACCCCATCACTGGATGATCCAGCAGTTCTATCAGAACCCCATCACTGGATGATCCAGCAGTTCTATCAGAACCCCATCACTGGATGATCCAGCAGTTCTATCAGAACCCATCACTGGATGATCCAGCAGTTCTTTCAGAACCCCATCACTGGATGATCAGCAGTTCTATCAGAACCCCATCACTGGATGATCCAGCAGTTCTGCTTCTGGTGTGCACACCCCCAAAACGGGAAGCAGGGACTTGAGAGATGTGGAATGCTCGAACCTCACTATTGCCATAGCTGGAATGTGGGAGAAACACTGCGGGTGCCCGATACACCGCGTGTGTGTATCCACACAATGGCGCATCGTCAGCCCTAGGAAGGAGGGGAGTTCAGACCCACGCTGTAACACGGAGGGACCTTGACATCATGGTATGTAAAATAAACCAGGCCCAGGACGAGCCCTGTGTGAGCCCACATATACGAGGTACCCGGGTAGTCAGAGTTTATAGAGACAGCAAGGAGATGGAAGCAGAAACGTCTGCCAGGGACTCGCAGGAGGAGGGGATGGGCGTGAGCGGTCCCTGGGCACAGAGGGTCAGTTCTGTAAGATGACAAGTGTCTAGGGGTGGATGGTGGCGGAGGTAGCCAAATGCATGTTCCTGATCCACTGAACTGCACACTTAGGGACTGTTCACATGGTGAGCTTTATGTTATGAGTATTTTCTCATGGCTGAAAAAAGACAAAAAAAGAAAAAAAAGGAAGAACTGGTGTAAGAAGCCCAAGGGCGAAGTGGGAAGGCCAGCGGAGAGGTGGTGTCAGCAGGGCCGCCATCCTGGGCGAGGCCTTGGTGTGCTATTTGAGTCTCCGTAGTAGCAACTTCAGTGCTGCTCACGCCTCCCACAGCCTGTCCCGGAGGCAGGTCCAGGAGGGAGAAGGGGCAGGCGATCTCTGCCTGGGGTTGAGAAGACACGGGTAAGCGGCGAGATGTCTACCTGCCCTAACGCAGTGCACTCGCCGAGTACACAGCTCGTCCGCCGCAAGGCGGATGATACCCCACGGGCTATTTGGGTTTTGGTTTGCTCTGTTAGTGGAAATGAAATTTATTTAGTATTTTTGTGAACGTGAGAGGGCCTGGCAGTACCTGCAGCATCTCATTGTGCTCCCAGTCCCGTAGACCTACGAAGCCATGGTTTTCTAAATCTTTCTCCGTACTCTCAGTTCTCATGTCTGGGGACAGAGCAGCCAGGGCCGTTTGCTTTTCATGTGGGTCCGTGTCTGCTGACTCCTACCTCGCTCAGATCTCGAGTGTGTGTTTCTGGCTGCTCTGTGGTCTGGCTGCTCCGTCAGAAGTGGAGTCAGTTGTTTGTATGTGCGCTGGCTTCTTCCACATCCAGGTCTTGGCTTGCTCTCATGCTCTTGTTTAATACTTGGGAGGAAATGCTTGGCTTTTTCTCATGCCAACTCATCAGAAAGATAGAGCCGGCATGATTGTTCCAGTTCAGCAAACCTCCAAAAATCTGCCTGTCTCGGAAGGGCAGCTTGGCGGCTCGGGTGCATATGGCCAGCTCTCATTCACACGAGTCATTATCCGCAGAGCAGTTTTCCGTGAGCAGGGTTAATTTATACAGCCTGTGTTCCCCCTTCTCTGCAGAAAGAGATCGAAGCCCTCCAAGCAAGGATGTCTCTGCTAGAAGCTAAAGATCAACAGCTGAGGAAGGAAATCGAGGAGCAGGAGCGACGGCTCCAGTGGCAGGACTGTGACCTGGCCCCCCTGATGGGCCGACTGACCCCCGCACAGCTGCAGGGGCTCAGCAAGGCTCTGTGTGACACCCTGGCCTGTGCCAATCAGATTCTCCTCCAAGCGGAGCCCCCCGAGACCATAAGAAGGTACTGGTGATACCCGGATGGCTTTGGAACTCTTCTCTGACCTGTTTGTTGGAATGATCTCTTCTGCTGTCCCTGGCCTGTAAATCTTACATGAAGTCTATTTCCAAATACTTTTTTTTTAGAGAGAGATTTTTGCTATAGGGCAAGTGCGCTTGCCAGAGAGTCAGAGAGAGACTGAGAAACAGAAAGTGAGAAATCACCTCCCAGAGGGGATGGCCACGCCACAATCCCTTCTCCTCCTTTCCCCTCTCTGGACTTGCACACACATGTACATGTACCTGGCGTGAGTTTTAAGCCACAGGGTCCAGGACTCAAACTGTTGCTGACTACATGGGAGTCCAGCAACGTAGCCATTACGCCATCTGCTGGTCCCCCATGAGGTCTGTTTCTCATTGTAAGCACTGCTGGTGTCGGGTGAGGAGTCCTTCACTGTGTGGGCCGTCTTGAACACTGCGAGTTATTTCACACCGCGGCCACTGGCTACATGTCAGCACTTCTCCCCATTCCGGTCAGTGCCCTCTGTCTCCAGACACCCCCAGGTGCCCTCTCCCTTTGAGAGTGGTTGGAGCTTAGTTGGTTAGAGATTCCGACCCGGCCTTCCCGAAGACAGTCGTCTGGGGAGAGGCAGGCTCCGCTCTGACCAGGAGGACACTGAGCTGTTGAGAGGAGACCCGGTGACGTCCCCATCTGGAGATGCAGTGTCGGGGTGCCCACCATGTGCCAGGCTTCATGCCATGAGTCACTTCTATGATCATGTCCGTTTCACAGAAAGGAAAAAAAGCTTATGAAAGTTCATAGTTTGTCCAAAGTCCCAATTAATAACAGGAACAATTCATTACCCCCGAAGCCTGGTTTCTCACCCACCCTGCTACGGAGCAAGACTCTGCCTGTGTTCCGTGTCCCGGAGGGTCCATGGCTACAGGCCGACCTCTCGTTCTCCGGGAGCGCATAACCTTCGATTGGAGCAGGAGTCAGAACACGCTCTTCCATATGTTGGACAGTGGAGGGAGGGGAACCCAAAGGGACACGCGGACAGGAGTCAGGTCTGCAGGGGCCACAGCAGTGATGGCAGGAGAGGGTCAACGCCGCTCGGCTAAAACGTGAAAGGCTCCCCACCTGGAGTGGCAGAGAACAGGGGTCCACCATCTGCGTGTCGGGGCTGAGCCTTACTCAGCCACTCACCGGCGGATCTGGGGACGGGATGATGCTGGCCATGGTTCCCACTAGGCCTGTACGTGGACGGGCCTGGGCAGTGCCTGCTGATCTGTTAAGGGGACTGCTGCCTCCCGGAGGCCCCGACTGCCCGTCCTGATGTATCTTAGAGTGGCCCGTGGTGGCTTCTCTCCTACGTACGTGCCGCGTCCTCGCCAGCCCATACACTGAGCTCTGGGTGCTGCTCTAGGGAGTCGCTTGGGGCCCTCCCATGTCTCTTCTAGCCCTAATGCTTCCTGCCGTTACCCGCCCGGGCCCGGCCGACGGAGAAGGGGCGAGACCTGGACTGTGGCCCGGTGTCAGCCACGGGAAGCTGCCCCAACATGCCTGTGTTCTGACCGCCGGGCTGCGGGGCAGGCGTCGGCACTTTGGCTGAGGACACTCAAACTCAGGAGGTGTCCCTGGCCACACAGCTGGTAGGGGCTATCTTGTACCCACCTGTGGCTGCCGTTGGTTCAGGCCACGGAGACAGAATTCCCTTCCAGAGCCAAGAAAGTCATTCCTCGGCTAATCCTTCTTCCTCACCTGAAATAAAGAACCCCGTGGCAGCGGCTCCTGGAGCTGGGCTCTGAGCTAATCCTTTTCTTAGCGTTTCTGAGTGTCCGGGGAATCAGGACGGCTGCAGCTGGACGCTGACGGAGCAGGACGTGGGAGGGACGGAGCCACTTAGATGACAGGCTTCTTCGATGTCCCTCACCCCGCCCCGGGTTCTAGCCCCCGGGCTTCCACGTGCACCGTGACTTCTCCCGCTTGTCTCTGCTACGTGGGGCTGAGGGGACGCCTTCATGCACGGAGCATGCCCCTGCCGCGCGATGCCCCGCCAACCTTCCCCGCCGTGCAGACGCTGCCCATCCTCAGTGAAGGGTCGTGGCGTGGGGGACAAGTGTGGCACTCGGGAAGGGGGCAGTCCCCATGTTTCTCTTGGGCCACGTCCCTGCAGAGGGGTGGGAGGTGCGGGTCTTTATTGGGCATGAATGGAGGAGAGGGGTGGTATGTGGCCCATCGCCCGTGTCCCCTGGTGCCAAAAGCTCATCTCCCCTGGCTCCCACTGGTCCTGTGCACCTGGACAGCCAGGGAGATCTCCGTGTCCTGCATGTCCTGCACGGCCCCGCATGGCCCCAAGTGACCCTGAACAGTCCCACGTGGCTCTGCGTGCCATGCACACGGCCGACCATGAAGGAGGCAGGACCGAGGAGTGTGGCAGTGTGTGTGATGCTGCAGAGGCCACACTGGGGGTCCTACCGTCCGTGGGGCAGCCTCACTGGGTTTTCTCCTGGACGACCCCTCAGTCTCAGCTCCTGGGATTCCCTGTGACTTGTGGGAAAGGTTCTGGCTGCTCAGGGACAACCGTCTCTGGTTGAAGGTTTGGAAGAAACATGTCACATCTATTTACGAGCCATTGGCACAAACTGAGATGCAAACCCAACCACGAAGCTGGGCTGGGTCTTGTTGGGGAGTCTGGGAGTCTGGCTGCATGGCCGGGCTGGGGGGCGGGTGGTAAAGCTGGGGCCGCCCCGGGCTCCCCAGAGAGGCGTTGACTCTGGGTGTGCAGGTGTCCCCATCACACGTGTGCACAGCTCTGCAGCGTGCACGCCTGACCGCTGTCGGGCTCCTTGCAGGTGAGGTTCGAAATGATGAAACTCAGCGTCTCACCACTGGCCCTGTCCTCTCAGATATGGACCTGCTCAGAGCAGGGGCACCCAGCGAGGCAGTGAGGCCCGAACTGGAAACCAGAACTCTGGATCTGGGAGGGGTGCAGCGAAGGCCCCCAGGAGGGCTGCCTGGAGCTTCGTGTGCCACCTGTGTCCTGTCACTGTGTCCGGGGGCTGCCCAGCAGGGCATCCAGAGACTGCAGGGCCACTGCCCCTGTGCCCGAGCAGCCTCTAGGGGCCTTGTCCACTTCTGGGCTGTCCCTCTCCTCTGTCATGCTGCCACCTGGTAGGTTTGTCACATGTGGCTTGTTCGACTGAGAACTTTGGAGGTCACCTGGAGGACAAGGGGGGCTCTGTGTGTGTAAAACTGACAGTGGAGGGGGGGCCAGCAGTTAGCGTAATGGCTATGTCGCTGGACTCCCACGTAGTCAACCGCGGTTCGAGTCCCGGACCCAGTGGCTTAAACTCACGCCGGGCGCGTGTGCGTGCGTGCCCAAGATCCCGAGAGGAGATTGGAGGAGAAGGGATTGTGGCGTGGCCATCCCCTCTGGGGGGTGATTTCTCGCTTTCTATCTCTCTGTCTCTCTCTGTCTGTCTGGCGAGCGCACACGCCCTATAGCAAAAACCTCTCCAAAAAAAAAAAAAAAACTGACAGTGGAGGAATTCTGACCTCTTTCTCTCAAAGAAGACATGCTGCTTTTCCTAGGAGGTGAGGATGTGGGTGCAGTGATAGCTCTGACAGGTCTGCAGCCAGGCTTTGGGGTGCAGGCAGTGCCCTGGGTGTGGGGACCACTGCAGGGGCGTCTGCTCGACTTGCATTTATTCTCTCTGCGGTGCTTCAATAAGCTGGTGTGATAATCATGCTCACTTTTTAACTTCTTACAATAACCCGATAAAATCATTGGGCAATAAACACACTTTATGCCATTTTGCCGATGAGGCTGCTGAGGGTCTGAGTTCACACAGCAGTGAGCGTCCCAGCATCGTTGGTGCATGTTTGATAGCGGGGAGGAGAGAAACGGCCGGCCCTGACAGCCTCCCCTCCCCTGGAAAGCCGTCACTGCCAGCCACGAGAAAAGCCTCTGCTCCAATCTGGGAAGGACAGAGAAGGGCTGGGCGTGAAGGGAGGGGTGCGAGAAGCCCACCTCCACCTGCTGGGTGCGGACGCTGCTCCCAGGAAACACGGGGCCCCGAGGAGGCAGGACCCTCTCCCCCTTTTTTTTTTTTAATCGAGTAAATTTGAGAAACTTGAGAGTGAAGTCCTATGTAACAGATTAGAAAAGAAGGAAGATTCTCTTCTGTACTGGAGTGAAATGACTGATTGTTAAATGACAGAACAAGGGAGGGTAAAAAAGTAGATATAAATTTTTAAGACTGTATTTTAGTATTTTGCAAATTCTTTGTGCTTTTTTTTTTCTTTAATAAACTTACAATATGAATCTAATTATTATTATTTAGGTAGCTCTCTTTCTTTTGTTATAAGGCATGTGTGCTCACCAGGAGGAGGGGGAGACAGAGAGAGAGAGAGAGAGAGAGAGAGAGAGAGAGAGAGAGAACACCTCCTAGGAGGGGATGGCCACCCTGCATCCCCTTCTCCTCCTCCCAGGATTCTGGGCATGCATGCGGATGCACCCGACATGATTTTCACACTGTCAGGTCCAGGACTCGAACTACCAAGTCGCCTTGTGGGATCCAGCCACCCTCACGTCCATGCCGCCTGCTGGCCCCTAGATAGCTCTTCTTTGGAGACTGGTAATTGGCATTTCCACCCTTTCCTCTTTTACAACTTAGGAGTCAAAGTACTAGTTCCGACTGGAGCTTCTTGAGTTCTGGAAGCCAGGCGACCACCGCCTTGAAGTGACCAGCTAGTCAGAACGCCGGGACTGGGAGCCAGCTGTCGCAGCCTGACTGCCTGGGGCCTATGTCACAGCTTTCCTCTGGTCACCTTCAATTTTTGGTTTCCATTAATGTCACCCTGAGAACTGTTTTGTACTGGATTTCTTGGCAATTTTGGTGTCTTCTATATTCCTGCTAGTCAGATTTTCTCATTCCTCATTCTTTCCTGCTGGTAAGATGTCCGTTAGTCTTCCCTGCCTTAACTTTTCAGGTGTTAATTTATTCTCCGGAATAGACCGTTCAGCCCTTGAGCTGGAGGGCTGGGGAAGTACAGAGGTTTAGGGATCTTCAGAAGATGGGAACTCAGGGACCAGCAGATGGTGTTATGGTTATGTTGCCGGACTCCTACATAGTGGACCGCAGTTCAAGTCCCGGACACAGTGGCTTAAAATTCATGCCAGGCGCATGTGCATGTGTGCCCAAAGACCCAGGAGAATGGAGAAGAAGGGACTGCTGTGTGGCTATCCCTCCAGGGGGGTGATTTTTCACCTTCTGTCTCTCTCTGTCCAGCAAGCTCACATGACCTATAGGAAAAATCTCTCTCTCAAAGGAAGGGAACTCCGCTGTCCTCAGGAAGCACCCCAGGACGGTGGTGTGGCTGCCGAGACGGCCCCAGGCAGAGCCTCTGGTTTCTGCCCTGTGTCCCGTATGAAGGGCCTTCAAAATGTTCATGTAAATTGTGTATTATGAAAAAAATAGAAGTAAGGACTTCTGAATGTTTTCCACCAAGATGAACTGACCTCTGTAGTTCCACGATGTCGGGTTGTTTTGTCAAGCACTGGTCCCATCGCCACCGTCTCAGCTTCCTCTCGGAGCCGTACTGATGAGGGTTTTTCAGTTCCTGATTCAGCTACCTGTGTAGTCAACTGGGTTGTTTCCTATTATTCATTCATTGAGCTCGTCACGGTCTCTTCTCCCATTCTTCATCCAGTAAACGTTCCATCTTTACTTTCCGGCAAAAACCTTTTAGAGAATGAAATTGACAATATTCCCCAGTTTTAGGAATCAACGAACTGTTGCTTGGTCAACAGATTTTGAAAGCTGCCTGGGGAAATGCAAGGTTAGAATGGACTCCGCAGACGTGGACTGTGCATATGCTTGTTCGTAGCCAGATGGCCGATAATTAAAGCTGATTCAGAAACGCAGAGTAAACCCAAAGCAGAAAGTACAACCTTCTGGCAAATTTCATAGCTATGGAAAGCATACATGCTTAGAAATTTAGGAGAAAGAATATATATGAATCAGTATTAAATAAAAAATGCAAGCAGTTCAGAGCATTTCTTAAACACCACGGAGGTATATTACTTATTAAATCATCAGATTAGGGGAGCAGGGATTAAAATAGAAATATGAAATTGCCTTTGGATCACTTAGCAGAATAAATCTGGAGGAAGGATCATTTTCCACTTGGATGAAATTACAGTGTTTTAGGGACTGAACTCAGGAGTTTCGTGGAAAAAGCTCTGGAGTCTAATTACTGAGATCCTGTTGGAATGTTTAAGTGCATTTGGGCGCTGAGAATAGTTGAAAATGGATGCCAACCTGGTTACTGTCTCCAAACATAAGAAGCTGGAGATTTATATCCTTATTGTATATAAAAAAAAGATAGCATTGAACTTTGAAGAAAGGGGTAGAGAATAGTCGAACCTGAAGTGTTAGTATCTGGGTGTTAGTATTTTTGACTTCCTCTCTGACTCCTTTCTTTCTAGACAACCAGAACCTCTCGCAGACAGACGTCTGTAAGTCAAAATGTTCCTGGCACTGCATTGTAGTATCAGTTTGGAATAAGATTATTTGAAAGGCAGAAAGATCTGGTTGAATTAACACTTGGAGTATTTGGAGTATTTGGATAAGCCAAATACCAAGTTAATCGGTTGAAAATAAAGCTGTGATTTCTGATGCAAGTGAACTTAGATGCAAGCTGTCGGCAGTTTCCCGGCGGGCGTGGGAGCTGGGAAGAGCCGGCCGGTGAGGGCTGCCCCATTGCACCGTGCCACTGCATGAGTGCAGCTCAGAACCCTCCCTGTGCTCAGCGCCTTCGACCAGCACCTCGACCACAGCGGGTCTCTTCTGAGACGGGCTTAGGCATTCTGTGTTCTCTCGCTCATCCCTTTTAAAAAAGTAATTATACGAGGTGGACGGACGCTTTGCATTAGAAGCAGCTCAGGGTCATGTACAATATGACATCTCACCAGTTTGCTGAGTAAGCTGGGGAAGCTGGACGTTCCTGAAGACTTGAGGGGGTGTCCTGGTGACAGTTTAGACACAGATCTTTGAGTCTCAGAGAGAGATGCCGTGAGGCTGTGAGTGGCAGATGTGGTCCACGTCCAGAGAAAGAATCGGAGGACTAAACGCCCAGGTGTGTCCCGGCCCATTGTGCTTTGATCCGTTCATCTCCGTGCCCGGCCAGGGGGCGGCAGCCGGCGTGCTCACCCCGGTTCCCTGTGGGGCCTGCTTTCCCTCACACTGGTTCTTGTTGTGGGGCAGGCTCGGCGCTTGTCTGACATCCATAAAAACCCTCTAGTCCTGGTGCCTTCCAGGACCCATGAGAGACCCTCTACTCGACAAGCACGAGGGTGAGCGCCTGCCTCGTGCCCACCACACTGTCACTCCGTCCTGCCCCGGGAGCTGGCCCGAGGGGCTGGGACGCGCTGGAGCTTCTACCTCTCGGCCGACCTGCCCACTGCCACACCATCCCACCGCCCCACGGGAGGGGGCTGAAGAGCTGCCACGCGCTCAAAGCCAGTCGGAGGGCCCGCTCTGCTGGGCGTGTGCCCCGCTGTGCCACCTGGGATCACTGGGTCTAGAGGAGTCATGGCGTTGTCATCAGTGCCCCAGGGATGCCCCGCTGGTGAGCGGTGACATTATCAGCTGTGAGGATGGAAGGGTCTGAGGCAGGGAAAAGGCCAAGCAGATGACGCCCGTTTCCTGCAGCTGTTTCCACTGTCACTTTCTGATCTCCTGGTCTGTGGACAGGAGGTTCGACGGGGCAGTAATTGGCAGGGCTGTTAATGCCAACAGATTTCTGTGTTTCGTTTAAATTTAAGACCTCAGTAGCACCTATGCTACGAGACCCATCATCTTGCCCTTTCTGTCATTTCTAGTTTACTTCAGCAGCAATCTCATCCTTATTTTTAAAACAAGTTTATTCATTTCATTTCTCTTATGAGGGAGAGAGGGAAAGGAAGAGGGTGCGAGGGAGGGGAACCACTGCTGCAGCTCGTGCCAGTGCGGCCGCCTTCCCCGCCTCCCGGCCCGCGGCATCATGGCACATGCCTGGCATGTCTTAGGGCAATCTGGGTCCAAGCCCTGATCACCCCGGGGCTCCATCAGGCAGACCATGTGCCACTGCCTGTGCTTGGCCGGGCCTCTCGTCCCTAACCTGATCGTTACTGGACAAGAAGCTGAATGGGGCAGGAACAGGGGCAGAGCAGGGGCGGGGAGAAGGTGGTGGACGTGAAACGGATACCTCTCCTCTCCTGCAGCTGTTTGCTAGAATGGGACTGTCCTAAGAGTCAGGAGGGCCCTCTGCACAGCTCCACTCTGATGGCCGAGAGGTGCCTGTCTTGCCAAGGAAAAGGACAGGACGCTGGCTCGTATTTCCGCCTGTCATTGGTGTTATCTGGCCCTTGATATAACATGTGTGCTTTTACATTTTCTAAATCTCTACAAATAAAATAAAGTTAGCAAAAGAATTTTTGAAACATCTATTTATTTCTTCCATGGGCAAGAGAGAGAGAAAGAGAGAGGGGCAGGGAGGGCACCCCTAAGAGGGTCTCAATGCAGGTGAGACCCAGCTACGTGCCTGGCGTGCTCACAGATCTCCAGACACAGGCCTGGACGCACCCGCCCAACGTGGGTCAGCCTCAGAGGGTGTTACGTTTTATTCTGTGTCACTCTCTGGCCCCAAGAAGTAAAATAATTTTGAATGTAGAACACAAAAGAATCGTGGCTGGCCAGACTTGAAAGCTCTTAGAAGTAATCTAGTCCAACTTCATCATTTATGGGTTAGAGCAGGAAGCGTCGTGTTCAGGATCTTGCGGAAAGTTAGTGGGGGCGGCTAATTCTGAGTGCCATGTCTTTTGCAGATAAAGGTAGGAACACTTTGGGACCAGCAGTTGGCGTAATGGCTATGTCACTGGACTCCTACATGGTTGATTGCAGTTCAAGTCCTGGACCCGGTGGCTTAAAACTCATGCCGGGCACGTGTACCTGCGTGCCCAAAATCTTGAGAGGAGAATGGAGGAGAAGGAATTGTGGTGTGGGCATCCCTCCTTGGGGGTGATTTCTCGTTTTCTGTCTCTCTGGTGAGTGCATGCACCAGATTGCAAGTCTCTTTTTTAAAAAAAGGGTAAAAGTAGGAGCACTTTGTTCTTCAGGCTCATTGTGGGCTGGGTGTGCAGGCGCCATCTTGAGTGTGGATAGAGTTTGTTCCTCAGGCTCGTCACTGGGGGATGTGCAGCCACCATCTTGGTGTTAGTTCAACCCCGAGAGCCGAGGCCTCACCCCTCAGCGGCCGGTGCTGGGCCGGCAGTGGAGGCAGGAAGCATTTAGCAGCTGCAGACAAGCCGTGGGTGTGAGACACCCTCTAGACACCAGTGAAGGAGCCTGCCCCGGCCCCGGCCCGCCCGCTGCGTGACCCAGAGCACAAGGACAACGGCACTCCCTGCCTGGTATTGTCTGGCACCATGATGAGCTTCTGTGTGGACACGAGCCTAATGTCCAAGTGATGGCCACTCTTTGAAGTAGCCTCTGGCCAGGTGGGCCCAGAGGTATGCCCACTGCAGTGGTCCGGGCACAGTGCCCTGAGGGGGGCCTGGCTGGAGGCCGGCTCCTGGCTCCCAGGAAGACACTCGGATCCCCTGCCTGGGCCAGCTCTGGGCGGCCATGTGCCTTTGGCCCCTGAGGGTAAAGATGGTCAGGGCAGGCCCCGACCTGGGGAACTGGAGTAGTAGGGGAGGGTGTGGGTTAAGTCTGTCATGGGGCTCTTCCCTAAGCGCTGGTCTCTGAGAACCGCGGAGTGAGCAGGTGTCAGTGGTCTCTGATGCCAGCCGGGCTTCTCTAACCGGTAGGCACCCACCCAGCCGTGCACACAGCTCAGCCAGGTCGTGAGCGGGGCGCGCTGGGCCGCGTGGAGCTGCACTTTGGCCAGCGGCGCTGCAGCTGTGAGCGCTCGTGGCTGGGGAGCTCCGGGAGAGCCCCGGGTCCCTTGCCCAGGCCTGGACCCTGCATCCAGCTTCTGGCTCTTGTCATTGCAAGGCCCTGGCCCCCCTTCCCAGGCCTGTCTTACGAGCTTGCTGCCGTAAGGAGGCAGGGGTGCAGACGCAGACGCAGAAGGCAGACGTGATGTGGAGCCGCAGGGCCGAGATGTCTGCAGGTTGGGTCCCTCGGAGGGCTTTCAGGAGGTGGTGTCTCGCCTCTCTCTGTGGCTCGCAGATGCTGTTTCCTTTGAGCCTCCCGCCCTCTGTCTTCCCTCGATGCTTGTCTCTGAGCCCACAGTCCCTCCTGAGGGGGCCAGTGAGGTAGGAGCAGGCCCAGCCGACAGGCTTGTCTTAACTCATTTCCTCTGCAGGGACCCCGTTTCCAAATGCAGCTTCCTTCTGGGGTGGGGAGAGGTAGGGCTTCGATGCAGAATTTGGGGCGGGGGTGCTGAGTTCAGGCCTTAGCACAGTCCATGAAAAGCAGGAGCTACTCGGAGGAGAGCAGACCTCCACGGGGTGGGGAGCAGAGAGACGGGAGCTTCCCGAGCTGACCGGCTGTGTTTTTCTTTCAGTTTCGCTGTAGGGTTTGCGGGCTTGATGAGGGGTAGGTGGGGGACACAGAGAGAGGTGGATAGTGAGAAATCACCCCCGGGGGGTGGCCATCCTGCACTCCTTGTCCTCTGTCCTCTCAGGATTTAACCATGCAGCTGGCTATGTGGGGACCACCGCGCCTCCTGACTGGCCCAGTGTTTTTGACCTTGTCTTTCTCTCTCAAGCAAAGCTCCATCCCTCACCCTCGACCACTGACCACGGCCAGGCAAAGGGCAGCTGAGCCTTTAATCCCCGCCAGGGGGGTGGGCAGGGACACAGGCAGAGCATTACCACCCTGTGGTCGGAGGGGGTTTCTAACAGGCGGGGGTGTCCCACTCATCCCACTTGTTTCTTAGAAGGACCAGACTGAGTGTCGCTCATGTATCTGGTACTGACTAGGCACCTCCTGTGGGCCCAGTGTCTTTGCTAATGAGGCTCCTTGTCCTCTCGGACCTCCCTTTCTTTTATTTACTTATTCTTTCTAGAGAGGTTTTTGCCTTAGGGTGCATACGCTCGCTGGAGAGAGAGAGAAACAGAGACAGTGAGAGGGAAGTGGGGGGTGGCCATGCCACAATCCCTTCTCCATTCTCCTCCTGTGATCTTGGGCATACATGCACATGAACCCGATGTGAGTTTCAAGCCACTGGGTCCAGGACTCAAGCCTCAGCCGGCCGTGTGGGAGTCCGGTGATGCACCTGCTACCCCACCTGCTAGCCCCACAAGCTCCCTTTCTAGTGGGAGAAGGAAAAGACGTAAGCACAGACATTGCTTTTCCCACGGTGCTGGAGACTGAAACTCCAAGGTCGAGGTGCTGGCAGGGCTGGTTTCCTCTGAGGCCTTTCTCCTGGGCTCGCAGGTGAGACCTTCCCTCCGTGTTCTCGCGCCGTAGTCCCTCTGCCTCTGCCCTGACCTCCTCTCGCTGTGAGGGGCCCCAGGCCTACTGGACAGGGGCCCGTGCTCGCGACTTCACTGTAACTTCATTACTTCTCGGAAGACGCTGTTCCTGGTCACACCCAGAAGCCCGGGGGTAGGACTGTGAAGTGGATTTGGGGGGCACCGTTCACCCAGAAACAGGCATCTCTGCGCTCAGTTCCTCTGCCGTTGCCAGCGCCAACCCGGAAGCACGTCCTCGTCCATAGTCTCAGCGTGGGAAAGTTCCAGCCACCGAGGGTGAATCTGGGTCACATGATTCGAGCACAAGTTCCTGAGCCAAGAATGGTGTGTACTTACACACGACGACACTGACTGCGCTGTACGCGTGGAACAGCTCCTTCTTTTTATTTTAGAGAGAGAGAGATTTCTGCTAGAGGGCATGTGCACTTGCCAGAGAGACAGAGAGAGCATGAGAAATCACTCCCTGGGGGGATGGCCACAGCGCAATCCCTTCTTCTCCATTCTTCTCTCGGGATTTTGAGCATGCACACACTTGTGCCTGGAGTGAGTTTTAAGCCACCAGGTCCGGGACTCAAACCTTGGTCAACTGTGTGGGAGTCCAGTGACGTAGCCATTGCGCCATCTACTGGTGCCAGTGTAACACAGTTCTGAAATGGAACTCGGCATCAGTCTGATGGTGGCGGCACATTTCATGCAGGCTCTCGGCTTTCAGGAGGGTTAGCCTAATGCGGAGGCTAGGGGAGGCGTAGCTAGACAGCCTGGGTCACTGGCCAGGCTACCCTCGTCCCCAGCTGGGACACCCCGGGCAAGTTGCTTCACTCTCTCTTCGTCTCATTGCCTACGTTCTCTTGTCTGAAAATGTGAATAACTACAGTTCATACTTCATGGAGTTACAGTAAGAACAGAAACTGTTCATCTATGCGAAGACTATGAGGGGACTTCAAAAAGCTTGTGGAAAAATGGAATTAAAGTATGAATTTATTTTGGTGCAAAATAGTTTGAAATCCATGCATCGATTTTTTATTTTGCGTTTCCCACACCCTGTCTGAAGCCCCTCATATCCAAGAGTGCTTGCTACACAGTGCGCGTTCATTAGGTATCCGACTCCATGGTTACCGCAACAGCTCGTGCGAGTGTCAAAGGAGGAATTCATTTGAGTAAATCAGGGCTGGCGTGTTTGTGGAAACGCACCCACCGATTTGCGAGGACGGCGTCCGTGTGTCCAGGCAGGGCACACTTTGATCTGTGAGGGCAGCTGCTGTTTGTCATGAGCCGCACGCAAACTTGAGACGGGTTTAATGGCTCTGCTGCCTGCGAGGTTTGCCGGCAGTGAGCTGTTGTCGTTCGGTGGTTTCTGATTTGTACCCCTTCCCTGGAATTACGGCTCAGGGACAACAGCGTCCCTGGTGGCAGGGCCATCGTGTATGTGCGTTTAGTGTGACATCGTTGGTACCTGGGCCAGACACCCCACTTCAGTCAGCACAGAGGCCCCGTTACCTACACCGTATGTCACAGTTCTGCATAAAATTTTGTTCAAGAGTTCTGCTACTAAACATAGCTTAAAACCACTAGGATAGTTATAGATTATTCATATCCTTCTGCCCCCCATCACTTTCATTCTGTGTGTACCCAGGGATGCAGCTGATGTTAATACTAGCCTGAGAAAAACATAATTAGGAAGGTAAATCTATTGCAGAAAGTAATATAGCATAAATAAAGTAAATTAAATATAAATCAAATCCAATGTAAAACAATGGATTTGATTATCTGCATCGCTGCCTCTGTCCTCAAACATGGATATTTGAGAGGACACTAATTCTTTTCCTGGGCTGGAGCCGGATCTGAGCCAAGGCGGTGAACCGCGTCAGCCCTGCAGAGAAGGTGCTTGACCGAGTCTCACTCACGTGGCGGGCACTGGCCAGAGGCACGGCCATCCTCGTCGACTGGATTTTCAGTGTCAGCGAGAGGACCGGCCATCTATCTGTCTTAATTGTTAATGCATGAACTGGTCTTTGTGTGTGGTTGGGAGCAACTATTTATAATACACTATTAAATGCTCGTATAGGTTCAATGATGTGGTAAAGCATTTATTAAAAATTGATTAGTTGAAAGGACTCCCGTGAGCCCAGCAAGGGGAAGTGCATTTCTGCCCAGGGAAGGTCTTCGGTTGGGACAGCTGCATGGAACCTCGGGCTGCTGCAGGAGGGAGCCAGAACAGCCCAGGCCCCGTCCCATGTGTCCCCGTTCACTTCCCCCTCCCTGGGCAAGCTTTCCCAGCAGCTCCTGGCCTCCGACTGGTGGCCAGTTCTCCCCCCGTGACTCACCTGGAGACATTTTTCTGCCTGGGTTAGTTCCTATGGAGCCTCTTCTGCCTAGCACTGGTTCCTGGTCCCTTCGGGTCACTTTACATCTTGCTGGATATTCTGCTTGGTGTTCCTTCTCCATTCGGCGGCTGCTGTGAGAACAAGATCGTGGTTTAGCTGTGTGGAGTCATTCCTTTCGCGGAGGTTTTCAGAATGTCTGCTGATAATCGCGGGGATTTGTTCTGGGCACCAGGGTTATAAGAGTGAACACAGACGGTCACTCACACTCCAGTGACGGGAGACAGAAAGGACGTGAATAAGAGAATGTGCACGGGCAGAGGGGCTAAGGAGAAAAGGAGCCAGCGTGGGGGTGCTGACTGGGCGCACTGCGCTGTGTGCCTCTCCTGCACGCTCACTTCCGCTCGCCCACGCAGAGGCACTCGCTGCATTAGGGCCCTTGCTCGGCATGCCCTACGGACCAACCTGCAGGACGGTGCTGTAGGAATGCAGCCAGGAGCACTGGGGCTGCTCTTCCGCTCTCGGTAGGTGTGCGCTCCATGAGCGGTGGGCGTGGGTACCAGCCTCCGTAGAGCAGGGCCCGGAGGAGAGGTCTGCCCCAGCAGCACAATAACAGTCTCAGGGAGCCGACGGCGTGCCCTCTCCTCCTGCTCTCCCTTAACCCAGGGCCGTGGAGAGGTCCCTGTCTGACTTGCTGCTATGGGTGGTGCGGTGCGTGGAACTGTGCTTACCAAGAAGACCAAAGTCCTCTTTTTAATTCTTCCAGCCTCCGGGAAAGAATAAAATTCCTCAAGTTATCACTTAAAGAAATCACTGTGAAGGTAAGTACCTGTATTTTCCCACTTTCCAAAAAACTGGTGTTTTCTTTCAACTTAGTTTCGTGTCCAGGTCATAGAACACCTGGACTCTAGAAGCACAGACTTTGCCGAAGCACTGGCAGGCTGTGATGAGCCCAGGGGCCAGGGTGGAGGCTGCTGTGGGGTGGGGGTCCTGGCTGGGGTCCGCCCAGTGACAGGCCGGTTTGGCCTTTGCTTTGGAGGGAGCTGTCGGCTTAGGGGCTGCAGGTACGGCCCATCAGATGCCCCTGCTGGAAAGTTTTCAGGATGGCACTAATTAGCCGCTCACGCAGGCTCTGGGGCCTCTGTCGTAAGGCAGAGTTCCCTTCATGAGGGCTCCACCCTCAGGACTTAGTCGCCTCCCCAAGGCTCCACTTCCTGATCCCATCTCAGTAAGTGTTCGGATTTTATCATGAATTTTAGGGGTATACAAACATTCAAACCATCACACACACCTTCTCTAATACATTTATTAAAACTTATAAATATCTTGCTTTTCCATAAATTAAGGAACTCACATGTTAGATTTTAAAATGTAAATTCAAGAATGAGTTCCCAGGGTCTAATTTTATTTGTCAATAAAAAGGAGAGGTCCAGCCCTGTAGCCCAGTGGTTGGGGAAGCTAGATTCCACATGGCCGACGACAGTTTGAATCCTGGGTCTGGCAGCTCAATAAGCACTCCAGTTGTGTGTGTGTGGGGGCCCCCAAATCCCGACAGGGTGGAGAAATAGAGGAGAAGGGATTGCAGTAGTCAACCCCATCGCGGCTTGTGCTCTCTTTCTATCTCTTTGTCTCTCAATCTCTCTTTGGTAAGTGCATGTGCCCTCTGGCCATTAGCTATTTGGGGGAGGTGCATGTGTGTACAGGTGGGCAGGCATGTACAGGTGCATGTGTGTAGGTGTGTGTATGTGGTGGGGGCTGATATTAGCCTACAGAGAATTAAAACTGTCCAGTCACACAAAATGCCTTTCTCGCCTTGACTGGAGTGACCGATGACCAGGAGGTAGAATCTCGGCTGACACAGTGTCCTTCTGGAATATGATACCTGTTTGGCTTGATGGTCCTCAGGCTCCTCGCTCAGAGGGAGGGAGCCGTCCTTGCACTGATTACTTACGGGTCACCCAAACCGAAAGTAATTAAGGGATAAGTGGGATGGAAGGGAGGCGGCGGCTGGAGAAAACGGGGCCCCTGGAGATTGCTAGATGTTCAGTCTCACCCAGCAGAGCCCGAAAGAACGTACATTGCGATTTAATAAGGTTTGGGAAGCTGTTTCATATTAACAGTGACAGCATGAAGGGTGGATTTGCTCAGTAAAGGAGAAGCTGGCCCAGTTCTGATTAATGGGCGCTGTTTGCTAAAACCAGAATTGGTGGACGCAGGGCAGGTGGGACGTGGGCGTCATGGCTGGCATTGTGGCGCTAGCTGGGTGTCCTCAGACTTCTGGTGGCGCTCTTTGATGGATGGGGTGGAATGTGCCTGCGGGGCATCGAGCCAACCTCAGATGTAACGCTAAGTGAAGGTGGCCAGGACATCGTCCTCTTAATCCCTGAGGCTGACACCGGGTAGACCTCAGGGCTGTTGAGAGGGTCTGTAATGAAGCACCTCACAGACGTGACACTCGGCTCCACGGTGCAGCTGTTGGTGCATAGTCTGGCAAACTGTCCTCTCCATCCAGACAGCGGGTTTCGTAAAGAGCTGTTGGAAAAGTACAGCGACCAGCTGGAGATGGACATGGGTACCTCTGAGGGGAGAGTGGGAGATGTGAGGCAGGATGGCCGAGGTCTGCTCTGATTCTAAAAGTCACCTCAATCTGTCTGAGATAAGGGCAACATGTAATGATATCTGGGAAGACCTAGAATCTTCTGGGGAAATTAAACTGTGTACGCTCTCTGGGATGGATCTGTGAACCCAACTGGGTTACTTTTCATTTTTAAATAGAATCTCAGATTTTGGACAAGGTCGTCGTGATGTTTCTATCCCTCCTCGTGGGTCACCCCGAAGTGTCTGTGCAGTCGTACTTGTTCTTATTGAATTTGTGCCGTGTGCTGTTGTTGTGTTGGGAATTTTTTGGGTAACTCATTAACCCAAGTATAGATAACAGATGAATATGAAGTTTTAGCCTTAAATGAAACAAAAACGTTGTAATGTTTTAGCCTCAAACAAAATAAAAGATAACATGAAGGTATTTGGAAAAGGAAATTAAGATTTTTACTGTTTTTGAAAAGGTGAAGAAAAATGCAGGAAATGTCACGAGAAAATAAACGATAAACTCGTAAACCTCACCAGTTAGTTACTCATCTGTTTTCCAGATCCCACCGCCAGCAGAGACCTACCTTCTGAGTCTCCCGAGGCTGCATTTTCTGGTAGTGGGATTCAGCCCGCCCGCCCCTGCCTTGCTCTCTGCGGCCACGACTGGTTACTGCCTGCTGTGTGCCAGGCACGGAGCGAGTCCCTGACCACATGGAGCATGCATCTCAGCAGACTGAGAGAGCGCGAGCGAGCACAAAGACAAGCCATGTGTCAGGGGACACGGGGGAGAACGCCAAGCAGGGCGGAGGGCAGGGGGCCGAGAGCCAGCTGGGCAGGTGCTGGGCAAGGCCTTTCTCCCCAGGCCTTGAACCAGTTACGCCTCCTAGAGCCAGAGTGTCTCAGACCGGAACAGAGAGCCGAGGCCCCAGAGGGGAGGGGGCAGGCGGGATGAGCCCTCTGGTTTGTGGCTGTCCTGTGCTGCCAGCTCACAGCAGCTCTGCATCTGCCGGAGGGCACAGCACTGGTGTCTGGTATATGCCAGCGCCTGGCTTCTCCCCTCTTCCCTCCTCCAGTCACTCCTCGTCACCTCGGTAATTATTTACAAACCCAGTCATCTCTAAGCTGACCACGCCATTGCCCCGATTCTCAGCGGAGTAAAGGATGCTTCGCGACTGTTTCCCTGCAGGTGTGTACGAGAGAGGGACTATGCAGCTCTCTCAGGAAGAGAATCGGCGACGTCGAAGCCCAACTCCTGGCATTGCTGGAGGCCAAAATGCTGGCCGTATCAGGTAACCAGGGCTGGAGGAGGTGGGGGCGGGCTCCACAGGCCACCCCAGCTCGGGCTCTGTCCTCGATTTACCTTCTGTTACATCACACTCCGATGTCTCAGAGCTTTTCTGAGAAGTCTTACTACGCCTATGGAGTTGGGGGGGGGGCGGTGTGGTGTCCCTAAAACGGGATGGCCAAGTCTCAAAAATACATACGTACATATAGCACATGTAGGTCATTACGTACATATAGCACGTGTAGGTCATTACGTACATATAGCACGTGTTGGTCATTACGTACATATAGCACGTGTTGGTCATTACGTACATATAGCACGTGTAGGTCATTACATACATATAGCACATGTTGGTCACGGCCTGTGCTTTGGACTTCCAGTTCCTATTTCCTTTCAAAAAACAAAACAAAACCATATAAAATTTTACTTAAAAAAAATCATTGATTGATTGTCAGTTGATCTGTCACTTGAGACAGAGAGAGAGAAAACACCTTTCCAATGTGGTGTGGTCACACCACAATCCTCTTCTTCCATTTCTCTACCCCATCAGGATTTGGGGCACTCAGGCACTACACCCAACATGTCTTTCAAGCTGCTGGGTCTGGGATTTGAACTATGGTCAGCCATGTAGGATTGGCTTTCTATGAACAGTGCTTAAGCACTGTGCTTTGGGGTCTTCCCCAGTTCCTGTTTCTTTCTGCAAGAGTTTGGAGACTCTTGCCGTATGCTGCAGGATGCTGGCAGAGGCTCACAGAGTACCGTGTATCTGTGGATGCTCAGGGAGGGTCACTGGAGGTGAGGGTTGTAAGAGGTGAGGGTTGCAGGAGGTGAGGGTTGCAGAAGGTAAGGGTCGTAGGAGGTGAGGATTGCAGGAGGTGAGGGTCACTGGAGGTGAGGGTCACTGGAAGTGAGGGTCACAGGAGGTGAGGGTCGCAGGAGGTGAGGGTTATTGGAGGTGAGGGTCGCGGGAGGTGAGGGTTGTAAGAGGTGAGGGTCACTGGAGGTGAGGGTTGTAAGAGGTGAGGGTCACTGGAGGTGAGGGTCACAGGAGATGAGGGTCGCAGAAGGTGAGGGTCGCAGGAGGTGAGGGTCACAGGAGGTGAGGGTCACAGGAGATGAGGGTCACAGGAGGTGAGGATTACTGGAGGTGAGGGTCACAGGAGGTGAGGGTTGCAGGAGGTGAGGGTCATAGGAGGTGAGGGTTACTGGAGGTAAGGGTTGTAAGAGGTGAGAGTCACAGGAGGTGAGGTTCGCAGGAGGTGAAGGTCATAGGAGGTGAGGGTCGCAGGAGGTGAGGGTCATAGGAGGTGAGGGTCACTGGAGGTGAGGGTTGTAAGAGGTGAGGGACACAGGAGGTGAGGGTCGCAGGAGGTGAAGGTCATAGGAGGTGAGGGTTGCAGGAGGTGAGGGTTACAGGAGATGAGGGTCACAGGAGGTGAGGGTTACAGGAGATGAGGGTACTGGAGGTGAGGGTCACAGGAGGTGAGGGTTACTGGAGGTGATCAGACCCTTCCTGATCACACGAGATAAGTCAGTGTGCCCGGCGGAAACATCCGGTGCTGGAGCTTGGAGAATTCTCCGGAGTTCACCGTCCCTGTGCTCTGGTGTTATTAGGGGTTGTATGTTTCCACTAATGAGCAGCTTGAAAGCAGGAGCCTGAAAATTCTATCTTACCTTACCATTTGCATTGAGCTTTCAAACATCCGTCTGTATTCATCTTCCCTTGATTTTCACAACAGCCGTACCAGCGAGGTGGCAGAGAGCCTGCTCCGAGATCAGACAGGGAAGGAGACCCGTGGATGTGTTGTTCTTTGGTTGTGTTCGCTCAATTAGCTGAGCAGTGGGGGGGCAGGGACTGGTGGCCAGGCTCTCCCCGGGGTAAGCTGTGGAGTGCTAACCCCGTTGTGTGCCCAACGAGCGCCTCAGACAGCTCTCCGACTTTTATGGGTTGAATGAACCCACAGCTCATCGGCTTCAGAAGAATCGTAAAAAATTAATGAAAAGGTATAATAATTACATGTATGAGTTTTAAATGATATTTTAAGAGGAAATACAAAAATTGGCAGCGTCTGCTCCTCAGATCATTAAACAGCTCATGTTGGCAGCTAACGAGCAGTTTGGTCCCTGGTGCAGTCACGCGAGTTATTTACAGCCGGCAGCGGCGCCCCGTGAACGTGGGCCTGGCGCTCGGCGGCTCCTCGTGCCATTCGCTTGGAGTTATGGCCCCATTTGCTAAGAGGGAAAAAGAAGCGGGAGCGCAGTTCTGCTTCTCAGCTGGGTTTTTGCCTTTCTTCATCAATCTAGCCCTCCCGGGAAAACAGGTGGATGTGTCTCTAGGAGGCCCGAGGGAGGACACATCTAATTCAGGCAGCAGAGCTTCCTGCTCCAGTGCGAATAACCTCCCTTCAGAATCCCAGGGCACGTTCTTGAGATGGTGGGTTGCAGGGGCTGGGTTTTCTGTGTTAGCTCTTTGGTCTGCAGAGAAACTTGGCGAGGCCTAATGAGAATGATGGCCGGAGTTACCTGTAATCGGAACTAACCCGGGACCTCCTATTTTCTGATCGCTCTTTAGACTCTTCTGTGAATGGCCCCTCAGCAAAGGGCTGTGCCCTGGGTTATCCCGGAGCTGGGTGGCCATCACTTTCTACACCTTCTGTATACGATGCTATTTCCGGTCTCTCCCACTTGGTGGCCTTCAGAGTGGCAAGCCCTCACTTACCCAGAAGCCGCAATACAGCCCTTTCCAGCAGGAATCCCTCTCTACCCTGCGCTCCCTGTGAAGAGGCTCGGGCAACACTGTTGAGAGTCTTGGAAGCCCTGTTGAGTGGGGAGGGCCTTAAGGGACGCCATTAAGATAGTTGGTGGGCCTTCTGTCTGTCCGAACATTTCCATAATCCGTGGTCGTGGATTTGAAGGCTCATCCTGGATCTGATCTGTGACCCGACTGCTTTCTTTATTTGAGCATTGCTCGTCATTTTCAGAGGCTGAGAATCAGAAATAGTTTTATTTTCAAACCCAGCAGGTCCTAGTGCCTTACGGAGTGATGTGTTCTTTAATTCATCTCTCTTCTGTTGCGTTTCATCACTGGCGGTGACAAGAAGCCCGTGGGCACTTTTTGTTTGCTTTGTATTTAAAGTCTGTTTATTTCTTCCATGAGAGAGGGAGAGAGAGAAAGGAAGAAAGAGACAGTCCCCCAGCAAGGCCCTGACACCATGACCCACGCCGTCTCACGGGCCTGCGCGTGCCCGGCGTACTCAGAGGCCTGCAGATGTGCACCCGGAGCCCTCTGTGTGGTTTGGCCCCTGCGGAGTGTCCTGACTTACTGCTTGGCTGCTGTCCCACCCCACCCAGCGCTCATGTCTGTATTCTGCTGGGAAGCTCCTTGACCGACCGGCGTGTGGGACCAGTACTGTGGTGGAGATGGGCTGAGCAAGCAGGCTGAGACCAGGGCATGCGGGGCTCTGGGCCGCGGCCGAGGGCAAGGCACCAGGAAGCCATTGCAGCTCTGCCAGCAGGCTGGGCCAGGACCGAGGCCAGGCTCTCGGACGGCGGATCTGGCCGTGCTGCTCACGGCGGGATGGAGCTGGTGTGTCTGGGGCTGGACAAAGGCTTCCTCAGGACACTGGCAACGAAGGGGGAAGAGAAGAGGCGTGTGCAAAAGCTCCAAGGAGGCCGTAGCTGCCCCCTGGAGAGCGGTGGCGCCCTCAGGGCCCGGAATGGCCCTGCCCCTTCGGTGCTCTCGGACCCACTGGCATTGCAGTCTTCACGTGGAACGGACTGCTGCGCACGGCCAGTTCCCAGCAGCCGGGTAAAGCTGGCTCTCCGAGGCCTGGCTCCAACTGTCGCCGCCGGCACCAGGGGCCCAGGCTTGCCCTGCGCGGACCTCGCCCCATCACCCACCTGTGGAACGCCCCTGCGGTTGCTGGCTTCTCCGAGCCATGCGCGGTGCCCGGCACTCAGGAGTCAGTCAATGAAAACAGCTATTAAAAAAATGGGCCCTTACTGGTGGGCTGCCCTTTTCTAGCATTCATTATTTCCATACTTGCCCTGCATCAGGGTTTCTGCCGCCGCCCCGACTCCAGGGGGAACTTGGGTTCGAAGCCTGGGCCCTTGTCACGCGCCCCTCTGGGTGAGGAGCTTCCCGGTGTACAATGCCCGGAGTGGACCCGCCTGCGCACCGCAGTCCACAGCCTCCCCGTGGTCGGTAGGCCTCCAGCTCCCCTTCCTAGTCATCTGGACCTGGAAATATGGGAGCTAGACAAACGTGGCCCTGCTGTTTTGGCACAAGATGAAGGCCAGTGCTAAGTAGGTTATAAAAGCTGTGAAGAAACTTTTAAAAGAGCATTACAGGCAGGGCACCGAGCTGGTCCAGATGCCAGAGGCAGCTCCGCGCTTAATGAGCCGCTCGCTGGCTGGTATCCCGGTAACCGGCGAGGTGGGGCTTGCTATTTCTTCTCTGGTCCGGCCTGGCAGCGCCCTCCCTCCGATCGTCCTGCTGTCGTCCACACATGCCATAGGCACTCTGAATCCACGTGCCCTCCAAAGAGGCTGCTCTCTGTGCACCGAAATCCTCTGGGGAGGTTAAAGAGCTGGTATCCAGCCCCACCCCACCCTGCCTGGAGCCCCTGGGGGTCAGCCTGCCTGTGGGAACCTTGAAAGATTTGCAGGTCTTTTTATTTTTTTAAATTTATTTATTTAATTCCATTTCTTCTTCTTCTTATTATTTAATTTGACCAAAGAGAGAGAGAGAGAGAGAGAGAGAGAAAGAGAACGTGAGAGAGCAAGCCGCCAGATCCAGGATTCGAACCATAGTTGGCCATGTTAGAATCCAGTGCCTTTAACCACCATGCCTATGTTCTGTGAGGGCCCGAACTCTGCGCCAGTGAGGGGCGGGCTACCTGTTCACCCAGTTCCTTCCTGGTAGGTGGGTGAGCGCAGACAGACCCTTGGTGCTGCGCTGGGCCTTATTCTTCATCATTTTATTTCATTATGACAGGGTGTGGTGACAGGCAGAGTGACAGTGGGGAGCGTTTTAAACAGAGTCGTTGCCTCTGCCTTGCTGTTAGCCAGGATCTGCGTGCACCCCACTGTCTGCCCTGACCTGCTCGGGCGGGGCCCGCGTCTGAACCCAGGCCTGCCTCGCCCGTGGTCCCCTCCTCATGACAGTGCTGTGGCTCATGCTGTGGCAGCTGGGTCATCCAACTAATTTTAAAATATTACAATCCCCCCCCCCCCCCAATAGTGCATGTTTGTTTGCCAGAGGGAGAAAGAGGCAGGTGGAGGACTGCGGGAGCCTGAAGGTGGGAAGGGGGCGCTTCGGTGGTGGGGCTGGGGGCTGCTGCTGTGGGAGGCCAGAGGCAGGGGCTAGCGGCGGCACCCCGGGGGCTTGGTCGGGGCGTATTTGACACTATGCTGGGTCCTGAGTAGGGCACAGGCAGTCAGGGAAGCTGCTCGGGCACAGTCCCCCAGGTCCTGGCATAGCCTGTGGGTCTCTGGACAGAGCAGCCTGGCTCCGGCAGGTTGGACCCAGAGCAGGTGGGCCTCCTGGGCTGTCTTTTGTCGATGGGTTGGTTTCAGGGCGGGTGCCGAGGTGTGGGTCGGGGGTCTGTTTTACATACGGTCCGGCAGGGAGGGCTGCATGAGGCCAGGTTGACCTCCTGGGCGTGGATCCGAGGTCAAATGCTTATGCATGTTCCCTGAGGGTGGGGTAGCAGTTCCTCGTGGCTCGGTTTTGGTGTCCACAGCCTCTCCGGCCTCACAGTCATGCTGTCCACGTAGAACGTTCGCCCTACCGCTGGCCTTTTCCCAGGCTTTTCTCAGGCCCGAGGAAGGGGCCCAGGCACTAATGAGCCGTCGCTCTCTCCCGTATTTTATACCGCGGATTACGGCGCCCAGAGCAGGCACTTGAGCACACCTGCCCGGCCGCCCCTTGGTTTCCAGAGTCTCCTCCCCGAGCTGTTCCCAGGAGGCGATGGCGGTGCCTTCCACGTGCTGTCTCTGGGTGTGCGGTTGCTGCCGCCCCACTTCTCGTTAACTCTCACTCCGAGACACGCCCTGGACAGGTTGGCATCTGCCCATAAATAATAATAAAAGAGCTGGCAGCACGGCTTTGTGGTCGACAGCAGGACTCCGGGTTGTCTGAGGGGGCTCTTGCCCTGAGGGCTGCTGCCGAGTGACCTTCAGCAAGACGTGAACTTGGGTTTTCTTGCCTGTACAGCAAAGATAACCAAGTGTCTTCCCGAGAACGTAACGACACAATTATTTCATATACTACAAAGAAACAGAAATTGCTGTCAGTGAAACCAGACCTTCTGTGGCTTAGAATGTTATCTCGTACTTATTGAAATAGCTCTTTTAGATGTATTTAGGTTTTAAAACAGTCACATACCACTCCTTAAAAAAGGAAAATAATTGGTTATGGTTTTCCTAAACTGTCTGCATGTTCAGAGTTTGAGTCTTCTGAAAGGCACTTCGACTCACAGTCGTCAAGGCCTGAGGCCCACACACCTTCACCCTGTGCCACCGCAGTGCCTGGCGATGCACTTCTCCCCCTCGAGGATAAACTGCTGTTTTCTGTAGGATTTTCTGCCAAGCTGCTGACACCGTTCTTCGAGTGTTAAAGTTGAGGCTTTCGGCTTCTGAATCTGCAGGGACAGGGCGGGCTCAGGCACTAGCTGAGGCTCAGTGGTCCTGACATGGTCTGAAACAGCAGGGAGTGGCCGCCGGTCACCGAGGCCGCCGAGAATGACAGTCGCATTAGGACACCTGCATCCTGACTCTGGGTGGGAGTGAGCGATCTAAGGCTCATTCCTGTTTCAGAGATGTTAACATTAAGAAGAAAGAGAAAGTGCCTCCTAGAATCATCAAGGCGGACGTGACCTGCCCCCAGGCTGTGGTGAGGTCCCAGGGAGAGGGGCTATTACTGTGAGCATGGTTACAGTCAGCTCGTAGCGGGAACTCTGGCGACAAGAATTACGATCTATGATGCCCTCGTTAATGTTAGTTATCAATCTATGGTTTAATTTTCATATTTAAATGTTCCCCACTCGTTTTCCTTGCTGGCTGAGGAGTGATTTGCATTTTGTGAAGCGCACGTCTTCCGCGTACAGTTCCACGAACTCTGACACCTGTGTTACCACAGCCCAGCAGAGGGGGGGCACGTGTCCTTCACCCTGGTGAGATCACATGTGCCCAGCACGTTTTTCAAGTCCCAGGTCTGGTACTTGAACCATCAAATTGGCCATGTGGGATCCAGCACCTCAGCTACCACACCACCTGCTGGCTGAGGAACAATTTTTTTTTTTAAATTTTTTGGAGAGGTTTATGCTATAGGGCGCGTGCGATCGCTGGAAAGACAGAGAGAGACAGAGAGACAGAAAGTGAGAAATCACCCCCCGGGGGGATGGCCACGCTGCAATCCCTTCTCCTCCATTCTCCTCTCGGAATCTTGGGCACGCACACACACGCGCCCGGTGTGAGTTTAAGCCACCGGGTCCGGGACGCGAACTGTGGTCGACTACATGGGAGTCCAGCGACATAGCCATTACGCTAACTGCTGGTCCCAAGAACAAGTATTTTTGATTACATGCTTTTTTCTGTGTAAGTACCTAGAAATAGAAGAGTTGGATCCAAGGGTAGGTGTGTGTTTAATTTTAAAACTAATCATTAATTTTTGAGGCACATGCACACGCACACGCACACGCACACGCACAAGGGCCTTTGACAGGCTCTCACCACGCTGCTCCTGCCCCAGCCTCCCAGCCATCCGGGCTCGCACGGGTGCATCTGGTGTATTCGGGTTGACCCAGAGTCCACATCAGGGTGTCCCATTGGCTCAGTGCCATGCGGTGTGCCACCACATGCCATCACGGCTGGGTCGTGAACGTTTCCTCTGTGAGAAGACAGCGGGGCGTGCCGCCTCCCAGGTGAAGGTTCCAGGTGCTTGCCCCTTGTCGGTGCCGACACTCGGCTTAGCTCGTCCGAGCCCTCGGCAGGGGTGTGCAGTGGAGTCCTGGGGTTCTAATTCGCGTTTTCCTGGTGACTAGTGATGTCAGGCCCTTCCACACGCTACTGTCCCCTAGTGTGTCACCTTGTCAAGTGTCTGTTAAGTCACGTGCCCATTTCTCAGTGGTGTCATTTGTATTTTTTAAATACTTTTAAAAAAGTGTATTCTTCAGAGAAAGAGAGACAGCGAGAAAGAGACAGAGACAGAGACAGTGAGAGAGAGAGAGAAGAGAGAGAGAGAGAGCGCCCCAACAGCGTCTTTGGGCCATGGCCCACCCCCGGCTCAGCTAACCAGGACCCTGGGCATGCGTGCAGGAGGGAGACCTAGACGCAAACCGGGGACCGTCGTGTGGCTTCAGCATCGTGGAGCGCTGTGTTCGTGCTGGGCACTGTTTGACCCATCTGCATTTTCACCATGGAGCTGGAGGGTTCGAGTCCTTTGTCAGATATAGGTGCAGCGAATACTTTCCCCCAGTCTGACTCGCTACTCATTTTCTGAATAGCATCTTTTGATGAACAGAAGTTTTAAATTTGATTAAGTTAATTTATCCATTTTTCTTTCATGGTACTTTCTGGGTGCTCCCTAAGCTTTGGTCTGTTCCGAGGTCAGTGAGATGCCCTCCACATTTCCTCTGGCAGGTTTACTGCTCCGACTCCTCCGTGGGGCCGGATGCCTCTCTCCCGCGGTGTGTGGGTAGGTCTGCCTCGATGGTCCAGGCGGACGCTGTCCCCACGTGGATCGCTAGCTGTTCCAGCACCAGGGTTGGAAAGACTTTTCCTTGTTGATTCGCTTTGGCACTTTGGCTGAAAATCGATGGAGTGCAAAAGCGTGGCGTGCTCCTGGGTTGTCCATCGTGTCCCGTCGACCTGTCTGTCCGTGTGTCGGCTCCATGCCATTTCGCTTTGTGCCAGCTTTAGCTTGACTCTTGAAATCGGGACTGTTTCTCTAGGCTTTTTCATTTTCTTTTGCACTTTAGAATAAGCTTGTAACTTTTCACAAAAGAGCCTCAGGAAGTTTTGATTGGAGTTGCGTTAAGCCAATAAATCAATTTCAGGAAAATTGAAATCTTAGCAATATTGAGTTTTTCGACATATGTATATATTTTCTAATTATTTAAGTCTTTAATTTTTATTGGCAGTTTAAAAAATAGTTTTCATTGTAGACCTCTTGCACCTCTTTAAATTTATCCCTAAGTATTTTGAGTTTTTAAATGTCTCATAAATTATATTTTTTGAAAATCATGTTCTAATTGCTTTTTTTTTTTTTTTTTTTTTTTTTTTTGGAGAGGTTTTTTTTTTGCTATAGGGCGCGTGCGCTCGCCAGACAGACAGAGAGAGACATAGAGACAGAAAGCGAGAAATCACCCCCCAGGGGGGATGGTCACGCCGCAATCCCTTCTCCTCCATTCTCCTCTCGGGATCTTGGGCACGCACACACACGCGCCCGGCGTGAGTTGTAAGCCACCGGGTCCGAGACGCGAACCGCGGTCGACTACGTGGGAGTCCAGCGACATAGCCATTACGCTAACTGCTGGTTCCCCTAATTGCTTTTTAAAAATATTTATACATAACTTGATTTTTGGGTATTAATCTTGTATCCTGCAACCTTGCCACTTCCTGTGTATCAGCTATTTTGTCTAGTGCATTACTGAATGTCTTGTTTATTCTTGCAGCTGCCTGTGATTTTGGTCTTATAGCTGTCATATATTACAAAAACTTTGTCTCAGATCTGCTCATTTTCTTGCCCCGGGTCTTGCATTTTGAGTAACGGGACTGGGGTTTCAGTTGAGGTGTATTCTGACTTCAAGCCCAGCCCCTTTCACCAGACTAATTCTACACCCCCTCCTTGAGCTTTGCATATTGCATGGAGTGAGACGCTGTGGCTTCCCTGGCATGTTTTTGTATCATCATGTTTCATTAAGTTTAGCCAATAGGACCCCAGTACAGGCTTAACAAAAATAAGGTGATAAAGAGACTGGCGGCTGTCCCATTTCCGGGCGGACAGCATTTTCCAGGCTCCTCAAGGGAGGACTGCTGAGGAAGCTGTCCCTCACTGCCAGGTCCAGTCCCTCCGCCCACGCTCTGAATTGCACCCCCGCGGCGAGTCTTCCACGCTGGCAGGGGCTGTAAAGCTTCTTTCCCTCTCCCCCCCTCCATGTGCTGCAGGAAACCATTTCCGCACGGCTAAGGACCTCGCAGAGGAGATGCGATCCTTGGCATCAGAGAGAGAAGCGCTGGAAGGTCTCCTGGGCACACTGCTGGCGCTGAGTTCCAGGACCGCCCACAAGCTGGGGAGCGTTAAGGAAGAGTGCGGCAGACTGACGAGGGAGCTGGAGCGCCAGGAAGCCGCCTATGGTGAGTGGCCATGCTGCCACTGGTGGGCTGTGTGCGATCACGCCTGGGTCACGTGGCTTTCTGTGAGCGTCATTTTCAAGGGCACCGAGGAGCACATGGTTCTTTTCCTGGGGGACATTTTTGGCAGGAGCCTTGGCAATCAGAACGGAATTTCTTGTCAGCTTTTGTTTCGCTATTAACACATGACATCTTCTGTTTTTGTTTCCCTTCTCATGCCTGGAATTGTTCATGGCCTTGTGATTATTAGCGCCTGTCCCGGGCACAGGCTGGGGCGGTCTCTGTCTGGCGGTTCGCTTCCTTTTGCCCCTTGGCTCTGCCTTCGGGTCCGCACAAGCACAGCTAAAGCAGGCGCCCCTGAGAAAAGCCCACACGGCAGCTCTTCTGAGAGCTCGTCCCCCGAAGAACGATGTCGAAGACGCCAGTGCAGCCCCAGCGGAGGCTCTGCCTCCCGGAGAGCTTGGCCGGAGAGCTCGGTGTGTCCTTGCGTTCCTCCCTATCCCAGCTGTCGGGGCAGAGGAGGGCACCTGGGGCTGCACCCTGGTGGAGAGTCTCTGCCCAAACTGAGAGAGTAAAAACCGAGGGCCAGCAGACAGTGTAGCAATCACGTCACTGGTCTCCTATATGGTCAACGGCAGTTCAAGTCCTGGACCCGGTAGCTTGGAGCTCATGCTGGTGCCTGAGTGTGCGTGCCAAGATCCTGGGAGGAGCAAGGATTGTGGCATGGCCATCCCCCCGGGGGATGATCTCTCACTTTCCCTCTCACTGTCTCTGTCTCTCCATCTCTCTGTCTCTGTTGAGTACATGTGCCCTAAGGCAAAAACCTCTTAAAAAAGTGCAACGTGTCTGATGGTTGAGTTTCGAATGTGCAGAATGATCATTAGAAGCCAAGTTAGGTTTAAGATGTGTGAGAGGCTGGGACAGGTTCTTGACCGGTAAACAAGGACCAGCGTGAGGTCACAGGCAGGTCACGTGGTGTGGACGGTGGGCTCTGTGCAGCGAGCACCGCCAGGCTGGCTCAGCGGCTCACAGCTTATCTTTCTGTCCTTTTGCTTTTAGAGGTCAGACCTTGGCTTATCAAATATGTCCATCTGAGCCTAAATAATGACGGTGAGCGTGGAGGAATGACAGTCTGCCCACCCCAGGCCTGCCGGTCTGGCTCATGACGTCACGCGGGGAGGAGTGCTGCATCTTTACTATCATTTTTTTTTAATGTACAGCAATGAAAACAATAACAGTTCTCCTGTTATCACCATGTACTATTTGGCACGAAGTGGGGAATACGTTATGTCTAAGAATAAAGAAGATAACGAACAAATTTGAGTGAATTTAGTCCAGCAATATTTTCCTTTGAATAGTTGAGCTCTTGGAAACCATTAATACCTCTTTAAAAAAGGGCTGTGCAGTGTTTTTTGAATCTCATCATTGTCACTCCACTAAGTATTTTCAAAATGATGAATAAAACATAAACAAATGGGATGAGAGATTGTTACCACGGATGATTCTAAATTGCAGACAGCACATTACTGTAGTGAAGGCTCTCTTTACGAAGGGTTTCACGCTCGGATTTGCTGGGTCGGCCGCTCTTTCCTGTGTGGGGCCAAGGCTCATTTTTACCCAACCTGAGGTGCCTTGGCTTTGGGTGAACCAGATTAGTCATCTGGAGTTGGTGAGAGTGTGGGCAACAAATAGGTAAAAAATGAACTCTGAGTAAATTGATGCTTTTATTTATTGAAGTGTAAGAAAACTAGGCCAGAGCTCACGTGCAGCTGTTTTGGGGTTCTGAGAGTTAAAACTTTGAGTTGAAACGTGGAGTGAGCCCTGTGGATAATATGACGTGTGTACGCCTATAAGGACTAGGATTTTTTTTTGGTCTTTTATAAAACATTAAAAAATAAGACTAAGAAATGAGTAATATGAGCAGTTCCTCAAAAAAAAAAAAGAATGATTTCTGACCATGGTTGCAGAACGCAGCAATGAGGGAAGGCAGGCAACTCAGGGATGGACAAGCAACCCTGACTGCCTTTTTTAAATGTGTGTTTGTTTAATTATTTATGCGCGACAGAGAGGAAAAGAGATTATTTGTGTATTTATTGCCAAAGGGTGTGTGTGCTCACAAGAGCTAGAAGGAGAGTACCCACGGTGGAGCAGGCCAGCCACAGCTGTCTCTCTCCACTTCTCCTTTCTGTTAGGATTGATTCGGGGCACACACCCCAGGCACCCAGGATATTTTTCAGGCCCCCAGAGCTGGGATTTGAACCATGGCGGGCTGTGTGAGACCTGGTCCAAAACACAGGGCCTTACCACTGTGCCCCGAGGCTGGCCAAGAGAGACGTATTGTTGACAGGTCTTGCCATGCTGGGATCCTCGCTTCACCTCCCCGCTGGCTACAGCCAGCACCCCTGCCTGTTTAGTGTGGGCTGGGAGCTGAACCTGGGCCTCCCATGCAGCCTTGGCCTCCAAGTAGCAGTGCCTTGCAGCATGAAGCTGGGGCTAAGCCCGCTTGTCTTCTGTTTTGTTCTGCACCCTTCAAGAAGTGACGTTCACTGGTCGCTTGAGATGTCCTCACCTCCGTGTCTCCAGCTAGACCGCGAGTCCAGAGCACTGTCCTCACGTGCCCTCTCTGGCTCGGGTCCCAGCCTGGGGCCTTGCAAACCGGGAGGAGGCTGTAGCTGTGTTTGCTCACTGGGGCCGGAGGCAGAAATGAGGCCCTAGTCCCTCCTTCCTTCTTTTTGGACCACGATGTGCACTGTGAATCTCGTGCTGCCTTTTTTTTTTTTTCCAGTTCGATGAGAACAGTGATCAGTCTGGCCATCTTTCATGGAAGGCACTTGGGCTGTCTGGGCCGGATATCCAGACCAAGATGCCACGCACAGAGCAGCGCCATGACAGGGAAGGGCCGGAAGCACCCCAGCTTTCGAGATGCAGGGCCAGTGCTCTTCGGGGAGCCGCCGGCTGGGCCACCTCCATGCGGCTGCCGGAAAAGACCAGAACCGGGTGTGCTAAACTCCTGTCTGCTCAGGGGACTCAGCAGAATTTGAACGGTTTTAAGTGCAGCAAAATAGAATGAAAAGCTAAATCTATCTTCCAGCCCCTGAATACTTGAGACTTGAGGAAATTAACTAAAAACCTTTAATTATTGTGTTTTTTTTTTTTTTTTTTTTTTTTTTTTTTTTTTTTTTTTTTTTTTTTTTTTTGTAGGAGAGGGTGGGATGAAATAGATTCTTGACTTTTTTAGTTGGCTACATCTGCTTTTCAGAAAAAAAGCCAAGATTTACATAACTGGTTTCTCATCCCTTGTGTGTAAGTTGGTAATCTGTATTGTACTTTATTAATATTGTTGATTTCACACTGCAACTCAGATATAAAGGAAGGAGACGTCAAGGGGAGAGATTTAATCACAGAATAATCAGGCTAGAATTTTAAATAGGACATCGTTAGCATGTTAATGAATGTCCCTACTCTACACCAGCTGCCAAGTGAAAGATACTTCAGACGTAGCCCCCAAATCTGGTGTGGTCTGGGGTAGGGTCTGTGGCCCGGAGGGCTGCCGGGAATCTATGGAGGGGCCCTGTGAACTATACAGAGGGAGTCTCAGTGCGAACACCAAGTGAAGATTTTGGTTTCCATGGCTGACAATGCCCCCCCAAAACTCATTTGCCTTTCATGAGTCAAGGGGACTGGGAGGCAGGTAAGGGCCGTGTAAGGTAGAGAAGTTGGAGTGGAGATGACTTTCCAGGAATGAGTCGATGCTAGTACATTTTGCTTGAGGTGAGAAACCCCACTGTCTGCACTGGAAGTTCAGATTCTTATTTGGACTGCCTAATAAGTACTGAGTGTGACGTTTCTAATGAAAGGCAGTACACAGCATGTTTAGGGGGACTTCAATTCTTTTAAAATTTATTTATTTCTTCTGAGAGGGAGAGAGAGAGAGAGAGAGAGATGGAATGAGAATAGAGCACCGTCAGCAGGGTCAGGTCAGACCGCGATGCTGTTCCACAGTGCATTTCAGGTGGCCTGGGCTGGAGAGTGGGACCTGGGCGGGCCACGTGGCTTCCAGCACTGCAGTTCTGCACGCTCTCACTGCACCACTGAGGCCAGGCCTGCTTGTTTCTTTACTCTAAGATCCATGGGTGCAACTTCTCTCGAAAGTCTACCCACATCTGTCAAGAAAAGTGAGAAATCACCCCTTGGGGGGATGGCCACGCCACAATCCCTTCTCCTCCATTCTCCTCTTAGGATCTTGGGCACGCATGCATACACGCCCAGCATGATTTTCAAGATGCCAGGTCCAAGACTCAAACCATGGTCATCCGGCGTCTTAGTCACCATGCCAGCAGGTGAACAGATCATGAACAGATTTTTAACACATTTAAAAAGTGCTTTTATTATGGTTGTTATTAATTACCTCTGGGGAAAACATATCAGAGGATGCCTGTAAAGCAGGGGCTCAGGGCTGCACTATGAAACTGCACACTTTAAATCTGTGGGTATGGACAGCGCCGCAGTGTGAATGTGGTCTGTCACCACCCAAGCTTGGACTCTTGTCTTTCACAAGAGACTGGTTGGCTTTTGTGGGAAGACTTTGGTTCTCATGGGCGGGTTGCACCAATCAGTGTGCGCCTCATGCTCTTCCTCTTTTACATTGCCCTCAGTGGCTCCGACACCTGCTCCTGTCATGTGACCCATCCCTCATGGTGCGACACATCCAAGGCCCTTGATCAGTGTGGCTGCTCAACCTGTGCAGCCTCCAGAACCGTGAGCTCAATAAACCTCTTTATAAATTATCCAGTCTCAGGTAGCCTCTAATACCACCTAGAACCTACCAAGAGTTAGTTTTTTCCACAAAAGAATATAATTTTTCAGCAGATTATTAAAATCTTAATCTCATTCTAAGATTCCCCTAGATTTTTTTAAAAGGTTTTTGATATAGGGCACATGCACTCACCAGAGGCAGACAGAGAAAGAGAGAGAGAGAGAGACAGACAGTGAGGGGGGAAGTGAGAAATCACTCCCCAGGGGGAAGGCCATGCTACACTTCCTTCTCCTCCATTCTCCCCCTGGGATTTTGGGCATGCATGTACATGCACCCAGTGTGATTTTCAAGCCACTGGGTGGTCTGGTTTAGGACTTGAACTGTGACTAATCATGTGGGCGTTCGGCACCTTAACCACTATGTCACCTGCTGGTCTCAGATTCTCCTAGATTTTAAGAAACTTTTTTAAAAGGACAAAGCATGGGGTTCTCAGAAAGTTCACAGAAAATGGAATTATAGTGAGATTATTTTGGTGCCAAAAAAGGTGAAATCCATGCATACATCGTTATTTTCGTAGTGGGTATTTTCTGCATGCTTTCTGAAGACCCTTGTGTGTGGCTAGCTGCAGAATAATAGTCTGACAGAAGCAAAAGCAGCCATGTAGCGCAGATGGGTTATGGGCCATGAGGCCAGGTAGAATTGGAATCCTTTAGATGCAGTTTTGTCTGTGACGTTGTTCTATGTTATGCACTTGATTCCTGCTGTGAGCCCGTCTGCCCACTCCTCACCCTCACCCTCCTCCCTAAATACCGTGCTCATAGATTCGTGATTATGAAGCAAAAATCCACTCAAAGTTCAGCTTCCAGCAAAGCCAGTGAAACGAATTAGTATTCTTATTGGGCTTTGTGCAAATAACAGACCAAATTGAGACTAAACTTATTTTCTGCAAGTAAGTTAGTTTATGCTTCTCTTTAAAAGGGGGAATGGAGAGAGAAAAAAATGTTTCAGAAGAAAACTAGAGTGCACTTGTTACTAGATCTTAACTCAGTCCATATCTGTTTTTTGTATCTACCTACTGTTTGGACAGAATCTTAACCTTTCCTGGTTTTAAGTCTTACGCCACTTTTTCTTAACATTTTTTGATTTTGATTCATTGAAGCTAAAACTGCTTTTTTTAATTAAAAAAATTAGCAAACTAAAGACAGTGCAGGAGAAGGGTGGGCAATGGGGAGATCGAGGAGAAAAAGGGAACAGAACATTTAACAGACACAAAAATGGAAATTTGTCTGCTGATAATAATGTGTATGACAATATCTTTGACTGGACTGATATGCAGGGTATTCAAGGTGGTGAACTTCATTCTGTATGCTATAAGGATGTACAGTGATTAAATGTATAGGAAAATACTAAGAAAAAGAAAGAATAAAAAAATCTACTGAAAGTTATCTGTTGGTGATTTTGAGCACCCTAAAAAAAGTGGTAACTTTTTTTCATTTTTAAGCTTTTCTCTCTTCATTTTTCTTTAGGTTTTTGCCATAGGGTGTGTGTGCTTGTTGGAGAGAGACAGAGACGGTGAGTGAGATAGTGAGAAATCCCCCCCCCCCCAATCCAGGCGGGGGGATGGCCATACTGCAATCTCTTCTCCTCCTAGGATTTTGAACATGCATGCACATACTCCCCGTGTGATTTTCAAGCCACTGGGTCCAGAGCTTGAACTGTGGTCGGCTATGTGGGAGTCCAGCACCTTAACCACCATGCCACCTCCTGACCCCTTTCATTTTTTTACGATTTCAAGTACTCTCCCTTTATTTCATGCTGAAATGAGGATCTGCTATCTGCAGTTTTACACCAGATGGATTACGTAACTTAATAGAAAGTTCCACAGGTTATCATTTTTATGATGATCACGTATTTTATACTAAAAGCCAAATTCTTCAGTTTTGGAGGGTGACTTGGAGGAAACTTGGCTTCAACTAACCAGCGAGAAGGCGGACTGAGCAATTTAATTAGATACAGACTTGCAAACTTCAAACTACTTTTTAGCATATTTTCAAAGAGCTGCTGTTAGTTGTGCTTGCTGTTCTAAACTGCTTAAATGTCAGCGCTGTCCTTTGTATTCCTGGAAGTCGGGCTGACTAGTAGACTGATGCGTTCTCCAGTTCTGGGAGGGAAGGGGAAGCACGGCCTCTGGGAGCTCACCGTGGGCCGTCCTATTGGACATAATACATTCAGCTTGCGAGAGTGCTGGCAATCTTTCTGGGCTTCTTTGGAGTGAGGTTTTGAACTTTAATAAATTAAAACAACATTTAAAATATTCTGTAATTCAGGACTTTGAAGAATAAAGTTTTATTTTTCTAAAAAATGAAATTGTAGAGGCCAGCAGGTGGTGCGGTGGTTAAGGTGCAGGACTCCCACATGGCTGATCATGGTTTGAGTCCCGGACCTGGCGGCTTGAAAATCATGTCAGGCATGGGCATGCATGCCCAAAATTCTAAGAGGAGAACGGATTGTAGCATGGCCATGCCCCCGAGGGGTGATTTCTCACTTTCCCTCTCACTGTCCCTCTCACTGTCTCTCTTTTGAGAGACTTTTTTTTTAGAGGTTTTAGCTATAGGAAGTGTGCACTCACCAGAAAGACAGAGACAGAGAGATAGAAAGCGAGAAATCACCCCCAGGGGGGATGGCCACGCCGCAATCCCTTCTCCTCCATTCTTCTCTCGGGATCTTGGGCATGCACACACACATGCCCGGAATGAGTTTAAGCCACCGAGTCTGGGACTCTAACCGCGATCGACTACATGGGAGTCCAGCGATGTAGCCATTATGCTAACTGCTGGTCCCAAGAGAGACTTTTCTATAGGGCACGTGCGCTTGCCAGAGAGAGAGAGAGACAGAGACAGGAAGTTATAAATCACCCCCAGGGGGCATGGCCACACCGCCATCCCTTCTCCTCCAATCACCTCCTGGGATTTTGGGCGTGTATGCACAGATGCCAGGCATGAGTTTTAAGCCACCCGGTCTGAGATTCGAACTGCATTTGACTACATGGGAGTCCAGCAACGTGACCCTTATGCCATCTGCTGGTCTCTCTCTCAATGTCTCTGTCTGGTGGGTGCACACACCCTATGGCAAAAACCTCAAAAAAAAAAAAAATAAATAAATAAATAAAAGAAAAGAAAAGAAAAAGAATTGTGTTTCGTGAGGCTTACGGCAGCGCGGCGTCGCCTGACGATGAGGCCTGTGTCTGACAGGACTGCTCTTCCTGGCTGGTGTTGCCCTGAGCATGGCGCCCGTCCACACCCCTCCCGCCATCGTCACTGCGCAGTCCCTTGTCCGAAGCCACCGCACGTGAGAACCCGAGAGACGCGGGCGGGCCGGCCCCGCGCTGACGGTCGCGGGTTCGCTTAGCTCTGCAAAGCCAGAGGGTGTGCTGATGGGCGCTCGTGCCCGCCGCTGTCCTCACGAAGCCGGGCTGCCACCCTCGCCCATCCCTTCTCGGTACTGTTTCTGGACTCCTTCTGTCTAACCCACTTTCCTCTCAGACTTTTATGTAACCGGAGAGGGTAGGGGTGGATGACCCTGAGCGAAGGCACCGCGAGTTAATGTTTAAGGCCAGAGCAGAACGCATCGAGGGTTGCTTCAGATCTCCCGACTTGACAGCCGAGGAATTTAGGAGCCAGCGGGGCTCGTCTTCCACACGCCCACGTAGCTGCAGAGTGCAATTTCACTTTCCTTCTGACGTTATACTTTCTAAACTCTTTATTGCGTCTTAACAACCGATTGCACACCGTTTTTAGATTTAATACAACTCACCTTTATTTGCCGAAACGGTGGCTTTGGCCAGCTTAGCCTTCTTCGATGTCTCTCTCTGTGTCCTGTGGCCGTTTCTCACTTCACATATCCCAGACGCTGTGTTCTCCTTCCCTGGAGAAGTGAGCACGTGCGATTAGAGAATACAGGGCACGCTCCAGGAAAGGGGATTTGTGTTCTGGGAAAAGGCAACTGCATTCTTAAGCTTCTTTTTAACTCTGTGCTGGGCCCAGCGTTTGATTACGTTGGGTGAGACCATAAACTAGAACTTGGCAAATGCCTGTAGTCTCACCAAACTGCTTTTTTTTTTTTTTTTTTTTTCTTTCTGAGGCTGAATAGCACTGGTGGCTGAGTACCAACCCCGTGTCTGCCCTAAGACAGTCACCAGACCCTGGAATCCCCGAATTTCCTGGAGTCCTGGGAACTCGTTAAGCTTTGGAGGTGGGATCCTACAAGGGTCCTCTGAATTGAAGTTCATAAAAGTTGTGGAGTTACTCTAGAATAAAATTTTAATCTATTTCAGAAACTATCATAAGCGTAAGATCCACTTTAGAAGCCGAACAGAAAATGCCCCCCGTACAACCTCCGTACGGCAGCTCCTGGTCCCCTTGAAAGTGCCCCTTTGCACCTGCGGCCCGAAGTCTCGAAGTCCCGGCACGGCACTCAGGGTGTGGCATCGCATTACGCTCTCTGCCCGCAGCTGCTGCAGCGCCATGGGGCATGACACCTGATCCTTTGACCGTACTCCAACCCGGGTTCTGACGCTCCTTCCACAGGTGGGAGTAACAGGTGCCCGGGTCCCTGCAGGTGGGACGGGAAGGGCTGGACTGAGACCCGTCTGTCTGGCTGCAGGGCCGGACTCGTCCTTCTGTTCTTATATTTCCTGTACTGCAAAACACATTCCAATTTATTGTCTCCCGAGCATTTTAAGAATTGATAGACTGTGATTTACGTAACTATTCCTTTCTGAAGATAAAGTGCCAGAATTCGGTTCACAGCCCGAAGGGCATCATCATTTCATGGCTTTGTACACAGCGCGAATGGCTCTCCGCAGTACGCCGGGCTAGCTGACCCTCCATCCGTCCTGTCTAATACTGGTCCGATGGCCACAGTGAAGTGGAATTTAATTATGCCTTATTTCCGTGTGTGTGTGTACATGTTACATATTGCATATATATGTATACATACACACACACACACACACACACACACACATATATATAGCACATTTGTGACGAGCAGTTGAATTTGCCTCTTTTTTGTACCTTATCGTTTTTTTCATGAATGTGGTCCATGTCCTTTGTCCATTTGTTTTGTTTTGGAGAGGGGGGCTGATGACTCCCTCATCCTCGTATATAAGGCTGTTCATCATCTTTCCTCTCTGTGAAATTAACCCCTGGCGTGACGAACATGACCACCCCAGAACCCTAAAGCAATGACAGGTCGTGGTAACAGTGCAGTGTAAGTCCTGAACTTTCCTGTGCCTTCGGGGTGCCCCCGGTAGGGCGCCCGCCCCTCTGTGTGCCGTGACAGTCACTGAGCCAATTTCACTCCCCTCTGTCAGCGCGAGGCGGCCACTGCCCTGCAGCGTGTCCCGTCTACGCATGGAAGCTGGGGCGAGCGCCGTCCTGCCCGCCCTCGTGTTTAGTCCTTCCCGCCTTTTGTCCTTTCTCCTTTGTTACTTTCCGTTTTCTTACATGGATCCCGAAGAAAACAGCCCCCGCCCGTAGGTGCTGTGTCTTCCAAGAGCGTCTGTGACTTCAGGAGGAAGGGCACACCCAGACGGCGCGGTGGTGGGTGGGTGCTGAGGCTGGGGAGGGGTCTTTGGGGTGTGCTAGAGAGAGGCCTGCCCTGTGCTGGGAGGCTGGCGGGCAGGGTGCCTGGTACACTGTCACCGCTCTGTCACGGGCCTGAGAACCTCTCTGCATGGGCCGGGAGTTAGTTACTAAGTCCCAGGTCCCTGCCGGTGCCGCTGTGTGGCTGTGCACACAAGAACTGTGATCTGAGCTTCGGGAAGGCACTTCCTGCCTGTGGTCACTGCTAGGGTCGTCCAACCACGTCCTCCCGGGGCTGTGACCGTCCGTGTCCCCCACGCTCTTTTCTGCACCTTTGCCAAGCTCCTACCCACCCACGTGCCACTCTCTGGACTCCAGGCCAGTTCCTGGGACACTGCTCTGAGCCCTCCATGACCGCTGTACCCGGGGCGTGCCCGCCCGCGCCTCCCGGGGGGCTGCGGTAGACCCTGTGCTCCCATGTACACCCGCGACCCCTCGGACCACCCTTCTCGTCCGAGCCTTTGCTCTTGCCCTGCCTGGCACTTGGCCGAAGCTGGGAAGGCGATCTTCATGCCCGCAACGCCACGCCCTGTCTTCTCCTTCCGTTCTGCCATGTCCCATGGAATAGGTCACGTTAGAGGAAGCCTGAAGGCTAGAAATAAACGCTCTCTGTGGTGTGGAAGGGGCTTTATAGAAAACATAATTGAGAGCACATTTATTTTTCCCCAGGAGCCCTGACATTAATATTCATCATGAGCCCTGAAGTAGAAGCTATTGTATTTTAGCATAATGAAGTTTGCCCTGTGTTTCAAAGTGCTTGCAACTGTGCCTCTCGTAGTGACGATTAGAAAGGCCATCTTGTCTTGTCAGGCCCCATTAGATACATAAACCAGGCCATGGTTGTCACCGGAGACCTGCTGGGCACTCACAAGACACAGTGCACTTTATACTAAAGTGTAGCGGTCTGCATCGGAGTCCCGCACCGACGTCTGCTTTTCCTCGGTGACAGGGCACAGGACCACCAAAGCCCGTCCCCTGCTCTCACCGATGAGATAGGACCAGGTTCCCACTGCCCTTCTTTCCTTGAGGCACCACCCGATGCAGGTCCTAGAACACCGGGCGGAGGAACCCGACGTCAAGGCACTTGCACGTTTCTGATCCTTTATTCCTGTTCACTTGAACAACGAACGGTCTGTATTCAAGTGTGGAAAACAGTGACTCCAACTCTGCACGTGGGAACTTGGATGAGGGATGGGAGACGGCCAGGAAGTGGCTGGGAGCGGGGCGTGGGGAGGGAGCAGGCAAGCCTCGAGGACCTGGGACGGCCGCTGTGCTGTGGGGCACCGGAGCGGCCTCATGCCAGGGAAAGCCAGTTCTTACCTGGCCTGGGAAGGGCGGCTGGCTAGCCACAGTTAAAATATCGATATTCCTTACGCGTGGGCCTCGTCGTCGTCTTCTCCCTAAGCTGCTTCGCTCTGAATTATGAGAGAGGCTGAATTTCAGCATTTGAGCTTTAGAGTTTGCACGTATTTATCGGTAGGTAAGAAAGACAGACAAAAGGCCCAGATCCATTCCTGCGTACACAGGGTCTCAGGGTTCCCATTCCTGACTTGGGAGAACAGGAGCGGTTTCTGTGGCTCAGGAAGCACTTGGTTGTTGACAGTTCATCCTGCTTAAACGCCTTCATTTACAGATGAATCTGAGTTTGATGGATATCCGGGGAACGTAGCTGCAGCGCAGAGCCCCCTTCTTTCCTCTGTACTCAGTGTGGATGCATTTCCTAGGACCGGAATCCATGTTTAAAATCCCCAGGCAGCAGGGGACACTGTCCCACCCTCCTGGCCTGTCGTTCTGTAGCCGTAGCTGTCACTTAACACCCCCCACCACGTGGGGCCCCTCCTGTGTGCCGCACCACTACAGGAACCGCTGGGGGTGGGTGGGGAAGGTCGGCAGGGTGCGCGGGGGGCACGTGCAGCCCGAAGAGCGCCGGGTGGTGACGGGGTCACAGAAATGGACAAGGGCTGGCGAGAAGGCGGAGATGAGGACCGAGCCTGTGCTTGGAGAGCGGGGGTGTTCCACAGAGGGAGCGAGGCTCCCTGGCCCACGCGAAGGAGGCCAGTCTCCCTCATCCCTGTGACGCCCTGGAAAGAACCTCTGCGGACAGGGCGAAGGGGCTGCGGGCGGAGAAGGGGAGTGTCTGACAGGAAGCCCCCAGTGCCAGGGAGTTCTCCCCGCTGTCGGCGTTGCTCTGTGTCTTGTTCGTGACGGTTACAAGATCCACCTGGGTGTTAGAAGCCCGCAGAACCGTCTGACGACGGCAGCACGTGCATTGATTGCGTGCAAATGGAAGCATGTTTATAAGCCGCCGTTACGGTCCCTTACCATGTGCATGTCCTGTGGACCTCACTCCTTCTCAGGAAGTCAGTGTTGTTACCTTCCCTCCGTGCTACCGTTACTGTTATTGCGGCCCAGTAAGTGGGGGTCTCACGGGGCTCAGCCCACGCCGAGTACTTCCAGAAGGGCGGTGCTGTGCCAGCCGGCGGGGCCCCTGCTGGCCCTGTGTTTCCGTGGAGTCGCCGCCACCCCTCGAGGAGTCGTGCAGTGGGCACTGGCTCCCCTTGGCGGCCTCCGGGCCAGGCTGCAGCCTGCTCGCAGGCTGATGGTCAGCGTCTGCTGCTCTGTGGTGCCGCTCTTACAAATGGGCACATGTTTCAGCCCTTGGCATCGGAGACGGAGCGACCTGCGAGTACTTTGCCCCGACCGTCTTCGCTCGTGTTGGGCTAAGTTAAACGTGGCTTCTTTGCAGGGGCTGCTCTCTCCCTGGAGGGTTTCCAGTGGTGACTTCGGCAGAGACTTTGCTCCGTTTCGTTCAGTTCACGGCTTTAAGTCAGTCTCCCTCAGAACCACTCAGGGCGAACCTGAGGCAGCTCTGTGGCTGCGGCGGCTGTTAATTAACTCACATAGCTCAGACCAGAGGGCACGAGAGAGCTCCTTAGAGAGAGGGAAGGAAGAAGAGCAGAATTTTAAATAAAGAGAAACAGTACAAGAGATGTAATTCTCTTGCATACTTTATGGCTGTTTGTTTAAGGATCAGTCCCCTCAGCCCCTGGGCCAGCTTTCTGAGGTCATTAGTCTTCTTTCTTTGTGCCAGGGCCCTTCCTTCTCCAGAGGGGCTCGGTCCAGGTGGGCAAGTCGGAAGTCCATCGCGGCAGGGGCTGAGCGTGGGAGTGAGGACCGGAGGGGCGTGCGGTGTTCAGCTTCTCGGGTGTCCACACCCCACAGTCCTGTGCCGAGAGCCGTTGGTCCACCCCTGTGCAGGTGCTGTAGAGAGACTGTGAAGGACCCACACGAACTCCTGCGAAACAGATCCCTCCCATCCTGAACGAGGACTCTGAGGCTGGGAGCGATGGGCGGCCTTGCTCATTATGCACTGGACAGACCTGGGCTGTGGACAGACAGACATGGGTTCAAACCCCGATGGTGCTGCAGAAGAGGGATGTGAAATGGGTATTTGATTGGCCTCCGGGAGCCTCATTTATTTGTGTACCCAGCAGTGGGTCTGGATTTTGTGTACCCTAGGGCTCATACAATTTGAAGGTGGGTCTCTTTGAAAACAAAACATCCTGGGGGCCTGCAGGTGGTGTGGTGGTTAAGGCACTGGATCCCACATGGACAACTCCAGGGTTTGAGTCTTGGACCCGATGATTGAAAAACACACTGTGTACATGTGTGTACCCAAAATCCCAAGAGGAGAATGGAGGAGAAAGGATTGTGGTATGGCCATCCTCCCCAGTGGGAGGATGTTTCTCTTTCTCTCCAGCAAGCACACATGCCCTATGGTAAAAATCTAAAAAAAAAAAAAAATCCAAAATAACCCAAACAATTATGTAAAATTATGAATCAAAATTGGGTCCAGGGCTTTGGAAGGGACCCATGGAGGTCAAAGATCCTGAGGTCTATGTGTCTTCGATGTGTGGTCAGTACACTCTTGTCCTCAAGTCATCGCTAGAGCGGCCTCCACGTGGGGCCCAGGTCAGCAGGTGGTTGTGACCCACCCTGACCGCACAGTCCTGGCCCTCAGAGATGCACGCCCGGCTAGAGGGGCCCCCAGGAAACCGCAGCTGCAGTGCAACACTGTACACGTGACAGGGGGTGCAGGGTGGGGAAAGGTTTCTGGAAGAAACGACACCTAAGCTCCACCTCGGGATGTGCGAAGTTCACGTGGAGAAAAGTACGAAGGGCCTGCTTGAGGCAGAAGAGACAGCAAGCCTTGGAGCTGAGCAGAGTAAGCCTATGGGGACGGCGACTGCGGAGTGGCCAGGTGTAGTGGGTGGGCTTAGCTGGAACTCAGGCAGGGGCCAGCTGGGGATGTGCCATTTCAGGAGCCTGGAAATGGCCCTAACGTGGAGCAGTGGGCAGATCGAAGCAGGGAGCGGTTTAACTGGGTACATATTTATTTATTTATTTTCGGAGAGGTTTTTTTGCTATAGGGCATGTGTGCTCGCCAGACAGAGAGAGACATAGAGACAGAAAGCGAGAAATCACCCCCCAGGGGGGATGGTCACGCCGCAATCCCTTCTCCTCCATTCTCCTCTTGGGATCTTGGGCATGCACGCACACGTGCCCGGCGTGAGTTTTAAGCCACTGGGTCCGGGACGCGAACCGCGGTCGACTACGTGGGAGTCCAGCGACATAGCCATTACACTAACTGCTGGTTCCCGGGACTTGAACCGCGGTTGACTACATGGGAGTCCAGCGACATAGCCATTACGCTAACTGCTGGTCCCAACTGGGCACATATTTAAGGTTCAACCAAACTGGGTCTGCTGCAGAGTGCAGAGCAAATCCACCCTGGGCATGAGGGAGGCTGCTGGGGAGAGAGGAGAGGGACAGGGAGGGCTGCAGGGACTGACAGGACGGCCGGGCTGCAGAACCTTCAGCAGGTAGCACCAGCAGGCCTTGCCGTGGGAGCTGCAGGTGCTGTCGCGATAGGACGTCCTGACCTGGACCACAGGCAGGTGAAGTGCTTCTGAATCTGAACCCTGAGAGCAGCAGATTCAATGGGGCCACGGTTCTGGGACAGCCGAGTGTTCAGTTTCCGTGTGACGTCAGGTGGGGACACTCGGTAGACGGTAGACCACAAAGCTGGGGATGGAGCTCTGGCCCTCGCGGTGGTCTGGCCACTCTCAGCATACGGATGACGACAGGTGTGGAGACAGCAGAGGCTCAGGAAAGCCGGGGCAGAGTGGGAACATGTGAGGGACAGTCCCGGAGAGCACTGGCGTGGAGGGGACAGACAGACGGCTAGGAGCACAGCCAAGCATGGGAGACCGTGGTCGGGGTGTGGGAAGGTGGGTGGGAGCACCTGAGGAGCACAGGTGTCTGTGGGGTTCCCTGCCTTTGGAGACATGCCCCTGTTTCCTGCAGCTCCAGTGAAGCTGCTGACCATAGTGACTGGCCCGTGGGCATCGGTGTGGCAGTCAGAGAACCCTCCCTGGGCACCTTGTGGGTGTTGGATGTGGTGTCTGAGCAGGGCTGGGAGAACCTGCCTTGTTCGGCATGGATGCCCGGGTAAGGGCGGCTGGGAGGTGGGAGTTGGGGGCCGGCTGGTGGCCGTTTCCCGGCCCCGTGGAGCCTGACCTGGTGATTTCTGTGGGCTCTGTGTTTGAGACGGTCACTTCTTCCCGCTGTGCTCAGCCGTGGGCTTTTGGGATGGGATGGTGTGGTGGGCACGCTAGGCGGGGCCTCCCCAGGCAGGGGCCGGAGGAAGGCAGCTCAGTGCGGGAGCTGAGGGCATAGGAAGCTGTTCTCACCTCCTCAGGACACCTGTCAGACTGGAAGGACCCACCCCATGGCTTCATTTTTATTTAATATGTCTTCACAGACTCTTTCCAGGTAAGGCCCTGCTCTCGGTCCTGGGGGTTTGGGCTTCAACATATCCATATGGGACACAGCCAGTTCTTCCCGCTCATCGAGTACTACATGTTATAGTACCAGACTCGAAGATCAGATGCCTGCAGACCGCTCTTCTGGTCACACCCAGGAGACAGTCCAGAACGTCACAGCGGCTGCACAGCCCCACGTGGCCGCCCCACTGTCAGGCCACCCTGACCTTCTCTGTCAGCTCCCCACGCCCAGGGCCTTCCTGATGAGGGAGGAATGAGGAGGGTGCACTGAGCTCGCTCATGCCTCCGGGGCTTGTTCTCCCCTCCTGAAAGGGCTCCTCAGTTCTACATGGCTCCGTCTTTAGTATCTAAGTCTCAGTTAAATCCTGTCCCTGATCATCCAGCTGGAAGTGGCCACCCAGAGACACTGAGTCTCATTCCCGATTCTGAGCTCAGTGTGGCCCCGCTCACTGGCATCTAGGACCCCATTTACCCGTCACTGGCATAATCCCAACACTAAAGCAGTCCCTAGCAGATAGTGTCACTCAGATATTTTCTGAACAAATAGATAAAATCAGGTAAGTTAGGAAGACACTGAAAAAGCTGGGCAGAATCTAGGTGCTCCCGAAGGCTAAGACTCCTTTTACAGGTGTCTCCATCTTGGGGAGACAATTAGCCCATGTTCCCACCCCCGGAGGGAGACAGCACAGGGCTGGTCTGATTCCAGGCTATTAACCTGTCTGTGATGTACATTGTTTTGGTTTCATTTTTAAAAAATCTGCTAGAGGACACCTGTGCTTGCTAGAGAGAGACAGAGGCAGAGAGAGACAGAGAGAGAGAGAGAGAGAGAGAGAGAGAGAGCGCGCACGCAAACCCCTCTGGTTAGGGCTGTGCTGTAATCCCTTTTCCTCCAATTCTCCTTTTGAGATTTTGGGCATGCATACATTTGCACCTGGCACGTTTTCCAATGGCCAGATCTGGGCCTTGAACTGCAGGGTCAGCCACGTGGGACCCAGCTGCCTTACCCAGCACGCTGTAGGTGGGCCCGGTGGGCATTGTTTTCAGGAGCGGATGACGCTGTGTACATAGATGACGTGGAGATGCACGAGAACCCCGTTGCCTCTTGCTCACATCCGGAGCCTGGTGTCTTGGATCAAGCTTTCGGCCACTAGACTGTCCCGCATGGCCGAGGTTATGCCTCGGCCATGCCCTGCAGTGTCTCGCACGTAGCAGGCGCGCCGTGAAAGTCTGCAGAGTGAAACAATGAATAAATGAGGGAATATTTGAATAAGAGCTGACAGTCTTTGGAATTTTCTTGAGGGCGGTGCTTCTCAGACTTCGACGTGTGTCTGAGCCGTCTGGAAGCTTGTTAAGAAGCCAGTTCTGATTCGGAAGGTCGTAGGTGGCCCGAGGGCCTGTGTTTCTGAGAGCTTCAGGGTGATGCTGTTGCTGCTGGTTCTACTCCCCCTTGTACAGCAGGGCCCTGGGACACGTGTGAGGGCTTTGTCTACCGTCAGCACAAGCCCGCCGGCTGACCGGTCCTCACAGCGCCTGGGGTCAGATCCCAGTTTGTCCAAAAGCTGACACATGCGACTTTTGGCAAGTGACTGACCCTCACTGACCTTCAGTTACCACTTCAGGATCCTGGCCTAGACACTGGCAGGTCTTATTTGCCGAGTGCAGGTTCTTGCCAGGCTCTCGATGCCTGTGAAAGCCACTTAGGGCATCCATCCGGAGGGGGCAATGGTCCTCCTCTTACAGAAGAGGTCAGATGGTGTGTCCTAGGTCCCTGAGTCAGCAACCAGGACGTAATAGCAAGGCTCCAATGACGAGTGTGTGTTTATGTGCGTGCTCACGTGTAGTGTGTGTGCATTTGTATGCATGTGTAGATGTATGTGTAAAAGAGTGGTTGTATGTGTGCACATGTATAGGTATGTGCCAGGCCTGGACTGGGGCATGATGGGTGCTCAGGGCGGGCCAGAGAGGGCGGTGGGAGGGCCTGGGGATAAACAGCAGGTGCTTCAGGTACTGAGAGGCCTTCCCTGCGTCTGCGCTGTTCTGTCCCCACGGGCATCGCCGACAGCAGATCAGGGAACAGAGGGTGTATGAGGTGGGATCCCGTGACAGACAGCCCGAGGGGTCGGTCACGATGCCAGCGTACCTGCTGTGAATCTGGTGCCTCCTGGGAGACACGTCTGCCTGTGTGAGCTTGCCCCATATCCAGCGTGAGCCGTTTAAAGCCCCAGCGACCACACATTCCTCTCACTCCTTTGGGTGATGAGAGCTTCCCCAAGTGCTGGGAGCACGAACAGCACCTCTGCTTTGACCCTGATGGAGTGCCCTGGAGGGTGGTGGCGGCGACAGGTAAAGGTGAGCTGCAGAGGTACCGACCCCGCGTGGGTGCAGCCAGGCTCTTTCTCTGTTGAGATGTGTTTGTGGAGTTCCCCATGCACTAAAATAAAAGGAACAAAATAAAAAAGCTTCCTCTGTCTTAGGAAGTTGCATAAAAACGCTGACAGAGTCGTTTCGTGTATGGTAACGCGGGGAGCACCTGCTGACGGAGCACGTCCCACGCAGTGTTTATTCTGAGGTGCTCTCCCTGTGGGGCTCTCAGGCCGGCTCGTGGTGTCTCCGGTCAGTAGAGGTGGGACCACAAACAGCTCCTTGTTTTAATTTTAGATTCCCTTAGACTGTCACTGTCCCCTCTTATCTCAGACACCCTCACAGGGACGCAGGCACTGCCGTGTGCCAAGGCCACATCGCGGCGGGCATCAACACTTCCAGAGGCATGTCTGGGGGTCCGTGCACCCCTGGCTTCCCTGGACAGGCGCTTGCTGCCTGTGCCTGCCTGCCCTGCCGGCGTTCTGGTCCCCACGTCAGGAGTGGCCCTGCCAGTGCCCTCCCTGAGCCGTGGCCCGGACTCCTGGAGCCTCTGAGCCAGTGTGTCTCCCTAAGGCCACTGAAGTGCGCACGCTGGGCTGTGCATGCGTGGCTCTGCATAGGTTTGCGGTGGCGCTCTGAGCGGTCACTCGCTGCGTTCTCGCAGCCCTCTGCCCTGTAGGCACGTGAAGGTGCAGAGGCCAGCCCTGGCCTGCTGAGCCTTTATCCCAGAGTGAGGGAGAAACAGCTGCAAGGCTGGGATAAAAGGAGCTGGCTGAGCGGGAGTCTGAGAGCCGCTGGCACACAGGGGCGCTATTCTGAGCCCCGACGTGGGAGGACCGTGGGCAGTGCAGAAGGGCCAGGAGGCCTCTGCCTTGCAGGAGGGAGGGCAGCGTGGGCGCGGGGGCACCGTGGATCCCCGTACTCACCTGAGTCTCCGTTTGACAAAAGGCCTGGGACGCAAAACTGAGACTTGGTTTTTGGAGGAGGGACACACCGGTGTTAGCTGGGAAGAGCTGCGAGGCCAGCTTGGGAGAGCAGTTGAAGTGCAGACCCAGGGCCCCGTGGGCTCTTCGTCAGGGGAAGGGGATTGGGCCCTCTGAGGGGGGTGGCCTGCCAGGACATCCGGAGGCGACAGCATCTCAGGGAGGGATGGCTGTTGATTGCAGTGGACCGAGGTTTCGAGGGTTTTGGTGACCACTGTCTGCTGCCCTGCAGGGGCTTGACTGCCCTGGCTGGAATCAGACAGCGTCACCCGCTCTGCGTGGACGGGGGTAGCTCACTGCACAGTATCTGAGGGTGACAGTTGGAACTGCTCGTTTATTCAGTCATTCCAAGTCTTTGTATCTGAGCTTATTTACCTTGGGTTTGGGCATGGGAGGCTGTGAAACCATCGACGGGTCGTTCCCCTGCACGTTGCTGAGGGCGGTGGTCGGGGGGGCACTCCACACGGCAGCGTGCAGCGAGGCACAGGGGCCAAGAGACAGGCAGCTTTTCGGGGCACCTTCCCAATACAGAGGACCTCAACAAATGTTTGGAAAAATGAAATTAAAATATGAGTTTATTTTGTACAAAAGTCCTTGAAGTCCATGCAGATTTTTTCATACTGTGCATTTTCCATGAGTGTTTTTTTTGTTTGTTTGTTTTTTTTTTTTTTTTTTTTTTTAGAGAGAGAGATTTTTGCTCTAGGGTGTGTGTGCTTGCCAGAGAGACAGAGACAGAGAGACAGGAAGCAAGAAATAACCCCCCAGGGGGATGGCCAAGCTGCAATCTCTTCTCTTCTATTCTCTCAGAATCTTGGTCATGCACACATACGTGTCTGGAGTGTTTCAAGCTGCTGGACCCGGGACTTGAACTGTGGTTGACTATGTATAAGTCTGGTGATATAACCATTATGCCACCTACTGGCCCCCTCCTCCCATTTTTTTTTAAAGAGAGATTTTTGCTATAGGATGCATATGCTCCCTGGAGAGACAGAGAGACACACAGAGAGAAAACAAGGAATCCCACCCTTCCCCTCCAGGGAGGGTGGCCAGACCACAACCCCTTCTCCTCCTGGGATCCTGGGCACAGAAACACACCTGCCCAGCATGAGTTTCAAGCTGCTGGGTCTGGGACTCGGACCGCAGTCGGCCATGTGAGAGTCTAGCGCCCTGACCGCTACACCACCTGCTGGCTCCTTCCGCGTGCTTTTTGAAGAGCCCCGCCCCCATACATATCAGCTTTCACTGGGAAAGACAGGAAAGCCGTCGTTAATCACCGGATCCTGTGTAACGGGGTCGGACATCAGCATGTGACGGCCTGCCCGGTCCGTTGACGTCGGGCGGGGGGCTGCCCCATGCCTGTCACGTGCCTTTCCTCTCGGCCTGAGCTGGCATGAGCATCGCGGGCACGTCGCCCATCAGCCTCCGACAGCGAGGACGGCCGCCTCGGCCTCCACAGGTGCGAGTCCACGAGAGCCCGCGCGTGGCGAGGGCCGGAGGGAGGTGCGGGTTCTTCTGAACACGAAAGGGAATAACAGAATCGTAACTAAGTTTCTGTGCTGTGCAGACCCCACGTTCCATGACGAGGGATTATGCCAGCTAGCTCTGGATTTGGGCCCAATACTTGACCTTATAGCAGCTCTTAAAAGATTAGGCTGCAGCTGGGCGGAGAATGCCCCGTGGGTTGGTGTCTAAACAGAACCAAATGTACTCCACGCTGCCTGCCTTGTTTGGGGTGCGTCAGAACTGCGTGAGGCGTCTTCGCCGCTCTTCACCTGTAGCTGTCTTTCTGGGGTATTTAGACCTTTAATGAAGTGCTCTGGCCCTTTGAAAAAGCACTGAAGAGAAAACCATTTAGACAAAGTCATCCAAGTCTGGCACTGAGAGGGTGGAGCGGACACAGGCACACACTTCTGTGTTAGGGCTGCTGGGCGGGCGGCTGCGGCTGGCTCTGGCTGGCAGGCGGCGGGGGTCCAGCAGCTGCCCCCTGGTGCCGGGTGGGCTCTCCGATGCCTGCACCCCTGAGTTTAGGTTGAACGGAGTAGCTTCTTTCTCTGTGAGCCTAGACTCCTCCTCTATAAAATGAGGGTTAAATCGTGGTGTGTCATTTCGAGGGATGAGGAAATGTCAGAGATAATGTAAATATAAGAGATGTGATCCCACAGGCCGTGTAAAGCTTCAGTAAAACACCTCGTTGAGTGTAAAACACGTGGAAACCCCTAGCACATATACCTACTATACCTGGTACGTGCGGGTCCTTTACCTACCATAGAGAGCAACACATGTCAAAGTTCTGCTAAGTACCGGCCACCCTGCAGCCCAGGGGTGCCTCCCGCTTCCAGCCACTCGTCTACGTGGGAGACCCTGGCGGGGGCGGCCTGTTTGTTCTGCGGTCAGGACGCGCGGTCTCACGGTGAGCAGTCCACACTGTTTCTGCAGTTCCGTGCTGGCAGTCCATCGCCACACACTCGGAGCTGGGGATAGACGTGAAGGCAAAGGGAAATTCTTTACTTTTTAGGGAAAATAAAGGATTCTAGGTCAGGAAAAATGTTTTGTTGTTTTAGTACCCCCCCATAGGGTGTGTGCACTTGCCAAAGAGGAGAGAGAGAGAGAGAGAGAGAGAGTGAGAAATCACCCCTGGGGTTGGCCGTGCGGCGATCCCTGTTCCTCTTTTCTCTCAGGATTTTGGGCACATGTGCCTGGTATGATTTTCAAGCTGTCAGTTCTGGGACTCGAACCACAGTTGGCCATGTGGGAGTCCAGTGCATCATCCACCATGCTACCTGCTGGGCCCTTTAGTGGTTTTTTTAAAAGTTGGAGAAAATTGTGATTTTCAGTCTCGATGCAGTTTCCTTTGCAGATTTTTTAAAATTAAAGATTTATTTATTTATTATTTATCATGCATATATATTTTTAAACAAAAGAGAGAGAGAGAGAGACAGGGAAAGTGAGAAAGTAAGTCACCAGGTCCAGGACTCAAACCACAGTCGGCTATGTGGGAATCCAGCACCTTAACCACCATGCCACCTGCTGGCCCCCTTTGGCTGATTCTTACATTTGTGAATGAGATGTTTAAAAACTGATTACATTATTCTAGGCCTGTTCATTATCTTTATGCTACAGCATATAGAAGCATAAAGGAATGCCATATACTTAAATAATAACTTTCTGCATAATGTACACATATTTCAAAGCAGTATGTTATATACAATAAATGTATATAATTCTTACTTGTCAATTAAGACATAAATTAAAAAAGAAAATAAAAAGCTCTTTCTACAAATAAGTGCAAGTCACCTCACCGTAGTGAGAAACTCAACCCTTTGGGCCTGGTCACCCCTGAAGGCCGCGCCCTCACGCCATCTCTGTGAGGGGGATGATGTCAGCCTATGGGCCCGGGGAGGGCGCGGGCATGCGGTCTACAGAATCTATGTCATGGCCACTTCGACATTTGTGCTGGTTGTGTCAGAATCTCCCTGGTTCTTTCTGAAAGCGAATTTCTCTGACTTCTTTCTCCTTTCCTTTGCATTTTGACTGAGTTTTCCCTGAGAAAACAGGGAGCAGCAGTATGGGGGGGGGGCGTTTGAGCACCTGGGGCCCGGTCTGAGTTGGCGAAAGGCTGAGGACCCCGAGGGCCGGGGGGCTGAGCTTGTCGGGGCCCCTCCTGCCCGCCGGTCGGCCCACTGTCCGGTCAGAGCCAGCGTGGGGCCTCGGGCAGGGACGGCTGTTTCAGGACCCGGCACGGGCACCTGGGGGAACAGCTTAGGTTCAGTGCTTTCACCTGGCTTTGAGTGACAATCTTGAATCTGTCCCACAGACACTTTGAAATCAAGAGTGGAAAAACACCCTTTAGAAGTGTATTATGTCTTCCATGTAGTTTCATGTTTATGGACTAAATTCCATAGTTTAGGGTTTATCACAAAAACCAGTAACACTTTAAAGGATCTGGCATCTGATTAATTTCTTTTAGTTTGTGAAAAACTGACAGTGCTCGAAGCCAAAGACACGTCCGCCGTGTCACACCTCCGGAGGTGTTTCGTGTGCTGTCTCTCCACGTGAGGGGAGAGGTGTCTTGGACGCTCCTGTGTCAAGCACATACGGAAGGCTCGGACTCTCAGGGGGGAATTTAAGACAAGAGGAGCCGCTTCCTTCCTCCCTTGTTCCAGGTTACAGCTCCCTGGCTCCAGCCTCCCGTCGCCGGGCGTCTTCTCTCTCCTCTCTCCTTTCTGTCGTCTTCATGTACCGTGAAACCTGGGATGTGGCTTGGGCGGGACCCGTTTTCCTACCTTTTGTCCCTCACTAGTTCGCTCCTTGAATTGGGGCAAATCCTTCTACTCTACAGTTTCCTCCCACTTGCCGTGGATGGAGCACCCATGGAGCTGGGGTGGGGTGGGTCCTGCAGGTGTCCACACTGCGTCTTGTGCTGGTTGTTAAACAAGTTTACGTTTCTGCTTCTTGTGTGTGTGTGTGTGTGTGTGTGTGAGAGAGAGAGAGAGAGAGAGAGAGAGAGAGAGAGAGACAGACAGACAGACAGACAGAGGGGGGCCTTTATGCCATGACCCACCCCAGCCAGGCCGGTGCAGGGGCCCAGCATGGCCAGCATGTCTAGGGAGGCTCTGGGATGCCAAGCCGTGACCTCCCCTCCCATGTGACCTCCACGTGCCACCTGCCCCCACCAGTGTTGTTTAAAAGGCATTTTTACCTTTCTATAATATTGACCAAAGCAGTCGGTTTCCTGTTTCCTGTATCTAAAGGAAGTCTTCCCTTAGTTTTTTCTGTTGCTCTAAACGTCAGCACAGGCAGGTCCTCGACAGCGTCAACCACGGGGCCATGTCCAGGCGCGCCTTTCCATGAACCGCCGTCCTTCAGGGTAGGGACGGCTAACTGTCCACCAACGACCCAGCAGTAACTGCGAGATTGTCCTTTGTGGGGGTGTTGCCACACATTGGGGTTCTGGAAGGATCTGTCTTGTCATTGCTTTTCACAGGTTTGTTGTCATTATTGCTTCGGAAGCGTCTTTCTCAAGAGGGCACACTGAGTGTCGCTCTGAGTCTTCTTTCTCTCTTTGTATTGATGCCTTCCTGGTTTCACGACAGCCTCCGTGCCTTGAGTAGCCCTCCCCTACTCCTACCGAGTCTGCACTTCGGAAGCTCTTCAGTGCTACGCGGCTCGGTGCTGCCGTTCACGGCGCATTCAGGCCACAGGACAGACAAACGGGTGCAGTGACCGCGGGGTTTTCTGTTTTCTCTGCTACCATACTCTCATATTTCTTGCATTGTTAATAAAGTGAATATTTTGCTCTCTTTTAGATTTAACACGTATAATCGACATGTTATACTCTGCAGGATTACAGTGGTTCTTTAAGAGTCTGATTGAGACATAGCACCTCATAATAAATGTCTTTTTTATAAACATTTGTTTACACATCTGTAGGCCCAGGCAATTTTTTATAATATATACAATAGTGACTAGAACCAGTCGTGTGCTAGTAAATAGTAATTACTACTTCTCCTGGTGGGAAGGGACTCTCGGTTTGCCATGTCTGCCCATTTCCATGGTGTAAATACTCCCATTCAAGCTATTAATGGTTTTAACAAGTGGATCACAAAATTCTTGAAAGTTTTTCAGTTTGCTCTCACCAGGAGGTTCATATCAGCTCCAATACTCCATAACCAACAATTATGTTACTTTATAGATTGTAAGAAGCCTGTAATCATGATTTCAGTTCTGATTTACAGAACAAAACTGTAGAGGAGGGTGTGAGGCACACGGGTTCTGAGACTCCGAGGCCTGTGACGCTGCAAACGGTTAGTAGGAGGCCGAGCGACGGCGGGAGTCTGGGATACCTGAGGTCCGTATCCTCGGGGCTCTTACTATGCATGGCAACCGCTTCCCGTCGTGAGGAGCCCCTGGTAGGATTGTGTTTAGACCCTAGAGAGGTATGCTAAAAAGAAAAGAAAAAGCGCTAATTAGTTTCCATAGTTTTAGTAGGCTATTCATTTTTTCACTATTTGAAAATGTCCCTCAAAAATAGTAGCCTATGGGACCAGCAGTTGGCGTAATGGCTATGTCACCGGACTCCCACGTAGTTGACCGCGGTTCGCGTCCCGGACCCAGTGACTTAAAACTCACACTGGGCGCGTGTGCGTGCGTGCCCAAGATCCCAAGAGGAGAATGGAGGAGAAGGGATTGCGGCGTGGCCATCCCCCCTGGGGTGTGATTTCTCGCTTTCTGTCTCTCTGTCTCTCTCTGTCTGTCTGGCGAGTGCACGTGCCCTATAGCAAAAACCTCTCCAACAATAGTAGCCTAGCTGGCTTATGAAAGAGGTTAAACAGTCTCCCCCTCTCTGATTCTCAGGCATGATTTCTGTCTTAAAAGTGTCGGTGTGATTGCTTTGTAATGTGCTATTACTTAATTCAGGTGAGTCTTAGTCAACATTTCAGAAGCAGAACTAGAGGATTTCTTCGTTCTTACAGAGAAATTGATACATGTCTCTGATCATTTATTAGTTTGCTAAAGGGCACATCAAGTAACCCAGGAAACACGTGGGCATCTTTGTTGCATTTGGATAAATCTTTTGGCAAACTTTTCTTTTCTGTTTTTTTTTTTTTTTCTTTTTGGAGAGATTTTTGCTATAGGGCGCAGCGCTCACCAGAAAGACAGACAGAGAGACAGAAAGCGAGAAATCACCCCCCAGGGGGTATGGCCACGCCGCAATCCCTTCTCCTCCATCACTCCTCTTGGGATCTTGGGCACGTGCACACGCGCCTGGCGTGAGTTTTAAGCCACCAGGTCCAGGATGCGAACTGCGGTCGACTACGTGGGAGTCCAGCGACATAGCCATTACGCTAACTGCTGGTTCCTGCCCGGCGTGAGTTTTAAGCCACCGGGTCCGGGAGGCGAACCATGGTCGACTACGTGGGAGTCCAGCGACATAGCCCTACGCTAACTGCTGGTCCCCACCTTTTGGCAAACTTTTCAAGTCGTGGGTGTGATATCTCAAAACGGAACGATGAGAACCTGGAACAGTGATGGCGACGGTGGCAGCGGCTGCTGTTTGCTGGGGACTTCCGTGTGCTGAGTTTGGGGTACTTTATAAATACAACTTCGTTCATTTCTCACCTTGAAGGGAGGCTCTGTGGCTTTTGATTTGTGGAGACAGAGGTGCTTGTGGGTGAATGGGCCCCCACTCACATAGCAAATGACAAAGCTAGTGTTTGAGCCAGTTCTCCGTACTGCAAAGGACTCACATGGGAGTCATATGATAAAGTGGATCATCCCATTTTGATAAGGGGCAATAAAGACAAACGTTTTCAGTAGCTTGTGGGTAAGCACCAAGTTGGAGCATCTGGGAAGTTTGCAGTGAGGTCTCCTCCTTAGGACCTGCAGCCTCATTGCCACAAAAATACTGTAACACAAGTCCAGTTTCGAGTGACATAGTTTATGAAGCGTTCCTCTAATGAGAATGTCGTTCTGTGTTGGATTAGATAAATCTGAGCCGTTGCTTTTAATAAGATGATACGGTTTCTTTCAGACCCTTTGGGTAGATTAAACTCATAAAACTGTCAAGAGACAGATCACAGCTTCTTTCCGATACCAGCCTCTTTAGCACAGTTCACTCATTTCTTTGTGCTGGATTTATAAGAAAGTAGGGTAATGAGCCCGTTGTTTCTGATCTTTATGAGAACGGAAGGATGCCGCAGCCTAGGTCTAGCGCAGCCCTGGTCTCGCGGGGCATGGAGGGAGAAAACACGCTCCGGATCAGAAGGCCGTCTGTGGACACTCCCAATGAACGAAGGGGTTCCGTTCTCCTGTTTCTTTGGGAAATCGCTGCTCCCTGAAGAGGAAATGCCTTACAGAGGGGCTGTCAGGGCCGACACTGCTCGCTTTTTTAATGAAGGTCTTTTGCATACATCCTTTTGCAGAATATAGTCGGCTACCAGTATGTGAATATCTGAGCTTAAACATCATGGAAAATTAACAATAAAAATATCCACACAAAGGGCCAGCAGGTGGCGTAGTGGTTGGGGCACTGGACTCCCATGTGGCTGACCATGGTTCGAGTCCTAGACACCGCGACTTGAAATTCACACTGATGCATGTGTGTGTGCCCAGAATCCTGAGAGGAAAACAGAGGAGAAGGGATTGTGGTGTGGCCAGCCTCCTAGGGGGTGATTTCTCGCTTTCCGTCTCTGTTTCTCTGGCGAGCACACTCGCCCTCTTGCAAAAATCTATCAAAATAAACCAATAAAGGAAAAAAAACGCCATACAACTCACCATCCTTATAAAATGATACCTGTAATTTCTCATTGATCTCATGTCTGTGGGGGAAATCTGCAGATGAAACCAGAAAGCAATTTTAGAGGTTTTCCTTTTTTTTTTTTTTTTCCTTTTTTCTTTTTTCCCCTGCTTTACACTCTTATATATCATCTCCGGGTTTAAGAAGGTCTTGATCTTCTGTTCATATGGCCTGTTGGAGTGGCCTGTTTTCCACGTACTGATGTCGTGAGAAAGTCTGAGCAGTGGGACAACCATTTTTCGGTGCTGAGCTTGATGTCTGAGTCCGTAGGAACAGCGGGTGGCATTAGGGAGCCCGTCTTACACAGAGATCTTGACCCCAGGCCACCAACTTCCTTTCTGTCCTGAGACATGAAATACTGTGTCAGCTTTTGTTCTGTATTTGCAGATTTATCCCACAAAGAGAAAAGTCACATCTAATAGTTTTAAAATTTGGACAATGATACTGTAATTTTCATATGACTTAATCTCTTTTGGGAGTTTTAAAATTATAGTCATGCTTTCCTTAACAATGGAGATGCGTTCTGAGAAACACATGGTCAGGTGATTTCCGTCCAGTGTGAACATCAGAGTGTGCACACACACCAGCTGGTACAGCCTCCCTCACACAGGGGACACGGGCCGGTCCTTGTGTCCGGAGTAGTCTCTTGTTGACCGGGTTGTCGTTGTGGATAGGACCCTACACTTTAGACCTGGTGGATCCAGACCAGTGACTGGCCCAGACCACTGGATGGCCACTGAAAGGCCTTAGAGGTCACCTGTCATGTCTCTCATTCTACAGAGGGCTAGGCTGAGACCCAGAGTGGTCCCGTCCCTTGCCAAGAGCCCATGTGGGTAACTGTGAGCTGCGATGAGAACCTGGTCGTCTCCCGTTCTACCCCAGAGCTCTTCCCTGGGGGGCCTAGCAGCCGCTGTATGCTGGTGTTCCACGTTTGGAGTCCACGGGTCTTTGCCTGCTCTAGAAGGGATCTTTCTAGTAGCTTTCAGCAATGGCCAGTCTTCACGCTGGCCAGCGACCGCCACGTGCACTGACCAGGTTTTGTGTGTACACAGCTCTAAGTACACATCTGTGGTAGGTACTGACATCAAAAGGGGCTGGGAAGGCCCCCAGGCTCACCACGAGGGAGGTCAGGTCTTGGTTGTGTTATGGGTCTTAATCCACAATGGGACGATCTCTAGCCTAATAAACATTGGATTGGTTTTAAAGTGTAAGAATGAACTGATTGCAGATTGGTCTGTGTTTCTCGGTAAACTGGCCATAGCCATTGGCAGCACCAGGCTCCCACACCCCGCTCCTGGGAACCTCTTCTGCTCCCATCTCTGTCAGTCGGACCCCTCTAGGTGCCTCAGATCAGTGGAGTCATACTGGGTCACTGGGAAAGTCATGATGCATCTTTGTGAAGAAAACCAGAAAGTATGTCATGGCTCTCCCAACGACCTAATGCAGTGTGTGTCCTTTCTTGGTACAGTCTCTTCCATGAGAGCCACTTGGGCAGACAGTGGGCCTCCGTTCCACGTCTCTACAAGACCCTCCTGGAACTTTGGCTGCTGGAGTTGGATGCTCTTGAAAGGTGTGGAGGGCTAGGAACTGAGTTCTCCAGAAAATAGATTTATCAGCATTAGACTGTGTGCGCGGTCAGCTTCGGCCTCCTGACTTCGGGTTGAGGCCAGTATCTAGGCAGACTGCTGTTCACATCATCTGATTCGCACTGTCTGGGACTGTCGGTTGCATGGCCGTGGCACTGCCTTGGTAGGAAAATGGCCTGGAATGACTTAGGGCTGCCCAGACCTCTGGGCCTGGTGCTGGAGGGTGGCTCACAGCCTCCTGTAGTTCCACGAGACCAGCGGCCCAGCTCCAGCCCCCACCCCTGCCTGCGCAGAACAAAATCAGCCCTTCCTGAGGGAGCCGCTCAGCAGGGAGGCCAGGCCCGGACCTTGCAGAGCCCGAAGTGCCCTCTGGTTTCAGCTCGGCCATCACAACAGGTTGATGAGAGGCAGGTCTTTGGTTCCTTTGGACTGGAGATTTCCCACCTGGAAACGAGAGAGTTAGTTTCAGCATCACTGAAGTCACTCGGAGCACAAACGGACCAATTTATATGATTTGTTAAAAACAGTTTCAACAGGGACAGGCAGTTGATTGGCGTAATGGCTCTGTCGCTGGACTCCCATGTAGTCGAATGCAGTTCGAGTCCCAGACCCGGTGGTTTAGACTCATGCCGGGTATGTGTGTGTGCGCGTGCCCAAGATCCTGAGAGGAGAATGGAGAAGAAGGGATTGTAGCATGGCCATTCCCCCTGGGGGGTGATTTCTCACTTTCTGTCTCTCTGTCTCTGTCTTTCTGGTGAGCGCATGTTCCCTATAGCAAAAAACCTCTCCAAAAAAAACCAAAACAAAACAAAATAAAAAATAAAAAACAAACAGTTACAACAGCCATAATGATCGACAACTGCCACTTATAAGTTCCAGGCACTTTCAAAGTTCACGACCACCTGAAGCCGCAGTGGTGCCCGCAGAGGCCGGGACAATGGAGGAAGTCCCTGCCCACCGACGGCCTGCAAGCCGGAGCTCGGACTCAAACCCACGTCTGCTGTAGCGCCCTGCACCCAACTTCGACCTCATTGGAGGAGTTCCAAAAAGAAGTGACATCACAGTAAAGGAAAAAAGAAAAGAAAAAGCGTGTTGTCTATGCTCTTACCATCATGCTTTATATAGATTCTTCTCACCTGGATGAGAGGGTGTAATTAGCCTGTAATTAAAGTAATAACAGTGTCTCCTAGACGTCCAGGGCACTGGGGATGGTGTCACTGTGCCGCTCTGAACACAAGAGGGCACCGTGGCAAAGCGCTCGGTCTGTGCACCCAGAGCTCAGCTCCGGGACGGCTGCAGAGGGAACCTGGCATTGAGACCACGTTTGTCACCATGGGACGGCCAGGCTTTGTTCCTGTAAAATACGGAATACAAACAACAGATGAATCAACACAACCATGTTGTCCTTGTTAGCGTCACCAGTTTCTTGGGCTCTGGCTTCCAGGGTCCGGTCTGCTACCTTTCTGGGTGCACATGCCACAACACCCACTTGCTGAAGATTCCAGATGGCTGTCTGCTGAGCGGTGGGCAGAATGGAGCATGACAGGAGGGGTATTTCCCCCACGTTTCCTCCTTTACTGCCACGTCTGGTTGGTTAGCCGTCCTACGCTCCCTGTGATGGGAGGTGAGGCGTTAAGACGGCGAGTGCCTGGCCGCCCGCTGGGCCCCACAGGACGGGGTGGCACGGAAGGGCTGGGGCAGACCCTGCCCGGCTCCCACCGCTGGGCCCGGAGGCTGAGAGGAGGGTGAGAGCTGTGTTTAAAAAATAATAATAATAGAGGGAATGACGAGGGACCAGGAGAAGTGGCAGGTGCTGCCCAGCCGTGGCCAGTCCTTGTCGCATACATGGGTGGTCTGGCTTAATTAGGCTGCCAGCGCACCTCCTGCTCACGCAGCGCAGAGGAGTCCATTTGCAGGCCTTGAAGAGAGCTGAGTCTGGGCACAGCCACGCCGTCTGCTCTGGCACGATCCCGGCCGGCAGTGTCCTCTCCCGCTGTCCGCTGGGCCTCCTGCATGGTGAGGTCTGTTGAAGTCCCAGTCTTAGCACACGATTATAAATGCATGGGAGACTCGCAGAAGACACTCCGCACAGGGCATGGCCCGGCAGGACGCGGCGTTTTCAGACCACTGCCAGCTCGGCAGGGCCATCCCTGGAAGACAGGCAAGGCCTTAGAGCCCCCCGTGGGGAAGGAGAGCGAAGCCCCCGCTGGCCTCCGCGTTCTTGGCTGATGGGTGTCGCATCCCGCCCCCCGTGAGTGCGCTGAGTACCGGCACAATCTCAGAGCTGCTCGGCTGGCGGGGTCACCAGAGAAACTAACAAAACCAAGCCTCACAGGAGGCTCGCCTCTGGAGGAACGGAAAGCAGGGGTGTGTGGCTGGGATTGGGGGTGAGCAAAGCTGAGCGCTGGCCGCCGCCGCACCCCGTTCTGCGTCCCCCCCCCGTGTTCCCTCGTGCCCCTTCCTCCCCTCCCCCCACCCCGTCCCGTACCCCTCTCCCTGCCTGCCGTTCCTGTCCTCCCCCCGAGTTTCCTTCCCCTCGTCATCATTCCTTCTCTGGCACTGCTGGTGATCCTGCCAGGCCGCCGAGCTCCGGGGCCACCCCCTGGACACCCCAGCTCCGAGCTGTGCTTAGACCAGCTGGGAGCCAGTCGGAGTGCGTGCTACTTCTCTGTGAGAGAGGTGAAGAAGGGACATGCAATCAGAGGAAGGCCTTTATAAACGGCCACCGGTCGCTCATTGAGGTGAGCGAAGCAAGTTCTTCAGTGGAGTTAGTGAGCTTAGGACGGGAGCTGCGGCGGACCCTGTCCCACCCTGCTTCCCCGAGTGGAGGGGAAGTGACATAATGAAATGAGTGAGTGAGTGAGTGAGTGACTGAGTGAACGACTCCATGGATGAGTGAGTGAGTGAGTGAGTGACTCCGTGAATGAGTGAGTGACTCAGTGAGTGAGTGAGTGACTGAGTGACTCCGTGAATGAGTAAGTGAGTGACTGAGTAAGTGAGTGAATGAGCAACTCCATGAATGAGTGAGTGAGTGAGTGAGCGACTCCGTGAATGAGTGAGTGAGTGAGTGAGCGACTCCATGAATGAGTGAGTGAGTGAGTGAGCGACTCCGTGAATGAGTGAGTGAGTGAGTGAGCGACTCCGTGAATGAGTGAGTGACTCAGTGAGTGAGTGAGTGACTCAGTGACTCCGTGAGTGAGTGAGTGACTGAGTGAGTGAGTGAGGAACTCCATGAATGAGTGAGTGAGTGAGTGAGTGAGTGACTCTGTGAATGAGTGAGTGAGCGACTCCGTGAATGAGTGAGTGACTGAGTGACTCCGTGAATGAGTGAGTGACTGAGTGATCGAGTGACTGACTGAGTGACTCCGTGACTGAGTGAGCGAGTGACGGAGTGAGTGAATGAGTGGCCAAGTGACGAGTGAAGCAAATGAGGAAAGGTGGGAACTAAGCAGGTGGTGGGCCTGGGGAGAGACTCACTGGAAGATACAGCCACAGGGAGCTCCTCGTTTCCACAGACACTTCACTCAGAAGCAGAACTGCTGGTTGTCTTGAGTATATGGAGGAAAAGTAAAAATGGCCCCTGACAGAAATGACAGGAACTACAGGCCTGGAAGTGTTCAGTGTTGGTCTCTCATAAAGATCGTGAGCAAAATGCCTGGGGCTTTGGTGTGACAGCCGTGTGGTGTGTGCACGCGGTGGTGCGGGCTGTACGCGGTGTGTGCCGTGTGTCTGTGTGTGTCTGTGTGTGCTGTGTGAGTCGGGCCGCCCTGACGTGCTCCAGGGCCCGGTGTGCCTGGCCTCGTCCTCCATGGCGATCGCCAGCTGCCCCTCGGTCTCTCCTCACAGCCATGGCATGGTTTGTCGCCTGTTCACTTTCAGAGCCTGGAGCTGCCCCTCTCCCCACTGCTGGGACACCTGGGCTTCCTCTGGCCCTTCCTGTGGGGCCGTGGCCCGTGGAGGCCCTTGGCTGTGCCCCAGGGTGGTTCTGGAAGAGCTCGCCAGAGAAGCAGTGGATGGACGTGCGTGTGGCGCCGCGGCCTGGGCAGGTTGCTGGCCGCGCCTTGGGTGAGAGCGTGTGCTTTGCCTCCATCGGCTCTCCCGCTGGATCTCGTCAGTGAGTCACCCCTCAACACCTGCTTTCCTGCGTTCTTTCCTTTTCGGCCCCCCATCTTCGTAAAGAGGAGAAATGGATGTGTCCCCTGGTCCTCGTTGTGGGTGGTCTCCCCTTCTCACCACGCTCAGCCCCTTTCACTGGTGGGACTTGGACCAGATGTCGTGAAGATCTGGCTTGATCTAGGGTCCCTGCCGTCTGGGTCCCCAGCAGACCCACAGCTGATGTGTCAGACCAACACAGAGCGAGGAGGTTCTTCACCTTGAAAGGTCCGTGTACTTAGGCGGGAAACGCCTTCCAGGCCTGAAGCCGTAGCTATTCCTGGACTTCTGTTTATTTCCGTTCCTTTACTCACTACCGTTTGGAATTCTGCTGTTGTTTGCATACTGCTTGCCTTTGTGTCCTTCTTTCCATCTGTTCTTAAAAAAAAAAAAAAGAAAAGAAAGCTGAGTTTTATTTTAAACCAATCCAGATGACAGGACCACAATCTTGACAATGCTTTGGAAACCCGTAGAAGAACATTCTTGTTAAATTACTCAGCCACTCAATTCTTGTTCTGTGTGCAATCTTTTGTAGGAGTTGCTGTGTTTTCAAGAGAAGTGTCTATTTCAGAGACAGGTTTCTTGTACCTAGATAAGCAATTACTTCAGAAATTGGCTTTGACATAGGCTTTTGGCTTTAATATTTCCTTTTATATTCTGAAACAATCTGCTGCTGCATGGGAATTCCTGCTACCACATACCCAGGTGTCTCCCAGGTGTCCTCGCCTGAGCTTTTTTTTTTTTTTTTTTTTTTAAGAATTATTTAATTTAATGTATTATTATTTTTAATTTGACGAGAGAGAGAGAGAGAAAGAGAGAGAGAGAAAGAAAGCGGCCAGGTCTGGGATTCGAACCATGGTTGGCAATATGGGAGTCCACCACCTCAACCACCATGTCTGCCAGCTTTGGTTTCTTACCTACAGGGTCATTGTCAGGGAAGATGGCAAGAGGGCCTGGGTCCTCTGTGCAGGTCCGTGGTGGGGCTTCACTTCCAGCACCTGATGTCCCATGCTGTCTCCACCCAGACTTCTGACGAGATATTCTGCAGTAAAATGTCCCCAAGACATGAGCTTCTCTCCCCCGACTCTGACCTCAAAGTGTCTAGCACACGCATACGAACGCGGAGAGAGAACCCACATGCCGTTGTAAGTCTGCCCTGTCTGTGGCAGGTCGACTTCCCAGGAAGGCTGTGGTGAGCCTCGCATGGTGGTATTTGCAGGAGACGATCCAGGACGGTGTCGATGGTGGGGAGGGAGCTGCTGCTGAACCCCTGGGGCAGGGGGCCACCAGCCATGGGCCTTGGTGCTGGCCAGCCAGCCAAGGGCCCCTCAGACTGCAGGGTACCCTGGCCAAGCGTCTGCCAGCTCTGGTGATGACTAGCTGCCTGTAGAGGCTGCGGCTTTGCAAACAGCACCGACCACTCCAGGATCTCGGGCAACTCACTCCCTGGTCTTGAGCTCACTGTTTTCTCAGATGTAAAGGAGAGGAGCTGGGATGGTCCATGAAGTTCCCCCTCCTCGGGGTCTGCCACTGTTTAAGCAAATTGATTTGATGGAACTAAGGCGTTCTCACTCCGAACCGCCAAGCGCAGTCCCGGGTCACCCCGGCGGCCTCTGTGGCCATACTGGTGCGGCTGGGCTTCACTCTGCTCCTTCCTCTGCCCTTCCCCTCAGCTCCATAGCGGAGAAGTTAGATCATCCATGATCCCCTAGTGTAGCCTGGCTTTGAGAGCGAGGCCACAGAGAATTAGAATTAAGGGAGGGAAAGGATAGAGCAAACTGTAGCAGAAGGTGGCTAGGCCACCTTGGCTAATGGGAGCCTTTGCAGCCCATTCACTAGGCTTCCCAGGAATCCCCCGAACTGGTTTCCATTTACAAATGACTGATTAATGCAGCTGCAGAAGTCCCGGGAGAGTCCCATCATTAGTGGGAAGGACCCCTTCGTCTCACATTCTTTTAGCATAAGTCCCCAACGATACTGGCAGTGTTGGCAATGGCATCAGTTTACAGAGCAGGTATGCATGTTGCAGAAGTGTGAGTGTCACTGATTCTTGGTGGCTGCAATCTGAGTTTCAAAGCTCTGTGTCTGAACATCTCCTCTGGTTACAGCATTCAGAATCCCAGAATTCTGTGCAGCAAAGAACTTTTTGAGGGTTATTTTCAGGGGCCATGCCAGGCAGTTTCTGAAGCCAAGACAGAGGTAGGCAGGCTAGGGCACTAGTCATCACAACTGGGATTCTTTTCTGCTATGATCTCAGTATGGTCTTCTCTTGTTTCTCTCACCCTCTCCCTTTGTTAGTGGTACTATGGAGGCTCGGGTGTGTGGGGTGTGAATAGGTGCCCGCAGCACAGGAGACATGGTTCCATCTGGGTGGAGACAGCCTCGTGGGAAACCCAGAACAGATGTTTTCTCATACCCAGCTAAAGGGCCACTCTGGAGGGAGAGTGGACTGGGGAGTTCACGATCAAGTCATCAGGTAGGTCTCCCAGACACATGATGAGCTAATGATGAGAGAGATCATTTAGTTTAATATGAGAATTTTTTTTTTTTTATCAAGAGGTCTATACTAGCTCCATCTTGGGGGAAGACTCAAAGACTGATTACACATAGGCAGGAAGATTCACTGCATGTCCCCAGGTATCATTTTTATTTAAAATATTCCTAATCTAGGCTGTTGACGAGCTCTGTTATGGTTCTGAGCATGAAGGGGATAGATCATGTTCTACTAGTGAACCATGAATTAATGGCTAACGTCGCTATACGCTGGGGTCTACAACCTATCTTTACTGTTTAAAGACACTTGCTGTAGAAAAGTCAAGTCAGAGGTAGCCACGGCTGGCCCTGCTGTGCGGCCATTCAGCACTGTGCACAGGAACGGGGTCTCATGGCTGACCGCAGGTTGAATCCCAGCCCCAATGGCTTGAAACACATGCCAGATGCACGTGCATGTGTCCCTAAAATCCTGAAGGGATGGAGGAATGGAGGGAAGGGGATTGCAGTGTGACCACGCCTCACTGGGGGAGTGTTTACATGTGTGTGCTCGCTCCCGCTCTTTGTCAAGTGCATGTACCCTCTGGCAATTAAAAAAAATTAAGAAGACAGATATGGGTATTCAGAGTTTTGTGTTTTCTAACTTATTGGTTGGTGGAAGGAAAATCGTAGGAAGGCAATCCAACCGAGTCAGGGACCATCCGCTCGCGCTGGGCCGCTGGCTTTCCAGTCCTACCCTGGTTCCCAGTCCTGCTAGTGGGTGGGAAACGTCATTCGGGCGCCGTGAGCGCCCAGCTCCCCCTCCCGCTGCTCGCCTACTGCTATTTTAGCAACGCTGTATGAAGTCGTGTGATTAGCTCGAGGTGGAGCATGGATGTTCAGATCGTTGTTTCTCTCCATGTAACTGCATGGGTGAGTTTACATTTACACGAAAATGCAGTTGGAGAATAGGGATGAATGACTGATATGCATGGAATCAGCTTATTTAGACTGAACAGATGAAAATCAGAAGTGACTTAATAGCTACATTCAAGTATGTAAGAAGAGTGCAGGGTAAATGGAAATGGAGCCTTAAGTACCTCAATTCACACCCATCAAGGGAAGTGAGGATAAATGAACTCGAGTTACAGCAGAAAGGAGCTCGGCGTTGAGGAGGGAACTTCAGAGGGCAGTCCTTGGGGGGGCCCAGTGTGAAGAACGGCCCTGCTGTCCAGTAACAGCTCCTTCTGTCGCTCCGTCCACATGTATCCGGCGCATACCGTGGGCAGGTGCTGGGCTTGGAGCTGCCGAGACAATGAGGAACACGACGGGCACTCCACTGTGTGGTCCGTAAGTCTAGTTGGAGAGACGGGTGTCAGTCAGAAACACAGACAGGTAACCGTAAACCGTGACAAGTGACATGAAGGAAAGTACACGAGCGTGAACGGGGCACTGCGGGGCGGGGACGGGGAGGTCTCCGAGGAAGTGGTGAGCTGAGATCTGGAGGATGAACGGAAGTAACAGGTGAATAGAGAGGAAGAGCACCCAGGCCATCGAGCTGGGCCTGAGGGAGGAGAGAGGGATGGACAAGAGGCAGGGAGTCGGCACGGCTGGAGCACAGGTAGCAGAGGAGGGCTCCAGGCGCCGCAGGAGTCAGACCAGGCAGCCTCTTAGGGCAAGGTCAGGGCAACAGGAAGGAGTAGGAGACTGGGAATGTCTTGGGTACTGTTTTTATACTTTTTTTTTCTTTTTTTGCTGTCTGGTGAACATGCTCTCCAGAGAGAACAGAGAGACAGTAAGAGGGAACATGAGAAATCATCCCCCCACACTCCCCCAGTGGAATGGCCACACCGGAAGCCTTTCTCCATTCTTGGGAGTTTGGACATGTGTGTACACATGCCTCGCGTGTTTTTCAGGTTGCTGGGTCTGGGACTTGAACTGTGAAGTCAGCCACATGGGATCCAGCGCCTTAACCACTATGCCACTCACTGAAGCATAACGTGCGTCCATAACTGCCCATTGCACTGGCCCGGTGCATCACATCGTCAGCAGCACGTAACCAGTGCCCGGAGCCGTAAGTGGAACTTCAGTCCCAGAAGCCCCGCGACCCTCCCAGCCTGTAGTGTGTTCCGGAGCTAACACCATCCTGCCCTGCAGGCCTGTCGGTCAGTTCTGACCACGTTTGACTCGGTACGGATGGAGTCCCAGGTCGCGCTGTCTCTGCGTTCCTCCACTCGGCCACCTGGTCTCACCGTGGCCGCCGGCAGCGCTGGCCGACAGTGGAGAGCAAAGCGTTGCACTTACCAGCTCTGCAGTTGGGACGTGTCCGGGGGCGCGTGACTGTTGGAAATTGCGCTACCGCGAACTATGTGGCGGTTATCTCCACACTTCTCTTGGAGGTTTTCCTCGGAGTGGAATTTCTGGAATTAAGGTGTCCATATGCTCAGCTCTAATGATCCAGCTGCTCCGTGGCACACGCCCCGGCCGTGCCTGAGCTCTCCTGGGAGCTTCTGTAGCCGGTGCCACGATCGGGCCTGTGCTTGTCAGAGACCGAGCCGGCCACCTTGGGGACAGGAAGCTGGAGAGGCAGGGTGCCTGGGAAGGCCTCTGGGCTGTTTGGAGGGCCAGGCAGGGTAGCGGAGTCAATGAATGAGTTAGGAGGGATGATGAGGAAACTTACGGTCCCAGGCATGAGGAGGGAAGGGCACAGGAGACGGCCAGAAAGGACCCTGAGCTGTGGCCTTGTGCGGCTGGGTGGCGTTTGCCCGACTGGAGATGGGCCGGGGCCAGGGCCGGGTCACAGTTCTCGTGGACTTGGTGACTGAAGTCATGAGACGTTTGGCGGGGACCAGGAAGGGGGTCGGGCATACAGGCCAGGCTCAGGTGGACGGGGAAACGTAGGGTTGCCATGGCAGCGTGGGGGCAGGGTCACCTGGGTAACAGTGGTGAGAAGCATGTCCATCGTTCCTGGGTTTGAGACCAGAACAGGGTTCAAACTGGGTCACGTTTTAACAGGATTTTGCTCTCAGTTTGACTTCAGGCTAAAGCCCGTGGCACTTGCACGCTTTGAGGGCGGGAGTCCCGCTGCCGCTGTAACCCTGTGGTGGGCAGGGGAAGCAGGGCTTCTGTTCACTGAAGGACGCTGCGGGCCCTGCCTCCATCTCCCCGTATGAAGGGGCCTTCCGAGAGCTCACGAAACTTTTCTAGACTTTACCCGCACAGGCTGCAGGGCAGGGCCAGCACCGTGGTCTCTAATAGTCACCTCTCCGTGAGTGCCCCCCATGGCCTCTCCCCCAAGGCTGGCATATTTGCAGGGCTGTGGTGAGTTGCTACTGCAGGGAGGAGGAATCGCTAGGCACCCCTGCAGAAGCGGAAAGACCAGGGAAGGAGCTTCTTTCTTAAAGCCAGCACATGGCGAGTCTTCGGGTCATCGCAAACAAGGTGATCCACACCCACCCCCATTCCTGTTGTATTCATTCAGGCATGAAAAAGAGAAAAGTGCTCGACTGGATTAGATTTGTCATTCTTTCAGAGAAAATGTTTGCTTTTCTGTCCCCCACCACAAAGCTCGTCATTCCGCACCGCACCCACCAGCCTGTCTCACTCCTGGACAGTCCTTCAGGCGTGAGAACCAGCAGGACTCACCTCACAGGAACTGCGACGTGTGTCCGTCATGCTGCCCCAGGGTCTGCACCTGCTCCTCATCTGTCGTCTGCACAGTGAGGAAGTGGAGGTCCCGGTGAGTGGGCTCAGGTGCTGCCCCCAGGTCTACACAGTGACAGTGGCGCTCTGAGGACTAGTGTGCGTGTGTCCCCCGGGTCTGCACAGTGGCGCCCTGAGGACCTGTGCATGCACGTGTCCCTCAGGTTTGCACAGTGACAGTGGCGCCCTGAGGACCTGTGTGTGCGTGTCCCTCGGGTCTGCACAGTGACAGTGGCGCCCTGAGGACCTGTGCGTGCGTGTCCCTCGGGTCTGCACAGTGACAGTGGCACTCTGAGGACCTGTGCATGGGCATGTCCCTTGGGTTTGCACAGTGACAGTGGCGCTCTGAGGACCTGTGCATGGGCATGTCCCCTGGGTTTGCACAGTGACAGTGGCACTCTGAGGACCTGTGCGTGCGTGTCCCCCAGGTCTGCACAGTGACAGTGGCGCTCTGAGGACCTGTGTGTGCGTGTCCCCAGGTCTGCACAGTGACAGTGGTGCTCTGAGGACCTGTGCGTCCCAGAACCGCAGCCCTGCCTGCGGGGAAACTCTGTAGGTGAGTGGCACCTGTGGGACGGTCTGGCCGAGGGCAGCAGTGTGGGCATCGTGCGGGGCCTTGGGGTGAGGCTGGCGTGAGTGGGTGCCCTGTGGGGTGGTCAGAGCCGAGGCACGGCGTCACCAGGGGCCAGGTCCCGAATGAGAGATCCGTGTGCCATTCTAAGCAGCTTGATCTTTCTCTCGAGGGCCCTGAGGAGCCACTGTTGGTTTCTGGAGGGGATCATGTCGTCAGACTGGGACAGAACCCGGGCAGCTGGGCACAGCAGGGACCCGGGGACACTAGCCACAGGCCAGATGAGAGCTGAGAAGGCCTGGCCCGAGGAGAGAGAGGCGAGCGTGGATGGTCTGTGGAGCCTGGAGACAAAATCGAGAGTCTCTGACGATGGGTCCGTGGGTGGGCGGCAGGGACGAGGTTCCGGGAGTGCCTGCTCCCTGGCTCCTCTGACTCTGGGAGGCCTGGGGAAGCACAGAGTCCCGTGTTGGCCACATTGCTGCAGTTGCAGAATTCTGCGGGCCCCGGGGGGCACATCAGAAATGAAGGGGCTTGGGACCAGCAGTTAGCGTAATGGCTATGTCGCTGGACTCCCACGTAGTCGATCGCGGTTCAAGTCCTGGACCCGATGGCTTAAACTCACGCCGGGCGCGTGTGCGTGCGTGCCCAAGATCCCGAGAGGAGAATGGAGGAGAAGGGATTGCGGCGTGGCCATCCCCCCGGGGGGTGATTTCTCACTTTTTATCTCTCTGTCTCTCTCTGTCTGGCGAGTGCACGCGCCCTATAGCAAAAACCTCTAAAAAAAAAAAAAAAAAAAAGGAAAAGAAATGAAGGGGCTTCTGCCGGGGAGAAGAGAAGCTTCTGGAAGCCCCCGGCAGAAGGTCCCTCATCAGCAACGCTGTAGATCTGATGGCCCCTCTCACGAGGGTGGCGGCCGAGTGGAAATCTCGGCTGGACATCAAGTTTGGCGGCAGGACGCCCTCCTCGGGGGGGACGCCGCGCTCCCAGGTGGAGCCCACGTGCTGCCTGGCACCCAGTGGGGTGAGCGGCTGGCCGACCGCTGGGCGGGTGGGCAGCCCCTGGTCTGACGCTCCTTTGTGGAACCACCCCCAGTGCAGGAGCGCCCGAGTCGTTTCTGGGGAGCTTGTGTGTGACACAGTGATGGTATCTGGGGACACGCATGCCCTAACGTGTGCGTGGTAGCAGGAAGCTGGCGTGCGGCTCAGGGCCAAGTCGAGCGCTCCGGTTTCACAGAACGACCTTCCCAGGACGGGGAGAGAGATGGGGCTGATCCTCTCCCCAGGATCACCGCCCGTCTGGGGTCCACCTGCCGTGGCAGACCAGCTTCAGAAGTTATTAATAGCTCGCCGCACTCATGTTCGGGAACCAGGGCCTGCAGCCTAGTTAGCAGACCACCAGTTTGACACCAGCTGCTGTAAAAGGCATTTTTAATAAAACTTACCTCTGAGTTAAAATAAAAGTGCTGGCTCAGAGATTTTGTACCGAAACATATGAAAAACTGACAGGTGGGCTCTCTCATGCAAAACTTCTGCTGCGGCTGAAGGAAAACATCTGATCAGGCTATTTCCCCGTGGGGGAAGGATTAATTGGATTTTCTGTCTTGCCCCAGTGTCTGGCCCTCTGTTTTATGACAGGACCACAGAAGTTTTAGAAGCTGAATCATAGTTTATGTTCGCGGCATTTTGGAGCTGTCAAGATAAGAGCGAGGGAAGGAGCGTGGCAGGGCACCGGGTTCCCGTAACCCTCCTGCGACAGTTCCCATCTGTCTGAAACGGGGCAGGTATTCGAGCCTGCCCGAGCCTGCCTGAGCCTGCCCAGAGCAGCCCAGTGGGGAGATGGCCTCCGTTGAGGCCCCCGGCTTTGTCTGGGCACTCTTTTTCGAAGACCCTCCTCACGCAGACTGGCAGCCGGGGCCAGCCATGTGGTCTGCTAAACTGCTTTCTGGATCTTTCCCGAATCATACGTCTGTGTGTTGCTTCTGTGGATCTGCATTTCTGGAATGAGGTTCAAGGAGTTTTCTCCACTAGAGTCTGTGGTGGAGGTGGAGAAAGAGGAGGTAGCAAGGTCAGGAACCCAGCCCCCAGCATGGGAACTGAACCTGCGGGTCAGACTGTCACACCGCCACTCAGTGCTTATCCCCGTCCGTGTCTTGGTGCCATCACAGCACACCGCACGCTGGTAGTTACAGTCGAAAGGAACCTATTTCCTCACGGTGCGGGGGCCGGAGTCCAAGGGTGGCGGGCATCGGCCAGGGCCTTCTCGCTGCATCATCTCCTGATGGCAGGTGGAAGGGCAGGGGGACATGTATGGGAGAGGAAGCCAGAGCGCGGGCACCCCAGCCTTTCCTGAGGACCCGCCCCCCAGCACGGCGTTAACCCAGTCCTGAGGGCAGGCCCCTGGACACGTCACCACCTCCCATCAGGTGCCATCGCTGAGCACCTCTGTAGTGGGGACCGGATTCCTGCGCGGGAACTCTGGGGGAGACGTTCGAGCCACAGCGCCGTCCTGGGGCCTGAGACAGGCCTCGTGGTAGTTTTATGGGTGCAGTCGTGGTGACGGCTTCCTCCTCGCGGTTCGCTTGGATGTGCCTTCCACACCTGCGGGGAGTTGCTGTGCATTTGGGGTTTCAGGTGAGGTTTGCTGTTAAGGAAAGAATGTTCATGACAGAAAGATCTGAGTTTCGGATAAAAAACCCCAGAAAACGTGGTTCCACCAGCATGCCCTCCTCACTTTTCCTGCTTGCTTCCCCAGTCTCTAGATGCCGTCACGGGGCCGGGCCAGTTTGCGCGTGTACCCCAGACTTTTGTCGTAAGGGATACGGCATGGGGCCCTCCTGCGGTCTTCGGAGCATTTCTTTCCCTTGGCTAAGTGTTGCAGGCTGGTTTGGCATACTCGGGGCTCACTGCAGAGCCCCCGAAACAGGATGAAGACATCAAGTGTGATTTGGAAACAAGCAAAAGCGAACAGACCTGGCTGCCGCCTCTAGCGTTTTATTTTAAGTGCACGTTTTCACTCTGCTCTCTGATACCCGACAGCTGGGCCCTTCCGCAGCGCGGCTCACAGGCGGGTGGGCCTGCTGCGGCTCCGTCCCCGTCCCGGAGTGCTGGCTTCCACGGCGCTCCGTTTCCCTCTGGGCCTCGACTTCTCGTTCGCCAGCCCCGCTGTCCCTGGCACAAGAGCCTGTCTGGAGTCGACGTGCCCTTTCCCATCTGAGGTGGGAGGATGAACACGAGGGGCCAGACTGGTCACTTCACTCGTCGGCAGATGGGTTTGCCCCATCCATGTGACGAGCGTGAGTCCTGGTACCACTCTTGGGGGGGATATCCCCACCCCGGCACTCCCCTCAAATTCAAATGCTGCGGTTCCAGCCTCCAGCGTGGGCCCAGGCAGTTACCACCTGGCCACTGGGCCAGTTGTTCAGTCTTCTACTACAAGAACTTGTTCATGCTATTTGAAACATGGGGTTGTCAGTTATCAGCTGAGAAATCAACATAACTGAACTTACTGAGCATTTAAATTATAAAATCAACATCACCGGGTGGAGGCGGTTTAGGAAATAAAGCCGGCTGGCCGCTAGTATGTGCTCCGTGCTGATTTTAGAGCCCTTTAGACTTGAAGGTGAGCTTTCCCTTGCTTTATTCTTGGAGTATTTCTTTCCGAATAACATAAATAAATAACAAGAGAACACCAGGCGGTTCTGAAAGTGAATGAGCTCCAGAGCGTCACCGTCGGCACGAGGGCATCTCACGCCCTTAGTGAGGAAAACAAGTTCCAGAGAGTGCGCATAAGACGATTGCAGCGCTTGGTTTACAAGTATGCCAGCGAGGCCAGCCGGGCGGTGCTAGGGGTGTAACGCTCTGCAGTGCTGGGAGCCACGTGGAAGAGCAGGGTTCGGTTCCCTGCTCTCCCTGGATACATGTGTGTGTGTGCGCGCACCCACGGTCCCTGGCCAGGTGGGAAGGTGGGGAGGAGGATTGTGGATCGAGACCCTATTGAGGGTGCCTGTCTTTCTCGCTAAACAAATACATGGACTTAAAAATAGACAAAGGAGTATTCCACATGTCCTAGGACACACATGTAAGGAGGAAAAGATAGATCCATGCTTTGCACTGAAAACAGTCACCCCTGGGGGAGGCGGTGGGGCACAGTGCAGTCTGGAAGGTGCCCAGGGAGTCCTCGAGTGGGGGTGGCGGGGGGGAATTTATGAGTCGAGAAGCAGAGCCGCGCAGCGTCTGGAAGGTGCGCAGCCGTGGGGGTCCCAGGCGGGGCTGCTGGCGTGACCAGCAGACGGGAAAGCGGCATGTGCCGGGCAGGTGCACACCAGGGGCCGTGAGAGCGGGGGCGTTCCTGGGCAGGGCGCAGACAAGAGGGGCTGGGAAGCCCCTTCTCCCAGGAAGATGGTCCTGCGAGGACGGTTTGCACCTGGTTCTGTCACTCCCTGAGTGAGCAGACAAAGGAAGTGCCGGAACTGGGTGCGAACACTGGGGCGCTGACGCTCCGCCGTGAGCTCCCCAGCACGTGCTTCCCTCGGTGCAGTTTCTGGCTCTTCCGTCCTCCTCCGTGCCTTGCCCTCGCTGTCTCTCTGTAATCCGTAATAGCAGACACCACGCGAGCTGGTGGTGACGACTTCAATTACGAGAAAAGTCAGGCGCTGCCTTGGAAATTACCTTCACGGACGCTTTCCAGAGGAGCCAGGCTGCAGTCGCACTCGGCCCAGGCTGGGGCGCGCCGAAGGGATGCAAGTCGCTTCGGACTAAAGGGATCTGCGGTTTGTTCCTCTTCACGGTCCTAGTACTTTCTGGATTTGGGGACGGCTGGTATGAGAAATTGTTTCTCGTAGACTCCAGGATTTGCTTAGGGAGTATTTTTCTCTTTGATTTGCTAGATATGTGATTTCTTCTTTCATGGAATTTTCAAGGTGTGGCATAAATTTAGTGTCTGCTCTGTTGTGTGGGACTTCAATGTGAGCTGTGCGTTTTGTTCTTTTTAACCCTGTAGGTGTGAGTGAGTCTTGTCTTTTATGGCTCTGCTCTTAAGTAAGAAAAAAGCACAGTGACTGTTGAAATATAGGGATGGAAATTTCTCCTCCAGTAAAGACTGTGCAATTGTGTACTGAGCACACGGGCTACGAAATTGCCTCTACAGCATTCATCAAGCATGCCTCCACCTGACAAAGCGAAAATAGAAGTCAAGAGGGAAGGCACTTCGGTGGCGTATTTTTCCAAAAACTTCTGCACCATCTCATTGCTTGCTCAGAATTCCTTGCTTGGAAATGATGCTAAGTATGATTGCACTTACACGGGGCCCTGGGGTGGTCGAGTTCATGGAGACAGAAGGCTGGACAGTAGTTGCCGGGGAGAGGGGAACGGGGCACTCTCTAACAGGCGCTGAGTCTCAGCTGGGCGAGGTAACCTGCTGGTGGAGGGTGGGATGGCCATACGACCGCGCGAGTGCAGTCGAAACCACTGAGCTGTATGCTTGAAAATAGTTGAAATGGTAGATTTTATGTTCTGTATGTTTTAACCACAAGAAAAAAGGACACCACGTGCCTGTAATTTCAGAAGAATTTCCTATTTACTGATAGTTCCATGGGAGAACGTGGCATTTCCATTCCGAATGAGCTTCTGGACCCTCCCTTTTTCCTTTGGGTGCAGTCTTCAACATTTACAACTTTTACATAGCCACGGCTATGCTTACGTTTTCCTCCCAGGACAGCGAGTGGGAGCCCACACAGCACACTCACCTGTCGCACCTGCCCCGTCTCGCTCTGCAGAGCCTCCCTGACTACTCACCCTCGGCTCCCTTTGCCACTGCCTCCGGCAGCCTTCAAGTCCAGTGCGTGGACAGGAGATCTGAGGTGGAGGGTGGCACTGATTGGATAGTGTATTACAGAGCTAAGGGCAGGGCTGCTCCATGCCACGGGGGGCCACAGGGGGCACGGGGAAGCACCCCGTCACTCAGGAGGCAGAGGGGAGGGGAGGACTGTGGGCCAGAACCCTTGCTATGGTTTCTGCGGGAATGCTCAAGGCAGAACAAATGGGTTTAGGATTGGCCATTTGGAGCAATTCCAGGGAGAGACAGGGAGATAGAAAGTGAGAAATCACCCCCCAGGGGGGATGGCCATGCTGCAATCCCTTCTCCTCCATTCTCCTCTTGGGATCTTGGGCACGCACGCACACACACCCGGCGTGAGTTTAAGCCACCGGGTCCGGGACTCGAACCGCGGTCAGCTACATGGGAGTTCAGCGACATAGCCATTACGCTAGCTGCTGGTTCCCCCAAATTCAGAAAAGCCTTTAAGAGAACCATCTGATCCAGGGCTGAGTCGTGTGGCGTTCTGAGGAGTAGGCAGTGGAGTCCAGGGGTGGGCAGGGGAGACCAGGGGTGAGTATTGAAGTGAAGCGAGACCAGGCTAAGTACGCAGGGGAAGTGATTGACTGCAGGACTGTGGTGAGGAAGGGTTTGCACCCGCTCATACCTTGTGCCTATAAACACCAACAACATGTTGAACTTTTTAAATAGTTTGCAGGTGCTCGCTGCCTGTCTCCCTGTAACTGGTTACAGAAATAAACTCCCTTCTCCCTTTTTCGTCGACCGTGACTTGGCTGGTAACGCTGTTTTCTGTGATTATTATCTTTTTATTTCTACATCTGTTATAAACTCCTATCAGCGAGGTTTTAAAAGTGATTGATCCCTTTCCTCAGATAAGCTCTAATTTTTAATTTTATTATTTATTTTTTAATATATTTATTATATATAATAGATATCAATTATATACAATTACTTTTTTTTTTTTTTTTTTTTTTTGGAGAGGTTTTTGCTATAGGGCGCGTGCGCTCGCCAGACAGACAGAGAGAGACAGAGAGATAGAAAGCAGGAAATCACCCCCCAGGGCGGATGGCCACGCCGCAATCCCTTCTCCTCCATTCTCCTCTCGGGATCTTGGGCACGCACGCACACGCGCCCGGCGTGAGTTTAAGCAGCCGGGTCCGGGACTCGAACCGCGGTCGACTACGTGGGAGTCCAGCGACATAGCCATTACGCTAACTGCTGGTCCCTATACAATTACTTTTGACATTGTGCTAAATTTTTGGGTAAATTTTTAAACTTCTTTGCATCCATAAGAATAAGTGAAGTCATCTGGAATTTTGTTTCCTATCTTTTTCCAGTCTTGAAGTCAAGGTTATACCAGTTTCTTAAAAGTAACCGGGATTATTTCCTATCTTTGCATAGTCTATTCTCTGGGCACAGGGTCAGAGTCCCTAGGCCACTTCAGTAGCCGAGAGCTGGTGTCAGCTTTCTTGTCTTACCATAGGTCTCGGCCCAGGTCCATCTCCCACGATGCAGGGATTCCTTAAAGCAACGTCCCCCGTGCCTAGAACGCGGTGCACACCGCGGCTCACTATGGAGTCTCAGTGGTCACTTGTGCGCTCTGCGTTTTCCCTGAACTGGATGTCCAGGGTGGGCAACAGGGATTTAGTGTTGAAATGATGGAATAAAAGCTCTGCCCACTGGGGACCAGCAGTTGGCGTAATGGCTATGTCTCTGGACTCCCATGTAGTCGACCTCGGTTCGAGTCCCGGCCCAGTGGCTTAAAACTCACACCGGGCTCGTGTGCATGCATGCCCAAGATCCCGAGAGGAGAATGGAGGAGAAGGGATTGCGGCGTGACCATCCCCCCTGGGGGGTGATTTCTCGCTTTCTGTCTCTCTGTCTCTCTGGTGAGCACACGCGCGTGCCCTATAGCAAAAACCTCTCCAAAAAAAAAAAAAGAAAAAAAAAGAAAGCTCTGCCCACTGTAATGCTTTCTCTTCATAAGGTCGGGGCCGTCCTAGGCATGGCTGCTGCCCAGAGCTGTTCCTTCAGGGAATACAAACTCTGTCCGTTTCTGGCTCTTTTGGAAAAGAACTTGTCAAGTGCGACATTTTTCTTTTATTTTCATTTTACTTCATGCTTTTTACCGTTCTGCCTCCCTCCATAAACTGTGGCATTCTACTTATCTTCCTGATGCTGTTCTAGAAAGTACTCTGAAGCACCTTGGTGTCATCACTGCAGCCTCACAGGGGAACCTCGAGGCCGGCAGAGGTTGTTAAATGGTCAGGGACATGCAGTGTTCCCGTGGCCAGCCGCGCTCTGGGTCTCAGAGCTCACCCTGTCTGGGTTCTCAGCTCTGAGCACTAGTTCCCTCTTGGATTGCTTTGAGAGACCGAAGGACGTCAAGGTAAAGCTCCGGCAGTGCCTGGCACCGAGCTCCTCAGTAAACACTGGCACTGAAGCACTGTCTGTATGAAACGCAACAATTCAGTAGGTCTGCTTTGAACACTGACTTGCAAGGGGCCTGCGCTGTTGTCAGATTCTGCGGGACGAAACAGGTGACTTACAGTGGCTCCCAGCTCCTTGTGCTGCAGGGTCTGTACCACAGCCGCACGCCAGCAAGCCCAGGGCCAGCCCTGCACCAGGGAGACAGCAGGGGTCGGAAGGAAGGGGGACTAACTTTGCCTGGCAGGGCTTTCACGACTTCAGAGGCACAGTGACATTGGAGGTAAATCTTGAAGGATGAGTAGAATTTCACCAGGCAGGGGCTGGGGCGGGGCCCCGCAGCGTAGGGAGGGCATCTTGCAGCCAGACTTCGGTGAGCTGATGTGGTCACGCGTCTGCCAGAATCGGAGCAGGTCTTGAATTAATAGTCAACCCTGCCATGGCGTCTTTGTCACCTTGTCTTTTCTTTGAAACGAATGAGCCTTTTGATCCTTTATCCATACTTTTCCTCTCTCTGGGTTACAGTGGCAGGTCATTTTATTTTCCCCTGATGAATTGACTGGTCCAGACAGTATTTCAGTTATCATTTATGGAACAAGACCAAAATATTTCTTTCACACGTATAGCACTGGCTACACTGTCCTTTTCTTTCTGGCTCTGTTTTTCTCTGACAACTTTCAGCTATTGTAGCATCTGAGGGTCCTTCTTGCAGTCAGTTGTGGTGGAGGGTCTGCCTTGGGCCGCCGCAGTGTGTTAAGCCTGGTCTTGAACTGGTAACCAGGGGCTGTGAGAACAGGGCCTCCTGCTGCATTGTGGCCCCCTCTACTTCATGCCGGACCCCGACTCCAGCATGTCAGGCATAGCTGCGGTTGCCTGCCTGTACCCCTTTAGAATGTTCAACAACACCAGGGTTCAAAACCCACGTGGAAAACCACCAAAATAGGGTGTTTGAGGCTCATTGGGAGAGTAGGGGATTAAATGCACACGAGCAAGTATTAGGCCATCGGGAAAGTCACGGCATATTGTTCTATGCGAGCGTGCATCACGACTTTCCTGACAATCCGGTATTTATCGACTTTTAATACAAGGACATTTTTATTTCATGACAAGTGAGAGGTGAGATTGCTGCCGTGGAGGAGCTGACAGTAAGGGGTGTGAGCGCAGAAAGGGGTAACTCCGTGCAGGTGTGTGCTCGGTCAGTCCTGCTGTGGGCCTCCCGTAAATGTTAAATAACGGGGGCGGTGATGACCCAGTCACGTGTGCCTCTGTGCTAGAATCCCAGCTCACGTTCCGTGTCCCCAGGCAGGGTCGCACATGTTCCTAAAAAATTAAGTAAATAACATACTGATTCTGGAAAGAAAAACGGCACATTCTTGTTGTGATCTCACAGTCTTTGTGTTAAGGGGGAACACGGGTGGAGGCCTGATTGTGGGTCCACACAACTGGACAGGCTGTCAAAGATGAAGTCCCTGAGCCAGGAAGGGCAGGAGACTGTGCTGGGCAGGAGAGAGGCTATTTTGACTGAATAAAGATTCTCTTGCACTAAATTGCAAGGGAAGCAACGAGAGGAAGAACCTGGAGCCTTCTTCTTGACCACGGGCAGTTCGGAGGTAGCAGGATGCTGTAGAACAGGACGTAATTTGGGAATTGAGGTTGAAAAGCAACAAGTACAGTCGGAAAGAACTGTCGCTTGCTCTGCATTAGCAAAGAGCCAGGTGAGGTGGAAGACCACAGGTAAATATGACCAGGGAGCTGGCCTAGTGCTGGCTCTCTGCACGCGAGCGTCCCACCAGCCCAAGCTGCTTGTCTGTCCTGAGCACTCTCAGACCAGTCTCCAGGAGTCAGAAAAGGCTAGATTGCCCCTCCTGTGCCCTACGTGAAGTGCTTGGGCAGGAGTTTGTCAGACTGCAGTGTGTATCAGAATCACTGGATGAGCTTGTTAAAAACACAGGTTGCCAGGACCAGCAGGTGGCGTAGTGGTTAAGGTTTTGGACTCCCACGTGGCTGACCATGATTTGTCTCGGACTGGTGACCTGAAGATCATGCCAGGCCTGTGTGTGTGTGTGCCCAAAATCCTGGGAGGAGACTGGAAAAGGGACTGTGGCGCGATCACGCCCCCGGGAAGGTGATTTCCCTCTCTCTGAGTCTCTCTATCGCTCTCTTTTCGGGAGAGTGCACATGCCTTGTGACAAAAGCCTGAAACAGACAAACACACAGAGAAAGTGAAACACAGAAGGCCAGACCCTGGAGCTTGTGATCAGTAGGTCTGGGGTAGGGCCCGAGGACGTGCACGTCTCAGACATTCGCGAGACGCTCAGAGTTTGGGGAGTGGCCCAGGGCCTCCTTCCGGGTCCCTGACATCGGCCCTTGAGTCTGATGGAGAGAATCTTGGTCCAGCCCTGGTCTATGCCTTCCCTCTTGTCATTTGGTGTGGCTTTAAGGCTTACCTAGCTAAAACGGGTGGGCGCATTCATTTGGAGGTTAAAATTTACAGCGATAAGCACGTAGACTCCCCCGCCCAAGCCCGAGGTTTGATTTCTTTGTACCCTTTAATAATCACCACCATTTGTGCTGAAACTGGAGACGGTAGCTCAGTCACCTTCCTGTGCTTTTAGTGTCTAAGCGCGAGCCTTTGATCATTTTCTGGCGAGTCTGTCATCGACTTCAGAAATCGCCCATAAAAAGGCACACTTTGCAGATACAGTGCCAAATGGCTCTGGCCAGCGACCAGATGCAGACTCCTCATCTTAGGTTCTTTCGCACATCTTGCCATTTCTCTGCTTCCCCGAGTAGGCGTAATGCCCTAGGTCACCTGCACGGGACGTTCGTGGTGTCCACAGGAACATGTAAGCTGTCTGAGTGTGGAAGCTGTACAATGCAATGAAGTGATTTTATCTACTACAACGTTAACTGAAGATGCCTTCTTCTGAGCGCTCTAGGCTGTGTTTGGGATTTAAATCTGTCTGGCCCCCTGCGGCCCTTCACTTCTTTCTTCACAGGGACTGTAGCTGAATCTTCTCTCCCCTTGCCGCCAACAGGAGATGGCCATTATCTGCTCACACTGAAGTTCCTTTGCAGGAGTTCACTTTCTCCTTGCCCACAGCAGACACAGTCCCATTCAACCGAACAGCCCGCTGCCGCGGAGCTCCGAGCCCTCGCTGCCCTGCAGGAAGAGTTGTCCCGCAGGCTGGTGGGTGCAGTCAGATGGTCACCTGGGACCGAGAGACGGCTACAGAAATCCCGTTAATTGGCCTGAGTGTTTCACTAGCAGAAAACCTTTCCTTTGTGTCAAGTGGGAGAGCTCCTTGGAAGCATTCCTCTGCTAAGTGACTTGCCCGAGATCACCCGGGGGTGTGATCGGGTAAAGACGTACAGCTTTGTGAGCCACGCTTTTCTGTATAAGCCGTGCCTTCGCTGTGTTTGTAAGAACAGACTCAAAGGCTTCTTTCATAAAGCTTCGCAAGGAATCACTCACTCTTCTGCCAGGGGAAGACTGCGCGCGCTGGCTGAGTTTACCCTGCTCACTGTACGCTTTGGTGCTGTGGCTGGTCTCGGAGTGAGGGTTGGAGGGCGGGATGTTAGAGGAGGCACTCGTGGTCTTCGGATGCCCATGGTAGTTAATAGAAACATTCACAGAGGCTCTAGTGTCATTAAGCAAGTAAGTAAGTTACAGAATTTAAAAAATAGATACTTTTCTTAGGTCCAACCAAACTACTGTAGCTCATTAAGAAAGATTTCTTATAGAACGTTAGCTAGCTACAAAATTACTGTGAGGTCCGGAGAACTGGTCAACCTCTGGGGCCCAGCCGAGACTGCTGCTGCCCTCTAAGGCCGCACCCAACAGAGCCCGGCTCTGGACAGAGAGTTAGGCCACAGCACCTTCGGAAATGCCCCGTGCCCCTCTGAGGCTGCAGGAAAAGCTGTGGGGCCTGGGTGCTCAGTCCCACCTGGGCTTCTAGTCCTCCGTGGGTGTGCAGGCCCGGGTGGAAGCCAGCCACGGGCAGCACCTCACTGGCAAGGAGTATGGGAGGTGCAGTCCTTCACGTAAACGCGTTGGGGTGGGGTCACGGGGGCTGGGATAGGTTTGAATGACCCATCCAGCACGAACTGTCACAGGTGGTCCTCAGACTGACTTAGTTCTTCTCCTGTGGCAACAGTGTACGCTAAGTGAAGTTGCGAACCAGTACCCCCGAAAATGGCTGCCTGTCCTCAAACTGCATCAGAGAAAGACTGATTTCAGAATCTAGTTAGGTAGAGTGTACAAGGATGATTGGTAGATGGAAAAATGCTATGCATATGATATTATGAAAATTAAGAAAATGTAACTTGGAAACCACTGTCTGTTTCGGGCCAGCCTGTGGGGATGGTGGTTAAAGCAGCCGGATCCCACACGGCCGACTGGATGGTTTGAATCCCAGACATGGTGGCTTGAAAAACACACCAGGTGTGTGCCCCAAATCCCAAGAGAATGGCGGGTAAGGGGTCACGACATGGCCATCTCTCCAGGGGGAGGGGCTACTTTCCCACTTTCCTCTCTCTCTGTCTTTCTCTCTCTTGTGAGTGTACAGGCTCCAAAGCAAAATTTTAAAAAAGTCCTTGTCATTAATATCGCTTGCCTACAAGTCCCTTAAATTGCTCAAAGAGGGCTAGCTCCATAGCCTGGTGGTTACGGGAGCCAAATCTCACATGGCTGACCACAGTTCAGGTGTCCCAGCCCATTGTCCTGGAAAACATGCCAGGGACTTGCGTGGACATGCTCCAAACCCAATAGGATGAAAAAATGGAGGAGAAGGGATTGTGACACGACCCCACTCTCCCAGGGAATGAATTCTCCTCTCTTTTGTTCCGTTCTGTTCTAACGTTTCTCTCTGACGACCACACACATCCTCTGACAAGTAAACACTTTTTGCCCCAAGATGGCAGAAGGTGCATGACAGAGTCAGGCTCAGGGGTCAGCGCTGCTGCCTTCTGGTTTCCTGATTTGGGGCAAGGTGCTTACCCTGACTGCTTTTCCCAGGGGAGGATGCATGTCCTTGTGAGTCTTCAGCCTGCGAAGCTCTGTGCACCCTATGAGCTTGCACGGCCACGGCAGGTTTTCCTGACCAGGGGCAGCAGTGCCATCATCTTCTGATCCTTCACTCTCGTTCACTTGCAAATTTATTTTCCAAGCTGTATTTTATTACTATGTATTTAACCATGCAGGGTATTGCTCTAATACTGTTCTTCGGTTGTTTCCAGTGACCAGACCTCTCTAGGAGAAGAGAGGATGTACTTGTCATTGTCCCTGCCATGCACCTTGTTCCTAAATTCCAGTTCCTGCCTTAGAACTTGCATGGCTTCTCACTGACATTGATCAGGACCCCTGTGTGTGCACAGGCCGAATAGTGAGGAAGAGCCCCACAGCTCATGGGATGCCAGTAGCACAGACTATCTATTATATTTATCAAGTGTATTATATCTATCAGTTATCAAATTATTATGTTTATTAGGTGCTGTGGTTTCTACGTGTCCTCCCAATATTCATGTATTAAAGCCTGGTGAGCCCCTGAGATGGGGCTGAGAGCATGAGGGCTTAGTACAACTTGTATTGAAAGGTGAGTCCTTCGGAAAGTGATTGGGGTCAGGAGGGGGCCCTCCTTATTGGACACTCGTGGATGTAAAACAGCACAGATACACACTCTGCTCTGTGCTTACTCTGATTGATCACATGATGCCCTCTGCCACGTTATCTACCTGTAAGAAAGTCTTCACCAGATATAACCCCTTAGCCTTGAACCTCCAAAACCATGAACTAAATAAACCTCTGTTCTTATAAATTACCTAACTTCTGTTATTTGGTTATTAAACAACAGATTGGACTAGACAGAAAATTGGTACCAGAGAACTGGAACTGTTACTTTAATAACAAACATCCAAAAACATGAACACGGCTTTGGAACTGGGTAATGGAAAGCGATTGGAAGAATTTGGAAAAATGGGTTTTAAAAAGCCTAGATTTTGGCTAGTGGTCAGAAGATGAGAATTCTAGAGAAAGTTTGGAATTTCTTAGACATTAGATAAGTGACTGACTGAATGGTGATTGAAATATGAACAAGAAAGCTATTCTGTGAAATTCTCTGACTAAAATGAAGAATAGCTTATTGAAATTTGGTGAAAAGGCCATCTTTTTTACACTGTTGCAAAGAATTTGGCTACATTATATCCATGCCCTATGACTTTGTGGAATACTGAATTTAAGAGTGTTAAATATTTAGCAGAAGAAATTTCTAAGCAAAATATAGAAGGAGTTTACTTTTAACAACTTATTAAATGAAAGGGCAATGGGATAATGTAAAGACAGAATTTAAAATGAAAAAGAAAGAAGAGCAGAAAATTTTGAAAAATATACATCCTGGTCATGAAAAGAATGAAACAGGAACAATATGTTGGAGCTGGCCCCGTAACACAGTGATTAGGTGCTGTGTATTGGGAGCTAGATCTCTCATGGCTGAGCATGGTTCAAACCAGGGTGTTGGTGGCTTGAAAAATGTACTGGGCATGTGCCCAAAATCTTGATGGGAAGGAGAAATGGAGGAAAAAGGGTTGTGGCACGACCAGGCCCTATCTAGGAGTGATCTCTTTCTCTCTCCAGTCAGTGTGCACAGCCTCTTGCAATAAAAAATGAAAAGAATGTATTTGACAGAGAATATTAAATGTAACCTAGTGATCAGTTGCAAAAGAGATTAGTACTAATAGAAAGGATCTAAGGTGCTAATCTTCAGGACAATGGGAGAAAGTCCTCGAGGGCATTTCAGAGATCTTCAAGGCTGCCCCTTCTGTCACAGGCCAAGGCTTGGCTAAGGCTTAGGAACGAAGAATAGTTTTGGGGTCCCCTGGGTACTCTCCATGGGGTTATTGTCTAGGGCTGCCTTGTAATTCCATTCCCTGCATCCTAGTGCAGTGCCTCATAGCCCTGATTAAGATGTAAAAACATTTCAGAGTTTTTAAGGGAAGTATGACATGATCTGATTTGTGTATTTTAACGATTGTTCTTTTGCTGCAAAGAAGAAACTGTGAAGAGTCGAGCTGGGAGTGGAAGTGATGGAAACAGAACAGAGTTAGTGACATAGAGTAGGCAAGAGTGGGGAATGGAGGCTCAAGCAGTGTGACGCAAGGACCCTGGCCCTGTAGGGATCAAAGTCCCAGGGAAACCAACCTGGAAGCCTCAGACTCTTCTCTTCTTTGATTCTTCCCTGGTCCTTTATCAGATAACACACTTTCAGGGTAGGTATTGATTTAGAGGTTTTGCTCAACCTGTGGGTGCAAGTTTGAGGGCCCAGAAATTATTTCGGCATTCCTATAGTTGTTGCAGTCTAGACTGTCCATGTTTCCTTTTCCTTCCCTTTCATTCTTGAAAAATTTAGTCCTGGACACAGTAGGTGAGGGAGAGCAAGGCAATCAAGAAATAAACTGGCAGACTAGTGCCGTCTAACCTTCAGGCTTTGGTGAGATTGTGCCACAGTCCTGATAATGTCTTGTAACAGAAGCGCTCCATGCCCACAGTATCGGGCCCTGTGTAGTTCTCAGGTCTCCTGCCTCCTTAGTCAGCCAGCCCGTCCTCCAGTCAGGGAGGCTGCGGTGTCGCTCCTAGAAGCTTGGTTTCTCACTGTTGAAGGACCTAAAAATAAGGGAAGGGAGATCACGAGAAGGAACAACAGTTGCAGTGTGGGAGCACAATCGGAAGTATCTTTGTGAACTTACGTTTACAGGTAGGTAAGCAATACCAGGGCACATATGTGCAGGTTTATGTGCATTTCTCTGTATATCCCCCGGCTCTGCCTACTGAGAGAGTGGGAGCAATGACCTCCCCAAGAGCAGCCAACACCCCAGAATCCAGTTCTTGGCTTCTAAATACTACTTCCCATTAAGAGGAACTGGAGCTCTTTGGAGCAATTGCCAAATGCAGAGGGACATCCCATCTCATAGAGCCTGACATCTTCAGAGTGAAGGCTGTGAGGGCTAGAGAAAGACCGGAGGTCTGTCGTCTCCCCGACTGAGGAGGCCAAGAGACCCGAGAACTACACAGGGCATGACGCTGAGGGCACGGAGAGCCTTCTGTCACAAAAGACGTTATCAGGACTGTAGGCACAATCTCACTCAAGTCCGAGGGTAGGACGGCACTAATCTGTAGGTTAGCAGCTCGGTTCTGATGACTGTATTACAGGTATGTAGAGAACATCTTGTGAATAAAGCACTCAGGGTCGAAGGAGCGTTAGTTAGCGATCCTCAGTTCAGGGACGCAAAGCTCTTTGTGCCATATGTGCTATTCTTCTGGGATTGTTTAAATTCACCGAGGGCGTGGGCTTCGACCTGTGAATCATTAGGGGAGACACAGGTCTAATAGCTGGGTTCCTGGCCGACTCCTGAGGCCCCCACTCTCCTTCAGTGCTCTCGGCGTGTGCGCGTCGTGGGGTACTAAACCCTCCCAGCATCCTGGTACTCCTGCTCCCAGGAGGCAGGGTGAAGTCAGTGGGAACGCGGGTCTTCCCTCGTGACAGGCAGCAGTGTGTGAAAACAAGGACTGACACAGAGCAGAGCAGCCGGCGCTGCCCCCACCGTGCCAGGCTGCACAGCCGGCTCCGTGACGGAGGCGAGCTTCAGGGGGCTCTGCCGCACGCGGGGCTTTCTCAGGCCGCCCGGGATGCACGATGACTTCCCTTGTTCTCAGCGTGCTCTCTGGCAGGTACCGTGGCTGTGTTTATGAGATGTGTTTGACACCCGGAGGAAAACGTGAGGGTGTGTGTGCCGGAGAAGGAACACGTAAGCGCGTGTAGAAAGAATTCAGTGGGCTTCTCTGCCATCTCTGCCATCTCTTCCCAGCCAGTCCCAGGAGTGAATAGCTGCGTTAGAAACTTGTTGCCTGGACTCGATCATTGCACAAGGTACGCGTCCCTTACGACGCCACACGGTGGCCCACAAAGACAGACGTGGATTTCGTGTAAACCAGAAATCACAATTAAAATAGAGAAATAAAAACAGCGGGTCTCCGTGTAATTTTCTAGGATTAATGACTCTGGTCTTTTGTTCTGTGCTTTGTCCTCCCCAGGGCGATATCTGAAATGTCGCTCTGCCCACGGCACACTGCCCCTGGGGGCTGGAGGGCCAGTGGCTTCTCTCTGCTCGAGGCTGGCATTCATGTTTGTAAGTGCTTCACTTTGCAGCGTGGAGGAAATCGGCATTTTCACCCAAGGAAGGCTTCCAGTTAAGGGGCTCTCAGCCAGCGTGTGCGTCTTCTGTTAATGCAAACACTGCGGAGCAGAACTTGGCTGGGCAGGTCGGATCCCGGGGCACCGAGCTGGCCAAGCAGGAGGGTTTTGGCACCCCCAGAAATCCTTCCTGCCGGCATGTACTGCCCACATGGTAAGCTGGCATCTCCTCAGGGCCCGTCTCTACGTCGATCCAGCTATTTTAGGTTGCCTTTAGAAACATCCTATCTCCATGGTCAACTGGGCCATCCACCCTCTCTTGGGGGGTGTGCCTGACAGAAATGGAAATGGTTAAGTTGTAGGGAATTATCACAATGTTAAAACAGATACTTTGTTTTGAAACCAAACAAAGATTTAAAAGTGTTCCCAGTTAGAAATGTTAGGGTTCACATGAGCCCCCCACTTTGTAGAGGACTCGGGTCTCGAACAGGCTCGGCGACCGGCCACCCCACCTCTCCCAGCAGCTTTACTGGGTAGTTCCTCTGAAGGGAACTAGGCTGCGGAGCTGGCCTCCCTCCCGGAGAGCCGGAGAGCCGCGTGCTGCACTTCTGTGAAGAGGTGCAGGTGAGTGCCCTGTCCCGTGCCCTGGGGAGGTGAGCGCCCCTGCCCCGTGTCCTGGGGAGGTGAGCGCCCCTGCCCCGTGTCCTGGGGAGGTGAGCGCCCCTGCCCCGTGTCCTGGGGAGGTGAGCGCCCCTGCCCCGTGTCCTGGGGAGGTGAGCGCCCCTGCCCCATGTCCTGGGAAGGTGAGCCTTTGCCCCGTGTCCTGGGAAGGTGAGCGCCCCTGCTCCATGTCCTGGGGAGGTGAGCGCCCTGCCCCGTGTCCTGGGAAGGTGCGCCCCTGCCCCGTGTCCTGGGAAGGTGAGCGCCCTGTCCCGTGTCCTGGGAAGGTGAGCGCCCTGCCCGGTGCCCTGGGATGGTGAGCGCCCTGCCTGGTGCCCTGGGAAGGTGCGCCCCTACCCCGTGCCCTGGGAACGCTCAGCGCAGCTGCCGTCTCACACTTGGGAGGGTTTTGGAGCGGTCTGGAGTGTCGCAGGCTCCACACACGGTCCTGTGCACGTGATCAGGAACCGCACCGGCAGGCGTGTTTACAACAGGACAAGTGAGGCGAGGAGGGCTTTCCTCACTGGTCGGAAGCCACGCAGAACGAGGCCCCAGGACCAGGTGAGTTCAGGCCTCTTGAGCCTCATGGCCTTCTCGCCCGCCTCAAGCTGCACACCTGGGACGCTGGTGGTGGGGCGGGGCTGAGCCCGGGGAAGCACGCCAGACCCCAGGCCAGTGCAAGGCCCCCTCACAACTCCTGCAGGGCTCCCTGGGACCAGGGTTGCCTTCTGGACCTACACTGTGATCCCACTGCTTGGTCACCTAGAGTTAATATCGTGTACACACCACTTGTGGATTAATTGATTCTCCTCACCTGTACATACGGCCACACTGACTTTTGACCACTCGCATACTCAGCCTGAAGATCTGGAAAGGCAATGTGTTTATTTTCATTTTGTGATTGAAGAAGCTGAGGTTCAGAGAGACCGAATTCCTTGTTCTTACACTTGTAAATGTGCAAATGAGTGCTGGGGCCGCCTGACTCCGTCTGCAGCTTTATTCTCTCCTTGTTTCCTGGGGTCTGGGGGTGTGGAAGTGACTGTGGGCCCCTTGTGCAGTGGCCCGGCTGAGGGCTCTGTCCCGCTCTCCCACCCCATCCGGGACACGAGCTGCCTCTGCTTTACCAACACTCCCACCTATTTGAGCTCCTCCCTGTTTTAACAGTTTTCATGTTAGGACCTTAGAACGGAGAGGAACAGGGCGACGGGATGTTCTTTGTGGCGAGAGAGGACAGACCGAGCCGAGTGGGGCCCGTCAGTGACATGTGTGGACTCTGGCCTCCTGTGGTTCCCAAGAGGCCTTTAACTTTATTATTTTTAAAGTTTACTTAACTTACTTCCTGTGTCAGTGAAAACCGTAGGGGGAGAGAGAGAGAGAGTGCCCCTGCTCAGAGGGTCCCGGAGCTTCAGCCCACCCCCAGCCTCAGCCTGGACTGTGGGCATGCACGTGCCGGCTGCTCTCAGGAAGGTCCGCGATGCCAACCGGGCCTCCTCCGCGGGCGTTTCTGCGCAGTGGGCGAAGTGCACGTCTTTCTGGCTAGTACGTACGGCTTTGCTTTGGGACGTGGTGACTCCCCCTTAGCTCTTCCCCTTAGTTTGTTTCTGTGGCTGAAGGTCTTTCCCAGGCGTTCCCAGAGGACCTTCTCTGACGAGCTCGTAGTCTCTGCGAGCCGAGCGTAGGGACGCCTGCCGGGGCTCTCACCGGGGCCGTGCTCCTTCCAGAGTGCTGCGTTTCGCGGCGCGATCAGCCCCCGAGAGCTGTGATTCTGGTTCTGGCTCGTGCTCTGGGCCGAGGAACTTGTGGACGGCTGCGTTCGGTTCAGGACAACAGCAGCCCTCCGCGTGCCCGTGTGCCACACGTGGGCGTTAAATGTGTGTGTGTGTGCCCGATTTCAGAGCTAACCTTGTTTTGGAGCACAACACTTGCAAAATCTGCGGATGACTTTAAAATGTGTCTTTCACCTGCACTTATCACGTAGTGCCCTCAGTTACGGGACAGATGGCCTTTGCTCGGAGTGGCCCTCTGAGTCTTACACGGGCAGCGCCCAGCGGGAAGGAAGAGGCTGGGGGGACGGGAGGAAGCAGCGGGAACAGGAAGGCAGGAAAGGCGAAGCTCCAGGTCTGAAAGGCCACGAGCACCCGTCCCCACCGCCGGAAGCCTCGGGACCACTGTCCATTGTGACCTCACTTTGGTTCTAGGTTCCCTTCCCTTCGACACATGTTCTACATCTCAGCCCCTGCACCAGGGTTCCTCTGTCAGCAGGCTTCCCGATGCAGGCTTCCATAAAGCCCTGGTTTGAGGAATTTGCAGCATTCCTGCCCTGGTGCTTCCCGTCCCCGACATTTGTTTCCTTCACGTTTCCCCTTTGGAGAGCACTGAGAGTCCTTGTTGATGGATGAAACTCGATGGTTTCTAAGAAGCCGCAAATCCGTGTTGGCCCTCCCTGACGATTTCCTTGGAGCCGGCGCGGTTTACCCACAGCGCAGAGGCACTAAACTTGCTCTGTTGTCCGTAGGACAGCTTCGAGCGTAGCGCTGCTTTGTCTTTGAGCCCCTTTGGCACCAGTGAAATGCCCCCCACTGCGGCACTCGCTGCGTTGAAAACGTGCTAAGGCTTGGCAGTGCTTCTTTTCAGGCTCTCGATGGGCTGCTTTTTCCTCCTGCGCTTAAAGGGTTCGGCAGGTGGATTTAGGCACCGCTCGGCTTCACCAGGGCACGCCGGCTTTCAGCTGGCATTGTTGTCACCGCGGCCAAGTGCAGGTCTTTCCGGCCAGCACAGGCAGCTTCGCTTGGGCATTTGGTAAAATTCATCCTCATTTGATTTTTGCGGCTGAAGGGCCCTCCCAGGCGTACTGGTGCTGAGCCTGGGCAGGAAGGCCCGCGTAGACAGCTCCCGCTCCCTACGGCTGAGCCTGGGCAGGAGGGCCCGCGTAGACAGCTCCCGCTCCCTACGGCTGAGCCTGGGCAGGAGGGCCCGCGTAGACAGCTCCCGCTCCCTACGGCTGAGCCTGGGCAGGAGGGCCCGCGTAGACAGCTCCCGCTCCCTACGGCTGAGCCTGGCGTCTGTCAGCGCCCGTACTGGGGCCCTACGCCAGGCACGTCAGCGCTGTCGCCGCCTCACACAGAGCTTTCTGTATAAGACAACGTGCAGGTGATGTGCTGGTGTCTCTTACCACTTGTATTTCCCGTGAGGATCTATTTGGTGACAGTGGCTTGAGATTTCCAGGCCCTGGGCCAGCAGGTGGCATGGAGGTTAAGGCACTGGACGCCCCCACGGCTGACTGCACGGTTCCGGTTCTGGACCTGGTGGCTTGAAAGTCATGCTGGGGACATGAGTGTGTGTCTAAGACCCCAAGAGGAGAATGGAGGAGAAAGGATTGCAGCGTGACCATCCCCCTGGGTGAGGGGTGAGGTCTCACCTTCTCTTTGTCTCTGTCTCTCTCTGGTGAGGGCATATGCCTTATAGCAAATTTTAAAAATAGTAACAATAAATAAAATTAAATAAGTAATTGTTTTTTAAAGAGAGGGAGATTTGAGACACAGAGACACACAGAAGGGAAGGGACATCATATAAAGATGGAGGCAGAGACAGCGAAGCCGCCTCAGCAAGCCAAGGGTGCCAAGGGTTGCTGGAAACCGTCCGCGGCTAGGAGAGGGGCGGGAGATGGCTCCCCCACAGCCCCAGAGGGAGCCTACCTCCGACTCCTGGACTGTGGACTTCTGGCTGCCGGGGCTGAGAGGGAACACCTTTCTGCTGTGCGAAGCCACCTGGTCTGTAGCACGTGGTCAACCGAGGCCAGCAGATGCGACGTTTGAGCCCCTAGAGGCGCTCAGTGAGTGACGCACGTTCTGAGAGGGGCAGTGACTCCACTCCCAACCTGCGTCTCCACTCAGAGCTGCCGCCCGCCGACTTACCCTGTTTGGGGAGAGACTTAAGAGAACACGAGGCGTGTTTTGGAATAAGTGAAGCAGTATGTTTGGGGTCAATGACTGTCATGACCCTAACTCATCAAAAGTAGGCTTGTATAAAAGCACGAGTGTGTTGTCTGCACGGGTGCAGGAAATAAAACTAGAACAGGGTGACTCGGAGGGCCAGAGCAAGTATCTCAGCCTTGCGTGAGCAGGAGCAAGACCCTTACCCAAGGCTGTCCTCACGACACCGTCCTTCGCTGCTGCAGCTCGCCGTGCTCAGGGTGGGAAGCGAGACCTCCGACTGGCTTCAGACGTACAGCTCTACCATGTGGCGGTTGGTTTCTTGCTATCACATCTGCACCGGTCCCAGTACAGGCTGAGTTGAAGCCCCAGTGGCTTTTTTGGGTCATGAGGTTAAGAGACCATGCTGAGGGGAGGCTGAGGCAGAGGTGACACCATGACAGGCAGTAAAAGAGCCAAGAGGGACCAAGAGACTTGGAGGCAGGGCAGAGAGTTCCTGCAGCACTAGCTCTGGGGCTCTGAGCCGGGTGCAGAGGGGGCCCCGTGTGAATTCAGTTCTCACGCTCCCTTCCCGACCTCTTTAAGGAAGGCCAGACTTGAAGAATGAGACTTTCCCAAGGGGACAAAGCATTATCTCCATCACTTCATGCATTTTTCTCAGAAGTCCCTTGGCTTCCTGGAATTTTACTCAGGATTCCAGTGAGCTCAACAATGCTGTAAGGGCCGTGGCTTCCACCCGCCCATGTTTTTGCTGCAGTTGTTCTGTGACCTTTGAAACGGTGAGAGCATGGCGATTCCTTCCTGCCAGTTGTTCTCCAGCTACAAAGGAGAGTCCTATTTCTTGGGGACGTGGAGGATGAGAGGCTCTAGTATTCTCGTTCCCCATTTGGGTTCCCGCCCTCGCCGTAGCTAGGGTCCTGTGACTTCCACTCATAGCCATTTATGGGCCTAAAGGCCTAAATCCAGTCCTGACCCCGAGCACGGGCGTCTTCGCACACGTGTCAGCTAGAAACGTCCCAACAGGGGGTCAGCGAGTTGTTTTTGCTGCAGCTTGGTCTCCCCATAGCCTGACGTCTCACCTTCCCATGGCCTGGTTTCTCCCACAGTCTTGCAGAGCTGAGATTGTATTATGTTCTGGGCATCAGATGCTGTCTTGGTAATGTGTCTGACGCCCAAGAGCTGGAGGACTCTGCTCTGCCCCTACCCTGTATTCCGCCTCATCGCCAGCTCTCCCTCCCTCATTGTGCTCCATCGTGGGTAGCCGTCCTGCGCCAGGAACTGTGCCAGACACTTAGAAGACCAGGAGGGAGTGGGTGGTGAGGACACACGTGAGCAGAGAGCCCATCAGATGTGGTGGGAGCTACATCAGTGGGTCTCAGGGGACAGTGTAGACGGGCAGGTCGTCTGGGAGCTCACTTCCGAGTGTTGGGTCCCTCTGGTCATGGCCTTTAGGGAGCAGACCCGAGTTCCTTAACACCTGCGGCTGGCTGAGTCCCCCTCACTGCATCGTCTCAGTTTGGGGACGCAGTTCCTGGTCACTGCTCTGTCTAGGACACCCTCCCGCTCCCTCCCCCTATGCCCCATGGTGGCGTGTGCCTCGCTCCTTGAGCCCAGGAACTCTCTCTGCAGTTCTCCTGTGGGTCGGTTTGCAAGCCACCCCACATGGGGCATGCACTCTGCTTAGGGAATTTTCTGGAGGGATTTATCCTATCATCTCCCCAACATTCCTTTCTTGTGTTTCTGCAGTTAATTTAGAGAAAGTGCCTATTGAAGGTCTCTGAAGGACAGAAAGAGTTAAGAGGTGACTCCTGCTCTCAGATATTAAACCAGAGAGGGAGGCACATGCCCAGGCGCAGACGGCGTGGTACTTAAAGCGAGGTCCTGGGCAGTTTCTCCGGATAGAACTTATTCCCCTCGACGCTCAGGCACAGGGTCGGCGTCCCACGGAGGTGCTCGCTGGCTGGACTCCACAGAGCTGTCTGCAGCACTGGAGGCCGTGCCTGCCTGTGCTTGAAACGTGGAGCCTTTTGCAGAGTGACCTCGAGAAATGCTATTGTCCTCCCCCTTCCTCTCCTCTCAACCCCCGCCCCCAACAAAATACGGGACTCCTGTCCATAGGCACTCTTGATCACGGTGCATAGCCTCAGAGCCAAAAGAATGCGTTTGGCTGGGTCTCCGGAGGTGGCTTCACCGCGCATGCTGCCATCAGCTAGGCTGTACTGCGTTGTCATTTCTTCCAGGCTCGACGAGCCCTGGGGCCCCACGCTGCTGAGAGTGCACCCTCCGTGCAAGCAAAGGAGGCCCATTCCGGAGCACACCGCAGGAAGGTGCTCAGGGCAAGACACAGGCAGGCTTTGCAGACTGCCTTGAGCTAACCTGGGCCATGAAGCCCAGGGTGGCTCCAGGAGTTTAGGGGGCCGGGGTTTTAAAACTCCTTAAAGTCCTAGGGGCTTTTAGAGGCTTAAAAGGCCAGAATGGGAAGAAGGAAACACGTGGGGGTAATCCTGTTTTTCCCCGAGTCTGGCAGACGAAGTTGTTTTAGGAGGGGCATTGCATGTTGTGTCTCGATCGTTGTTCCTGGAAGGACAGCTACCTCTGACTCCCCGTCCATCAGGCCGTACTGGAGAGCATTTGGCGAGGCCAGGGCTGCTCCTCACACCTGCCTGCTCACCTGGCGCTGGGACAGAAGAGCCACGTTGCCAGCGGCAGGCGGTGTGTGTGGGCGAGGGGCAGGCACACCCCTGCTTGTCCTGCCTGCAGTGAGGGCTACCCAGCCCCTCTGGGACCCGGTGCAAACAGGAATCGGAGGGCAATCAGACTCGCACTGTCCACACCACTGAAGAGCAGATTTTTTTAGAAAGGCATTTTAGATATCCCCCTTATTATTTTTCTGTATTTTTGAATTGGAGACCTCAGATAGCGTGTAATTTAACCCTTTCATTGTACAGATAAGAGATGAGAGGCTAGCGAAGTTCAGTGGTGGCTCAGGGTCACTCATACAAGGTGACTTCAAAAGCTTTGGAAAAATGGGACAGAAGCGTGAGTTTACCTGGATGCAAAATTATGAAATCTATGCATGGTTATCTTTTTTTATTCTAAGAGATTTTTGCTATAGGGCACAGATGCTTGCTGTAGAGACAGAGAGAGAGAGATAGCGAGAAATCACCCCTGGGGGGCGGACAGCCATGCCCCAGTCCCTTCTCTTCCAGTCTCCTCTCAGGATTTTGGGCATGTGTGCATGTCACTTGGCATAAGTTTTAAGCCACTGGGTCCAGGGCTTGAACTGCGGTTGACTACATGGGAGTTCAGCGAAGTAACCGTTAAACCATCTGCTGGTCCCACATGGTTATCTTAGCACACATTTCCCATAAGCTTTTGGAGGCTCTGGCGGAGCTCCTGAGGAGCCCATGGCAGTGGCGGTTGCCTGGCTTCCACCCAGTGCTCTTTTTGCCTTTGCATTTTCCATGGGCATGTGTGTGCATGTGTGTGCGTGTGTGTGCATGCACACTTGCATATGCCAGGCATCTCTCTAAGCACTCTGCATGTTTTAAGCATGTTCAACCTTCACCGTAACTCTGAGAATGGCCACCATCATTTTGATCCTCTGTGTTGACAGTGACTTTGGCACTGTACGATTAAGCCTGTCACTGGAGTCCCATGCCAGGAGGTGATGGTTATGCAAGCCAGGAGTGAGAGTCTCCAGGGCGGCACCATCATTCCCAAGGGGATAAAGTAAATAACAACAAAAACAGCAAACAAAAAAGTGTTCCAAGATACGCAAAGCCGGGGACCCATCAGCACAGAAGATGTGGAGGAGACACAGGGACGCAGCCTCACTAGCTGCAGCTGTTTGGCTGAAGGACACGAAACGATGTCCTTTGCAGTGTGGATGGAGTGGGAGTGGCGTGCCAGCAATGGCTAGTGCAGTGTAGTTCTGGTTTCAGGGTTCCACTCATGAGGCTGGATGGAGGCCCGAAGGCAGGCCAGCATTTGCGATTCACTCCTAGACTTCCCCATCACCTTCCTGAGCCTCAACAATTACTCCAGGCTGGACAAGTCACTTCCCTGCGGGTCGTTCTGTCTTGGGCACTTCTGAATATTTGTTTCTGAGACATGCCCTCGGACACCTACTTTGGGGAGTCCTGGGATCACGCTTTGTCTTGGGACAACCTGCAGGAGATTGAGGTATTAATTGACCAGAGCAGAGCCAGACCACTGCTTTAATGTCATTCTGGTTTCCTAGTGGTCCCCAAAATGAAAGAAGTCCTTTACAGTTGGACTCTCAGGGTTAGTCGCATTCAGAGCCCTCGACTCAGCCTGGGCTTGGGCTAGTTCAGAATCATCCCGCTCTCAGGGAAAGCACGGGTGTGTCAGCACGGTTGCAGTTCTGAAGCATCTGTGTCAGACACAGATCTGCAGGATGCCCTGGGGACTGACTCATGACATCTGACCCAGAAGGGGATTGGTTTCAAAGCTTTGACTTGACTTACCAGTTCCTGGCATGATCAACACATACTTGTTAACTCAGTGAATGAATGAATGAATCAATCAAAGCCTGCTAAGTGTGTCTAGAGCACAGAATGTCTGTGCTGTTCCAACACATGAAGACCTTACCATCCACTGAGGACCCACCATATAGTTTTAATAGCACCTGTGACTTTTCCACCTGTGCCTATTGCTCATGACAATATGGCTCCAGACTATTTTTACCATGAGCTTTTTGCTCAGCATTGACACCTGGTGGCAGTGTCCCAAATTGCAAGCACAGTGCCTAGTATGAACCCAGTTTCAGGGCCATGGAACCACTGGATATAGCAGGACAGTTGCCCTCTCAGGGAAGAAGTAGCCTTAAAAAGCAACCTACCAAGTGACAATGAGCCTCTTGTCTTCACTAGGAGCTGCATAACCAGTACCACCCGATTCCATCTGAGAGGAAAGATGAAAGCTACTGATGGAGACTAAGACCACTGTTCATCTCACATTTGAGACTAGAGCTATCATGACAGGAATAGCAGTAATTTATTGAGCACCTGTTGAACTGCTCGTCCTTGTATGTTTGCGATTTCTACTCCTCATGCAACCTAACACGTAGTTATTATTATTTTTCACGGTTTATGTGTGGGGTAGTGGATTTGAAGTTCAGTAATATGCTTGAGTTCCTAGCAGGGGCTGAATTTGAATCTTAATTTGCCTGACCTCAAAAAGTAAGATCTTTCTGTGTGCCTAAGTGGCAGCCACGTCGCGAGGGCACGCTTGCATCATAGCTGGCACGTGTGGCGTTTCTGGGCTGTGCCGTGCCGCTGGCCTTGTTCCACCATCCCAGCTGCCTTTCTAGGAGCCACTCAGTATGCTCAGTGTTCGAAGCTCAGTGGGTAATGGAGGGCATGAAATAACCTGAAAATGAACAATAATGTATCTTGCATTGAGTATTTATTTAGTATTTAAGCATTTTCAAGTCAAAATGTTCCTTCTTCAACCTGTGAAAAATCATATCATGCCCCTGATCCTCAACCCTGGAGGGCACACGTTAAGGTGTGAAGTGGCTTTAGAAATTAAACCCTCTTGGGCCAGCAGGTGGCATGGTGATTAAGGCAGCCGGGTCCACGTGGCCAACTTGGCAATTCCTGCCCTGGATTCGGTGACTTGAAAATCGCACTAGGTGCACACATGCCTAAAAGTCCGAGATAAGAATGGAGAAAAAGGGATTGTTGCAGCATGGCCGTTCCCCCGGGGGTGACTGCTCGCCTTCCCTCCCTGCCTGTCTTTGTTTTTTTTTAATTTGAAAATTAAAAAATAAAATAGACTCTCTTTATTCTCATATTAGAGACATCTACTGTAATAATATGTGGAATAGAGGCTAACGTCTCTGTACCACACCAGTGTCACCATCATGAGGTTGAGGTGAAAAGGACCAATGACAATGGTGGCAGAGACCGTAGCTGACCATTACCCATGGGCTCGCTGCTTCCTGAACTTGGCACGGTCACTCGTGAGGGAAGTCCGGGTCATCTGGCTTTCAGGTGAGATGGAAAGAGCTCATGAGCCTGTGCGAGCTTGGGGAGCCTGGCTGGTCGGTTGCAGGGTAACCCGGGTTGCCTGAGTTTAAGGCCTTGCTCTCCCTCACTGAGATCAGACTACCTTTCAATGGTAAGAAGAGCTTTGATTTCTTGCTTTGAAAGCAAAACCAAGTATGTAGCAAATAATAAGCCTATTTTGCTGCACAAAATAAGTAATTCAGCCATTTATTTCTACCTCTAAACCGCTCTGGGTAAACATCTGCCATTCTGACTATGACACACATCAACGTCTTCTCAAAACATTCATATTTTTTTATCCCCAGTTTTGTGGCATTTTACGGTCTCTCTGATTTTTATAAGGAGATTTGTAAATTTCCAGGAAAAAAAATTCCCCAAGCTTATTTTAACCTGGCATCTTCATAAATTCAATATAGCTCGCAAACATATTGGTGGGGAGATTTGGTGTCTGGTATAGTTCGAGCCCCCTCCCCGCCAGCTGTAATTCGGCAGGAGGCAGTGGTGAGGGTGGGAGGGTCTGAGAGGATGTGCTAGGCCCAGGGGAGTGCATTTTGTGGACACCTAGTGCTTTCTCTGAGGAGGAAGGGCTTCTCACTGGCCTAGTTCCCCCCAGGGCTGGCTGATAAGCTTGTTGCCCATAGGTTGGTCTCACCTCCTTCCCCACACATCCCAATACGGCAGGGTAGAGCAGTCTGTCCCTGGACCTCCTGGGAGTGTGAGCCCAGTGTTTGATATGCAGGTGACACCTACCTACCAGGGGAAACCAAGCCCTTTGGAACAATGTTGGGTGGGCCCTCCTCTTCCTTCAGCTCAGACTGTTCTTCTCAACAGCCTCCTTTACACAAAGGAAGTAGGGCCACAAAAGGAGGGGAAGGGAGGGGAAAGCCCTGCCTTCGACTAGCTTTTTGGACTTCTCAAAATTCAGATGCTGAGTTTCCCAGAGCAGGCGGGATTAGAGGGGAGGCTGGGAACGTCCCGGGAGGTACCTATTGTCTTTCGCACCGATGCAGGATTGCCCAACGGTAACGCCTTCAGAAGACGCCGTCAGAGCCCAGCCTTCTAGGGAAAGCCAGGCCACACCTTCCACAGGACTGCGTCCCTGCGTGTCACTGCAGCCGTCTGGGCAGCCGCACAGGAGGGCGTGTTCTTACGTAGGGCTTGGGATCCAAAGCTGACTCTAGCAGCACCTGTAAGCGTATTTAAAACTGTCCTTGAGAAGTCCTGAGGTCACCCGCAAGGCAACGCAGTCGAGGTGTTGTGTACGTGGTCTTTTCAGTAATGAGCACATGGCAGTGTGCAGGCACACTATTTAACACTTCGTGTGCACGTGCGAAGTAGGACAATCCACAGTCCTGACTGCGGAAGACACTCGCCCAGAGCACGCGACGTGGCTGCTCTTGCAGAGGAACTTTTACAGCTTCTCTCTCCAGTACAGACATGGTTTCTCCAACAGATCCTTCCTAATGTAATTGAAGTGCAGCAGGAACCTGGCAGTCCTGGCTCAGAGCTGCCCGCCCTTTAAGGAGGTAAAAGCGTGTGCCCGGACTGGACGGCGGTGCAGTGGTGGTGCTCCATGAGGCTTACCACGTGGGGGGTCCCAGTTTGCATCTGGAGACCTCCCCAAGTGCACCAGGCACGTGCTCAACCACAGTCCTGAGCCGGCTGGGCTGGGGGTGGATCGTGGGGGTGTGCTTTCTTCCTCTGTCGGTCTCTCTTATTCATGGAATAAATACATAAATTTTTTTTAAGTGTGTCTACACTGAGGAAAGGTAGCTTTACCCAAGGTCAGTGAGATCTGACCCTGAGACTCCTTCTGGGCTGATCTCCAGACGTGCTGGTTCTTGCTCCTCAGCTTGGACGGGTGGGCCCACAGGTCCTGGGGCCGCTGTGCTTCTTCTGGGGCCGTGGTCTGTGGACCCAGCGCCCTCACTCTGCTGTGCTCTGTCCTGTCCCCTCCCAGCACCTGGGCCCACACGCCCAAGTCCCGGCTCTGCTTCCCTTGCCGCGGGGTGAGGGCTTAGGTGGTAGTGCCCTGCTCAGGTGTCCTGGAGGTGGGACTGTCACCCGGCAGAGGGCGGCATGTCCTGTCCAGGAGTTGGCGAGGTGTTTCTGGGCACCGTGAGGCCACGAGCAACTGTGTACAGATCCTGTTCCTCCACGCCCCCCTCCCTCCTTCCCCATGAAAACCAGCGAGATGACAGTGTTATGCTCTTCAGTGAGAATAAAGTTTTCTGGGATTTTTTTGAGAGAGATTTTTGCTATAGGGTGTGTGCACTTGCCAGAGAGACAGAGAGACAGAGAGCAAGAGACAGCCCCCGGGAGGGATGGCCATGCTGCAGTCCCTTCTCTAATCTCCTCTTGGGATTTTGGGCACACACACACACGTGCCAGGCGTGAGCTTTAAGCCACGGGGTCTGGGACTCGAACTGTGGTCGACTATGTGGGAGTCCAGCAACGCAACCATTACATCATCTGCGGTCCAGTGGAATGAAGTTCTTAATGTTGCCATGGGTGGAAGGCAGATGTCAAAGGAGCCGCATAATTACAATGTTGCGGAGGAAAATCCGGCAGAGCTGAGTCGCGGCACCGGATTCACACGGAGGCTGACAAACCTGTCTGAAGCTCCGGGCACTGCTGTCCCCTCGTGACTGTGTATGACGGGGCCAGGTCACCGCCCTCCGCTCTCTGAGCTCCCCGCCGGGACTGAGAGCAAATGCAGGGCAGTTCATGCACATGCTTGTCTGAGATTTAACAAAATGAATACATTTCACCATCCCTTGAAACTAACTCCTTTTTAAACCTTAATGGGATTATACATAGTAACGGGGCCTTTCTGATGTTATCTGTAAAGTCAAAAATTGGGCTTACATGTTCTATTTTTTCTTGTCTTTTTGGTCAAAGCAGTCACCGGCCAACTCAGACAGTGTGTGTAATGTGTCCCTGTGATAAGGCGACGCCGCGTACTTATCTCCCAGTCCAGCGACAGAAGGAGTCTCAGAGAGGAGCCCCCACAATCCGCAAACACACAGCAGCGTGAGCGGAAATGACACTTTAATCTGCGGCCTAGCAGGTCTGCCTTCCATTAAACCTGTCTGCCCATTTTATTATATAGTTGAGCCAGTTGTAAATGACTCACTGGGAAGGTGCATTTTATGATCTTGTTAGAAGAAATGGTTTCACTGGGATCATTTTAAGCCAATAATTTTATACCTACCTTCTAAATATCTAGGACATTAACTTATTAACCATTATGGTGTCAAGCCTAATGCATTTTAAATACTTAAAACAAATACCAGGAAACGGTGGGGATTGGAGGCTAGATTTTGAGTAGGCATTTAGTGCTTTCGGGTATCAGGGGATCGATCTCGGAGGATTTAGCAGGAAAGGCTCGCTTCGCAGCCAGCTCAGAATGGAGCTTAGTTTATCCTCCAGGAGAGGAAGGGGCACGCGGGGGGAGGACGGCCGATTATTTCCAAACCTCGTCTGACTGACAGGTCCTGGCACCCAGCCAGCGCGGCAGCTTTGAGCCGAGGCCTCTGCGGCTGGTCCTGCGTGGAGGGGGTCGACGCGGTGTATGCAGGCTGTGGCTGGAGGGCACCTGAGAGGTCCCCGAGGGCAGGGGTGGCCCTGAGACCCACGGGGACAGGCAGGGCAGCTGCCAGGGCCGGGAGCACAGCCTGGCAGGACGTGGTGTGGAAGGGGCACTTGTGTGTGCGTGTGAGTGAAGGCGGTTGCAGATCACTCAGCACCGCGTTCACGTTTCTTTCTTCCATGAGTGGGGGGCGTGCAGAGCTCCCTCCGCGGTGTGTCCACGGTGCCCCAGCCAGCCCTGGTCATCGCGTGTGCACGCCCGGCACGCACAGGAAGGACTCGGACACAGACCCGGGACCTTCCCACGTGGTCCAGCAGTGCAGGGTGTCATTTACCACCTCGTTCATGGCAAACCCAGCCGTCCTCAGCCCTCTCGGCTGTGTCTGAGTCTAACGGCCTTGGGGATGTGTCACCCTTCTCTGGTGTCTGTGGACACTCCTGTCCCCGGGGCCTCTGCTTCCCTGACCCGTCTGTCACCTTCACCGGCCCCTTCTCTAGACCTCTCTTTGGGAAGGGGGCTCCCTGGAAGTCGGTCCCCACTCACCTTTTCTTCCTGCTCTCCCTGCCCAAGGCGGGAGGCAGAACAATGGCCAACCATGCTTCGATGCCTCTGCCTGAACCCCCAGAACTTGGGAAGGATTTTTGCCACTGGCCAAGGGGCTTTACAGACGTGACGAAGCTTGTGAAGCGTGTGGGGGAGGAGCTTCCTGGCCCAATGGTCATGCGTGTCCTCCGGAAGTTCAGGACTTGCTCAGGCTGGACACAGACATAGGGGAGACAGAGGTGTGAGGCGGGCCAAGCCCTGAGTGCCGGCCTCGGGGTGGAAGGAGGGGCCTGAGCAGGGAGTGCCAGTTGCCCTTGGAGGCTGACAGTGAGCAGAGACGGACCTCAGCCTTCAGGACAAGGAACTGGGGTCTGCCAACAGCCCGGAGGAGTGCGGCAGTGGGCTGGGCCCCAGAGTCCCCGGAAGGAGCGTGGTGCTGCGTAACCTGGACCTCACCTGTGGGATCTGAGACGGGCCAGTGGGGTGACCGTACTGGGTCCGCGACTTGCAGAACCGCGGGATGAAAAAGCAGAATTATTTAACCTGAATTTGTGGCCGTGTGTCACACGAGCGGAAACAAGGTCACCTGTCTGGAATGGTCTCTCATGGCGTCACTGTGAATGGGCAGAGTCCCTGGTCTCCACCTGGTGGCCTCCCACAGCCTCCACCACCTCCTGCAGGGCAGTGTGGCTTGATGTCTTAGACGTGCTAAAAGGAGACCTCGTTTTCTCTCCTCCCCAAGTCTCCTTCTCTGGTGCTCACGGCCAATCAGCCGAGCCAGACACCGGGCCCAGCCGCGTTCATTCCTGGTCTACTCTTGGCCCGCTCACAGCTGCCGGTCTCGGTTGCAATGTCGCCTCCTCCAGGCGTGCCGTTTACCACGCGTTTAGGCACAGTGCCGTTTACCACGCGTTGACGGGCTTCTTTGCTAGTCCGTCAGCCTTGTCTGTTTGTTTTTATTCACTCTATGTAACAGGTAGTGCTAGAACCGTCCATGTCCGGCCCTGCTCGCGGCCTTTTATAGATGCCCGCCTCCAGCATGTGTCCCCGCAGGCGCTGCCAGGCAGAAGGGCGTCCAGCACTTGGCCACTCAGTGAGGAGCTGTGTGAGTGAGCGGGCAACCTGACTCTCAGGCCTGTCGCTCTGTTCCCACCTAGTCCATCCCACAAGCACGTTCCGACTCCAGACTCCTGCATTACAGCGCAGCTTGCAATCGGTCCTCGCGTGGCTTCCCCCATCTGGGGGTGGCTCTGACTGATGGCCGGAGCATGGCCGCGTCGCTCTTCTCTGGAGGGCCCTGGCTTCTCTTTGTGGGAGACGCTCTCACTCCCGCGGATGAGCCCTCTCTCCTGCAGGCCCTTTTTCGGTCTCCGCCTTCTCCCCCACTCCCCTGTCAGCTTCTCTCCTTCCTTCCACTTTGATTTCCAGAGGTCCCCGCCGTGTGCTCAGCTCCCCGGATGTGCCTCCCTCTGCTCTGGCCTTTGCAGTGAGCACTGGCGCCGCTCCGTCCTCCTCGCCACAGCCGTACCCTGCTCATTCCAGAGTTCCAGCATAGCTGCCCCCACCCCCGCGCTGTCCCCGCACACAGTGTCCCTAGCTGCCAGTCGTAGCCTTCCTGTGCCCCTCACTGTGTGTGGCTGAGGCCTCGCCCGCGCCATGCCCTCGCCGGTTCCCGAGGCTCCCGCAGCCACCAGGCCTGGAGAGCGGAGTCTCTAGCACAGCGAGGGCACCAGCTGGCCGTGGCAGGGCTCGGCTCACACCTGCTGAGCCATGAATTGGCTTCCCGTGGCGCGGTGAGCCCGGCCGGGCGGTCTCGGCGCCAGCGGGGCACTTGTTCTGCCAGTATTGATTTGCAGCTGCAATTATATGTGTAAATGCGTTTTCGCTGTGCTGCCCGAGGACCCAATTTTTGAAAATTAGATTTTAAATGTCGTATCCTCCTCACTTAGGACTTAGGCTTCTAGACGTTCAGTGCGTAATTTAAAATGAAAGGCATAGAAAATTGGACTCATTTCGTTTACTCTACTTGAAACCCGTGTTAAGCTATTTTTAAACTCTCCTGGACCCTGTGCTCTTTGGGGTGTTCGAGAGGAAGGCAGGGGCAAGGGGCGGGAAGGGGGTGGGAGGGGAGAGGGAGGCAGGAGGAGCGGCCTGCGGAAGCCCGGCGGTGCCCTGCTGTCGCTTTGCTGCCACGGGTTCCCTGTCCGTCAGCATGACCCCAAAGGCGACACGGAAAACGAGACCGCAGTGCTGCGTTACATTCTGTCACACTCCCGGCTGCAATGGGGCGGTGGGGGGACGTAGCCAGCTATACCACGCCACCATGGCAGTCGGGCACCCTGGCGTTCTTCTGCTTTCTGGCGACTCATTCCTCTAACTGCATGCCCAGCTGCTGGCTGGTGAGGAGCAGATGCAGACACGGGCATCAGCCGGCTGACCAGGCCCTGACTGCAAACGCCTGCTCTCATAGACACCTGGGGACAGAGGGGTGGAAGATCCCCTCTGTGGTCCTGACTGAGTTCTCGGGTCGGACTGCACAGGCACCCTTCAGATGGCTCAGGTGTGCCTGCCTCGGGCTGCGCTGCACACCCGGCCATGTCTGCAGCGGGGAGTGCCGAGACCCTGGCGGCCCGACGTCTCCCAGCCTGTGTGGGGCCTGCGGCTGGTCCTCACACTCCCTAGGGAGCCCGCATGCCCACGGCCAGGCGCACATTCTTCCATGTACTGGGCTCCGATTTTCACAGGAGCGTTCACGAAGACTCCAGCAAGCGTGTGTGGACAGCCCGCCATGGGCCGCTATCCTTTTGATACTTGGATTCTAAAGGGAGAGACAAGAAAGTAAAAAACAGAAGAGTACAATCGTCATAAGTGCTGCAGAGGCAAGGAGCAAGCATCGGCACAGAATGACAGAGGTGGCCCGCAGCCTCCCTGTGCTGGGCACAGCCCCGCGGGAGTGAGAGCGTCTCCTACAGTGACAGAGGTGGCCCGCAGCCTTCCTGTGCTGGGCACAGCCCCGCGGGAGTGAGAGCGTCTCCTACAGTGACAGAGGTGGCCCGCAGCCTTCCTGAGCTGCAGTGCCTGCAGGGAGGGGTCATTTAAGCTGAGGCTTCAAGGACGAGAAGCCGCCCCCACAGGGAGGAGGCGGGGAAGGGCACCGGGCAAGCTGAGCACGTGCCTGCAGGCCTCGGGAGGGTCTGGATTTTATTCCGACCTGGGGAAGCCAGTGTTGGGTGTGAGCAGGTTTTAGGGCTCGTTCTCCACTGGGAAGAGCAAGGAGTTGCAGGCTCCTCCCCTCCCTGCTCTTGCTGCCCAGCCTGGAGACGACAGCACCGACAGGTCAGCCCAGCCCGGAGGAGAGGAAACCCACGGGTGAGCCAGAGTTCGACATCCGGGCCTTCCCACCTGCCAGCCCTGCTCATTGTCGGGAACTCACGGGGGAGCGCCAGGGCGGGCACTCCAGTGCCCAGCTCACCTTGTGCCATCCCCAGCAAAGCCTCCTTCCCTGGGCTCTCCGAGGCGGGTGCTGTCCGGCGTCTGGGAACACCTGTCGTTGCCCGGACTGTGGGAGACCAAGCACTGCGTTTCCTGTCAGCTGCTTTGCTAAGGTCGAAGTTCGGCTCCGTCATAACAGTGTGCTCCGAGCTGGAAGGGCTGGCCTTTGCCTTTCCCCGTCCCTGGCTGTTTTAGGGTCAGCCGTGAGTGCTATGGCCGTTGCGAGGGCTCATCACCAGTGCCGGTGGGGCTGGGGTGGGGACGCCCGCCGGGGCGGGGACAGCGTGGTCTGGGGGGAGTAGAGCACGTGCCACTGTTAAAGTGCAGGGAGGGCCAGCTGGGGCGTGTGGCCGGGATGTCTGGGTCCCACGTGGCTGACTGCATGGTCGAGGCCTGGATCTAGTGGCTTGAGAGGCATGTCGAGGGTGTGTGTGCATGCCCCCAATCCTGAAAGGAACAGAGATGGGGGGTAGGGGGCTACGGGGTGGCCATCTCCCACTGGGGGAGCTTCTCACTTTCTCTTTCTCTCCGGTATGTGTACGTGCTCTATAATGATTTTTTTTTTAATGTAAGTTTTATTATGACTCAGATACGGTGAAGCCAACAGACCAGGGGGTGACTATCATTGAAAAGGGGTTCGATGGGGCCAGCAGATGGCATAGCACTTGTGTGGCTGGGCTCCCACATGGCCAACCGTGGGTCAGGTCCTGGACCCGGTGGCTTGAATATCACGCCGGGCACAGGTGCATGCATACCTGAAATCCCAATAAAGCTAAAATCTCGGAAGCCGGAGAGCCAGCCCGAGGCTTCCTGTCAGCAGGGTACGGGACAGAGGGCATGTCTTTCCACGCAGGGACACATTTGGCGAGGGTGCACGAGGGCCGTGAAGCGAAGTTGCTGGGGCGGACAGTGCCAGCTTTCAGGCCAGCTGTCCACATGGTCTTTCTTGCTGTTGGCGAGGGCTGATTTATTAGGGCTTTTGAGGGCCTCTCCGACTGCCTGTGGGGGCAGGTCAGGGCCGGGGAGTGGGAAGCTCCGTGTGGACTGGTGACAGGCCGGCAGGGCGCGGGAGCGTGCACACCCTCTGGCGGGAGCGTGCACTCACCCCGTGTTACCCTCCAGGCCTGGCAGGGTCACCTGCCCACTTCTCCGCCCCTTCCTCCTGCCCACTCTTCCCATCTAAGAGGAGCCATTCTAGGGACGTGAGTACCGAGACTGATAAGTTGTTAGGATGAGGGGAACCACGGCCACACACCACCCCGCAGGGCAAAGCTGTGGAAGCAGAGGTGTAAACACAGCTAAGGGGCGGCAGGTGTCGCTGTGGTTACGACCCTGGACTCCCATGTGGTCCACCATGGTTTGAGCCCTGGACTGGGTGGCTTAAAATCACGTGTGTGTGTGTGTGTGTGTGTGTGTGTGTGTGTGTGCCCAAAATCCAGAGAGGGGAATGGAGAAGAGGTTGTGGCGTGGCCATTCCCTGGGAGTGATCTCTCACTTCCCTCTCACTGTCTCTGTCTCTCCCCAGTGAGCTATGTCCTACGGCAAAAACCTTAAAAAGAAAAAAAGACAACAAGACATAGCTAAGAGTACGTGGTGGTACTTCCTTCATGGGCCACTGAGGCGAAGGAGCTTAAGTGGTTCCAAGGGATCGTCCTCCTCTCTGCTCTAGGGCATCTCTGCCGACACGGCGTCGCTATACACGGCATCCTAGGTCACCCGAGGACACGTCCACGCGCATGTTCACGGCCACATCTGGAGCCCGCATCTTTTCCTTAGGGCCCCCGGCCCCCTTTGGGTGGGGCCGCCTGCTCCACCAGGTAGCCACAGTGTGGCTTTGTGAAGGGCTGGGGAATTATGGGAAAGGCAAAATAGCAACGCTGAGTGCCCAGCGGTCTGTGCGCCACGCTGTCCCGGATTAGCCACGCTTCCTCTGTGGCAGCTAGCGTGGAAAATCCTTTCAGGCTCTCACTCAGGCACTTCCTTTGGCCGTAGGTTTTTAACCCCCTCCAGCTGGACCAAATCTCCTTCCTCAGAACCCGCAGGGTGAGGGCCACTTTGCGTCTCTGTCGCTGACTGACTTGCTTCTGTTAGCCACTCAAACGCGACTGGCTCTGTGGCCACATCTGATTCTCCCAAGTGCAAGGACACGTAGTTGTCCCTGAGGCCCCACCCTGACAGTCTGGCTAGTGGAGCGCTCAGGAGATGCGGAGGACTGAGCGAGGGCCAGGGCAACCCCAAAGAGATGGCTTCCTGGTGGCTGTTGTGACTCCGGTAGGACCCACGTCTGACAGCCTCCCTTCTCTCTAAATCTTTTACTCTTCCGTCAGCATTGGGGGAAAGAGAGGATCAGCAGAGCGCCCTGACTGAGGGCCCGCAGCGAGGAGCCCGTCTCTGGTGACGGCGTGTTTGTGCGGCGCCAGCTCTGGGGAGTACAACGCCAAGTCAAGAGCCCGGAAAGGACTGGATCGTGCTTAACTCGGAATTCTCTCCTGAGAATATTTATTTACTTACTGTATACTTTACATCCTACTGGAAAGAGCGAACCAATGTGCATATAAGCATTATAAAACTATTAACAATTTCTGAGTTTTGCATTAGAAATAATTAGGTATTGCAGTCGCCTTTGCCTGTTCTCGCTTTCTCACCTGTCTGTCTGTCTTCACGCGTGCGTACGGGCCTGTTTACATGGTGTTAAATGGGTTTGATGCTGGTCGCAGGCATTTGCACTGCTGCTCTCTGCAAAGCCAGCAGTGAGCTGTAACTTTGCAATTCTGACTCTTACAGCCCGGCCTTCGGTCTCTCCTCTGTCTCTCGTCTCGTTGCTGCTGGAATTTCATGAGCACTCACTCAGCGTGCTCACCGAGCCCCCGTTAGCTATTCTGGTATTTAAACTGAAGCCGTGGGTTCTGTAACTTTGGGCTTTGGCCCTCGAGCCCCTCTGTTCAGCCAGACTGTGAGGTTCATTTCTTCCATGAGAGAGACCGAGAGAGAGGGAGGAAGACGCAGACACCCTCAACACAGTCCTCTGCCGCAATCCGCCTGGTTTTAGCTAGGCAGGGGCCCCGGCTTGTGTGTGCTTGGCTCGTAGAGTGACTCCTGGGGACACGAACTGGGGACCTCCCCGGGCCGGTGCAGAGGCGTTAGCTCTGTGCCACGGTCTGAGCCCCATAAGCACTAGTATTGGTCAGCATGTAGATGAAGGGTTCAGGGTAGGACGTGGCACGAAGGAAGTGCTCCGTAACTGGTGGCTAAATTGACAGTGTGCATTTCTGCAGCCTGGACTCCCACGTGGCTGACGGCGTGGTCTCCAAGGTGACAGCCAGTACCCGTCTATGACGAGGAGAGAGAGCTGCCTGCTTTGGGGGCTCGCTGTTGGTGTCCACCTCTTGCCCTTCAGTATGAACTTGACTCAGGCGGTCTTCACCGAGCGGCCTTGCTCCACCCTGTCTGCCGGGGCGTGGCATGGGAGTCCACGCTCCCACACAGCTGTCTCAGGCTTTCCCTCCCACTCCCCTCCATGCAGTTGATCTCCCACCCAAGCAGAGACACAGAGAGAGAGGACAGCAAGAAAGCACTATCCCCCTGCCCAGGAGGATGGCCCGGTCACAACCCCTTCTCCTCTTGGGTTTTGGGCACACATGCACACGCTCCCATGGTGTTTTTCAAGATGCTGGGTCCAGGACTCAAACCACGCAGTTGGCCATGGGGGGTCTAGCCGCCTCAATCCGGTTGGCCCTGACTTCCTGCTTTTTAAAATAATGAAGAGGCTCTTTGACCTGTTGAGCCATAGTAATCATTCGTTCTTCAACCTGGTGACTAGGAAGCACTGCCTTTCTCTCAGGTGGTGGCTGATCTTGTCACTCGTTGGAGGTGGAGCCTCCGCTTCGGCTGCTGGAGTGATTGCATGTTCCTGCCCGCGTCTCGGCGAAAGCGTCTGCAGTGTGCTGTGTATGTGCGGCTCCTCAGCTCACCCGGGCGTGGCGTCTTTCTGCTGTGGACTTCTCCTTCCCCACGTCCTATTGGGCCGTCAGGAAAGTCCTGATGTGTTTTTCTGCACAAGCGTGCGCCCGAATCTCTTGTCAACATCAGAAGAGAAGAGAGTTATCAACAACGTCCTGACGAGGGCTGGCAGAGAAGGATGATCAGGGAGGACAGGGCACATGTGACACGGGGACAGACCATCACCAAGCTGCCCTGGAAGTCTAAAACGAGGGCCCCTCCCCGCTTCCCGCAGAGACCAGGGTCTCAGAACCCTGCCCAGCACAGGCCCCAGGCAGCGGCTCCGGGGCTCGGGCTGCTTTCCAAACATAGCTTGTTATTCGATCAATGGCTGGACCACGGTCCTTGGGCTTTGCGTTGAGCAGTTCTGGGTGTCGCTCAGTTTTGGCTGCAGTTGCGCTCACTCTGGGCTTTTGTTTTGCAGGTACAAGTGTGAGGGAAAACACTGTGAAGTACATGGAAATGCTCGAGGGGTCACTGTGCAGGTAAGAGACCACCAATGCCGTGGCCCATCTTGGGTCTTTATTACAATAGTGCAGCGACAAAGCTCGCCAGTTCCTATAGAAAATTAACAAAGAAAAACACAAAGAAAGAGGCCTTTGACTTTGGTGAAAGAGGAGGCGGGGCCTGCAGACATCCTCCCTCCCTAGTCTCCTCTTTTAAAGAGATGAGGGTGTTTCCGAGTGCCGTGGGGAGACCTCAGGCAGTGCTCGCGTTCCACAAGGAGACTCTTCTTTGGCATAAAAATTCAAAACTCATGTCTTGGTCTGTTTTTCCTTTCTTTCAGTGTCTGGGGGGGGGGTCTCGGGTTTGAGCCGGTTTATACACGGTCTGGGACAACACAGAAGGGCACGCCTTAGTTCTGTTTTGAATCCTGATTCAAAACCAGCGTGAACATTCCTGGTTGTTTTTTTTTTTTTAAACCCAATTAGGTATTCCGATGTGAGAGCGTTAGGGAAGCGGCAGCATGTCACGACGTCTCTGGGCTGTGTGGATGTGTACTTACGAAAATCAATCCCAGGCACCAGGATCTGCTCCTAATTAAGGGAACCAGCACAGGAATGTGAATGTGCTCTGTTCCCTGGGAGCCGTTCAGTTTTATGGAGACCATTTTGCTACTATTTTGGAAATTGCTAAGGAACTCTTTAGCTAGGTTGTGCCTTCAGCCTCTGTCTGCTGGGCAATGCCATCAGCTAAACGTCTAAGAGGGAGCGGCCCTGCTGGGGCTCTTCCTCCGGGAGAGGGGCTGCGGGGTTTGGTCTCGTGGTTGGGGAGCGTGTCCCGCCGGCCATTCTGTCCCCACACCCCGGACGTGGGGAGGGGCTGTGATGAGGTGGGTGTGGAGGTGGGGTAGCAACAGCACGCATCTGGCCAGGTGCTCTAACCGGAGTGCGGCCTCCTCTTCTCCCAAGGACCCTGAGGCAGTTTCCTGGCTACCTTTTTGCTCTCAGTGATGCCAGCATGCTGTTCATCCAGGGGCCTGAAGTCAGGTCTGCGCCTCCCGTTGTGAGGGGACAAAACTGTGACTAAGGAAGTGAATTTATGCACCAGGGAGTTGCAGACCAGTCCACCCATTCCCCTGTACGGGCAAGATACAAAACCCAGACAGAGGTAGGTCAGACTGAGACACACAAGTTACTCGTCCTGGGACAAAAATGAGGAGGAGGCCAGGCGCCTGGTCCTGCCGTCAGGGGGCCTTCACTCCTGGGGAGGCATGTGGGGCAGGGTGCAGGTTTCCATTCCCCATGGGGAGCTTGACGGTTGGCCGCGGTGAGCAAAGCAGCAGACGCAAATGGACTCAGTCCAGGCCACTCTTAGATCCTGGTTTACACACCAGGTGGCTTTGTGTTGCTTGAGCTGCTAAAATCTCCCCACTGTATGGGACGGGGCTGGCGGCACGTCCCCTCCCCATGTCCACAGCCGGGCACCCGCGGGGAGTCATCAAGGTGTCGTTCCATCATTAGATAAGCGTTAGGCTCCATCTACTCTGAGAGGCAAAGGGCTCCTCTGCAGCGTTCTGTGAAGTGGAAAGATGTTGATTTTCCTGGGGCTGGACTGGAAGACTGAGCTCCACGTCGTCACTTTGGTTCTCTCGTGGCTCGGTTACGGGAACTCCAGCTGCATCCTTAGCCGTGAGCACCACACTCGGCACCCCCTCCGCTAGGGTGCTGGGCAGCATTGCAGCTACGAGAGCATGGGTGTCCGAGAGGCGCCCGTTTACATCGCGGCTCTACCACAGTAAGCTACCTCAGCTCAGGGAAATGCTGTCCTGCAGTTTCTTCAGCTGTGAAGAAACCCCTGCCCCCTTGACGGTGCGTGAGCCTCCGGCGTCCCCACTCCTGGCTGGGTGCTGTTTGCATGAGCCCTGTCTCTCTCATGTGCAGAGTCTCAGAGGCATATTGGGAAATGCACCGCCCCCTTTCCGTCCCTGCCTGCAAAGGGGTCCCTCCAGCTGGGCTGAAGCCTGTGCCTCCTGCTAGGTCTCGTCGAAGGGTGGCCCGTGGCGGTTTCTCCCGGGTCTGGCTCCTGTTTTGCCTTTGTGTCCCGCTGCCTCGAGACACTAGTTTTCCTTCTCTCTGTCCACCTCCTGCCTTGTCGCTTCGACTGGCTGCTCAGGGCTCGGGCCCCAGCATGCGGACACCCGCGGCTTCCTCCGCTGGCTGAGACGTTTGCAGCAAGAGTCCACCTCTCCCTTAGCCCCAGATGAACTGATCCCACATCCTGTACCGCAAGCCTTCATGAAAATGTTCCTCATTGGGTTGGCCCACTTTTAAACTTCGAACCTTTGCTTATGTTGCCTAATTTCCAGAAGAAACAATGATCTAAAACACCTTATTCGTTTGAAATGCAAACTGATAAAAACATGTAAATCCTTTAATTCTTAAGTTCTATGCAATCATTTAATATATAATTGTCGATCATTTATATTTAATAAAAAAGATAAATTTATTTTATCTCATAGTAGAATAATATAATAAAATAAGATAAAAGTATTTTAATTTCCTGCCAGAGGAAACTTAAGTATACGTAAAATAATAATGCATAAACATTCATGCAAAAAAGTAATGCACAAAATATAACCTAATGGATGAATGGGAAGGAATACAGATAGGAAGGATGAACAGGGGATGGAAAACACGGCTGGCACTGTGGGGGCGGGCTCGCCACCGTAGCAGTCTGCTATTCTAGACGCTAAATTCAGGAGCAGCTGACAAGTACCTAAAGGAAAGTTTACCAGGTAAAAAGTACACGTGGTTTCCCATAAACCTACAGGTCTGCGTTAGCATTGCAGTCCACCGTAATACCTTCCCGTCTTAAGAACTCTAGTAACGGGGAACCAGCAGTTAGCGTAATGGCTATGTCGCTGGACTCCCACGTAGTCGACCGTGGTTCACGTCCCGGACCTGGTGGCTTAAAACTCACGCCGGGCACGTGTGCGTGCGTGCCCAAGATCCTGAGAGGAGAATGGAGGAGAAGGGATTGCGGCGTGACCATCCACCCTGTGGGGTGATTTCTCGCTTTCTGTCTCTATGTCTCTCTCTGTCTGGCGAGCGCACGCGCCCTATAGCGAACAACCTCTCCCCCCCCCCAAAAAAAAAGAACTCTAGTAACGAGTTTTTACTGAGAAATAACTTTCTCCTAAAATGCTCACTTATGATGGAATTTGGTTTCCAGCCCACGCGATTGGTTTAGAAAGACGGCCTGCGGCTCTGCCCAAGAGGCAGCAGCACTTAGGCTCGAACCCCGCCTCCCTCAGTAAGTACAGGCTTCCCTTCAGGGCAGAGAAGTGTGGCCACCAGAACCCCCACTCCCCACAGCTGGGCAGCTCTGCCCTCTGGGCCCACTCAGCAGGCGTGGCAGGTGCAGCAGGTACCGCACAGGGTCCCCTTCCTCTGAGGCTCCACTTCGCAGAGAAAGCACACTGAGCTAGCACCAGTCCCCAGGCTGGCTGTCCCTACCAGAAATGTCTGGGACCAGGATGTTTCAGGTTTTGATTTTTTTCTTCCGATTTTTGGAATATTTGCCTATATATATTTATTTATAATGGCTTGGGGATGGACCCAAGTCTAAACAGGAGACACATTTATGTTTCAAATGCACTTTGAACACAGCCTGAAGGTAATATTTTGTATTGCAGTGTGACCGCATTCTCCGCTGGGCTACGGAAGGCAGAAAGCCGGGGGCCGTGCCCAGTGCTCTGCGGGACTGCGCGCCCGCTGTGGCACCCAGACACCCAGTGCGCTTCACAAAGTATCTGTCAGTTTTTAAAAAGACAACTATACTAATTAATCAATAGAGAATGTCCAAAGGAGATGATTTTTACAAACTCAAGAGAAGCCATTCTCGCTTGAGTGTTTTCATGTGTTTTGGCTGGACATTGAGAAATCTTAAAGAAAAATAAATTACTTATCAGTGGGAACCCCAGAGGTAGATAACCAATTTGTCCTTAATTACATGAGAAGACTTTGAACCACTCAAGGAAGTGCTGTCCAGGTTGTACGACAGTTTACTTCGCTAACGTGGTACGAGCCCGCTGGTCTCAGACACCGATTCATGAAAGGAGAGCGTCTCCTGCCTTCCTCGGATGCTCCTTCGGCTCGCAGTCCTGAGGACGCTCGCCTTACCTCCCGGTCCTGAGACGGCTCTGCGGGCATGGGCCTCGCAGGTCCCACGCCGCCACCCCTGAGGACATTAGCTGTGACATAGCTGCGGAGACTGAGGTGCCCACGGCCATCGCCATGCCATGGTGTCTGGGCTCACACCGGGACGGGGTCTAAATCCCTTATCACGGCTGCCTCAGGCGGAAGCCGGTGTCTCGCAGTGACACTCGCCTGAGCCCTCCTGGTTGGAAGGGAACGCAGTCACTTACAGAGGCCCGGGATCAGCTGAGACCCAGCCGAGTGGCAAGCAGAGGGACAGGCAGAACAGAAGCGCTCTCCTTCATGCCCAGCACTGTGCCAAGGCCTTCCTCCAGGAAACCTCGTCTGTAACTACCAGCCGGCAAACGCCGTCCTCGTCCTCGGAGTGAGCACCAACTCCACCGAGCAGCAACACAGCCCGAAGACAGGCTCTAAAGACAAAGTGCACCAAGAGTGGGCCTGAGCGCATTTGCAAAGCGAGATGGTTCACACCACGGAGCTCTCGTCCGGCTTATGTTCCCATTTACGGAACGATAAAGGAAGTGACTCAAATTGCTCTGATTGTCACTCGCCATCATCTTAGTGTTCTGTTCCCCTCCTTAGTCCACTAAATAAAGAAACGGTTTCTACTGGGAACCTAAAAAAAGAAAAGCCCAGCAGCATGGAAGCCCCTGGTCTGAGGCAGTGGGAGCTGTGGAGTGATCTGCGGCTTCGCATACAACGGGATCATGGAATTCTCCAGCTCGAGAAATGTCATCTTCACATCACAACAACCAGGAGAAGCCGGGGGGATCCACCCAAGTGCACGAGTGTCCACGTGTGTGAAGATGTGTAGATGTGTGATGACTTGAAGTCGCGAGTTCACACACTGATGCATTTCAACCCTTTGCTTAAACGATCGCTTTCACAGCATCTTGTTTGACCAGCGAGGCGCCTTCACATTGGCTCCAGGAGGCCTGGCGTCAGCCTGGACGCGGCTTCCTTCCTGACGCGGCGGGACGTCCCCGCTCGTCTCGGACGCTCCTGCCCGGCTGCGGCGTCAGGTCTCCGCTGTTCAGGCTCGGTCTCCTTCGGTGCCGATGTCCTCAGAGACCAGCGCGTGGCACTGAGGGGTGGCCGTCGCTTCTCAGCCTTAGCATCAGATGGCTCTAGGACTCTTTTCCTTCTTTTTTTAAAAAGAAATCGTATCTCAAGTTTATATTGTTACTTACAGTTCAAAGTTAGTAATACATGATTATACTTACTTTCTATGATTTTTTATATTGCCAGAGAAGGTGTATGTTTCCAGTGAGAGGGAGAAAGCACCACATAGGGCCTGGCCACACTGCAGCCTTTCCCTCTGTCCCGCCTGCCCATCGTGGTTCTAGCCACACACACACGCACACACACACTCACACACACACGCACACACACGCACACACTCTCACAACACGCACACACACGCACACACTCACACACTCACGCACACACTCTCACACACACATTCACACACACACACTCACACACTCATGCACGCACACACACGCACACACACGCACGCACTCACACACACATGCACACACGCACACACTCACACACACACCCCTTACATGGTTTCCAAGCCCCTCGGGCTGGGATTCAAACCACAGTCAGCCATGTGGGATCTGACTCCCTTAACCCTTGAGCTACAGGGCTGGCTTGTGATTGTATATTTGTATTTTTTTTCTATTATGCTGACAGTTTTGGTTCCTAATCTTATTAATACAATTACATATACATGTGCATATATATGTGTGTATATGTGTATGTTCCTGTTCCTGTACAGGAAATAATGTATGTTACTATATGTAATAGTATATTCTAATGTAGTCGTGAGTTGCATGATGTCTCACTCAGTGTTGAAACATGCCTACAACGGTGGTCTCAGAAGAAGCCTATAGGCCACACCATGCAGGCTGTATGTGGGCTGTGTGTGCAGGGGGCCGCGCCGACCAGGGCCGTGGGGGCAGGCTGTCTGCAGGGCTGTGTGTGCAGGGGGCCACACCGTCCAGGGCCCTGGGGGCAGGCTGTCTGCAGGGCTGTGTGTGCAGGGGACTGCGCCGTCCAGGGCCGTGGGGGCAGGCTGTCTGCAGGGCTGTGTGTGCAGGGGGCTGCGCCATCCAGGGCCGTGGGGGCAGGCTGTCTGCAGGGCTGTGTGTGCAGGGGGCTGCGCCATCCAGGGCCGTGGGGGCAGGCTGTCTGCAGGGCTGTGTGTGCAGGGGGCTGCGCCATCCAGGGCCGTGGGGGCAGGCTGTCTGCAGGGCTGTGTGTGCAGGGGACTGCGCCGTCCAGGGCCGTGGGGGCAGGCTGTCTGCAGGGCTGTGTGTGCAGGGGACTGCGCCATCCAGGGCCATGGCAAGCAGGCTGTACGCACGGCTGTGTGTGCAGGGGGCCGCGCCATCCAGGGCCATGGCAAGCAGGCTGTACGCACGGCTGTGTGTGCAGGGGACCACACTGTCTAGGGCCGTGGGGGCAGGCTGTACGTGCGGCTGTGTGTGCAGGGGGCTGTGCCATCCAGGCCGTGGGGGCAGGCTGTATGCAGGGCTGTAGGTATAGGAGTCCACCCATCGAGGGCCGTGCCAGTGCACTCTGCAGTATTTGCACAATGAGAAAATCAATTAATGACACATTTCTCAGACTGTGTCCTAGTGGTTTAGCAACACATGACTCTGTGTGCATGTGTGTAAATGCACCCTAGTGTATGCACATACATACGTGTAGCAGTATACTGGGGGTATTACTATAAACATACGCAGCAACCTCAGGTATCTGCAGTCCCACTTGTCCTCAGAGCATATCCTGCCAGGGTGTGCAGCCAACCCTGCTGGAACCGGATCTGAGGAAGTTCCTTTAATGAATTCCTCTTGGTATTGTTCCATCACCAACTGAACGCAGTCAGCTCAATGTACAGGTAGGTGCATTTGTTTTATTTTGCTTTCTTTTTAGTTGTTGCTATTTTTAAAAATATACAACTTGAACTTTAAGGTTCAAAGTTAAATAAACAGAGCAGGGTGCATTCGGAGAGGTGTGGCTTTCGTTTCTGCTGCACCTGCCTCCCCCGACACTTGTACTCATGGCCCCCTTCTAGCTGGAAGAGCGGGACCCCGCATGCTCCTGCACCCGCAGTGTGATTGAGAGTGGACACACACGGTGTGCGGCCAGAACCTTTAGACGTCACCCACCTTCTTACCGCAGACCTGTAGTCCTCTGCTAGGCTCGATTCCCATAGAATGGGGACCACAATGTTTACATTTAGAGTTTGCAGAGCCTGTGACCCACTGTGTGCTGATATTTATGTCTTCCCCTCATATTTACAGTCGATCACCCCAACACCTCTGGGACTGACAGTAATTATAATTAACTGTATGCCATGGTTTTGGAAATACTGCGTTTTCAACCTGGTGGTTTGCCAACAAATATTTTCCTACGTCATTATATGATAATTATAATCCTAGTTTAAATTTTTTTTTTCAGATTTCTTGCTATAGGGTGCATGTGCTTCCTGCAATGACAAGAGACACAGAGAAAGGAAGCGAGAAATCACCCCCATGGGGAGATGGCCATGCTGCAACTCATTCCCCTCCATTTTCCTCTTGAGAGTTTGGGCACGCACGCACCTGTACCTGGTGTGTTCAGACTGCCAGGTGCAGGACTCCGACGTGGAGTCAGCCATGTGGGGTCCAGGCCTTAGCTGCCATGCCACCTCTGGCTCTATGCTCTTAGCTTTGATAGAAGTTACTGTTCTGTTAAATACGGATACTATAATTTGCTTAACCGTATTTCATTGAAGGGCATTTAGTTGGAACTTTTTTGTTACATAACAATTTAAAAAGTAATTCTCTTTGCTCAAGAGCTTCGTCATTTTGCCTCGGTGGGGACGGAGGCCATTCCCCTGGTGGTGTCTGCTCTTACTGGGGCCTTTTTCCAGGGCTGGGTGTGTGAGCTGAAAGGACAAGTGGCTCAGCACTCACAGGGCTGTGAAGAGGATGAAGCAGGGTCGGACAGGACTGTTTGGAGGGGAGATTCTGGGGAGTGGCTGAGAGGCCACACCCAGGGAGCTGGCAAATGAGGATTTGGTGGCCTTCTAAGTGGGTCCAGGGAGAAAAACTCCCTGAGACACGCATAGCCTTGGAGGTTTGTAGAGCAAAATGGAGGCCGAGGGTCCTCAGGGCACGTAGGAATGGGAAGAAGAGAGAAGAGAGGCTTTCACTGGGAGACAGGAACCAGCGGAGCCGGAGCAGGGATGGCGGCTCAGAGCAAGGAGGCCGCGCTGTCACGGAGGATTGCGTTAACGCGGGATTCCCCGGAGGCAGAAGAGAGCTCTGAGGGGCGCAGGGGAGAAGCAGATGTAAGAAGTAGCCACCGCCTTAGGGCTGAAACGGAGCCTCCTCCGCCAGGTGAAGCCCAGACCTTGCTGGGGAGGGCGTGACCATGGCAGGCTGGATGCACGAGAGGTCCCTGAGGTGCCAAGCCAGCACAACTTGTTGGAAACCCTCCCTGCAGAACTATCTGGAAACTCACCCCCCATGATGTCAAGGAATACCGTTCCCAGGAGTTGTCTCCAGAGGCCAACCGCCGAATACGCTCGAGGGGCTTCTGGGAAGGTGGAGGCTGCGGCACCCAGCCCTGAAGACACTGCCCACGCGGGGGGGGTGAAGCTGGGAGCTCATTCCTGCAGGAGGCCAATGCGGGCAGCCGTTGTCCCACTGGAGCTGGGAGCAGGAAGTGCAGCTGGCTCAGGGGTTGGCTGCTAGAGATCTGTGCACGCTTGGGAGCCAGGCTAGAGACGCCCCACTTCTCAGGAGCCCCGTGAGAGCACACCGTCACCAGGAAGGAAGCATTTTCCTCCCACATCTCCCCAGCTTTCTCTATCGACAAAGTTTAAAATGGCCAAGGCTGGCTTGCTGAGGCAGGGGTCAAGTTCTGTGCAGAGGAAGGTGGGTCCATGTGGCCAGCCACAGTTTGAATCCCGGCTCCGGTGGCAACACCCCAGGTGCCCACATGTGCATGCCCGGAATTCTGACAACATGGAGAAATGGGGGCGGAAGTGCAAGACCCGGCCCCATGGGGGTGCTTTTTCTCTCTCTGCCATGTACCCTCTGGCATTAAAAAAATAAATAAAATATATTTTGAAAACTTATTATGCCAACTGGCAAAGGAAAAATACTTAAAGGGTCCATCTCCATTTTGCCAAGCAGGCGAGGAAGGGTAAATTTGGAGCTGAGAGGCAGTAAACTGACAGCGAGCACGGGGACGTGGTCTGGGTGAGCTGGAAAGGCGTCCAGTGGTGGTGACTATCTCGCCTTCACGTGTAGGCACTGTCTTGTCCTTTTGTTTTCTAACCTTTTATCTCACAGACCTGGTACAGACACTATGATTATCTCCACCTTGCAGGTGCGGGAACTACGGCTTAGCGAGGTGAGGTCGCTTGTCCACATCGCGCGCAGTGAGGGCTGGGGCCGGGGTCCCACTGTGGGGGTCTGACTGCAGACCTGCTGCCCGCGCTCCCTGTAGTTACCGCAGATCTCTGAATGGACCGCCGGGATCGGGGGCCCACAGGGTCACGGTCAGCACACGTGGTTGTCCCTCACGGGGCCGCCCCTGAGCACGGACCCTGGGCTTCCCGTGTGGGTGTGGGTGTGTTGCTGCTGTGCACTGCCTGGCCCTGAACTTGAGAGTTCTAATTATTAGAAAAAAGAACACATTTACCAGAAAATGCAAGTTAGAATAGATCATGCGGAAATAAGACACTTTACAGAGGAGGTGGAGAAACTGGCTGGTTCGGTGGTTAAAGCACCAGAACAGACGCTCTGGAGCGCAGGCCGGTGGACTTCTGGCTCCGTCAGCTACACAAGCGGAGGAGGGGGAGAAAGTTCAAAGCCCGTGCTGCGAGTACGAAGGGATGGCCCTCAGGAGGCCCGGCCGAGTACTCCCCATCCCTGACGGAGCGCGGTCGAGAGGACAGAGTGAAACAGGGACCGAGCGACGGGCACTTATGCAGCTGTGCACGGAACGTGCGTGTGCACCAGACCCCCCGCTGGCTCCCTGGGTGAGGAGCGCTGGCACCCGGCCCTCCTGGGGAGCTGCCTGTTCCATGGCTAAGACTGATGGGAGCTTGATGCTGACTTCACTCACTGTCGGGGTGAGGAGAGAGGCAGGGACTTAATTCTGTCCAAGGAAGAGGCTGAGGACAGTGCCAAGACAGGGCAGCATCCGAGCTGGACAGAGAGCGGCATGACAGCGGGAGGGGACGGAGGGCCCGTGACTGGTGGCGCGCAAACCGACAGGGTCTGAGGGCAGAGGAGAGCACTGAGTAAACTGTGGCTTCTGGGCCAGATGTGTGATCTCCCCTCCTCGGGCTCTAGTCTGTGACCCTGATCAAGTTATTTCACTGCTCCAAATGTCACTTTCCCTGATGGTAGTAAGCAGCAGTTAGTGGCAGCAGCAGTGGTAGTAATTTGTAGCAGCAGTTAGTGGCAGTGGCCACAGCAGAGTCAAGAGGGACAACAGACAGTAGCAGCAGAAGTTAGTCGCAGTTAGTTGCAGCAGTTAGGAGCAGTAGTTGGCAGTAGCTATAGTAGAAGCAGTAGTTAGGAGCAGTAGTTGGTACTAGTGAGTAGCAATAGATAGTGGTAGTACACTAGTTAGTGGTACTAGTTGGTAGTAGTTAGCAGTAGTAGTAGCTGGCAGTATTTAGCGGCAGTAGTGGCAGCGGTAGTAGTAATCGTAGTAGTAGCTGGCAGTATTTAGCGGCAGTAGTGGCAGCGGTAGTAGTAATCGTAGTAGTAGCTGGCAGTATTTAGCAGCAGTAGTAGTTAGCAGTAGTAGTAGCTGGCAGTATTTAGCAGCAGTAGTGGCAGCGGTAGTAGTAATCGTAGTAGTAGCTGGCAGTATCTAGCAGCAATAATGGCGGCAGTAGTAGTAATCGTAGTAGTAGCTGGCAGTATTTAGCAGCAGTAGTAGTTAGCAGTAGTAGTAGCTGGCAGTATTTAGCAGCAGTAGTGGCAGCGGTAGTAGTAATCGTAGTAGTAGCTGGCAGTATCTAGCAGCAGTAATGGCGGCAGTAGTAGTAATCGTAGTAGTAGCTGGCAGTATTTAGCAGCAGTAGGAATTAGTAGCAGTACTTAGTGGCAGTTAGTAGCAGTAGAATTGGAAAAGGCTGAAGATCAGAGCCCTGGGAGGAAGAATAGGGATTAGAGTTGAGAAGTGTGTCGTGGTGTGTGTGTGTGTGTGTGTGTGTGTGTGTGTGTGTGTGTAGGCACTCGCAGTAAGTTGCAGTCAAAACCTCTGTATTTGTAACTGGCAGCAAAGGCCAACATTGTGTTTTCCACACGCAGTAATAAATGTTATGTCGGTTACCACTTACAACTGTGTCATTTCTGTCATCTTAAGAGAAGTGTTCCCATATTTGCAAAAAAAAAAAATTCAGGAGACCTCCCAGAAGACGTGATCAGGTGAGGTGGCCTTATGGGTCCCCTGCTGCGTACTTGACACTAAAATGACTAGTGGCACTCATCCCTAAGTGCTCCGTTTGGTTTCTGCATAGAATAAGAGATTGCTTTTCCCCAGTGGAGGCGATTGAAATGCTTCTCTTAAATGAGTGAAAACCTGGCGCCATCAGACCACAGGCTTAGTCATCGGGATGGGAGCCCATCCCAGCCCCACCGGCGAGCTAGCCAGGCGGCTGAGCAAACGGCACCCTTGCTCGAATGCGCACCCTGACCTGGGACGCTGTGGTCGTAACAATGCTCCTCGGCTTGCGGTGAAATCGAGGCCTTGAATAAAAACATGCGCAGAGAGAGCGCCACGCTTTGGTCTCACCCGGCCCTCCCTGTGACAGCTTCCTCTATCCAGGGGTGTGCAGGGGCGGGTGGCCCGCAGGGAGCTGCCTGTCAGGGGGACCTGAGGGCGTTCTGTGGGAAGGCCAGTAGGGGCGAAGGGGTGTCAGCGCAGTCTGACTCCCGGTGGAGCGTGACGCCCCGCGAGGCTGGCGTTCGCAGGGGTGCCGGGTAGGGTCGGAGACCTCGCTGAGTGCTGTGGCAGGTGCGGGCCCCTGATCCCGGCCGGCTGAAGCTGGGGTGGATTGCGCCTGGACCCTGCAGGGGGTGTTACAGTTCTTCGTTTCTTTTTCTCTCTGTCTCTCTCACCCATGAAATACATAAATAAATTTTTAAAATAAATCTCACGCCGTTCCCTCCCTGGGTTCCCACGGGCCTTTATTCCGTTTCACAAAGGCAGCTGGAGCCGCGGCGGTGTTGCCACCAGGCAGGAGCTGCAGGAACCCGTGGGCTGTTTCCTTTAGAACCTCCCGTAACGTCCCTTTGTCCACAGACCCTCTAAGTCTGCATCCTCCGGATTAGGTAATGTGGGCTCAGAATCACAGGACACAAACAGAGAAGTAAATACTTGCTACAAAATATCCTTCCGACACCCAGGAAATGAGCTTCCTGCATCTGGCAGGTCTGTTGCTCACGCCGCTCCATCCGCCTCTCTTTACAGTCAAAGGGACAACAGTCCCCCATAGCCAGGAGCCAGTCACTGGGTATCCAGTGGAGATAATGCGACCATAGTGCAGTGGCATTGAATATTGATAAGGAAGTGACAGGCCATGCTTACAGCATGGTGTCACATTTGAATGACTGGCCGAGAGTTGAAAAGAAAACAAGAAATTAATCCCCCTCGGATGCCCCCGGACTCTCGTGGTGGTGAGTTGCCGCTCAGCGGTCTGTCTTTCTCCCCCCATTCATAATCATAATAAAGTATCCATGATTGGTTTTCAGCGCAGGGTCACGCTTCTCCGCTATTTCCAGAGCAGTCAGTCTGCTCCTGAGGAAGGCAGTTGTGTAATCGCTCTTTCTGCGTAAACTGGAGTCCCTTTGCCCTGCAGGTGCTGGTGCCAGCCTCTCGCTCTCTGGCGGAGTAGAAGAAGGGAAGAATTCTTGCATGCTATTTTTAGGCTTCAATTTAGATTCCAGCCTTTCTGATACTGTGTGTCCTGGGCAGAGCCCTGGCTGCACCATCTGCCGGAGACGGAGACGCTGGCTCTGCCTGCCCCTGGTAGGTTTCCTCTCTTAGCCTCATGCCTGAACATGGCGCAGCCTCACGGCCCTCCTTGAGAGCTGGAGGCTGGGCCAGGACTGCGGGGGTGAAGCTGCAGCTTGGCCCTGTCTGGCCTGACAGCGTTTGCTGAAGGGCTTGCGGCCAGCAGTCTCCGAGTCTTGTCTGTCTGCAGGCTCATCTGGCCTCTGCTGTGCATTAGTGGTCAGCGCCTCCCCACCCCCCCAGTTCTCTATGGGTGACATCGACCACCCTCGAGTTCCTAGGTGGTTTCCAGAGGTGATGATGAAAGTAGGAACGAGGAGAAGTGCCTCTGCTGGCTTGCCTTCTGAACACACGAGAAGGCCCTGGCCTTGGGACTGTGGGAGTCGTCTCCTCAGCTGTGATTCTTGTTCTTCCATGTCAGGAATGGTTCTGAACTCCGGAGGGATCTTAGACAGCGCCCGTGGTACTTGCCTGGCCTGTCTCCTGCCATGTGTGGATGGCCGTGGGTTCTAAAAGTCAGATCCGTTTGAGCCCTGTGGGCGCTGTGACCTGGCCCTCCCCAGACTGCAGGCTTTAGTATGTACGAGCCATGACTTGGTCCTTGCCCCTCAGTGGGGACAGTGGGTCTGCAGTACTGCCACCGCGGGGCACCACCCTGACCTACGAGCGTTGTCACCAGATTCCTGAGAGTCTCACACACATGAATAGCTTTTACCTTTTGTTAATCAAAAGTCGTTTGTAAGGACATGCGTGTTTGTGTCCCCCTGAAATTCACGCATGGATGCCTAACCCCTCCAGTGCACGGGCATGAAGATGAGAGGCCTCTGGGAGGTGACTAACCAGGGTGTTGACTGTACCTGAGAACGAGGCCCCGGGGCTCCCACAGCCCTTCCCTGTGGGGAGCAGCAAGAAGGCCCGTCCTGGAGGAAGAGGGCCTGGGGGCCTGCGGCTGGCCTGGCCTCGACCGTGACTTCCCAGCCTCCACTCTGTGTGAAAAGCTCCGGGGCTTAGCAGACCCCGTTGGTGGCTTTGTTTGTTTGTTTGTTTGCTATAGGGCACGTGAGCTAGCCAGAGAGGGCGAGGGAGAGAGGGAGAGAGAGACAGAGAGAGAGGGAGAGAGAGAGAGAGAGAGAGAGAGAGATGAATCCCTCCCGAGTGGGGATGGCCATGGCACAACCCCTTCTCCTCCATCTTCCTCCTGGGATTTTGGGCACATGTGCCTGGTGTGTTTGACAAGCCACCGGGTCTGGGACTTGAACTGCGCTGTCAGCCATGTGGGGTCCAGCCACTTTACCCACTGGGCCACCTGTCGGCCTACTTCATTGCGTTTTTGTTACAGCTCCTAAACAGACTAAGGCAGAATCCCCCGAGATCTGTGGACCTCTTCCCGTAAAAGGGCCTGCCCAGGATTTTGCCTGCCGGTTCCCTGAGCGCAGGGCCTGTGGACTTCGGAGAGAGCTTGCAGCCGTGGGGGTCGCAGGGTGTACTGTGCACAGTGCACAGCGCCCGCTCTGAGGGCCCCCCACGCCCTGCGGCAGCCACGTTGACCCAGCCCTCACCTCCTCAGGCTCCGCAGGTGGAAGGGGCACCACCCTCTGGCAGTCGCAGCCCCTTGCATCCCCAGGCCCTCATCTACCGCTCCCCGCTCTCACCCCTGTCCCTCCCCTTACCGCCGTCTCCTCCCTTGCTTTCGGGCCAGAGTGTCAGGTATTTGGGGATGGCTGCGAGGTACCAGCAGCAGCCAGCTGACAGGTACCGAGCAAGAGACGTCCCTGCTCGCTCCCGCCCGCGAGAGAGGAGAGAAGGGAAGGGCTCCTGCTCGCTGGGCGACGTGCAGGTCCTGCCGGAAGTCCGTGCAGGCCTGAGGACAGCTCCAGGCAGACAGGCCTTCAGAACCTGCCCCCTCGCTCCCTGCTCCACCACATCTGGGCGTTCCCCTCCTGTTGATGCTGACTCTGTCATCGACGTGAGCTGAGCCCACGACTGGTTTGGGGGTAAAGTCACCACCTTCTTTGGCTTGGGAACACCAGACATAAGGGGCACATCTCTACGACATTAAAGGAAGAGACAGAGGCTCCAGTCCCACCTTCCCACCCCGTGGTTCTCAGGTCCAGCCAGATGGCCCTGTCTGCTTGGCTGCGTGTCACCGCCCTCTTAAATCTGGGACCTGCATGTTTGCAGAGAAAATCTTTGGGTGTGCGCTCTGCCAGGCCGGCTTTCCCTCACCTCTGCGGGCGTGTCAGTGAGCAAGGCGGTGGGAAGGCGCAGGTCTCCCACCGTGGGGTCTGGGGTTCCGTTCTGTCCCGCCCTGCTACTGGACTGGACGCAGGAGAGCCCGAGGTGAGGACCCGGGAGCCTCGTCCTGCTTCCCTTCGAAATCCCTTGCTGCTGGAGCGAGGGCGTGTTTCCATTCGTGCCACAACGCTCAGGACGCGGTCGCTCTCGTGATTTTCCAGAGCTTGTGGGGGTCCTGGCTCCAGACTCACAGCTCACACCGACCCACGGGCAGCCTCGCAAACCAACCCGAGGGCTTCGCGCCGGTGGAGGCGTGGGCCCCGGGGTGGGGGCCTTGTGCTTTGCGGCATGATGGCCGAAGGAGAAGCGCTGAACTCAGCACCTCCTGAAGCTTCTTGCTGTGGAAGTACAGGGGGCGAGGCTTATTTGAATGGAAGGAACCAGAAACACAACGGAAAGGAGTAAAATGTAGAGGAAAGGTTCCAGCTCCTACCCCACCGTGAGGAAGCCGTGTCTTTCCAGAAATCTCTCACTGCGCGTGGGCCTATGCGGCCTACCCTTCCGTTACTCTGAGAAAACTCAAGTGGGCCCATTGCCGAGGCCTGCCCTGCGCCTCGCCTTCCCCACTCGAGTTTCTGCGAGGCCTTGATTGGAGGAGGCACAGCTCAGCCTCCTGCTGGGAATGAGCGATGGGTGCGACTCCGGCTGATGGAGGCAGGCCTCAGAACGACCTGGCTTTCTCCACGGTGGGTTCCAGTTGTTTCTCGTCCTGCAAGTGCCATGCGGTAAGGGGAGGGCACACCTCTCTTTCCTGTGTGAGTAGTTCTGCAGGGCAGACCCCCAGAAATGGAAAAGCTAATGCCAAGAGTGTGTGCGTTAAGTGTAGACCAACGTGGCCAGATGGCTTCTCTGGAATACGCTGCTGACTTATCTCCAACCTCAAAGCAGCGAATCCGGCTCCTTCCAGGCGGCGACCTCCTAATCTGCACATTTTCAAGTTGAATGTGCCAAATCATCTCTTTAGATACTTATTCGCCATTTTTATTTCTTTTGTGTAGGCTGTCTGTTTGCTTGTTTCTTACTGATTTTCAAAACTCTTTGCTGGTTAAGAAATTTGACTTGTGGACTATACTATAGGTTAGAATTTGTTTTTTTTCCTATCATGTCATTTCTATTTTTATTTTCATTTATGGCACCTTTGTCATAAATATGGAAGTTTAAATTTGTGTGTATCCAGATTAATCACTTTTTTTAAAAAAAGGCTTTATGTCTTGCTTAGAAAGATTTTTCCCCTTTCAACATTTAAAAAAATCATACAATAATTAAAATGTACAATTAAAACGTTGAATTTAGCCATTGGCTAGCTTAGCAGCCAGCACTAGACGGCACGCAGGGCACAAATCGGGACACACCCTAAGACTGTGATATCGAATGCAGCCAAGCCCTGGGATCACACAGCAGGAAGGCTCTTTCCCCGTGAACCTTAGTTAGGTGGAGTTTTTACAACTCAGTTGTTTTCTTTACTTCATACTGGGTAGTCCTCTGAACAGAGTTTCTCCCAAAGTCCATTCATTAAATGGCTGTCGAGGTCTTATAGCAGGTGACACCTTGTAAGGCTATTGTTCCCGTAGAATTTACAAAAAAAATGAGTGTGAACTATTCTCAGATCTCATTAAGTGCATATGGAAGAAGGCATGTGTACACAAAATTCAGAATCAAAGCAGAATGTAACAACTGTCTTAAAAGTGCCACAGAATGCCACTTGGTTCGGAAATAGGCACATCACACATGGTCGTGGTGGTCTGTTCAGGTCTGTTGTGTGGTTGTGTTAAGGTGACATGTGCTGGAGATGGCCTTCGGTGAACTGGTTGGATGACAACGGGAAGGGTTGTGGGGGAAGAAAGTCTGTAGGAACTCAGCACCTGTAATTAGGAACTGGGGCTGTCCTGGGAGGGGTGAGTGGCCTGCTCTGCTGGAGGGTTCACAGAGAAGGAATCCGAACAGGGCCGAGGGCATCTGAGGACTTCAGTTCACCCTTGCAGGGCTTTGCTCTCCATTTGGCAAATGATGGGAGTCCTGGACATTTTTGCAAAATAAAACATGGGATGGATGATTGGAAACATGAAATATTTGAAGGCAGAGAACCTGTGATTAAACCTGTAGTGAAGAAATGAAAGGCTTCGTTGGGAGTAAAGTTGAAATGGGAAAAGAACTGAGCAACACTCCTGAGTTGAACCTGGTTGGATACGGAGTCTGGGGAAGAGAGACGTTGACACTGACCGGGATTTCTGACCTGCGTTCAGTTCACTCTCTCAACATGTGTGGTGTGTTTGGCATGTGCGGCAGGTGCTAGACATTGGGATTAGAGGAGGCAGTAGGAAAGACAGGGACTTTACTTTCAAGGGGCAGAATTGTCGTGGGGCAGGAGACCCCAAGCAAGCCAGGATAACGGCAGGGATAAGGAGACCGTGAATACAGATGGAAAACCGAGAGGAGGAGCTGGTTTGAAGGAGATCCCTGATGACTTTGATTGTATGTCCTAAAATGTGAGTGTTCGATATTCGCTCCAGACAATTATCTTTCTAATTATTTCTGAAGGTATTCTCTTTTCTTCTTTACCCTAGTAAGAAAACAAAGAAACTTGATTCTATGACTTTTTTTTTTTTAAGAGAGATTTTTGCTATAGGGCTTGTGCACTCACTGGAGAGACAGAGAGACAGAAAGTGAGAAATCATGCCCTAGAAGGGATGGCCATGCCGCAATCTCTTCTGCATTCTCCTCTTGGGATCTTGGGCACGCATGCACATATGCCTGGCTTGTGTTGTAAGCTACTGGGCCTGGGTCTTGAACCACAGTCAACTATGTTGGAGTCCAGCAATGTAACCATTACACCATCTGCTGGTCACAATTCTATGACTTTTAAGTAGACGGAAAAGTTGGAAAAAAAACGTCTGAAATCTGTGCTGGTTGCCTTGCCCACAGCAGGACAGGGAAAGCTGTCCTGCTTACTGTCAGGATCTGGCCTTGATTTCTGAGAAGGCTTTGTTTCCTCGCCCGTGGCATTGATCTTCCCCCAGTACGATAGCTTCACTTTGCTCACGGTTTATGGTCAGACATTCGGGAGAGCCTCAGCTATGCCGTTCTCACGGGCTTGCAGTCTCAGGTTAGTCCCGCTGGGCTGGGCGAGCATGCTGGCTCGCTCACATGGCTCGGAGCTGGCAGTGACTGGCTGCGGGCATTGCCGATGGGACCATGGGCCAGCCAGCTGCACGCAGTGGCTCTGCGTGGTGATCTCGGACACAGAGTCTTGGAGGCCAGCCATCTTCCTCCCCTTCCTCTCTCTATCTGGTAGAACTAGGAGGCTTCCTGGCTGTGCCCTGCCTGGCCCCGGAAGTGTGCTGTCACCCTTCTGTTGCAGTTACAAGGAAGGTAGGAAGCTCAGCCCAGATTCAAGAGGAGAGGACAAGGACACCATCTTGATGGCGGGAATGCCCAAGAATGTAAATTTCTGTTTTAAAACTGCCACGGAGCAGTAACCCACCTCATGAGGTCCGTTTGATGACTGCATGGCAGCAGGAAGTGGCCAGGGGACAGCCCTCTGTCCCTCTGGCCTTTGTCCCTTCCTGGACACACCTGGAAGTCATAGGCTATTGGAGAGTGGGTCCTGCCCACCGACGCCCACCCCCAGGGCGACAACAGGCCCCACCAGGGAAGTCTCCTTGTCCCTGTGAGCTGGAGCCTCCTTTCCCCCACTTCCTTTGAGAGAGACTCAGCGTCCCAGCCTGCAGAAGGCCCTGCTGTCCCCAGCAGCACCATCGGGGATCAGTGGAAGCCCTCATGGAAATGAATACATCAGGCAGACTCCCCAGATCAGAAAACTGATCCGTTCATGCCAAAACCACAAATAAACCCCTACCTACAGTGACTTTGAACGTTTCAGTGTCATTGGAACCATAGCCTGCAGAAGTAGGACGGGACCTGTGCAGTGAATCTAAGCACGCTGTTGTCTTCTAAAGTAAGAAGGCTACTAGGACGCAGAACTTCTAACATAACGACCAGTATGTTTGGAACTCAACTGGGAGCCAAGCATAATAAAAGCCAAGGAGGGGCAGGTGGTGGGGCAGGTAGGATGCAGGTGGAGGGGTGGGTGGAGGGGCAGGTGGTGGGGCAGGTGGGGTGCAGGTGGAGGGGTGGGTGGAGGGGCAGGTGGTGGTGCAGGTGGGAAATGTTCTGGGGTGTGTCCTGCATCTCCCTGAACTCTGGGCAGGTATGCACACTGGTAATCTGGGTTGGCAGAGGCCGAGGGACCCTGTTGGTGGTGACTTGATTCTCTCTTCATCTCTTTTATGGAATAAATAAAGAAATAAACTTAAAAAATTAAAAAAAATAAGGACCAGCAGTTGGCGTAATGGCTACTTTGCTGGACTCCCATGTAGTCGACTGCAGTTCGAGACCCAGACTCAGTGGCTTAAAACTCATGCAGGGCACGTGTGCGTGCATGCCCAAGATCCCGAAAGGAGAATGGAGGAGAAGGGATTGCAGTGTGGCCATCCGCCCGGGGGGTGATTTCTCACTTTCTGTCTCTCTGGCAAGCACACACACTCTATAGTAAAAAGCTCTCAAAAAGAAATTTAAAAATAACAGGAAATCACTACTTGGATGAGGAAAGGCAATCAACTGACACCAACATGGAGATGAGTCAGATTCTGGGATTAAGTGGCAGGAGTTCCAGAGCAGCCATCATTGAACTGCTCCGATAAGTAATTATGATAAGTAGAAAAAGATAGGAATGTCAGCAAAGATATAACAATTATTTAAAAAGAACCAAGTGAAAACAATAGAATTAAAAATGCAAAGTTAAACACACACACACACACACACACACACACATCGTGATGCATTGGTGGTACCAGAGACTCAAAGACTGTAGCTCTGCATTTCCCCAGGAGCGTGCCTCAGTGTTTGCAGTGGTGGTATAGAACACGGCTGTTGTGAATAGTGAGAGCTGACTGTGTGTGCACGTCACTGAGATTGTTCAAGATAATACTTTGATGATATAGTAATATACCATCCCACTTCTTTAACTTACAGCTTGTTACCTTTGTACGGAATACATGTCTCTTGTAAACAGCTTATAATTGGATTTTGATTTTTTTATTCTGGTCTGAAAGATTTGCCTCTGAAATGCAGTATTTATTTATTTACATGTAATGTAGTTCTTGATATATTTGGGTCTGAGTACTTTCTTTTTTTTTTTCCCTTGTGCCCTGTTATTCTTATTTCTTTTGTTAAAGCACTACTTACTCAACTATTTTTAATTTTTAAATTTTACTCATTTGTTAGATTGCCAGTTATTCTTTTTCTTTATTGCCAGAGGGTGTGTGAGCTCATTGAGGGATGGGGGTGGAGAGAGAAATCACCCTCAATGGGTGTGGTCATGCTATAATCCTTTCTCCTCCGTTTCTCCTTCCCATCAGGATGATTTGGGGCATACACAGGTGCCTGGGGGTGTTTTTCAATCCACGGGAGCCAGGATTCAAACCTTGGTCATCCATGTGGGATCCACCTCCAAGAGCACAGTGTTTAATCATTGCGCTTAATCCCATCAGTAATTCATTCCATCTTTTGGGTTTTATAATCACCACTAAGAGTTCAGTATGAATCCTTGAATTCTTAATATAACATAAATGAACACTTTTACTACTTTCTGAATCATATACAACCCAAGAATATTTTAGTTCCTCTCTTTCTGTTACAACTCAGTGCTAATTGTCATATATTTAAGACCACGAGAGAATTCAGTCTTGTTCTGTGCATCAGTTCTCACTCGGGCTTTGCCCGCGCACTTCCTCTGTCCACCGTTCTGCACTCTTTCACGCAGGTCTCTGCCTTAAGCTAATCATTTTCTTTACTGTGGATGTGCTACCAATGAGTTCTGTTTTTTTTTTTTTTTCTTTAAATCTGAAAATGGCGTTACTTTTACTTTTGAAGAAAGTTAAAAATGATCATATAATCACAGATTGGCAGTTAATTTCTTTCAACATTTTAAAGATCTTATAAACACCTTTAAGCATGTTTTACTGCCTCCCAACATTTCTGTCACCCATATTTTTGTTCCTTTGAAGTTAATGTGTCCTTTTTTCTCTGGCTGTGTTCTGCATTTAACAGTATTATTCCATCTTTGGAGTGTAGCAGTTTTATTTGATGAGCCCAGGATATTTTTTCTTCAATCTTTTCCCACTTTGAGTTGTAGTGCTTCCCAGGTGTGTTGTTTGATGTCACTTGTCAATACTTGAAAATTCTTAGCTGATAGTGTTAACGGATGGGAAAGTGTCGAGCTGCATTGTGAAGTCCTTGGTTCTTTGGGTCCAGATCACTAAAATTAGAGATCTGTCCCTAGGCGCAAAATGAAACTGCAACCTTGAATGAAGTAGGTAGAAAAGAAGATTTAATAGGAAAGAAAGGAAAGGAAAGGAAGGAAGTACACCCAAAAAGGTTCTTGGGCGGGCAGATTGCCAGGTGGCAACCGCGCTTGGTACTAGTTAAATGTTATTTTTATTACTAGAGGTCATGAATATTCATTAGTGGGAGGCCCCTTATGCTGCCTATGTTCTTCCTTTAAATTTAAATCCACACGTTCTTTTCCTGCACCTGTGCGCCTTCCTCACAGGTGAAGAATGAGAAACTTGATCACTAATTGTGCGTGGTGCCCAATGCGAGCCAGGTTGCCCCAATTAGACTGCCCAATTTGTCTATTGCCCTAATAGGAATTAGGGCATTGACCAAAACGCTTGCTTAGGTCTTTTTGATAAGAGAAAAATCTACGAATCATCCCTGTGTGCTTCCCTCAGGCCTCAAGGAAGGAAGATGGCAAATTGCCTCACCCTCCTGGCTCCCAGAGCTAGATGAGCCTTTTGCTTTTCTCTTAGGGCTGCCCACTCATGACTAACTAACTGCCTATCACAATAGCTCTTCTCTGCTTATGCCTCATTTTTTTTTCTAATTTGTTTATGGACATGGGCTTTAAGATGATGATGATTTGGGACCAGCAGTTAGCGTAATGGCTATGTCGCTGGACTCTCACGTAGTCGACCACGGTTCGCGTCCCGGACCTGGTGGCTTGGAACTCATGCCGGGCGCATGTGCGTGCGTGCCCAAGATCTCAAGAGGAGAATGGAGGAGAAGGGATTGCGGCGTGACCATCCCCCATGGCGGGTGATTTCTCGCTTTCTGTCTCTATGTCTCTCTCTGTCTGTCTGGCAAACGTATGCGCCCTATAGCGAAAACCTCTCCAAAAAAAAAAAAGAAAGAAACTCATGCCGGGCACGTGTGCGTGTGCACCCAAGATCCTGAGAGGAGAATGGAGGAGAAGGGATTGTGGTGTGGCCATCCACCTTAGGGGGTGAGTTCTCGCTTTCTGTCTCTCTGTCTGGCGAGCGCACGCGCCCTGTAGTAAAAACCTCTCAAAAAAAAAAAAAAAAGGTGATGATTAATATGTTCACAAAAATAGAGGACATGCTGGAAAATTTTAGCAGAGAACTGGAATATATAAATAGCAATAATATAGAACATCAGATTAAAAAAATAACTAAAATTCAGAACACAGTAGATGGACTCAATATCAGATTAGATATAGTGGAAGGAAGGATTATCAAATGGGAGATATGTGTGTAGAAAATGTCTAGCATGAAGCTGAATGAATGGATGAAAAATACATATTTTTAATTTAAATTCCAAGATTCTAGGCTTTCTATGGAAAGTCAAGGTTTTTGTCAACATCAAGTGTACATTCCAAGCTTTAGTTGGTCCAGGTGATGAAGGGCTCCCTATGGAGGGCTATGTCCTCCCTGCTGGCGAGAATCCCTCCCTCCCATTGTCTTCTGCCTGCCTCTAATACTGAATATCAGCCACTATGGGCTATGTATTCCCTGCTCTGCCCCACCTGCTCGGCACATTGGGAATTTGAGTTAATGATCCATGTTAATAGATTCTAGCAATGGTGTTTTTCTGTCATCAGAGGGGGGAAAAGTAAATAATAATCACATACATAATTAGAGCTGTGAGAAGTACTCAAAGGAAAAGTATAGAAAGCAAGTTCTGGTTGGAAATTAGGAAAGATTACCCCAAAGAAAAGTCATTTTATTTTAAGATCTGATAATATAATTCAGCCAGATGAAGGCCAGAATGTATGTGTGTTGTTGAAGGATGGTGGGAAAGGGATGGCTTAACAGATAAAATGGCCCATGCAAAAGCTAAGGAGAGTTGGGCAGATTCGTGGACACAAAGAAGCCGGGGGGCTGCAGCACAGAGCAGGCGCTGTATGGCACTGAGCCACACAGTGGAAAAGCACATGGATTTTGGATGACCTTGCAGACCAAGTAGCCAAGAAGGACTAACACATTTCAGGATGACTCGATGGTGTACAGATTTGGCCTACGGAAACTTCTGGTTGAAATAATCCACCACTGTGTGCAATTAAGTCATTAGGTGTGAAATGGCTGCTGCCTTTTAGCGTAGATGAGCTGTCGATGTGCTGATGGAATGCCTGCTGAGTTAATGCTTATGCCTCTGCTCTCTGTCTCAGCGTCAAGTGTCCACTGCTTAGAAAAGTGTGGGAAGCGGACCTGGAAGCTTGCCGGTTGTTTGTCCAGAGCCTGCAGCTCCAGGAAGACAGGGGCAACCTGGCTGCAGAGGAGAGGGAGCTGACTGGCTTAGAGGGGGCTGTCTGCACAGTCGCTCAGGACGTTCCGCCCAGGCCCCACTCCGAAGATGAGAGGAGGACCCCTCTGCAGCCACTCGAAGAGCTGAAGGCTCACCCACCCCTCTCTCCTCACGGTGCTGGAGGAGAACACAGACAGGTCTGTCCTTTTGATGGCTTCTACGGGGCACTGCGGGAGCTGTGGGACCCTGCTCCGGAGGGGAATAGTCAGTGCTGGGAGGGCATCCACCATACCACACAAATGTTTTAAAAACTCCTGAATATGATTAAAAATGATACAGGATTTTTGTAGATAAAGTTTGAAATAATGGAAGAGAAGAAAGAACCTTTGGCATTTTTAGTTCTGTTTTTATTCTAATTTAATGGCTAAAGTATGAATGCATAGTCTAATATAGAATTACTATATATAGCACACACTACATATGCTATTATATAACATACTGTGTTACATATTATATATGTCATATGTGATAGCCAAGTATATGTTTAAAATCTCTGTATTACAGTATATCATTACTTATCAGTATCATTCAAATATGTGTACTGATCCCCAAACCAGATCATAACGAGTGTTTATAATATGCTCTCTCTCTCTCTCTCTTTTTATTTTTTTTACAAAACAAACTAAACAAAAACTAGTATTTGCCTGGGATATATGTTCACAATTTAAATGTGGCTTTATTTAACGCTTTACTTGGGGGTTGACCTACAGGAACACAGATGGTCTCCCCTCTCTGTCCTCGTCCTCTGCTTCTCTCCCCTCTCCCTCACCCTCTCCTCCCTCCTCTGTCATCTTGTCCCTGTCTCCTCACCCCTTCCCTCTTCTCTGCCTTCTCTCCCCTCTCTCCTCTCCCCTCTCCCGTCACTTCTCTCCTCCCCCTTCTCCTTCCCATCCTAACAAGAGTGCTGTTAATGAAAGGGCTGTAGGGAGTCTCCTGGTCTCCACGCCATGACCCGAGGCTTCAGAACTCTTTCTGACCTGGTTCCCGGGTGCCCTGAGTACAGAGGGGAAATAAAAGCGAGGGAGACTGGAAGAACAGGCCCCTTGGCCTTGAAGTCTCATGGCTGGTATTGGCCTTCGGCTGTGCCCCCTCCCTGGACCTTTGCTGGGACTCGCAGGTAGGTGGGGAGCTCTGCCTCCCTCCCAGCACCCCATGTCCTGTCTGCAGGGCTGTGGCTTTACAAGGCAGACAACCTATGCTGAATCCCTGCCCTCTGGACAGCTTGGAGAATCGATCTTTGATCATGCATTTGAACTGAGTGATCTTATGAGAAAGTGGCCATTGCCACTCTGGACTCCCTGCTGGCCTCACACACTGGCTGTCCATTGAGTTACCGATCTGATTGTTAACCAGTCGCTGTAGACAGAGTCCTCCCCACCTTGGCTCCTGGCGCCCTGGTAGAGGTGTTGGAAACTTGTCCTCTGCTGCAGGTGACAAGCCCTCCTGTGGAGGAGACTGTGGGCCCAGGGCCGATCTTTGAAGGTGGGGCTGCCTGCCCACAGTGAGCTCCCCGGTGAGCCGGCCAGGCACGGGAGGGCCCTGCTGAGGGTCAGGACTGACTCAGCAAAGCCAGGGTCTCTCAGGAGTACCCTTTCTCCTGTAGGGAAGAGAAAAAATACTTCCTTTCCCTCCTCCATGGAAGTATTCATGGCTAAGGCACCTGTAATAAAAGACAGATTAACAAAAGAAAAGCCTATACATTTATGTCATATAAGTTCACGTGACACAGGATCTTTAGAAATGAAGACTCAAAGGAACGGGGAAGCCTGCGTGTTTTGTGCTAAGTGGGAGGAAAAGTGAACAGTGGTGGGACATATGCTGGGCAGAGGGGACCTGCCCGGTGGTGACAAACGAGGGACCTGTTTGTCCAGGTCCCCCCCCCCCCCCCAGGTCCTGTGTCTTCAGAGGTAAGGATGTTCCCTTCCCACAGGCGTAGGGCGGGCTCACCAAAGCAAGGGCGTCATGACTTGCTTCGGGGGAGAAGGGCAGAGAGACCTGTCAAGGTGTCATATTCTGGGGTGTGTCCTGAACTCCGCCCCGTCCTCCCTCTCGCCCATCCCTGCCCAGTCTTCCAAGCCGTCCAGGGTCTCGGGATGACTTCCTGGGCGTAGGATTCTTCATCACGTTTTGAGCATCTGCTGATTTTCTTATCTGACTAATAGGAAAACAAAGCTACGTTTATCAGAAAGCTGGGAGCTTGGGGTCAGGGCGGGTGAAGAAGAACCTGATCACAGAATGACCGTGGACCTCCTGGGGAGGAGGCTCAGGCTGGGGGACGCGGGAGTTCGTGGTGGCCGCTGCTCCGTGCTTGGGGCACTCAGAGGGCCTCCAGAGCCTCCACGCGAAGTCCTGAGGGGGATCTATGATGTGCTTGCTGCTCCTTTGGGGGTGGGGGTGCTAGAGAGGACACTGAGGTGTCGGCACCATCTTCCTGCTCACAGGGAAGGCAGCTATCCTTTGCATTCATGAGTTGCTGTTTTCTGCAAAAGACCAAGTCATGGGACCAAAAGCAGACCAGTGGCTGAGAGGGAAGGGGACGGGGCTCCTTACTGAGAGAGACAGGGAGGAATTTGGGGGTGAGAGCGGGGTTCTGAGTCTTGATTGTAGGATTGTGGGTGCAGTTACACAATGCAGCACGTATGTCTGAATCCAAAAATTTACACCAAACAGAGTGCCTTTTACTCTATTTAGCTTTACAGAAGTGACTAATGGTTCTTTCTCTGAAGTTTACCTAGTGGACTGGCCCAACAGCTCAGTGGTTAAGGGAAATGGATCTCATACGCCAACCGTGGATTGAATTCCAGATCTGGCTAATTGAAAAACACACTGGGTGTGGGTGTAAGTGTGCCCAAATCCTGGCGGATGGAGCAATGGAAAGGGATTGCAGCGTGACTGCCCCAATCGGGGGTGCGTTGCTCCTCTGTCCTCCCTCTCTTCCGGTCTGTCTCTGGCAAGTGCACGTGTCCTCTGGCAATTAGAAAAGAAAAGCTTGGTCCGCAGTCAGGTCTATGGACATGTGAGCTGATTGCATGTTGTTCACTTCTACCAGAAGCCTGAATTATAGCCTCCCCTCACCCACAGGGGGCCATGGATGCTGGTACTGAGCTCTGTACTATTCTTTTTCTATACAGACATATATACAGGAAAGTTTAAATTTATACATTGGGGGCCAGCACATGGTACCTGGCCGATCACAGTTCAAGTCCCGGACCCGGTGGCTTAAAAATTACACAGGGTGTGTGTGTGTATGTGTGTGTGTGTGTGTGTGTGTGTGTTTGTAGCTAAGATCCCAGGAGGAGAATGGAGGAGGAGGGACTGCAGTGTGGGAGGTGATTTCTCACTTTCCCTCTCACTCTCTCCTCTGGTGAGCACACGTGCCCTAAGGCAGAAACGTCTACCGACAAAGAAAAGACATTATAAATCAGGTGCAGGAAGAAGTGAACAACAACAGCTAAAGATAAAAACATACTGTAATAATGCACTCAGGCGGCCTCTGTCTTCGGCTCTCAGAACTCCTTGCCACACGGACGCAGATAACTGGGACCACGGGCAGTGCCTGCCACGCAGCGTGTGATGGGAACAGCCTCGGCGTGGGTCTCTGCTCTGACCCTGTGCAGGCCGCTAACAGGCCATGCTCCTCATGTTACTGAAAGGATCTCCTTAGGTTGGGAAGATTGAAATAAGACGAGGTGAGAGGAGGAGGCAGAGTCTAACTGGAGTCCGTGTTTGTCTCGGTCGCTCTTGCTGGCTTCTCACAAATGCGTTTCATGCTGTACTCGGCGTCCTTTATCAGGAAGGGGGCGCGAGGAGCGAATCAGGGGACGATGTCCAGATGAGCGAGGCTCACTGAAGGGGGTGGACTCCCGTTTGCTTCGGGATCGAGGCTTTTAGACGACTGAGTGATCGCCAAAGGTGTGGTCGGAGGGCGTTTGGCTTCCCAGAGTCGTTGACGTCTGTGTATTTATCCTGTGGCTCCAGTCTGCTTGCTTCACAGCTCCAGCCTGGTTTTGCTTTGAACTCCCTGCTGGCCTGGCCACCCCGCACTGGTTTCGCTACTGAAGCGTGGTGCCCCCAAGGCAGGCAATTTCTTTTTGACCTAAATCTTCCAGGAAAAATTGCTGACTTCTTACAGAGGTCCTCAGGGGGTGGTTTTCAAAGCCTTCACTGCCCTTGTCTGGGCCACGTGCAAGGCGCGTTTTGGTGCTAGTCTGCTGTCCCAGTGCTTGGTCCCTCACCAAGGCCTTCCCTGTGCCCCGGCCCCTGCCAGCTGTTCGGCGCCATTTCCCCGCGTTCCAGGTGAGCCTGTGCAGGCAGATGTGCCCTGTGGGAGGTCAGCTTAGGGCTGTGGCCAGTTTCCGCACGCACAGCCTCCATCCGGCGTCTTAGGCAGCTCTCCTACGAGCCTTTCCAAGGACTCCGGACCAGCTGGCCCAGGTTTAGAGGTGCAGGAATTGCCGGGAGCCGGCCGGGAGCTGGGGGTGGGTGTGCCAGGCTCCCCGCCAGAGGGGGCTCTTTGTCCTGGCTATGTGGCCGCAGAGGCAGTGTCAGGCCTGCTTCCCTGTCTGCAGCCTGTCCTGCGGGCTGTGGTTTCTACTTCATGCCGGCTCACCTCCCAGTGGCACTCCCTATACAGTATCACCGCGACCACACCCCGCCGCGCCCGTGCGCGAGTTCGCATCCCAGCTGCTTCCTTTCCTCTCTGAGCCAGTAGCTGCCGTCAACGTGGCCAAAGAGGTCCGCCAACTTTGAGTGGCCCCGTGTGGGAGGTGAACAGCCAGCGTGTTAGCAGTTCGTGACGGGAGGAGCTAGTGACAAGGCACAGCCACTCCGTGGAGCTTCGTGAGCTCAGACCCAGGGCTCTGCAGGATTGGTGTGCACTTCAGGGTGGAGAGCGATGAAACAAGGGTGAGAGACAGGACGTCAGAAAGTCAGACACCGTGTTCCGAGGCCCCTGATGTCCTTCCGATCAAGTTCTTGGCATGCCAAAGTGACATATTTTGGGGTACCGTACTCTGAGCCCCAACATAGGTATCTCCATTCCATTTTACTATTTTACAAGAAAAGGAAGCTAGACAAGAGGACCCATAGTAAAGACATGGATCCTTGCTTTTTTTTTTTTCTTTTTTTGCTGTAGGGTGCATGCACTCACCAGAAAGACGGAGACAGAGAGACAGGAAGCAAGAAATCACCCCCCAGGGGGGATGGCCACGCCAAATCCCTTCTCCTCCATTCTCCTCTTGGGATCTTGGGCACACACGCACACACGCCTGGCGTGAATTTAAGCCACCGGGTCCAGGGCTCAAACCATGATCAACTACATGGGAGTCCAGCGACATAGCCATTACACTAACTGCTGGTCCCGGATCCTTGCTATTTTAAACAGATTTCCCATTCTAGAAAATGTCTCCAGTGGGCACAGTGCTTTTTCTGTAGCCCTGGCAAGGGCAGCCCTGCACGGCTAGGACTCACTGTGGCTCTCCAAGGAGCAGGTGCCGGAGGACGTGATCTCCCGCATCTCTCCTGCCTCTCAGCCGGAAGATGCTCACTCGTATCAGCCCATTTTGCTCTTTTTGTTACTGTCTCTGGGGAGAAAGCAAAGGGTAGGGCGTGAGGGAAAGTTCTACCTGCACTTCAGTTTGGAGCATCCGACACGGCCGGGGCTCTCTCCCAGGAGCAGAGCAGGAGTGCCTCCAGCACGCAGTCAGGACTGGGCACTGGCTGGTTAACTCCAAAGGCAAAAACGGCAGAGAATCATGAAAAAGATTTATGTGCATTTAAACCAATTTCTTCCTCTTTTTTTCTTAATTGGAAAGTGCAATGTTCACTTGCTACTCATTTGACATGGGACCAAGAGCCTTCCTTGGTGTGGCCCACGGCCTGTCTTGCGTGCCCGCACCCAGGACGCATGGTCTCCAATGTCCAGTTTGATATCTCCGAGGTGGACTGGAGACCTACAGTGCCCTGGCAAAGCTGTCGGCAATCTCCCTCTTCCCGTCTTGAATATCATGGAGTCTTTCCAAGGTTTTCGACTTCCTATTCCCAGTAACATTTTCGTGCCTTCCGTAGTCTGAGTCGGTGGTCGTGTTCCTAATGGAACATCTGTGACGGGGCACTGTGTAACGAGCTTACAGGTTTATTTGCAGAACTCCTGATTCTAGTGGCTGGAAAGTCCGAAGACACCACAAAGTGGCAGAAGGCAGAACTTCCAGCAGAGCAAGCCCGGTCTGCCTCCAGGCGGCACTGCCCGCCTCCCGTCCTCTCCGTACACGCTCCAGAGCTCAGTCATAGCATCAGACACTGTCACGCCCCCCCCCCCCCCCCCACACACACACTTAACCCCTTTACCATACAAGTTCCAACACACACGCCTGGGGGACATCCACCCACCACCCACCCAGACAGAGCTCCCCAACTTGACTCTTCGGGGGACAGACCATCATCCAACTATAACCTTCTGGTTATTTAAATGTGTTTAGGATTTTAAGTGCAACTCGTGGACATCCATTTGAAGACCGGTGTAGCTCAGCCAAGGGGACCGTGTGTGGGCTCACCGAGCCGCTGCCTCTGAGTCTGCAGAGAAGGCAGGGCCAGGGCGGCTGGCAGCCGGTGAGAGGAGCATGTTCTCGGGCAGTTGGCGGCTCCTGCTGCTTCTCACAGTTAATGAATGTCACCAGCCTGCTGTCTCCTTCACCTGCCCGAGGGGAGGAATCGACTCAGATCTGCCAGCCCTCCCTCCGCTCGGATCCGCCCTGTGCTCCGGGAGCGGTGGCACCTCTCAGGAATGAGCACCCGCTCGGTGCTTCCGAGGAAAGCTACCCTGGGGCTGGTGGCGACCGCTCAGCTTCGAATTCCTTGTCACTCACTGGCCAAGGTGGGCGGTGGGGTGGGATGGTCACCGCGATGACGAGGACTTCCTGACAGCTCTGCCACATCCGTGGCTTTGCCTGGTGGCTACGCAGGGCTGTCCTAGAGTCTGAGCGACGTCTAGTCCAGGTGTTTCGTTTCTGGAATGTGAACAAACGCGCTGCCACTAACCACCCCTAGGCAGCCCGGGGTGCCCCCAGCTTGCGGGGCCCCGGCAGTTCCAGCCAGGAGCCTCCTGCGCCCAAAGCCAGTTGGCAGACCCTCCTGCCCTTCCCAGCCAAGCAGGGGAGCCCCAACGGGAGTGCTGAGCACCGTCTTCCTGGCCCGTGGCTGGCCGTACCTCCCTTCTCAGTGAGTGACTTAACACCTCCCACCTGGCAGGTTCCACTGGCACTTCCGCTTTGCTGGCTGTTGTCCGCTTTCCCCGCCCCCACCCCGTTTCCTGGAGCCATGGGTTACAGGGCAGAACCCGTTCTGCCGATGTAGTGAGGGCCTGAGGCCCACAGGCTCAAGGGACGCTGAGAAAGGAGAGTGGCGTTTGCTCTTCTTCATCCAAGTGTGCTTCCCAGTGCCCGTGAGGGGAGTGTCCCCGTCTGCCCCAGCGCGCTGCAGGTGACCGAGGTGTTAGGACAGCTCCCGCGCAGAGGGGAGGCGACACCCAGAACAGGGTTAGAGACGCCTTGTAGCGTGCGGTTCACAAAGCAGCACGGCAATTCCATTTTGTTGAACATGGAAGGGCCGTGGGCAGGGCTGGCAGCTGACCGCTCTCACAGCTCCTCTTCGCTCTTGGCAGTTCCGTCTCTTAGCGGCAGCAGCTCCAAGGGCACATTCCCTTAAAACAAAGCCCTCGGCTGCTGTCCATTTCCTTATGTTTTAGTCATTTCTTCAGAGAGAAAGAAGGAGAGAGGAGAAGAGAGGAAGAGAGAGAGAGACGGGTGCCCAGGAGAGCCTATGCCACGCTCTACCCCAGTCTCAGCTGGCCAGGGTCACGACACGTGAGCCCGTGCTGGCCCAGGTGGCCTCGGCATCACGGAGTGTGGCGTTCCTGTGGTGCTGCAGGGACCCGCCTCGTTTTGTTTCCTTATACAAGTGGGTCTTAGGGTTCGATGTCCCCGGCCCCAGAGTCAGAATCCACCTGCGAAGTGGATATTACTTAGGTACTATCTGATGCCATGAGTCTCATCGACAAATAGACCTTTCCTTAGAAGGTTTGCACAGAGACTGGCCTTATTCGGCATTGACTTGCAAGCTTGGCGTGCAGAGGGAAAGCCGTCCGGCGCCTCCTGGCTGGTGGTGCAGTATGAAACGCAGCTTCTCAAAGATTGTCTCTCATGGAAACTAGGAACCGCAAGCCAATTAATGTCTATCAGTGATCAGGCAATTTCTTCTTTTATTGATTTTTTTTCCCTGGTTCTATTAATTCGTTCTGCTTTGGACTTGTTTCTCAGTGCCCTCTTTGAAGCAAGCATGCAGATACTTGAAGAGGCTGCGTTGCTTATTTGACCTCAGGAGGTCTAAATATTTCAGATACTTTCCACTCGGCACATCTGGGTGCTTTGGGAAGAAATCCCCACCACCTGAGGTCACATTTGGCTCTCTGGATGAATTCTTGTGTTACACAGAGTAACAAGGACGCCCGAGTGTCTCCAGCGGCACCTCTCCGCCTCACGTCATCCACACAGTGGCTACGGTCCTCACTGTTGACGCGGAGAGGCAAACACGGCGGCATCTATTTCCAGTAGATGGGAAAGATAGTCTTCGGGTCGTGGCCAGGCGTTTGTCTGAAGTACATGCTCTTTATGTAGGCAGTGTTTTTTTTTTAAAAGACAGAGAAAACCATATAGCATTTCTGGAATGTATTTGCCAAGCAAATATTTTGGAAAACAGCCCAAAGGAACATATTTAAGGCTGTGATTTTAATACTGAGCTTAGGAAATGCTTTAATGCACAGCTAAGCTCCCGGATGGTGGCAGTCACATCTGGTCCACCTCAAGCGATTGGAGTAGGAGTGGAGCAAGGCTCAGCAATGGAGCGAACATGGTGAGGCTCTAGCTGCATTTTCTTCTTGTAAGATGTATGTACAGTGCAGGGCTTGTTATTTTTTATGTTTCTTAAAGCCCAAGCACTGCGATGGCTTGTCCTTACAACCACAAGGACAGACGGCCCCGTTGTCATGCACCCTGTGACTGTCACTGTAGGAATGAAAGATTTTCGTGGCTAGTCAATGTTGCCAAGGAAAATGTGGATCTGGGTGAGCGGCTGAGTTCGAGCAAGTCCGATGTCCACGAGGGAGACTCAGCTAGAGTCATGGTGTTGAGCGTCCCCTACACCACGGTCTGGGCAGAGGGAAATCAACCGATGCCCCTCAAGCCCGGCCCCAGCGCGAGGCCCGGCCCCCGGCACGAGGCCTGTAGCAGGAAGCACAAACCTGAATGGTGCAGGCTTGGCAGTTGCCACGGGTAACTGAAGTCACAGGGGCACTGCTTCCTTCCGCCCTGAGGCTTGTTTTGTTGTATCGTCTGACACCAGGCAGACCTCCTGCCTCTCTCTTCAGAATGCATTCAACATCCATTTAGAAATCGGATATTTAAATCATCTTGATCCAGTGATTTAACCCAGGGTACCGACCTTCTGCTCGAACCTGTGGCAGATCTCTGCCGATGAATAACATTTCCAAAGGCGCGTGCTCTGGCGGGCTGGAAGCCTCCCGTGAGTAGAGTTGGCAACGCCAGCAGGACCCGCCTACCTAGCAATTTAACGTAAATCATTTCCTCTTCCAAATGCGTCTTCTATTCAGAATAGAAATAATAAATATGAATTTCTCGTTGCTCTAGATAGAGCCTGATGAGATATTGTTACAGATACTCTCATCCTTTCTCCTATCAGAGCCGCCATTGTTATTATGTAATACATTTCCAACCCTTTGAATATGGGCTCCTTTTAAAAATTCTCAATGTTGATGTTTTCCCAATGTCTTGGGCAAGGACTGAGCCTTGTCTGTGGGGAATCTAGCTAAGTAAGAATGTTCTGGAGACCCCAGCCATGGCTGTGTGGCTTCACATCTGCAGGGCTAGCAACTAGATGTATGCTTGGCTCTGAGTGCACTTTTCTGTAGATAAACATTTTCAAAAAGTCATGCTAATGGGAAAATCCTGTCCAACAAAGGAAATCCTTTTTTCTGTTTTAAATCACGCTCCCTGAGTTGGATGAGCAGGACAGAAATTTGACATCAGCTCTAATTCAGCACAGCTGAAAATCTCTGCCCAAACAGTCAGGCCTACAGGTTTTGATCATGAGGCGAGTTAAGCAAATTGGATTTGAAGTATTGCCCGGCTGAGTTGGCGCTACCGAACCATACCCGCACGGAGGGAAGGTGGACGTCGCAGGGCTGTTTTCCGTGGCCAGTGGAGGAGTAGGTGTGGCATGCTATAGGGGCGTGTGGAGCCAGGGCTGCCCTGGCATGGGGTGGCCGGAGGGAGGTGTTCAGTGCTCGGGAAGTTCTTCTCGCTGGTTTTCCTGCCTGGGGAATGGAGCCGTGGAAGGCCGCAGTCAGAAATAGCACAGCTTCTACAAGGCCTGCTTTGATGCAGGGGTCTCCCCTGACAACCCCCACATCGCTGAGCACCTTTGTTGAAGGAAGCAGGGGTCAGTCCCTGGGGCCACGGGGGGCAGGGCCCCTCCTGCTTCTGTGTAGACGGAGCTGGGCGGGGCGGCACACGCGGGGTTGCAGGAAGGAGCGGCCTGGGGGGTGCTCGCCAGCCCAGAGGCACTGGGCGCTCCAGAACCTGCTCGGCTGCTTCTCGTTCTGACGGTGGGACAAACGGTTCCTCCAATGGCTAAATGGTGGGTCGGATATTTAGAAAGGAAAAAAGTATCATTTGAATTGCCGAAAAGAGTGTCTGACAGGGCGAATTACTAGAGAGTTTCAAAGACGCTTTGAAATGCCGAAAACCTGTACTTTCCACCCGTTCAGAATCGCAAATCCTGCAGAACTCCTTTTCAGCCAGGAGTGCCAGGGACGCTGGTACTTTTAATTACCAAATGTCAGTCATGCTTCTTTCTTAGGGGGGCAGCATTTAATTTAAACACAAAAACGGAAGCAAAAGTAAAAAGTACAGATTTCACACCGAGAGGGGCCGGAGAGGAGGGCTGCTGGACAGGGCTGGGGCTCCGCAGTGCTGGGAGGGTAGGCCTCTGTCCGCCCTGGGGAAGCGGCACCGCCGTCCTCCCCACACACGCACCCTTTTCTTCACTGCCAGTCTGATGTTTTATGGACACACGGACGGGGGCCCTGAGTGCTCCGCTGCATCCCAGATTGTCCTGGTCATCACTGCCACCTGCACGCGGCATATCTGAGCCTCCAGGAACTGGGAGCCTGCTTGCAGCGCTCTGATGGAAGGGAAGAGGCTGTGTCCCCAGGTGCCCCTCGGGTCCCCACCCTGTTCATCCTCACCCGGGCATGCCCAACATGAATTCCTTTCTGCGCTTCCCCGCAGCTTGCCCAAGGCCAGCCAGTGCACAGACATATCCGGACACCTGTAGCCTAGACCCCAACTGCCACTCGACGTGTGACCGTGAGCAAGTCACATGACGTGTCGAGCCTCGTTTCTTAGGTGTAAAAGGTGGTGTTGCATCAGATGGTTCTGAAGGCCGCTGCCCACTTCAGCTTCCACTTCTAGGTGCCAAGGCCCTCACGAGGGCTCCTGACCGCCGGCCCTGGGAGCGGGCGTGTGAAGGCGAGGTTCTGCTTGAGCAGTTACAGCCCAAAGAGGGGACCACTTGGCACCCACCTGGCTGTTTGGCTTGCCACAAAGCTTTTATCAGAGTATGACTTCTTTGAGAAGAGTTTCCTTTACTCAAAAACAAAAAAGCCAACAAACGTCTCCAATAGCTCCAATCGCCTTCATGGTCCTTAACTTCCTATGAAGGCCTAGCAATAAAACACAAAATCAGGGACGGGACGGTGTGAGCGGTAACGCCCCTGCCTTCTACGGGGCCTCTGAGGGAAAGCCCACCTGCTTGAGAGAACCCGAGAGGGGTCCCTAAAGCCTGAGAACCAGCGACAGCATGGCCTGATCCTGCAGAGACAGTCCCGTCCATGTGACGGTAACATGTAGACACGGGCGGCCAGGAGGGTGTGTCAGCCACAAAGGGCAGTGATTGTACCCTTCTTCCTAGGTAGCGAGTGTGCCCCAGGTCTGCGCAAGGGCTTCGAGTGTGCCCTGGGTCTGCACAAGGGCTTCGAGTGTGCCCCAGGTCTGCACGAGGGCTTCGAGTGTGCCCTGGGTCTGTGCAAGGGCTTCAAGTGTGCCCCGGGTCTGCACAAGGGCTTTGAGTATGCCCTGGGCCTGTGCAAGGGCTTCGAGTGTGCTCCAGGCCTGTGTGAGGGCCCTGGGTGTGCCCCGGACCTGTGTGAGGGCTTGGAGAGTGCCCAGGACGTGTATGAGGGCTTTGAGTGTGCCCTGGGCCTGTGTGAGGGCTTCAAGTGTGCCCCAGGCCTGTGCGAGGGCCCTGGGTGTGTCCCGGACCTGTGTGAGGGTGTGCCCTGGCCTGCTTCTTATCTTCTGCCTCTCAGCAGATGAGCAGCTTGCTCTGAGTGTCCACTGAAGAAAGAGCCCTTCCTCCCAACGCTGAAGAGAGCAAGGCCCTGTGGGTGTCACTGCTGTCAGCTGTGCTGGCCTCCCTGTGACCAGTCTTCCTGAGGAGTGTTCTAGGAAATACTAGCTCTCCTTGGTTTACACACACATGCACACGCACACACACCCCTCAAAATATGTGCCTTCCCTGTGGTATAACTTGTGTAAGAGCCAGAGATGGGCGGGGGCAGAGGCCGGGGCAGCGGCCACTCGCTCTAACCTTTTCCTTCCATCCAGCCTCACGCCGTGGTTCTGGCATGCTCACTCATGCCCGAGGTGAGCTGGGCACTCGCACTGTGGTGAGCGCCAGAGGCCATTAGCTGGGGCCAGCGAGGCTGCACTTCCTGCCGGCGTCTTCCCACTGCCCTTACCCATCCTCATGTTCCTGCTGCTCAGCGGCTATGGCTGCACCTGAGTCACCCCACATCCGGTGACTTAAAATAACCACTTACCACATTCCTGGGTCCGCTCAGGAGTGGGAGGGGATGGCCCGCAGCATCTGTGTGCTAACTGGACGACTTGAGGAGGGTGGGGCAGGAGTCACTGGGGGCTCTGTCTCTCCCTCTGCACCTGCAGCCGTAGCTGGGCCGAGCACCTACACGTGGCCTGTCCGTGTGGCTTGAGCTTTCTCACGACATGGAGGCCGGGTTGCAGGGCAAGTGATACGAAAAGACATGTCACCTGTTATGACCTGGCTTTGGAAGTCAGGCTGTGGCACCTCTGCTGTGTTCTAGTCATTGAAGGGCCATCTGAGTTTGAGGTGGGGAGTAACACACTGTCCCTGGGCAGTGGGGAGGCGATGCTCTGGAAGACTGTGTCGCCATGGCCACACGTGCACTTGGCCGAACCTGGGCACGGCATGAAAGGGACAGGCAAGCTTCGCTGAGCCCTGAGCTGGTGGCTGACGGGCAGGGCCTCAGCTACTTGGTGCCACGGATCCCTGTGGCTCTGGTGCCCCTGCCCTCTGTGGACAGGTAGGGCTCCTCTGGACAGAGCAGAAGTTTTCATCAGGTTGATAAAAACATGTCAATCTGCCCTTTCATCTGCTGCCGCTGCTCAGTTTACATATAAACTCGTTCTGTTCGCAAACTCCTAGTGGAAGCATTACAGGAAGTAATAATTAAGCCATACTCACCTGGTCACAGCCAGGGTCCTCTCAGTTCAGAATCAGAATCTATCCGGCCAAGAAGCAGCAATTTGTGTAGGAGCCTGGCAGAGATTCTACAGCTTGTGCTCTGGAAAGACCCACAAGGGCCAGCAAGTGGCATAGTGGTTAGGGTGCTGGACTTCCACATGGCTGACTTCAGATCGAGTCCTGGACCCAGCAGCTTGAAAATCACACTGGGCATGTGCACATGTGTCCAGAATCCCAGGAGGATAATGGAGGAGAAGGGATTGCAGTGTGGTCATCCCCCTGGGGAGGGATTTCTCACTTTCCCTCCCTGTCTCTCTGGCAAGTACATGCACCCTATGGCAGAAACCTAATAAACAAGAAAGCGGCACTGCCCAGAAGAGAATGCCAACCAGATCTGCTGTTACCGACGTGCTTCTTTGAGCTCCCCAAGTTTGTTTCTTTGTGTTTTTTTAATCTTTAAAAAGCTATAAATAAATACATTAAAATTCAAATGTACTTCTTTCATACTTTTTCATTCTGATTTGAATTAGTATTTTTGGTAATTTTTTCCTTATATTTTAGTGATTGGAAGATCTGGGAGAATATAGACAAGAAAATTAAAATGTCCAATAATATTGCCCTCAAAACAACAACTGTAGGTATTTTGGTTCTTCATCCATTTGATTATTTCTTTATCATTGAGCATTCTTGGATTTAAAATTATTTTAATGGCGAAATACACAGCGAATGTACCAGAACTCATTCAAGCTCTTCCCTTAGTTGGCCAGTTACTTCCTTTCTCCGTATTTTCAGTCATTATCGTTGCATGATTAAGCTCCGATGTTTCTATGTGGCATATATAAGGTACGCGTTTTCCCAGGCTTTTACAAAGACACAATGACAATTATTCCAACTAAAATATATAAATGATTTCTTTTTGATAGCGTCTAGGAAGTGATATCATTAAGTCATCGGATGTGAAAAGTTTAAAGTGCTTGCTTCGTGGTGTGCAATTGCTTTCCCAAATTTACACCATCACTATAAATCTGCACATAATTTTCAAAGGCAAACAGATGGTGATTATAGGTTTGAGGAGAAATGTAAAACCATATTTTAAATTTGTTTAATTCAACTTTGATTTCCTATTTTCTGTAGCCTTAAGATGAAGACTGAGTCATCTGATTTCATGAAGAGTGTCTCGAATTCCTTGGTTTCTGGTCCTGAGTCTAGGTGGTTTCTCTCTGGACACATGTTCTCGGTCGCCTGTCTCCTCACTGCCGCTGTATTCTTCTTTGGGGCTGACTCGTGGTCCCACCACTGTTGGTCGGTTTTCTCCAGCTGTTGTCTTCCTTAGTGTGTCACGCGTGACCGTGGAGTCGCTCCATTACTCATCCCCACTGCTGTCTCCTTGGTGTCACGCCACAGCTTTGCGTGATGACGCTATTGCTTCGCGAGCCAGGAAAACGCGGCTGGGCCTGTGTGGTGTACACTGCTGCCTTTTCACTGCGACGGCCAGTCCCGAGCAAGCCTTCATGCTTTTCACATTAGTGCTCACTTACTAGTGTCCATCTGTCCGCAAAACTGTTTAATTACTGCACTAGATTTCGTGTGTGTACACAGATGCACACACGCACACACACGCATTTACTCGTAGTATTCTCGACTTCCTAATATATACAGTAGTCATCTCTAGTCTGCATTAGCACTGTTTCATTCTAATGTAGTTGACCGTTCAGGATATAAACTTTAAAGCGTTCTGGAGCTAACATAGCAAATGTCGAATTGCATATGTGGATTTATTATCCCTGTATTCGTTCTAGTATTATGTAACACATACTCTCAGAGGACCTTTTAGCAGAAAACATTACTCCGCCTGGGTGCCTTGTGGCTATTGTTGGTTATTAAGGGTAGCATTTTAAAAACTCTACACTTTAATCTGAATGTGTGTCTGAAGTCTTTTCCGTATGCAAACTTATTTTTAGTATACCGGGTAAACCTTTCACTCTTGGTTAGGAAAATGCTACGTTTACACTTGGCTAAATTTTAATTCTGAGCTCATTTCCTACTTTTCCCCCATTTTATTTATTTATTTAAACTTAAAAAAAAAAATTAATGGGGAACCAGCAGTTAGCGTAATGGCTGTGTTGCTGGACTCCCACGTAGTCGACCACGGTTCGCGTCCCGGACCCGGTGGCTTAAAACTCACGCCGGGCGCATGTGCGTGCATGCCCAAGATCCCGAGAGGAGAATGGAGGAGAAGGGATTGTGGCGTGGCCATCCCCCCTGGGGGTGATTTCTCGCTTTCTGTCTGTATGTCTCTCTCTGTCTGTCTGGCAAGTGCACATGCCCTATAGCGAAAACCTCTCAAAAAAAAAAAAATTAATGATATGTGATTGCCAGAGAGAGACAGGGAGAGGAAAAGTGAGAACACCCCCCCCCCCCCCCGAGGGGATGGCCATGCTGCAATGTCCTTTCCCCCCTCCTCCTCCGGGATTTTGGGCACACACAAGTGCCCAAGGTAATTTCAAGTCGCAGAGCCTGGGCCTCAAGCTGTGGTCAGCCACGTGGGGTCCAGCCCTTTAACCACCATGTCGCCTGCTGGCCCCAGCCCTCCATTAGGATTCCCCGTTTTCTCTCCTTGTTTTCTTGATCTTGTTTATTCTTGGAAGAGCCTGTGGCCTTCTGTCTGCCAGGCACCTTGGTAGGAAGGACAGCTGGCGTGTGACCCTCAGCAGTGGGGAGTCGGCGGTCCGTGAAAGGACAGGGGACACGGCAGACTCACCGCACTGCAGAGTCACCTGGGGCAGAGTTCCTGAAGGCTGCGTTCCGTCCAGGAGAATGGAGGAGAGGGTGCAGAGGGGCGTGTGTGAGGGAAGGCAGGGGGTGAGTGCAGGCAAGGTTGGGTGGCTTTTAACAGAGCTCAAGGGATACAACCAAAGAATGGGTCTTGGGCCGACACACACAGGGCAGGGTTTAGACTGTTCTGTGCTGATTTTGTGCAAGAAAGCGACATAAAGAGGGCACTTTTCTGACTTCCGTGAGGGACATAAGGGAAAGTTCTAAGAGGAAAATCCTTGAAGGAGGGAACTCCAAGACTCAACTGCTCCTTTAGCAAACCAGCGGGTACTGTGTGCCCACCCAGGCCAGCACCGCGCTGAGGCCATGTATGGCCATGAGCACGGCTCCCTTCTGCCCTGTGGGGTCCGTGCCTGTGGATGGTGGCGGCGGCCGACAGGGCATGCCTCGTGGCACTTGAAGTCTCCCTCGTATTCCAACTTCCAGTGTGTGCACAAATGTTCAGTGTCTTCTTAGAGCCTTGTGCCCTCAGAGGGCTAGCCCGTCACACCTGCAGGTCTGTCTGCCGCTCTGGCCGCTGACTCCTCTCTCCCCACTTCTCTTGGGGAGAAGTCAAACTGTGAGTCCATCCTCGACGGAGCTGGGGGCCTCATCCCCCTTGCTGAGTCCTCACGGGAGCTGACAGGAGGAAGCGGCTCTTTGAGAGGAGACCTGGGGGTTGTGTGGACACCATGCTCCTTCCAGTTGTAACTGGACATGCTCGTGTCTTCTCAAGAACGATCTGCAGGGAAGACAGAGACCCACGTGCCATTTTGCCGGAGGTGCAGGAGCTGGGGGAGCTTTCCCAGGAAACGTCCCTCGGCGTCCTGTGCGTTCCTGGTCCTAAGACAGTGCGCAGCTTACGTGTGATCTTTCTCTGTTTCTCTGGCCAGGAATCTTGCATCCTTTCTGCAGACCTCGTAGAAAAATGTGAAGGCATCAACGAGGAGTTACTGTGCTTGGAAGATCAGCTGCACACAGCGATCCACAGCCACGACGGGGCTCTCATTCATATCCTTTCGGTCATGCACACAAAGGGCCTGCGAGGTTATTTAAAGGGAGGACTTTTACAAATGTACCTTCTCCCACGCCACGGTGGTAGAAGCGTATGGCTGCTGCTGTCCCTCACATGCCAGCACCCATAGATCTGAGGTTCCCCTGTTGTTCCCCAACTCCTCCTCCAGCTTTCGGTAAGCAGTTCCGTGTGTTTGGTTATTAGCTACGACCATGACGAGCTAGCCACTGAGTTCAGAAGTGTGCACTTCGAAGCCAAAGAAAATGCAGTTTTCAGTGGGTGTAAAGCCAGGTCTGTGGGGTCGTGGGGAAGCAGTGGGAATGAAGAATTTCATCAGTTTCCTTTCCCAGGGACTTTCTCGATGTTGAGAAATCCAGACCCGTCCTCGGAGGTCCCCCTCATTCAGGGCAGCAGAGTGGTAAAGGGTACCGGTCACTGTCAGTTCTGTCATGCACGCATGGCCGCACTCTGCCTGGTCCTTGCAGGTGGGACTTCTTGTGCAGCCGTGACATCATTAGTGAGGGACTCCCACAGCTGTGTGAACCTCGCTGCTGCTGAGCGTGGTGACTGAGAGCAGGTAGACCAGGCAGGCAGTCACAGGACGCTCGTGTCCATGCGGCCCGAGGCTGCGTCCATCCATCCGTCACTGGTTAGTGCTCTGAGGCAGACAGATGGGCACAGGTGAAGGAAGGGGAGGCAGCCCCATCCCATCTTCTCCGTCAATCACAAGTTGGCGCTCTCGAGCTTCAACACCTGCTGCCTCTTCCCTCCTTCCTTTGGTTAGAGGTTTGTGGGGAGGTGGCTGCTTTGGTCTTGGCTTCTCATACTGTCACACCTTTGCGAGTTCCTGTCCTTACCACGTCCAAGCTCGTATGTGTGTGTTTAAGTTGCTTTGAAAGGTCAAGGATTAGATCCACGGCTTATTGATGGATTCGGCTCCGAATTTCCCTCCTTCCTGTACCCGTACATCTTCAGCCTTGCCTTTTAAACTCAGCAACGCAATCAGCAGTCATTTGCACACTGTTCAATCATGTTTTTTTTTTTTAAAGCAGATATTCTGTTCTCCTACCTCTTACAAAAGTAGCCTTTAAGCTGTTATTAGAAGGCTGCCCCAAGTGACAGTGGACGGCGATGGTGGTCTTGTCTATATTCCCGGTCCCGCAGATCTGAGCCTGGTGGAGGGGCGTGGGGTCCAGCCAACAGCACACGAATGCCCTTGCTGGGCGCAGAGAGGCGCCCACTGTTGGAGCCCCGCATGAGGGAGTCCCTGTCTCCGGCGCAGTGGGGGTGCTCCTCATTGGGCCGTGTGGGGCCAGGTCGCATTTCAAGAGCCTTAGTCATTGTCTGTGTCAGCTTCCCGTTTTGAAATTTTTCTGGAAGGTTAGTTTGATTCCAGAGCATTGGGTCTTCTCCCACCATCCTGGAGAAGGCTGGGAGGGGGCTGAGCAGGGTCGAAGCAAGGCCTTTAGTTCTCCCACAGCCAGTCCAGGGCAGGTCCAGCAGCAGCAGGTGACGGACAGGCGATAATGCCTCTTTGAGCCTCGGTTTCCCTGTTCAAAGGCAGGAACATGTACCTCTGTGGTTCCTGTGGGGGTTAAATGAGGCTCCACTCACGTGGGCTCCAGAGATCTTTCAGAGATGCTGGGACGTCAGTCCTCGGGCCATTGTCAAGATCAATGTGCTGATTTCCCGAGCAACCACAGACACCTGCTGACGCCTGCTGCAGCGGGGGCGTAGGCAGCAGCGTGGTGAGGATCTTAGCGCCTGCGAGGCCCGCTCTCGCACGGAGGTGCGGTGACCCGTCTGCACAGGCGCTAACCGTGCAGCCCTGGAGCTTCACCGTGTGCAACAGCTGGGCAAAATCATGGACAGGCACATCAGTGCGCGTCAGCTATCGACTGGTGGAGGAATACTCAGAAAACTAGACACTAACCTTACTCTACTACCCAGTAGCCTAAGATCTGGGATAGATGGATCAAACAGGAAAATTGATTATTTTGTAAGTCAGGGAGAAAAATGAAAAAAAAAAAAGGTATTTTCACTAAATATATGGTTCAATAACTTCCAATTGCATATCTCCTACCTCCATCTCTCCCTGACCGCCAGACTCGTGTCTATTCTTGATACAGCGTCAACTCTTGGCAAAAGGTCTTCTCCGACTTACAGCGTCCAAAACCCAGCTCCTCCTCTGCTCCCACCACACGGCCCCTCACCTCAGGAAACCGCAGGTCTGTTTTCTCCGGACCTTGCTCGGTCTGGTCAAACACCAGGGAGTTATTCTTGATGTCTTTTCCATCCTTCGGACCCCACATCTGTCTACCGCCATAGGCTGCTGGCTGTCTCTTCAGAAGACATTGGCTCTGGCCACCTCTCTCACCTCCCCACACTGCCCTGCCCACACCGGGACCCTCTTGCCTGAACAATTGCACGGCCTCCAACCAGTACCTGCTTCTGTCCCCTTTAATCAGTTCTCGACAAGGCCGCCCAAGTGGTGACGTCACCCCTCTGCTCTAAGCCCTCCCTGCTCCTGGCTCACCTGGGATACCTACACTGTCAGGTAGACCACCTCCATGCCTGCGTGGCTCGTCTGCCCTGCTCACAGGTGTTTGAATGCCACACGGCGGTGATGTCGGCTCACTGCTGTGCTGCTGTGTCTAGAATCGACCTTTTCTTCCCCTTTTTTAATTGCCAGAGTGGGGGGAGAGAGAGAGAAAGCAGCCCCCGGCAGGTGTGGTCATGCTGCAATGCCTCCTCGATTCCTCCTCCTGCATGGTTTGGGGCTTGAACATCTGTCCAGCCTGTTTCTCAAGTCATGGGGGCTGGGCCTTGAACTGTGGTCGGGCATGTGGGGTCTGGTGCCCTTAGCCACTGCGCGGGCTGGGCGAGGATGGTCCCCAGCACCCAGAGGAGCTCAGGGATGCCCGAGCACTGGGCCGTGTGAGGGAGGAACGAGGGTCTCTGCACGCACGCTTACTTCCCCACCTGCGTAGTGGGTTTTGTTTTTTTTTGTTTTTGTTTTTGCCAGGGGACTCATGAGAGACAGAGGAAGGGAGAGAGAGTGTGGGCAATCTCTCCTCTTCCGTTTCTCCATCCTGCCGGGACTTTGGGCACCCACACACAGGCCTGGCATACTTTTCAAGCCAGTGGTCGGGATTTTACCCAGGGTTCTCCACGCGGGATCCGGCTCCCTTGATCTCCGGGGCTGGCCAGGAAATGTTTTCAGTGTTTCTTCCCATACGCAGATGGGCTTCCATATGAAGGCAATGCACACCCCTTATTAACACGGCAGAAACGGGGGTGGGAGAGCCGCGTGCCCGTCCCAGCGCCGCTCCCTCGAGTGTGCCCGTGTCCCCTGACGCCCTTTCTACCACGGAGGGCTCAGCTCTTGAGCTTTTGTCAAGGTAGGGTCCCTTCATACGCAGTGCCCTGCCACTTGCTGCTTTGTTTTTACTCCACGTTTTCCTCTGGACTCATTTGGCCCATTCGAGTTGTTTCCGAACTCTGCTTGTGGGGGAGTCACGTCACAGAGAAAGGCGTTTTGTTATAAAAACATGATTCTGGTTATTTTAGTGATTACTGTCCTGAAAGCTCATTAAATAGTTTGGAGGCGTCTTGGGCCCTAGCCCTGCTTAGACGGTGCCTGCGGCGTTTGTCACACCTGCCGTGTTAGTAAGTACACGGTAAATCGTGTCGCACCTCACAAATGGCGTGGTGCTCTCACTCGACCCAGACTCTGCAGAAGGATGAGGCTCTGCATCTGCAGGCGGGACAGCTGGGCTTGAGGTGACCCGCCGTCCGGCTGGAAGCCGCATCCGCAGATGTCCGTTTTCAGACTCCTCGTGTCAGTGAGGTGGCGTGTGCAGGCCGGGGTGCTGTTAGTTCCCTGGCTGGCCCTTCCCTTTCGTAGCTTCTCTCTCGTTTAACCTTTTCAATTTGCTCTGCCGGTAGAAGTTGGAGGTTTTCTGTATAGAAGCACCGTCTGGTTCCGTCCCTCCAGAAGCTCGGTCGCGATCTAGCGTGTCACAGGCCGCGGCGCGCCGTCTGGCCGCACGTCAGGGCCACCACCTCCCCAGAGCTGGTCAGGACTCATGACCTGTTTGTGCTCTGCGCTTGCTCTCAGCGAGTGGGTGCAGCCGTGTGATGAAACTGCTGCTTGGCATCCGGCCCGGGTCACTCACGCTTTTGCTGGTGTAAAGTTGTGTGTGTTTTCACTAAAGAGCAGCAGAGCTGTCTAAAGAAACGGAGAAAACAAAGGCTGTTTTTAAAAAGAACAAGAAGGGGACCAGCAGTTAGCGTAATGACTATGTCGCTGGACTCTCACATGGCCAACCATGGTTCAAGTCCTGGACCTGGTGGCTTGCCTTCTCACTTTCCCTTTCTCTCTCTCTCTCCAGTCAAGTTAAAAAAATAATAATAAATAGAATAAAATAAATCACTCTTTAAAAAAAGAGCAAAAAGAGGCAAATATTGGGTTCATTCTTCCCTTTCACCCCTGACCCCCCCTACTGCCGTTGCCCTCAAGGTCAAGCACACGGAGTGGACATGTCAGAGCGGCACATAAATTACAGGGCAGCAAAGGCTGGCGAAGCCACCGGGGACTCGCCCAGGCTGTCCCGGGCGAGCTGCCCACGCTGTCCAGGGTGCACCAGCGTTTCTGTTAGGAGAGGCCCGTCCCATGGTTCCCAAGGTCCTCGGAGTTCCCGCAGTCACAGCTAACGGTCTCTCGACCTTGCTTTGACACTGTGGGTCAGACAGCCTCTGAGCCACCGGGCTGCCCTTCCCCAGGCCTCCTCTTCCCTTCACAGCTGACCTGTGGCGCTGAGTAAGCATGTTTGAGTCGTTATTTCCACTCCCCGTCCGGGTTGAGTGACTTGGGTTCATTTGTTTACTAACCCACGCCTTACTCTTCATTTCTCTTACGACGACGTTCTGGGCGTGGATACAAAGGGCCGGGCCGGCTAGGGGTCTGACTGGGCTGAACAGAAAACCCTCTTGGGACCAGCAGTTAGTGTAATGGCTATCTCGGTGGACTCCCACGTAGTCGACCGCGCGGTTTGCGTCCCGGACCTGGTGGCTTAAACTCATGCTGGGTGCGTGTGCGTGCGTGCCCAAGATCCCAAGGGGAGAATGGAGGAGAAGGGATTGCGGTGTGGCCATTCCCCGCCCCCCCCCCGGGGGTGATTTCTCGCTTTCTGTCTCTCTGTCTCTCTCTGTCTGGTGAATGCATGCGCCCTATAGCAAAAACCTCTCAAAAAAAAACAAAAAAAGAAAACCCTCTGTGGGCTGGCAGCCCCCGCCTGATCACCTGGGAGAGAACCCATCTCTTCAGAGATCGGAGGCTTATGCATTCCAGATTTCTGATTGCTGAGCTCTCTGAGATTACTTTCTCTATACAAAAACAGCTCCACAGGTTAAAAACAAAATCCAACAGTTTAAGGACACACAGGCCAAGCAGCCAGCACAGGTAAGCTCCCTGCAAGCTCAGACCCCAGCAGGCTTGCAAGCCCCTGGGCGTATATGCAGGACAGCAGGTGGGGGCATGAGGGGGGCTTGGGTTCGAAGTCACCACTGATGAGAGGCCTGAGGTTCGAAGAGGTTTTCACAAGGTACCGCCTGGCGAACGCTGGAAAGCCGCAGTCCATGACTGACTTCAGGACTGACGAGGACTTAGAGCTAATGGCTGCCCGGCCCCAGCGTGGGGCTCAGCCGGAAATGTGGCCACGCTAACCATGTTCCGTGCCCCGAGTCGGCCGTCTGTCTCAGCAAAGGCTGACTCCCCGTTTTCCTTTCTGAAACCTTCCTTGAGATAGTTAAACCTCCCTCAGGCCTTGCGGAAATTGCAGTTGTTCTTAAAAGAAATGTAAACTTTGTATTAATATTTAATTCATGTGATTGAGAAGGTCTGAAACTGCAATGGGACGACATGCCCACTGCTTCCAGCAGGCTCACCCTAGAATGTGACCCCTGGGGACCCGAGCGCCAGCCCTGGTGGGTGTGTTCCTGTGACCCCTGGGGACCCGAGCGCCAGCCCCGGTGGGAGTGTTCCTGTGACCCCTCGGGACCCGAGCGCCAGTCCTGGTGGGTGTGTTCCTGTGACCCCTCGGGACCCGAGCGCCAGCCCCGGTGGGAGTGTTCCTGTGACCCCTCGGGGACCCGAGCGCCAGCCCTGGTGGGAGTGTTCCTGTGACCCCTCGGGGACCCGAGCGCCAGCCCCCCCCCCCCCCCCGGCGTGTTGCTGTGACCCCTCGGGACCCGAGCGCCAGCCCTGTGGGAGTGTTCCTGTGACCCCTCGGGACCCGAGCCCAGCCCCCCCGGCGTGTTCCTGTGACCCCTGGGGACCCGAGCCCAGCCCCCCCGTGTGTTCCTGTGACCCCTGGGGACCCGAGCCCAGCCCCCCCCCCCCGCTTGTTCCTTGACCACGCACTCACAGTCTCTCAAGGGCGAGCTCCAGATGGTGAAGGAGACTCTACAGGCCATGGTCCTGCAGCTCCAGCCGCCGAAGGAGGCAGTGCAGCGGGAGGCGGCGGCTTCCTGTGTGGCAGCTGGTGCCCGGGAAGCTCAGGCCTGAGGCGGAGGGGCCACCTCGTCATCGGTACAGACTTGGGGGTTGCTCTCCCACCCCCAACTAGTGGCCCTGGGTCAGTTCTGGGACACACAGCCTGTGGTCCCCTGGTGGGGAGCTGGCCCCTGTTCAATCAACAGGGCTGAGCTCAGGGATCTGCAGCTTGGAATGTGGAGAGGGACTGGTCTGCTGAGTTCCAGTCTAGGTGTCACTTGGACGTTCCTGCACGACGTCACCGTGTCACCCATGGAGTGTCCGTCATTCATGGCCTGTCCTGTGCAGGGCTTGGAAGTCTTTCATTGGGGGAAATTCTACTGAAAAAGAAAATTCTCTTTTTTAAAAATAACATTTTGCTTTCTGTTGCAACTAAAATATTTCTTGATTTGAGAACCTACAGAAGGGAAAAGGGAAGCCAGACACGAGGTCCGTCACCACCTGTCCCCCGCCTGCAGGTCCATGACCCTGAGAGCCGACGAGCCCCATGTCCGGATTCGCGCCCTTCCACTTGCCTTGCCCTGGGGTTTGCTGCTGTCTCGGAGCAGCTGCTGTGAGGCCCCAGGTGGTACACGCTGCCTTCCTGTGATGAGGTTTACCTACTCACCTCCCGGCGGGCACCCCATGACAGTCATTCTCAGCTGACCAGGATCACGGGCGCCGAGCATGTGCCTGGGCACCAGTGCCCCGTCAAGAGAGGATGTGAAGCAACAGCCTCTCAGTGGGTGCAGCCTTTGGGTCCATCCTGCAGCAAGGACGAGTCTGCAGGAAGGAGCGGAGGGTGTGTCGCCAGGGCGTCCTGCATGCACCTGCAGCGAGGGCAGGAAGGAGCGGAGGGTGTGTCGCCAGGGCGTCCTGCATGCACCCGCAGTGAGGGCAGGAAGGAGCGGAGGGTGTGTCGCCAGGGCGTCCTGCGCCCGCAGCGAGGGCAGGAAGGATGCAGCGTGGGCGGGTCAAGCGGCGCTGGACTCTTCACCCTCTCCTGATTGGCTCCTCTGTTTTAGTCAGAGCTGGTGTGTCACCAATGAGGGAACCCTTGGTGGGGTGCAGGATTCACCACGGCAGCGCCCAGCAGGGTGGCACCCAGTAGGGCTGCGCAGAACTCAGGGCTGCAGGCAGTCCCCCCGCCGTGGCTGCCCTCTGGGTCCAGCAAGGTCCGTGCCGAGGCAGCTGCAAACCAGGCGTCCAACCCAGCTGCACTTCCCGGTGCACTGAGGGCCAGGCGGGAAGGCCCCACGGACAAGGCACCTCCCGCTCCGGTCAGGGTCAGGGGTGTCTGGCAAGTCCCCTGGGCCAGGTGTGCCAGGAGAGCGCAGCACATGTTCCACCCTGGTCTCCGGGCACCCTGCAGTAAGGCTCACCACCTCTGCCTGGCCCCGACTTCCTCGGGGACTGCGACTTATTTCCCAGGTGAGTCCCAGCTGTCCCGCTGCCTGCCCCTGTGCAGCGCTGCGCTCGCTGGGAAACCCCAGTGCAAACACCACTTCCTACTGGGTACTGCCTGCCCTACTGAGTCCTGCCCTGCCGGGCAGTGCGCTGTCCCACTATGTGTAACTCTGTCCCAGTGGGGACCACCCTATGCTGTCCCACTATGTGTGATGCTGTCCTAGTGGGGACCACCCTGTGCTGTCCCACTACGTGTGATGCTGTCCCAGTGGGGACCACCCTGTGCTGTCCCACTATGTGTGACACTGTCCCACTACGTGTGACTGCCCCAGTGGGGGCCACCCTGTGCTGTCCCACTATGTGTGATGCTGTCCTAGTGGGGACCACCCTGTGTTGTCCCACTATGTGTGATGCTGTCCCAGTGGGGACCACCCTGTGCTGTCCCACTATGTGTGACACTGTCCTAGTGGGGACTGCCCTGCTGGACACTGTGCTGTCCTACTGGGTATTCAAGTGTCGGAGACAGACTCAGCTTCTGCAGTTGGAGCACAGCGGCCTCCTGCCCCAGCTCGGGGAGTGCTGCGGAGCGCCGGCACTGTGGGCCCTGCCCCCGCTCGTGGCCCAGGCTATGTTCTGCCCCCCTGGGCTCCCCGGATGTGCTGCCGTTCTCGTTTCCCGGAGGCGTGCCATTTCTAGAAGGCTGCCTTGTTATCCCCATCTGTGCAGTACCTCTGTCCTCGGTCAGAGAGGCACCCCTGCTGATGCCGGCATGTGGCTGGGTCCAGGCCTCAGAGCAAAAACCCTGCGTGTGAATTTGCTGCCCGGGTCTCAGACCGTCTTACTTTGAGCAGTTTTGAAAATGCATTGTACACATTTAACAAGAAGTATAATCAGTTCGTTCCTAGACTTGGTTTTTCATTAATGGACCAAATTCATGAATTATTTATCATTGTGCCTTAAAAAATATGATCCCATGGCTCTTGAACTCCTTGAACCCTTGAATTAATTTCACTGAAACTAAACTTGGGAAGGGTCAGGTGGCCAGTTCCACATTCCTGCTTTGGCGTGTCTTTTTAAAAGCCTCCCAGGTACAGGGCATCCCAAGGGCTGCCAGCCTGTGCCTTCTGCGTGACTCGGGCTCCATCGCGAAGTAGTTCCGTATGGTCACAAAGCGTTGGAAAATTCTGGGAGCTGAGACCGCTTTGCGTGTGCCCCTGTTAGGGTCCTTAGGTCCCGCTTGTGTGTGGCGTGCTTGCTCCTGGCTGAGTGTCCTGCCCACAGGGACGTGCAGGGCAGGGGGTGGGCCTCAGTATCTCTGGGCTTCTCTAGGTGTGGACGTCATGTGGACGTCATCCCTGACGAGGGCGAGGCGAGCCCTGTGGCCCTCCACTCTTCTGGGAAAAGCCCCTTTAACCTGGGAGGGCCCAGGACCACGTTTCCCAACCACGCTGCAGGGCACTTTTGGCTAGGGCGACAGAGAAATGCGGAAGAGCGGTTAGGGCTCAAATGCAAAGCGGCAGTGGATGGCAGTAAAAGTCCAACACGGGTCCGTGTGGAAGTGGAGCCCCACAGTCCAGGTTCACGGGGACGCGGCGTGAGAGGAGGGGACGCATCCCACTGCCTCCTCCTGCACGCACAGCCCTCCCCCAGCCCGAGTTAGAGCACGTTCTCGGCCAGTAACTGTCCCAGTGTCTCCCAGCTCCCCGGTGTTTCAGATCATACTGCTCCTTCCGCAGGCCTTTCATCTCTAATGATGGCCCCGTGCCTTCTGCTGCAGGTGGGATGGTTCGTTTCCCCACCCCGGTATGTGGAGGTCAGCCATGCTAAGCCCTTTACGATTAGGATCCCGCGAGCCTCAGCTCAGTCTTCGGAGCAGGTGTTTGCAGGGCTAGTCCTGGGCCTGGGCAAGGCTAGTTCCCTAGGACCCAGAGCAGTAAGGCATGGCACGGCAGGTAAGCCCCATGGTCAGATACGGCGAGAGCTCTTCCCAAAGAGTCTTAATGTCCTTTTGGGATGTGAGCCGTGGAGCTTACCTGTACCCCTAGGTAAGGGTGCCTGGCCTCCGTGGGCACTCTGGCTGCAGAGTCAGGAAAACTGAGCTCAGCATTAACGAGGCACCCCACATTTCCAGGGGAGCCTCACTGGGGAGTCAGCTCAGACGGGCGTCAACAAATGCATCCGCATCCACCTGTCACTGTCCTGACCTAGCCGTTCCTGAAGGTCGTCCCAGGAGCAACCGTTCACAGCCTGACATGGGGCAGGTTTCCGGAAGATCCCCACCTGATTTGTGTTTTTCAGAAAGTGTGAGAGTGCTGTGAATTCTGCCCTGTGCTGTGGAATAAAGCAACCGTGTGCGTGGGCGATGTCTTCCCACATGTAGGCCGTGCTTTCATTTCAATATCCTCACCCTATCTAATCTTTGCCTTTTGTCACATAATTTATTGCTTCATTAATCTTACTTTTTGTTACATGAGATTAAAACTGATACTCAAACCGTGTTGCACCTTGAATTTTTTTGTCTTCCTGTGTACGATAAGAAAATGTACAAGTTTATTCTGTTACAGGATGATTAATTACACAGTTACATCACACAGAACATTTGAAATAAAGCCATGGTTTAAAATTGTTTACTTTCAGAGATCAGCAAATCAGAAAACCATGTGATTTTCCCTTCCAGACTCCTTGATTGAGGAAATTGAAAATAGCATTACCACTGAAGTGGAGAACAAAAAAGCATGTGCCCTCACAGCTTTGATAATATTCGAGTAAACACCCTGGCTAATTCAGTTAGGCAAGAAAAAGAAAAGGATTGTCATTTGCAAAGGAGAAAATACAGGTTTAATATTTACTGATGACGTCATTATAAGCTATTGGGTCATTGGAAAAGTCGTGGTGCACTGTGGCATAGAAACAGAAAAATGGGCCGGCAGGTGGTGTGACGGTTAAGGGCACTGGACTCCCACATGGCCAACCACGGTTCGAGTTCTGGACCTGGTGGCTTGCTTTCTCGCTTTCCCTTTCTCTTTATCTCTGTCTCTGATCAGATTAAAATAATTATAAATATGGAAGACTTACTGATGAGTGAAGCAAGCCATGCTATGAAGGAGAGGCATTGTATGTCCCCACTTAATATATACCGAGTGTCTGCACTCTAAATGTGTGTGTGTGTGTGTGTGTGTGTATATATATATGTGTGTATATATATATTTGTATATATATATGTATATATATATTTTTGAAACCATTCTGCTTCTGTTGTTATAGAGTTTTAAAATTATACAAAATTATAAGACATATTTTGAACATTATCTTTAAAATTCAGTATTTTGAGATTTTGAAAGTTGTTTGTAAACTGTCAAGAATTATGGAGTATGAGCTAAAATTTTTTGCTATGTAAAGTAAATGTTTGTGGAAAAATGTAAAAATAAAAAAATGAAAAAAAAATCTTACTTCAAAAAAAGAAGAAAGCAACAATCACTTTGTAAAAAAAAAAGTTATAATAATAGCAAACAGAGTTAATAAAAATACAACATGAGTTTTCCAACAACACAATAGGAAACTGCTTGAGAGAATTATTAGGGAAACTTTTACACAACAAACATACCAACTCAAGAGATTTTATTTATACAAACAATAATCAGAAGTTAGGGTATACAAAAAAATAAAACAACATTTCAGTAGCAACAAAAAACAGGAATGACTCAATGAAAGCGTTTAAGCCTTTCATGAAGACACTTGAAGATGAAAGAGACAAGAGAAGAGTTGAAAAGACACTTAGAGAGAAATCACCAGTTGCCAAATCGCCGTAAATTAATTTATAGTATTTCTGGTTCCAGCCGGCGCACAGATGTCTCCATCACGGGACCTGTTTCCCCGCCCTTCCTGGCAGTTCCGCAGCTGGGCGCTCCGACGGTCTCACGCGTGCATGGGCGGCGATGCAGAGGGACACCCCAGCGTCCTTCGTGTGAGCACGAAGGGGAGACCACCTCCAGTGTTGTCCGCTGGAGGCTGGTTAAAGAAATGATTTATCCGCACCCTGGAATTTCGGCAGCTGCTAAAATGCCTTTCTGTACATTTCGCTCTTATCCGCAGAGCTGTCTGGGCCCCAGATTTAGGGCCAGGGCAGGAAGGGGACCGACATTTTGCTCTATACCGTTCACCTTTTAAGGCTTGGGTGCCAGGTGCCTGTTTTACCTATTCAAAAGATAAACCCTTTTCTTTAAGAAAAAACCATCATGGTCACAGAGGCCAAGTGGGCCCTCGGGGAGGCAGGCCCCGCGGGCTGTGGGCGGCTGCCTGGGCGCTGTGCTGTCTCAACACCCAGCGCGGTCCAGCCCTGGCACTGCAGCGCAGGAGGGATGCCCCCCCAGGTGCTGGTGGGGGGGAGCGCTGTGTGCTCTGATCCGGAGACCTGACGACAGGTGCAAACGCGTGGCCATTAGCACTGCTGTTGTCATTTTAAGGACAGGGCTGCATAATATTCTATCCAATTGATCTGCCGGAACTTAGGTAGCCCCATGTAACTGCACGTTACCTGACTCTGTGTTTGGTTATTATGGCTAACACTGCAACGACACCTTCATTCCTTTGCATCACATCCTGAGGAGACATTCGGGAGTGAGAGAACTAAAACAAGGATGAGAGGTGTGGTCGAAATGAAGTCGGCACGAGGGCGGAACTAAGCTGATAACCAGCCCAGAGCAGCAGCCCCTCTGGGGGATCCCCAAGCAAGGCCTGACTGGTGTTAACAGATCCCCACGGGAATCCGGCCATGGCAGCCACACCAGGAGGGCTCAAGCGAGCAGCCCCTGGTTGGACGGTCCCCGGTGTCAGGCGAGCAGCCCCTCTGCTGCTCTGTCGTGCTGACCCTCTTCCCGTGGTCCGTAGTTCGTGGTTCGTGGTTTGGGCGGTTTCGTCTCAGGTAGAGCATGGGGCTATGGAGAGTACAGGGCGTTAAGGAGCAGCGTTCTGCCCGCTCCCCCGTAGGGCCTGGCGGTTAAGGCAGCTGAATCCCACGTGGCCAACTGCGCAGTTCGAATCAGGTGACTTGAAAGACACGCTAGGCGCCAGTGCACACGTGCCCAAATCCCAGCAGGGGAGAGTAGGGAGAAGAGTGTGATGTGAGCACACCCACGGGCGCTTCCCCTCCCTCGCTCTCTGTCTGGCAAGCACACACACCTAGCCAATCAAAAACAAAACAGCTCCTGGCCTGAAGTTGTGGCCTCCTTGTCACTTGTTTGACTGGGAGCTCTGACTTAATCTGAATGTCTGCAAAGGAGCTGAATGGGAAGCCCGCCTTCAGGGTTGGCCAAGAGCAGTGAAAGACTTTTTAGAAAGGCAACATGCGTGTGCCTTTTAGAACTAGGGGACTTCTGCTGTGAGGTATGCACAGACTCATCTAACGGGAAGCGCCACCCAGTCCAGAGCACCTCTGGGCCCACAGGCAGCTGAGAGGTGCCTGGCCACTCGGGTTGATTGTTCTGGGTGTTTTGGAATAAAACCAAAAATACTGGACTGTTCCGTGTGTGGTTCTGTCAGACCCCTTCCAATCTCCCACATGGTCTCATCGCAGAGCTTAATGAATGCTTGAGCGGGAAGTGCTTTGCAACTTCTATTTAATCTGCTCAGCCCCCATCCGTGAGGGAGAACTGTTCTAGCCATAAAATCTGGGGGCTTTATGTAAAACACCAGCCCCAGCCACGGAATTGCAAATCAGCCCAGGGTTTAGGGGGACCTTAGCCAGAACCTTCTTCCACTGCCCCCCCACCTTCCCCCACCCCCTTCCCCGCCCAGTTCTGACTCTAAGCCCCCCCCTTGGGAATGCAGAGCCCTGCCAGCCCCTCCCCCTCCCTGTCCTCATGATTTGCTATTCTCTTTTATTCCGGCCCAACTTCAATGACCTGTTTTTCCTAATGTTTCCCTCCAGACACAGCGGAGCGTTCAGCCCTCACACGCTCCTTCCCCCTGGGCCCGGGTCAGGATTCGGATCCTCCTGAGTAGCTCTCCAGGCAGCCCCTTCCCGGCGATGAGCGGGCCGCTCTAGACGCAGTCCCCGATGTCCTTTCTGCCCTGACACGTAGCCAGCGGGCTTGGTTCCAGCACGTAGTGGAGGCGGTGGGCCACGTGGCCTCGCGGCCCCGTCAGTAGCAGTTCTCTGGGACCACGCGCCGTCCGCGTCGTGTCCGCGTGGTGTCCGTGCCTCTGGTTTCATCAGCTTCTTGTTTCCTATAAACCGTGGAGCCGGCTACACACACCAGGCCCTGTTTGAAGAGTCGGCTGCTGTCCCCGCCTGTCAGGGCAGCTGGCTTTCTCGCAGCGTGCAGGACTTCCTAGCGGTGCCTTCACAAGCTTGGCGGAGTTCCGTGGGCCCGTCCTTCGGCTCAGGCTGTTAGCGGTTTGCACAGCACAGCCGAGGGTCCGGGACGGGAGCCGTCTCCTCCAGCCTTGGGCGGCTGCAGAGTTGACATCGGGTTGGTTTTATTTTCACAAGAATTATTAAAGACGTTTAGCAGGAGGGGACCTAGATAAAGCCTTTGGCTAGCGACCTCTCTCCCTGTGGTGTGTGGCCCTGTATTAATAATGAAAAGATGGCCCTGGGGTCACTACGGGGGCCTTGCCTGGGGTCCTGTGTGGGCTGGACTCCCAGACGTGTGGGTCAGGCTAAGGACCCCGGCTCCGCTCAGGATTGCTCCCGGCCCTTGGCCTGGGGTCAGTGCTTTTCCCTTAATGCGTGTCCACGGCCTAAGGGCGGTGGCAGCCCCTCTGCAGCGCTAGGACAGCCCTCTGCGAGCCCAGGCCCACTGGGGCCGAGTCATGTTCGGGCCGACTTTGCCGCTGCTACAGTGGCTCCCACAGCACTGCGCCTGCTCCCTCCTGGCTTAATGTGGCCTTCGCGTTTCCCTGTCAGCCTCTTCCTGCCGTGAGCATCTGGGCCGCCAGCTCTGGCCATCCCCCGGAGAGCCAGCCCCTGTCTACACCAGGCGAGCTTCGGGAGGACACGTCTGCACGTGTGCGTGCCGGCATGTGTTTACGGAAGGGGCGAGGTGACGACGAGGGTGTAAGGTGGCCCCTGCTGGCCTTGGTTGTGGGCAGTATGACTGCACAGTTGGCCCACACCCACGGGTGTCACCCCTGGCAGTTGGGGTGGGGTGTACCGGTAGCCTCTGTGGCCCACACCAGCCCACACTCATCCTGAGTGGCCCTCTGGTGTCCTGGTGATGTCAGTGCGCCTCCGGCCCGGCCTGCTCCTCCTTGGTCCCTCAGGCATGCAGAGCCACCCTTGCAGGGGAGGGGAGGGTCATGGTGGATTGGCCAAGATGGACCCCAGGCGGACAGAGTCCCAGGGTCTGACGGCCTCTCGGCAGAGAGCCATCCCTTCAGCTGGCGCTGTGACCTCAGCTCTCAGACACCCTGCACGTCCCCTTGCCCAACCCTGCCCACTGCCATGCGTATCAAAGCACATGAAAGAACAGATGAGAAAGGGCTTCGGAACGTGGAAGATACAAGGTGGGCTTTGCTTTGTGAGCCTTCACACCCTGTGAGCACACACCCACACGCACACATCACGCTGGCCTTCGTCTGCTGAGCTGACCCTGAGGACACGATCTGGTTCCCACGGTCATTAATGCATCACGTGAGCAGGACGCAGAGGGCAAGGGGACTGCGAAGTGGCCCCACAGCCAGCCAGGCCTCTGCAGTGTGGTTCCTGGGGTCTCGTTCCTCACCCTCAGCCCTGTCCCACCAGAGCACGAGGATGGGAAGGAGGCCCTCTCCTCCCGGACCCGCCCGCCTACTACATTGGTGCTTCTGTGCTGGGACAGACGGGCTCTGGCTGGAGCCCTGGCACGGCTGGAGAGGAGGCTGGGACGAGCGCGCTCTAAGCCCGGTGACATGTGCTGGTGCCCAGGACTCCTGCTCGCTCGCTCCAGTGAGGCTGCTTGCTGAGCGCAGCTACGATTCCCCTGAAGCCACGATTGGCGCCTGGAAGGGGACCGTCCTTTTCCCATCTGGGAGCTACCTGAATTGCTCTGTGTGTTCCCTAGTGTTAGTGAGTTGACTCTCTCTCTCTCTCTCTCTCTCTCTCTCTCTCTCTCTCTCTCTCTATATATATATATATATATATATACATCTACATATATGTATATGTAGATATGTAGTCATGACACGTTTTTGCATGGAAAAATATAGAAAAATACATCATGACTTTCCAGATGACCTAATAAATAAATAGAATTATTTATATATATATACACACATATATATGTGTGTGTGTGTGTCTATGTATATATAGTGAATCAAGCATGTGGATGTGTTTGTGTGTGTGTATGGTGTGCCTTTAAATAGAAACACATAAAATAAGAATGTGAATTAATTAATTGTCAGAAATGTGCCCAGAAGTGCCGAGGCCATAACCCTGTACACCCCGTGGGAATGGCGATTCTGTATTTCCTAGTTCCATATTCATGGCGACGTCGTAGAAAGGAGTCCGAGTCTCAGTAGTTGTTTCTATTTAGTGCTCAGTGGTATTACGTTTAGAGACAGAACACATATTGTTTATTTGTTCTTTTCTTAATAGAAGTTGGGTTGTTTCCAGTTTGGGGCAATTTTGAATAAGGTTTCCAAGAACACTGTTGTCCAAGTGTTTTGTGAACATATGCTTTTATTTCTCTAAGGGAAATACCTAGAAGTAGAATTTCTGCATTGCAGGAGAAACATTCCTTCAACGTTAGGAGAAAAGGATAGAACAATTTCCTGGTGGTCATACCGTTCTATTCTCCCACCAACAAGTATGAAAATTCTGGTTGCTCCCTGCGTCGGCCAACATTTAATAGCTGTTTATTCTGTCTAATGAGTGTGTGCTGGTATTTCATTATGGTTTTAATTTGTATTTTCCTGATGAAAAATGATACCAAGCACTTGTTTATGGACTTTGTAGCCATTTGTATATTTTTTTCCTGAAGTGCCTTTTTAAGACTTTTGACAATTTCTTTACTGGGTTGTTTGCTTTTATTACTGAATCTCAGAAGCTGCGAAGATATTCTGTACTGAAGTCCTCCACCAGACACGTGAACCATGAACATTGACTGCTTATCCGTGGCTTGCCTGTTACTTGAAGTCCTCCACCAGAATCGTGAACCATGAACATTGACTGCTTATCCGTGGCTTGCCTGTTACTTTTCAGTGTTTTTTTTTCTTAATGAGTAAAAGTATTTAATTAACCAAGCCCAGTGTCATCAGCTTCTTTTTCAGAGTTGCCTCTCTCTGGATTCCGAGGAATCTTTGCTCACCTGTTACAGTCTACTCAGCGAGACATAAAAGGACACCCAGACATAGCCAAATTTATTGGAGTGTATTGATTAAGCCGGCGCCATACGGGGGGCTCATGTCTCTCAGAACCCCACAGCCTCAGTGCAAGGTGAGGGGGCTTATAAAGGCAAAAGCTGCACAGTCATGTCTGGGATGAATGAGGACCCACGAGGGGAAGGGGCAGCGGGCTGGGGTGGGGGAAAGGGTAGGGGGCAGGGTTTTACAACCATAAAAGCAAAGCCAGCAAAAGCACATCCCAGAAGCAGGTAAAAGCAGGTTAATCACCCCTAAGGGTATGTCCCATCTCTACCTAAATACAATGGAATCCTGACGGTCTTCATGGTCGGGCAGGTCCAGTGACGGGACCTTATCTCAGGACAGCCGGGAGAAGGGGTTAAGGACAACAGGCGTGTTCATCACTGTTCGCCCTCAGGCCCAGGGAGAGGGCACGTTTCCAGTCATCGGAGTCAGTTTACAAGGGAGGTGGAGGCTCTCCTCCAAGATGGAGGCGCCCCTGCTTCAACCCTCCTGATGACAGGTAGTCTCACATGCATTTCTCCAAAGCCTTGTAGTGGTCAGCTTTTCCATTTTCACCTATGATTCATTTAGGATTAATTTCTCTATTGAATGAGGTATAAGTTGACTATTTTTTTTCTCTCTCTCCCCCCTCCCCATAGAAGTGACCAGTTGTTCCAGAATCATTTGTTGAAAATCCTTCCCCTTTAGGTTACAGAAGATGAGGTGGGTTTTAGTGAACATCTGGCTTCAACACTGAAGAGAAGGTTGAAAACTCAGCTTTGTGGATTTCCGTAAGTGTTGCCAGAAAGGGAGAATTGCAAAACGCCGTAAGAAGGAGAAGTGATGCAGAGATTTGAGGTGGGTCTTTAACCCTCGGTGTACTGTTGAATGTGAATTCGTCAGGGACCAGTCCAACTTATCTACAGAGATATTTTGTGGTGGTTGTGTTTACTAATTCATTTTCTTGTTATTCAGAATTCAAAATGAAAAAGTAGGGAAAAGGAAAGTGCCTCGAAAGGAAGCAAGGAAGCGTTTGGCCTGTGGGAAGAGAAGAGCTGAAGCCGGCAGGGGTGGGGTGGAGGGAAGGTGTAGAAGCCTCTGCCTGAGCGGTGCTGGAGGGGATCGTGTGGGTTGCAGAAGCCTGGGCAAGACGGGCCAGGACCTCGGGTTTGGACGAAAGCCTTCCTAGGCCCACACCACATGCTCTATGATTTACTTTCCGTGTAAATACATGTGCTTCTACATTACCAGTTCCTCCGGCTTTTTAGTATCCCATCGGGATGGTTCAGTCATTCCCTGCCCGTGTTTCCGATGTGGCTCAGGAAGATTGCCCGCTAACACAGCGTGCAAAATTATGGGCAATATTGCCAAGTTCCAGGAAGAAATGTGATCCTGGAGAGAGAAAGCCGAGTAATCAGTGAGGGGGATCCGCACTCACACACCAAATCGAATTTCTTGAGTGTGAGTTAAATAGCTTTGTCCTTTACAGAGCAACACGGACTGTGAAGGAGGTTGTGAGCTGGTCTTAATTTGGAGCCTCAGTAAATTCTGCAGAAATAAAGTAATCCATTGTACCTACTTTAGAGGCGGCTCCGTGTTTTTCTCTTTATTCATGATAAAGCCCGTGTATGTGCCGATGAGAGTGACAGAGCATGAGGCGGGGAGTCGGGTACCTGCCCAAGGCCTGGCCACTCTGATCTCCGACCTCCGTTCGGCCGGCTCTGGGACACCTGTGCGCATGCTCGGTGTTTTCAGACAGGCAGGGCTGGGGATTCAAGCCGCAGTCACCTTCACCTTGTGGGATCAGCTCCTCTTGAATGGTGAATTTCTATTGGGCCGTGGAGCCGGCCCTCATGTCTGATACTCGGCTTAGTTCAGCTCAGAGCGATGGGCTGAGAGTTCGTGCAGAAGTGCTGCGGCTGAGAGGAGGCGCTTCTCGTCCACTGCGGGCTCTTCTGCTTTATTCCCCTATTGCTGGTTCTTAGGCCCATCGCAGATGGCAATCGAGGGTCACATTCTCTCTGTGTCTCTCTCTTTAAAATTAAAAAAAAAAAATAACTGTGGTAAAATGCATACCACTTAAAATTGCCCACTTTAATTCTATCCCAGTCTCCAGCACATTCATGAGCTTGTGCAGTGAATACCCTGAGTCTTTCCCTCTTTTAAAACATGATACGTTAGAAGCACAACTCAGCAGAATGGTGCTTATTAACCCATATCTAATAAGTAACTTGTAAATAACAGCAAATAAACTTGATTTAAAAGTTAAATTATTTTAAAGTAAAAAAATCAATCTTCGTTCACAGTAAAAAAAACTAGAAAATACAGATAAGCAAAAAGAAAAAATATCCATAATTCAATAGCAAAGTCTTTTGAAGATTATTTTTGCTATAGGGTGTATGCATTCACTGAAGAGAGAAAGAGAGAAGCAGAGACAGAGAGAGGAGAATTGAGAAATTACCCCCCAGGGGAATGGCTACACCACAATCCCTTCTCCATTCTCTTTCCAGAATTTTGGGCGCACACACACACACACACACACACACACACACGCGGTGTGATTTTCAAGCTGCCAGGTTCAGGACTCAACTGCAGTTGACCGTGTGAGAGTCCAACGGCTTAACCACCACACCACTTACTGGCCCCTTCAATAGCAAATTCTAATACCGATTTGAAGATATTTTCTAAGCAAGACTGGGATCATGGCTCTGCATTTATTTCTCAGCCATATATCCTGCACATCTTCCTACGTCTGAAGCAGGGCCTCCCGTCACCGCCATCTCTAACGCCCCATGCAGTGTGCCAGGGAATGGGGGCCGCACACCTTCCTCAGCGGCCTCACTCAGCTGCGCCTCTTTGTCTTCTGTTAGGCGCAATCGGATTTGTGGCTTTTTAGCAAACCTTCCTAAGTGACAATAAAACCTTGCCCCTACAGAAGAACCCGTGATGACGAGGTTTCCGAAAAGGCTGAGGTTCCAAGCCCCTGCTCGCCAGCCTCTGAGACCCGTTCGCCTCGGTCATGACTCTTAATGAGCTTAATTTCAGTACTGCCTTTCCTTTTGTGTATCAGAGTAATTGGCAAATTCATCTTAGTTTGCAAGGCTTTTTGCTAAATAAATGAAATGATCACAAACCTGTGCCTGGTAAGTAACAGGGCCAGGAACCCTTGGGTGGGTGAATGTGTTATGCAGAGGAGCAGATCCGCCCTCCTGTGCCTTGCAGGGATCCCGGGTCCTCGCTTTCGAGCTGCCAAGGCCTTGGGGTAGACTGAGCCTTTGCCTGCGTGAGTCTGGGCCCACTCCACCTGGGGGACATGGGGATTTGCAGGAGGTCGTTCTGTTCCTGTGAGGGCGTGTCCAACTGAACGTTCTGGGAAGTGGATGGCTGCATGGCCCTCAGCTCACTCTGCCAGCAGATTCAGAAGGAAGGATTTCACCTTACCTGCAATTTCCGCTCTCCAGCGCTCCAGTGTGGAGACTTGAGGAGCGTCTGCTTGCGGATCTGGGGAGGTCAAACCAGCAGCATGGGTCTGCCACGTGTCCCCGGGACAGATTTGGAAAAATTGATTTGTTTTACTCAGGGGATGAGGGATGATGTGAATTTCCTGCAGCAAAAATATCTCAAAGATGGAGCAGGTGCCACTGCCTAAGGGGAGCCCCAGGGAGGGCAGATGGTGAAAAGAGCGGACCTCGGGGCCCTCCAGGCTTTGGTGGTCTTTGGAAGCGCGATGAGGATGGTGGAGGGGACTGCATTTGAAAGGAAGAAATTACCTTCAATTTTCATCTCTGCAGCTTCAGTTGGAGTGGCTAGAACTGGGTACCCCGCCAGGCACAGTTAGTAAGACACGAACAGTCAACCATGGGACTGCATCGTAAATACTGGGCTCCTAAGTCCCAGAAAGCTCAAATGATGTCGGGGCCCTGCCCCATTTTCCCTCTCCAGCCCCAAATCTGTGCTAAGAAATATCAGAATTGGACTCCAGAAGGTGGGGGGGTTTGAATTCTGAGTCCGTAAGGCAGCGCCCCCTCCTCACCCATGACCTCCCCAAGGTCAGTGGCGGGAAGCGGCCCTCACCCATAGCTGAGCTTCTGAGCTCAGTCTGCGCCTGGTGCCCCGTCCTTCTAGAGGTGACATCGTAGGATTATAAATTTCCATTAATCAACAAAGTCAGCTGGAGTTTTACATCCCCCTTCCAGGGTAGAAGCTTCTCGCTGAAGACAAAACTTAAAAGACCGTTGTGATGTCGTACTGCTTCCACTATTTTGCAAAAATAACAATGGCCCAGGAGTGCGTGGTTTCCAGCTGTCATCTTTCAGTCTTGCTCACAGGTCGCGCTGCACTAAAAATTCCAGTTCCGTCAAGATGGCTTCACGGCATTGTCTGGTCTCTGTACTTTAACAAGGATAAAACACGACGTCTGAGCTGGGAGCGATATTCCAGTTTCGGTATCAGCTCCTCTGCACGCGTGCTTCTGCCTCCCGCGTCTTCCCTTTCCTCCGAGGGAAGTTCCCTGGAAGATTTTCAGCAGGCATGTTTATTACCCGTCAGGACTCGGGGATTATCTCGCGGACAGCCTTGCTATTTTCCCTGATACCAGAAACTGGAAAGAGCACATCATTTGGCTTTCAGGGACAGACACGGCGCTGTCGTCACCCCACACTGTGAACGTGGTCTGCGGGACGCAAATGTAATTCCTGTCGCTAATTGAGAGACTCTTTCATGGAGCTAATGTAGAAATATCAGATTATTCTGAATGTCTTTTGAGGCTATTTTTCACCACATGCTTTTTGGATGTGAGAGGATTAGTCGGATCCTCTAGTCCAATAAACTATTACCGCAAAAGACTATTTCCACGGGGTACCACAACGGCGTGCTGTCATGCTGTAATTTTAATACGAAGGACATTCTGGAATGTACCCCCTGTCATGTGGGGACTGATAGGACCCTGATGCCAGAAACAATTTAACCCCTTTGTCGTGATTTTTCCAGTACCTGCTCCTCTCGCTCTCTCTCTCTCTCCTCTCATCTTTTATTTTTCATTCTTTCATTTTATTCTGTCTGTCCTTCAGATTCTCTCTTCCCCCATCCTCTCATTGCATCCAGTTTTTCATATTTTCTCTTCTCTCTTTCTAAAAGCCCTGTCAGAGACCCGGGCCGTGGCCCAGCGTGGAATGCCGCTCTCGAGGAGCCCGGGAGCTCTCTGAGGACACTGCCCTGCGAGCGCCTGTGGCCCGGCACTGGCTGGGGCTGGGGTGGACTGTGGCTGTGACACCCTGTGGGGCTGAAGCCCAAGTCCTCCTCACTTTCTTTCTTGCTTGAGCAAGAAAATAAATAATAAACCAAAAAGAACCCTCTGTCAATGCCTTAGACTACAAATTAGAACCTAGGCTTGCTCGGTCTCACGGAGAAAGCAGGACCCAAAATAACAGAAGAGCGCCGCACTTAATACCTGTCCGTCTTTGTACTGGAGGGCACGGCACTGCTGTCGGCCCACACCAGCGGCTACATCTGGGTGCGAAATGGTTGTACCGAGGGCCTGGTAAAGTGCCAAGGACAGCGGAGACAAAGCTCTGTTAAGCACATACTGTTTATACAAGCTTAAGAGAAAGATCTGCCCATCAAGAGAACAAGCTTTTTTGAGATCCCCTGCAAACTCTAATTACAGACGGTTCTCAAGAGACTTTTAATTAACATTTTATATCCAAGTTATACTTACTATCAAAAAAAATTAGAGCAAATTAAACCATCGAAATTCTTTTTTATTTGGAGAGGTTTTTGTCCTCTTAGTATCTTGGGAATGCACACACACATGCCCAGTGTGAGTTTAAGCCACTGCTTCCAGGACTCGAACCACGGTCGGCTACATGGAAGTCCAGCGACATAGCTATTATGCCAACCGCTGGTCCCAACCATGGAAATTCTTTACATTTAGCATTTTATCTATTTAACAATGCTTTACTCTTAAAAAAATACGCATTTTAAGGTTTGTTTGCTGTGTGCCCTGCTTTGCCATTCCATCCTTCAAAATCACTGTGATCTAGAGAAATTAAACAATTAAAGGAAGTCAGTAAGTATCATTTTGTCCACAGGAGAAGTACTGAGCCACCCTAGGATGGGTCTAACTTCAGCCCACACGCACCGGGACTGCCCTGAGCCCAGTCTGCGCAGGCGCCGGGACACTGCGGGGCCCTGGACTCAGCGTGTGCTCCCGAGGGGCTGTCAGTGCCCGGGATGTGAGGCCCAAATCATGTCCTCCCCCAAGTGCACGCGGAGGTCCTCATAGTCCCTCAGAAGGAACCGTATTTGGACACAGCGGCTTTAAAGAGGCAATGAAGGTAAATGAAGCCACCAGGGTGGGCTCTACTGCAGCGTGACTGGTCCTGATAACCAGAGGGGAGGGGAGGACCCAGAGACACGGAGGGACGGACGTGAGAAGACCAGGGAGAAGACAGGGTCTGCGAGGCAGGGGAGAGACCTCAGAGAAGCCAGCCCTCCTGACGCCGGGCCTTAAACTTGCAGAGCTGAGACGGTTCCCTCCGAGGTGTAAGCCCCGGGCTGTGGACGTTGTTACTCGGCTCTAGGAAACTCGCGTGTGCCTAGACCTCCTCCGAGCCAGGTTCAAACCACGTCCGTCTCCGCCCAGCACTGGTGGAGCCCGAGGGCACTGGCCCTGAACGGCAGGTGTGCCCGCTCTGCCACGCAGCACTCGGGTCCCGCGGGAAGACGGTTCCTGTACCCGCACCTCAGGAGGGGATCTCCGTGTGCCCGCGTCGCCACCACGTCAGGCCAGCCCTTCCAGGTGGCCGTTCAGGGAACGGGAATGCGCTCTGGGCTTAGGGAGGTTCCTCAGAAAGCAGCCCAGTTCCATATTGTGGTGAAACACGTGTTCAAATCACGTGATGTTCTTCCCACTGACAGGTGGGTCCAGAACTCCTCCGCTCACAGCACCGGGCCTTCGTGACTTGCTGCGGCCAACAGGGTGCAGCAGAGAGGCCCTGAGCTTCCAGCCTTGGGGCAGAAAGGACCAGGCAGCTTCTTCCCGCTTCTCCGGGGTACTCGGCTCGCAGTCCTCGGTCGCGGCAGGAAGTCCCAGTACTCGGAAGCTGCCATGCTGTGACGCAGTCCAGGCGACACGGAGGGGCCGTGTGTGATTGCTCCAGCCCCGAGAGCTCGATCCCAGGCGATCTCAGTGTCAGCGGATGTGCGAGTGAGGGATCATTTGGCTCCTTTGACAACCGGGATGGGTGGGCCGGCTTCCTCGAGGTTAAACAGCCGGGCAGAAAGGGTCGAGATGAGTTTTTTCTTTTAGGTGTAAAATGCGGTCATCCTACTTTAAGGAAATGGGGAGTCAGGCCAGGTGCCGCCGCGGCAGTGACACAGGCCCGGCGTCCGACCCGAGGCTGCCCTGTGGCTCACTGTGTGTAGCCCCTGAGCCTGGTGGTGGAGGCTGGGCAGATCATGGCGTGAACGCCCCGCTGCGGCTGCCCCTCTGTGTGTGTGTCTGTGTGTGTGTGTCTGTGTGTGTGTGTCTGTATTTCTGTCTCTGTAATGGAACAAATAAAGGAAAGAAGGAAGAAAGCAAGGGAGGGAGAGAGGCTGGAAGGAGGAAGGGGGACCTAACACACGCCCCTGGACAAAGCCCAGTGAGCAGGGGAGCATTGCCGAGGACCGGCTCTGCGGCAGCTCTGGGGGGATCTGAGGTCGCGGACCCGGCCGGCAGGGAGCACCGCAGGCCCAGCTCCTCTCAGTGTCGCCTCTTTAGCTCCTGGTTCCTCGCGTGCCCGCGCTCCATCGACTGCATCCTTCATCATTCCTGGACGTGGCCTCAGGTCTGACTATGGTGCGTCCCCCTGCAACGTCCCTTGTAGAAGGAGAGGGTGCCTTTCATTTCGTCACCGTGAGTCTCCAAAGCGGCTTCCTTGGGGGCAGCCAGCCCAGGCCTCAGACACCTGCCACTGTCGTAAAACGCCGAGGACGCTGCCTGCCGCCGGACTGCCCAGTGAGCAGAGAGCATTGGAACTCTATTTTGTGGGAAAGGTGTTCGCCCCCAGTTTTCTTTCGTGTTATCTCCTCGCCTTCTCCTCCGAGGTATCTCTGTGGGGGCCAGCAGAACGTGGCAAGGGGACATCGGGGACCTTGAAGAGGGCATGCCTTCTCGGGAGAACTCTGTCTCTGCCTGTTGAGAGAAAACTAATGCATGCGAAGGACGTGGACGCGACTTGTTAGATGGCTCGGGCTCTGGAGCACCGTTTTCCATTCCTGCAGCTAAAGGACCCGGCGTGACCACGGTGCGGTCCGAGCCAGGCCCTGAGCGCTCAGAGGCTGGGGCTGCGAGAGCCCACAGGCCACAGACGGGGACGGGGAGGAGAGTCCCCTCCTCCAGCCACGGTGTTGAGCAGGTGGAAGGCAGCTCTCCGTCGGCTCCTGAGAGGTGTCACCCTTGGAAGATCCTTTCAGGCACAAAGCTGGGGGAGCTGGGGGACAGGCAATGCCTCTGGCACGGGCAAGGAGATAAATGTCTACGAATACAGGCGTCGGCCAGAGCCGTGACGCGAGGGCCCGAGTGACTGAGGCTTGCAGGCACGAGGTCCTCTCTTCCCCACGGCAACTCCAAGGCATCGAAGGGCAAACCCACTCGAGCCTCATGTGTGACTTCCAGGACGCTCTTTGACACAGGTAGCAAAAGACACCTGGGACAGCAGGCGTGCCCTGCTAGTGACCCGCTCAGGTCACACCGGCTCTGCTCTGCCCCACCTGGGCCCGCAGCTCTCTCCCAGCGTTAGCGACGGTGGGCCCACGGTGAGCAGAGGCTCACGCTCTGGCCCAGACACTGTCCTGACGGCTCTGGGCGAACCTCCTGTCCTCGTGGGTAAGACACGGTGCCGAGGGCCTGCCTCTCAGGGTGAGAGCGGCGACGGCGGGGAGCCGCCATGGTGGGCTGCTCCAGGCTCAGCTGTGGGCTGCTCTTATCCACCTCATCCCCCCAGATCAACCCGATGGATTAAATCAGTGTCAGCAAGATAACTTGACAACGTATCGATCTGGTCAAGTCCGTAAGACCGTCGTCCGGCTGGCTGGCTGACATTTAGCAGATGAGACCTGACCTTTTCCTCCTCACACTTCGGGTGAGATGTCATCCAACCACGGTCTGGGAATCCACGATGTCCACTGAGGTCAGACGGGGTCGTAGGTCAGCGGCGGCCGGGGCTGGGCAAGCACTGTGTGTGGCTGTGGGTACCAGGCGTCACGCCCACTGGGGTCCAGTGGAGCGTGCGAGCTCTCCACGACCCGCCTGCCCTCATCTTTCTGGGCCAGAGGACCAGGCTCTGAGGTCAAGGGTGCAAGGTCGGGGGTTTCCTATGAGAATGCCCGCCTGCCGAGGCTGAGGTTGCCTGTGCTCTGGGCTGGTCCCGGCTGCCCAGTTAGGGTACAACTGCTCAGCTCAGGAGGCCTAGCTAGAAAGGTCTGCGCCCTTCATTACAAAGGCCTTCCGACCTGATAAAACCGGAGCGTGCGCGTGAATCTGAGACCATAGAGTATGTTCTAGCCTCAGGCGCGCGTGAGCATTCATGCAGACGTGAGTCCAGTGGGCTGGGCTCGGGAGGACACCCACGTGCACACACGCGCACGCACACACACACAATGCACTGAAACCAGGCTGGGCCCCAGGATTATTATCCACTCTCTGTTTGCATCGCTGTTTCCTGGAGCCTGCTCTGCCCTCCTGCAGATTCGACTCCCGATGCCCGGGTCCAGTCACGTCACCGCCGAGCGCTGCAGAACACATACAGGGGACGCACCGAACTGAAGCAATTCTAGCCACCCACGTGGGCGGAAGGGTGGTGCCAGCAGTTCAAGTCCAGGCGTGAGAACTGCGGCCTCAGAAACGGCCTGGCCCCAGGGCTGGAAACGGCTCGACTGTCATTCCAGCTACGGACTTAGCTTGTAGGGGCCTCAGTGCCATGTCCCCCCCAGGGCAGGTGCCCGCACTCCTCACCACCGCACGCAGCTGCTCCCCACGCGGCACCGCTGAGAGCAGTCAGTGCAGCCCCTGCTGCAGCCTGGCTGAGCCCGGCCTGGCCCCACCCCGAAGCGCCCACGTGTTCCAGCTGATGAGCCTGCATGGACACGCCGTCCCCGGACTCTGTGGTGGACACTGGCGCTCGCTCTGGGGCTGTGCGCCCTGTGGGTCAGACAAAGTGTGATGACATGTGCCCTGATCACAGTGTCAGACGGAGCCTTTCACTGCCTGGACATCCTGGCCCCGGGAGGCTGGCCGTGACTGCAGTGGCATCTGATACCGGGCAGACCAGGAGGAGACAAGTGGGAGCCGGGGCAGGAGGAAGGCTGGGAACCCTGGGAGGCACTGCCTGCCGTTCCACCTCTCGGCCCTCTGAGCCATCTGGCCCCCCAATCTCCCCAGTTGTGCAGGCCCAGCCTGCCCCGGAACACTGTGCGGAGAGCCGGGGAGTGGAGAGTAGGGCGTGGGGACAGCCCCTGCATCCCCTCCACGCCAGCTCACCTGTGTTCATGACCCTGGGAGGGTAGCAGGCATGCTCGCCTTGACGATGCGGGCTCTGGGGCCCCAGGAGGCGTGGGCGCTCTGCCCCATGCCTCGTGTTGACCCAGTGCAAGCAGGGACACTTCAGCGGAGGCCCATGGTCAGTAAAAGGCGGAGATGGGCACAGCAGTGAAGTCAGCTTGGAGGCCAGGAGGGCTGGCGGCCGTGAGGAGGCAGAGAAGCCGGCCACGGGGAGGCCTGACCCACTTCCTCTCTGAGTTTCTGCGGGGACATCCAGGCCAGGAGACTACACAGCAGGAAGAGGAACACCACCAGAAACTCTGGGAGGTGAACAGAGAAACTGGACCTCACTTCCTGTGTGAAAAAGCACAGGGACCAGCCATCATCTTGTCTAACTCTTGAACAAGAGGCCGCCTGGCGGAAGCCCGCAGCCTCTCCTCCCAGACCAGACCAGAAGGGCTCTAGCTTCTGACATGCTGAACGGCCAACGTCTGCAGGGCGCACTTCGGCTTGGAGATCGAAATTTGCCACTGTGGAACCTTTCTCCAGAATTTTCCCTGATCATTTTGTTTTGCCAGGTGAATTTGGTTCCCATCATATTTTCTTTCTTCCTTTTCTTTTTAAGAATTGCTTATTTCATTTCATTTGTTGTTATTTTATATTTGACTGCAGAGAGACAGAGAGAGGGAGAAAGGGAAAGTGAGAAAGCAAACTGCCAGGTCCGGGACTGGGATCTCAGCTGGCCGCGTGGGCATTCAGTACCCTCACCACCAAGCCCCCTGCAAGCCTCGGTTCTCATTTCTTAAAAAAGAGACCTTGAAACCGTGCAGGCCGCTGGTTAGACGCTCCTTGGAGGACTATTGAGCTTACAGAGACGGAGACTGCTTATCCCAGTGAAAGCTCAGGAGTCGCTCTGGTTTTAATTGTCGACATGAAACCGGTAGGTGGAGGTGAGACAGGAAGCTGGGGCTGGGCTGACTTCTCGGGAGGGCTTACCCACTTAACCACTGTGGCCAGCCATGGGCCACAGTGGGATGTGATTATGCTGCAAAAGCTTTGAGCAGACAGGGGGATGTTTCTCATAAAGTAACTCTTTCTCCTCAGTCCATGTATTTGTAGCTACCAGGCTCAGCGTATTGACACGACTAGTCCGTTCATCTTGTTTTTTTTTTTTTTTCCCTCTTTGTGACCCCCCCGCCCTTTTTTAATCCTTTTGCCCTGAGATTTTGTTAAGAGAACATTCAAAGACGAAAGGCCAAAAGGTTCACTTTTAAACTGGCAGTAAACCCTATAAACCAACCAACATCAAGAGCAAGGGCACTGGGGCATTGTCAACCGTGACAAGATCATCTCAGAGACAGCCTGTTCCAGTTCGAATTCACAGACGGAGATTTTAAAAATAGAGTGGGCTGGAAGGAGAGCAATCTTCATTGACCTAACCCCAAAATGAGAGGAGTGATCTGGCCCACATTTTAAAAATAGAGAACTGTCCAAGAATAATACCAGGATCTTGCTGGGAAAGACTTTTTATCTTGGCTTAGTCAGAAAACTAGAATGCAAAGGAGTCTCCAGTCTCTCCAGTCCCATGTCAGGAGCCCTGGGCCTCTGCTAGTTGATGTCTAACCCGTGAGCACACGTGAGTGGCTGTGGAGAGACAGCAGGGGAGAAACCGTGAGCAGGAGAGCCACAGTCCGGGGAAGGTGGGTCGGAATGGAGGGCTCGGGTGGTCAGGGCCACAGGCACAGAATCCTTTCCAAACTCCTACACTTTTCCGAACAGCTGTACCGTGCTACAACTCTTGTGAAGTGGAATTGGGCTGAATGGATCATTTAGCCTGGGGGCTAGCACTTTGTAAGATGTTAAAAAACATCTGGACCACATGTGCTTGACTGTGCGGTTCAAGTCTCAGGCTGGGTGGCTTAAAAAACATGCCCGGCATATGTGTGTGCATGCCCGGCATATGTGTGTGCATGCCCGGCATATGTGTGTGCATGCCCGGCATATGTGTGTGTGCATGCCCGGCATATGTGTGTGTGCATGCCCGGCATATGTGTGTGCACGCCCGGCATATGTGTGTGCACGCCCGGCATATGTGTGTGCACACCCGGCATATGTGTGTGCACGCCCGGCATATGTGTGTGCACGCCCGGCATATGTGTGTGCATGCCTGGCATATGTGTGTGCATGCCCAGAATCCCAAGAGGAGACATGGAGGAGGGATCGTAGTGCGACCATCCTCCACGGGAAGTGCATCTTTGCTTTCCTGTGCTCTATCTCCGCCTCTCTCTGGCAAGTGTGTGTACCCTCTGGCAAATAAAAAGTAGAATAAATGTTCATTATTGTTATTGCCACCGACCAGATATTCCAACCAAGCAAACGGGTTCAGGAGATTTGTCGAGCACTCCTGTTCATTGTCGCCTTCTGGGTAAACTGCCCTCTGCCCCAGATGCCAGGCTGCAGCACCGTCCTGGTATAATTAGGACTGTTAATAGCAGCTCAGCTACCAAGGCAGTTGTTTGTTTTCCCACTAGCTGGAATTAGATTAGGACGTCTATTAGGGAAACAGTGTGAGAAGAGCAGATCTTTCCTAAAGCGTTAAGGAGCTCTCATTCCAGGGATACCATTTTTCCTTGCTCGGCAACGCTTCCCTCCCTTCCGCAGGCACAGCCGAGCCAGTCGTGGACACAGGGCAGGGCAGCTATGGCAACGGTCTGAGCGTCCCTCTGCCTGCCAGGGTCTCCACACGTGGCTCCTCTGCTCCTCATCAGACGGTTACAGCGAAGTTAGCTAACATGGAAATGTGTATTTTTTAGAGGGGAAATACAAGGTGAAAATAATAACCAAATCGCAGAAGACTTCATCAGAAGTGAAAAGCACACAGGAAATGCATTTGCCTGATTTGACTTGCAACATAGTCACAGATAATGCTTGCTCGCAGCTGACAGGGTGTGGCACACAGGGACGAGATGGTGGGCCGCCTGCTGTCAGGGTTAGCTACCAGGAACCAGGGTTATTCATTAATCAGAATTAGTAACCGGGGTCCCAAATGATGTGGGGAAAAATATGTTTTCAGAACATGATCAGAGAATGTCCTTGTAGACTAGACAAATGATGTTGAATTAGCCAACCAAATGTGGAATTCCTTTCTATAAATTGAGTAGAAATTAAAATGCAGCTGACTTAAAAATAAACTTTTGCGAATAGTATTATTTTCCTTTTAAAGAATTCACTGAAGCATTGGAAAGTGAAGAATTTGGTGGCATCTTATACATCGACGGTGGTGCGCCAGCTCTACCTTTGTCTCGTTCCAAACTTCCATCACTCCAAGGTGAATCGGGAACCATCGGGGTCTCTCACCATCCCTCGCCCCAGTCCCTGGCCCTCACTACTCTGCGCTGTTGTCCTCAGGGATTTATCTGTTCTGGGTGTTTCACATAAATTGAGTCGCATAATAGGCGCCGCTTTGTGTCTGGCTACTTGGCACAGTGTTCCCACGGCCCATCCACACGGCAGTGCCCCACACTTCAGCCCGTTTATGAGAGTAATACTCCATTGTATGTAAACATCCCCCCACTCCCCACACTCCTCCCTTCGTGGATGTTGGGGCCGTTCCCCCTTTCTGGCTCTGTGAATAATGCTATTATAAACATGCGTGCACCTGTTCAAGTACCTGTTCTCAGTTCTTTGGGGTGTTTACCTGGGGAATAGTGGGTCATATGGTAATTCTGTGTTCAACTTTTTGAGAAACTACCAAGCTGTTTTCCACAGCTTCTGCCCCATTTTATGTTCCCACCAGCAGTATAGGAGGGGTTCAATGTCTCCAGATCTTAATCAGCATTTTTTATCTTTATTTCCTGTTTAGTTTAGTTTGATTATAGCAACCTCGTTGGTGTGCGGTGGTACCTCACTGGTTTTGGGTTGCATTTCCCTAATGATGAACGATGCTGACGTTTTGTTCATGTGCTTAGTCGTCATTTGGATATCTTCTTTAGAGAAATGTCTATTCTAATCCATTGCCTATTTATTAGTTGGGTTGTCTTTGTTTCGTTGTGGAAATTTTTAATACATCCTGGATATTAAATGCTTATCGGGTATTTAATTTAGAAAACACTTTCTCCCCTTCTGCATAATGACTTTTAACATTCTTGATGATGTCCACTGATGCACCAGGCTTTGTGTTTTTGCTTTTTGATTTTGTCTTTGTGCTATGGGATATGCGAACTTGCCAGCAAAATACTGAGAGAGGGAGATGAGAGTAACGGTCACGCCACAATCCTTTCTCCTCCTTCCACTCCCTTCTCCATGTCTCCCTCCTTTCAGGATTTTGAGCACATGAGCCTGGTGTATTTCTCAAGCCACCAGATCCTGGACTTGATCAACACATGGTCATGTGGGGTCTGGCTGCCTTAACCACAGGCCACAGAGTTGGCCCATGGACTACGTTTTTATTTTGACAAATTCCAGTTGATCTATTTTTCTTTGTAGCTTATTTTTTGGGTGCTTTACTTAAGAATCCATGGCCAAATACGAGGTCAAGAAGACTTGACTTTTTGTTTTCTTCCAAGAGTTTTATGATTTTGGCTCTTGTATTCAAACCATTGGTCCATTTTGAGTTGCTATTTGTATACGATGTGAGGCAGAAGTTAAAATTCTTCTTTTGCACGTGCACCTGTCTACACACAGCACATTGAAGAGACTCTGCCCCTTGAATGGTTTGGCATCTCTGTTGAAAATCAGTTGGCCCTGATGTGTAGGTTTACTTCTGGGCTCTCAGTTCTATTCCAAGGCTCTTTCTGTCATATCCTTATGCAAACACATAGTTTTGACTACTTTAGATTTTCTTTTTAATTGCCAGAGGATGCATGTGCTTGCCAGAGAGACAGAGAAGTGCTGGGTTGGGGGTAAGAAAGCACCCCAAGCGGTGTGGTCACGGCATCATCCATTCTCTTCAGTTTCCCCCTCCTGTCAGGATTTAGAACACGTGTGTACATGTGCCTGATGTGTTTTTAAGTGGTCGGGACTGGGATTTAAGCCATGGTTGGCCATGGCGAATCTGGTTCCCTTAGACACTAGGCTACAGGGCTAGCCCATGAGTATCTGAGCTTTGTATTACATTTTAAAATCAGAAAATGGGAGTCCTCCAACTTCGTTCTTTTTCAAAATTATTTTTATTCTGAGACCCTTGAAATTCCATATGAGTTTGATGAGGAGCTTTTCCATGTCTATGAAAAAAGCAGTTGTAATTTGGTAGACTATCGATTTCGTTGACTCTATAGGTTGCTTCATATAATATTGACATCTTAAAAATATTGTCTTCTGCTCAGCCTCTGTGGTGCAGTCGTAGCACACCAGACCCTGGTCAGCCAGGAAACATGCTGGATACAGGCCTTTATTGATGATGGAAACAACCAACTCGGTAGAAGTAATAATTAACATGGTTTCTTCTAAACATGACTTTGAATGACCAGGTCCAGAGACAGAGAAGCGCTCCCGGGGCGCTCAGAGGCAGCAGGTCTTTATTCAGTCTGAGAGTCGGAGACACCAAGAGGTGAACTGGCGTAAGGCGTCCCTTCATCGGCCTGGCTCTAAAAGGCATGCCATCTGGAAGCAGGGACTTCCAGGTTATAGGTGTGTTTAGAAAATTTGAGGTTAGTAATGGTTAAGTATGCAAGTCTTTGCCTCAAAGAGACTTGAAATCAGTAGAAAAGAATGTCTGACTTTAACCTGAATGCAGATAAGAAGCCCTTGCTGTCTCTCTGGTGCTGCTGGGACGGAGTCAGGAGGTGAGGAGCTGTCCCGCTCGTGAGACCAAAGCTGTCAGTTACAGCAAGATTCATGCTTGTGGTTGTGACTTTCCCAGGGACCTCAGAGAGCATAGTAGTGTAGGAGGAGAAGTGAGAAATCTGTCCTCCTTGAGCTCAGAGTCCTGGCAGGCTGGACTGCTGGGTGTGACTGAGCCCTGAGTGGAGAATGTCTCTCTCTCTCTTTTTCTCACACCTGTGCAGATATGCTGTCATAAATTATTTTAAAAAACCATATTGTCTTTCATGAACATGGGATTCTTGCCATTTGTTTAGGTTTTCTTTAATTTCTTTCAGCAATGTTTTATAGTTTGCAGTGTATAAGTTTCTCACCTTCTTGGCTAAATTTATTCCTGGGTATTTTATTTGCCAGATGTTGTTTGCAGTTGCCAAAGAGAGAGAGAGTGACAGAAAGAAAGGGCATGGGAGGAAGCACCCCCTCCTGCCCCCAAAGGACATGGTCACATCGCAATCGCTCCTCCATTTCTCCACCCTGTCAGGAGGCATCAGTTCTTCAGGTAACCACTGAGAGATCAGAACAAACGAAGTAATTTGCAAATAAGGTCTGCTTTGTTCTCTCTGGAACCAGAAGTGGGTCCCGCGCTGGGAACACAGCGTGCCACCCTTCAGACCTCTGCTGGCCGGGAAGGAGGCGGGCGGGCACCGACAGCAAGCACCGCCAAGCTTTCCTGCCATTGTGGCTCACCTTCTGGGCTGTGTTGGCTTGTTTCTATGAACCCGGAGCTGGTTTCTGGAGCTCTGTTGAAGTCGTTCCAGTAGTTCTGTGTGCTGGTCCTGATGGGCTCACATTGCCAGGTATACCATTGTGGTGTCCATGGTAACTTAGCCACGTGATTGTACAGTGTTCCAGAGGAACGCACTAACGAACTAAAACTGAGCTGCAGACCCACTGTCTGATTTCCAGTTTCAACCGTGCTACATGAAAACAAAACAATACACGCAGCAACACGTGAAGCCAGAAGAAGGTGCTCCAACAGTAAGAGCATGGCTCACCACAGCTGCCTGGACGGGGAAGGGTCCGAAACAATTGAGTGGCTGCCGGCAATGACGGGGCTGAGGAGCCAGTGCAGGGTCGGTGCTGACCTAGCACCGTCCCGTGTTGTCTCAGTGGCCTTTCCTTGCCTGGAAAGTAGATAGGGCGGCCCTCAGGCGGCTGAACGTGGGCTCTGGGTTGGGGTTTGCACACCAAGGCCCAGTCCTGCGAGAGGTGCTTGCTGGCTCCAGGCACTGGCTAAGCCTGTGGAGCACAGTCCCTCCAGGGTCAGCGAGGCCCAGGCGTCAAAGCGTCAGAAGACAGAAGGTACAGGATACAGCCAGGACCACATTCTCGTGAGGTGAAAATAAATCCTGCGAAGAAGAGCCTCAGGGTAAGTGATGGCCATTAGAACACCTCTGTGGTCCTTGCTGAGTTTCTGAGCCAAGACTCAGCGGCTAGGTGTCCCCTCGCTCCAGGTCAGTCACGTGGGAGGGCCTGCAGCTCCCGTGCTGTGGTGGGGCCTGCAGCTCCTGTGCTATGTGGGGGTGCACTTGTGGGAGGTTAGATTCGGACAGGCCAGTCCCAGCCCAGCCCTCCCCTAAGAGCTGACCCCACTGCCGTGGGCTAGCAAGGAGCACCAAGGCTGAGGGCTGTGGTCTCTGTGGTGCTGAGGGGGACTGCACTCCACTATCCTGGTAGACTGGGGAGGCGGGCCAGGCTCTTTTGCCAGCAGCCTCCCTCAGTCCCCGCAGCCTCCAGGAGTGCCAGGTAACCATGTCACGGGGTGCACGCTGCCCCCGCTCAGTGAGCTCTTGCCTCCAAACCCCCATGCCCAGCCGTCAGCTTTGAGAGCCGCGTGCAGCCCTTATGACGATCACGTGTGTCGAACAAGTGCCTCGGTGTTTACTCCTCCTCTTGCTGGCCCTGAGGGGAGCCTTTTGTTCAATTCTGCTGTTCCATCTCCCAGGCACAAACCCTAACCAAAGCCTAAGGCAGAAAAGAGCAAGACAAGCCCTCACCCAACCGAGTGTGCGGGAGGTGGGGAGGCTGTGGGGTTGAGGCAACTGCTCCTGCTGAGGATGCGCTGGGTCTCCACGTCAGACGGCCTGGGATGCACACCCAACGTTAGAACCGTGGTGGCAGCAAGGGCAGGTGGGGAGAGGTCAGCTCCCACTCACCCTCCTGCCCGGTGTTGTGGGGGTCTCCGCATCCTCGCTGGTCACGGTTCCCCAAGGATGGTCGCTGCACCGATGAAAGAACACCTGCCCATTTCATTTCATTTCATTTCGTTGTTTTCTTTTTGTGTTAAATATGGGTTGATTGTCCCTTATCTAAAGTGTGTGGGGCCGGAAGTGTTAGAGTTCTGATAGTTTGGAGGGGACTTTGGAATAAGGAGATATCTCAGGGATGGACCCAAGCCTAAACAGGAGCTCCATTGGGGTTTCATTTACACCCAGTGGACATAGCTTGGGGGTAATTCAGGGCAGTATTGTTGTGTCGTGGCATTTGACCGCGATCTGTCACATGAAGTCAGGTGGGAATTCCCCGTGTAGCGTCATGTCAGCATTCGATAGCTTCGGACTTTGGGGTTAGGGATGCTCAGCCGTAATGCCTTGGTCTAGCTTGACCTACACACAAAAAATAAGCCTCTGGGTCAGCTCTGTGGAGTCGCCCTGAACTGTCTAGCTCCTAGGGAAGTGGCAGCCACCCTAGCGTGGAGGCCCAAGAGCGGGGCAGTGGGGACACCTTTGCTCTCTCACTCCGTGGCTGTTGTGAGGACTCAGTTGCCGCCGAAGATGGGCTGGCGAGGCCACCTCTGCATTGTCACAAGAGGACCTGAGGGAAGACAGTTCTAACTCGGTGCCTCTCAAACTTCTCGCTTTCACTCTTGGCTTGGAGGTGGTTCCACAGAACCCTCTGCTTCCTGAGTTGTGCTCCCCAATCTCCCACTTCCTGCTCAGTCTGTGTTTGGCAGGTGCTCTCGGGTGACTTTGGAGGCCACTATAGTATCCGAGTCCCAGAGAGACTGGGTGTGCACCCACGGGAGGACCGCCAGCGGGAGAGGGTGCGGTGCGCTGACCCGCTTGACTGCGGGTAGGGTGGACTCGGGCAGGTGGTTTTGACTTCTTTCTGTCTGACTCCAGGACACTTTGGACCTTAAAAACCATTTTTCTCATTATTCCCAGATTTGTTTTCTATCCATGTATCTAAAGAAATGTGACTAATCTAACCCAGGAAGTTCTTAATTGCCTTTGGCCTGTATCCTTAAAACACAAAACAAAACAAAACAAAACACCATACATGTTCATTTCCTCGAAAGAAGGGCCATCGTCGATTCTAAGAAAACTTTGTGATAAGGGATTAGAATGGTGACTAGAAAGCAAACAAAAGTAAAATAGTCTGTGAGGAAGTGTCATTGTGTATTATTTTGGCACTGGCTACGTTTCTGAACAAAAGTTGCACATAAACTGTATTAACTAACACTTGTCGATTTCTGGGAGGCCCTCTTCCTGAAATATCCTTCAAAAACTGGCTTCGAAAGATAGGGCGACTAGTGGCACGGGACGGGGCGACTAGCAGCATGAGATAGGACGACTAGTGCACGAGCCGGGGCGACTGGCAGTACGTGCTTTGTCAGGACAGAGCTGAACGTAAGCCCGCGGCTTTGAGCACAAAGAGCCGTGGAGAGCGGTAAGTCAGCAGCGTCTGTGGTCTAGACCGTGACTCTCTGTGAATCTCACTTCACCTGTGCCTGCAGCTCCAGGCCAGGTGCTGCTCCAAGCCTCCCTGTCCTCCTGCCAAAGGCACCTTGCCTATTTCAGGCGCTGCTAAGACGGTCTGTGAGGCAGTGTTTGTAGACGAGCTTGCATCTCAGGAGCAGTGGAAACAAGGATGAAGCAGATAGCACCGTCTTTCTGCTCAGTTCTACTGCAAACACGATTGCCGCCGACTTGGTGAGAGTTTGATCTGGTCGCCGCTACGCTGCGGCAGGGGTACCTGGCCCGTTCTCCATGTCGCCGAATGCCGACCTAGTCCTCTGCCGTGAGGTGAGACTGAGTCTGCGGACAGTAAGCCAGACATCAAGATCTCACGGTCTGGAAACTGTCTGGGGACACAGTTTTATTTAAAAGAGAATCAGTTCAGGTTATTCAGACAAAATCCCACAGGCATTTTGCCAGCACGCGTTTCCAGAATCACCCGGTAGCGGCACCAGCGGTCTAAGCCACAGCTGCTCTCTGAAGACCGGCCATGGCTCGCAGCTGAGAAGACGCCTCGGCTGCCTTCTTGCTCCATGAAGTTCCAGGAACATGAAAAGAACTGCACAAAAGCACGATACCAGACACTCGTGCTCCCCAACGACCTCTTCCTGTCCCAGCGATGCACTTCCCGGTGACAGGGTGACAGGGTGTGCCCCACGAGGGACTGGCTGCCCGCTGAGCCCTCAGGCCTTGAGCGGGGAGGCAGCGGCGTGCTCCTTACAAAGGTGCTGTCGGAGGGGCTTGTCCAGGAGAGGGTGGGGCAGGTGCTCCTCACCTGTCAGGGAGGCGGAGACCAGACCTGTGATTTTACCTCCTGGGGAGGTCCTCCTCCAACTTCCTGATTTCACATTCGACCATCGGGGTGTCCGAACATTTGCAGCTGAGTAAATATAAAATAAACTGAACAAGACTCTGTTACTGGATGGGTGGATATACATAACATGGCCTAGCTGTAAAGAGAAACGTCACCCGCCTTGAACGGCAGGAAAGCCCGACACAGGACACGAGATGGATGACCCCCGGGGACCTCGCGCTCAGGGAAAGCAGGGCCAGCGCTGCGCGGCACCACACGTGTGAGGCCGCGGGAGAGCCGTGTTCGTAGAAACAGGGATGGACTGTGGCTGCCGGGGCTGGGGACGGGCCGGAGGGCCGTGTGTCAGTGTGGGGACAGGCGAGCGCCCTGTGGAGGGTGAAGCTGAGGTGCACAGCCGTGCCACTGAGCCGTGCTCTCAGAGATGCCGAGAGTGGAAGCTTCACACTGTGGATGTGAATTGTTTTACACATTTTTTAGAAGTCAGAGTACGTTAAATGTAATCCTTAGTGTTGGCAGGACTGCCAGGGTGAAATTTTCCCCAAATGTACCTGGGTCATACATTTTCAATTTATCATTTGTGCACTGGAGATCGTGTGGCTAGAAATCTACCCGATAGGGGCTGGCCCCCAGTGCAGTGGTTAAGTACTATGCACTGGGAGCTGGGTCCCACGTGGCTGATCGTGGTTCGAATCCCAGCCCCAGCAGCTTGAAAAACATGGTGGGTGCTTGTGCATGCGTGCCCAAAATCCCGATGAGAGGGAGAAATAGAGGCAGGAGGATCGCGCAGGACCACGCCCTGCTGTGGGTATTCTCTCTCTTTCTCCGTCTCTGGCGAGCACAGGTACCCTCTAGCAATAAAACAAGAAAACCAATGTACCCGTTTGCGAGATTGCTGGGGGAGAGGGTGGTTACCGCACCGCACTGTCGGATAAGAACCTGGAGCCACCTGGAGCTCCGTGAGGCTGGGGCACTCAGCCGAATCGCGGACCTGGGCTGTGCCTGTAAACAAGGATCTGCCGTGGAAGGCCACAGTGCCGGTGCGCAAGCAATGCCAAGTGGAACGTGAGAAACGGGAAATGCAGGTCAGTGCACGGCACGGCCCCACTGGAAACAGAAAATGATAAGCGCAATGTAGATGTGTGTGCATGTGTGCACACGCTTGGAAAACTTCCAGAAGTCGGCCTAACAAAACGGCAGCCGTGGGTGCTTCATCTGCCTTAGATAAAAGCAAGATTTTATTTTAAATTCGTGGAATGCCTAACATGCAAAAAATTCACCAAGTAAAGTAAGGCAAACCAAAATAACGATTAATTACTATTATTATTATTTTAGAGGTTTTTGCTATAGGGTATGCGCACTCACCAGAAAGACAGGGAGAGACAGACAGAAAGCAAGAAATCACCTCCCAGGGGGGATGGCCACACCGCAATCCCTTCTCCTCCATTCTCCTCTCGGGATCTTGTGCACACACGCACATGCGCCCGGCATTTAAGCCACCGGAAGTGGGACTCGAACTGCGGTGGACTGCATGAGGGTCCAGTGACATAGCCATTACGCCAACTGCTGGTCCCAATGATTAATTCTGAAAAATATGAATGAGGTAGATATAATTTGTTAGGGGACTTTTATTTCCCATTTTTCACACTTTTGCATTGTTTAAAAATGTTTTATACTAAACATGAAAAGCAAATAAAAATAATTAAAATATTTAGAAACCAAAAAATTTAACCCATATTTCTTTTCTTTTTCTGTTTTTCTTTTCTTTTCTTCTTTTTTTTAAATTTTACTATAGGGAACTCATGCTTGCTGAAGACAGACGGGGGTGGGGAGGAGTGAGAAATCGGTCCCCAGGAGAATGACCACACCACAATCCCTTCTCCGTTTTCCTCTTGGGATTTTGGGCACACACACATGCACTGTGTGTTTTTCAAGCCGCTGTGTCAGGCGCGCAGACGGTGGAGTTGGCGTGTAGGACCCCGCCTCCTTGCCTCCTGCCGGCTCGGCATACTTTATTTTCTAAATTACATGCATTGTCAAATGGAAGCAAGCCGGCTGGCCGCAGCGGTGCTGGGGGAAGGCCGAGCTCCACGGCGCTGAACCACGTAGGAAGGGCCGAGTCTCCTCCCAGAGCCCCATGCATACCGGACGGCACTGGTGCCCGTGGTCCCACCTGGCAGGTGGGGGTGGATTGTGGTGTGAGGGCTCTGTCGGGGCGCCCCTCTGCTCATGGGAGAAATCGATAAACACACTTTAATACTAAAAAGAAAGGAGAAAGGTAATTGGAGCAAACGTGGGAACAAGGATCTGTCAGGACAGCCGAGAGATGACTACCCAAACGTCGGGCACAGACTCGGACCTCGGCCGGCCGTTGCTGGGCCCCGTGACTCCCACACTGGGAACATAGGCGTTTTTGACCGACAAACAACTGAATGTGGGTTCTTGTTCCCATTGTTATGGAATTTGCCCGCTCTCGCTTTTGGCTTTACAGGGGGCTTTGTGAGCTCTGAGCATGAAAAGTGACATTTATAACTCCCATGGAATCTCCATGTACCCTGGACCTTGCCAGACCCAAGGATGAATCACGGCTTCTTAGAACTGTGGAAGCCATTTTGCAAACAGCTGCCCAGTAGCTAATGTTATTAAAAATAGCTCTAGCTCCCGAAAAAATGGACAGCTTATTTGCAGAAGACAAGAGTGGCTTGAATCTGTCCTGCTTACATTTTTGTCTGCTGGGCACGGTGCCAGGAGGTTCAAGAAAGCCCTCCTTGTCAGCTGGGAAACTTCTGCACTTACGAGTCAATGCCCATGCAGGAGCTGGCATTACGGGGCCGGGGCTAGCCGGGTGAGGTCTCAGTCACCCTGAGCAGGGTCTGTCTCCTTCAAGGTGCGACTGTGGGGTGCACATTTCAATTCCACTTCTCCCACAGACGTTTGCTCTCAGACCCCTGGTCCTAAAGTGTGATGTGTGCCCTGGGGTGAGGTGGGGAAGATGGGCCTCTGGTGTGCAGATGGAAATGCCCTCTCGGACTGAGTAACTCCGGAGTGTTCCCTCAGACCTCACCATCCTCTGCTCTGGCCTTCTCCCATCCTGGAATCGTGTCCATTCTCCGGGGCCAGGTTAGGCCTCCTGGGAGCCTGCACTCACAGAAAGTAAGGTGGCAAGCCTCCGCACCCCGAGCGATAATTAACGTTCCATGGAGTCAATGGGGTAAAATCCTTTTTTGGCGCATATACTTACTGGAGAGGAGAGAGACAGAGAGACAGTGAGAGGAAAAGTGAGAACTCATACCCCTCCCCAGGAGGGGCGGCAATGCCGCAATCCCTTCTCCTCCATCCTCTGGGGTTTAGGGCACACGTGCACACATGCACAATGCCCAGCATGATTCTAAAGCCGTGATTCTTGAGTCTGGGACTCGAACCGCAGTGGGCCATATGGGAATCCAGTGCCTAGGCCCGTGCCCATGCCACTTGCTGAACCATCAATTTTTTCCCAATATTCTACAAATTGTATCACAAATGTATTGACTGGTTTTTGTTTTGTTCTGTGTCTTGTGTCCCTGGCTTGCGTAGACGTTGCTTAGTCTGCCTCGGGTTAATCGGCTCTGTTCCTGCTCACTGCTGAGTCGGCGGGTGCCAGTTAGTGGGGAGCAGCCATGCGATCACGTACCGCAGCTTCCCGTTGCACCTCCCCCTGCATTTCCTGGTGACTCGTAAGGCCGTGCCGTGCTTCCTGTCACCAAGGCTTTTCTCCTCACCCGCGAGCACTCTGCCCATCGCTGCACTTGGCTGGGTAATGATGACAAGGCCTCGGCCCCCAGGAGGCTAGTGACCCAACCGTGGTTGAGACAAGCTACACGCAGTTGAAGTGATGGTGCCGACTGTCTCGTTCAGAGCTGGGGGAGTATCTTGTTCCACTTCCTCCGGGCACGTGTACCTTGGGAGATGGCGGCAGGTGTTCTGGTGTCCCGTTATGTTTACGGTCATTGCTCGTTAATACAGTTTCCTATTCTCTGTCAACAATATTTCCAAGATTCAAACTAGGAAGTAATTCTCAGTCCTGGAGCCAGTGATGACGGAGCGAGCTGCTGATCAGGAGGAGCTGCAGACGGGAATGTCTGCCTGTCCGAGGAGAAGATGCTCCGCCCATAAAGCCATTTGAAGGTCACAGCCCCGTGTTTCTCTGTGTGAGTCGGGTAAGTTCCTTCGCAGTGGGGGACTGTACTGTGTGATATTTTTGAACTGATTGGAAATTAGCTGGAAAATAGGTTCCAATTTTAGATGCAAACCGTACAGCATGACGAGGAGGACGTGGCCCAGAGGAGACCTGGTCGTCTATGAAGCCCAGCGTTCCGCATCCAGACGGCTCTCGCTGGCGCGTGCAGAGGGGGTGTGGGGAGAGCTCTGGGTGTGGTGTGAGAGGACTCGGCCCCAGGCTCCAATTCTGCCCACTGCTCCTTGGTCAGCTCCACGGCTCATCTCGGCAATGGACGATCGGAATATTCCACCTCCCATGTGCCGGTACCGTCCTGCAGCCAGATGAGGCAGAAACACCTGTTTAACATCTCGACTTCACGGAGCGGTGCAGGGAGTAGGCAGGAGCTAAGCTGAGAGGAGGGGCGATGGTGGACTGAACCTTCAGGCCCAGAACCCGTTTGTACAGGGTCCTATATGCGTGGCTGTCGAAGCAAGCGCTCTAAAATACGTCCTCATTCTCTCACGTCTCCTTTAGTAAAAAGACACTCCTGCCTCTCTTCCAAATCTCTCCAACTGAGAAAGAAAAAGGAAGAGGGTTTTTTAGTGGCAAAGGAGGGTAAAGGAGAGGGGAGAAATAACATCAAGAAGAATGAGAAGTCTTACTCCCGTGCAGGGTTCCAGTCATTTCTCTGCTTCCCTCTTACTCCTTCTATAGAATCGCGTTGAGGTCATTTGGAGAATATTTTAGGTAAGAAAGTAGAAACCGAACCTTTTCTTTCTTTTTTTTTTTTTTTGAGAAGTTTTTGCTATAGGGCACGTGCACTCACCAGACAGAGAGAGACAGAAAGTGAGAAATCACCCCCCGGGGGGCATGGCCATGCTGCAATCCCTTCTCCTTCTGAGAGGAGTCTCAGGATCTTGGGGCACACATGCACATGTGCCCGGCGTGAGTTTAAGCCATTGGACCCGGGACTTGAACCGTGGTTGACTACATGGGAGTCCAGTGACATAGCCATTACGCCAACCGCTGGTCCCAAAACTGAATATTTTCAAGTAGGAGAAAAAAAGTACTAAAACACTGTATTGTTGGCCCCAGAAGTTTCTAACACAAATTTCTACATTTTCTCCACTTTCAGTCAACTTTCTACATTCACTTTTGGTCCCCTTTAATCCCTCCTTCATACTGCCATCAGAGAGATATTGTTAAAATATAGTGTTAAGGGGCCACCAGGTAGCATAGTGGTTCAGGCGCTGGACTCCCTCATGGCTGACTGCAGTTTGAGCCCTGGACCTGGCAGCTCGATACTTATTCCAGGCACATGAGCGTGTGTGCCCAGAATCCCAGGAGGGGACTGGAGGAGAAGGGGTCGCAGTGTGATATCTCTCCTAGGGGGTGATTTCTCACTTTCCCTCTCACTGTCTCTCTCTGTCTCTCTCTATCTCTCTCTGATGAATGTATACATCCTATGGCAAAAATATTTTTAAAAAGGAGTGTTGAATGCTTTCTGCCTTTATTAAAACCACTCTTTAAATGTCAAAACTAAGTCCTATTACGGTGGATACACGTCATCATACGTTTGTCAAAACCCATAGGTCTGAGAAGCCCAGAATACACTGTGTGCCTGGTGTCTGGGTAGTGACGGGTCAATGTGGCCCATCGATCCTACCAGATGTACCGGTCTGGGGCAGGATGTCGACAGCGAGCCGTGTATATATGGGAGTCAGGGGGTATGGGGGGCTCTCCCTGTACCTCCTGCTCAATTTCACAGCGAGCCGTGTGTATATGGGAGTCAGGGGGTATGGGGGGGGGGGGCTCCCTGTACTTCCTGCTCAATTCACAGTGAGCCGTGTGTATATGGGAGTCAGGAGGTATGGGGGGGGGGCTCCCTGTACTTCCTGCTCAATTTCACAGTGAGCCGTGTGTATATGGGAGTCAGAGGGTATGGGGGGGGGGGGTGGGCTCCCTGTACTTCCTGCTCAATTCACAGTGAGCCAAAAGTTGTTCCAAAACGTGAGGCTTATTAAAAAGGAGAGGCAATGCCGGATGGATTCCTGTTACCCTGGGGGAAGTGGCTCCCGGCCTGCGCCCTGAGGACACGGCGTGGAGCCCCTGCAGTGCTGCTTCCTTGGCAGGGCTCGCCTCCCACCTCCTGCTTCCACCTGCGAGTCCTGCTCAGCTCAGCTCACCCCACAAGGAAGCTTCCTCTGACTCCGTGCAGGGCCAGGACAGCCCCACTGGTGAAGGCTTTGGAACTGAAGCTCACCCCACAAGGAGCGGCTGGATGTCTGTCTCAGAGTGCACCGTCCAGGAGGGCAGGGCGGCCTCTGGCCACTCACGCGGGCGTCAGTGACATTTACCGCAGGGGCCTTCGCTCAGGTATGCATTTGAAGAATGTGTGAATAACGCAGTGGAAGAGCTGTAAGGAGTGGCCACATTCATCTCCTACTTAATCCACTCAGACGTGGAAGACTGGCATATTTGCTTCACTTTGTCAGTAAGGAAAACGGGACTCTGCAAAGTTAGACGGCTGTAGAAAGTGGTAGAGCTAGGACTCGAATTCGTGTGTTTTAAATCCAAGCCCAGTGTTTCTTCTATTCCGCAGCGTCCGTCTCCAAACCTGGACATCTGTCAGTCACGAGAATGCACTAAACCCGGCTCTGAGCATCTACAGGGACTCGGGGGTTTTACTCCTTGTGTTAGGAGCTACGACATCACGATTGCAGCACAGTGTCTCTCATCCACGCACACTTAAATCACTGCCTTCTTAGTTGTGTGCCTGAAGCACACAGAGTTGCATGCCCCGGGCACACACGCGTGGCACATTGACTACATGGTTTATAACACTCAGAGACCCCTCGAACCTCCTGTGTATGTCCTGCAGACTAGCAGTTGGCTGGTGGACCTTGCCAAGTACACGCAGCAGGGCAGAGGGCCCCTGTTCTTACAAGGTAAGATGTGCTGGTCTGAGTTTGTTTAGACTTGATGGAGGAGGGAACGTCTCCAACCAGGGGAGTTCAAGGAGAGGCCAGAAGCAGGAGCTTTGTCATGTGCTCCTTTACAGAGTTTGCAGTGACTGAAGTCTATCAAAAGTAAAGCCTTTGTTGGATTCTAAATGTAAAAATAAGCTAATATTCAAAGAAGATGTTTCCTGTCAATGAGGAATTAGTTACTTGTTCCAAAGGATAGCACAAACTGGGACAGACATCGAACACACAGTCAACGTGTAGACTGATGTTCCTTAACACGTGGACTTCAGGGTAAACAAATGCTAAATAATTTAAAATCTATTTGAGAGGCTCTTATGAGTCAAGTTGTGAGTTGGATGCTGAGGGTATAGTGTGAGTTATTAAGGCCGTGTCCACGCGAGGACTTGAGAAGACAGTGCTGCTTCACTAATTTTGCATTTTATTACAAGTTTCTGATTTCTCATACTGAAAAAGTGCTTATTCTTCATAATGTAAATGTAACCTATGCTTCACTCTAAATATTCCTTACTCCAGTTATGACTGAGAACTCAGACCACAGCATCCAAGTTATAAAAAGTAACGGTGAACGACCGATCAGAATAGCTGCATTACCTCTGCATTTCAGTGTAGCCTCAGAATACATAAGGTCAGGAGTGGTTTTCTAATAACTAGGCTAGTGTTAAAAATTTTAAATATACAACTTTGAAGAAAAATGTAAAAAGGGCTCTCTATTCTTTTATTTATTTATTTATTTATTTATTTGGAGAGGTTTTTGCTATAGGGTATGTGTGCTCCCCAGAAAGACAGAGACAGAGAGACAGAAAGCGAGAAATCACCCCCTAGGGGGATGGTCACGGTGCAATCCCTTTTTCTCCATTCTCCTCTTGGGATCTTGGGCACTCACACATATGTGCCTGGTGTGAGTTTAAGCTGCCAGGTCCAGGACTTGAACCACAGTCGACTACGTGGGAGTCCAGCAACAGAGCCATTATGCCAACTGCTGGTCCCTTATGTTTTTACACTCAATTACTATGTACCATTACAACATAGCAAATGAATTTTCCCAACACGAATACACTGTAAATTGGTCCAAAGAAATTATCATACATATTATCATCAATAGGTAATGTTCCATTTTCATATCTCTTAAATACTTTGCTTCTTTCTTTTTCCCCTTGATTCCCTTCTCACCCTCCCCCACTTCTCACCCTCCCCCACTTCTCGCCCTCCCCCACTTCTCGCCCTCCCCCACTTCTCGCCCTCCCCCACTTCTCGCCCTCCCCCACTTCTCGCCCTCCCCCACTTCTCGCCCTCCCCCACTTCTCGCCCTCCCCCACTTCTCGCCCTCCCCCACTTCTCGCCCTCCCCCACTTCTCCTAGTGAGTCCAGCGCCAGCCCCTGCTACGTGGAGCGGGTCGAGCTGCCCCTCTCACTGCGAAGGGGCAGGGTCTGCAGCCCGGCTCTCAGCTCGGAGCCAACCATTGTGACGTTTCCCTGTGTGGCTGACCTGACGTACTTCACACTACGTGCTTCCTGGCAGCATGGAAGACCCAGAGCTAAAGGATACTTTTTTGTAGTTTTTGAGTCAAAAACTAAAGAGGCAGACAGAAAGAAAGGCAGGATGTTTGCTTTATGGGCTATCCACCGTGGCCGAGACGCGCCGTGTTTTCTATTCTCCCTTGAAGAACGTGTCGGGTGAGATCTGCGATGCCTCACAGGTCTCTCGTGGCCAGACTCGACTGAGAGATATGAAGAGGTGCCTTACCTGAGAACCAAATGGGAATGACATGAGCCTCTCTGTGGCAGCTCCTTGTCCAACTTCTCTCCCTTGGGGTTAATTTTTGGTGCTTTCACCTCACTGCCATTCTGACATACTCAAGGTCACTGTCAGAAATGAAATATTTAAACCTAGTCTTCCTCAGAATGGTATTCCCGACGTGACCTTGCAGCAAGCTTACGGCTCAGCTCTGGTTAAGTAAAGATTACGCTTAAGCCTTAATTTAATTTCTTATCGCTAAATGTGGACGCACAGAGAACAGGAAATAAATTCATAGCACACACCCTGACTGAGCTGTGTCTCGGGGTGACCTCTCAGCACAGGGCCTCGGTCGTGGGGGACCCTGTGAGGGCGAAGCTTCGTGTAGACTTGAGGTGTCCAAAGGGGCTTCAGGAGCAGGCACAGGAGTGCTGAGCCCTTGGGGCGGGCAGGTGGGCCCTGGTCAGCTGGAGCCCAGAGTCAGCCCCCCAGCCAGCAGTGTTTGGTCAGCTTCCCCGGAATATCCTGGAAAGCAGGCTACGTGGCATTCCCGGGATGCAGCCCTGCCAGGCGCTCTTCACACCTCGTCTTCTCCTCTGAAGACCCTTTCTACGAAGTTGACGCCCACAGAAGCCACAGGCCACTGACGCAGGGCTCAGCCCCGTCTGGTCACTGTGTGGAGAAACGGCCCGGGGTCCGTCGAGGCTGTTGGGCAGTGCCGTGAGGAGAAAAGCTGATTAACCCCGAGACAGCACTTTCTCTCACGATTGCCAAAACCTTTCCTGGCACACGTGACCGGTCTCTAAGCATGTCTCACCATGTGACAGGGCAGCTCTGCTCCGAGTTCCCCGTGGGCCCTGACAGGTTACTCGGCACTCCGCACCCTGTCCCCCTCCGGAGTAGCTGTCGGCCCACATGACTACCCGCTCACGTCCAGCTCTGAGACGTCATGGATCCACGCGAAAGCTCAGCAGCATTGCCGTGTGCTGAAACTGTAGGGGGCAGGCAGTTGGTAAAGTGGCACTTGGGCTGTAATTTAGTTCATTGTACTGAACGGGGACGCACCTCCTGGGGGGAGTTGTGGCTCTCTGCTTGCCCAGGAGAGGTGGTCGCTGGAACGGCGTGGAGATTCCCCTGTCATTTCCCTCTTGAACAATCGTGAGAAATTGTGTTCATTTTAATCATTCAGCACCTTGTTGATCGCAGTCTTCATTTTGCGTTTAGCATCTGAAGGAAGTGAATGCATTATCGCAGGTAAAAGCGCTCGGCTTCCATCTCGTATGACAGACTGGCACTGGCGTTGATGGGACGTTGACAGCAATGACACTGCTGTTCTTGGGCTCCCAGAGGAGGTGGAGGTGAAAGTGGAAGTGGCGCGGGCTGGTCTGCTGCCCGACTGCCCAACGAGACACCTGCACGGCGGAGCACTTTCCTACCCAGCCCGAGGCTCAGGTGAGAATGGCAAGGGCTCGTGACCTGGGGAGGAGGCCTGCATGAGCACAGCCCGGACACGCCATTCTGGCCACCACGGGAGACCACAGGGCTGGAGAGGGAGCGGGGACTTCCAGCTCAAGGGTTTCTTTCTTTCTTTCAAATTAATTATTCCCCCCAGCATACAAAAGGAATTCCCCAGCATAAATACAGTGCATATCCCCGCCACCATTCGTTCGAAGCTGGCCGGCTTCTGGGCCCTCTCCAATCCCACTTGGGGTAAGAGATGGCGGCCAGTTCCTCTCTTTTCCCAACAACCTCTGCCTGGCATCGCTTGGTACACTACGGGGAGTGAGGCAGGAGCCTCCACCAAGACCCTCGGGGTCAAGGAGGCTAGGAGAGGCGGTGGGGCCCAGCTTCAAGTGCAGGCTGGAGCAGCCCCCGACGCAGGCTCCACCCTGCGACACCATCATCCGTGACGTGGAGAGCCAGGGGAAACAGCCCGTGCCCTGTGATTAAGCAGGTGACGCGGAGTGCCAGGCTTACGGGCTGAGCACCCGGCCAGTGCAGTCTCTGTCCTGGGTGGGAGCAGGCCTGGCTGGGCTGCGGGAACGCCCACGTCATTTACTGGAAAAGCAGCACATCGGGCGGCCGGCATGTGTGGGTGAGACTGAGGGCAGCCAAACTGCCAGGCTTCCCCCTGCGGGAGGGAGCGAAGGGCCTGGGCGGCGGCTCGGGCAGACATCTGGCTTGCATCCAGCTCGTTAGGTGGCAGGCGGTGGCTGTACATCCCGGGGTCGGCAGGGTCAGTCGGGGAGATGGACATCTGCAGGCAAGGCCACGGCTGAGCAGCAGCTCCTAGGCCGCAGCTGGGGCGGTCTGTGGGAATCGTCCGGGTTTACCTCCCGAGGTCAGTCGGGGTGCCGTCCCTGAACCTCATACAGACGCAGGGGTCCCTGCAACCCAGGAGGGCTGCCTGGCCCCTCCTGAGATAGATGGGATGGTCGGTCCTGGGGCGGGGCGTGTCCATCTCCCTCGGGAGGAGGGAGGGAAGGGCCACACAGCAAGCCCCGCTCCGTCAGGTGCAGAGGACACTGCCTCCTTCAGGTCCCCACTCCTGAGGCTGCCGTCGTTGCGTTTCCGACCCAGCTGTTGTATCGGCGTCTCCTGGCACACTCGTCCTGTTGGGTGGCAGCAACGGTTGAAATGAGGCAATCAGGACATCGGGGAAGCGGGGCACCGAGCAGCGGAGTAGCCCGTTCTTGGTCACCTGCTCGTCTTGGCAAAGTGGGCTTCAACCCTGGGCCGTCTGGCTTTGGGACCTGAGCTCTGAACCGCTGTGCAAACGCTCTACCGACCTGGGAGGTGGGGGTGTTACGGACTCGGCGCGCCCTTCCAGAGCCCGTGCTGGAGCTCTCCCCCTCTGTGGCTGTGTGGACATCGGACCTGTGGGAAGGTGATGAGAATTCAATGACGTTAGGGTGAGGTCCTAATCCAACACAGATGTGCCTTAGAGATCTCTCTGACAGTGAGACCTATCGAGAAGGCTGCCATCAGTAAGCCAGGAAGGGCCCTCGTTAGACCTCCACAAGTGGACATCCTGACCTGGGACTCCCCAGCCTTAGAGCTGTGAGATGACCCACTCCCGCCGGCTAAGCCCCTGACTGAAGTTCCGCGGAGGCGGCCTGCACAGCCACCTCACGCGTGTCCAGGCCCTCGCAGGTGTCGCCGCCCTGGAGGCAGCACTGCTTCCACCCACGTGCAGTCCAGCAGCAGACGAGCTCTGGTCCAGTCACTCAGGGACCCGGGCTCCCTCCCTCCTGGCTCCAGACATCCGCGGGCTCAGAACCCTGCCTGGAGCCTTTCACATGCACCTGCCGCTTGAGAGGCAGAGTGAGGAGGCCTGGCCAGGGCGGGGCTTACGTGCATTCCCAACTCTGCCTCAACCTGCCGGTTGCCAGTGGGGGCTGAGAAATGCGGGTAAGTGAGCTCTGAAACGAAGGAGCCTGGGAAAGAGCTCAGTCGTCTAGGCCGTGGCCCACCCTCTGATCGCCACCCTGACCTCCCCGTGGGAGCACCCAAAGATCCCCCCAGTCATGAAACCTCTGGGAGATGGGCACTGCAGTCCGCCAGGACCCTGTGCAGCTTCTCACACTCCAGTGACCTACAGACCCTGAACGAGCTGTCCTGTCTGCCTCTCTGTACCCACCGCCAGCCAAGGGTCAGCCGCAGGATGACCGGCGATGCTCCATTCGAAGCGCGAGGACTGGCACACAGCACGGCCGCCTGTCCCCAGCCAGGCTGTGCTCCTGCCAGGCGGACACCGCAGAGGCCCACCCTGGCAGTCGGGCTTCTTAGCCCCGATTCTGCTTCTTGAGAACTCCCGTGTGCATCTCTGTTCGTGGCGGTACCTGCGATGGGTGTGGTGAGTCGGCCTTCCCTGCGCCGAAGGCTGCGGGGCAGATTCAGGAGGCTGCCTTTGTGTTCCCGGAACTGGGCTCAGCGGGACAGTGGTCTCCTTCCCGGCCCAGTACAGCCCACATCTTCCCACACGCCGCTGTGGGGGACACGGCCCGCTCACGGCCCGCTCAGCCGTCCCGCCGGTCGCCGACCACCGGGCTGCCGTCCCTTATTTGTCTCCTTACAGCAGCACTTGCCTTGAGCCACAGTCTTTGAAGGGCTCTGGCGGCCGGAGTGACAGACGCCCTGGTTCCTCGGTGGTTCGACATTGGTTGTCCATTAGACATGGGGGGAGTCGGCCCCGCTCAGGCTGTTCCGCCTGTGACCTCCTAGCCCCTGGGTCCTCTTCCAGACCTGCTGCCCCTGGTCAGCACATGGGGAGGGAACACGGAAGCCACGTGCCCACCACGATGGGCAGGCCTGGAAGTGGTGGGTCCCTCCTCAGCCCCTGTCCCTCTGGCCAGAATTCAAGGAGGCTGGGAAATGTCCCCTGGCTACCAGCCGGGAAGGGAAGGAGACGGGTTTGTGAACAGAGCCCTTGCCTCTGTCCAGGGACATGAACAGTTCATGTGGCTGACACCCCGCGCTCCCCGGAGGTCGGGCAGCCCGCCTCGGCGCCCCAGGTCGATGTCTACAGAGTGGCTTCACGCGCTCCTTGCACTGTCACTAGCGCTGAGCATGGTTCCAAATAAAATAGCTGGGGTGGACAGTCGCGTGGTGCTCTACGAGTCTACCCCACACGAGGACTCTGGGGCCACATCTGGAGACCCCCGAGCAGAGCTGCAGGCAAGCCTGAGCTGGAGCAGGGCACGGTGCGGACTTGATGACTGTCTCCTGCCTCTGTGTTTCTCGATCATGGGGGAAAGAAATAAACTTGTAAAACACAATAAAGAAATAAAATCTCTGATGGATGAAAGTGGTATTACAGGTCTTCCAGTGCACATTCTCTTATCTCTCTGTGAGCTTTTACGTGTGCTCATCTGTTTATTAGTCAGCTTAATGTATTACTTTCTGCCTGTTTCTTTTTTTCTTAAGAGATTTTTTTGCCTTAGGGCATGTGCATTCACCAGAGAGACAGAGACAGAGTCAGAGAGAGGAAAAGGGAGAAATCACCCCCCAGGGGGGATGGCCACACCACAATCCCTTCTCCTCCATTCTCCTCCTGGGATCTGGGGCATGCATGCCCACGTGCCTGGTGTGATTTTCTAGCCACCGGGTCTGGGACTTGAACCATGGTCAACCATGTGGGAGTCCAATATGCCATCTGCTGGCCCTACCTGCTTCTGTTCTTTATCGCCTTTTTCACTAGGAAATTCTTTGACTAATTTATGTGTAGTCAGATTTGATATATTAGAGATATTAAACTTTGCCTTGAAAAATAACTCAAATTTTTTTTCTAGTTTGCCTTTTTTTTACTTAAATATTTAATCCTCTTGGGATTTATATTGGCATATGATCTGAAAAAAAGCATCTAATTCATTCCCAAAGGCTTATCTTTTCTCTCCCATGTCTTAGCATCATTTATTAAGAATTCATCTTTTTCTCAAAAGACTAATTGCTAAATACATACCCTTCGTCACAGAGGACCGAGCGGGCAGCGAGCGGGCAGCGAGCTCTCAGCGCCACGGCCCTGCTCGGAAAAGCGGCCCTGCAGCCTGCTGGCTTTGCCACTCTGGATTTCAAGAAATGAAGTGCTGCGGCCAAGCTGCAGCCCTGCCTGGAGCTGCCGAGGGAGGAGCCCCAGCCTACCCGTCCCCAGTGCTCCGTGACCGGTCACTCCTCCAGCTGTGCCTCTGCTCCAAGCCCCCAGCTCCGGCGTCAGCCCAGGTTTCTCTCGCACGGCCAGTTTCCAACTGCTGCTTCCTGCGGCTCTTCTCTTCAGTACTCGGCCTCCCTGGCCCGTCATCCTAGCCCTGCCACCATGAGTGTCCCCAGGACGTTCCCCCTTTGCTCGGATCACTGTCTTTGATTGTCTTCATCTGCACTCCTTGACCCCACAGGAAATCCGCGACACTGTGTGAGTGCCCGTTTCTTCACTGGCCCACTTTAGAACTGCAGGTCGTGGGGACAGCGTGTTAGCCCTGGGAAGGCTTTGGCCGTGATGGGCCTTCTCCTTACTTGCCAGACGAGGAAACCGAGAAGGCTTTGTCCAGAGCCGTGGAGCTGAACAGGGTTGCAGGCCAGGATTCAAACCACTGGCCCCGGAGCTGGGCTCTCTCGGAGTCCCTAGCATAGGCTGTACCTGCGTTATCTCTTTGGGACAAGCACCTGGGTGGACCTCAGCCATCTGAGTGCCACCGGGCCAGAGAGACCTGCCATTGAATGCGGTCAGGATGTGTGTTGGAAAGGGACACTCTGCAGCAGGGCTAGGCTCTGCCGTGGGTAATGCTTTATGGCTCTTCTAGACCAAAGAGGGACAGTCAGGAAGAAAGGAGCCAAACTCACTGCCTGGAGCACAGATGAGATTTTTTCAAAGAGAGGTTTTTGCTAGCAAGGGCTTGCGCTCCCAGAGAGGTAGACAGAAAGGGAGTAATCACCCCTCAGGGGACTGGCCACGCTGCAATCCCTTCTCCAGTCTCCTCTCAGGATTTTGGGCATGCATGCAGACATGTCCAGCGTGTTTTGAGCCACTGGACTTGAACCCCGGTCAACTACATGGGAGTCTAGCGACATAACCATTATGCCACCTGCTGGTCCCATAAATGAGATGATTTTTAAACTCATTGCATGCCACCCACTTTGAATATCACTAACACTTTCACTCCATCACACCATACATGCTCCACCTCAACAATGCACGGACAGCAACCTCATTAGCTTTTCCATCCTCTTATCTGGAACACTCCGTCAGAAGCCCTTGGGGATCTTTGTGGGTGTGCAGGTGAGAGGTGAAACATTTCCCTTCCTGCTCCGACAGTGACGTCATCCCAGGCTTGTTCCCAGCACTGGCCGGAGAGGTCAGCTGGGACCGGCCATCGCCAGCCGTGGTCTGGCATAGCCACTGTGAGCCAGCGGGCGTCCCAGTGCCTCATCCCCCAGGCTAGAGTCTCCTGGCCAGTGTGCCTCCCCCAACTCCTGCTGTACCCTAAAGTTTGCTTACGAGTGCTGGGATGGTTTTCTGAATCAGGGTGTTATGTAAGAGCTTCTAGCAGTTAGAAATCTGGACCACCCCTGTCGGGGCGGGGTGTATGTGAGTAGGTGAGGGAAAGAAGGAGGACTTTTGGGGCCATAGCTGATACCTCTAAGGGAGGCCTTTCATGCTAACCAACCAGAAATGCCAGACTTAATGGGAGAGAACTTTTTCCAAGGGCCTAGAGACTGTCTTTCCAGAAAAAAGCCAAAGAGTAGTACCAAGATATTGCATTAAGTCAGAACAGAGATAAAAGGAAATGTCTAAGAACAAAATGAGCGGCTTCCCTCCTTCCTTTACTGACTCCGTGATCGCCACATGGGGTTTCCTGTAAATTAAACATCTCGATCCTGTCTAAATGCTCCGGAAACGTGTTCCTGTGTGGCATTTTCAGCCAGCCCGGAAATGACAGGCACGACTGCCCCCCGTGTTAAGATGGGGGCTTTCGGACAAGCTCACACAGCCTCAGTAGAGGTCGATGGCCTGCACACAGAGCCAGGCCCGGTAACAACAGCCAGGCGCGAGACTCCTGCACCCAGGGAGCTGCGGGAAACTGAGTCAGACCCATGGGGCTGCCCTTTGCCCAGCCAGGCCGAACCAGCCACATGTCCATCGGAATCGGCCTGCTCAGGTCTCCCTCACCGACAAAACCAAAAGCAAAATGAGAACGCGATCTGCAGAGGAAGAACTGTCACGGTAAGAGACGCGGTTTCCAGGGAGTGCTCCTTCTAGAATGCCCTGTGTGGGAGTGACATGCTGCGTGTGCGTGACCTTGGCCACAGGGCAGCCTCCCCAGGGAAGGTCGACGGGCAAGCACACTGCTACACACGCGTGTGCACAGTCGTGTGCTGTGGACAGTCATATACAGTACACAGCAGGTGTGATCCAGTGAACCACACTGTAAATAACAGTCTGAAAATTCTGAATTTCGAGGTGATTAGTCATTTTATAAAGAACCCTATTTTAAAATAGGCATCATTACAGGCTTTCTTTAGGAAGAAAGCAATTAAAAGGTTCACGTTGATATTCGTGTACAACTTTTCAAGAATACATTTATTACATATGGTGCGTTTATCAGTAAATAAGCTCCAACGTGTGTATAAAATTAATAAATCTACATGTGCGCTCAGTTATGCTTTAGCAAAATCTACTCCACGTTTATAGCATGTCGATGTAGAAAGTTTAGTGGTGACACTCTGCACTGCCGCTGCTTCCCTTCCAAAGGCCCACCTTGAGGTCACCAAGATGCAAATGGGACTTGGCGGGGACCCCTTCAGGCCCCGCCTTGCACCTCGCCCGATGCGTTGCCCTGGCCTGGAGCCACACACTGTAGGTCCAGCCCTCAGTCCCGGCCGTCGTCTGAGTGGGACCAGCTGTCCTGCGAGCAGCTGTCTCTGCCGTGACTCGGGCGCCGAGCGGAGGCTCGCTGTCCCTGACCAGTGCCGCTACCCGGTGACAGACCCTGGATGGCACGGGATCAAGGCCTTGTCACTTTTCGCATGTCTAGTGTGTCGGCTGGAACAAGCCTGACCCTAACAGGGTAGAACGGAGCAGGAGCAGCCTAGAGGGCTTGGCAGGGGTGCGAGGGGAGGCCGCAGGGAGTCACTGGACTGGGGGCACTTGTGTAAAACTTGAGGTACGAATCAGCCTGCCCATGGGGGAATGGGGAGGGGGCAGTGGAGTGTGAGATGAGTCTCCCAGAAAAATTGAAAAATAAATTCCAGGGCGTGATGTCGCTGGCGGCTGGATCCCACACGGCTGGCTGTGCTCCGAGTCCTGGACTGAGGGGCTAGAAAAAGCTCACTGGCGCGTGTGTGCACCCCGAAAATGCCCAGGAGGAGAACGGAGGAGAAGGGCTTGTGTGTGGTCATCTCCCGGGGGTGTCTTCTCACATTCCCTCTCTCAGTATCTCTGTCTCTCTCTGGTGAGCACACACATCCTCTAGCAGAATTTTTAAAATATAAAAATAATAAAATTTGGGGGCCAGCAGGTGACATGATGGTTGAGATGCTGAACTCTCATATGGCTGACTGAGGTTAGAGTCCCAAGACCTGGCGGCTTGCTTTCTCACTTTCCTTCTCTCTCTCTGTCTCTCTGGTGAAACTGAAAAATAATAATAAAATTTAAAAAAGATTAATTCTGGAGGTGTGTCCCTGTCGCTGTGTACACATAGTATCAGTAAACATCATTCATTATGCATATTAGAGATAGAAAAACATAATGACTTGCTCACACGTGTCCCCTCGCCCAGGGGACTGTGCTGGGCACCCCTCTGAGGGCAAGCTTGAGCCACTCTCTAGCTCATAGTCTGACACTGGCCCACTGTGCTTCACTGGTTGGGGTGCTTCCCCCACAGGCGGGGCCCTGCTGCAGTGGACTCAGGGCCTTGGGGAGTGGGCTGATGAGGAGCCCACATCTTGCCTGGGGCAGTGGCTTGGTCACCAGAAACTGCACAGCCTAAACACCTGTGAATCCCAGTGACCACAAGGAGGCGTGTTTCTTCTACAGCAATGTCCAGTCTGGACGGGAAAGCTGGGGTTAGGGCATAGGGTGAGTCCTTCCTCAAAGCCAGGAACCCTGGGAAGCCAGGAGCCCAGGAGCCCAGATTCCAGGTAGCCGGGAGCCCAAGAGCTCAGTTATCTGGGGGCCCAGGATTTCAGGTAGTGGAGGACCCGGGGGCCCAGGATCCGAGGAGCTCAGATAGTCTGGGGCCCAGGATTTCAGGCAGTGGGAAACCCAGGATCCTAGGATCTCAGTTCGTCAGGAGCCCAGGAGCCCAGGTAGCCGGGAGCCCAGGAGCTCAGTTATCTGGGGGCCCAGGATTTCAGGTACCCTGGTGCCAGCAAGCTTGACATGAACCAGCCATCCCCCTTCCCTGGGTCAGACCTGCTTCGTCCAGCTTGGCATGGCCCGGGAGCAGGTGGAGGGGAGCCAGTGCCATCTGGACCCTCAGTGTGTGCTGCCTCTTCCCAGAAGTACACCCGGATGTCAGGGAGGCAGGCGGTCCCAGAGCGGGCCAGCTAATTTGGGAAGGCGTCATTCATAAAATACTGAGCCTCAGAGGACGTGAGCACAAACCAAATGGCAGTGACAGGTTCTGGGCAGGAGCATGCCACGGACCTCCATTCACTCCCGACGCTCATCCGGCCCAGGCTGTGCACCTGCGGGTCGTGTCCGTGCAGACCGGAGCCCTGGGAGCTGATCCAAGGCTCTGAAATGAGCAGGAGCAGGCCCTCCGTGGATGGCCACTGAGCGGAGAGCACCACATGCTTTTAGAAAATGCTGTCCATGTTTCTTTGTAACAAAACAGTGCAGAGTCTGCCCGGGAGAGGGTGGCAGATAAGTGGCCTGCGTGGGACCGCGCCCAGGACTCCAGCTGATGCTACACTTCCGTGCGGAGGGGTGGATTGCAGAGAGTGCTGGGCAGGAAAGGGCAATTTATGGCGTTCAGATCTACAGAGCGCACGGTCCCTGACGCCGTGAGGACCTGCAGCGGGCCACCTCTGCTCTGCAGAGACAGCAGCGATGGCCGGGGCTGCAGGAGGGTTCTCGGTCCAGGCCTGTGTGAGTGCTGGGGCCACCGTTCACCTTCGCGGGCTGGCCTCTACCTCTGCCAGCTGGTCCCCTCGTGTAGGATCTGCCAGACCGTTCTCCGAGCGCTGGCAGCCTCCGTTGGATGAAGGGAGGACGGGAACCTGCCCTCGGGCACAGCTATGGCCCGTGGACTGGACCTGGAGCGCCTCGCCCCCACTAGGCTGGCTCCCTCATGCTTTTTCTTGAAATTTGGGATTAAGGCGAAGAGGCTCAGCGAATTCTCTCTGGAATCCTGAAATACGAAGGGATTTAACTGCAAGGCAGGGAGCAGCCCTTTTACATCCACACACAGAGAAATGAGGGTGCTCAGTTCACAGAGAGAAGAGGGGACGCGGAGGCGAGCTTGGCTGCTCTGGAGAAGGCGGGTCGGGAAAGCTCCCTAGAGCCTCTGGGTCCTCAGTCTAGGCCCGGGGTCCCTGCCGTGTGCCCTGACCTGGGGTTCTGTGAGTCCCCTTGCAGCCTCCAGGAGACTCGCCTTGCCCTTGACAGTAAGAACCGTCCTCGTGCCAAGTGCCAGACGGAATATCCAACAGTGAGAACATTTATCACGTGGAGACTGGTCAGCCTTTGTAACCTCCATCCTGCCAGGGTTACTGTGGGGTCGTGGGGTCCCCAGTGCGTCCCAGACCTTCCTCCTTCATCCTGCACGCACCTATCGAGTCCAGCCTGGTGACCAGCACCAAGCCGGGGCTGGGACGCCCGCAGCAGCACACAGCTGTGCACACGTGTGCACCCGTGTTTCCTCTAATGGCAGTTCACGTCACTACAGGAGGGGACGGCGGGAGCACGTCCCTGTAATTAGCCACGTTCACGCTCCAGAGACCATTGACATGTCTCCAACATCTGTGATGGCAGCGCCCCAGAAGGGGATGTGAACTGGGAAGTGGGCGGAAGCAGCAACAATAGCGTTTATTTATATGTTCTCCTTAAACAGGTGGGTGTGGGGGAAATATTTTGAGCTCTACTTAATGCAGAGCCAAGCAGGGATAATTCGCTTCCTCAGATGCGGAGTTTGCAGAGGGAGCTTCATGGGCTTTCTGAGATCACTCGTGTTTGGAGCCAAAGCAGAAAAGCAAATACAAAATGCCCACCGCAGGCGCGTTCCCTCCCGAGCAGAGCTCCATCTCCCACGTGGACCGAGCAGCGGGAGCGCGAGCTGGGATGCGCTGTCCCTAAGCCAGACAGCGTGCTCAAAATCCCAACAGGAGGGAGACGTGGAAGAGAGGGGATCGTGGTGTGACCGCGCCCCCCGGGGGTGCTTGCTCCCTCTCTCTACAGTGAGTTCACGTGCCCTTTTGTAACTTAAAAAAAGAAAATCAAAGGGAAGGGTCTACACAGCACAGCCCTCACAGGGCTGCCGTACCGGGCTCCCAGCGCAACAGCCAGCGTGGACGGGCTCCTCAGGACCATAGAGAGCCGCTCTCTCCCCTCCATCCTGGGTCCTCATCTCTCCACTGCCCAGTCTGTCTGCAGACATTCTCACGGGATTTCTAGAATCTCCTTTCCCCATTTACAATACCACAACGCCGTCGTCAGTCTCAGTTCAAGCTGGGTCCGCTTCTCCAGGATGGAATCCCACAGCTAACGCGCAGGAAACCAGCCCTACCTGAAGTTTCTCCAAGAGTTGGCCACGCTTCTCCTCTCGGACCTCAGATTGGACACAAAGGCCCTGCCCAGCTTTCTCTGTCCTCTACACGTCTCTGCGCAGCGAGGGGCCTGGCTCCCCACGTCACCTCCCGTCTCTGCACATGCTCCAGCAGGCTTCATGGGTGCTGGCATTGCCGGTCTGTGCAATAGCTAGGACCATCATTTAAAGACCTCTGTACGATGGGACTGGCAGGTGGCGTGGTGGCTAAGAGCACCGGACTCCCACATGGCCAGCCACGGTTTGATTCCCGGACCTGGTGCCTTACTTTGTCATTTTCCCTCTCTCTCTCTTGCTCTGTCCCTCTCTGGTAAAAATTAAAATAAGTAAATAAATATAAAGTTAAATAAAATAATTCTTTTTTTTTTTTTTAAAAGACCATTGTGTGCGACATCGTGACTGCATGGCAGAGTTGTGTAACAACAGAGAGGCAAAGTTTACCATGAGGAACCCCACAGCAGAAGCTAATAATCCAAGTCAATGAACAAACCTCTCTTACATTGGTTGGTAGAGTCTAAAGTTCAGGCCCTTTGCCAGAGACTTTATGAGTCAGAGTTAAGGAGGGAGATTTGATAAAGCTACAGCCTTATGTGTGATTATTCTCAAGGCACGGCATTCACATCAGTTCACCAGAATTTCCATTTTAGGCCATAATGTTCCAGTAATTGGAGTCTTCACTGGGAAGGCAATAGTTTTTGGCACACTCTATAGGTTCTTTTCTTTTTTGGTATGTTTTTCTTGTAGCCAACACCAAGCCAAGAATGCTAATGGGCCATCAATTTAACGTTGATTTCATGAAGTGCGAGGAAAGTGGTGGTGGCGGAGCACTTTTGCTGGGGGCAGCAATTAAGCGTGTTGAGAAGAGACTTGAGTAGGGCGGGGACTCACTCTGAAATGAAATGACGGGAATTTGCTCTGTTGGAACCGCGTTTCATGCCGAGATCTGAGAGGTGAGCCCGAAGACTAATGAAACTACCTTCCTTTAACGCCAAGCTAAGCAGCGGCAAGCCCTCTGCACCTCAGTGGTGGTGTCAGGGTTTTCCCAGCTCTCATCACAGACGCCGGCCCTGATAACTGAGTCTAGAATATTCCAGTTGATGGAGAATAGTAACTTGTCACTTAACCACACATTGATTGAACATACATGTGTGCCTTAGAGGGTTTTAGTGGCTGTAAATAGCAAAGGCTTCCTGAGGTCTTCCTACCTGGAGGGGTTGCCTGAGGGGAGTACTGTTTCGCGGAGGCCTCCTTGGAACTCCAGGCTTCTGGGCAGAACCACAAAATTCCAAGTGAAGCGTCTCAGTTCAAAAGACACAGACACTACCAGTCAAGGGGACTCCACACTCCTTATTTCAAAAGACCAATTTATTAATTTCTGCTGAGAGATCAGACTGGGAGCTGGTACTGGCCGACAGGCAGAAAAACCTGTGGATGAAAAACTGCAGTGTGTGCAAAAGATAATAAATGTGTGTGTGTGCGCGCGCGAGTGTATAACCCCCCCCACACACACACACACACACACACACACTGAGTAGACAGACAGCAGTAGAAAAGATTTTCCTGGCCTCATCTATGGGGAAAGGGTTAATCCACGGACTAGTAATTGCTCCCGAGGTGCAGTCAGGAGGAAACAGCGCTCAGATTCTAAGCCGACAAACCCTGAGAAGTCCTGCCGCTGGAAACGCGAGTGCATTGGCTTTCATCTGCAGTTTCCCCGCACAGGCGTGGAGAGTGAGTGCGGCCCTGCTGGGGCTGTCAGTCCCAGCCGTGATCCAGGCCCAGAGCGGGCTGTAATTGAGTCAGAGATGCTTCAGGTAATGTCTGATGAATGACACTATCTCCTCACCTACCTGAGGGAAGCCGTCCTTGGGAAAGAAGCTGTTTATTCAGTTCCTCGCTTACAGGCTTTAAAGTAAGGTTTGGGCATCATTAGAGTCACAGAGATGACAATTACTCAGCTCCTTCAGAGCTGTGTCAGATCCAACGGGAGCTGTGGAAAAATCCAGGAGATTTTAGTTTCAGAGAAAACCTCGAATATTCTCCAGAACCCACTATCATTTTGTCACCCCTAGTTTCTGAGACGCTCCCAATTTTATGCTCACCATTGGGGAACTCCGCTTTATAGCAGGGGCCAGCTGTATTCTCTGGCATAAACACTCCGTAAAGAGCCACTCCATAACTTGCACCAAACACAGCTGAGACGAAAACGCCTGACGGATGGTACCTTAGTGGCAATTAGCCACTTGTTCTCCACATGACTCTTCAACTCTTTTCTTTTCGAGAGATTTTGCTAAAGACCACATGCACTTGCCAAAGAGACAGAGAGAGACAGAAAGCGAGAAATCACCCCTCAGGGGAGATGGCCACGCTGTAGTCCCTTCTCCATTGTCCTCTCAGAATTTTGGGCACGCATGCACACAGGCCCGGCACGACTTTCAGGTCTCTGGGTCCAGGACTCAAACTGCGGCCTGCATGTGGGAGTCCAACGCCTTAACCTCCATGCCAGCTGCTAGTCCCCCCAGCTCTTTTCTTTAACCTTCATTGTCTAAAACACTCTCCCACTGGTTTGTGCATATCTGCAACGAATTCTGTGTCGCGTAGGGGTGCTTTCAGACTCCGTGAGCCTCGCCTCTCCCCTGCGTTTCTGGTGCGTCTTCTGCCCCTGCCTGGCCCCTGCGAGAAGCCATTTGTTTGAAGATGGAGGTTGGACTCGCATCACTCAAGCTTTCCCGCATCCTCTGACCCTCAAACGCCTCCGTAGCCCTCACAGTGATTTATACCGGCCATGGCTCGTTTTCCCTCCCAGCAAGTCTCTAACCCGTGTGTGATTTGATATCAGGATGAAGAATGACATAATTTTCTTCCACTGTAATTTCTCACTGCCACTGTCAGGAAAAAAATGAGAGCGAGAGAGAGAGAAAGAGAGAGAGAGAGAGAGAGAGAGAGGAGAGAGAAATGTTCTTCAGCATAATCGTTATCAGGGACCAATGAACTCAAAACACAGTCGATCGATTTCTCATACTCTAGAGAGGCAACTAGACCTCATTTGTACTTTTCTGGCAGAAACGGGGGGATCCTGGCTAGGTCAGGGGGAGGGCCACAGTGTGGCTGACCTTGAAGATGCCTGTAGGTCTTGGGTTTCCTTCCCGACCCACTTCTGCCCTGTCTCCGTGTCGGTGACCTGTTCAGTTCTTGGTAGGAGCACTCCTCTGTCGTGGATGGAGAATCAGGCCTGGGGAAGACGGATTCTGACCGAATCCACCCAGTTAGCAGGAGAAGGGGCTAGGGCTGACCGCACGCTGTGCCCCATCATGCCTCTCCTTGGGATCATACACTGCGCACCCTGGGCTCGACCACGTCAGAGCCAGCGGGGGCTTGCTGCAGGCACTGCTCAGCCTCCCGCCCGGTGAACACTGCCCATCGCGGTGCATTCAGCACTCGTCCAGCCGCCTGCCGTGCTGCGTGTGCAGGGCCTCCAGTCACCCCGAGGTGAGGACCTGAGGCTTTCTCAGGTCTCTCCTGGGCGTGGGCGCAGACCAGCAGGTGCACATGGCTGCTAGATTTCTAGGTCAGAGCTCTGCGGAGCCCCCGGGCACGTCTTGTTCCCTAGATTTCCTTCCTAAACCTTGGGGTAGTTTACGGTTTCCTTCAGCTGCTCCCCATGGCCTCAGGCGGCCAAGGTGCTCAGCGATCTCCTCCAAGGCTTTTAACAAATGCTCCCAGCCTGGAAAAGCTGTTTGCATCAGTGAACTCTGTGTCAAGGCAACCGAAACAGCCTTCCAGGGAGACATTACACAGGGAAAACAGTAAATGATCTGGCGATGGAGCTTGGAAGCTTAAACTCTCGGCAAGGACCTCCATTACAGCTAGGATGCCGTGGGAATTCTCGCGCAGAGCATGGAGTCTTCGGGGTCTGTCCCTGCCCGAATCCAGCCTCTTCGGCTGACAGTTGCTCTCTCCAGACTTCCCCAATGTGGCCTGCCCCGTGCTGCCAGACTACTGGTTTTCACCTGTTTGAGGACTTTCATCTTTCAGGCCTTTGGAACTGGGGAGGCTAAGGAGGAGATAGGGCCAGTTAAAGCCACACAAAGTTGGGGGTGGCAGGTGGCAAGGTGGTTAAGGCGTTGGACTCCCACATGGTTGATCATGACCTGCTGGCTTGCTTTTCCACTTTCCTCTCTGTCTCTCTCTGGTGAGCACACATGCCCTATAGAAAATTTAAAAATGATAATAAATACAATTAAATAATTTTTTAAAAAGCCATACAAAGTCCATTGCTCTTGTTGAGTTTTCATGTTTTGTTTTATTTTGTTTTTTTGAGAAAAACTCTGGATCGCTGCAAATGTTTGGTGAAGTTCTACAGCCCTGAAGATGATCATTCTCTCCTCTTTTGCTGGTGTCCTCATTGCTTTTAGAGAGGAGAGAATTTTCAGAGGACCTTACTCAGCCATTTTAACTAATCTCCAAACTAAGTTTTACAGAACGACGAAGGAGAGGGGTTTATTACGGCAGAGGTGACAGCTTGGGCAAAGAAACCAGGTGGGAGAAGTGGTCTGATATGCAGCTTGGTCCTGCCGCAGCGTGAAGACGAGACAGGCGTGGAAGGCGGGCCTGAGAAGCCAGCCCCGGCCAAGGGCTACATCGTGCACCTCACTGCAGAATGGTCGAGCTCTCTCCTTTCCCTCAGTGTGCTCTTCCCAGGGCCTGCTTCCAGTCTTGGCTATTGCAGGAGGTCTCACAGCCACTCGGACCCGCAGGTTCTGAGCTCTCTGATCCCGCGACCTCCCCCCACCTCCCACTGTCTCCCAACCGTCAGTACTTGTGCTTGGTCGCCTCGCTGTGCACCGCTAGTGCGCTGGTAGCTGGCTGGTCCTCGCACTCAGTACCCACCTGCTTCAGAAACACAGGAGCTGTTCAGGAGAACCGTATTCGTTGACTGCGGGGATGAGTGAGTTCTCCCATGTCCTTACTTTGAGGGAATCCTTTTATATAACCAGTAAGGGTTAGGTTAGAAAAGTAGAACCATCCTAGTTCTCTTCCCAGGAGGATTTAATGTGAGGACTTGGAGGTCAGCTGGCCGTGGGAAGTGTGGGAAGGTTTAAGATCTGGCCTTCAATGAATGCAACAGCGGGCCATCGGAAGGGGCCCTCTCTGACGAGCTCAGCCACCTGCAGCAACAACTGGGAATGCTCAGGAAGTGCCTGGAGCCCCTGGCAAGCCCACGTGAACCCTTTGTCTGTGGCCATGGGGCAGCTGCTGTGGAAGAGTGATGTATCTCTGTCTACAGTCTGCGTGGTGCCCCTTGATGGCCCGGGGAAGCGTGCTGCAACACCGTGGTCCCCACAGCATCATGGAGGGATCAGTGTGGTCTCCCCTCGGGAGGTCAGGGCTGACTACAGAACGCTGTCATCACACTGGGCTTGCCGAGAACAACGAGAGTGGCATGTCCCAAACAACAAAGGCACGTGGCCGTGCGTAGCCAGCGAATGCGAGGTGCAGCGTCCTAACACGCGGCCGCTGGGAGCACCAGACAAGGGGCCGACATGCACCGAGGCGCAACGGGATTCATAGGAGCTTGCCCCAAGAGGCTGTTTAAACGGGTAGCCAGCGACGGCTTTGATTGATCTGTTTAACCCAGAGAAACCATGAGTGGGTAATCAGGAGGTTGGGGGACGCTTCCACACGAAGCCATGAGCCCTGGCCCAGTGTCTGGACTGGAGTGTCTTGGGTACTCAGAATCCACTCGCCCTGCGCTGCCACGGCAGGAGTCTGCAGCGACCACTTCCTGGGTCTCCCGGAAGTTGCAGGTGGTTGTTTATTCGGGAAACCACACGGGAAGGGGGTGGCAGCCGTGTGAGGACTGCTGGATGCAGGAGCCGGTTAACGCCGAAGCCCAAGAGCCAAAGACCTTGCTACGCCCTAGAGCGAAGACCATAGGCCAGGGACCCGTGCAGGTCTGGCCCAGGGCTGCCTCAGGAGGTCCACTGATTCTGCAGACCAACCTCAGGGAACCTCGGGAAGCTCTGCCACCAGGATTTCTGTGGCATAGGAATAAAGAGGCTCTTCATGTCACTTCAGACAAGCGGGTGAGGTGGGGACATCAGAGAGCAAACCCACATGTGATGGGGCTTCTCTGTGATGCGCCTGGCTCCTTCCCTCTCCCCTGCTCTCCATAACGGGCTCTAGGATGGCATGGCGAAAGCAGGGAAGGGCCTCAGATCCAGGACGGGATGCCAGCCTCCGAGGGGCTGGAGCCCGGCTGTTCCTCTGTGGGCAGCAGGAGCCCATTCCTCGGTGGTGGGGAGTGAGAAAGCCCTGGCTCGAGGCTACGGCCCCAGCCTTCAGGAAGACGGCCATGGCCGGAAGTCACCGCCCAGGATCCCGCGGCCAACCCTCTGCCACACAGGTCCTGCCAGACAGGAGCAGCAGGCACAGCCACCCAGGCAGAAGAGGGGTGGTGGGCAGGGCGTAGAGTGCCAGATGGCGGGCCCGACGGAAGGCCAGCCAGCCGGCCCGCCCGGTGCCAACTGTGCAGAGCCCAAGGAACAGAGGCAGGCAGGAAGCAGCAGCTCCCCAGCCCTGAGGCGCCCGGGCTGGTACAGAGAGTGCCAGTCCTGGGTCACAGGGTGTTGCTTCGAAACCAGTGACATGCAAGTCTGACCTTGAGGAAGTCACATGGCTGCACCTGCTGCACTGACGGGGCTGCTGTCACGGGAGGCAGGCGACACGCCTGACACACGCTGCAAGCGTGGGTTCCCAGCGTGTGTCCACAGAGCGCTCTATGCCCAAACGCTCAGCGGCTTCCTGTGTATGTAACGCGTGTTCAAATTCCCAAACTCTGGGCCCGCTGGAAGGGGTTACATGCTTAGACAATGTAGACTCAGACCCCCAGACCACAATCACCAGCGTCTTCTGGTCTTTGTCACAGCGGGCCGGTCCTGCCAGTCATTTTACTCTCTCCATGGGTCCCTCTCTAAGGCCCTGGCCTCAAAGCCACAGAGTTGCAGAGGCAGAAGCAATGCCCCCCTGGCTGCGGCCCAGGCCATGTCTGCAGCTCCGAGCTTCTGCCCCCCACATTCCTTCTCGGTTTCTCCACTTCCTTGCGTGCTCAGTCACGCAGTGCTCCCCAAGGGACCAGACCTGGCGGTGTGCACTGAGCTGTAGCAAAACCTCGCTGACATGAGGGGCAAGACCAGGCGGCGGGCCTGGCGATGTGCTCGGTACACCTGTGTACCTGTTGTCTGAGCTCTCTCGGGGCCCAACGGCCCCGCTCCCAGACCTGGGGACAGAGTGAGCTCGGCGAGCTCCCGGCTCCCGGCTGTCCGTGCCTGATAAGGTGCAGCAGTTGGAGGCCTTTCCCACGAGATGCTCTCGAGGTGTGGGTGTGCACTCTATTCTCCTGTTGGTCTGACGGTTACAGTTTCCCCACTACCACCGACACTACACAGGGAACCGATGGACGGACAGCAACCACGGCGGCCCTGCCTGCCTGCGAGGACCTCAGGGCCGTGCCGGGCACCAGCGCGTCTTCGGGTTGCTAGAAGGCTCCGCGAGGGGGAGGCCTTCGTCCAGGGTCTTCAAGGTGAGGGAAGCTGGGGTGGAGCTTGCGGAGACACAGGACACGAAGCACAGCCGGCTGGGCCTGGTGGGGAGCTGTGGGATCAGTGGAGAAGTGCAGGAGGGCGCCCCCAGCCCCCAGGGGAGAGAGGCTGTGGGAATCTCCCAGCAAAGGACTGAGGAGAAGGGAGGGCCAACCTCAGTTCCAGCCAAGTGTCACCACATGGGAGACAGGTCAGCCTGGCCTCATTTCAGATCTTTCAAAAGATATTAAGATATTGGCGATTTACTTTGTTTTGTTTCTTTTTTCTTTGTCTTTTTCTTTCTTTCTTTCTTTTTTTTTTTTTTTTTTTTTGAGAGAGATTTTTACTATAGAATGCATGTGCTTACCAGAGACAGAAAGTGAGAAATCACCCCTCAGGGGGAATGACCATGCCGCACTCCCTTCTCCTCCACTCTCCTCTTGGGATTTTGAGCATGCACAACACACGTCTGGCATGTGTGTCAAGCCTCTGGGTCTGGGACTCGAACTACAGTTGGCAATGTGGAAGTCCGGCTACATAACCATTATGTCATCTGCTGGTCCCAGCAATTCAGTTTTCATATAACTCCCCAGTTTTTTAATTGTTGGTCATTGATTTTAAAAGGAAAGACAGTTGGGGCCAGCAGGCAGTATAGTGGTTAAGGCGCTGGACTCCCACGTGGCTGACTGCAGTCGGAGACCCAGACCCAGTGGCTCAAAAATCACACTGGGCGCATGTGCGCACATGCGCACGTGCCCAAACTCCCTAGAGAATGGAGAAGGGCTTGTGGTGTGGCTTTTCCTTTACCCGCACCTGCCCGTGCCACCAACGACCCTGCCCCGTGTACCCCCGGAATCACCAACGTGTTGCTCCTCGTTCTCACTCAGCTGTGTTGGACGTGGCCTTTCTGTGTGCTTGGTAGCTGTCAGTTCATCTCTTGGTCCCTAGTTCTTTATTTAACCCTTTCTTTAACTGTCCGGCCTCCATTTATTTCTCTCATTTGAGTTTTTGGTTCAGCCCTGACTTCCTACAGGCTTGAGCCTCCGGGTCTTCCCACTGAGAGGCCCTGGCCTATGAGCTCAAGCTGGAGTGCTGAGGAAGGTGGCCTGGGGGCCGGCAGGTGGCATGGTGGGTAAGGCGCTGGACTCCCACATGGCCGACCGGGGTTTGAGTCCTGGACCTGGCAGCTTGAAAATCATGCTGGGCACATGTGCGTGTGTGCTCCAAATCCTGAGAGGATATGGAGAGGGGATTTAGGCAAGGCCATGCCCCCCCGAGGGGGAATTTCTCACTTTCCCTTTCACTGACTCTCCTCCTGAGAGCTCCTATAGCAAAACCTAAAAAAAAAAAAAAGAGAGAGAAAGAAAAAAGGAAGGCTGCCTGGAGCTCGGCCCTGCCCTCCTGCAACGCCGGGCAACCTGGTCAGAAGGGCCGGCACCCCTGGCTCCTCTGCTGCCCAGGCAGAACTTTGCGCCTGGGGAGGTTGCTGCCTCAGGGCTCCGGAGGGAGGACAAACAGGCTTCTTCCTTCCAACAAAACTCCGAGTGGAGCAGGACTGCGGGCGGGAGCGCCCTCCCGGTGTGGTCCCACCTCCTGCAGAGGGTGTGTGCTCTTAGCGCTGCAGCACGGGGGGGGGGGGGGGGGGGGGGGGGGGGGGGGCCCTACGTGGGTGCTTGGGCTCAGCGGCTCTGCAGTCACATTCGGCATGCGGCTTTTTCCCTGGCGCAGAGGCCTGTGGGGTGTCCCCTGTCCCTGGGACAGCTTTGAGAGGGCGTGACCGCAGTGTGCACCTGGCGATCAGAGAGGAAAGGGAGAACTAGAGCCCCCTCCCTTGCAGAAGCCCCTTCCCCACACACACGCGCGCATGTGTGGTCAGCTTTGCCGTGGTCTTCCCCACCCTCCAGGGTTAAGTTTTTTTAAGGCAAAGGATGAAGGTACTGGTGACTGTAGGTGTCTATTCTCTTTAAACCATTCAGGCTGGGATGAGGGGCAGGGCAGGGGGAGCACCCCACAGGGAGATTTTGTAATTAAAAATCAGAGGCCAAAGCAACTGTGAGAACCCAGGTCAGAAAGCTAAAAATAAGTCAAATAAAGTGACGAGTTGCCTTCCCAGGCCCAGCGTGTTCTGCATTTGCCGTCCAGCTCACGAAGTCAGAGCAGGACGTCTTCTGCGCTCTCCTGGCCTCTCAAGAGGGGAGGATGTCATTGGCTCCTTGAAAGCACCGCCTTCCCCTCCTGGCGACTGCACAGCAGATGGCCCTCCCCGCTGCCTGTCCCCAGCCTGAGCCTGCTCTGTGGTCTTAGAGTTTGAGCTTGTCCCTCAAGGGTCTTCAAAGGAGGCAGGACCTGGACTGCACAAGTCCTCGGAGAGGGGCTTAGCTCCGGGAGGAGGAGAGGGCCCACCGGCCGTCTGCTGTGCAGCTCCATAGGCTGAAACGCATGTGTTCTGATCCAGATCAGATGGGGGGACTAATTGATACTCCTGGGCCATGCCAGTTTGGATGAGTTTCCTTCTGATGTTTTAAAGCATCTCAAAAGCCTCTTCTGTAAATGATTCTCAAGGACCCTCACAGGGAGAGATTAGTCTCTTCACTATAATAGAAGTAGGCTTTGGTCCAGAATTGTATCATGCTGTCTCCCAAGCTGAATGCTAAAAATCTCGAGTTGGCTTAATTTCCCCTCATTCTTTTCAGTACAGTATCTTAGAAGCTTATCCATGGAGAAGAGAAGGAAGGAGGAAATCAGCCCATTTATCACTGTCAAAATAATTAGAACTTAAAAAAGATTCCAGACATGTGCAAATGGGATAATTAACAAATATATCCAAGTAAATGGGGAAACTGCAACATTGCAAGCTAGAAATGTCATGAAGGCTTGCTCATGGAGAGCAAATTCTTCTTTAAGAAAACAGTACTAATGACATGTGGTATTATAAAGTCCCTACTAAGCACCAAACATGGGAGTGGGCCTGTTAGAGTCATTACCTCATTTACTCTTCATAAAGCCCTTCCAAAGTAAATGCTATTCTCCTTTTGCAGATGAAGAAACCAAGACTCAGAGAGGTTAACTAATCCAGTTAGACTGTAAGAGGATTCGAACCTGGAGTTGCTTGACCTCAAATTATATACCTTTTCTATTTACCCAAGGTTGGGTTGTTTGTTTGGTTGGTTTTTGCCAAAGGGCTCATGCACTGGCAGAGAGACAGATAAAGAGGGAAATGAGAAAGCACCCCCTCCCACGGAGGGTGGCAGGCCACAATCCCTTCTCCATCTCTCCTGCCAGGATTTGGGCACACCAGGTGTATTTCTCAAGCCGCAGGCTCTAGGACTTGAACCGCACATTCAGCGTGTAGGATCCAGCTGTCTTGACCACTAGGTTACTGGCTACTGCCCACCAAGCTGTCTTTTTAAAACAAAATCCAACAACAGTCACAACCCCCACCACAACAGTAACTGAAAATGTGTGAGACAAGGAATGTGCAAACACATCTATCTCCCAACAGCTTCAGCTTTAAGGCACTGAATCACTGACGATTTCCGGGCCTAGCTCAACACCATGCGGTAGCGCTGTCTGCAATGCTGTGCGTGGCAGGCATGGGACACGCGTGGATGCTAGCACTGAAAACGTGTTTCACACGATTGAAAACCTCCGTTCTTCATTTTATTTAAGTTTAATTAATTAATTAGTTTTTAAATTTTAACTTAAATTACCACATGTGGCGTGACTACTATATAAGGCAGCGCAAGTCTGCATATTTATAATTATAACGCTTAAAGACAAGTAATAACAGAGAAAATTTTAATGTAAGCAGAATGCCAAAGTTGATATTTTTCCTTAATAACATTAATGAAATTTCTGGGAAATAGATGAGTCTTGTGTAATTGTAGACTCACCCTTGGGTATTTAAACTGTGGATCCAAAATTAACTCCCTTAATAAATTCCTACATGCCACCAATGCCCAAGTGCATCTGAGACACGATTTTAATTCTCACGTCTACAATCCTCAGTCCACCAGGGACACGTTTTACTGGAAGAAGTAGGGACACATTTTATTTTAGTAAATTTAAATATGGCAAAAGAAAAGGGCTTTTTACTTTTCTCTTCTTTTTCTATATATAGTATTTATATTTTTCTTTTTTTTGATATAATATTTTTCTCTATGTAGTATCTATCCTTTTTCCTCTATGTAGTATTTCTACTTTTTCTATATGTAATATTTATCCTTTTTCTATATGTAGTATCTATACTTTTTCTATGTGTAGTATTTATCCTCTGAGAAGCAGCTCTGGCTCCAGGGGGACCGACGTCACATGCAGTCCTGATCCAGAGCCACCAGGGGGCCGGCGGCGGATGGCAGACTCTAGAGCCCGTTTCCCCGCATGCTGCCTTCATTCGAGTCCCTTGGAGCGACAGCAAAGCACCCCAGACTGGGCGGCTTGCAGAGGCATATTCCTCACCATCCGGAGGCCAGGGCGTCTAAGCTCAGCCTTGGCTTCTGGTCAGGGCCGGCACCCCATAGACAGAATCTTTTTGTGTCACTCAGGGTGGAAGGGCAGATGAGCGTTCCGGGACTATTTCATCAGGGCACCAACCCCATTCCCAACACCCCACCTCCTAATGCAGCTCAACACATGAGCTCGGGGACCGAGCGTTCAGACCGTAGCTCTCCCGCCCGTGCCCTGTGCTGCTTCCCATCCCTCCTGAGACAGCGCCTTCAATAAGCCACATGCCCCTGAATCCCTGTCTCGGGCTCGGCTTCCAGCAAACCGTCTTCTTTAGCACCATCTCGGGGGCTCGATCTATTCCGTGAAGAGGAAATTACATACTAATGTCTGCATGCACCTGCCCCTGGGAAAAGTGTGGAAGGTTTTTCACTAGTAAGCTTTGAGAAACAATAAGCTTTCAAGTGTTTTTCCTGTAAGCAATTTATACACAGGCTATTTCAAAAGTGAAAATGTTGTGCAGTATCACCACAGCCCAAATTCACGGTACGCTCTAACTGCAAAACTGGGGCTAGCACTGCAGCCAACTTAACCAGTCACCTGCAATGTCGCCACAGTCCAAATTCGGAATACAAACTTAGCCATAAAACAGGGCTTCACCCCGGCCAACTTAACCAGCCAATGTGGGAATGCGGTTGGAATAAGTGAATGCCTGCGGCTGATAAAAGCGTGTCGGTTAATTGTGTGGTCAGCTCGCCTGGATCACAGGGTGCCCACGTGCGGTGCTCCTGGGGCAGACGACACAGGCACTGGTAGACAGAGGGCAAACGCCCTGGCCAGTGCAGGCTGAAAAGCCAGGAAGACCTGAATAGAGCAAACGGGTCTGTGTAAGAGGGAACGCCTCCTGCCGGGCTGATTGAGCTGGGCCTTGGCCTTTTCCAGCCTCTGACCTGGGCTGAAATGTCAGGTCTTCTGGGGTCCCCGATCCTGCTGGATCTAAGACCAGAACGTCGCTCCGGCTCTGTGAGCTCAGGCTGTCGGCACATGCAGGATCGGGACGGTCGGCTTTCCCCGGGCTGCAGCTTGCCGACTAGATCCTGAACCTTCTCGGCCACTTAATTCCATCAGCCAGTTTCTAACAATAAATCTCACTGTGTGTGGGTGTATGCTATTGATTCAGTTTCTCTGAGAACCTTGACTAAAACGGAAGGTGAACTTTTCTTCAGGTCATGGCTTAAGATTTAGATTCAGTGGACAGAAGAGAAAGAGCAGAAATGGGTGAGAGGGAAAGGTGATTCCAGTCTATAAAGAGAGGATATCCGCACTCCATTTCTCACTCATCCAAACACGTCAGCAAGTAAATAAATGAAGATGCGTAAGCCAGGGCAGAGGAAGCGGGCGGTCTGTGCGTTCAGGGTTGGCTCTGATCCCAAGAGTAAACAAGAACAAAGCTCTCATTTCGGATATGTGGGAACTTTGTAGAAAACAGAGCACGAGCTTATTCATTCATAATGAGAAATAAGCCCCCAAGCAACTGGATGCCCGCGTTTACTTCCCCTCCAGGCGAATGCACAGGGAAACAAGACAAGCTCAGAGTCTCCCTGTCTGAGGGGCAGGAGGGGACGATGGCTCAGGTTACCTGACTTCATACTCTCCCCATGGGGCATGCACAGGCAGAGAGGCCACCTGCCACCTGAGCGGGGATGGAAGCCCCTGGCCACCAGGGTCTCTCTCTCTTGCGCTGAGCTTTCTTGACTGGCCAGCCCCTTCCTTCTTGGCTGACATATTTTATGCATTATTTTCTGGAACAACTTTTGGGTTCTATTTGATTTTTTTTCCTCCTGATATTAATCATTATAAAACTTTAGACCAAGTAAAAATTGTCCACTGCCTAGAGACAACCACTGAAAACGCGAGCTGAGGGAGTCCCCACCCAGAGTGCGAATAAATGAGTGTGTGGAGTCGAGGATGTTGCCCAGGGCGTCGAGAGCTCAGAGGTATCTTTCTCATATCTTTACATCAGCGTTCAGCCAACGCTGACTAGCCAGATAATAAGAAAGTCAGACTGTGGGTGACGCAGTCTTAAAACCACGTCTTCGCGATGACCCGGCACCCACCACTGTAGTGCGCCCGCGATCTTCGACACTGTATGAACGCTGCGTGCTGTTCCAATAAAGCTTTATTTACAAAGCAGCCACAGTGCCATGCTGGCCCACAGGATGTGGTCGGCCACCTCTGATCACGTGATCATCTAAGATGGCTCTGCAGTGAAATCAGGCATGTTTTTACCAAGAAACACTTGTATTTCTTAGTCAAGTGTTTATCTTCTGAGCTTTTCAAATATGCCTTTTGTTCAGTATCTGGATCAGTTCGTGAATATCTTGATCTGCAGGGTGAGCTGGAGTCATGGGAAGTGGAGCATGGTTTCTGGCAGTGCACGCTGAAAGTGTATCTATGGTCAGGGCACGGCCCGGGCCTCGGCCACCCTGCCTGGGCGTGGCCTGGGTGCTCCCTATGATGTGTGCGCATGGCCCTCACGCTGGACACTGCAGAGCTGGGCTGGAGGCAACCCAAATACGGGTAGACTGGAAAGGAAATTGTGTGTCACACCACGAAATACTGCATGGCGGTGGGAATGAGCAGCGAACCGTGTCTAGCAGCCTGGAGGGGTCCCAGACAGCACTGAGCAGGAGAAAAATCGCAGTTCAATTTCATTAAGTTCAAAAGTAAATCCATGAGAAAACCCGCCTGAGAGTGGTTTCCTGGCGGACAGGGCTCACGGATGGCCAGGAAGGGCAGGCGGAGGCCCCGGGCACAGGGAGCCTCCCATTCCTAAGTCTGAGCACCGGCTTCACTAGCATGCCCCCTTTTCTGTAAGTGCACCCGAGACGCAGAGACAACTGACCTTTCGTAAAGGTAGCCGTGTGCTGGGCACGGCGCTCTGTACACACGTTGTCTGTTTAAGTCTCCCAGAACTCTTCTGAGGTGGTTCCTCGGCCCATTCCATAATGAAAACGAGGGCTCAGGGAGGTTAAGACCCTGCTGAGTCACACAGACCGTGGGCAGCTGCGCCGCCGCTGGCTGTAGTCCGCCGTCTGGCAGTGGAGAATAGTGTGCAGCTCTCCGAAGTCGCCGGTAGACTGGCCTCCTAGTGAGGAAGGGCCACCAGGCTCCGGGGAGAGAGCAGGGACAGGAGAGCCAAGCCCTGTCGGAGACAGGCGGAGGGGTGGGCGCTCAGGGCCGGAGCCACCAAGCACGGGTCTCCTCTGGTCTGCGCCACCTCGGCCCTCGGGCGGGGAGGGCTGCCGTGGGAAGGCGTCTCTGCTCTCTTCCTTGGTTCTACACCAGCCGGTCAGCGAGTGCTGGCTTCCTCTGGGATAGACCCTGTTCCAGCCGCATCTGCACACAGGCCCTGCCTCCGATGGGGAGCCTTAGACCTTACATTTGGAGTCGAAACCGAGGCAGACCCAGAGCCCTGGCTCCGAGCGCTCCAACTTAGGGGAAAACCAAGTGGCTCTCTCAGTCAGCCTTCTCGGACCGCTGTGGAAGCATCCTACCCGCGTCCTCCTGCCTCCCTCCCTCCTCCTTCCCTTCCTTTTACAAACTATGAAGAATCTGTGACTCTCCTTGCACTATTTGCACACCTGGTGCTAGGCGTGATGACTTTTTTTTTGTAAAGTTTTTGCTATAGGGCACATGTGCTCCCGGAGACAGAGACTGTGAGAAGGAAAGTGAGAAACCACCCTTTGGGGTGACAGCCACGTCTCAAACCACTTCCCTGGGATTTGGAGCATGCATGCACGTGTGTTCTGCATGATTTTGAAGCCATCGGGTCTAGGACTTGAACCATGGCCAGTCTTGTGGAACCCAGCGACATAACCACTATGCTACCTGCTGGCCCTGACATACTGTTTTGTTTTGTTTGTTTTTTATGACGGTGTCAGTATAACTTGGCTCATAGGCAAGCTCGTGAAATTATTTCATGTCCCCAAACAGAAACCGACTAAACAGACAAACATTACCAAAATGAGGAACTTTCCAGAAAAAGTGCGACAGGAGAAATTGCACCTGCTAGGTCCCTGGAAGTACAGGAAGTCGGATGCTGGCTGTGCTTAAGGCAGTCCCTGCTCTGCACCTCCCTCCGAGGGTCGGGGGCGGGAATGCCCGGCCCCACGGCGAGTGCTCCAGGCTGTGGCCTCGGGCCGCAGAGGCACTCTGCATCCATGGTGACCTTTCTCCCTTCACGTGGAATCAGTTGTTTTTGACTTCGGGGGATTTGTGACTGCTGTTTTCAGAATATCTTGGCAGAATCTAGTGAAGTACGTATTATACAGGAGAGAGCCGTGTTTGAGAAAGAAGCGAGCCACCTCAGTCCCTCCCACCGTGTGCGGGACTCTGTCGCCTTCTTTGTGTCTCAGTGCCTTCTCTTTCACGCTGGTTTGCTTCCGTGTGGACATGCCAGGAAGAGATGGCTGTGATGGCTGTAAGTGGGGCCTGCTAGGAGGGATGGGTCTGGTTTAACCAGCTCTGAACGCTCCTGCTCCAAGACCAGTATTTCAGGGATGTTAGAAAATTCATAAACCTGTGTTCGCAAGGTCTGCATGGCTCTGGCTGGGCGAGACTGGCAGTCTGTCCTGTACCCAGAGGGCGTGCTTCCGTGATTCTCCAAGTGCTCATGAACAAACGCCCTGATGCACAGTTATGGAACCTGCCCTCTGTCCTGGGGCCTGGAGCCTGCCCTGAAGGGGAAGGGAGCTCAAAGGAGTCTGCCGTCCCTTTCAGTCTTGGCAGGGGGAGAGGGAGAGGCTGGAGAGTGGGCTGCGCTGGAGGGGACGAAGGTCGGATTCCTATAACTGCCACTTCATTAGCCACACAGGCTGGACAGGAGGAAGGAGAGGACTGGCTGGAGGAGGCGGCTCTCATTGCAGGAGTGACGCTAGCACAGCCTCAGGAGCGTGGCTGGTGTGCTGGAGACAGCTCTCACCAGCTCGCAAGAGCTCATTGCTACAGCCGCAGGAGTCGTGTGAGCCTGTGGCCCATCACTCGACACTGACTCACGCACGCGCACAATGAAATGTAATACACTTTTTCTGGGTAAAGCGCTTTTGGCCTAGGGTACATGCGTTCACTGGAGAGAGAAAGGTGGGAGAGGGAGAAATCACTCCCTGGAGAGACGGCCGCACCACTATCCCTTCTTCATTCTCCTCGTGGGATTCGGGGCACACACATGTACGAGGCTGGCAGGACCAGAGCTCAAACTGTGGTTGACCGTGTGGGAGTCCAGCGCCTTAGCCGCTGTGCCAGCTGCTGGCCCCAAAATATAATGTCCTTTAAAAAATAAAGCTAATGCTCTGAATTCTTTGTTTCCTACTCACTGCACTATTTCACTGTTTCAACGGGCCATGGCTATCTCTGGCTGCGGCACTGTGTGGTAGAAATGCTGCCCTGGGCCTCACTGCCCGGGGCCTCACTGCACTGGGCCTCACAGCCCTGGGCCTCACTGCCCTGGGCCTCACTGCACTGGGCCTCACTGCACTGGGTGTCACTGCACTGGGCCTCACAGCACTGGGCCTCACAGCACTGAGCATTACAGCCCTGGGCCTCACTGCCCTGGGCCTCACTGCACTGGGCCTCACAGCCCTGGGCCTCACAGCCCTGGGCCTCACTGCACTGGGCCTCACTGCCCTGGGCCTCACTGCACTGGGCCTCACAGCCCTGGGCCTCACTGCACTGGGCCTCACTGCACTGGGCCTCACTGCCCTGGGCCTCACTGCACTGGGCCTCACAGCCCTGGGCCTCACAGCCCTGGGCCTCACAGCACTGGGCCTCACAGCACTGGGCCTCACTGCCCTGGGCCTCACTGCACTGGGCCTCACAGCCCTGGGCCTCACAGCCCTGGGCCTCACAGCACTGGGCCTCACTGCCCTGGGCCTCACTGCCCTGGGCCTCACTGCCCTGGGCCTCACTGCCCTGGGCCTCACTGCACTGGGCCTCACAGCCCTGGGCCTCACTGCACTGGGCCTCACAGCCCTGGGCCTCACTGCCCTGGGCCTCACTGCCCTGGGCCTCACTGCACTGGGCCTCACAGCCCTGGGCCTCACTGCCCTGGGCCTCACTGCACTGGGCCTCACTGCACTGGGCCTCACTGCACTGGGCCTCACTGCACTGGGCCTCACTGCCCTGGGCCTCACTGCACTGGGCCTCACAGCACTGGGCCTCACAGCACTGGGCCTCACAGCACTGGGCCTCACTGCCCTGGGCCTCACAGCCCTGGGCCTCACTGCACTGGGCCTCACAGCCCTGGGCGTCACTGCACTGGGCCTCACAGCACTGGGCGTCACTGCACTGGGCCTCACTGCACTGGGCCTCACAGCACTGGGCGTCACTGCCCTGGGCCTCACTGCATTGGGCGTCACTGCCCTGGGCCTCACTGCCCTGGGCCTCACTGCACTGGGCATCACTGCACTGGGCCTCACAACACTGGGCCTCACAGCACTGAGCATTACAGCCCTGGGCCTCACTGCACTGGGCCTCACTGCACTGGGCCTCACAGCACTGGGCCTCACTGCACTGGGCCTCACAGCCCTGGGCCTCACAGCACTGGGCGTCACTGCCCTGGGCCTCACTGCACTGGGCATCACTGCACTGGGCCTCACAGCACTGAGCATTACAGCCCTGGGCCTCACTGCGCTGGGCCTCACTGTCCTGGGCCTCACTGCACTGGGCCTCACAGCCCTGGGCCTCACTGCACTGGGCCTCACTGCCCTGGGCCTCACTGCACTGGGCCTCACTGTACTGGACTTCACAGCCCTGGGCCTCACAGCCCTGGGCGTCACTGCGCTGGGCGTCGCAGCACTGGGCCTCACTGCACTGGGCCTCACTGCACTGGGCCTCACAGCCCTGGGCGTCACTGCACTGGGCGTCGCAGCACTGGGCCTCACTGCACTGGGCCTCACTGCACTGGGCCTCACAGCCCTGGGCGTCACTGCACTGGGCGTCGCAGCACTGGGTGCCCAGCCCCCTGGTAGGGAGCTTGGGCTGGTGTGCTGGTCTTGGCTGCAGTGGGAGCACATTCAGTACAGAAGCTGGAAAATGCAAAATATCCAGGCACGTGTGTGTAACTGTGTGTGTGTGTGTGTGTGTGTGTGCGCGCGCGCGCATGTACACATATGTGTTTATGGAGAGCCAGTTGTTGGGCATTCTCCAGCACACCGTGGGTGCACCCTAACTTTGCTCTCGCTTCTTATCCCCCACTTCTTCTGTCATCCTCTGGCTCCCCTTTCTTACAACAGTGGGATCCAGGGACCAGCAGTTAGCATAATGACTATGTCGCTGGGCTCCCATGTGGTCGACCGCGGTTCGCGTCCCGGACCCGGTGGCTTAAAACTCACGCCGGGCGCGTGTGCATGCATGCCCAAGATCCCGAGAGGAGAATGGAGGAGAAGGGATTGCGGCGTGACCATCCCCCGAGAATGGAGGAGAAGGGATTGCGGCGTGGCCATCCCCCCTGGGTTGATTCCTCACTTTCTGTCTCTCTGTCTCTCTCTGTCTGTCTGGTGAGCGCACATGCCCTATAGCCAAAACCTCTCCAAAAAAAAAAAAAAAAAAAAAAAAAAGAAGAAAGAACAGTGGGACCCGGCCTTCTCGGGGTGATTGAAGGAAACCAAAAGGGGAGAGATGGAAAAATGGCACCGCCTTCCCTGTGGCCTTCATGGTGTATGATGTTCCCCTCAGTGTCCTGCGATGCACCCCAACATACACACACACGCATGCACGCACGCACACACACTGCCCCTCCCTTTCTGCATCCCCACAGCTGAGTGCCTGGATCGGGCTCTGAGGAGGAGGGAGCAGGGGCCAGGGAGCAGCACGGACCTGAAACTTACAGTCTACGCAGCGAGAAGTAAGAGGACACCCAGACAGCCACGTTTACTGCTGTGTATTGATGAAGCCAGGCATACCAGGAGACTCGTGTCTCTCAGAACCCTGCAGCCCCAGTGCAAGGTGAGCAGTGCTCATAAAGGCAAAACTCACACTCTTTTCCAGGTTGAACTGGTAATTACAAGAACAAAGAGCGGTGGGCTTGAAAGGGCAGGGGGTAGGGCTTTGCAATGTGAAAACCGGCAGAAGCGGACCACAGAGGCGGAACAAGCAGGGAAGAGGGTAATCACCGTCAGGGCATGTTCCATCCCTACCTAAACACAGTGGCATCCAATGGCCTCCATGGCTCAGGCCAAGGTCCGGTGACTGGACCTTAACTCAAGGCACCTACCTTGCAAGAGAAAGCAACTTTTTAATCCTAGAGAAAGGGTTAGGAGAGCTCATAACAGAGGCGCTCCTCCAAGATGGAGTTACGCCTGCTTCAAAGCCAGAAAATGGGATTGGAGCCTTTGGTTTTTGTCACTCTTGCCTGTGACTCCTCCTAAGTCACATGCGTTGTGTGATCTCCCGTGTTCCCGTCCGTGGAATAGGATGAGAAGAGCTCTGTCCTTCTCGTGGGCTGTGCAGCCAGTACAGTGACAAGCGCTTCAGAAAATGCCACACAGACTCCCGAGGGTCGTTCTCTGATGGCCCGCTCATGTGGACGTTTCTGGGTCTTCCAAGTGTCCCTGCCAGGAGGCCTCTCTCAGCACTGCAGGCCGATGCGCTAACTGGCTTTCGCTTAGCATCGCAGAGAGCGAGAGCTGGAAGAGCTCTTCCGGGCCTTCTCTTGGTCCGGGGTTCCACCTCAGGGAAGGTTCCAGATCCCCGCCGTGCCAGCTTTTACTAGGTGAACGCCACCACTGGCTGGATCTGCGACTTCATCGGTCAAGCTGTAAAATGGCGCATGGCAAACACAGAAACCTGAGCCCACGCCAGGACTGCGCTGGACACCACACGGCCCGGACCGCAGGCAGCTGGTGACGGGGAGTTGGGGCCAGGAGCGGTTGCTGAGTCGCGTAGGGGTGCCATCCCTCCTGCGGACCCGCTGCTCCCTCAGCTCCTGCACACTCCCTGCTGCTGGCTTCTTGCTTCAGCTCGCTGCAGACCAAGGGGGCGGCTCCAGCTCCAACCGCACGCACCCTTCCATCCTCTCCGCTCCTGGGTTCCTGACTCCGAACTGCGGACAGGACAGGGGCTCGGCACCGGCCCCGCCCACCTTTTTCATCCTGGTCGTCAGTCCGTCAACCAGGCCTCTGTTCCCGGTCCAGTCAGCTGTGGCCCAGAAGAGCACGCTTGTCCACTGCTCCTTATGCTATTTGGCTCCTAGAACTTCTCACGTTCTTCCGTGATCGTGGCTGTCCGTGCGATATGCACTCCCTTTCTCCTACTCACTTAAACAAAACAAAACAAAATGAACAAAACCCCAAGAACTCCCTCTGCTCACCACCAGGCGGCAAGGGCCACAGTACAGAGCCAGGCCTGGTTCAGCTGCGGGCCCGCGCTCAGCTCAGCTGGGCCCAGAGAGGAGCTGTCTTGCAGCTGAGAGGCCAGAGCTCCGCTAGTGAAGACGGCAACGCTCAGTAGCCCTCCGGGACGGAAACGGTATTGCTTTGCCTTGATTCTCTTGACTATTTGAGTGAAAGTATAAACACCTTTGTCTTCCTCACTTAGATTACTGGGCCGACTCGGGTTTACCTGGCAGGAGCCATCTGGCACTAGAAGCTGAGAGCAAGTACGCCTTTTGGCAGTGGCATGGCGATGAGGAAAGCGTTGGCGGAAGCCACCAGGGGAAGCCACCACCGGAGTCTCCTGGCTCCAGTCATCCTGGCTGAGGAGGACGAAGCACACCTGTTCCGGCTTGCCACCCCCTCTCTTCTCTCCGTCCTGGTACCTGAAGAAGCAGTGCTCCTTACCGTCGGGTTGGGACCGTGTGACTGGTCAGCCCAGTGGGCTCTGGCAGAACCGAAGGGATTGCGTCCCGCTGGAGGCTGCTGGACTCGGATGTGCGTGTTCTGTGCTCCTTGTCGTCCCTGTCGGTGACTGGCAGGGGGCGCCCGCTGGACAACAGAGCTGCAGAGGGACAGACGCTCTGCAGCGTCGCCCCGTGTGCACGCCACCTCGTGTAAGCGGGAAGCAAACCGTGCTCGTATTACATCTGGGGGCGGGGCTGATGTGTTGCTATGGAAGCTTCCAGAACCCATGGACTTTCTCAAAGGCCACCTGCACTATCAGACCCTGTTTGGGCAGCTCAGCGACTCACAGGGAGCCCCGTGGGGGGCACAAGGGGTGCATTAGGAAAACAGAGGTCAGTAGCCTCTGAGCTTCATGGCCATGTAACCTCAGGAGGGGTGAATCTTTGCACCCCCACCTCATCCGAGGACAAGAGGTGAGACACTGTCACAGCGTCCTGTGAGGAGAAAATGGGAAAACACAGACGAGCATGCCTCCGTCATTCCAGCGTCCCTGCTCCCGTCCCACTCTGCCATGTCGGGTCCTCTCCTGTTACCCCATGCAGGGCCGTCCCCACGTCCCTGACAAGCAGACCGTGTGCCTGCACAGACTCGCTGGGTTACGTTAAACTGAAATGAGTTGAACTGAAAGACAGAGTGAGCATGGGCTGGCTCTGCAGTGGTCAGTCTCTGCCAGCTCCGGACCTGACCAGCACGGCCACACTCCGTCTGCAGAGCCCAGATGACGCAGTGCTCTGGGGACACGCCACACTGCCCTGGCTTCCACTTCCTGCTGCACTCGGGAGCCGCGTTCCGGTCCGAACGAGTGCTCGGGGAGCGTAGAGTCTCAGTGGGGCTCTGCGCCCAACTCTCACCCCGGGACGCGAGGCCGGGCTTCACCCGCGTCTGGGTCTGCCTTCATCGGCCTGTGGAGGGATCCTACGAGACCACGAGGGCAGAGGCTTTTATCCCGCCCGAGGGGCAGAGCCATTTAAGGCCATGTGGGCAAGAAGGTTTCTGAAGGCACTGTGCTGTGCGCGTGCGGTGGCTTCATCAGGCCAGGTGTTTGCTCACACTCACGCTTGATACATCTGGAAAGTTCCCTCCTAGAGCATCCCACAGGCTTTTCTCTTTTAGGAAAATCTAGACTTTTTATATTGGTCCCTAATAGAAAAAGCTGGCATGCAGGGAATTGCATGTCTGATAGCAGTGGGAAGAATCTGCTATTAAAAGCCAGAAATAGGGACTAGCAGGTGGTGTAATGGTTACACTGCTGGACTCCCATGTGATTGACCGCGGTTCGAGTCCTGGACCTGGCAGCTTAAAACTCATGCTGGGCTCATGTGTGTGCGTGCCCAAGATCCTGAGAGGAGAATGGAGGAGGAGGGATTGCGGCGTGGCCATCCTCCCTGGGGGGTGATTTCTCGCTTTCTATGTCTCTGGTGAGCACACGTCTCCTATAGCACAAATCTCTCTCTAAAACCAAAGGCAGAAATAACGTTCTTAGGGCTTCCCTTCAAAGATGCCATGCTAAAACCAGGGACACTGCAGCCCTGGGAGTGTTCGTCGACAGGAAGCCCGTGAGGCAGCAGCTCTGGACACGCCTCCGCCCAGCTGACCCTGACGAACGCCGTCCTCAGAGCTGGCCCACCCCCACCCAGGGTGCTGAGAGGGCACCCTCTCACCTGTGCTCTAGCAACCACTGTCTCCTACTCGCCAGTGCTAAGAAGCCTGAAGAATTTCTCCGGATTTCCCACGGAAGTGTCAAGCGCTAGCATTGGAGGAAAGGCGTCAGCAAAGCATTTCCCAGAAGGCTCTGAGCTGAGCAGCCTTGGTCCAGATCCACCGTGCCCCGGGCAGAAGCCGTGAGCAGCTGCCTCGATGTGCCCGGACCCTCTCCCTGTCCTGGCTGATCTGGCTGGAACTAAGCAGGGGCGAGTCTTCGAGAATCCAGGCGTGTCCCAACAGGGGTCTAAAGCACTTACCCCCGGGGTCTAGGACGGACGCAGCGTCCCGCCTCGCCCACTCATGCAAGGCTGAGGACCTGTGCTTCTCGGGAAGCTCCAGGCAGCTGCCGGTGCTTCCTCCACCCAGGGAGAACGGGGATGTTGGCAAGGAGGGGAGAAAACCGGGCAGGCCATCCAGCGAGGTTTGCAGGCCTGGGGAAGTGTTTTCTACACAATGTTTCATGAGAATGCCTTCAGAAGCGGTCTAAGTAGTCTTCTTAGCCATTTCCCTTCTCTGGCTTTTTAAAAAAGTTTATTTCATCACACACACACACACACACACACACACACACACAGAAAGGCACCCCAGGAGGGTTTCACACCATCACCTAGCCGGTCTCAGCCGACTTGCACCATGGGCATGCATGTGCCTGACGTGCTAGGGAGGTTGTGGGACGTGAACCCGGGACCTTCCCATTGGGCCTGGCTGTGCTACTGCTGCGCCACAATCTGGCTCCTCCTCTTGAACTTCTGCATGCAGGTGGAGAGGACAGAGGCTTGGTCAAGACTGCCTCTGGAGTGCTCGTGACCCATGGGCACCTTAGCTCTCTGGATGCCCTCTCACATGACCGGGGTCCTTCCTGTTCTTGAGTGGGCTGATTGACTTTATTGTCCATGGTGTACACCAGCAGGTGACAGCCATCCATCTGCACACCTCCTCCTTGGATCCTCTTCCACGTCTCTCTGCCACCCCCCAAGGCCAGCTTCAGACAGGTATAAACCAGAAGGCCCCAAGGCACGCTTGTACCACGGAGCTGTAAACTGAAGGGCTGCCCTGCCTCCCTGGCAGCGGGGCCTCATGGGTAGACGCACCAGGCCACGCCGCGGATTGGGCAGTTCTCCCACGGAGGTGAGGGAGAGGCGGCCCTTGCACTAACACAGCCCCTCCCTGACAGTAGCGCTGGTGTAAGAGCTATCACTTCGGCGTCCTGTCCTCTGAAGACCTGGCGTTCACCTGCCCCGTACATCCTCGGCAAACCCCGAGCTAAATTAGGCCTGAGCTAGCGAGAATTACAAAGCCGGCAGTTCCCTCTCCGTCGCTGTCAGTACGAAGTGCCCACTCTCCTGCAGCGTTAATAACCAAATATGAAATATTTAAATGGCTGCAAATTGCGTCAATTAAAATCGTCTCCTTCCCGAGTCAGCTCAGATTGCTTGCCTGTTTGACCCAATGTCTCTTTATGTTTGATATACATTCTTAATTAAAAAGAGCGCAGTCATCAAAAAGCATAGGTAATTGTGGCATTAAGTGTTTTTTTTTTTTTTTAAGTGCAAAATTGAAAAAAGGATGAACGAAGGCTGCACAGACCTCCACGGAGCACATGGACGCGTGCTGCCGCTCACTCCCCGGCCAGCAGGAGGAGCTGTGCGGACGAGGGCCCTCGCCATGCCGGCGCGACCGCGGTGTCTCAGGACATGCCGAACAGCTGGGATGGCCACGCCCTCGGGAGTGGAGTAACACCTAAGGGCGCCAGGAGAGGACGGGGCTGACAGCCCTGGCACAGGCCGCTTCCCAGTGAATGCTGCTTTTATCTAAAAGAGCAAGTCAAGCCCAGGCGTGGGGGTGCGCAGGAATGCCACCTCTGGGGAAGCTGGAATGCACGTGGGGGCCCGGGTTCGGTTCCCAGTGGGCCTGAAAACACTCACTGTGCTTGTACACACCTGCAATCCTAGCTAGTTACAGGCTGGGGCAGGACGGGTGTGGAACAGTGAGGCCCTGGCAAAAAAATCCACTCTGTCACTTTCTGTCTTTCTCTCTCTTTCTCATAAAGGAAAAGTAAACTAAAAGTAAAAATGCGAATCAGATCTGCCTTTTGCCTAAGTAATACCCCCTGATAGCGTCCCTTGCCTACAGAGCAAATCCACTGACCGCAGGCCACGAGGTGTCACCCAGGCAGACGCCGCCCCTGCCCTCTCCCTCACCACCTTACTCTGTCCGGCTGGCTTTCTTCCCTACCTGGGAAACAGGCTACCCCCACCTGAGCGTGGCCCTTTCAGCCCCGCCCGAAGCCCTCCTCCTCGGATGAGTTCAGCAGCCGTTCTCTCTCCTCCTTCAGGCTCGAACATCACCTCTTCCAAGAGGTGCCTTGGCTGCCAGTCTCCCTCCCGGCCTGGCTGCCAGCACTCCGCCAGGTCCCCCTGCCCTGTCCTGCATCGCGCACACTCAGCGTACCCGCTCTGACGGTCACTCACCCAGCGCCTGTTTCTCAGCTGGAGCCCCAGCTCAGCAGGTGAAGGCGTCATCCCTCTGCTCGCCTTGAAGCCCCGACCGGGACAGCACCCACAGAGCATGTGCTCGGTAGCCAGGAGCTGGACTGGCTGGAGCACCCACAGCAGTGGCCGGACATGGGACTGAGCCAGCCTCGTCCCTACAGTGACACCAAAGAGCTGCCGGCCTCGGCAAGGGATCCTGTCCAGTCCTCTAGAGATGTGGGCCTTGGCAGCTCCGCCCGCCTGGCTAATCAGATCCCGGCTCCATGTGAACTGCAGATTCCAGCGGAATTTGATATTTTCAATAATAATAGAACTCCTCTCTGAGGGTCCTGGAGGAAATACACTATGAGAGGTTCTTAAAGTCACTGAAGAGCAGAGAAATAGCGTCTGGTACTCCGACGTTAAAGTAGTGCTGACCTGCCATCCCCGCGGCCTGCGCTTCCAGCTGCCTTCCCGCAGTGGGACTGACCCTAGCCTGTCCTACCTGTCCCTTTGATCCCATGTCTTCCCCGACCAACAGTCGATGGCTTCATGTGAGCCGAGGCCCTCAGCGGGCGGGCTCCTGCTCTCTTGCTCCTGCAGGAGACAGGCTAGCCCGGTGCGTGTGAGTAGAGCGCCCAGCAGACCTTGCTGGGGTGGAAGCATGGCTCCTCACCGACTAGCTGTGTGACTTTGGGAATGCCCCTCAACCTCTCTGTGCCTGCACGGCTGCTTCCTAGGGGTGTGGTGAGGAGCCCCTGAGCTCATGTGAGTGAAGACTGGGAGCAGAGCAGGGCCTGCCCCCCGAGTGCTGTGAGCTCACCTGCCCTTAAAACCGTGCGGTCAGAAGGGGGCGAGGATTCACGGAGGACAAGATCGCTGGTGTAGCTCTTCTTTTTTGAGAGAGAGATTTTTGCTACAGGGCACATGCACTTGCCAGAGAGACAGATAGAAAGCAAGAAATCTTCCCCTGGGGAATGGCTACACCACAGTTCTGGGATCTGGGGCACGCGCACATGCCCAGTGTGAGTTTTGAGTCACCAGGTCCGGGACTCGAACCGTGGTTTGGCTACATGGGAGTCCGACAACGAAACCATCATGCCATCTTCTAATAGGTGTCACATGGATGGCAGTCACCAGAAATACCACCGGCAGCCCGAGGAAAAGGAGGGCCACTCTGGCCGGGCACTGCCGAAAGACCTTTGCTCACTCTCAGGTAGAAGCTGAAAGATTCGATCAGGTGGAGAGTGAGGGGTACACCCCAGAAGCTGGGGTGGGGGAGGACAGGGTGGTGAGGGAGCACCTGGCACCAGTACGCAGGCCGGTGACAGGGAGGAGGTACAGTGCCAGCACACAGCAGAGCAGCCCCGCGCGGGGCTGGGGGCAGCTACCAGGCAGAGGTGGCCGGCACACGGAGCCATGCAGAGCTCGGAGTCGGCCGTAACGTCATTGCCCTGACTGGATCAGCGCTCATCCACCGGGCACTGGAAACCGCTCCGTACCCGGACTTCGCGGACTGTTACACACAGGTTAAATCTGCTGAAAAACAGCAGTCCCGCCCTCGCTGAGTAGAGGTTAAGACAATGTCCGAACACGTGATCACTCACTTGGCCCTTCTGGACCACCGACTGGGCTGGGGTGAAGTCCACGGACCTGTGGCCCTGGGTCCCGCTGGACACCTGTGCGACCTCTGCTGCTCTGAGGTGAGGGCTACACCTCGGCACACAGACACGCAGAAGCGGGACCCACGGCTACACTGTGCTGATGTAGGATTTTACATTAGTCTGCTTCGAGTTCAAGATGTGACAGATGGAAGCACCGGTAAAGAGCGGGGAGACCTTTTCTCCCGTCAGCTAGCTTCTGATCCTTGCAGTGCCAGGGCATCTTGAAGTTGGCACCTGCAAAATCTGAGTTTTTCCTGTCTTTACCAGCAAAGGACTAAGACAATCCCCCTTAAAAGAGAGCCCTGATCTGTGCAGGCCACCCCCGTGTGGCAGCAGGGACCTGCCCGGGCCTGTGCAGCTCCTGCCACCTACACCGCGTGCCTGGCCGTCGGCAGCTGTCATGGCTGCCCTCCTGCCTGGCGCCGGCTGCTGGATGCCGGTGGGTCGGAGTCTGGGAGAGGCTGCGACTTCTGAATTCTCTTCCGTTTTAAGTCAGAGCCTGCATCCGTCGGCTTCTTCAGTGCGGAGGCCCATTAGTGCTTGTGGGGGAGTGCGTGGCGAGGCATCTGATGAAGGCGCGAGGACTCTGCCTGGAGAGCTGCACCTGCGGGCAGACCGCCTACTAGGGAGCGTGTGACAGCGAGGCCACACACACGCACTCTCGGCCTTCCACGAGCTCAGGAAAGACATACATCGTGAAAAAGCTGCATGGATTTTTCATACCAGAATAAACTCATACTTTAATTCTATTTTTCCATGAACTTTTTGAGTCTGCCTGTGAACACACATGCGCCCCGTGTGTGGAAGTTTCGGTGTAAGCACATGCATTTCTCTTTCTGTCCAAATGAATGATCCGTTATGATGAAACAGTAGCTCCGGGGAGAATGAGAGACGGCCTCTTATTGCCGGCTGTTTCCATGGCAGCGTAATGCCCTTGGGCAGCGCCCTAACCGTGGGTTATTACTTTTCAGCTGAAACACGTTGTAGGAAGCAGATTAATAACAGAACTTGCCAAACAACAGGTTCATTTTCCTCCGTTTGTTCTCAGAAGCAAACGCAGTGACGGGAGTGAGCGTTTATGCCAGGTCTGACTCCGGCGTGGTCCTTCTCCCCTCAATTAACAAAGGAGAGGGAAGGAGGGTGCATTGACCCTCCGGGGCTCCCTCAGGCAAAAGACGTAGGTGGCATTTCAGAGGCTGCCCAGGAAAAGCGTGTTTTAATCAGGAAAGCCCCTTTATAGAGCTGCCAGAGTCCCGGCAGCTGCGCTCTGTCAGCTGTGACTGTCCCCAAGGCACGTCTTAAGCTCCATTGGGAACTGAGACTGCAAGATGGTTTGAGCATTCACCAGGGTGTCTAGAAGGAAGGACACCATGGAGAAGTGACCGCACCTCTGCACGCGGTATTTGGCCAGCCACCTGAGGCTTAGTGTGGTCAGGTGCACAGGTGGCCCAGAGCCCTTAAAGCCACCACCTGCAGGGCGTGGTGACAGGGATTAGTACAGGACGGAGCCCAGGACAAGGCCACCTCGCTGGGCTGCGTCGTTAGGCTCCCGAGCAGTTAAAAGGCTTCTGGATTTCTCTCTTGGGAATCGAGGACGTACTCAGAAGCTTACGCGGTCACATCCCTGCATCTCGGCAGCTTCCGCATTCCCAGATGCCTCTGTCCTCCTTTCACACAGCCCCAGGAGACCTGAGAGGCAGGGCAGGGCCTTCTCACGTAAAAATCGACAATAAAATGTCATCGACAGAAACGGCCCGTGTGTCCGTGCGTCCCTGTGGGGGTGGCAAACCTAAACCCCCAAGTGCAGATAAACCAGATCAAAGGGTGAAGGTTTTCGGGCCTCCGCTTCATCACGTATAAGGAAAACGGAAGGTAACAAACTGGAGGTGAGCGTATGGAAAGTAGCTGGTACGTTTGCACCTCCTGCCCCAGAACTCCGGACTAGGAGACCGAAAACAAACGAAAGGCCACAGCCACCCTCCTGGTTCCCAGCTTCCGTATTCCAGAACTGACGCGTCACTGGCTTTCGCAGCCCATGGTGTGATTGGCACGGGAGAGGGCCGGAAGGCCGCCAGGGGTTGGTTTGGATTGTGACCTGGTTGGATTCACTGTAAAGTTCAAAAGTAAACAAGCGAGAAACTTTGCAGTAAGAAATTTTTAATTGACCCCAATAATTTCCAAGAATATATTAAAATTGAATTGAGGATCATTTTTGCAAGTTTGACAAAGATGTGGCTGATATTTTATCTAGAAACAGTGTCGCGTGAAGAGAAGGAAAGAGTGCTGATAAGGCGGGGCGGGGGGGCAATATCTTTTTTGAAGAGAGGACCCCTGTTCCTGAAGGAGAAGCCAAATAGTTACAGAGCTCCCCAGGCGAATTCACAGGGGTGCCTTCATCTCACCCCCGAGGAACTCTGCGGGTTCCCTGTGCCCTCACAGGCAGGGCGGGCTGAAGCAGAGAATGGTTTGTCCAAAGGAAAAGTAATGGGCAGTGGAAGGGCTCCCAGGCCAGACCCTCGAAGGCGCCAGGGAGGCCTCGCCTAGGTGCCTTTCCAGGTCTCTGGAGAGCAAATAGAATCTAAAAAGGAAGAAAGAAAGACCAAAAGATTTTAGATTCTCATTTCTAAATGTCATGTAAGAAAGAATTTGAGGGCCAGCAGGTGGTGTGGTGGTTAAGGCTCTGGACTCCCACATGGTCAACCACAGTTTGTGTTCCAGACCCAGTGGCTTGCTTTCTCACTTTCCCTTTCTCTCTATTTCTCTGTCTCTCTGCTAAAACATGCATGCGCTGTAGCAAATTTTAAAATAATTATAATGATAAATAAAATTAAATAAATCAAGGAAGGAAGGAATTTGATGAATTGTAAGGGCAAAACAGCAATAGCATAAATCAAAATGGGAACTGGAGTTGTTTAGGTAGCAGAGAAGAAACACAGAAGCAACGTCCGCTCTGGCCTGTGGCTTCAGAGGAAGGATAGGATCTCTCCGTTGGTTGCTGATTCCCCAGACCGGGTGGCTTGCGGGCGGAGGTGGTGAGGTACAGCGTTTAGAGCACTGGCTCACGAATCGCCCACTGCTTCCTGATGTGTGGCCAGAAACCTCCCAGGTTCCCATGTTCATTTCCAGCTTCCGTATCTATCAAATGGGACCCTTACATGCACGTTTCTGGAGGTTGGAAGACGAGACTAGCCCTGGGGTCTCTGTGAGTATTGTCACAAGGGCAGGTCACAAGGCCGTTCTAAAAGCTGTGAGGTGTGGCCCTCGTCCTCCCCCAAGCACAGCTCTCCTCTTCTAACCGATCTACGGCACTTGGCACTGCACTTCGTGCCTCCAAGATCTGTCAGAAAGCAAGAGTTAAGTGTCTGATAGCTGAATAAGTAAGAAATGTAACAGGATTCTTCATTTCTAGACATAAATTGAAGTCAGCAAGTTTAACAATCCTGGAGAAGGCCTGGCTGTGGGGCAGGTGCTGGTGCCCCTGCACGCGACTGGAGCCATATGGGAAGGCTTCGGGTCCAGATTCTGGGTCAACCTGACCACGCTGGTACACACGTCACCCTTTGGAATAGTCCAAGCTATGCGCTTAGGGTTTCTGAGCCTGTCTCAGCGTACATTGCATTTCAACCAAAAGGTTCCTCAGAGTTCTGGTCGGCAGTAAGCTTGAATTTCTCTCTGAATTTCCTGGCAGGGAAACCATAAGTTGGCCATGTTCACTGTGCCCAGCCAGCTTCGGTGAGCCACGTTCCCCTGGCCGTGTGCCGTCCGCGGGTCAGAGTGCGCTTGGTCACTCCTGTGAGGCGAGGCCCGAGGCTAGTTTCCACCACGTTAGGGGCTCGGGGACGGTTGTTGAATGAGTAAAGGAGTTAAAGGGAAATGAAACCTTGCCTTTGGGAGCACGTGTAAGGGTAGAGCGGGCACCAGCACCGCGTGGGGTGGCTGGAACCGGCAGCGTCGACACGGGTTCCTGACTCTTCTGATAGCAGCAGCTTGGGGAGCACGGGGTGGGGCCTCGCTTGCTCTTTCCCCTGCACCGATCAACTGTCCTCACGGGGCCTGCGGGAAGCCCACCTCTGCTCTGAGGGTCACAGGTGCCCTCTTACAGTGATTTTAAATGACAAGACAGTACTATACCATACTGCTTTCATTCGTATTATTTTTAATTGTGCATGTTTTTTTCCCAAAACTTTTTTTTTTTTCTTTTTTTGGAGAGGTTTTTGCTATAGGGCGTGTGCGCTCGCCAGACAGACAGAGACAGAGAGATAGAAAGCAGGAAATCACCCCCCAGGGGGGATGGCCACGCCGCAATCCCTTCTCCTCCATTCTCCTCTCGGGATCTTGGGCACGCACACACACGCGCCCGGCGTGAGTTTAAGCCGCCGGGTCCGGGACTCGAACCGCGGTCGACTACGTGGGAGTCCAGCGACATAGCCATTACGCTAACTGCTGGTCCCTTCCCAAAACGTTTTGATCCACGCTGGCCGACTGCACTTGCTTGGTTGGCTCTCAGGCGTCCCGCGGAGCTCCCAGTCCTCACGCCTCCTCGGTGGGCTTCCCCACAGGGGACGTATGTGTCCCAGGGCACCTTAGCCTGGGCAACCCGGCGGTGTTACGGGAGGTGAAGTAGGAAGCGCTCAGCTGATGGTGAGACTGAGGGAGGGGTGCGGGGTTGGGAGCAGAGCCCGCCCAGGAGGCTCCCCCTGCGCTGTGGGCCATGCCGGCTGTGGGTCACTTCCCAGGAGGGCCGGAGAGAACGCAGGTGACCTTTCCATCACAGTGCTTAAGGTTCTGATCAGAGCAGGCAATGAGAAGGCTCTGAGCTCATGAGAAAACAAAACAAAACAAAAACACAAAACTTGTGTCCAAAAAGAAAGAACGTAAGCGCTTTGGCCGATTGCCAGTGAAGGGGAGAACGTTCAAAATGTCACCCGCGTCCCTCCCATGCCTCGGCAGCTCATGAAAAATCACATGGGCTACGGGCTTTTTGGAGAGAGGTTTACTAGATAAGATCATCCGAAAAACTCTCACACGGAGAACGCCCGCACCGCGTAGGGTCTGCTTTCCTTCCGTTCTCTCGCCGGGGTTGTAAACTCCCTTGCTTGGTAGATCCTTCCTGCGAAAGAGCCAGAGGTAATACCTCACAGGTCCTCCTCCTGCTCGCATGATAAATCGTGTCAAGATAAGAAAATCATTTGGCTCCTTAAAGTTGAAAAGGAGATGTGATTAAAAATGTCACTCGGTGGATATAGGAGAAGGTTTCCTATAATCGGTCACCCAAAATAAACCACATTACTCAGCCCCGTCTGCAGGGAGACGGCACAGCAGATGTTCAAGACAATGAAGGAATGCCCAGAATATCTCAAACGTGGAAGTGCTTTTAAAAAAGTGTGTATTGATTTTGGAGCAAGAGACGTGTTTATTTTTTTAAATAATAGCTTGATGTTGTTTTAATGGGACAGATTTTTTTCTATATGAATTAGAAGCCAATGCTATGAACATTTACTTCACGTCTAGGAGGGACAATATGGAACAATACTATGTGTGAGCAGGATCTTGAACTACGAAGAATGTGACTTAGATGGAAAAGAAGAAAATCCACCAAATAACAAAGTGAACATTTGCTCAGGGGAGGCATGAAGAAGAGGAGAAAGAATGGGGTTCACTTAGAGTCCTGGTTCGTTTTCTGGCAATCTCACCCTAGAATCTAAGACAAGGGGTTTCTTGTGTGGGAGAAGTACTCACAAACACAGCAGCGCCTCGCCCCTCCTGGACTTCTCAACAGCCGCCCGTCTACCCCGAGTGACCGTACTGCCCGTCTACCCCGAGTGACCGTACTGCCCGACTACCTTGGGTGACTGTACTGCCCATCTACCCTGAGTAACCGTACCACCTGTGTACCCTGAGTGACTGTACCACCTGTCTACCCCGGGTGACCATACCGCCCGTCTACCTTGGGTGACCGTACCGCCCGTGTTCCCTGGGTGACTGTACCACCTGTGTATCCCGAGTAACAGAATGTCATCTTGCAGAAGGTCGTCTCCCCAGCAGCCAGGAGAGACAGGGAAAGGGCTGATTTATTGCAAAGGCATAGACACCCAGGAGCCGAGGGGCGGTCTAGAACTAGGAAGGGCTCGCTTTGCAGGAAGCAGGCACTCCAGTGCTCGTGCCTCCTGGAGGCCAGGTAGGAATCAGGAGGACCAGGCAGACGGCAGCCGAGAGGCCTGTCGGGTTCCCTCGAGAGCACGGTTTGAAGGACTTGGGGCGGGCCAGCTTTAGAAAGCTCAGGTGAGGGCCTGAATCATGTGTCCTGGGCTGACAGGTTTTTGGGGTCGCTGGAGAGCATCCAGGCGACTGCAGAGTTCTTTCTGGCTGTGCCAATGTAGTGAGGGCTGTGCCGACATGTTCCCGAGGGGAGCTCCCGAGGCAGACAGCGCCTCAGACAGGACCTTCCACACACGGAGGGACCCAGCTCCAGGGCGCAGGGGAGGCTCCACAGACCGGCTGCCCGGGTGGGCCTGACAGCCACCCTCAGAGCACAAGGCAGAGGCAGGAGGTCCGTGGTTCCAGCCCAGGAGGGGCAGGGGCCGGGAGTGAGAAGGGGCAGCTCAGCGTTCCTGCCCTGGTCTGAGTCCTGCACTTGGCTGAGAGCTCTCCCTTCTCCCCACTGTCCCCTCCTCTCCCCACTGTCCCCTCCGCCTTCCTGCCCCTTCCAGTCTGGAGCGCATTGGCAGGAGGATGAGCCCGTGAGCCAGACAGCATCTGTATCCGTAAGGCCTAGACAGGGAGGTCACCCTTCAGAACCACTTGGTGGGAAGGGAGGAGTTTTCCTCCCTGTTTTCACCTGGAGGTCTGAGCTAACTTCGGTCTCTGATCACCACCAAGTCCCCGCCCCAGGTCACTGTCCTGTCCCCTCCGTGGGCATAAGAAAGGGTATGTCTATCTTACTTATTGCGCTGTCTGGCAGTGGTGCGTTCAGAGAAGGTAGGTTTGCTGAATGAACGAATGAATGAGCGCCAAGTGCAGACGACAGGCTGAGTTCTGGAAAAATCTTTCCTTATCCTGCCCCACCCCTAGCTAAGCATCAGTCCCGAGGGACATGTCTGTCTGGCCCAGGCTAAATAGGCATATTATTCTTTATCTTCACAGTGATGGCAAAGTGGCAGTGCTGGTCACCCAGAAATCCTGGTGGCCCGTTTCTAAGCAAAACTCTCTCAGGGGAAGCGTGAGTGGGTCACCGTTAGTACTCGGCATTTCTGAGACAGACACGGAGGACTCGGTAAAACGCGGGTGTGCTCCTCCGTGGGCAGCACCCCGCGGGGCGGCAACTAACTCAGCCATGTCTCCCACCTGCAGCCTGTCCGCACTGGCACCTGAGAGCCTGTGACCTGCCACAGCCAGGAACACGGGACCAGGGGTGTTAATCGTGCGCGGTAGAGCGCGTGCTCTGGACTCGCGCCGGGCCCGACAGCCATCCCTTCTCCACGTCTAACAACTCCCACCTGGGGGGTCCCTGCTGCCTCAGCCCTGAGCCAAAAGCCACTTCGGGGTGTGAAGCCAGCCCCGCAACTCCTACGGAGAGAGGGTTCAGTTACGTGAACGCATGAGCGTGGTGGGTCCCTGTCTCGGTCAGAGCACGTCAAACTTGGACGTTGACCTTGGCCTTTGATGAAGTTCGTGTATTCGCTGCATGGTCAGGGAAAGGAAGGACGAGAAGGGGGAAGACAAAACGGAGAGAGGGCTCTATGAAAGAAAAGGCAGCCCAGGGAGACGAAGCAAGAGCCAGTCTTCTGGGACACTCACCCGACGCACCCTGCCCCAGACTCGGTCTGTTTCCCGCCACTCGCGGTTCAGTTCCCCTCAGTTCTCTCCCAGAAAAGCCAGAGGCAGGCCTGGAGGGTACGGCCCTGCTTCCCCTGAGCAGCATCCGGAGCAGACCCACTCCCAGTGTAGACGCACACCCCAGATCAAAGCCCCATTGCCGCCCACACTGCAGAAACAGGGACCTACCGGTGTCCCCAGCAGGAGAGCTTCTGTCATGGCAGCACAGCCAGCTTACCCTGTCTTTAAATGCCCCTCTCGGTTCATACGAGCAATGTGGGCTGGCTGGCTGGGGAGAACGCGAGTGTGGAAGAACCCCGGGGAAGCCACGGCCGGGAGCGCCCCTGGGGCGCGCGGGGCAGAGCGAGGGGCCGGCGCAGCCCAGCTGGCTGTGACGCGCTCTCCGGCATATCGGACAGAGCTCTGCCCACCTGGCCCTTCCTTACAGACCGCAGTAAGCGTGTCATAGCCCTCATGGCACAGCGCGGCAGCTCTGCCGTTCTCCACGGCCGGCGTCCCACGTCACTGAGAAGAGAAGAGGGCGGCCCGAACCCAACATGACGCGGGAGCCGGCGCAGGTACAGAGTGGCCCTCGTTCAGGGTTTCCCAGCCCCGAAGCAGGAGCTGGGAGGTGGGGTCAGGAGCAAACCAGCCTGTCTCCCTGCGCCCCACCCGGAGCGTGGGGAAGTGAGAAGTACTGTCCCCCGAGGTCGTGAGGCTGGATGTGTTCAGGAACGTCTGCACCAGCCAAGCCGGGTGAGCAGTTCTGTGTTAAATGGGTGCTGGGAAGAGCTCAGTCGCCCGAATGGACGTTTCCGTGACTGAAAGCCCGACGCCAGCTCGGTCAGTGTCCTCTTTCCGCACTCTGCTGGCGGGAGAATTCCGAGGACGGCGAGCCTGCTACAGACTCAGATCTGGCCCTTCCGCCGCCGTCCTGTTGGTGAGCTGTGTCACTGTATGCACGGCGGCCCCGAGACAGGAGGCTTCGGGTCACAGGCGGGCAGCTCTGCTCACTGCTTCCCGGCTCCTTGGTGTTCTGACATCTGAGCCTCTGCAGGTCAGCTCCCCTTACTCCCCCAACCCCCTCTCTAGGTCAGCATGGTCCCAGGCCCCTAGACAAGAGCCTGGCCCCTCCCTCTGCAGCCACAGTCACTGTCCTGACCTGTCCTCTGAGCTTCCTCCCTCGTTCCCTCCTTCCCTGCTCCCCTGCACCCTCCCTCTGAGCACAGCAAGGTGTGCAGAGGAGAAGTAGCCAGAGAAGCCTCTGCTGGGAGGGTGGGGAGGGGACACCGGGCTCCCTACGCAGGCCCTGCCCACTCACCTCTCCTGGAGGCAGAGGGAACCGGGCAGCTGAGCACGCCGCCCCTCGCTCTGCTGCAGTTTTCTGTCACGGTTTCTTTTCTTCTAGAAACAAAATGTGAAGTGAAAGTCAAAAGTGCACAAGGCATTTGGTCAGACAAACAGAGGGTCCAATTTAAACATCCCTTATGCCAAACTCTTCCTCGGATTCACCCAGCCAGCTCCACCCTGGAAACCGCGCCAATTTTGGTGGAGAGATTGCGCCTTTCTGGCTTCCCGAGCCAGGCCCAGGCCAAAACGGTGCCCCCTCCCAGAGCCGCACGTTTCCTCTCTGGGCACTTGTGGGACGGTCCCCACCCTGGGCGGAGAAAGTGGGCTCCGTGAAGGCGGACCCTGACCGGGGTGGGGGTGGGGGGACACACTCAGTAGGTGCAAGCCCAGGAGGCCGCTGGAATGTGCACGCGTTGGGCCTAATCTGGCTTTGAGAGTCAGGTCTTTCACAGCTTCCAGAAGATTCTCGGCCAGTGTGTGTAATCTTCGCTACTTAGAAATGCCTGTTATATTCTAAGGACTGTGGGGTAGCCACGAGGCAGACGGGCCCTGTGGGCGCTTACTGTCCTGTCAGGGCATGGGCCGAGTCACTTTCATCAAATCTCTGGAAATCCTCCTGTATAAATCAGCGTGGAAGGAAAGCCCACCCTAGCGTGGCTGAGCAGAGAAGGAATCTATCAACGACTATTAGAGAATGCATAGAATAACCAGAGTCCTGCAGGATGCATTTTTGACTCAGTTGAGGAAAGAGTTGTGTGTTTGTCCACCTAAAATTACTATCATTATTTATCAGCTTATGGTATAGAGATGCCCTCTTACTCAGTCTTGATAAATCTTCGGTACCGTCCCCGTTCCCCCACTGCCCACGCGGTCTAGGGGTTAACAGGAAAGCAGACACATTACGGTAACAAATCCGCTTCTCCTTGGACCTCCGTTACCACGTGAGGACCCTGGCATTTTCCTCATACTCCACCTTGACTTAGACCTACACAGCCATCTGCGCAGTTCGAGTCCCAGACCCGGAGCTTGTGTGCCCCATCTCTTGACAGGAGCAGGGAGGAGAAGGGACTATGGTGTGGCCATTGTCCCTGGGGGCTGATCTCGCACCTTCTCCCTCTCTGTCTTTCTCTCGAGAGCACACATGCCCTTTGGCAAGAAAAATCTAAAAAGAAAAATATCCGTTTTAAAAACTCAGCCCCTCAGTCACGTGGGGAGGGGCATTCACATGCCACTGCTCTTTACTGCGTGTCTTCCTGGGTGACCGGCTGGAAACACCTTGGGAGACTCACAGCTAGGGTTCTGGAAGGATCGAACCTGGGAACTTGCATGGTTTGGGAAGTGGCTGCTGCCTGCGGGTGACTCCGGTGGCAGCTCCTAAGCCTCCCTCAGCCCCAGGCCCAGGAGCCCCTGTGGGGCAGGGAAATGTGGAGTGACCGCTGGGCAGCCTGGCCCTGTGTCTGTGCCTCCTCCTGGTCCTGTCCCTGCGGCAGAGGCTGGCTGGGGAGTCCAGCGCCTTACACACCATACCAACTGCAGGCCCCAGAAATGCTGTTGTCATATAGAAGAATAATTCAAGGAATATTTACCTGCTTAGTTTTAAAACATGTCATTTTGATGCTCTGAGACCCTAAGAAAGCAAACGTACCACTTTCTAGGTTGTTGGGGAAGGGAGATGGAGTTTGACACCTTTCTACGAAAATGACCGTTTGGTTTGTGCATCCTAAGGAGGGAAGTTTAGCAGGTGCTTACCCCAAGATGTTTCTCACGTCGTAACAAAAGGCGCGTGGAACACGAGTTGCACAGGGCACAGCCACGCAGTAACGGTGTGCTCAGGAGCTGTGCGTGGACATACCGCCTTCTCTTTCTGCCTTGCGGTAAAAGCAGATGTGAACAAAGTCATTACAGATTCTTGAAAGGAGGAAGATGGAAGGCCATCTTTTGGCCTTCCAGAACTACTTTTTTTGGTTTGTTTTTGGAGAAGTTTTTGCTATAGGGCACATGCACTCACAAGAAAGAGAGAGACAAAAAGTGAGAAATCACTCCCGAGGGGATGGCCCTTCTCCTCCATTCTCTTCTCAGGGTCTTGGACACAAACGCACACATGCCCAGTGTGAGTTTAAGCCACAGGGTCCAGGACTCGAACCACAGTTGACTACATGGGAGTCCAGCGATGTAGCCATTATGCCATCTGCTGGTTCCCAGAACTACTTTTGAGCCCCTGGTAGAAATGCGTGTCTCCTGTGAAGGTTAGTAACCTTGTCCCAGTGTTACTAAGGAAGACAATTTTTTTCTTTCCTAACCCAAATATAAGTGTTTGGAGCTAATAATTCTGACCAAAGTTAAGCCCTAGGGAGATACACCTGGAGCAATACCAGTCAGGAGTCTCCACCTCGCAGACGGCAGTTAGGAAAACCATTCCCAGAGGAAAAGCTCTGCAGTATAGAGCCCAGATGCTTCTCGATTTAAGAGGCCACTTCTCTTCTGCGGTCCTACGATCTTTGTCCTAATGATTATGTCTAAAATAACCTGTTGAAGGAGTTCGGGAAATGCCACCCCTGTAGCCCTGTTGCAGATCCGACCTGCCTCACTAGGTAGACCTAAGCAGTAGATACCCACCCCTACCCCCACCCCTGCTTGGGCACTTACAGCTGATGTCTGGGGCTTGTCTTAGGGGCTCTCTCAGCTGGGTTCACTGGGAAGGAGGTGCCGGAAGCAATTGGACCAGAGGGTGCAAACCAGGAGAGGAGGTGAGCTCAGGTTGCCAGAGAACGTGGGGGGCTTTGGGAAGACGGTGGTACTCTCTTGGGCGGACTATACGCTTTTAGGAGTGGAAGAAGCTTGATGAGCGGAGGAGCAATGTCAGGGCTGAGACCAAGGGCATGAGTGACGTGCCCTGGGAGCAAAAAGGAGACACATGCTCCAGGGTGACCCCCTCGTGTCCGAGCAGAAGTTGGAACTGGGGGTCCTGCTGTCCCAGCATGTGTCCTGTCCCCGGAGCCCAGCACCAGGGCCCAGTGGCAGCAGTGTTCTCTGCGGGCCTTGGACTGAAGTGGGGTGGGGCAGTCCGGCCACCACACCGAGGCAGTGGGTTTACGTTGGTGAGGGGCTGAGAGCTTGGCTTGGCTTCACTTCCGCACGTGCGAGCCTGTGCACGCGTTCGTGAAAGCCCGTCGTACTCACCGGCGGCTCGGCGCCCACAGACCTACGGCCTCCTCTGGCTTTCCGAGGGACTCAGGAAGGCCTTGCGACCTGGGCTCTCGGCTCTTCCTCTGTGCGATAGTCGAGTGGGCTAGCTTGACGTCCCGCAGGGCTGCAGCCTTTTTATTGTTTTTAGAGACTTTTGCTATAGAGCGCGTATGCTCACCAGAGAGACAGAGAGGCAGAAAGTGAAAAATCACTCTGTAGGGGATGGCCACACCGCAGTCCTTTCCCTTCCAGTCTTCTCTCAGAATCTTGGGCACACATGCACGCTGTTGATGGAAAACAACCAACTCTATAAAAATAGTAATTAACGTGGTTTATCTTAAAGCAGACTACGAGTGAATCACCTTTTGTAAGTTCTTACCATTTATCTAAATACCTGCAGGTCCAGGTGCGATAGATGTCAATATAAAGCTAGCTGTGGTGCACAAAGGGGTCGTCTTCTGCTCCTTTGGAACTGTAGATGTCCTATTTCCCACGTTTATAATTTTCTTTTATTATATTTATCCATTTTAAAAAAGAGAAACTGGCCTGTAGAAATGCAAGGATTTTAATGTGGTGGACCAGCGTGGTGTTTTTTTTTTTTTTTTTTTTTTTTTTGCATCTCTCTACTAAATGTCACTCCCGTGTTGAGATCACTCATGTGTCTGACTTTTTTTTTTTTTTTTTTTTTTTTTTTAAGAATTTAGCACCCTCGAAGAAGGCCCAAAATGCTTGAGTGGTCAGTCTTGCTTTGCCTGTTATTAATTATTGTGTGTGGGATTCCCTATACGGCCACTACTCCTCCTAAGAGGAGGAGATCTCCCCGTCCAGACACTCCCTTAGGGCTCCCAGTCGCTGGGATGCCTACCCACAGGCAGGGGCAACTGCCCTTTGTCTTCAGAGCTGAGAGGCTCAGTCTCTCATTTGTCTATGAATAAGACAGTTGGTTTCTCCAGTGCAAACGCACAGCAGCCAACTAAAGCAGTTTTAAGATGGCAAAGGAGAAAGGCCCTTTAGAATGCCCCTTTTTTCCCTTTTCTTTTTTTAATAATGAATGTACTCTCATACATTTGGTTTTCTTAGCTCCACCAGACTTCACTTAGAGGAGAGTAACCACTGTACCCCTTTGCCTGGAGGGAAGCAAACCCCTACCCGGAAACAAAGAAACAGGAGCCACCTTGAGGGAAACCAGACCAGCTGTCCAATTCCGGGGAGGCCTGGGGCCAGAGGACTTACGGAACCTCCCCCGAGGAGAGGCTCAGAGCGGAGACGGCACGAAGGGCCCACTGCTGGTACCAGGCTCCGGGTTCGAAGTGAACTTTCGGAGCTCTCCCTTCATGGTCAACATCTTGTTGACATAAAATAACCAACTCAGTAACAATAATAATTAAGGTGGTTTATTTCTAAACAGAATATGATGGACTTAGGCCCAGAGAGGAGGCAAAACATGCCTTTCTCAGGGTGGTGAGGTACAGGGGTTCCTTTTATTTGATTTTGAGAGCAAGAGACAGTGTTTGAAATTTAGCGAAGAGTTTTTCCAAAAGGCGGGACATGTGGAAGTGGGGGCTGGTAGGTTATAGGTGGGTTTTCAGTTTTTAGAGTGGTGAAAGGAAAAGAAAGGTTTTTGAGATCAGAAAAGAATGTACTTTAACAGAAATAAGGAGGCTTAATATATGTCACAAAGATACTCTGCCAGGGCAGGACGCAGGAAGGATCCTGTCACTAATGGGTCAAGATGGCCGTTCATGTTTGTGGGTGAGACTCACTCCAGGCCCTATGGAAAGGATTTTGGAAACTGGGAAAAAGCAGTCATACTTCTGTCTTTGGTAAGCACCTGGCATGAGTCTTATGCCACTGGATCAGGACTCAGACCATGGTCAACTACACCATCTTCTGGCCCCGGACAGCAGCCATTTTGAGATTAAGAAAGGCCTCTGAGGAGAACCATCTGACCAAGTGCTGAGTCATGGGGCGTCTAAGGAGCGGTCGGATGAGAGCCCAGGAGTGGGTAACGGAAGGAAGACAGGAGTCAGGGCAATCACCTAGAGGAAAGCAAGGGACTCTGCAGTGAGGAATGGTCTGCACTGGCTGTACCTTGTACCTGCAGGTACAGCCGCGTGGAGCCTTCTGAGACGGGGTGCTGGCTGCCTGTCTCCCTGTAGCCCCGATGTAGAAATAAACTCCCTCTCCAGCCTCTGCCTGTCATTTCACTGACTGCAGTAGGAGGGCCGGGACTGGGTTTGCTGGTAACAATGGGGTGACCCGACCTGCTCTAGTCCCCACAGTCATCACGGTGATCACACGTGAGGACACGGACGTGCCCGTGAATGTCGTCTGCACGCGCACGAGCCCGGGAGACGCCCACTGGGCTGACTGCCGGCACGGCGATCGGGCTGCAGATACGGCTGACCACCCGAGCCAGCACGGGCGGAGAGAGCCCAGGGCCCCGCGGCGGGCACCAGGGCAGGCGGCTTTGCGTGAGTAGATCCTGTATCAGCAGAGATGTCTGCAGCCTCTTTGCTAGGGAAGCCATCGCAGCCGCCCCTCAGAGCTGCCCATCTCTGTAGGCACCTTCCAGTGGGGTGTGTGTGCGTTTGTTCTGCCAGTTCGAGTCAGCGCGACGTAAACACCGCATGTCACCTGTGTGTTAGAACAAAGAGGCGGTGGCATAACGAAGACAGAGGCCGGACTGGATCCTCACAAAGGGAGCGATCTCTGGCCGAGTTACTGAACTGCTGGAAGATGAAAACGAGACAATGCATCCAGCGCCGGCCGGAGCCCGGTCTGGGGCAGGTGCTGCTGCGTTTACGAGAGTGAGGCAGAACTACAGCGTTTTCTGCAGTCAGGGAGCTCAGCAACGCCGGGGGCCGGTCTTGGCATTTCGCGGTAAGAACTGAGCCTGCGCGGTCTGATTCGTGCTGTACTGCGATGCAGCTAATTAAAGGTGTAGCCAGCACCAAACCCGGTTCTTCCAAACCCTGGAGATGAAAGCCTTAGGCTGTGAGACGTCTTTGTTACAGGAAACTGCAAGTTTTTACTGTATGCTCAGATCACGGCATTGCTTTCAAGATCTGAATAAGACTTATGTTTTACTGCGGAAGGGTCTAGTGATCGGAAGCCACGTGACTGCCACATGACTGGCACAGAGACCCTGAACAGGATGACTCCGAACCCAGTCCACAGAGTTTGAAAAGAGAGATAAAGAAACAAGTAGAAGACCAAATGACAGGGACTGGTCCTAGGAATTTACACCATGAAATAGTTTCTGAAAGACACACAAAAAAGTCCTGCGTCCCCAGGGCAGAGTAAAATCCCTAGAAGGATCATAAGCAACAAAGAGGAAAAGGCAAGAAGGAGAGGCTCACGAGGCGCTAGCCCCTTGGCAAGAACCAAACCTGACACAGCAAGGGTCACAATTGATGAGGCTGGGAGGCCGTGGAAGGCCGTGGGAGGCCAGGAACCTGGGGGAAGAAGCCAAAGGCACCGCACAGGATCCGGCAAAGGGTGGGGCAGGGAGGGCGGGTGCTCAGGCAGCTCCCGACAAGGTGCCACTAATGGGAGCAGGAGGAAGGCCTGGCGGCATCTATTATTCATGACTTGCTTTTACAAGAACTGCCCTCCTGCAGAAGAGTGACAGAGCAAGGACGATAAACGCCCCCACGGAGGCCATTTCCTGCCGTCTAAACCCCAGTGACCCTCTAAGGATTTCCCTGATCCCATCTGAAGGAAGAAATGAAAGAAGCCTCTTTGTGGGAGGTCATTTAGAAAGGGAAAATGAAGGCTTGAGAGGTCACAGGAGACAGTGAGGGATGACAGTCTCCTCCAACCACATCAGTGAGCAGAGGACGAGGAGAGTGGGGGCCCAGGTAACCCGCCTCTCCGCCAGCTTGCAGGTTCTCTGTGATAATGAGGGAGAATGTAGAAAGGGAGACCTTGCATAGAAACATTTTTCCGAGAAGGAATAATGATTTTGCACCAAGCTTTAATTTTTGTTTGGGGACAAAAGTGGTGCCAAAATAGGTATCACGTAATTTCTAGGGTGGGATGGTGAGCAGTGCCACTTCGCGACCAGCTATAATCTGCAGCCTACCAGCACTTTAAAAGTCCAATGTTCATGGGGCTGGCACGTGGTTTAGGGCGCTGGACTCCCATATGGCCAACCGCGGTTCGAGTACTGGACCTGGCAACTTGCTTTCTCACTTTCCCTCTCTCTTTTTTTCTCTCTCTCACTCTGTCCCTCTCTGGTCAAATTAAAAACTAGGTAATAAATAAATAAAGTTAAATAAAATCTTAAATGAAAAAAGGAAGTCCAATGTTTTGGGTTAGCAAGTGGCATAGTGGTTAAGGCACTGGATTCTCACATGGCTGATGGTGGTTCAAGTCCCAGACCTGGCAGCTTAAAACTCACACTAGGTGCATGTGCATATAGGCTCCAGATCCTCAGAAGAGAAGGATTGTGGTGTGGCCAACCCTCTGGAAGTGATTTCTCACTTTCCTTCTCTCTGTTTTTCTCCAGCGAGAGCAAGCTCCCCTATAAAAAATAATAATAATAAAAAGCCCACCTGATTCTCCTAGGGATAATTAAGGTGTTCAACAGATAGCCAGGGCCCCTCAGCCTCCTGGAGACCAAGTGGCCTGCTCTCTCAGGCCTCTCCTGTGCAGGGCTTGCTGGTCTCTGTGCTTTTCATTCCTCTCCCGACTTACCCTATGACATGTCCGCAGCTCAGCCCTCACTCTGCGGCCTTCAGAAAGGGCAGGACCACTTCGTCCTGGCGGGTGTCTCCTCCCCGGGGACAACCTGCCGTACATTCCGTGTTGGAACAGGATCGTCACAGTACATCGTAACTCGTGCAGCGCCTGCTCCACGCCAGGAAGCGCCCAGCCACTATTAGTCCCTTTTACACAGATCATGCTTCCTCAATCCTTCAGTTTAACTCGAAGCGTTTTTGAACGATTGTCTTAAGATAACTGTTTGGGGCCAGCCCACAGCATGGTGAGTACAGCGGCTGGATCCCAGACAGCTGACTGCATGGTTTGAACCCTGGACCAGCAGCCTGAAAAACACACCAGGTATGTGTGTATGCCCCAAATCTTGAGGAATAGAGGAGAAGGGGTTGTGGCATAACCATCGCCCATGGGAGGTGCTTTCTCACCTTCTCTTTCTCTCTGTCTCTCTCTGGTGAGTACACACCCTCTGGAAAAAATTGAAAGAAAGGAAAAAAGAAAGGAAAATCAGTGGAATCAGGTGAAATTCCTGGGGTCAGTGCTCTGTGTCCTGCATGCAGAGAGTGTTTCTACCCTGAGACTTCCGTCGGAGGCCTCCAGGCATGTTTGTTACGTGGGAGAGAAGGGAAAGGTGTTTTTGTTTTTGTTTTTTTGTGGTTTTTTGTTTTGTTTTGTTTTGTTTTTAGAGAGATTTTTGCTATAGGGTACGTGCACTCTCCGGAGAGACACAGAGAGGCAGAAAGCAAGAACTCACCCCCTCAGGGGGATGGCCACGCTGCAATCCCTTCTCCTTTATTTTCCTCTTGGGATCTTGGGCACACCTGGCGTGAGTTTTAAGCTCCCAGATCCAGGATTCGAACCACGGTAGACTATGTGGGAGTACAGCCACATAACCACTACATCTTCTGCTGGTCCTGGGAAAGATTTTTAATAAAAGACCATCGTAGGAAAAGAATTCAGCAAAGGTTCCTGTATCCGTGTGGCCATAGTGCTTTGGGCAGAGAAGAGCCGACCGCTGGTTGCAGAAAAGCAGGTTACTTCAGGACAAATGAGAGGCACGTATGGAATTCCAGATCAGAACCTCTCCCAAACCGGAATCTGGAGGTTCTGTCGACATCACGTTCTGCTCTCCGGATACTCAGCTGTCTCGCACCCCGAGGCCCCAGGGCAGCCCGTCACTGCTGCTGAGGGGAATGGCCACAATGCCAGTCAGGTCACCCCAGTCATGCAGCACTGATTGTCCCTGCTGGGGGCGCTCTGCGCGCTGTTCTGGGACAACCGAGCCAGCGATGTGCACTTCCCTTGGAGTGGCCGAGCACGTGCCGGCCCCGCTCAAGGCCTTACTCTCACCCAGTCCTCGTGGCGCCCTTCGCCGTAGGTCTGCATCTCCAAGTTCGAGGTAAGAAAACGGGATTCCAAGCCAGGCCCGGCCAACCTTGGGGCCATGCTTCACACCACCTCAGCGTGCCCACCTCCAACGAGGCCACCCTCTGGAGCAGAAGATTGTCATACACGTAAAACAGGGTGGGAGACGCCCTCGCTGTTCCTGGACCCCAGTGACTGAGGGGCCTGCTCCCACACGCTGACCGTGGTTGGAATCCTGGCCCCAGAGGCTTGAAAACACGTCAGGTGCATGTACGCGTGTGCCTAAAATCCCAACGAGATGGAGAGGCAGAGAAGGGAGTGTGGCGTGACCGCACCCGCTGGGCAGCTCCCCTCCCTCTCTGGCAAGCACACACGCCCTCTGCCGGTTGACATTCTCTGTGGTGGCAGCACACGGCGTAGAGGTACTCCAGGGAGGAGAAGATGCAGCAGGTGCCCTAGCTGGGGGCAGCTGGCTGGACCGAGGGGGGCAGGCAGAGCTGCCCGTCAGGACGGAGGGCGTGCGGGTTAACGGAGGCGGGGAGGCTGGGGAGAGGGCCTCTGCACGAGGATGCCCTGGGGCTGTGTGCCGCTGGTCCTCGATTGCCATCACCCTCTTGCTGACCAGCTGAGGGCCTGTCCTCGGGTCCTGAATGCTGCGCTGCTGCTCCCTGAGGGATGTTAGCACGTGCCCCGTGCTGCGTCCCGCCCTCGGCGAGAGTGGGCATTGTCTGCGTGGTCTCCCGGGCCCCAGTCCAGCCTCAGGGCTCAGCTCCGTGGCCAGGCTCATGCTGAAACACACCTGCTCCCCTCCCATCACCAGGCAATTCCCAGCACCAGCTAGCTATTCCCACCCAGCCCCTGAGGCTGCCAGACGCAGCGCGGCGTTGTGAGAGGACTGGTGTCACCCCAGGTCAACACAGACACCTGGGGACAACCAGAGCAGCGGCTATGGCATCAGAGCCCGATGGTCTGGCTGAGACTCCACCAACAGTTTGTGCGACTTTGGTGGACCAGATGCCTGGCTCTGACAGTCTATTAATCCATCCCAAATGTATGGTGTGTGTGTGTGTGTGTGTGTGTGTGTGTGTGTGTGGTAGAAGCAGCTGTGTATTTTAGCGTCGTATTCAACTTGCACCTATCTTTATACAAGACAGGGTTGTGTTTGACCCTCAGTGAACCAGTAAAACGAAGGTCTGCAGAGTCAGAGCTGGGAGCAAGGGTCCACCCGGAACGAGATGAAGGACCTGGCTCAGGGGACAGGGAGGGAAGCCACAGCTCAGGGACAAGAGTGCTGACCCCACGTGTAAAGGGTCAGAGAAGAACCAAGACCGGGCGCGTCGTGTTCGGTTCGGCCATTCCCAGCCAGCTGCTCTCAAGGTCGAGGAGGACGGCAGGACGCCACCGTGGGCTCGCCGGCCTCAGCTGCAGACGTGGTTCCGCTTGCACAGCACAGACCCCCAGGTGTTCTCACTGCGAGATTTTCCGTCTACACACCCTGTGGGCGTCGGTAAGGGGAGCAGGTATCTGCAAACCTAAACGTCTCAGAGGAAATGACGGCCGATGGCATTTCTGCAGCTCGACCCTGAGGCGTCGGCGCGCTTTCTGGAGGACAGTGTTTAACCCCAGGTTGCACACCTGTATTGGAGTGGCTCTGGGAGACTCTGACCCGGATTCCGACCTACCGAGCAGAAAACGGAGGCCCAGAGGCTGCAGGGGACTCGTCCAGCCGGTCTGATGAGCTGGCTGTACCCACCGACTGCAGACTCCTGAAGTTCCCTCCCGGTGTTTCCCTGGACGAGACTTTTCAACCAAGCGTGCAAGGCGAGCTGCTTCTGTTATTGCCCAACACGAAGTGGAAAGACCAATGAGGCAGAGCGTGTGCATTGAATTTGAACCAGTTAAAACAAAGGAAGGAAGGAAGACTTCTTCAAACTAATAAAGCTTTTTGAGCAGCTGTCCTGGGGTGACATTTGAGGTTCACTTGAATTGCTGAGGATGACTAGGGACCTGGGACGCGAGGAGGAGGACAGCCCACGTGGCGCAGGAGTCCCCTGAAGCAGCAAATCCAATTTTAACTTGGAAGACGCTTACGTAATCGTCTCACTCAGCATCTCCATGGCGTGGGAGTGACGGGGCAGAAGAATGTCTTCGGCACCCCCGCCTTTCATGTCGTAAGACGCGCTCTTTCCAGGGCCTGGCCTTCGGCATCCAGGCAGCGAAAAGCCGGCCTGACAAGGGTGGCAGGCCGCTCAGACGCCCACTGAAAACCACGTGCTCTCAGAGAGCTCTCGGAGGAGGGGCCGCCTACCCGCTCATCCCTTCCTGGCTGTGTCTGGGTCAGGTCCATCTGTCAAGGCCCACTCTCAGACCCATGTGACAGGTCCCCAACCAACTGTCCAACAGAAAGCGACAATGCAGCACAGGGCCCGCGGCCATGCTGTGTGCAAAGGTAGATGCAAGCCCCGGCTGCAGGAGGCTCTGGGCCTCCCTCCCAGCTCACACGTCCAAGGTGGTGAGCACTGTGCACGGCTGCGTTCCCACCGTGACTGAGCAGCCCTGTCCACCTTCAACCATTCTGCACGACCACGTGCCTGGGGCTTGACACGCAGCGCGTGCACCCCTAACGCCAGCCCTGGGACCCACATGCTGTTCTAGCCCCAGTTCACAGAGAGGAAATGGAGACCTAGTGACAAAAATTTGTTCCAGGTCACCTAGCTACTGACCACTGCAGCTGGATTCGACACCAGCTCCCTCGATCCCAGAGCTGGGCACCCACAGTGGTCGGCACACTGAGGCAGAATGATCGACCCAATGCCTCTAGCTGCACGGTCTCAGGTCCGAGGACTCGAAGGTCACTCCTCACTCACTTGTGAACTTCAGAACAACTGAAGAAAGAGCCTGGGAAACTCCAGCTTAGGCCCCAACCTGCTCACAGAGTTGGGAACTGAGGGCAGATTTCTGACTCCCCCTAGACTCAGATCCTCTCCGAGGTCAGAGCGTCCCCCTGGGAGAGGCACGACTGTGCATGTTGCTGTAACTGATGGCTTTGGTTTCACGAGTGGGGGCAGCTCCTTGTGTCCTGACCCCGCCCCAGCAGCACTGGAGGGACCAGGTCTTATCTACACTCAGGGTAAAATCAGACACTCCTTTCTACTGGCCCCAAGTCTCTTTGAAATAAAAACTTGCATATTTGACCAGTTACTAACCTAAGATTTTCTAGACTCACCTATAAGCTACAAGCCCTGCTTCCAGATGTCCTGCTTTTGGGGGCCAGGCGATGAAAAGGTGAAAAGGCCAATTTGCAACTTTGTGTCTCCCACTCGCAGACTCAGTTAGAAGACCTGCCGCCTCTGAGCGCTGGGAGCACTTCTGTGCTTCTCCGGGCTTGGCTGCTCAAAACTGGGCTTGGAATAAACCATGCTGCTCACGTTTCTACAGGGCTTGCTTACCTCCATCATCACAACTCACCTGAGCCAACCGCAACGTGGCAGGTGCGGTGTCTAACTTTGACCCAAGAGAATCAAAGCAGAGAAGAATCGCTGTCAGCTTCAGGTTCAGCCACCTGTTCTTCCCGCCCTCGTGGTGTCTTAGCCCCTGTGTTCAGTGTACCCTGGCCGCGCAGCCTCGTGGCACGTGACTCAGCCATCTCCTTTTCCTTTTACAGCCTTTTCCTTCGATTGACTGTAGCTCTGTTTTGTTTTGTTGAGAGTGAGGTAAGGAGGAAGAGAGAAATGTGGATATTTTTGACAGGTCTCCCCATGCTGTAATCTCCCATAGCCACCCCGTGAGCTAGCACCACAGGCACCCCCAGTCCCCGAGCCCAGCAGGTATAGTCTGGGTCAGGAACAGAACCTACGCCTTCCATGCAACACTGGCACCAAGCAGTGGCACCCTAAACCCTGTGCCACAGCAGCTGGGCCAGTCTGTAGTTTTATTGGAGAACAGTCAAAGAGAAACGGCTCATTTTCTTTCCATTCTTTCTTATACCATTGTCCTGATAGTCGAGCGCACACGGAGCCTCAAAAATTCAGAGAAGTTTGGTTTCATGGTAGATGTGTTCACTCAAATACCATAGACCAGGCATCCAGAAAAAGACCAGTCTTAGCTCATCCACCATTTCTCTCTAATGTACTAAAAATGTGGTAGTTTGTAAAATAAATAAATCTTTGTCAATAGTACAAAAAAAGATTAAAATAATCATTGCCAATCTCTAGCACTGATTTTCTTATGAAACATACTTTTCCCCCGTATGTTTTAAGAAAGTATCTTGAAACAAATTTAAATCCCTGAGCGGATTCCATGGTCAGAAGTGGAAGCACTTGGGGATTTTCAGGAAGACTTGACGGCAGTCCCGGTGTGGGGGACAGGTTGTTGGTAAGAGGAAAGACGGAATGGAGTTTAAGTTCGGGTGCTGCCAAGCAAAGAACTCTGTCCTCTAAGCTGAATGTCGCAGCTGCCTCCTCTAACTGGAGAAAATCTTGTAGAGGTCTTGGCTCTAGGTTGAGAGGCACTGGCTCCTTCAGCTTCAAATGACCCCTTACCTTCTACCTTCCCAGAATTAACCCCTTCACTTGCAAAGTATTCCTCTCTGGCATTTCTAATTAACTCATTCCAAACTTCTCTGAAAGCTGACTCACCTGTTTATTCCCCCTTCACCAACTCTTCCATTCTGTGCTTCTTAGACTCATTATTATGCTCCCTGTCACTGAAAACATTATAAGAAGCTGGTTTTTTTCTATGAGCAGACCTTAAGATCCATTGTTGGAGGTGGCATCATTCAAAACACAGCCGTCACTGAAGTCTAGGGATCAAAGCCATTTCCTATTGGTGTGGTGCCAGTTCCTTGAGGACCTACTGGGCAGAAGTGTCTCCTAGTGACCCAACCTCAGCTGGAAGGAAGTAGCTGTGGCTGATCCAAGGACGAGTTCAAGGCCTGTTCAACAAACACGAGTCTCTCACCTTCCCTGTAGCTGTTCTCGGATCTCCAAGCATGAACCGAAACAAATGAAATGTGGGTGCAGCGCCAGCAACGGCTGGCAAGGCCAGAGCTGCGTGACGTTCTTGTCACACCCATGGCTGGCAGTGCAAGACTGGTCACGAACTTCCTCCAGGCCTTTGCCAGAGGCGGCCAGCTATGGGCTGTGGCACCCTGAAACACAGTCTGACAACAGAACGGATTTTTTGCTGGAGAAATAAAGACGGGAACTTGGCCAATTTTGCAGATAATTCAGCCAACTTGTCCTCCCACACCCCACGCCCAAGTGCTTTGGCCCTAGAGAAAGTCTGTGAAGTTTGGCAAAATTATCTGGAAAAGAAAAATGCAGCTATCTACCAAAAACAAAACAAGACAAAACTAAAAAAAAAAAAAAAAAAAAAAAAAAAATCTTGACTTGAAAGGTGACTTACTCATCAGATGGCAGGTTATCTTTCTTGGTGTGTGCTTAGGTCAGTATTCAAACTGCACCGGTAAACCACTTACCCAATGGCCTGTGACCAAGTAGGAAATCTCCACCACTGGTTTCCCAATCACCATTTCCGTTCTTCTCTTTCTCGTCCTGTTTTGATTAATCCTATATTTGCCATTTTGTTTATCATACCATCTTATATTTTAGACATCCTATCTGGTGTATACTGTCCAGAATTTTCTCTACTTGGTATCTACCGGTGGAAAATTCAGTTTTTATATGTTGTTATTTTGTCTTCAATTTGAACAATATATTAGGTCATCAAAAAAGTCATGACATGTTTTTCTATGTTTTATATGCAAAAAAGTGTTATGATTTTTCAGATGACCCAATATTTTCTGTGTAGAATTACACAATGGTTGTTATTTTCTTCTAGTACATTGAAAATGTTCCAGTTGTCTTCTGGTTTTCATTGTAACTGTTAAGAAGTCATTAATTTATCATTCCTGGAATTAATTGGGCTACCTAATAAATCTATAGTCTGATGTCTTCAGTCAGTTCTGGAAAATCCTCAGGCATCATTTTTATAAAAATTATTTTTTCTCTCATTGTTTCTTTCCTCTCCTTCTGGAACTATGATGTGATGTATGTTTGACCTTCTTGCACTATCCTCCATACCTCTTAGCTGCTCTTTTTAAAATCTGTTATATTTTGTGTTGCATTCTGATATATTTCTTCTGTCTTTCAATATACTGTCTCTTATTAACTAAAAACTAATTGTGGGACCAGCAGTTAGTGTAATGGCTATGTCGCTGGACTCCCACGTAGTCAACCACAGTTCGAGTCCCGGACCCAGCGGCTTAAACTCACGTCGGGCATGTGTGCGTGCGTGCCCAAGATCCCGAGATGAGAATGGAGGAGAAGGGATTGCGGCATGGCCATCCCCTCTGGGAGGTGATTTCTCGCTTTCTGTCTCTCTGTCTCTCTTTGTCTTTCTGGCAAGTGCACACGCTTTATAGCAAAAAAACTCTCCAAAAAAAGAAAAAAAAAAACTAATTGTGAATTAATATGTTGTTATAAATAATACATTTTAAATTTCAATTGTTAATATTTTCTAGAAGTTCTTTTTTTCTTTTCTTTTCTTTTTTTTTTTTTTTTAGGTTTTTGCCATAGGGCACCAGAGAGAGGGAAAGTGAGAAATCACCCCCAGGGGAGACGGCCATGCCATAGTCCTTTCTCCTCTAGAATTTTGAGCACATACCCATGTCTGTCCAGCATTATTTTCAAGCTTCCGAGTCTAGGACTCAAGACTGTGGTTTGCCATGTGAGAGTCCAGTACCTTAACACCACACCACTGGTTGGGCCTAAAGTTCTACCTTTTTAAACCTGATAGAGCTTTACATTTTTTTTTTCATATTTCTTACATACATTTCAAAACTTGTCTTTCATGTGTTATATGTGATTATTTTATATTTTATATGGCGTACATATAAGGATGCTAACATCTGAGGTCTTCCTGCAATTGACTTTGCAGGAGAATAGTTATTTGTTATTGTACGTTGTTCAGTTTTGTGGAAACTTATGCTTAGAATCCTCAGAGAATAAGAATAGAGGTGCCTTCTTCAGAAGTGTTGCATTTGCACCTGCCAGATGCCAGAGTCTTTACCAATTTAAAAACTCTCAAAACAAAATGCAAAGCTTGGAGGTTTGGAGATCACACATATGATATAATTTAGGCCTACAAATGCATGAGAGAGACCCCCTGAAGCTAAACTTCTTGAAACCTTTTTTTATTTTCTCCCTTTGGAAAAATCTGCTTCTTTGCTCAGCACCAGGGAATTCTCCTTGCAGTCTTTTCTAGGGGGGGACTTGTAGCATAGGACAATGTTGACTCACCCTTGTCTTAATTATATAGCGGTTTGTATTCTCAGCTCTATGGGAAGAAGCTCTTCTCTCAGACTGCAGCATTGGGCAATGAGTTGGTGCACTTCCTCACAGTCCCAGCTCCTGTCTGCTCTCGCTCTTGGTTGACATCTTACCTGCGTTGGGCTGTGCTCTCTATTGAATTGAGATAAATCACCACCCTGAAAGGTGCATGGTTTGGCTCCCTTACTGGCTGCAAAAGGGGCCAAACGATGCACCTCAGAAGTACAGGATGCTAATTTCCCACCAGGTGAACCTGGACTGATGGGAGATGGAGGTGGGAAGAACAACACAGGCAAGTTCCTCTCCTTGCTACCTTATTTGGGTGACTTTGCAACATGGGTCCTTCTTACAGCTCTTTCAGAGAATTCACATGTGCTGCATACACGTGTCTGCTGAGCAACCAGCTGAGTCTGCTTCTAGCTGGTCACGGATACAGCTGCGTAGACATGTTTTACCTACCATTGCTGAACTCTTCTTGTCTCAGGTTCTTCTCTTCCTCTGTCCTACGGCTGCACCTCTCAAACCAGCTCACTGCTGCCACTGGCTCTGCTTTCTAAAGGACTCCCTTGAAGGTAACTTTCCACACTGCAAAACCCTGGGTCTAAACGCTGTTCCTGTGTCCTGAGAGAGCATTAAAATGAAGGCTGATGTTCACCTGGGTGGTCAGTTCACAGGGCAAAAGCGATTTAGTACTCTGTTCTCTTCTTTGTTCCCTGCTTCCTCTTAACCTTTGGCTTTGCAATTTCTTATATCTTGTCACATGGTTGCTACCTTTTTGTTTTTTTTAAAGGTTTTTGCAATCAGGTATGAGAGGGAAAGTGAGAAATCATCCCCCCAAGGGAGTGGCCACACTGCAATCCCTTCTCTTCCACTCACTTCCTGGGATTCTGGGAATGCACACACATATGCAAGGCGTGATTTTCAAGCCACCAGGTCTGAGACTCCAACTATGGTTGGCCACGTGGGAGTCCAACACCTTAACCACCACACTACTGGCTGGCCCCTGTTGCTACTTCATAAGAAGATGAAATTTGTATTTATCTGACACTTAGTTACTTTCCAAGGGAGGGTTGATCTGCCAACTTAGCCAGTCGTTTGCCAGTCCATTTTCTCAGCAGCCCAGTGTTTTATGGACTGACAGCTCATTGTATCAATCCTTCGCTTCAAACCCTTCCAGAGCCATGGTTCTAGAATGAAATCTGGGGTTCCTCATGTGGTTTATATATAACCGCACACTCCGCTGTCTGGGGTCCAGGGAGAAAACCTGACTTGCCCCAGGCTGCTCTGCTGCGGTCCTCAAGTTGAAGGGTTGGATGGTAAAGATTCCACCACTTGGCTCGGCCGGCACCAGTGCTTGGAATTCAACCTGCTCTGTAGGGGTGGGCAGCAGGCCGCAGGGAAGGGACGCAGTGCCTCAGGATCAGGCAAAGGGCCTTCTCTTAAAAACAAGACAAAAATGAAAACAAAAACTAGCCTCCCGACAGCCTGCTGTGGTGTCATCAATAGGACGTTAAATGGAAACGATGATAAATGACTAGAGTCATTCTGCAAAGCCCTCAGCCTCATTTTAGAGCAGGGAGGATGGTGACTGCCCACACTGCCGTGTGGGACGTGGCAGCTGCATGCTGCACCTGGCTGTCACAGCCAACCGTCCTACCCAGTGCTGTCGCACACCCTCTGAGAGCTGTCCTTCTGTGTTTGCCAAGCCATGACTACACGGGGTGTTTCTGCACATTAGTCACCAAGGAGGCTTGTGGGAAACCTGGAAAAGCCACTTCGGATCTCCCTTAAACCGCGCGTCTCCGCAGATGCCCCCACCTCCGGTCCCTGCCACGTGTGATTTTTAGTGCCTGACACAATGAGTACTCAAATACAGACCGAGTGTGGCTTATCTCCTCCAACGAGAAAAGCAGGAGGCGTGTCCACAAGGCCTGTCTGTCAGGGGCGGGGTCGGAGGGGGAGCAGGCCCTGAGACAGTGCTGGGCACCGTGCAGTTCTCGTCTCGCCCAGCTCGCCCATCCTCGGAGGAGCCTGACCTTGTCACCAGAGAGAAGGGCTGAAGTCAAGAGAACTGAGGACCTGCCCACAGACCGGCCTGCGGGGCCGGGACTCGCCGGCTCCCCAGGCTCTGAGTGCGCCCACGGCGGCGTGCACAGGCCTCCCACCTGGCCCTCCCACCTGTGCTAGGTCTGAGATGGGCAGTGGTGCACGCCATGTGTGAGCTGTGGCCGCGGTGTCCCCTGTAGCCCTGCGTACGCTCTGGGCCTGGTTATTTCTATGTTCTCGGATGGTTCCCAGCGTGCCTGGCAGATGCTGAAGTAAACGCTCTCCCGGATGACTGGGCATATCCTCCTGGGAACAGATAGACGACGTGTGGAGGAAATGAAAAACCTGAGGCCAGGAGTAGAGTAGATTGTTTTACTGTCATTTGGTTTTGATGAGGGTAACTACATCAGAAACCACCCCAAATGCCCATAGCATTTATCCGACAATAATGTGAAGGGCCCCAGCTTTAGGATTGCAACCACAGGCCCCGTGCGAGGCCCTGTTCCCTGGATAGTTGCTACCTGGGGTCAGACTGCCCCTGCTGGGCCTCGATTTCACAGGCCCCAGGGCAGTCAGCCTGCTGTGACAGCCGTCACCGCCTCCTGGCCACGCCTCCTGCGCTGGCCTTGGCCCACTGCGTGGCTGCACACAGAGTAGGACAGGCCTGGGCCTCATAGCACCATGGGGACCTCCAGGCTAACAGCACTGTACATCATCGTGCAATAATTGACGCGTCTGACGGTGGGGCAGTGTCACTGCTGTGTCAGAGGGAGCTGGAGGCCAGCAAAGTGACACGAGTCCTGTGTTCACTCGGTCTGTCACTGTCAAGGCCGGACTCAGACTAGTGGACCCGTCCACACGTGCTATGTCCACTACGGAATTCCACGCAGGCTGCCTCGTTTCTCTGCAACCTCGGACCCTGCCGTCCAGGGAGAACGCGGAGTTGGGATACGGTTGCTCCTCCTCCTTTGTCTGTGGGTCATGCTGCCCACTCGTGCTGGTGGTTCTCTTCATCTCGTCGCGTGTGTGGCTTTAAAGGCTCACACGTGGCCAGTGAGTCTTCACAGGCTGGGAGCATGGTATTTGGTTCCTGATGACAAAGCTTGGCGTGGTGTCCATGGAGCTGTGGCTGGGAGCCTTGGAGGGGACCCTGCAGAGCAGGGAGGGCAGCCCTTCAGCCTGAAAAGTCACTTAACCAACAGGCTCCTCAGGTGCCCTCTCTTTAGGGTGGGGGTGGCAATGCTGACCTTGCAGGGACATCATGAGCATCCGATAATGAAGACCAAGCCCCGGCCCTAAGGGGGTACTCCATGACGGGTAGCTACTACCCCAAGCCTGGCATGCTCCCTTTTTCTTCCATACCCCTCCTTATCAAACCCTGCTCAACATACGGGGTCTGGAAGGGAAAAGACTCTAAATAGCAAATGGCTAATTCATTGCTTTAAACCATTCAGTTATGGAAGGGCCTTTGGGATCAGAGCCTAGTTCAGGGCACAGCTGTGCCGAGCGCCCTGGAGCACCCGCGCTCTCCCTCCTCCATGCGTGGGACCAGCTGCCTGAGCCCCTGCGGGGTGGGTGTGGGAAAGCAGGAAGCGGCACTGCAGAGCACCTGGCCAGAGCCAGAGTGTGACCAGCGGGACCTCCACTGTGTGCTAGTTTGGGTCTTTGGTGCCACCAGTCGGGTCTCCGGGGTGGAAGTGTGCGCCCTGAGGAGGTGGCCCTGTGGTGGGCGGAGGCTGGCTACAGGGGGAGGCAGCTCAGCTCTCCACCTGTGCCTCAGCGGGTGCTCCTGTTGTTCCCCTGAGGCTGTGGCTCTGCAGAGCCCTGTGAGAGGAGGGGAAAGCAGATGGAGTGGACGGAGTCGGAGTCGTTAAACCTGGAGAAAGGGCCCCAGGGGCAGCAACTGCCGTGGTCATGGGAGCGGGCTGTTTGCTCCCCACCTCCAGAGAGGACCAGAAATGGGGAGTGGGGAGGAGCTGCAGGAAGACAGGGTTTCAATGTGGAGAAGAGCTTCTTGCCTGGAAGGTGAAGGAAAAGCAGGGGCCCGGGGGCTTGCAAAACCTTCCCAGCCTTGCAGTGAGATCTCTGCAAGACGGGCAGGGCCAAAGAGCACGATTCCGCAGGTTCTGAGCATACAGAACCCCAGAGACACTCTGCATCAGCACACGCTCAGGACCCGGAGTTACCATGCAGAGGCGTGCCGTGGACAGTGCACGCACATGCACACACATGCAAACGCACGCACACCGTCCCCTCCTGTGCTCAGGGCACCAAGAGAATGCAAGGGTGCGGGGCCGGCCGGGCAGGACATCTGGGAGCCTTACACGGCCGAGGTGGGAGGGGCACCAGGCAGGCACCGGGGAGGAGCTTGGGCAGTTCCCAGAGTGGAAACGGCCTGCGGGCTGTGCGGGGAGCCAGCTCTTGGCATCACACAGCTGCCCAAAGGCCTGCATTCCTAGGCGCCTGTGCAGTGCCCGATGGGGCAAGGGATCCAGCCTGGTCTGCCAAGCCCTTCGTCCCACCCCAGGGCTCCGCACCTGTCTGTCCTTCCCCACCTCTGCCCTGCGTGAGCTCAGAGGTCCTCGCTGTTGGGCCATCCATTACCACTCGGCTCCCTCCAGGCCCCTCAGGACACTAGGCTCTCCCTCATTTGTCGACCTGCTGTGGTCTTCCCCTCCCAGGACATGAGCCCCATGGTGGCTTCTACCTCTTCCTCATCTCTTGCCCAGGGGTGCGGCATGCAGAGTTCTCAGTCCGCACAGCTGGGTGAAAGCCTGAACCCGTTCCCACAGCCCGCCCAAGGGGGGCACAGGGCCTCTGCCTCCCATGCCCAGCGCCCTCGGGCTCCCTCCTGCTTCCGGAAGTCAGACCGGGTCAGATGCAAACCCTGGACTCGGGAGTGGGCCTGCAGCCAGCCGGGCCTGGGGCGACCCCTGCTCATTCTCCAGTCTGTCCCGTTCTTTCCACGCTTCCTCTGACCTGCTCCTGCCCGGGTCTGGAAAAGGCCTTCCTGGGGGTTTTGTTTTTCCCTGCACTGGCTGCCTGCCAAGAGCACTTTATTTATGGGCTTGCGTTTTCACATTACTGGGCCTTTGCTGGCCTGGGGCAGTCGGGTGGGTCTGGCCAGAGGCAAGCTGGACCCAGCAGGCAACTGGCTGGGGTCTGACAACCCGGCACCCCAGATCCGTGAACCCTCCTGAGGACTGGGGCATTCCATCAGCTCCCACAGCGGGGGTGGTGCAGGCTAGATGCCTGAGGAGGTCTGCCCTCCCCGCCCACACTGCCGGCGGGCGTGCCAACCTGGTCCTCTGAACGAAGATCACGCCCGTGCTTGTCCCACTCTCAGTGGCAGTGGGCGGGTCTGGGTGGTCACTAGGAGGTCAGGCCGAGGCAGGACGTCTCCAGGCGTTGAGACTGCTGCCGAGAGAGGGCCACCTGTGCTGCCCTCGGGGTCACACGGAAGGGGCAGCCAGGCCTTTGACCTTTCCCAGCAAGGAGGGGGGACAGACCCCGCAGGGGCAGCTGTGGTTTCCAGCAGACACCAAACCTGGCAGCTTTGGCCGAGATTCCCAGCCCACAGCAGGTGCCCTTAGGCCACGGGTCCAGCCAGATGCTCTGTTGCCCGGGCCAGCACCAACGCCCATCTTGGTGCCCTTCCCTTCTGGGCCTCCATGCCACTTCATCTGCTGGGAAAACAGCAATGGGGGTGGGGTAGGCGTCACTGGACGTCCGCGGACGGACCGTGTAGGCGGCTTTCACAGTCAGTGGTCTGCTCCTTTTGTTCCCACCCACTTACAGGGAAAGGTCGCCTCCCCGTTCTCTGGCGTCCAGGAAAGCCTGGGGCCAGATCCATCTCCATTTGCTGAACGACAGAGCATGCAGGGCCCTTCCCAGGAGAGCTCGGTTAATCCCTCCAGCGAGCCAGGGACGGCTGTGACCTGGAAGACAGCGCCCTCTCTGGGGTGATTAGTGGGCTCAGTATGAAAGACTGGAAGGGCTCCCTAAAACTGCACCAGCCCAGCCTGGCAGCGTGCCCCCTCTCTGCTGTTCCCGAGTCCTCCCCTCACGCCTCACCTCGTCTCTTCCCGGCCATGCCCCATAGACCTGAGGGTGCAGGGCGGCATGGCAGCCAAGGAGCGAGTGGCCACAGCTCGCAGTGCTCAGCCCTCCTCCCTTCCTCCCCGTCTGTCTGGTGTTATAAAATGCACAGGTGTTGCGAAAACATGCACTCTATCGACAATGAATGGGTTAGCAAACTGGAGTGAACAAGTCCAAGAAAGATAAGGTGAAAAGCAAGCCAGTCCATTTTCTTTGAATTGTCCTCAAATTCATAAATGTCGAAGGCACAGAGCCCTGGAGGCGCTGTCATTAAACAAGCCCGGAAGTTGGCCCAGGGAACTCTCTCAGAGGAAAGGCAGGGCAGCAGGAGTTAGCAAGCCAAAACATCCCCAGGAGGCCTGGACTGGAAGTAGATTATGAAAACAGAAGCCCGTTTGGGTCAGCTCTGTAGCCTAGTAGTTAGGGAGCCAGCTCCCACATGGCTGTCCGTGGTTTGAATCTTGGCCCCAGTAGCTTGAAAAACATGCTGGATCTGTGTGCACACGTGCCCCAAATCCAGGCAGAATGATGAGTGGAGAAGGGATTGAGGTACCGTCACACCCGTTGGGGGGAGGGTGCTGCGCCCCCACCCTGCCCAGCTCTCTCTGGCATGTGCACAAGCCCTCTGGAAATTAAAAACAAAACCAGAAATCATTCTTGTAACTTTTTCAAGTACTCCAATTTCTGGCACAACATTGCATCCTTAAGAACTATAGCCACATACACAAACCAAAAGCAAGCATTTTTAATCTAGTTTAGTTGAATGCTTTTCTTTTTTTTTTTTTCTTTTTTCTATAGGGCGTGTGTACTTGCCAGAAAGGCAGAGAGAGACAGAGAGACAGAAAGCAAGAAATCACCCCTCAGGGGGGATGGCCACGCCGCAATCCCTTCTCCTCCATTCTCCTCTCAGGATCTTGGGCACGCACGCACACCCGCCCAGCGTGAGTTTAAGCCACTGGGTCTGGGACTCGAACTGTGGTTGACTACATGGGAGTCCAGAGACATAGCCATTATGCCAACTGCTGGTCCCAGTTAAATGCTTTTCAAACCAGAAACCCACCCTGCCCCACCCTGGGCTGCTCCCATCGCACTAGCACAGCACCGGCTGCTCCCGCCGCCCACGGCCTGGCAGGACTGCCGCCCTCCTCTCTCCGCACTCCGGCTGCACTGGCCTGTGCCCCCAGGCGCCCCCTCCTTGCACATCGCGGCCTCCCCAACTCCCGCTTTATCTTTGGATCCCAATCCAAAGCCGGGCCTTCTTGGTTTATCCTCATAATACCCTCTGAGCAGGTCTGCAGGCATCTGTCCTTCGAAGAGCTCATTTTCACTGTCACCTGGACGATCCACTCCCCTTCTCTGGACACCGCCATGCTTCCTGAGGGCAGAGAGCAGGTGTTTCTGGGTCCCTGTTTATCTCTACGCCGACACACAGCGTAATCAGAAAACACACTGGACGAATGATTGTGTGTCAGATCTAAAAGAGGTGTCACAAGTCTCTCTCTGTCCCTCGTCCCAGGCACGATGGTGGGGAGACTGGGCAGGAGCAGGTGTTCTGGCAGGGCCCCAATCCTGGGTGAGCCTGAAGTGATCAATGAGCAAGGGTGTGGCAGGGGAGAGACACAGTCCTCCTGGGGCTTTCAACGTTTTTAAAGTACGTATTTTATCATTATGAAAATATTGCACAAATGGGAGGGGCCAGTGACCCGCAGACCCACTGTGTCACGAGGAGCATTATCTCTGCTGTATTGCTGGACTCAGTCCGCTGGCCTTTCTTAAAGCATGTCGTGTCTGTGTTTGTGAAGGCTCTCCCTGTGATTCTTCTCTTGTTTCTAGAGTTTTGCTGGCCTCAGAACAAGTCTAGAAGTGATCCTTTCTCTGTTCTCTAAGAGGTTTTTTCCCTTAAGGTTGATAAATTTCTTCTTTAAGTCTTTAATAGAATGCACTAGTAAAACCATGTAGGTTTGAGTTTTCTAGGTGGAAAGACTTTTTAATGCAAGTTCAATGTTTTTGATAGATAGAGACTCAATAGCAAATTGATTTTATTTATAAAGTTGTATTTCTAAGAAATTTGTTTATTTTATGTAAGACGCCAATTTAAAAATACTTTAGAATACTCTTTCAATGCCTGAGATATCTTTGGCGACATCTATTTAAAATCTGATAGTAGTAATATGTGTTTTTCTTTCTTCTCTTGATCAGTATGTTTAGGCATTTATTAGTGTTACTAATATTTTCAAATAATTAATTTTGGCTACATTATTTTTCCTATTTTTTCATTCTTTTTCTATATACTGAGTTATTTTTACTTTTTCTTCTTACTTGAATTTCATATGTTTACTTTTGTTAGTTTCTTCAAGTAGATAATTGATAGCACATATTTCTTACTTTAAATATAAACATTTAGGTTCATATATTTTCCTATAAATACAGAATCAATTGCATCCCACAAATTTTAACATGGTGTCTTTTCATCACCATTCATTTAAAAACATTTTCTAGTCTTTTATGTGATTGTTAACCCATTTTAAATTATGCTTTAGTGCTTGGGCTTTTTTGAAGGTATCTTTTAGCTGTTGATTTCTAATTTTTTCTTGTGGGACCAGACACCATCTTCTGTAATTTTTTTTTTTTTTTTTTTTTTTTTTTTTTGGTAATTGTCAGAGAATGCATGTACTCCCCACAGAGAGACAGAGAGAGATAGAGAGTGACAGAGAGGAGGAAGCACCCTCAATGGGGCATGGTCATGCCACGCTCCCTTTCCCCCCCTTTCTCCATCCTGTCAGGATGTGGGGTGCACATGCACTTGTGTCCAGTATTTTTTCAAGCTGCCAAGGCTGGGATTCAAAGTGCAGTCAGCCATGTTGGATCCAGTACTCTTAGCCATTAAACTACAGGCCAGTGCATATTTTCTGTTACATTTTAATGTTCTAAAATGAACTGAGATTTACGGTCAGCATACAGTCTACCTTGGTGAAGACAATAAGAATATACATCCTAGGTTGTGGCGATAGTGTTCTACAAATCCCCACTTGGTAAAGGGAGTCATTGCCGGTGCTGGTCAGGTCACCCCACCAGTAGTGGTTCCCACATGGGTCCAGAGGTAACTGAGAACCCAGGTCAGTACATCGGTAGTGGTTCCCGTGTGGGACTTAAAACAGAGCTCTGGCCTCCGCATCAGTGTGCCCCTGAGGAGGAGCGGCACCTGCTTGCCTATAAGATGGGGCATTTCATCAAGTTGCACCTGAAACTACACCATTTGTTGTTCAAAAAATACTTACTGAGTATCTTTAATGTATCAGGAACTCTTCTAAACACAATTGATACAGAGGGGGTAAAAATAGAAATCCCTTCCCTCTTTCTGTTTGCATTCTAGAGTTATGACATTCTTAAGTCATATGTAAATCCTCTCATTGTTATTTAGACATTCTGCAAAAATGAATTTTGTGGAACTTGTGCTTTGTATTCACTGGGGAGGGATGTACCATGAGCTTCACTAAATAGGCTGACACAAGAATATGATTACAATAAAGTATTCTTCATAATAAACCCACTTCAATGCCTGGTGAATGGATCCAGAAAGCATGCTGTGTTGATTTTTTTTTTCTTTTTTAGTTCTTTTTTTTTTTTTTTTTTTTTTTTTTGGAAGAGGTTTTTGCTATAGGGCATGTGCGCTTGCCAGAAAGAGAGAGACAGAGAGACAGAAAGTGAGAAATCATCCCAGGGGGGATGGCCATGCCACAATCCCTTCTCCTCCATTCTTCTCTTGGGATCTTGGGCATGCATGTACATGAGACTGGTGTGAGTTTAAGCCACCAGGTCCAGTTCTGGAACCATAGTTGACTGCATGGGAGTCCAGCAACATAGCCATTATGCTATCTGCTGGCCCGTGATTTTTCAATAAGTCTGTATTACAAAGAAAAAAAGAGCCAAAAAAAATTAATAAGACCTACATGCATTTATTCTTCTTAGTCCTTATCTATACAACAACCACTCATTAGTGAAAACAGCTGCAAAACCTGATTGCATACTATGTTCATAGAAGGATCTGAGGGAAGAGTGAGAGAAGGGCAGAGGCAAGGGAGAAGAAATAGGAGACCGAGTGACAATGTTTTACAGTTCTTTTTTCTATCATCAAGATATGTCCTTTCCTATCACCCCTCTCTTCAAACATCTCAGCCACCTAAGAAAAGACTCAAGTAATGTCCCAATGACAACAACTGCAATTCAACCATAAGCTTAAATGTTTCTTCAAGACTTTTCCCTTCCCACCCTGCTCTTCATGCATAATGCCTTCAATGCAGATCAAAGCCTTAAACTGAGAGGAGAAAGGCATTTGTGACACTGACCTTTCAAACATCAGCCAGAGGGTAGATACAAAGTTGGGGTCCATCAGATGCACCCCTCAAACCACATCACGTGTGACGATGGGTGCAGGAGGGTAAACCTTCCACTGATACAAATCACTACTAAACAGTCTGACGGACTCTCACAAAGACAACCAGGGCAAGGCACAGAGGGTGAGGTCAGTTGTACCTGTCACTTCGCTCATGAGATTCAGACTGGCTCTTCTCCCTTGCTAATGAACTTCAGAGACCCTATTTCTGAAGCTCTATTTCTTTCTAAGTCTTAACATTGAAGATAGTGTTTTTACTAAAGTCATCATTTTTAATGAAATCATGTTCCTACAAGTCTATTTGTGTATTTAATGAAATTATTATTCATTAATTTATCAAACATGCAGTGTAGACCTCCTGTGTGCTCACACGATGGTCTTAGCTAGGTCTAAGACCCCAGGCAGGCTTTACTGCCCCTTCCCTCCCTGACTCCTGGTCAGAAGGGACCCTGATCAAACTGCCTCTGCTGTCCCACTTGCACCCACCCCATCCTCTCAACGGAGTTTCAAAGAATGCCAAAGGTTCCCATTGCCACAAATCTGGTTGGAGATCCAGGTCTCACTGAATCTATGTGAGAACTTCCTAATGGCTCCTTTGCATCCAAGGTCACCCTGTAAGCTACACTTACAGGACCCCTAGGTCACTCCTCTCCATGTGGAGTCCTGTTCAAGAAATGTCTAAGGCTTGCTCTCAGCTCTCTGGCACTTGGCCCTGATTTCAATATGGCAGAGAGACAACCATCAAGACTCAGGGAGTGGTGATAGAGCCTCACTTCTGGGTGATGAAGCAATAGGGCTCCTACCCCTGCTTCCCAGATGTTCAGGGCGTCATAAGCTCGCAAAGAGAAGGAATGAGAGGGGGACTATCGGAACTGTTCCCAGCCCCTCCCAGGACTCTCCTGGAGCCCCCAGAGGGCCCTCCTAAATAGCCCATAATGGGAGGGCACTGGGCGTGGGGCCTTGGTGAGTGGATGGTGAAGACTAGGGGCCGACAAGAATCCGGAGCCCCAGGACCTGCGGGATCTCACATCCCAAATACGGATGTCTCACATGTTACTGGGAGCAGGCTAGCTGACTCAGGTAAAGCAATGTGTGATTTCCCGAACACCAGGTTTGCGGACTGAGGTTCACACTCATTAACCCTGTGTGTCTCTAGTTCACTATCTGATTTCATCGTGAACTGGGCTATTTTTATTCCGACGTCATAGCTGAGGAAACTGGAGAGCGGAAAAGTGAAGTAAATGTGGTCTCAATTATTAAGGAGCAGAGCCTGGAGCTGCACCCAGCGATCCAGCATCGAAGTCCTCCCTCCAGCATCATGCTGTCTGGTCCTGCTGGTCCAAAGTGATGATACAAATGATTTGGGCAATGAGAGGAAATAACCACCACACACACGCTCATGTCAGTAATCGTACTACTCCCTTTCTCTGGAACGTGGTGGACGTTTATCTGCCGTCCTAGTGAACAGCCAGTCCATCACTTCTCCTGGCCTAGACACAGGTAGCCAGGAAACAACAGCAGTAGTAACAGCTAGAAAAATGCCAGGTTTGGAGGGGAGAGGATGCCCAGTAGGAGAAAGGGAGAGAAATGCAGATGGCGTTTCTCTGCTAATACTCAGGAATGGGTCAGTGACAGTCTATCCAAGTCACTCTTAGTAAATAAGAAATTTGATGGGGAGAGTAAACAAAGGGGTGTGGGATGGGGCAGAATAACAGAGCTACTAATTGAGGCAGCACAGAGAAGGAGGAAAAGATTGGTGGAAAAAAGGCATCTGGAGGGAGGAACAGCCAGCACAAGCCAGGGTCTGGTTCTGCTTCCCCGAACTCAAGCCCCAGGAAATCCTATTAGGCGGCAAAATGAGATTATTGTATTTTTACTTCTCCACAATATGCAAATGACTCCATTTAGCTGCTAACCATGTTGTTATTGAATTCTGAGAAATCCCCTTCATAAGTGTAATATTTCCGTGACAATATTGTCAGCAATGCCAGATTGCTTTTCCATTTTGGTCGAGCTTTTACCCACACTACTCTGTGTCATAGTCTCCCAAATTCCAAATGTTGCTTTTATGTAATTTTTGTGTAAGCAAGCAATAATAACATGCTTAAGAATGTGAGGAATGTGTTAACCTTGCCATTATTTTTCAGTGCCCAAGAGAATTAGAGGGTGGGCCACAATAGGGAATGTAATTATTCCTCACGCTGGATTTGTATTCCTGTTAATATCCTTGAGAGCCACGTACCTGTTATTAACCACATTTGCTCATCCTGCTGTGTGTGTCCCCGATGTCTTTAATCCTACTTTTGGAAGCTTTTTTGCATAACCAACACAGCCTGTCAACACAGGACTGTGGAATCGCACCTCCTGTCTCTGTGCGTCACTCCTGCTCAGTGATGTCCCTCCACGTCCACCTGCCTTTACTAAGGAAACTGGACTCTTCACCCCTACAGTCCCAGGCACTGTCCTATCAAAAGGGATTGCGTTTCCTGAGATGTCTCTAAGTTTCTTGGATTTAGATGACGTCTCTGATAGAGACAATGCCCGGGAACTCGCAGTGATCGAGGGGAAATGAAGACGGAAGCAATGCAAGGACAGCTTGGCATGGTCCCATAGTCAGCTGGGACCTCAGGGGTGACTGGGCCTTGTGCCTCTCACCGTTCTGTGGGCCACTCTGGCCTTTGTCACTTGGAGGCAGAAAGGCTCCCGCAGGGGAGAGAAGCCCAGTGCCCCGGCACTTTCTAAGCCTTTGGGCTGCATTGTGCCAGCCCATTGGCCAAAGCAAGTCACGTGCCCCGCTGAATTAGGCTGACAAAAGTGGAGGAGTCTGACCCAGTAGGGTCCCAGGATCTGTTTTGAGCTTTTGACTTTTAAGTACCACTTAGGTCAGGTCAGCACGTTGGCAAGGCCACCGCTGTGTGCCCCACCCCCAGCTCCCGACCTAGGAATAAAACTTAGGTCGAATTAGCATGTTGGCAAGGCCGTTTGCTATTTGCTCCGTAAACTGTGGTAGCCTTGCTGGGAAGCGACCGCCCTCTGACTCCCTGATATACTAATATAAAAAAATTACATAGCTCTCTTGAGTATGTGATAAAATTTTCCCAAAAGTCCCCCGACCACTCCCCTTGGCCCTGATCACCTACTGTTAATTACAATGCTTTATCTCGTGGTCACAATAGAGGGTGGGCTGAAGTTCTATCTAGGCAGAAATAATCTTGACCTTTGGAAGGCCCTTCAAGATACATTTAACATAAACTTAAAGATAATCTTTTCTTTACATAAAATAGGATTAGGCTGAAACTGGCCCAGGACACCCCCGCCCTCACCAAGTGAAATAGATAAATATATTAGGATTCCTTAAATTAAGTTTTAGATCCCTATAAAACTATATAAGTATCATTCTTTATTAAGATCCATAAGAACTAATATCTATACTTAAGATTTTCTTTTCTCAGCATCGTGTTCAGTAATCACAAGATGGCTGCCGCTACATCAGCCAATAATTATCTCTGCTTGCTGGAGCTGCTTTCCCGAAACTGCATTCCATGAAGACCCACCTACCACAATAGACCCACCCTTAATCCAACCCTGAATGGAACCTATGATCCCTACTGAACTGATAATTAGAACACGTAGCCCCTCACCCATTTACTTGCATGTATCACATTTTCAATAAAAAGGCACAATAATTCCTGGCAGTTGTCACTCTTCAGAGAATGATCTCTGGGGGATGTCCGACTGAGGACGTGCATGAAAATGGCACCAAGGCCTTAGTCTTCTTCCTGTCCTGCGCCTTCTCCGACGAGTCAACCCACCCCTGCGAAGGCTGGACCCTGGCACAAAAGCATGCAGACTCCCTCTGAAAAGGGTATTAAAAGGAATGGCAGAGGGACCAGCAGTTAGTGTAATGGCTATGTCGCTGGACTCCCATGTAGTCGACCGCGGTTCGCGTCCCGGGCCCGGTGGCTTAAAACTCACACTGGGCGCGTGTGTGTGCGTGCCCAAGATCCCGATAGGAGAACGGAGGAGAAGGGATTGCGGCGTGGCCATCCCCCCTGGGGGGTGATTTCTCGCTTTCTGTCTCTCTGGCGAGTGCACGCACCCTATAGCAAAAACCTCTCCAAAAAAAAAAATAAATAAATAACGGAATGGCAAAAATCGGGTGGAAAGTTAAAACGATCCATAAGGCCAAATATAAACTTGTTTTTTCTTACTTGAAAAAAAAAAGGCAGAAAAATGACAGTGGTACGCAAGAGAGCTGAGGATTTGGGGAAAGAAGGGTCTGCATGAAAGGGGGATCACCTGGCTGAGGATTTGGGGAAAGAAGGGTCTGCATGGAAGGGGGATCACCTGGCTGAGGATTTGGGGAAACAAGGGTCTGCATGGAAGGGGGATCACCTGGCTGAGGATTTGGGGAAACAAGGGTCTGCATGGAAGGAGATCACCTGGCTGAGGATTTGGGGAAAGAAGGGTCTGCATGGAAGGAGATCACCTGGCAGTCAGTCAGAAGGGCTCTCTGGGCAATGGCCAGATTGTGCTCAGGGCACACCCACACGGAAGGTCTCACAGTAGGCATGGGCGGAGGCCAAGCTGGGGAAATCCCACCCTGTCCACGTCATAAACTGGACTTTGTGGAACATTTTGTTAAAATAAAATCCATTAATTGAAAAAACCATTGCATAAAGCCACTGCCTCAATAGAAGAGAAATACTTTCTTTTCTTTTTTTGGAAAGGTTTTTGCTACAGGGTGTGTGCACTTGCCAGAGAGAGAGAGACAGAAAGTGAGAAATCACCCCCCAGGCGGGATGACCACACCGCAATCCCTTCTCCTCCATTCTCCTCTTGGGATCTTGGGCACGTATGCACACACGCCCAGCGTGAGTTTAAGCCACCGGGTCCAGGACTTGAACCACAGTCGAGTACATGGGAGTCCAGCGACATAGTCATTACGCTAACTGCTGGTCCTGAAGAGGAATATTTTCAAGGCTGAGAATCAGAGGAAAATAGAAAGAGAACTTACTCAGGGATGGTGTGCGCTTGGGACAGAGGGTGGGAAATGGGGGACAAGGTCACTTCTGGGAAATGAGCAGCAAAAGGTGGTGACCCTGTGTGAGCATGGGGGTGAGCCAGGGTTAGGACAGTTCTCACGAGGATGGCCTTGAAGGCGTCCACAGGAGATGGAGCGGCAAAGCTGTGGAGGCGGGGCGTTCTGCAGTGACCTGTGCCTCACTTTCTCTTTCTGCAGCACCTCGGCCCTAGACCAGCTCAGAGCAGAACTGGATGTGAGGCCAGCCCAATTAGGGCCAGCGAGTAGCTGAGGGTGCGAGCCGAGTGGAAGGGGGACAGGCTGGGAAGAAGTCCAGAGGAGGGCCAGGGCCCAGGCACCTGCAAGGAAGGGTGTCCGAGAGGTGGGGGCCCTCGGAGCCCTGCATTATAAGCTTGGGGTGTAAGCGGTGGTGACTGGGACCTGCTAAGGGGGTTGGCGCCAGCGAGTCCTCTAGACAAAGTGCCGAAGGACCTCTTAGAGCTAACGTTCCAAAGGCGTGCGGAGGCTTTCGCTTTCCCTCAGGAGGAGGCCCTCCTTCTTACCGTGGTCTCGGGCTCCATCTCTCCAGATGGGACAGAGGTCCGTGAGCTCCAGTGTCTGCACATTCATTCACAGTCCTGTCTGAGCCACACCCACTTGCTGGCCCTCCACACCCCTGGGCACAGACCCCTCCCCTCAGCCCGCCCAGTACCCTACCCTGCTGGAGATCTCGGCTATGGGGGGGGCTTACTCCAGCTGTCTGGGGGACTCGCAAAGTCTAGTCTCTCCAGACTCACGGTTGGTTTTGAAGGAAACATAATAAATGTCTTCATAGGCCACTTCATCTTCCACTGGAGACTCCTCAGGGGCCATTTTTTTTTTTTTGAGAGGTTTTTCTCTATAGGGCGTGTGCGCTCGCCAGACAGAGAGAGAGAGACATAGAGACAGAAAGCGAGAAATCACCCCCCAGGGGGGATGGCCACACCGCAATCCCTTCTCCTCCATTCTCCTCTCGGGATCCTGGGCACGCACGCACATGTGCCCGGTGTGAGTTTAAGCCACCGGGTCCGGGACGCAAACCGTGGTCGACTACATGGGAGTCCAGCGACATAGCCATTACGCTAACTGCTGGTTCCCCTAAATCCTTTTCTTATCCGGAAGGGCCAGGAGACTGGTCAAACGTGCTGTTAAAATGGTTCTCAAATCAGTGTATGTGAGAACCGCCTGGAAAGCTGGTCTCTCACGCCGAGTGCTGGGCCACAGTGTTACAAATTCTGATTCCAAAAGTCTAACATTGGAACTGGAATCTTCTTTTTTATCAGCACCCCAGGAAATCCTGACGCAGGTAGTCTAAGGGGCAGGGCTTTAATTAGTAGTTCACCTGTTGCAGCTAATCCTTTCTCACAGAATTATGCTGTTTAAAACGGGTCCACAGCAGGAATCCCGGAGGAGCACCGCTTACTGGCTGGCAGATCACCCCCTGGGCAGTCTGTCTGTCATGCAGCTTCTGAAAGGTTTATGATTCCCACAGTACGGAGCTCCGTGTAATGGTCACCCGTGTGCTCAGGTGTCGTGGCTCCACAGACGTGGCGTTCACGTGGAAGACCCTGGCGGTGGGTCTGGGCTCCCAGGACTGGACACACCTCAGCTGACACGGCTCCTCGGCCACACCTGTCCCGGAGACATTTTCCCTTCACCTGCTCTTGCCTTTGCAGCCAGCCTTTGGATTACAAAGAAACTACTGGAATCAGGCAAGGAAACTATGGAATGACTGCTGCGTGATGTGTGTGGACTTCGTCCGAGCAGAGAGTGGAGGACACGTGTGGACGGGACGCCAGTGCTCGCTGACCCACGGAGCTCACTGCTTGCTTGATACTCTGCAAACAAATGGGAACCAGCGTTATGCCGTCCCCCAGCGGGGTCTCCTCTCAGCACACTGCTGGGGTCTGTGCTCCTCCAAGAACTCGCAGTCACCTCTGTGAAAAGCCTGGTCTTGGCCATCTGAAGAGAGAGGGCACCAATGCGGGGACACGGCAGGCCTGTGTCAGGGACTGAATCTGAGGACGAGGAGCGATGAGCATGGAACGCAGACGTTGAAGACCTGCCCGGGGATCCTGAGAGTAACTGGTGACCATCCACTGACCGCCGTGACCAGCAGGGCTGAGCCCAGATGCCGAGGGTGCCGGAGGGCTTGCTGTGCCATCGACTCTTCCATCGGGACAAGTGAAAGGGCGCAGGTGGGGTGGGGGTCCACCCACATGGAATAGAAGAGCGGGAGGGAGGCTGAGGAAGTGTGTGTGTGTGTGTGTGTGTGTGTGTGTGTGTGTGTGAGGGAACCGGCCACCCGATGCGAAGTGACCGCACAGCGCGTACGTCACGAGCAGCACCGCGGGCTGAGACGGCTGCCGCACGCCTCGTGCTCCTCACACTCTCAGGGCTCGGTGGAAGCTGCGACTAGCCCGAGTGTGCGCAGTGTGCACAGAGCCATGTCCTGTGGAGGTGGTGAGCTGTCGGGGAGTAGGAGCCATGGGGGTTGTGGGGCGGCCATCACCCGGCAGTGACACTCAGGACTGTACCGTCCGCCCTTCTGGAGGCAGGAAGTCTGAGGTCAAGGTGTGGGCAGGGCGGGCTCCTCCTGCGGGCTCCACGACGAGCCCACCGTGCTGCCTCTGGTCCAGATGTCTCGTTTCTCCAAGGACACCAGTGACACTGCAGGAGGGGCCGCCCTGCTCCAGCATCTTCTGTCTCCTAACGGATTCCATCTGCAACGGCCAATCTCCAAACAAGGCCACTTTGGAGGCACAGGGGCTAGGAGTCTGACTTAGAGTCTGACATATTTTGGGGGCACATGAGTCACGCCATAGCAGAAGTTATCTTAGAAAACACAGTGAAGGACGTCGATGATTCCGAGGGGTGCTGTTACCATCCCTCCCCTTCTACCCCAGTACATTCCCCCCCATGAGAATGCACTTAAAACACGTCTTTAGCATGTGTGTTTGTGAGTGAGTGTGCACGAGGCATGGCAAAGGGGAATTAACGAGGGTAACAAGAGAGAATGGCTTTGGGGACCTGCACGGGTGGGGTGAGGCTGAGCGACACCAGTAGCAATATCATTTCCTAGTGTTACCCCAGAAGCCCTCCGGGAGGGAATGCTCTGGAGACGGGACAGCTGTTCTCCGAAGTGCAGAAGCACGTGCCGTCCCCCGCATCTGCGCGTTACAGAGGACGCCCGGCGCGGAGGGTGCTGGCTAGCACACAGGGCACGTAATCTGTGACGGGATCATAGGCTGCTTAAATAAGTGAGACAGGACGCGTACGTGGGGGGTGTCCACCTGGCCCCCGCCCCACCCATCACTCAAAGCCAGCTCTCCCTTCCAGAGGGAGGCGATTCCCACCCGATTCTCCTCTGTGCCTGCCTAGCTGACCCAGGCACCGGCTCACTGCCGTTTCCACTAGGAACACACTTTGCACTGTCAGAAAGATAAACTCAACTGTCAATTGTGAAAACGAATCACAGTTCTACCTGGGGCTTTCTGACAACATACGCAGTCCAAGTTCATGATCAAGGATGAAAATGAAACAGGTCATGTGTCCTCTGCCTCCGCCTCCTTGCTTCTAAACCTGCCCTGGCCCAGCTCTCATGCTGGCCGGACCGACGAGATGCCCTCATCGTCCACACTCTGGGCTGTCACCCCAGTTCCCTGGCTGTGGACACGGAAGACCCCTGGTGCATCTCTCCATGTTGCTCCTGCTTTGTAACAAACTCCCAGTTCTGCTCGGCCAGGGAGGGTTGCTGGAGAGATGGGCCATCCTTGGCCTACCTCGGCGTGGGCACTTGTTTTACATTCCCAGGCACACGCCTCCAGGCGGGGCCTCCTAACCAATCTCTTGGGTCCCTGGGGACCATGCACCCATCGACAAAGACTCTGGTGGGCAGCAGGGTTGCAGGGAGACTGGCCTGGCACTGTTGCTGGTGCCAAGCCAGGCCGCGTGCGCTAGGTCGCTGACACGTGGCGTGGAGCCGTGGACTTCAGCAAGCTGGATAGGCCATCTGCTTCTTCCCGGCAGGCAGCTCAGTTCTCGCTCAAGTGAGCGTTCCATCTCAGCGCGTACAGAGGGTGGGCAACTCCGCTGAGACACCTGGGAGGGGAGACTGAAGCTAATCTGTTGTAAACAGAGGAGAGATTCGGGTGGGAGGCAGGAAGGCAAGAGGCCGAAACAGACGTTCAGGGTAAAAACGTCGAAGGGGAAACCCAGTTTGCCAGCCTAAGAACTATTCTTATTGTTTTTCTCCAACTTTAAAATCCAGCGTTTTTCCCAGACTACATTAGCTCCATAATGTGCCAAAGTAAAACCCACTGGGACCAGCAGATGGAGTAGCAGCAATGTCTCTGGACTCCCATGCGGCCGACCTCAGTTCAAGTCCTGGACCCTGTGGCTTGAAAAATCACAGCGGGTGCATGTGCGTGCGTGTCCAAGGTCCTGGAGGAGAGTGGAGAAGGGATTTTGGTGTGGTCATCCCCCGGGGTGATTTCTCACCTCCCCTCTCACTGAGTCTCTCTCTGACGAGCATATGCTCCCTGAGGCAAAAACCTTTTTTATTACAAAAAGTAAACCCCACCAAAGGCAGCAACTTTATCAGGAAAGGGGAGGGTGACACGTGGCCTTGGCGGCAGGGTTGCAGAGGAAATGCAAGATGCTCAGTTAAATGTGAATGTTAGATAAACAAAAGTCATTTTTTAGTGTCAGCATGCGTGTGTGACACTCGGGATATACTTAAACTAAAGCTCTTTGTTGCTTGCCTGAAATTCACATTTAACTGGGTATCTTCTATTGTTTTTCTTTTTGCCAGATCTGAAAGTTGAGCTCAGCAGAAAGACCACTGCGAATGGCTGGGAGACTTGTCCCTTTGGGGCGTCTCTGCCAGCTCTGCCTCTATTCTTAACGTGGCCGTGTTTCCACTCGTTCGTCTGGGCAACGATGCAAAGGAAGACTTCCAGGCGGCCATCCGCGTACATACACCCAGGATCTGTCTTCAAAGCAATTCAAAACCAATCAACCATCAAATAGGAGGCTTAAGGGCAGAGGTCAGCCTTTTAAAGTTCATTTCTTTCATGAGTAAGAGACAGAGAGAATAAGACACAGAGAGACAGCACCCTCAGTAGGATCTTGTGTTATAAAAGCTCTTCTCCCACCCTCCGAGCCAGCCAGGATGACCCGTGAGTGCCCGGGAACACACAGGTCACCCAAGGAACCGGGCTCGCGGCCTTCCATGTGGACGCTGCATTGCTTAAAGAGCTGTTGACTGCTGCACCGCCGAGCTGGCCTAGGGACCCGGTTTTTAAGGGGAGGGTGGTCTGAGTAGGTCCACTGTGACCTTAATGTGCTGATGGATCATGTGTGACCCTCAGCTAAGGAGACCCCTGTGCCTCTAAGATGGACAGACCATGTCGACAGCTGGCCGGGGGAGTAAGTGACTAAAGGCGAATCTTCATGAAACTTGTCGAGCTGGGGTGGGGACAGGATGGTCATCACTGTTCCTGTGGGGATGAGGACCTCCAGGAAGAAAAGCTCATCTTAAGGGGAGATGAGCCAGACTAGGTGGGCGTGGCTCCTTGAGGAACCTTCACTCACAGGAGGGGAGGTGAGGGCACTCTGAGTACAGGATGGGGTGGCCACTTGCCTTGTCATAGGACCTACAGGCAACTGAGAGCTGAGCAAACCAGGGAAAGGTGTGAAGAGACACAGAATGTGCTGGAAAATGCTACCCCATCAACCCTGCCCCCTCCTCCCCGCCGCCACCGGTGCACACACAGTACCCTCAGGGCTGCTGTGGCAGACAGTGGCACGAAGGGGAGAGAGATGTTCTCCCTGGGGTGCCACGGGCCGCCACCCCAGCAGCTGTGGGGGGTCCATGCAGGGCTCCTTTGCAGCGGGTGGGGAGTCCAGCACACTGTCAGCTCCTAGTGGAGCAGCCGCGGTTCCAGGGTTGGGGAGGCTCAGGAGCCGCTAGTCACGGCCGCGCACACCGAGTGTGGTGCCGGATCTGGGAGGCTTGGGGGTGACAGCGGTGACCTCACGAGCAGAGCTGGCACCTGCCAGGACAGAGCCTGGTCGGAGTGTGCCAGGCCCTCTGCGGCGTCCGAGCCTCTCTCACACGCAGTAGGTCCGAGTGGATGAAGGAATGCCTGACTTCAGCGCTGTCCACACGGCATCCAACGGAAAGCCGAGTTGAGACACGAGCTCGGGTGTGAGGCAGGGCTTTTCTCGTAATTCCTACCCTGCAGTTAAAACGCCAGTGTTTGGTTCCGTTCCCATCTGGCACCTTTCTCAGCGGTAAATTGATTTCAGTATGTTTTTTTCAAAGCCTCATCATGAAGCTTCTGTAGTTAGGTATAATTCATCAAGGTTTAGAAGTAGCCCACATTTCCCTAAATCCTTCTTTATTTTCCCGCACAAGGCTTCGTGATTGTGGCTTTGGAACATTAAGATGCAAATGACAGAGGAAGCCTTTCCCATTTCAGTGTGCAGGGCTGACGTGGCATGCTTTCTGGAAAGGAACCACAAGCCTCCCCTGGCTGTTAGGGAGAGAGGGGGAGGGCGGCGAGGGGGACACAGGGCACTTCTGTCCACGCTTTGCTGGTTTACGGATGTTTCCAAACCTAACCACAGATCAACCACCAGCACTCGGCCAAACCCGGCTTCCTGTACAAGCGGACGTGTGTGAGGGCAGCTGCTGTCCACCCCGCCTGCACCCTCCTCCCCCCTTCCTTGTCGGCCCCTTCCCCTCCCCCTCTTCAGTGACCCTCCTCACCTGTCCCCAGGTCCTGCCTTCAGGCTGTGAGTTGGGGGAATTGCTGGGCGCTGTGGGAAGGACCCTGCCCTCTGCGTTTGGGCCCACACAGGAGTTCTGCTCACCTAGTGTCGGCGCTGGCCCTCGGCACAGGTGGGCTGGGACCGGCCCAGGAAAGGACAGATTGTGTCCGCACGTGAACAGCGTGGCCTTCCTATCGGCATCGTTGCTCACTAAGGCCCAGCCAAGTGGCACAGTGCTGGCCAGACACCCACGTGGGCTCGCTGCTCAGGCTCATGGGATTGTGCCCATCGTGTCAGGAGTCCTCGCAGACCATGCGGTGGGGATTGTCACGAGCCCGTCCCCATCTTATGGGTGTGGGGAGTAAAAGTGCAGGGAGTCGATGATCTGGGTGGGGGTGAGTCTGGGTGTCGGGTGGCGTTTCACGTGCCCCATCGTCACGTAGCAGGACCACGCGTGGTACATCACTTCAGTCTTCCTCTCTGACCTGTGCCATCATGTCCCATCACTGCCCCACCACAGTGTCCTGCCTAAAGGAGCCCAGGAACTTGTTGTCCAGGTGAGGCGAGCAGGTAGGTTTTAGCTGCCTGTGGAGAAGGTTCTGGACAAGAGACTTTCTTCCCCCCATGTGCATCCAGTCAGCCACTGAGCGAGGGCCCAGAGCACAGGGGCCGCCTGTGATATGGTGGGCTGCGGAGGGGGATTTATATTTTATCCGGCGTATTAGGAGATACTGAGTCTAGGAATACTTGTTCCTAATCCTGTTAGGAAAATGCAAGACGAACGGATTTCAATAGGGAGAAGACAATCCCGGGAAGGTATGGCGAGACTTTGTCGTGTTACGTCTGACGGCGACTGCCCCCTTGGCATTTTTGGAATTTAAAGAAGTTCAGTCCCAGAGCTGCTTCTTTTGGAGGGCATGGGCGATTACAGCAGTGTCACCAGTCCTCAGAGAGCAGCCTGCCTGTGTGCCCGGCCACCGCTCCACCCCCGGGGCCCCTGCACGGCTGAGGAGCTGCAGCTGCAGAGGTGACCACAGGTGAGTGTAGGCAAGGTGACCACAGGTGAGTGTAGGTAAGGAACAGCTTCTCCCTCTGTCCCCGCCTGTGACGGGCAGGAGGAACTGGTGATGGTCCCAAGTCTGCAGCCAGTGAACAGACGTTTGCCAGAGAACCAGCTCCCTGGCAGGAAGCCTCCATTCTGAGCACAGCATCTGGCACCCTCCTGGGAGCCCTCTCTCCCAGGACCAAGCGGAAGCCGAGGGAGAGGAAGCTGAGGTGTGATGAGCACCCGGGGAGGGGCAAGGAGCACCATCTGACGGCTTCTGCTCAGTGGATAGATAGGACCCGGCATCTAGGTGACGCCAGCTTACAGAAATAAGAGCTTGTCAACTGGCGATGAAGGAGTATCTTTCAGGAAAACGAGCCATAGTGGACAGATCTGGTGATGGACTGAAACAATGCCTAGGCTTCCAAAAGGTGTGTGCACACGGCATTTCCGAGAGGGTAGTCAGAAATGCCACGGCCTCCCACATACTGCGAAGTCTTCCCTGCCTGTCTGCATCTCTGATGACCCAGCGTGACGAGAGACACTGAACTAAAGACACAGTCCCCAGGGAAGTCCGAGAAAGAAGTGTGCACACATGCTCTTGCTCAGGCACATATATGCATTTATTTATTGGGTTGTCGGAAAAGTCATGACGCATTTTTGCATAAAAAATATTAATAGAAAAGTGCATCATGGCTTTTCCAACAACCTAGTATATGTGAAAGAGAACATGGGAAGGGGTTTAAGCAGTGTCACACAAAAACACTAGCCTGGACGCTGCACTGCACGGGGAGACCGGAAGCAGGAGCCCTACATTCTTTAAGCTCTAGCGACTCTAATTGCAAGTTTGACTCAGGAGACCGGCGTGGCGTGAATGTCTCTGGCGGGGCTGTGACCGTCCGAGACGATGCGTGTGCAGTCCTGCAGCTCCGCAAACAAGTACGCACATCCACTGAGATGTTCTCAGGAAACTCGTTCTCCACAGCAGCAGCCGCGAGGGGCACTTCCCGTGCATCCCGCTGCTGTTTATCCAGTCTCTAGAGCATCTCCATCGAAATGAGACGAAGCTGCCCCTAAATTCATCGCCCGCCCATCAGATAACCGGCTCTGTGAGTCCCAGGGCTCCAGGAGCCAAGGCGGCAGCTGGGGGCCCCTCCCCCGCCTTCCTTTGAAGTCCCGGCACCCTTCTTCCTCTAGGGACAGTCGGGTCCCCACTATCATGCTTGGGTTTCCCCCTCGGCCATCACCAGTCCCTGCCCGACCCCTGGCAGTCCAGGACATGGAGGGTTCTCGGACAGCCCTGCCCTCCCGGAACGTGGCACAGAGCAAGAGATGGCAGCTCCTGCCCAGCAAGGACCTCGGGCGCTCGGCGGCTTTCTCAGACTTAGGGGTGGTGGGTACAGCGGCGAAGCGTCAGAGAACCACCTGACATGCACTGCCCCATGGCTGGCTTTCTCAGACCCTGAGATCAGAGAACCACCTGACATGGATGGCTGCCCCTGGATGCCAGTGGCCAACTGCAGGAAGCTCATGGAAATGTGTCATACAGAAAAACTGCACCTGGATTTCAAAGTATTTTTCAACCAAATAAACTCATACTTCAAGTTCATTTTCCCATGAATTTAAAAAAAGAATTATTTATTTAATTTTATTTACATTTATTATTATTATTTAATTTGTTATTGGACACATGCACTCACCAGAGAGAGAGAAAGTGAGAAAGCAAGCTGCCTGGTCTAGGACTTGAACTGCAGTTGCTCATGTGGGAGTCCAGTGCCTTAACCACCATGCTACCTGCTGGCCCTCCCATGAATTTCCTGAGGCCCACTCATACAGTATACAAAGACACAAAGGAGGAAGAATAGTTGGCTATCCAGCTATCAGTGCAGCAGCTGGTGTGGGCAGGTGAAGGAGGAATCGAAATTCAAAGTATCCAGGGGACTTGCGGTTTATGTGCACGGAGTGGTTTATTGGTTGGCCCAACTGTGCGGGTGTGGTTAGCTTCGGTTTGTTGATTTGTTTTTTACCAAACTCTCTTTCTACCCCCTGCAATTACACCTTCCTACCGAGTCTCTTCCCAGAGACTTCCAGGCAGTCTCTGCAGGGTCACCTCTTCCTGGCACAAACGAAGGGAGGCAGGTATTGGCTTCACCTTGCACATGTCACGGCCACAGCCTGGAAGGAGAAAGTCCCAGGAGAGCAGGGCAGGGTCTGCGGGCGGCTCGCTGCGGGCCAGCTGCCTTCCCCTGTGCACAGCCAGTCCTCCCCTGCAGGTCTGCTCATCTTCACGGCCACCTCCTCCCATCGTTCACGATATTCTGCCCCTCCTGCTAGCGTCTGGGTTCCTCACCTCCGGCCTTTCCTTCAGGGCCCACAGCGGTCTGGCCTTCCTGCCCAGCCTCCTAGGCCTCTGCGCTCAGCTCCGTGAATGCCTGTGCTCCGTTTGCTCCTACCAATTCCAGGCATCCTGGCAGGCTCTGGCCTCCTCTGCGTCCATTTGAACACCTTCGACAGAGAGGCCGTGCTGGGGAGGCGCCATCTGAATTCTCTAAGTCCATGGGCCGTCAGGACTGTCTACAGGAACCGTCAGTTAATCCTCAGGTTGTACATCCCTGGGTGGAGCTGGGCCTGCCCGAAACTTGCAGCGGTCTGGCTTCGCTCAAGATCCAAGTGACGTGTGTGTATTCTAATAGTCACCTCACCGGCTTCCGTACTTGCCTGAAACTCAGCTTCCTTAGAACACACCTCGTCGCAGCGTCCTCATCCAGCCCCGTGTTTGAAATACGAGAAGATAGCAGTACTTACCTCGCAGAGCTCGGAGCACGTTCCGTAACTGCTACGGGCTCAATTCTTAGCACAATGAGGCCTGGCCTAAAGAAATCACCCCTCAACCGAGCTCGTGTCCTTGTCGCCCTTTCTCACTCCAGGTTGCCTTTTGGCAACAAACCGTCTGCCTAACCTGTGAGTTTCACATTTCCACAGCCAAGTTTGAGCATGATAAGACGAGGAAAGCACACGAAGGGGCCAGTCGGTGGCGTGGTGCACGGTGGTCAAGGCGGCTGGATCCCATGTGGCCAGCTGTCTGGTCTGAGTCCCTGAACAGCAGCTTAAGAAGCACGTTGGACACGTATGTGCATGCCCAAAATCCCAAGAGGGGAATGGAGGAGAGATTGCAGCATGTACATCGCTCTTGGGGAGGGGTCTCTCACGGTCCCTCTCTCTCTCTTGCTTCTGGTGAGCACACATGCCCAATGGCAAAAAAAAAAGAAAAGGACATGAATATGTGAAAAATTCTTCAGGAACGATTATAGATGGAAAGTGTGAAGTGGTGTGAGATCCCTGGGACTGAGATCTCTGAGAGGAACAGAAGCAGACCCAGGGCCAGCTGGTGGCGTGGGGGCTGAGGCGGCAGATCACGCAGGGCCGACTGCACTGAGTCCAAGACCTGGTAACTTAAAAAACCACCAGGTCTGTTTATGTGTGCATTCAAAACTCTGAAAGTAGGAGAAAGCAGTGTGACCATCCACCTTGGAAGGCACTTTCTCTCTCTCTTTCTGTCTCTCACTGACAAATACGCATGCCTTCTGGCAAAGTTAGAAAAGGAAGAAGAGCTCAGAGAGATCTCTGAAGATACTCAAACAGCGACTGTCCTTGTTCACTTGGTGCAAAGACGTGACGTGTACCTTTGTTGGACTCTGTGGGTTGCTTAGTCATGAGAGATCTCCTGGCTCTGAGTCTCACTGTGAGTCGTGGCGTCCTGACTCTGGCTTCCCGTACTGAGGTCACGTGGCTCCGCTGTTGTAAGCTGCATTTGGCACCACCGGCCACCCCACTGCCTTTGGGTGGAGCTGGAGAACCAGGACATTGCTCTTTGATGGCAATGTTCATTTGTCCAGGCTCATCCCATCTCGTGACCGTGAGGGACAGACGAGGTGCTGTTCAAAGCAGGGACAAGTTTCTTGCTGTTGGCTGGACCTCTGACCTAGGCAGAGACCCTGTGGAGTCTCAGTCTGAAGCTTTTGCACAGGCCTCCACTGGACCTTAGTATGTAAGGGCAGACGAAGACATGGGCGTGTCTAATCGTCAAGGTCCATGGCTGAGCGACACGGGTCCCATTGTTGCCTGTCCCACCAGCTGGCTCTGTCCCTGAGTCCTGGAGGACACAGTGTGACACAGCTCAGACTGTCCAAGCGTCTCACCCTTCACTGAGAGGGGTGGGAGAGCCAGAGAGGACTAGGAGCCCGCGGATTACTTTTTAAAATAAAATCATCTTTGCTTGAATGTTCACGGTTAGTCCTTGGTTCCCTCATGGAGAGCTTAAAGGAAAGGGTCTCTGGAAACCCTCCTTTTTGTGGTCCTCGGCTCAACCAGTCCAGTCTGTGAAAGGCCAGGAACGGTGAGGCCGGCCAGCCCCCTCCTGGTCTCCGGCCAGACCTGCAGCCAGAAGAGGAGGGAGAGAGTAGGACCGCAAGGGGCCATGCACGGGGCAAGCTCGCACCCGCCCCAGCCCTCCCTTCCCTCCCCTTCCCTTCCCGCAGGGCTGCAGGGCAGACCGTGGCTGCCGACGCCATCACAGGAGTTGTGCGGGAGGCCGGGCACAGAGCACAGGAGCTGCCCGGTGATGCCAGGCCGCAGCAGCACTGCCCTCCTCCCATAGATCTTGAGGCGCTTTTGGAATCAAATGCGATGCTGAGACCTTGTGGCTGAGCTCAGGACGCACGTCGGGGGAGCCTGGGCATGGAGGAGCTGCATCCCTGGGGTCTGAGTGGGCTCTCTGGGAACCGGTACTGGGCAGCCGTCTTGTGAAACCCAGCTGGCGTCCGAGTCAGCCGCACCATGCTCTGGGCAGATGCTGGCCTCGCTCGTGACCAGCAAACCCCGGAGGGGACACCATCTGCGCCAAGCCGGTGAGCTGAACGCTGAGCAGTGGCAGCAGGAGCCGGAGAGAACTTTCTGCAAACGAGGCTGGTGGGGGGGGAGCACTGGGGGACGTCCTCGCTATCACTGCGTGGCTTCCCGAGGCGCCCAGTCCCAGCCTGCCCAGCCGCCTCGTCAGAGAGCCTGGGAGACGGCCGGTGCGGTCAGTGGCTTCCTCACTGCACAGCCGGAATATGGACACCCTTCCCGCCCTGGGCCTCAGCTGCCAAGACTGAGGTGGAGTCCGGGATTGCCTTGTAGAAGCCAGGTGACTAAGAGACTCTTATTTAACCTCTGGACCTTGCTTTATTCTTTCCAAAACTGGAGTCATAAGCCTGATCAGAAGGATTGTAGGGAGATTAAAATGAGAGAGTGTGTGTAATTATCAAAGGTCTTTTGGTTTCAAAAACAGGGCCTTTTTTTTTGCCTTTTTTTTTTTTTTTTTTTTGCATTTTTAAGCAAAATGGGCAATCCTGAGTAAGATGCCACAGGGTCTCCTATAAGCTAATTGAAGGAAGGGGAAAGCTTTGTCCCCCACATATACCCGGAGAATAATTTAACGATTCCCGGGAGCTCCCGGAGCCTGACTTCCTCCGCATGTACAGGTGGATGTGAATGACGCCTCACAACATCCGCATCCACCATTTGGCCAAGAGAGAACTGACTCTGTGGCCAAAAATATCAGGGAAGACCTCTGATTGGCCCATCTTTGGTCAGGTGACCAATCACTGCCGTGTGGCAGACAGGGCCTGTGGAGTGTGGCTGCTCCTGCAGGAAGCGCCTTGTGGGGTGGGGTGGGGGGCACAATACCGGGAAGACAGAGCAGTGGTTCCAGAGGCTGGGGCAGATGGACGGTGGATGTGCCACCCACGGTTCTGTGAATTACAGGTCTCTTTGAATGGGCAGTCTCGGCAATGGCTACTAGACACAGCTCAGGGCCAAACACCCCTGCCAGGCCACGTGCCGGCCTCGGCTCCGATTACTGACTGCTCTTCAGGAGGCGTCCATGTCCCGCAGCCCGGGACTGCAGCCTGCAAGCAGGAGCTGTACGCTTTCTGAGCAGGACGCTGGCGCAGTTTAACGCTCATACTCCTGGAAAAGAACCAGGACGAAAGCTCTACTCTGAAGGTCAATTAAAGTTTGTACTAACATGTTGAACGACTCAACGAATATCCTGCGAGTGGAGAAGCAGGGCACTGGGCCTCACTCGGGGCCGGTGGGTTGGGGAAAGAGGCTTCGGCTCCCAGCAAGGCTGTGGGAACTAGGGGCGCTTCTTCCACGTGCCCCATGGTTTGTCTTTCTCCCCACTTTTACCTCTAGCCTGCAGTGGCGGGATCCCTGGGTACCTAGCTGGTAACTGGCTCCTGGCAGCTCCCCAAGGCCTGCACCTTCAGCACTGAGCAGGCCACAGGGCTCCCCTCCGTTCCCCAGGTGCATTCTCAGCATGCCTAATAACTGGGCTGGGGGTTGTGGTTTTAGGATGCTAACCCCTTCTTTCCGTGCATCTGAGAGTCTAGACACCAGCATGGAGTCTTTGCATCTCCAGGCCCAGTGCAGCTGAGTCCCAATGCAGGGCCCAGCTGACCCAGTTCTCACGCACGCCTAGAAGGTGCTCTGCCTGCCCGGCTGCAGGTGGAGTCCCGACTGAGGATGGCGGGGCTGCTTTTTCAAGCCCAGTCCTGATGCTTCATTCTGCGGAGTCAGGCAGGGCTGACGGCAGAGAACACCGGCCACTGCCCCGATGAGCAGCCCCGTCATTGTGCCTACCTCAGTCCTGCCTGGTCAGCCGTGAGAGACCAGAGACAGGACTGTACCGAGGAAGGGCGCAATGCTGCGACTCCGACACCCGTTCAAAGAAGCAACTGAAGTGGAATCGAGAATGTCAGGCCCTGTCCTCACTCCACCCACCCACTAGGGCAAAATCTGTCTGTAGAAGAGTGTCTTTCTGCCCCCCCCCCCCGTCCCCCTTCATGTGACCACTGGAAAAAGGAGTGATGGGCTGGCCCATAGCCTAGCGGGCACGGGAACTGGATCCCGCATGGCCAGTCCCAGTTCTAAACCCCACCCTGGCAGCTGAAAACACGCTGGGTGCTCTGTGCATGTACCCAAACCCGGCAGGATGAGAAATGGAAGAGAAGGGACCATGGTGTGACCACAGCTGGGGGTGAGCCCCCTGGGAGCGGGGGAGCTTTCTCCCTCTCTCAGTCTCTGTTTGTCTCTGGAGAGCTCGCGTGCCCTCTGGTGATTAACAACAAAATAAAAGCCAAAAAGTGAGTCCAGAGAAGCCCTGACAAGGGCAGGCACTGCAGCCGTGTGGGGGCAGAGCGAGGAGCAGGGGCGGGAGGAGGCCGGCTAGGACCGGGTGGCTAGGACCGGGTGGGAGCGAGGCGTGCTGTGCTTCGCACTGTGAAAGGGCCCTTCTCGACCGTGTGGGAGCGCTGGCTGGAGGCTGGGCTCTGCTGTGCCCCAGGCATAACCTCCGCTGCCCGCCCTTCCCGACAGTCTCAGCTCTGCGCCAGGAGGACCCCGTTCACCTCCTCTGCCCGCACTTGGCTGTTCCCGCACCGTGCTTGCACTCACGAGGGCTCTGCCCGACGGCAGGCTGTCTCCTCACCCCGAAGCAGCCCCTCGGTCCCTGATACCGGGGTGACTGCACAGGAGGACGTCCCTGGGTGTGAGGTCCAGCAGGTCCCAAAAGTGGCCCTGGGACATGTGAGGGGGCATTCTGGTCTCGAGCACCTGGAGTGTGTGTGTGTTGTGGAGGGCGGGGGTTCAGGTCCAGGCAGGCGGTTCTCTTGGCCCGGAGGTTGGCGAGGGACTGTGTCGGGGAGTCACTGTCAGGCTGTGAGGGTGAGGGTGGGCTGGCTCCCTTGTTAGTGACAATGTTAATGGGGCAAATAAGTGGGTGCTGGCTGTTCTCAGGAACCAGGGGTGCAGAGGGAGCTGCCCATGGTGATGCACCAGAGTCCCTCTGGGGGCGCTGGAAAAAGAAAGCCGGGTCCCCCACAAAGAAAACCAGGAGCAGTGAATAGACCAGGAGGGCAAGCCCAGAGTAACGGCAAGGAGGGGACGAGGCGGGGGGCCCAGCTCCAGGACTGGGCTGAAAATGGCCGAAGTGGGGTGCAAACCTGGGCCTGTGGATCTGGAACGGGCATCAGTCTCTCGACCTGCCGCTGTCTAGGGATGCCATCCTGGGCTGCCCTGCCTGTGGGGACACGTCCTCTGGCCCGGAGGGCAGTGGGCAGCCCCCCAGCCTCTGTCCTGTTGGAGCTGTGGCCTGGGGGACCCAGCCGGCATGGCCCAGGCCGCTCTGTCAGCTGTGGCCTGGGGAGATGGCTGGAGCCTCAGCTCAGAGCGGGGCGGGGGAGGGGCACTGCTCCGCACCCTGGGCAGTGCGGCCCCTCCTCTGTGGATGCCACGTCTCTCTCTGGGCATGGTCTCCCCTGACCCCGACTCCTGTGACACTGTCAGTGACCAACCTCTCTCTGAGCTCCAGCCCGGCCACCGGCCACCATCTCTGGACCCCAGGAAAGGAGCTGCGGGTGGGATTCTGCGTGCAGGTCTCTTGGCCCCACCCTGGTGCAGGTGACAGGCAGGGCTCTTGAGTAGCACGGCTTCCGGGGTCGGGCTGAGTGCAGTCCCTCAGGGGCCCTCGTGGAGTGGCCACAGCTGAGGCAGGTGGATGGTGAATTCTCAGGGTCACTCCCTGGGGTTGTACAGACCGTCGTGAGCTATGGGCAGGGAAGCTGGCCCCTCTGCCGGAAACCCATCTTTTCTCTAATTTAGTACAAACTCGTAGTATTCACAAGATTCTGGGAGTGGGGAGGTGGGTTCAGACTGGGGAGGTGGCTTTGAGTGTTCATTTTTGAATAGAGCCCAAACTCTAATCACTCAGTTCCAGAAAGACTCGGGAGGGGTTTCCTTGAAAAGTCTTTCCTCTCGAAGTCATTCCTCGAAGGCTTGTCACACCCTCTCCTTCCCCGCTGCCCTTAGCTCTGGAAGTGTCACACTGGGCTCCGGGTTAGCACCAGCCGCCCCACCCCCACTCCCAGCCCCTGCAATGGAAGCGGTCTGGGCTTCGGTGCCTCGTGCAGAGCAGAAAGACAGGGACAAGGATCTAGGCGCTCAGCGCACACTGGGCCTCGCACTCGGTGTCGGGGACAGGCCCCCCTCCCCGCCAGGCCCGCTCCTCGTGCCCTCGGTGTCCATGCAGGGCACAGGGGCAGAGTCCCGCCTGCGGAAGTGGGGGACGGGGCGGACGCGCCGGAACACCAGGAGCTCAGGTGCTTCGGCGTTCGGTACTGCCTCTGAGGCGCTAGCCCCGTTCGGATTGTGGGCCGAGCGCTATTTTTGTAGCACTTGGCAGGAAACAGGAATGACGACTTGCTCGGTGCCAGGACGCAGAATAAAGGGCGCTGTAGGTCAAGACAATGCGGGTGATTTATGGCGCCGTCCGGCCGGCCCCCTTCCCATGCGCTTCTCACGCTATCTCACTGCTCCCAAATGGTCTTCCTTCCCCCAGCGCCTGCTCTTCCTCTTCCTTTTCCAAACTTTCTTTTGTAATAAGTAACTTTCCTTCCAGGGGCTGCTCTTACCAGACCACGGGTGTCCGTTCGACCCAATTTCCCAGTGCCTCCACGCAGGCCCTGGGCCGAGGACCCCACCCGGCGGGCACACTCTGCCCTAGGAGCAAGCTTGACCCTCCATGAGCCTGTTGGGGGGCTGGGGCAGACATCAGGGTGATGGGGCAGCTTATCTTTCCTAGCAGGGGCCTCGGTCCATCCAGCACCCCGTGAGGAGTTAGCGTCGTGGTTTGAAACCAGGCTCCCTGCGTTCGAATCCCGCCTCTGCCACATGCCGCGTGAGTGACCTGGGGCAGTTGCTTAGCCTCCACGAGCCCGGTCCTCCTCCGTGGTGAGGATGTGCAGATGGCAGCTCTCACAGGGCTGCCCTGACGGTCACCGGAGGTTCTCTACAGAGACCAGGTGCTATAATAACTCACAGGGGAGACTCTGGGGGAGCGCTTTGGAAAGCTCCAGTGGGTGCAGAGCTCAACCCTGGGGCACTGGGGCAAGGTCGGCCCTGGAGGAGGCGACGTGGTGGCGAGGGGCTCAGGCAGCCGGCCCTCTGCGGGCCGTGCTGATGCGGGTGTCCTGCCGAGGCATGGCTGGTGGTCCCTGGAGCCCTGGGTAGGCTTGCATTAGCCCAAGGCCAAGGTGAAGCTGTCTGCAGGCATCTCGGGCCCCACAGCGGCAGGACGGCCGAGCTGAGCCAAGCAGGGGTTAGCCTTGCCGTCGACAAACATCCAGCCAAGTCGATTGCCACCTGTGGGGGACACAGGACCCACATAACAAAGTCACCATCTACATTTGCCAGGCCGTCTCCCCTGTGCGGACACACAGGACAGTACATCAAGTCTGCGACCTGGTAACAGAGAAGGTCTGACGGCTCTGGGTGCCTGGGGGTGAGGGGCCAGGTGGTGTTGCCCAGTCCGGGACCACCACAGCCATTCACTGGTCGTGTGGCCTCGGCAGTCTCCTCGGCCTCTCTGAGCTGTCACTCCCGGCCTGTGAAGTCGGATGGTAACTGCTTGGCACCGACATTATTATTAGTAGTAGTAGTACTAAAACCAGTTAAGCACGGAAAGCCAGTTCCAGCCCTTCCACACATCACTCACTTTCCCCGTGGACATTTACTGGGAAACGCTGATTAGCAGTCCCTCATGCCTGTCACTGCTCTGGGAGGACGATGCACTAACTGGACAAAATGAGCTAGCTTACTGGTGATGATAAAGGCGAGGCTGGGGGGACACCATGTCGATGGCGCAGTGAACTGTCACCAGCCCCTGCGGTGACCGCTCACTGCGCCTTCTCTGGCAGCAGCAAAACCAGGCAAGGCAGAGCAGAGGAAGGCTGGAGCTCTGAGACCCGAGGTAGTGAGCGTCCACGCCCTGCTGGGCCGAGGAGAGGCTGAAGGAACAGCAAGGCAGAGCCCCTGGGGTTGAGGAGCAGCCACCAGGCCCCAGGGACTGGGGCAGGGAGCGGGAGCGCGGAAAGCGGTGCCAGAGGCTGCCAGGCCGTGTCTGTGTGTCTGCGTTTATTCTCAAGGCAATGGGCCGCCATTAGGAGGGTTTGAACAGGGGAGGTCGCAAGCTGAAGTGTCAAAGGATCATGTAGCTTCTCTGCAGGGACTAGACTGCCTGGAGCAAAACCAGGAAGCCAGTTCTCCATCCAGGCAGCAGTAAGACTTCGCGTACACAGCCACGGCAGGGGTGGTGTGGGCGGCGGGCTGGTCGCTCAGCTGTATTTAGAGTGAAAAGGCAATGGTAAAGGTTAGTAGGGAGAAGAACCAGGGAGGAAAGATGCCATAGCGAATCCTGCAACCCGGGAGTCCGAGCCTGGCGGGCCTCGAGGCTGTCAGGTCGTTGGGACAGACCTCACCAGTGGGTTCCACATCTGGAAAGATGTTACAGTGGCTTCCCGAGACAGAGGACATGGGAAGAGCCAGTGTGCTGAGGCCCAGGGCGAGTGAATCAGATCTGTGCAGGGCATGGAAAGTTCCAGACGCCTACCAGAGACAGCTGCAGTACATGTCACACGTGGTGGGAAGTGCCCTGTGTCTGGGAACTGAGGTTTGATGGGAATTTACCCAGAAGCAGAAGTGGGCAGAGGCCTCAGGACAGAACCGTGGGCCCCTTCAACACACAGAAGTCAGGAGAGGGAGCGGAGTCCTGAAAAACGATGCCAAGAAGGAGCAGTCTGTGAAGTAAGAGAAAAACTAAGAAGGCAGAGTGTTCTAGAAACATGTGAGAAAGGAGGGTGGTGAACTTTGTCAGACGTGACTCGCTGGAGTCAGAGGAGCACTGAGCTGACCGCAGGGTTTGGGCATGAAGGCCTTTGGTGAACGTTGACCATGGGTGCAGGGCGCGGTGGAGGAAGAGGCCTCGTAAGACAGGGTTCAAAAGGGAATGGGAAGAGCGACTATGGAGAACTTCCCACAGAGCCGAGGCGCAGGGGCTGGGCGGAGGGCTGTGGAGGGGGGGGAGCTGGCGGGCAGCTCTCTGCCTGCATAGCAAGGGGCAGGCGAGGGCTGGGCCGCTGCACCCTCGGGCCTGGCTTTGCGAAGCAGGCAGAGGCAGGCCCTGGCACACAGCGCCCGGGACGTGGCAGCGGGGACCCGCAGGCGTGGATCGGGTAGGTGTTTCCCTCCAGTCGAATCTGTGTTCTCAGTGAACTAGAAGCCAGGCCACGGGCTGAGAGTGAAGACACGGGAGGGTGTAGCAGCTGAGGAGGGAGCAGAGGGGCCGGGGAGACGGAGTCTTCAGGGGCTGCGGGAGGCTTGCTGAGGTCCTCAGGGCCGCGGAGGTTTCTGGTTGACACCAAGTCAGCCCAGCCGTCCTATCACTGTGGCCACAGTCAGGCAGCTGCTCAGGGTTAATTCAGAGGAGCCTGGAGCTCACTGGTGTTTGCCCAGGATCTGCAGCAGAGAGGCAAATGAGCTTGCTGAGGAGGCACGCACGGAGCGCTCAAAGCGGAGGGCTGAACGCTGAGGACGAGGGTTGGGGCGAGGGTGGGGAGTTCCGGGCAGACAGCCACAGTTGGAGGCGTTAGCCAGGCCCGGACCTCTCGGCTTCTGGGTAGCTGCGGGAGTGAGCTGGAGGGTAGGAGGCTCCGGTCCGAGCTTGCAGTGTTCGAAACACACACACTGGAGTTGCCGCGGTTGTGGGCGGTGGGGTGGGTGGCTGGGGCAACCAGAGGACGAGGCCACCGTCGAGGACGTGCATGAAGTGAATGTGGCTTTGAAGTCAGCAAAAGCACTAATTTACACCCCCGCCACAGTGAAGGCGGGCTCACTTCTCACCACAGCTCCGCCAGCACTTGTCGGTCTTTGCTCTTTGATTGCAGCCGTTCTGACTGGGGTTAAGTGGTACCTCATTGTGGTTTTGATCTGCATTTCCCTTATGACAAGGATGTGAACCTTTTCCATGTGCTTTTGGCATTTGTATGTCTTCCTTGGAGAGTCGGCCGTTCGGCTCTTTTGCCCATTTTTTAATTGGATTGATTGACATGCACGGCATGCACGCTTTGAAAAACCGTATTATACGCTGTAAAGATGTACAATGATTAAATATAAATTTAAAAAGAAAGAAAGAATCAGAGTGAAGACAGGAGTGTTAAGGGGGCAGTGAGCTGTGACCGACCTCCAGTGAAAGGGCCCACAGGTGATTACACCTGGGTGGCTGGGGCCTCTTACACAGGAGGGAAATCCGGCTGCTTCAGAGCGCAGAGGCCCCTCCACAGAGGCAGCTGGTGACCCAGGAAGGCTGTGGACAAGAGCCACGAGGGAGGGGTGTGGAAGCAGGGTTTCCAGGGGAGGGCTAGGCCTCTGCAGTGGAAGTGGGGGCACAACAGGAGCTGAAGTGGGGGTGGGGGCATGCCAGCCATGGTCTCCAGGGTGCAGGGCTCGGTGTCGGAAGCCCGGGAGCTTGAGATGGACTGGGACGAACTGAGCCGCTGTGAGGCAGGGCCCCTGAGCGGGGCTGGAGCAGCGGGGGCTGCTGGAATTCGTGTGGTCCTTGGGTAGGTGGCAGCTCTGGCTTACCCTCCTTCTCGGCACTGGTCTCTCTACAGAGACAGGAGGAGAGCCGCAGAGAGTGTGCGGGCACAGTAGCCTTACCAAGAGCAGCCACGCAGACATCCAGGCGGCAGGGACGGCCATTTACCAGGGCGACTTGAGCACCACTGGTTCAGCATAGACAGGCCAAGGGACAGAAAGGCAAAGGCCTTGAGTGAGACGAGCTGGGCTTGGTCAAGGAACAGCCAGAAGATCCCAAGTGCCCCTGCCTAGGGCTCCCCAGCCACAGTGCATCTCAATAGGAAGGGACCGGATCTGCTACGTGCCCGGAGCCAGGACGGCCGGCACTGTGGCTGTGCCTACCCGCAGTGGCTTCCCGGTCCCATCGGCACGCCGCTCCTGTCTGCACGTTGGACACGGCAATGAATTAAGAACAAGAGATGAATGCTGGTGGCCTGGTGTATTTATATACTCAACTTCCATGGAAACCCAGCAGGTAGTAAATCAGCCAAAAACCATCTTTAATAACTCCTAGTAAAGCCCAATTTACTCACCTGCCAACCATGGCAGAGCTGATGGCGCCGTCTGGGAAGCCCATTCATCGCAAGCTGCGGTAGCTGCCCTGGACGCAGGGCGCATTTCCCTGTTTCGGATGGGGATGATGTATCTAAAACGAGCCATGAAATAGCCAGGAGCGGCATGCCTGCTGCTAATAATAGTCTAGATTACTTTATTTGTCATGTATTCCAGGTCTGTCTGCCTGGGTAGCTGGCGTCAGTCCTGAATTTTTAAGAGCCTTTATAGAGCAGGGAGGGAAGGCACTGACCACGAAATAGCATAGGGGGCCTAGGGGACAACACCTTCTCCCCGGCTGCTGAAGCCAAATCATTGGGCCTTAGTCCTTGGGGAAGACACCAGCTTTCTGAATGATGGCTGGTGGCTCTGCAATTGTACCATGTCAGGTCTCCTGAGGGTCCTTTTAACTTTGTGACCCGGAGTTCAGTGACTGCATTGATCAGCAAGAACTGATCAGAGTTTTCCTCCCTGCCTCACTGATTTTAGCTCTCCACCTGCTCTGCATTCTCCCCACCTTCATCCATTGGTGCCGACCAGCTGTGAGCTCCCGAGATCCCTGCGGCCCTAGCTGGTTCCCGATGCGGTGCACGGGGACACAGGAGCCTGAACCAGGAGAGCCCACCACTGAAGACGGGAGGCTGCGGCTGCTGCTGCCGGGAAGCTGCCTGCCCGCCAGCCTCTGGCTTCTCCTTTATGTTATTGCCAGAGAGAGGAGAGGGCGAAAGCAACCTACAAAGGGGCATGCTCACACCACAAGCCCTCCTGCATTTCTCCGTCCCATCACCATCAAGGAACCAGGGCTGAGGTGCGAACCACGGTGGACCATACGGGATCCAGTCCCTTAACCACTAAGCAGTGGCTCACCTCTGGCATCTTCCCCTTTGATTTGTGATCATCAGTTGTTCCTGGGATTGGTGGGGCGGTGAGATGCATTTGCTGCCTATCTGAGAAGCACAGCTGCCTAACTGGAAAGTTCCTGTATTCCTTCAGCGTCAGAACTTGAGAGCTGGCGAAAGAAGAAATCCAGACTCCAGGGCTGCGCTGAGAGGCAGGAACCGGGGCTCTGCTTCCTACTCCACAGGGGGTGACGGTGCCTGGTCCAGACCCACCCTCGGGCAGGGATTTATGTCGGTGCTGGGCTGATCTCCATCTGCAGATGGCAACGACTGTCGTTCGCTCTGAGCGTAAGTGTTGGTTGTGGACTAGACTCGTTTTCCTGGCCGAACTGCGTCTCTTTAGAACCCTTTCATTTATAAACAAGAGCATGTGACTTGTATGGGCCTCACGATTAATAGGAGCCGGGCTCACTCACTATCCCAAAAGGTAACAGTTCTTGGCAGGAAACGCTGGTGAGCAGCACTTCTCAGACTAGGCTGAGAGTATGCGGTCTCAGGGCTCAGACTCCTTGAGCACCTGTTATTTCTTCTTAAATTTTGTATTCCCACTGTACTGATAGCATAAAAAATTAATTTATGGGCCAGCCAGGTGGTATGGGGCAAAGTGACCGGATCCCACATGGTTGACTCCGTGGTCTGAGTCCCAGACCTGGCAGCTTGAAAAACATGTCAGGTGTGTATGCATACATGACCAAAATTCTGGAGGAGAACGGAGGGAAAGGGATTGTGGCACGGCCATCTTCCCTGGGGGTGATTTCTTATTTTTCCTCCTTTCTCCCTCCCTGTCTCTCCAGTCAGGGTTTGAACTCTATAGCACAACTGATTTAAAAAATCAATTTATGGGAACCAGCAGTTAGCGTAATGGCTATGTTACTGGACTCCCACATAGTCAACTGCGGTTCGCGTCCTGGACCTGGTGGCTTAAAACTCATGCCAGGCGCGTGTGCGTGCGTGCCCAAGATCCCGAGAGGAGAATGGAGGAGAAGGGATTGTGGCGTGACCATCCCCTCTGGGGGGTGATTTCTCGCTTTCTGTCTCTCTGTCTCTCTCTGTCTGTCTGGCGAGCGCACACACCCTATAGCAAAAACCTCTCCAAAAAAAAAAAAATTCAATTTATGTCTATTCTGAGATTATCAGCTCATAACTATAATCTGCTTCTTTTGTTTTTGTTTGGTTTGCAGCTTACTTGTGTATTTCAAATAGTTCATGGAAAATGGAATTCACTGTGGGTTTTTTTTTTGGTGTAAAACATGAAATCCATGCATAGTTTTATCTTTTTCCATAATATACATTTTTATGAACTTTTAGAAGACCTCTCATGTATATTAGCATCAAATATGTTTACTTAACTTTCTGCCATGTACTGGTTTATCTATTTTTAAATAATTGTACTCATTTTTTCTTTGCAGCAATATTACAAGGTGGGTCATATTAGCATCTGCGTTTTACAGATGAGGAACAGGTCCAGGAGCATTTAGTAACATGTTGCCTTTGCCCAGTGAGGACGTGCTGGCACTGAGGCCCAGCTGGGCCATCTGGCCTGAGCTGGTAGCTCTAAAACACGTCACTGTTTTTCTCCTCCGACTGGTAGCACTTCACTTCCAGTGTGGTTTCTCAACTGGCCTCCACAGAAGCTAGGAGATTTGTGGGTATATATTATGGACGGTTTTGTTTTGTTTTGTTTTTGTTCTCAAATAAATCTATACATTCCTTAAGTTTTTAAAGGCATAGGTTTTGGAATAATGTCATTTAGGTGTTAAATCTAGACAAGGCTCTTAGGTGATATAAAGGGTGTTTCTTTCCTGCCTTGTTAAAATGGGATCTTTGATTTCCTTGTGGAGTCACTGTCAAAGTTAATGAGACAACACAAGTGACAGATGTAGTTGGCATACCATGTTCAGTGAGGCTGCGTTCTCTTCCTCTCCACTTTCCCACCCCATGCTCCTTTTGTCAGCTGGGTACAAAGTCTATGCTAACTAAGGTGTATTCTGAGCTGACATGACTACAAAGAGGAGCACAGTCATTAGGTGCACTAATTACTGCTCTCTCTGATGAATGGATGGACCATTTACGTAGCACTGACAACACTTAAGATATGGGTCAGATCATTCACAAGAGACAATAATTTGCAGACAGCTGTAAAGACTCAGTGAAGCTAAAGTCAGGAGGAAGACAAAATATCATATTCTTCTGGGAGACAAGAGGCAATGATTCCAGTTTTGATTCTGCCATAAACTGTGGTATGTTCTTGAACCTGTCTGGGACTCCATTTTTTAACTCTAAAATGAGAGGATTTTAGTAAATCAGTGGTGTATATATATGTATATATATACATACATATATATGTATGTATGTATATATATACATATATATATATATATAAAATCACAGAACCCATTCTTCAATAAAACTCATGCTCCCAAGCACAGATTAAATTCATGAAAAGTGACAACTTTGACCATTTTACAGTGACTGTCTGGGGCATGATGTGGAGACGGTTTCTACACGAGAGAATTCTGTGACTGAATCCCAATGTCTGCTAGAGTCATAAAAGGCAGCCGAGCCTCTCAGTGACACCCGATGCCATCCTGTCAAGAAGACACACAATACATAGGCAGATGGGACATTTCAGCCTCAACCAGGCAGGGGTGCCTCACCCTGGTACTCTTCAGCAAACCGTTTTATTATATGATTTTAGAACTCCACCTAGTCTCTCATTTCTATGTTTCTAAATCATGGAGGTATTAATGATATACTTAAAAAGAAAAGAAAACTATCAATACTTGAGGCTGGAAGAAGAATTTAATGCTTAATTAGTAAACTTGCCCCTACAAACTCAGCAGATAAAATGAGATGAAGATTCTTTGCATTACAACTTTAGGCCTAGCCACTACAATTATATTTTTGCCTAAAGTCTCATTTTAATTGAGAGACAAGAAATAAATTAGGCTTCAGGAAGCAGGGTTAGTACCAGATCATCATATTTGGCTGTGGAATGTTTAGTTTTCTCCAGGAGACACCTGCTTCATGCCATTTTCTGTCTTGTGGGATGCTTTAATAGCCTTTTTCTAAGGGATGAGTAATGTCCCACTGAATTGCTCCCGGAACAGCAACAACAGGCCACAGCTGGGGGAGATCTTAGCAACTTTGTGCTGAAGAGATTTGCCAAACTCAGCAATATGAGGGAGCAGAAATTCATCATTGTGTTCACAAACTGCCTCAGTACCAACTAGCTTGGGAATGTCCCCCAGCAGGTGAAGAGATCACCTTATTAAAATCCTGGGGAGAGAAGCCGCCAGCGCCTGGCACTCTCAGAACTGCATAAAATTCCTTGTCCCAAGTACAAAATGCTTGTTTAAGGGGACTAGAAATAAAACACAAATAAGTCAGGAGCTATCCTCAGACAGCTGCGAACTGCATTTCCAGAGAGAAGCAGAGGAACGAAAGCCCGCAGAAGAGCTAACACGAACACGGTTGTAAGTGTCCGCGAAACTCATTCTAGACAGCAGCGTCCGCTGTGTGAAGTCATTTCCAGTGCATATCCTGAATGAGTGGTTCCGAGCCTACTAGCCCCTCTGAGCCTACTACGCCTCATCCGAAGCTTCCTGGACTGGAGATATAGAATGATCTGAAGAAAGGATCTGGACCACAATACGTTACAGTGTGGAAAGAAAGATTCGAGCAGTGTTGGTGTCCTTCCCCCCAGAACTCCAGAATCTCGGACAAGTCACTCCAACAAACTAGGACTCCATATCTTGTTCACAAATGGAAGGGGAAGCAATGGGATGGAAGCTGGTATTTGAAAATATTTAGGTTACAGAGCATTTTCAAAAGGCCCATGAGTACAACATGGAGACGGAGCACAGACGGCCTTGTAAACAGATGTACTGTCTTTCAGCCACACAGAAACGCTGCTGTGTAAGCAGGTGCAAGCCCTGAGCTCTGAGGTGCAGCTCCGTCATCCCATGCCTATGCTCGTCCAGCCAGTGCGTGCATTTCATGCGTGCAATCAGCTCGTGCAGAGCAGCTCAGCGCCACTGGCTGTGCTCAGAGGGCATGTGAAATAGCAAGTACTGTTTCACAGCCACCAGAATGAGTATGATCTAAAACGGCAAGTGTTGGCTAGCGGCGATCTGGAGAAATTAAAACCCTCGTACAATACCAGGAGGATTATAAGATGGTGCGTCTGCTGTGAAAAACAGTCGGGCGGTTCCCCCAGGGGTTGAATGCATAGGTCACCATAGGACCCAACAATTCCCTCCAAGGTGTATGCCCTAGCGAAGTGGAAACACGTCCACGTGTGCACGAATGCCCGGGGCAGCATTATTCACACTGCCTGAAAACTGGGGACGGCCCAAAGGCCTGTCAACTGAGGGATGCATAAACAGGCTGTGATATGTTCATTGCAATATAACGCTATTTGGCAATAAAAAGGGATAATTATTAGAAAAAGAAATGACATATCCATACATAAAACAGCATGGATGCACCTGGAATCCATTATGGTACGGGAAAGAAACCAATCCGAAGGCCGTTTATTGTACAGATCCATCTGTATGAAGTGTACAGAATCGGCAGATCCTTAGGGACAAATAGCAGAGCAGTCATCGCCTAACACAGGACAGGTCAGGGGAAATGGAGAGTGACAGCTACTGGGCACTGGGCTTCTGTTTTGGGGCAATGAAAATATTCTAAAATAGAGCTTATGGTTGCACAAGGGTTTAAATATACTAAAAATCATGGACTTGTACACCTTAGAAGGGTGGATTATATGACATGTAAACTGTATCTCAATGAAATGAGTACATAGAAAATGTAAGCAACCTGGAAGAGACCCAGGAATCAATAGGTCAAAAGAGAGACAAGAAACGTACCATTAATTTACTGTGTGGTGAAATTTGCATTCTAAACCAGCAGAAAAATAACAGCTATTTCATTAACTACTTCAATAAATTATGAAAGAAAGTTGGTTATTTATCTGTAAAAGAATAAAATTATATTCTATGCTTACAGCACATATATATATATACATATATATAAAATTCCACATGAGTGAGGATGAAAACGGGCAATCTAATCATCTAATTCTTGTGTTATAAAAATAGGCAGGTAATCTTACAGCCTTGTCATGTGAAAAGTCTTTATAAACTGAGACCAGCAATTGGTGTAATGGCTACGTCGCTGGACTCCCATGTGGTCTACTGCGGTTCGAGTCCCGGACCTGGTGGCTTAAATTCATGCTGGGCACATGTGCATGCGTGCCCAAGATCCCGAGAGGAGAATGGAGGAGAAGGGATTGCAGCACGGCCATCCGTCCTGGGGGGTGATTTCTCGCTTTCTGTCTCTCTGTCTCTCTCTGTCTTTTTGGCAAACGCATGCACCCTATAGCAAAAACTCTCAAAAAAAAAAAAAAAAAAAAGTCTTTATAAACAAAAATAGGGCCTTAATGTTCTATAGGAAATCACAGACAATTCTGTTTACCTGAACATCAAAACAATTTATACGAACATGACATGAACTTTTAAAATAAACAAGACTATAAAAATATTGCTACAGAAAAATGGCTAACGAATAGGAATGCAGGAGTAGTAGCAATAAATCCAGAAGTTAAATAAAAATCCATTTTCTTTTTTGGAAAAGATATGAACCAGTAATTAACAGATAAAGAAATTCATATGGCCAATAAATACATGAAAATATAGTCACAGAAATTCAGTATAACCAATAAAATTTCTTCTTAATTTTTATAATGAGCAGAAATTGAAAACATGAAAAATATCTAATGTCGGGACCAGCAGTGGCATAATGGCTATGTCACTGGACTCCCACGTAGTCGACCGCGGTTCGAGTCCCTGACTCGGTGGCTTAAACTCATACTGGGCACGTGTGCATGCATGCCCAAGATCCCGAGAGGAGGGACCAGCAGTTGGCATAATGGCTATGTTGCTGAGCTCCCATGTAGTCGACTGTGGTTCAAGTCCAGGACCCGGTGGCTTAAACTCACGCCGGGCGCATGTGCATGCGTGCCCAAGATCCCGAGAGGAGAATGGAGGAAAAGGGATTGTGGCGTGACCATGCCCCCTGGGGGGTGACCATGCCCCCTGGGGGGTGATTTCTCACTTTCTGTCTCTCTGTCTCTGTCTTTCTGGCGAGCACACGCACCCTATAGCGAAAAAAAAAAATCTAATGTCGATGGGGAAAAAAACTCTCTCATCCCATGTTAATAGTAAACTGGTATTTCCTTTCGGGATCAAATTTTGACAATCTCTTTTATAATTTTCTATTCAAAATATCTTTGCAGTTTCCATTTAGAAATCTAGCCTTAAAATAAACCTGTGCAGGTGCACAAAAAGAGGATGAAGATTATTTATGGAATCACCATTTCTACTAGCGAAAAACTGTGAACGACCTGAAGCGCCTATTACTGGGGGATTATTAAATGAACTACAGTAGATTCTTACGGGATAGGGTGCATTTGTCAAAATAATACATACCAACGAGAAGACCTCCGAGATATGTCCTTACGGAATGAAAAGCAAGTTTCAAAGTAATAAGCATGGAAGGCCCACTTCTATAAGGTGTCTCGGGAACATCGAAAGTCACCTGCCAACACTGCTACCGTGGGGCCGTGACAGCGGGGAGGGTGACTGTTACTCTAGCCCCGCCCATTCTCCGTGAGCGGGTATTCGTGTCACTTCATAAATTGTAAATGGTGCGGGGGAGACGAGCTCGGGGTTCCCTTCCAGCCCTTCGTGTCTACCGCTCACCCTAGGTGCCGGGCAGCCTCCTCAGCCTGTGTCCATTCCTGCAGAGGCAGACCACAGGGCCCTGCCAGGTGCCGGGCCTTCGGACACGAGGCCTTATCCACTCTGGGGGACCCACTGGCTTTCTCCCTCTCTTCACAGTGATTCCATCCAGCCGTAGGTCAGACTATGGGAAGACGGAGAGCTTAGCTTGGTATCGAAACAGCTTGTATCTGATGGCACGAGTCAGGAGAAGCCAACTGCTTAGAAGGGTGGGACTCCGAAGCCCAAGTGTGCGCAGGGGCCTCGTGGAACCTCTGCCCCACCCCCTGAAGTGCCACCTCCTGAGCTGGCCTTCCCCAGGACCTGGGCTCTTATCGGGTCCTGAAGCCTTTGGCTGGCCATTTGGACTGAGCTGCTCCAGTGAGTTCCATGCAAGCTTGGCCTTCCCCGGACCTTCCAGAACAGCTGCCCAGGCTGGAGCATCAGCGGGAGCAGAGCGAGCATTGTCCCCACCGCCCTTTCCTTCTGGGCCTTCGCTGCTCTTCATGGCCAAACAGGAGGGAGTCTGCCTTCCTTCCACCCTGCAAGGACGGCATTGCAATCATAAGAGCAGGGGACGGGTCTGAGCCTGCTGGGAACTTTTACTCATGGCGCGCTTACAACCGGCCAGACGTGCTATTACTTCATACTGCTTAAGCCTTTCCACAGAGCCAGGCCTTCTGTATCACACGCACTTCACAGCGAGGAGCCACAGCTCAGAGAGGTTAAGCGATTTGCTTAAAGATGCACAGCAGAATTGGAACTTCCCTTTCCCATACAGCACAATTACTTCTGTTCACAACGAACTTCATTGAACATCTAGCGTATGTACAGTGGGCACTTGGGTACTTGTAAATAAGGTACAGTTTCTTCCCTGGAAAGAATTCTGCTTATGGCTTTGGATAGTGAAGATGAGCCTGGGTGGAAAAACAGTTTCGTGAATGCTGACAAATCGCGATCGGCCCAACGGCCTCTGGAAGGTCTCTGAGGGGGTCACTACGGGTTCACACCAGGAGCGAAATGAGCAGCTTCCCACAGCTCTGGAAACACCAGGAGGCACGTTCCCTGGCCTCTGGGAAGGCCCAGACGCTGTGTTCACACGCAGGACCCTGTGGACAGAAGGCCAAGTTGAAGTGTGGCCAGCTCGGTGTTTGCACAGTTGCCGTGGAAAGTGGGCTGGGGTACGGGCTCCGCGTGGAGCTGGCTTGTGGGGGTGGACAGTGCACAGCCGCCGTCCCTTCCCACTACCCTCCACCTTGTCAAAGCACATGGCCAGCCTGTGAAAGGGGACACCCAGGGGAGACCCCGGCCTCACCCTAGGCCATCTGCTCCTGGAACCCAAGTCCAGAATGTGCCAAGTCCCAACTTGCAGCAGGAAGAGTCCCTGCTTCCTAAAGAAATTGTGAGCTTTGGCTTCTTGCCGGGCTCGGGCCCAAGGATGACGGCTGGCTTCCTCAGCGGCTGGGAGGAGCTCCTTCCCAAAGGGCCTGCTTGGTCTCCGGGGAGGGCAGCCAACCCGGGCATCCCAGGAGCTGGCATTTGCTCCCCAGGGCCTGGGTGGGTGGGTGACAGCGTCTGTGCACTTGTCATTCCTTCAGGCGTCTCCCGTCACTCAGACTTCACCCAGGGAGTTGTTTTACAGAGCAAATAGCAACCGGGCTCTTCCACGTGTGGGGCAGGCAGTCGGAAAGGAGATTGGAGCCAGGGTCTCAGCTCATAAAATTGAATTGGAAAGAACTCTCAGCCTGTCATTGAGCCGTTTTATGGAGCCGGAGGCAGGTTGCTAAGTGGCCAGCCTCACAGAGCGTTGCCCTGTCCTACACTCCCCTCCACGGTAGTTCTCATGACCCCTCTGAGCTCTGGGGAGACCTTGACAACCAAGAATCGGTCACTGGCCTGGGAACGGGGCTCGGGTGGGCTGGTGGCAGAGCTGTTTGCCCAGGAGGGGTATGATCCCACCCCTGCACCAGAGGGCACCGTTCCGAGCCTTCCCATCCCAGCTGGAGTGACGCTGCAAGGTGGGGAGCGGCTGGGGCCACAGCGCTCTGTGGGGTCTCGGGGTTTGGAGACTCGCTCCTGTGCCCCACGAAGCCTCGCTTCCCAGAGCTCGTGGTCTTCTGGGACTCAGCCGTACCTGTCTGCCCAGGAACCGGCCGTGCACCCATCTTTAGGGAGAAGAACAAGACCGTGCAGGGACTGCTTCCAAGGCCGGGAGAGGAGCAGGCTGAGAACAAGAGGGCTGGGGAGCGGGGCGTGCTTGCAGAAGAGGTGGTGTCTCTGCACCTCTGAATCGGTGACGTGGGGCCGAGGGGAGTCTCGGACCTGACCCGTCGTGCACCTGAGCCTTGATTATCCCCGAGTGTTCAATAATCAGACTGGAAGCGACCTGGAAGTCAGGTGAGGCGGGCCCAGTTGACTGGATGAATGAGCGACGGCAGTATTGGAATGCTGGGTTCTCCTCAGTAAAAGGCCTCTCGCAGGTGTCCAGTGACGAGGCCGCGGTTGTCACAACACGGCTAAGACTAATCAGACCTCAAGGACAGACACCCTCGCCCAAACGCAAACATTGCCCTGATCCCAAGTGCATGGCTTCCTCTGCTACGGCTGAGGGGTACTCTAGCGGGCCATGCTGCGGGCCGGCCTTGCCTCGCCCCCACGCCCTCCATCAGTCTAGGATTCAGTCTGCCGGGAAGTGGAGGGAGAGGCTCCTTCTGGCTCTGGGGTTCCTCCTTCCACTCAACACCAGGGTCTTCCCTAACGGCCTTTGTTTTCCTCCGCAGCATGTCCACCCCGCTGTTTCCGGCTTCTAAATCCTCAAGCACCCCAAAGCGATTCATCTTTAGTCCCGTCCCCTGCTGCCCTGGTGTCTGGCTTCACTCGGGCTCACCCAGCCTCATTGTCCTGCCAGATGCTCCAGCTGCAGGGCTGCTGGGAAAACGCGGGGCCTGCGGCGACCCACGCAGAACTCCTCTCCTGCTTCAGCGCCTCCGTTTCCGCGTCCCTCTTCACAGCGGGGCCTTCCCTTCCCCTGAGCTCCCCGTGCCGCTTCTTGGAGGGACACGTCTTCGCTGGCGAGGTGGCAAAGTCCGGCTGCTCCTTGAAGTCCCAGAGCCCGCGGAGCCGTCTGTTTCCCTGCGTGTCCCTCAGGTCTTCATTTGTGAGCTGAGGCTTCCTAGCTTCCCTGCCCCCCCCCCCCCCCCCCAGGTCCCTGCAAACTCAGTCAGGTCCTATTCCTACTCTTTAAAAACCCTTTTTTAATTGTGGTGAAATAAGCATAACATAAAATTTACCCTCTCCGCGGCTAAAGGGGTGCAGTTCAGTGGGAGCACCTTCAGAGGTGACTGACCCTCCGGCATCTCCTGGAAGTGGAAGCACTCAGTATTTGTCTTCTGTGACTTAATTCAGCACAATGTCCCCAGGCTCGTCCACCACAGCCCAGGCCAGTCTCCTGTGGAGGCTGAATGACAGTGTCACACGTCCACACCCTTTCTTCCCTTCATCTGTGGTGGACACTTGGGCTGCTGCTACCCTTTGGCTGCCGTGAGCAGTGTGTGAATTCCTCTCGGAGATCTCTGGGGCACAGCCCTGACGTGGACTTGCTGGGTCACAGTCTAGGTTCAAGGCCTGCGGCGTCACTGTCCCGTTGCCCACAGCGGCTGTGCCATCCTGCAGTCCCACCGGTGCCAGAGGCCCCCACTCTGTACCCTTGCCAACACCCCTCCCACCGCATCCAGTCCACACACGACGCCACTCACCACGAGCCGTGAGGCCGGAGGGAGCGGAGCTCCGCAGACGGGGCCTCAGAGCAGACGGGTGACAGGTTCTGGGAGAACCTCGGCCGTCTCAGCAGGGTGGGTGAGGCCCCGGCGGTACTGGAGGGGTCGTCTAGACTGGCGAGCACGTTCGTGAGTAGGGTGTGCGTCTCTAGCACACGAGTCTGACGCTCACGCATCCGTAATGCATGTAGGTGAGAGCTACGTACCCCCTGGAACTGGTCCTCTGGACCAGCGAGGTGCGGCTCCTGAGGCTCTCCCCTCACACGGCTGCATGGTCACCACGGAAACGAGCCGCCGCGGAGCTGGGAGCCAGCCTCGCTGGCGGGAATAAGCTGGAACGAGACCGTGAGCGACTGGGGCCGCCAGGTCTAGTTTGACGTCACATTTCAGGACACGTCACTCCAGAAGCCTCGCTTTGAAAGAACAGAGCCAGACCCTGCTAGATCAGGGAGGAAGCCTGTTTCAGAGCTCGGTTCCACAGGGAGTTGGCGGAGCCGGCGCGAGCAGCGTCTGCCTCTTGCTCGGTCACTGCCAGGCCTCCCTCCAGCCACTGCCTCCTTGCAATTCATCAGAGATGTCATGCGTTTAGGATGAAGTCGCCCCCAAAAGCAGCCTTCAGATTAAGAGTCACCAAAACCTTCACTAGGCGAGGGGTTAAACCAGCGACTTCCCTGCCTGTCGGAGGAAAGCCCTTCCTCTGAGCACCTACCTGGCTTCTCAAGTCCCTGGTGTGACAGGATTAGAACGCGCATCCTTGCAGTACTAAACTCACGGGAGCGCGGGGACCAGCAGATGGCGCAGTGTTACTCACTGGACTCACGTAGTTGACCATGGTTTGAGTCTCGGATTGGATCACACCGGGTGTGTGTGCAGCGTGGCCGTCACCCTGGGGGGGATTTCTCGCTTTCTGTCTCTGTGTCTTCCCATGAATGTACACACCCTATAGCAAAAATCTCCCTTAAAAACAAACAAAACACTGAAGGGAGTGAGGGCTGTGGGCTGCAGCTGCTCTGACAAGCCCTCGGCCCAGACGGGTTTCTCAAGGTGCTCCTCCGGATCTCAGAGAGCACGAGACCATGTTTAATTCCCCGATGTGACGGAGCCTTTGGCTGGATCTGATGGCTTGTGGTAGATGACTACGGCCTTGGGGACGAGGGCAAGGCTCCAGCCGCCCAGGGTGGAGTGATGGGGAAGACAGCCGGGGACTGAAATCGCCTCGCGCAGGTGGGTGATCACAGCCCCGGCTTGGTGGAGGCAGTTAACCGAAAGGCTCCCAACCCCTCCATGCACAGAACCCTCCTGCTGGGTCCCACTGGATCTCGGGAAGGCTGGAAGTGATGTTCAAACAACAGAACCACAGAGCCAACCCCTCACAGCTGGAGGAAGGTACCCGGCCGGCATGCTGCAGTCTTACCTCCATTCTGGCTTTTAATAACTCAGCGACTCTCTTGTAGCCAAAAGGTATTTGCATGTCAAGAACGTTCATTACTTTTCATTTGCTTTTCTAAAAGAAAACTAGGCTGCTCTGCAAATTTTAGGCGTTTTCTTGATATTAAGGATGAAAGAGATTGGTATGGCTTCAGGGTCTGCAGACACTAACAAAAGACTTCAACTGCAAGGACTTGGGAGGGACGTTCCAGCATCAGCTGCCCTGGAGGGAGCTGGCAGGTTCAGAAGTTTTCCGGTTTTCAAAAACAACTTGAAGGTCCTCAAATCTTATTTGTCAAAATGTATCAATGTGACCTTTGGGGACGAGGCCTATTTAAATCTTTTAAAAATATACAGAGACAACTTTCTTTGTGCTTCAGTGTCTGCCTATTATCAAGTTAGGAAGTTTGGTCTTTGGGTCACTTTGGGAGTCACAGGTCGAAACCTAATGCAGCCCTTGGGTTGGGCAGGTCTCTTTCCACTTTCCTGTGTGTCCTAAACAAACACCACTACCTCCTCCCTGCTTCTGGCCAGGTGTGAATCTAACCCGTGCAACTCCATCTACTGATTCTTTCCTGGGGGTGAGCTGTGCCCTGGACTGCGTAGACCTCAGCTAGGAAGTGGGTCTCACGTAAGCAGAGTCCTCGGGTACTCAGGCACTTCTTCCTGACCCGTCAGAAAATCAGAGGAGCATCTGCGAGCTCTCCACCCCTGCCCTGCCCCCGGCTGGAAGTGAAGAACGAATCCGCCTGGGTTTCAGGTCTGCTCGATGCTCCCAGAGCTTGGGGTAAACGGCGGGGCCTCCACTCCTGGAAAGCTCACGCTGACACGCCCTGCGGCGAGGTGGCCCGATGACTGCTCTGGCCGCGCGTGGCTCTGCCACAGGTGGTGGCTTGCTTCCAGTGACACTTGCCTTCCTTCAGGTTGGAAACAGGAGTCCACCCGAGTGGTCACGTTCAGATCCTCCTACAGCAGGGACTCACTCACTGGTCGCTGTGCGTTTACGTCAGCCTTCTCCTTGCGGGGCCACGTGACCGCAACATATAAACGGGACGACTTCACGTTCAGAAACCTGTCATTTCTGGTGCCTGGTTGGTCACCATGTGATGTGAGCAATGGGACATGCTCACTGCTCTTGTGGTAAACCCCAGTCCAGGTTTCTTGGGCAGACATTTTCCAAGGAGCAGGGGCCTCCCAGGAAAGTGCTGACTGCAGACCGCGGGGCAGGTCTCAAGCCCTGCTGCTCTCGGGCTCGCTCTGTCTCCGGCTCCACAGACACGGGCCTGATGGCCTCATGAGCCTGAAGACGCTTGGATGGCGGTGTGTGCTCTGAGTGACGGCGGGGGGGGTGGGACAGAACTGCACCTCAGAGCTATGAGCCGCGGAGGGGCACTTCTGTTACCACCCAACTCTAATGCACCTTCTTCTGGTAAGCATCTTCATTGTGTCCATGTGTGAAACACACATGCACACACGCGTGTGTACACATGCACTGCACAGGATCCCCACGCAGCCTCAGCCAGCCCAAAGTGCAGGCATGCACGTGTGCGCCAGGCTACACAGGAGGCCCCAGGACGCCAGCCTGGAGCTTGCCCTGCGGGCCCAGTGTGTCCCTGCAGCACCACCGTCTGTGGCCAGCCCTTGGCAGAAAGCCACCTGGGGGGAGGGGGGTGCTCATGCCACATCCCTTCTCCTCCATCCTTCCTCCCGTCAGAATTCTGGACACACGCACACATGCACCTGGCACGTCTCTCAAGCTGCTGTGGTCAGAATTTAAACTGTGGCCATCATGTGGGATCCCACCTCCTAAGCATGGGGATTAAGCTCTGTGCTACAGGCCGGCCCGTGACTTCCATTTTTAATAAGCCTTTTCCCTGCGACCGCAAAGAGCAGGATAAGGCCTCTGATATGAATTAGCTTTGTCACTACTTACGGGGTTTTTCATACATAATAGTATACTTCTTACGGTAAAAAATTATAATTATTCTAAAATGTAAACAATTATTTTTAGTGGCTGTTGTCCGATATTTAGCTCGTACCCAATCTTTACAGCAAGTTGGTGCGTTCAGTCACTAATGGGCCCCGTGCTAACAGTTCACAGGACACCAAGCTGCTCCAGACATACAGGACACGGCGCGAAGGGGAGCTTTTGAAATTGGTGGGAAACACCCGTTTGAAAAACATCCCGACCAAAATCTCCAAGAGCCATGTTGACATGGCTCTTCGGAGAGACTGGTCATCCTTTTGCTAGCGCAGACTGAGAACTGCTTCTCAGAAAGTACCGCCTGGTCTGACCCACAGCTGTGCCTCGGGGAGGCAGCCCGTCTGCTCGGTCTTGCTCGGAGGCCTTCACTCCCTTTAGACAGCGTCACCCTTTCCATCTGGCGCACAGCTCTCCAGAGTAAATGCACCCCCCCTCGACCACAGAGCAGAGCAATCCAGGCCCTTCCAGGAACTGCGGATTAAGTTTTTACCAAGCAAGAATTCATTACAGAAAATTGCCGGAGGGATAAGCAGTTAGCACCATGGCTATGTCGCTGGACTCCCATGTAGTCAACCGTGACTCTAGTCCTGGACCCAGCAGCTTAAACTCACGCCGGGCGTGTGTGCATGTGTGCCCAAGATCCCGAGAGGAGAATGGAGAAGGGATTGTGGCGTGGCCATCCCCCCTACGGGGTGATTTCTTGCTTTCTGTCTGTCTTTCTGGCGAGTGCACGTGCCCTGTAGCAAAAACCTCTCCAAAAAAAATAAAGAAGAAGAAAACCACCGAAGAACCTGCAATCCATCAGTTTCTCTGCAGTGAGGTTTACCCTGGAGCACACCTTCCCCTCCTGGTCTGACCCCGTGAGGTGTGCGGGTTTGACCTCCGAGCATGTTTCCAAGCTTTCTAGGGTGGCACAGGGAAATGGGAAAATGCACCACGAGCAGCGTGGCTCCCATGGCCCCACGTCTACCACGCCCTGCGCAGAGAAGCGCCGGCACCCGCGTGGCCCCTCTCCGTCAGAGCGATGCACTTACACTGCAGAGCGTGCAGCACCGTGTCCCTGCTTCAGTGGGATGAGACCCAAATCCGGCCGTGGCCGGGGGCCCCTGCAGGAGGTGGCTTTTGCCAATCTCTTCACACCTGCCTCCTCCCACTCCCCCTCGCTGTATTTATAAACTGCCTATCCCGGCCTCACTGGGCCACTCACCTACCTGGACCTCCCGACCTACACCTGGAGTCCTCATCCTCAGCCTCAGCAAGGCAGTGGTTCTAGCACTCAGCGCGGCCTGCTGTAACCAAAGGGCTGGGGGAGGCCTGGCCCCAGGGACTATCAGGAGATGGCAGCGACAGCTCCGGGGGCTCGCCCCGGGCTCTCCTTTCACCCCCCTCTGCCGTGAAGTGCGCCCATGTCCGGCCCCCATGTCGGCTGCGGGCCCTGTGAAGATGGGGCCTTGAGCGCTGTTGATCTCCACTGGACCTCCGGCTCCTAGCAGGGCGCCTGGCTGGGACCCTGGGACACACGGGAGGGGAGGGATGGAGCCACACTGCGGCTTGCAATGTCTGAGCCTCTGAAAACCTACTCCCTGGATGCATCCGGGAGGTGCCTGCATCTAAACCGGCCCCGGCAGCCCGCGGACAGCTGCTGCAGGAAGCTGCCCTGTGCACCTCTCATGCAGGCCACACGGGACGGCCGCCCGGGGCAGCTCTCAGAAGCGCGTTGCTTCCTCTCAGTTCTTGACACAGCTTCTGTCCCAAAGTCCATCTGCCTCACTGTGCTCCCCGTCCCACTCACGCCGCGTTCTGCTCTGAATCCTCTTCTTGTCTTACGTTTGATTCAACTTATGCTTATCTCCTCCTCACTGTTTTTCAAATCCCTACAGTTTTATTCTACGTGTCTTCTTGTCAGCAACACCAAATTCTTTGTTGAATGAGATGCTAATAAAAAAGGCAAACTTGAATAAATTACTTAGGTTACTGCAGTTCGGCTGGTTGTAAACGGGGACCCCAGTGCTACCTACTGAAGGCACAGGCAGGGCTGAGTGAGGCGAGATGCAGAAAGAAGCTCAGAGAGGAACATCTGACGCCCCGCAGCTACGGATGCAAGTTACTCTTTACCGTAAACCCGTTTTGGATTGTGAAATGAGGCAGTTAAACAGGGTCAATACTGAGCAAGGTCCTAGATGACCTGAAATAAATTTACAGTCAGACAGCTGCTGTAAGATTAAAAAAAAAAAACAAGCAAAAAAACATGCATCTCCCGACCACACCATTACTTATGTGGACTTCTTTTAAACATTTATTAAAAAAGCAAAATGTATGTTCATCTCAAATATAACAGTTAAAAATGGTAAAGCAGTCCAAACACGCTCCTCGCAGCGTCCAGTCCCTGGGACTCTCAGCTTGTTCCAGGCAAGCTCCGCCTCTCCCGCGCTGCTGCTCCCACCCTCCTGCGTCGTAGTGCAGCTACAACCAAACTTTATAAAATTAACGATTTAAGGTTAAATAAGCTTAAATAAGGGTGTTAAATACAAGACACTTGGTCGGAGCTTCTGTACAGATAACAAATCTGGCATTGTACAAGTGACTGTGCGAGCTCTCGGCACACGGAGCCGGCAGGAAGCGGGTCTGCTTTCTCCAGCAGAGCAACTACACAAAAGTGAACGAAGAGTTGAAGGGACTACCGACGAGTCGGTGAGCCGTTTACAAGGCCTGCGTATCCTTGGTTGCTGTTTTTAATCAGAACACTGTTCAGATTCAGGCACCATTTATTCCTGCAAATAAATAAGTCTCTAAGGTAAATGCATTCGAACGAGTGTTAAACACTTCAGTGCTTTTGTCCCCCTCACCCCGACAAAGCTTTGCCAACTATCTCCTACACTTCTTTTCTTATTGCTATGATAACGTGGCTGTGGAATAAAACTACTGTACATCCAAAAAAATAGAGCACCTTTAACGTTAAAGTCTATGTCTGATTATTCGCTTCTGTGTTTATTTTACAATACTAAAGCCCGACTACGGTAAATTGCTTTAACATCTCTACCAGGTCACCTGATACACAGGAAGTTACACCCGACTCCCTTCCCTCTGGAGGTTAGCCCAAGCCAGAGCCCCGTGTTAGAGTCTAAGACAGAAAGGTCTACACTGACACTGGCGTTCCCATCCGTCTTCACCCTGGGAGTCCGTGTGCTCACGCCCATCACACTGCTCTCTGCGTGGCTACCAGGAAGATCGAGGCCCCCTCCCTGCTGGGGCGAGTGGTGCTACACGAATGGGACGGCAAAAACATCTATGGCTGGTTGAAAGCACACAGAAAACCAGGTGTCCGCAGCTTCGCAGGGACAGCAGGCACCTCCAGGGACCCCCGACCAGGCGCCGACTGGCTAGGACTTCTTGTCGATGGTGTTGAAAAACCACTCGGTGAACCTGCGCAGCTGGGCCGCGGCGGTCTGCGACTCCTCCTGCAGCCGCATGTTGTCCCGCCGCAGGTGCTGTACCTCCGCCTGGAGCACCGCCTTGTCCTGCTTCTCCTGGGACAGGCGGAAACACACGTCAGAGGCAGTGGACGCGCTCGCTCTGTGAAGCTGGGGTACGGGGACCCTTACTTTGAGTTTTGCTTACTGAATTTTGGCAGGGAAGGGCTTTCGGGAGCCTGCCTGGTCCTGTTTCTGCCAAAGACACCGGGAGGGGTGGACGACCCCCCGGCCTCTCGTTTCACTCCACTTTGCTGCCATGGGTGCCAAGACGGCTGACATACAGAAGGGTTACCAGTCACCACACACGCGACCCTCTATCCAAGGAGGGAGGTGACAGTGAGATTAAAAATAAAGATCTCTGGGACCCAGCTGTGGTGGCATGGGTGACAAGGACACCTCTGTGGGACGCTGAAGGCCACGTGGGAAAGCGTGTCCAGTCTGCCCGACATGCCCTGGGCACGCTACCACCTGGCTGGAGGCAGGGGAGGGGGACAGCTGCATGAAGCCCTGGTCAGGTTTCTCATGAAGGAAACAGATAAATGAACTGGAAAAAAGAAAAAAACGTAATACCTCTTGAGGATGCACAGAGCCCTCCAAGTGGACGTTCTATAAAACTGGTGTAACATGTCAGGCAGGTCCTATAAGGTGAGTCCCCAGGCCTCCTGTCCCACCCTAGGCCTTCCCACGCACTGTTTGTATAATGACCATCCAAGGTGGCCATTAAAAGCAACCATGGTTTGGGGCCAGCAGATGGCATCACGGTTACATTGCTGGACTCCCAGGTAGTCAACCGCAGTTTGAGTCCCGGACCTGGCAACTTAAAACTCATGCCAGGCACGTGTGCGTGCATGCCCAAGATCCTGAGAGGAGCATGGAGGAGAAGGGACTGCAGCATAGCCATTCCCCTCGGGGGTGATTTCTCACTTTCTGTCTCTCTCTCTGTTTCTCTGGTGAGCACATGGGTCTTAAAGCAAAAATCTGTCTTAAAGAAAAAAAAAAAAAAGCATGGTGCTCAGAAACACCCCGTGTGGTTTCCAGCAGAAACGGAGCCATGCAACACTCGTCTCAGCCCCGCAGTGCTGGCTTGCCCAATGGGCCGTCTCATTACAAAGTGTGGCTGGTGACTGCAACCTTTCCAGGAGCAATGCAGCTCGCCCGCCACGGCAAGCAGCCCACCCTGAGGCTTCTTCCTACCCCTAGTCCCTTCCCAGGCCCTCCCAACACCACCCGCCTGAGACCCGGGCCTCAAGAAGCGGCCCACAGGAGAGCTGGTCACCAGCTGCCCCCTCGGTCCCAACCGCAGGCCACTGAGGAGTGACCGTCCTTGCAGCTCCTCAGCACAGCCAAACCTCCCGTGTGACTCAGCCCGCAGCCCTGATACTGTGACCCACACACCTGCAGCCAGCCAGGAGGCCCTCTGCACTCTCGGCCTCTTGTCTGAAATTCTCTTTGTCTTCATGCCCTGACAAATCGTGGCTCCCCAAGGACGCCGTCCCCATCAGCTAGCCATGGCAGTCAGCCGGAACCCCTGGCTCAGTCGACCTTGCTGCTCCTACCTGTAGTTCTAGGTCCTCTGAAAGCATGCCATTAGGCCGCGAGACCTGCCATTCTCCTTAGGCAATGATTCATGGTGTCCCAGCCTTGGCCATCAGTAATGGAAGATTCTAGAACCTGGTTCAACCCCACTATCTGTGCTGATGATTTCAAACCCATGTGGACGTTCTATTCTACACTCTGAAATCAAGGACTCAGAGCTTCTGAGAACTGGCCCACATAGGTGGCTCTGTGGGTCACAAGGCTGGGGCCAGGACAGGGCTCCGGCAGCTGGGGCGGCTCCTGTGTACCAGGCCTGGTGGCGGTGAGCTCCTGGTCGGCTGTGGACAGCAGGTGCAGCCGAGAGCCCCGAGCCGAAAATGCTGGCCTATGTGCTTCTGCCTCGGAGGAAGCCTGGCCACTCGGGCGCATCCTTATACAGTCCGAGCCCAGCAGCCCGAGTCCCTGCCGCGATGTGTAAGAGCACCGGGTGGGAACGCGGAATCAGACCTCGGGAGTCTCCGCTTGCATTTACTGCGGGGTTTTATTTAGGCACTAATCTTCCCTGAGTCTATTCGATCTACTTGTGATGGCTGGAAAAGGCCGGCTGTGTCAGAGAACGAGCTCTGATTACACTGCTGACAGATGGCGTTACCTTGCGGAGGTCGGTCTGGAGCTGTCGGAGGATCAGCTCCAGCTGGTTGACCTTCCCGGTCAGCGTGGACGCAGAGCGCTCCCTAGAAGGCAAGGAAGGTGGGCAACGAGTCAAGAGAAGGCACAACACCGCATTATTTCCCTGGTAAAGTTGTATCTCAAAGCATCATCTCATGTGCTTAGAGCCAAGCAAGGAGATACACGCGATCACGTGGGACGGGAGTGTGCAGTCTGCTGCTTGGGTGGAAAACCCCTCCGGGGACACCCTACTGACTTGAAAAGGGCTCAGAATATTTATACAGACTATTTACCCGAGTTCAGCTACCTGGGACGAGGCGGTCGGGAGTGAGGTCCTGGTGAGCTCATGTAAGCTCAGTCCCCCACGGAGCCTTTCGCTGCAAGGAGGCGCCAGGACGCTGGTCGCCCAGGTGAGCCTAGAGCCAGTGGCACCAGCTCACACCAACGCTGGGACCCGGAAAGGACCACATGTAAGTCCACCCCTCCACAGGGGACTAACGCGTCATGGACAGGGGAATAATGCTTCATTCCAGTCCTGGGTGAAGAGCGCGAGCCCGGGTCAAAGACCAGGTTCTGGGAGGAGCCATGCCCACAGGGCTCACACGTGTGGCCCGCCGGAGGAAGGATGATGGGCAAGGCAACCTGACGCAGTGACTGGCAGCAGACGCTGACTCCCAGGCCCACCAGCCCTCTCTCTCAGTAAAGCTTGCTCCCATGGGCATGAGGTCGCCATCCCGGCAGGCAGGACCTGCCCACGGTGCGGGGCGGTCATGCAGCCAGTGCCACCGCTCCCCCCGCTGCAGGACAGAAAGCCAATGTGGATGGTGGCCTCCGCAGGAAGCAGGGTCCACGAGGTCACGTACCCAGCTGCGTCCAGGAACTCTTTGCCGCTGGCTGTGTCCACACACAAGGGCAGCTCCGGGGCCCCTTCCAAGTCCTGGCCATGCTGCATGTCTTCCAGGGTGCAAAAGGATGCCACCCTCTGGTCTGCGCAGGGAGACACAAAGGGAGGGTCAATCAGGGCTGCAAGGCAATTTCTCCTCGTGGAAATATATTTTGGCAGCTAAAAGAAATAAAATAAAATCCCCCAATGAGTTCTTGCCCCATTTTGAAACAAAACAAAGAGAAACACACTCAGGCAAGCTGCTGACAATGAGAAAGCATGAAGCATGGCCTCTCCACCAGGCTGTGGCAGCCACACATGCCGGCCCCGGGGATGACCAGCAGATCCCGGATTTGCTGGAGCCACTTTGCTTTCTGCTTTCCACCTCCCAAGAGATGCCAAAGCCGCCGGCCGTGCACGAGCGAGCAGTCGGACGATGGCTCGGCGGTGGACAGGTCCTCTCCTCCAGCTCGCCCTGCACCCAGACATTCCGGAAACACAGTAGCCAGAGCACACATCCCCTTGCACCCCCCACCCTGGTGACCATGCAGACGTGCAGACACGGGGACTCTACAGAGAAAGGACAGGGTCGAGGCCAACGACTGGCCCAGACAGTCACCTAGACAGGACGGGTGGTGGCAGGGCAGCCCGAGCTCCTCATCTGAGTCAAGACCTGGAATAAGATTTAGAATTTTCCTATGAACAGGGATAGTTCTTTGCATTTGAAACTCCGGGGCCCACATGGGCCCGAGTAATAGGGTGTTCTGAAGTGCAGCGAGAGCGTGACAGGGACAGGCCAGGAGCAGCCCTGCAGGGCCAGAGTCACATAACGCTGAACAACGGGGGCGTGCATACGCGTGGGTGCTTCACCGCAGGCTGGTGTGTACGCCAGAGATGGTGGGCCACCGCCACCAGAGCACGGTGCTCGGTCTGCTCAGTGGCCCACCCCAAACGTCACGAGCGAGCTACGCAGTCACCTGACTGGAGGCCATTACGGGATGAGCCCAGGCCCTCCACGGTTCTAGAGGCCACACCGGGCCGGCTGCAGGCCTTGTTTCGGCACAGGGCCATTTCTACTCCCGGCACCTCAGTGCCTCCAGAGCCAGGTAGGAAAGGGAGTGGGGCAGACCGGCCCAGCGATCAGGCTGAACACTGAGCAAGAACTCTGGCGCAGGATGCGGGAGGGCACACGGACACCAAGCCCCGCTTCTGACCCACGCAGAGTGAGGAGCGGCCATCGCGTGACGGCGCGCCCACCACTCCCGGTGCCCTCCTTGGCTTCTGCACACACAGACAGCTCCACCCTGGAATCTTCCAGCAGATGGTGAACGTGCCCGAGAGCCATCGCGCTACCGCTCTGGTACCGAGTGTGGGGTCCTGCTTGCGGTAACATAGTTTGTAATTTAGACTGAGCAGGATTTGGGCACTGCAGTTTCCACACATGATCTGATATGAGCAGCAGAGGTGGGGGCAGAAGCGAGGGCACGCTGGCTGGGGCTGGCGGCTGCAGGCTGGACCGGGAGGTGGGCTGCTGCACGGTCCGACCTAGCCCTCCGCTCTGTGAAGGCCCCGAGTAAGGGACACATCGTGGAAGGACGTTAACAGAAGATGTATTTCAATCCACAGTGGATTTAACCACCGACAAAAAAAGAACAGTAAAAGAAATGAAGTTTATTTTCTCACTTCTTTAAAGAATTCCACTGACTCACTCTCATTCTCCATACCCTGGTAATAACCCAGAATGCTTGTATTTTTCTTAATGTATTTGCGTGTGATGGGCAAGTCTACAACCTGAATGAAAGCGTCTTAGCACACTTCATCCACTTGAACCTTAATTGATGGAACAGCCACAGATTTGACAGACGCAGCAATGGCAGCTGTTCAGACATCCCTCAGGAGAAACAAGGTCCTTTTGGTCAGAAGGCAAGAGGCCAAAAATAGAGTTTTGCCAGGGACATAATTTCACAAAGAGGGTTTCGTCTGGCTCTGGAGGCTTGGGAGGCAGGAATGCGAGCAGGATGCTACTTGATTAAGTCCCCGCACTGCGCTGCTCTGGAAGAGTTTCCAGGGGAGCTCTGTGCCTCCACGGCTCACCTCTGTGCTGATAAACATTCAGTAACCCAGTAATTACCGACCCTGAACCCAATGTCAGGAACAGAGCCATAGGCAAAGGCGGGCACAGGAATGCCGCCCGCGCACCTGGGCTGGCGTCTGCACTCGCACCCTCCGGCTCGGCCGCTTGCTCGTCTCTGTCCCGTTCTTTCCTGGGCAAGCAGGTTGGCCATCTTGGGACCCTGGGCATGGCTTATCCATAAAAGAATCCATCCCTTTAAATAATCCTTAAAGAAGCCTTTTTTCTATCACAGTTTCTTACTTTAGTGCAATTAGCATTAAATAAGAGGAACAGGGTCAGCAGCTGGTGTGGTGGTGAAAGTGCTGAACCCTGCATGGCCAGCTCCATGGTTCAAGTCCTGGATCCGGTGGGCTGAAATACACGCTGGTGTGTGTGCCCGAAATACTAAGAGGAGAATGGAGGAGAAGGGACTGTCACATGGCCATTGCCCCGGGGGAGTGATTTCTCACTTGCCCTCTCTCTCCATCACTCTCCCACCAGTGCATGTGGACAGCTCAAAACAAAACAAAATTTAAAAAACAAAAACAAACAAACAAAAAAACCAAACAACTAATAAATATGAAGAAACGTCAACACATGATTCTATATCAATTTAGAGCTGAGATGGCAGAACAGCTGGCTGCAAGTATGGGTGGTCAGAAATGTCACGGCGCGTTTTTGTATAGAAAACGTGCGTCGTGACTTCTCTGACAATCCAATATGCTGTCTGCGGCACTGAGCAGAAATGCCAAGTCTGGCCCAGGCACCAAGGCTGCTGAGGGCGTGGAGCCGGACAACGGAGCACGGGCAGGTGTCCACCATAGGGACGCACAAGCACACAGCCGGGTCACACTAACCTGGGGCTGCAGGCGCGTGGCTGAGTCACGCTGGCCTGGAGCTGCAGACACGCAGCCGGGTCATACTAACCTGGGGCCTCAGGCGCGTAGCTGGGTCACGCTGGCCTGGAGCCGCACACAAGGCTGTGCTATGCGTCCCTGTTAGAACACAGATCAAAGCCTGGCCAGGGTATATAGCTGCATAAAGGGAAGTAGAGGCTCTGCCTCTTCCCCTGTGCTCACTGGTTAGGAGGGCACTGACTACCTGGCTCCCAGGGAGAGGGCGTGCGGGCTCCGGCACTCAGTGCTTGGTTTCAGGTCTTCAGCAGCCCATTAGGACACGGAGACAGACAGAGGTCTAGGACCTGCCTTTGAGTGATCAATAAGGAAAGGCCCAGAAATTACCCTTTACATAAGACGCAGCCATTGCACTGGCCCGAAAGAAGTTTAATTTATTTTTGGGATCATTTGATTTATTATATTAAGTTCAATTTTGATTTTATGGTCTGTGTGGCAGTCATTTTTCTTGTCTCTTTTCCCCCACTGACTATGTAACCATTAGGAAGAGTTCCCCAGGATGTCACATTTTCTCTTTTTTTTTTTTTTTTTTTTTGGAGAGGTTTTTCGCTATAGGGCGCGTGCGCTCACCAGACAGAGAGAGAGAGACACAGAGACAGAAAGCGAGAAATCACCCCCCAGGGGGGATGGTCACGCCGCAATCCCTTCTCCTCCATTCTCCTCTCGGGATCCTGGGCACGCACGCACACGCGCCCGGCGTGAGTTGTAAGCCACCGGGTCCGAGACGCGAACCGCGGTCGACTACGTGGGAGTCCAGCGACATAGCCATTACGCTAACTGCTGGTTCCCAGGATGTCACATTTTGATCGTGCTTGCTTACACACATGCACAAATGCATGCATACACTCCGTCAAATGTGGGCCACTTCATACTGAAGTTGGAGCTTCTGAACCGAAAAAGTTCTCGTCATAGAAATGTACGGTTTTTATGCTCTGTTTAAGAAACCAAGGGTACATGGAACAGGAAAAAGTATAAACCTCAGAAAATATGCTTACGTGGGACGTGTCTTCCCCACAGCGGTGGCTGGTATGTCAGTTAACTCTGCACCTGTCTCACACACAGACACACGCGCACGCACGCACACACCCACAGGCCCGCAGGCCATGGGAGCTGACTCCGAGAGGAGATGGTGCTGGCCATCAGGAGAAAGAGTGAAACTCCAGAGGGGAGGACAGGTGTTTCAGGGACGCAGAATCCAGGTCTCCAACCTTCAGTTTGCCATTTTCCCTTTTAAGTCTGTTTTCTCCTAAAACATATCCATTCAACTGGTGCCAACTGCCGACCTCGGCCATTTTAACGAACGAGAGCGCTCTGAATCCTCGGCCTTCTGAAGAGACTCCAGTCCTCCCCACGTCACTGTCTGACCCACTGGAGTGTTTGAGTTGCGTTTGTTTCCAGCATGTGCTGGGCTTGGGGGTGTGGATGGCAGCTTCACAAGCTATGTGCCCCCTAGGACGAAGGGTATGACAACCAACACACGGGGGCAGACACCTCGCTGGGCCAGAAGTGCTGATCTCACCTGATTCCAACATGCACAGGGCAGGTCTCACCCTCGCCAGACGTAAGATCTGAAACGTGACTCAGTGAGATTCCCCAGTCTGCCTGTCATGGCCTCGGGGAGTGAGGAGGGCTGGGCTGACAGTGGCGGGGGCACACGCTACCTCATGGACCCAGGAAGGACTTCCCAGGTTTTGTGACATTTAGTTTTTCTTCTCTTTTAGTAGGTTTGGTTATCTGTTTGCTTATTGGTTAATATTAATAATGCTGCATTATGTTTTTCTATTGGGAACTTCTCAATTCTTTTGAATAATTTCCTAACAGCCAATTCTCAAGAATTAGGTTTCTGGTCTCAGGGCAGGTATGGTTTTCTGGCTCGAGCTACGTTTCCTCCTACTGCTTCAACAAAAAGACGATGGCTTCGTCATCTTCACCTTGATACCAGCTACGAGTATTGGTGGTGGCAACCCAGAACTGTCGCATGGTTCCCCACATCCAAACGTGTCAGCTGCCGGCTCATCACCCCTTAAATCGGCACATACTGTGTTCCCGAGGCAGGGCTGCACGCCCACGTGTCTGGACGCCTGCTCTCCACGGATACGGTACCTCATGCTGGGAAAGTCTCTTTCTGTACGTCGACACGCTGCTTCACCTCTCACATGTGCTACAAACCTCTCCCTTTCTATTTTAATATTTTCTCCCAGGCTCATAAGAGGCCTAAACATCTGGATTCTTTTATCTGGCCATATTGCAATCTGCGTGTTCTCTCCCTACTCCGTAATTACAGCACTTCCGAATGATAATCGCTCTCTCTTTAGGTTTTTCTAAAATTGACTGTTGTAATTCCTAAATCCAAGTGAAGCACAGAAATTCCTTCCCCTGGAACTCTTGAATATATTCAGAGTTCTATCTGGCTCTTTGTTTTTCTTCAAAAGAACACAATCATTACTGTGTTGACATATTATTGACATAATAGATTTTTGATTGCACATTGTTATCTATTTTCCAATCAGATGTAATTAAGTTCTTTTAACCCAAATTTATTTCAAATATATATATCTCCTTTACATATTTGCATTGAAACTGTACTAAGTCTACAAATAATTCAGGAAGAAGCCATCTTTACTAAAGCTTTCTCTCCATACTAGCCTTACTTATATTAGGACTTTTCAGTTATTGGGGCATTCCTTGGATTGCTTTCTTTATAATTCCAGGGATGGCTTAATCCGCAATGGACGTATAACTTCACCTTGCTGGTGTAGCTAGTGCTGTCTTTGACGACTGCTACGGTAGAAGACGGCTGCCAGCTCTACCTCCCACACAGTCACCAGCCCTAGTCTCTGCCCCTTCCCTGGAATCTGACTGGCTTCATAACTTGCTTTGACCAATAGAATGTGGTAGATATAATGTCCTGGGACTTCCAGGATGAGACCTAAAGAGGCCACAAGCTTCTGCTTTTGCTCTCCTGATTCCTCGAGCTCTGTCTGCAGAAGTACAATTACCGTGACAGAGACAGGAGTCCAGCTGGACCCAGCCACTGCAGATGCAGACCTGAGTGAAGTCACGCGAGCGCTGCAGTCTGAGTCGAGCTCCAGCTGCATACAGCTGCATGAGTCACCCTAGCTGAAACCATGCAGAGCAGAAGAACCACCCAGCTGAGCCCAGCTAACCCGAAGAATCGTGAGAAACAAGAAACTGTTGTTTTTAGCCATAAATTTTGGTGGTTTGTAATACAGAGAAAGATAACTAAAAAAATTAACAGCACTTTGAAACGATGCTTATAAAATATGTAATACATTTTAAAATAGTTTATCTAGTTTACTTTAACTATTTTATAATCCCTAATAATTTCTTTATAAGCTTTCCTATTTTCTAGATATAGAAGCATGCCTATAATTTTTTTTTTTGAGAGTTTTTTGCTATAGGGTGCGTACGCTCACTTGAAAGACAGAGAGAGACAGAAAGCGAGAAATCACCCCCCGGGGGGATGGCCACGCTGCAATCCCTTCTCCACGATTCTCCTCTCAGATCTGGGGCATGCATGCACCCACGCCCGGCGTGAGTTTAAGCCACCGGGTCCAGGACTCGAACTGCGGTCGACTACATGGGAGTCCAGTGACAATAGCCATTATGCCAACTGCTGGTCACCCCCCCCCCTTTTTTTTTTTACACAAAACTGTGCCATGACTTTTTTGATGACCTAATAACTCTGCAACTCCTGTGTGCGCTGTCAGCGTAGCTCTTAAGGGACCTGGCGCCTGCCGGGAGGCACAGCACAAGGAGGGAGGCCAGGGGGAGCAAGAGTGGAGGCCAGCGACACCCCCGGGTCTGGAAGGCTCACGGTATCTCCACCCACAGGCAGCCACATCCCTGGGCAAGCCTGCTTGTTCAAATGCGCTGAAGACTGACGTCGAAGCAGGGCACAGGCTAATTCCAGAGGACTGGACCTCAGGAAGACATGTTGAACACCTCTATTAGTTTAACAATGAAATGAGCAAACACAGGCATTTTGGGAATATGCTTTCACTAAAAGTCCCCCTCACTCAGAAATGGCTCTGAGAACAGGTGTGGAGAGATCGAGCCACGGGCAGGGCAACTGGGTTACTAAGACATTCCTCTGAACAGCTGAGGAGACTGGCTGCACCCCACTGCCACCCTGCACTCCATGTTAGAGTGGGGGAGCTCACCGAGCCGATCATGTGCAGGTGACCTGAAAAGACACTGATACAAGAGAACCCGCCCACAGGGCTGGAGGTGTAGGTTTGCAAATGAGTTTTCACGAGCTGGCTGGTGTTTTGGGATGGGATGCAACCCGACAAAGCAGAATCAAAAATGACTGAAACTCTTTGCATGTTATTTTTCCTGTATATATATGGTAAAGGTCAGATAGCCAAAATCCTCCTTGCTGGCACATGGAATCCCACATCCTTCTCCTTGGTGGCTCTGGCCACCCGGGACTTCCCCGCAGGCACCCTTTTCATGATCTGAGTGTGTGGGTGGCCCCTCCTCTTCCTTCAGCTCAGAAGCAGCGTCTGATATATAGAACCACAGCACTGCAGGAGTCGGGCTGGCAGAGGCCCGCAGGTTCTACATTTTACAGCTGAGGAGACAAGGCCTGCAGCAGCTGACCGGAGCCTCCTAGTCAGTGTTTGCGAAGGACCTGGCCCGGCAGAAGAGCTGATTCCCTGGCTGATAACCCCCCAGTCACTGCCATGCCATTTTGTTTTCTCTACCTCCCTGAAAATAATCCATTTTGTGGGGCCAGCATATGGCATGGTGATTAAGGCGTTGGACTCCCATATGGCTGACTGCAGTATGAGTCTCGTACTCGGCAGCGTGAAATTCACTCTGGGGTGTGTGTGTGTGCATGCCCAAAGTCCTGAAAGGAGAACACCAGAGAAGGGACTGCAGCTTGGCTACCCTTCCTGAGGAGTGATTTCTCACTTTCCCTCTCTCTGTCTCTGTCTCTCCCGCAAGTGTGTGCACCCTATGGCAAAAAAATCTTAAAGAAAAAAAAGAGAGAGAGAGAGAGAGAGAGAGAGAGATTCATTTTATAGCAGTGGTTTATCCTAAACGATGATGGGAAGGGGCGAAGGGAACTGAGCAATCAGGAATGAGAGTGGGTGCAGAAGCAGGGTAGCGAGTATCCTCAAATCTGAAATGAAAAACGCTAAAGGGCCTCAGAGGTCAAAACCAAGGCCTCTGGTCTGCACAGATCCAGTCTACGTAATCTGCTCTCTCCCATACTTGCCCTCCCATTTGCTTATCTTCATGTGTACTTGATAAATAAAGATAAGATAAATAAAGTAACGGCCTTCCCTTGAGAACCTCCTTACCAATCAGAAGAGAGACCTGGGAGCAGAGCGGAGTTCGGGTGGTGTGTTTTTAAGCAGGACTCTCCTGGGGCAGTAAGAGCTGGTCAGAGTGAGAGTGTCTACACAGAGCACACAGACAGAAGGCTGCCACCTGGCACCTGCCACCTGGGTGGCTCTGGACCGAGGTAGACTTCTAGGCCAGTGGTGGAAGCATGGGGGGCCGTGGGCCCTGAGTTTTTGCAATATTTAGCTGGCTTCTAAATATTGTGAGGAGGTGTGTGGGCCTCACTCGAAGCAGATGGGGCACTTTGAAACTGCCCTGGAGTAAGTGCTTTGTAAGTCAGGGAACCCTAGAACAGCCTCGCACCTTCCACCCAGAGAACAGGGAGAGCGCATTTATATTCAAAGGCCCCCCCCCCCCACAACAGGTGTCCTGGCCCCGCTGCCCTGGTGAGTGGGTTTCAACTCATGCCCCAGGTGCTCAGGGCCAGAGGCCCCGATGCCAGCCAAGGAGCAAAGTCGCCGTGAGGCCGCTCTGGCGTCAAACTTGCCGAGGTCGGGCTGTTAAAGCAGCACATTCACCTCTGCTCAAACTCGAAGTGCACCTGCCCCAGGGTAACAATGCCATTGTGTCCCCGAGGCCCGACGTCTCAGAGCAGGGGCCGAGCTACCAGCCACTAGCTGGGGAGTTGGCAGGGGTGTGAAGAGGAGCAAGGTGGTGGTCACAGTGGACGGGATGCCCTGTGATGCTGCCCCCGCCCCCCAGGTCCTGGGACCTCCCTGAACAAGCTGGGTACAAATGACCTTGACCCGGGGCTGCCCGTGGCTGGGAGAGGAGCATGATATGAAGTCATTATTGGGTACCTGCGTTTCTCACTCATGGAGAAAACAGACTTAACAAATAAGGAGAATGAGAGAAGAGAAGACCTTGTGGGGAGGGGGAGAGGAGGCGGCAATGACGCAGGTGCACAGGCCCCTCCGAGGGTGGAGGACTGACATGGCCCTGCCCCTCGGCCTCCTCGGCCATCCCAGCTGGCGACACCGCAGGAGCAGCACAGTCAGCCTGAGGACACTGAAAGAACGCAGGGGGGAATGGCAAGCCACAGGGCCACGGTCTGGGCTGCTGGTGACCCTAACCGCTGAGGACGAGTAAAGCGAGTGTCTTTCTGGCTCTGCCTTTCCCTGTGAGCGGGAGGAGGCTCCCTGGGGGGCTATGCAACAAGCCGAAGGTCAGCAAGAGCACGGCGGCTAGGAGGCCTCGACCGACCAGGCCGCCAGCCTTCTCCGAGGCAGGGGTCTCGCCAGGCAGCACTCCGAGTGGGCAGGTGTGCGGAGCTGTGGTGACAGAGACCCCGCTCCCTATCCTGCGAACCCACGGCCCTGATCCCCAGGGTCTCCTCCTGCCCCAACTCCTTACCCCAGGGAAAGTCACATGAGGGTCCTATAACCCCCTCCTCTTTTCAGAGAAGAGAACGGGTCAAAGAGGACGTGGCCTCCCAGGCCACCGCCAGTGCCTGAACCAGTGCAGGTTCCGGGGTGCAGTGCCACATGCTGCTGCGTGACAGTCTCCCCGAGACGGTCTCGGGCCAGGGCCCAAGCTTGGCTGCTGGTTTCCACCATCGAACACGGACCGGCACCCTAGTCGTTCCCCAGACAGTCCAGTCCGAGGCACAGCCATGTGCCCTGAGCTGCCTCGGGCTTGCAGGAACGCGTGCCCAGGAGGGGTGAGGCCTGGAGGAGGGCGAGTCTTTACCTTCAAACGCCCGAGCCGCGTCCACGAGATGGGACCAGTCCAGCCCCGTGGCTGTGTCCGGGAGGGGCATCAGGCCAGGGTCTGCACACTTGGACTTATCTGATAAGGACCCGTCGGAGAACCAGAACTCATCTAAACAGAAACAGAACCAGAGCGTCAGTCGGCCAGGCACAGCACAGGTGCCGTCGTCCCACGCGGAGCATCGGTCAGTGTGTCAGGACACGCCCGTCCCCACCCAGAGTGGCCAAGGGACTTGCTGTAGAACACCTCCTGCTCTCCCTGGAGAAGGCAACACTCAGCTGCAGACGCTGGAAGGCGCGAGCTGGAGTGGAGGTCTGTCCACGCAGCCAATTCCAGGCTAGTTAGAGGGCGCTGGTACCGGACAGGCCCCAGGAGGCGGAAACAGGCCCCTGTATGGCACTGCAATTTCGGGAGCCCTTTCCCAGGAAGGCTTCTCCTGAGTCCGACTAACCGCAGGATAAATTCTTTGCTTCTGGGCGACGCCCCCTTTCCGGAATCTGCAGGTTTCACACCGTTGCAGAAGGCTCCCAGCGATCGCTCCGTCCTGACGAGTCGAGTAGGAAAGCTCCCAAGGAGCTCACACTCATCTTAGCAACGCCGCAGACTCCGGGACCGTGCGTGCCTATCTTTTTCTTTTTCTTTTTTTTTTGGTATTAATAGTTTTTGTTATAAGGCATGTGTCCTTGCCAGAGAGAGCAAAAGTGAGAAGCCACCCCTAGGGGAGTGGCCATGCCTCAATCCCCCCTCCATTCTCTCGGGATCTGGGGTATGCACGCGCATGCACCTGGCACCCTTTCAAACCTCCAGGTCTGGGACTAGAACCATGCAGTCACATGAGATCCAGACCCTTAACCTCCACTCCACCGCGGGCTTTGAACGCCTGCTCTAAACTGCAGGGTGACTTGTTTTTATTCATAGATTGAGGAGAGAGAGGGGGAGAGAGCGCTGGGAAGGGAAATGTGGAGGCGGGTGGCGTTCTGACTAACCTAGCTAACTCAGACCGCCAGCCGCGGGAGCTTCCCCCACGGACCACCCGACTTTCCTGCTGGCTGCACACACGGACCGCTTCCATTTCTGTTTCGCCTTCAGCTCTCACGAACGGTGCCCTGAGTGGCTACATCATTGGTAACATGAGCTGTTCGAGACTCTTCATGCCTCTGAGGACGTGTTCAAATAGGTTTCAACTGGGGACCAGCCGGTGACGTGGGATTAAGGGCTGGCTCCCACATGGTCCACAGCAGTTTGAGACCTGGACCTGGCAGCTCAGAGGTCACATCGGGCGTGTGTGCATGTCCAGAATCCCAAGAGGAGGATGGAGGAGGGACTGCGGTGCGCCCATCCCCTGGGGGGACGATTTCTCACTTACTCTCTCTCTCTCCCCAGCAAGTGTACATACTCTGACAAAAACCCAAAACAAACAAAAAAATACTTAAAAAATAAAAATAACAAGGCTACACCAGACAGGCCTCAGCCAGACCTTCTCTGGTGGCCTCTCTGGGGCCTGCCCACACCATGCATGCCGCTGTGTGAGCCTATCTGACTAACTGGACCAACCGAAATCACGGCCGCCTGGCTGCCTGGGCCTGCGGTTAGGCAGTCAGGGGCCTCGTTAGCCAAACGCACCTGTAATGTTGCTCCCGCATCCTTCAGGGCAGCCGTGGGCTGCTGGCGTCTGGGCTGAGACAGCGTGACCTGGCCTTGAAGGAGCCCCGGACCGCTCACACGGCGCTCGCACATGGCCGAGGCAGCGGAGGCGCAGCCCTCGGGGCCGTGGCCTAAGCCAGCACAGAGTGCTCCTCGCGCACGGCCACGCTCAGCTGTGCTGGGGCCGACTCCGTCCCCTGCCCCCACTTGGATAGGAACCAGGCACAGGGCCTTCCTCGGCACCGTCCCTGCCACCTCCCTCTTGGCGTGAAACTCTGAACCACAAAGTCCCGTCCCTGCAGGGTGCGTGCTCTGGGATCGCTCCTGGCCCTGCGGAACAGAGGGCGGCCAGAAGTGAGGCTGGGGAGGGAGCTGGCAGCAGGACCTCGGTCACTGCCCGCCTCATGCCCAGCACCATCTCTGCCAGGGAGGGGAGCACAGGAGTGGCCCCTCCGAGCTGAGCAGAGCTGGGGCTGCGCTGGCTCGCAGCACTTCATTCGGGGCTCCAGGGTCACCCCCAGGCTGAGGCGAGGAAGCGCAGGGAGCTTCTCCCGACAGAGGGCTTCCTCCGCCAGGGCCACCTGCTGCTCTGCCCCCCGGCAGGTTTGCTGCTCAAGAGGTAAAGAAATTCTAGGAGAAGTGGCAAGTACTTTGGGGTACGAGTGTGGGGTCTGTGAAGGCTGTAGGGCCAGGCATCAGGAACTCAGGCTGATCCGGGACCGTCCCCTGGTCCTACCTCACCAAAAGGACATTCCACTCAGTGAGGATTCTAGGTCTTGTGTCTCCGCAAAGAAAGGCCTCCACCCACTGACAGCCAGCCCTGCCCGTGCAGCAGCGCCAGGCAGAGAGAAGACGGGGGCGCCCAAGGACAGCCCAGCCCAACTCTGGAGGTAAGTTCTTCAGAATACGGGGTGCAAGGCTAATGCCCATCCCCCTATTTTTCTTTCCTTTTTTTTGGTTCCCCTCCCTTTTTTCTTATGCCAGAAGGTGTGTGCAAGAGAGAGAGAGAGAGAGGAGAGAAAGAGCATTGCTCCCCAGCAGGTCTGGTCCCACCACAACCCCTTCTCCTCCAGCTCTCCTTCCTGTTAGGGTCCTCCACACGCACACATGCACACGTGCACACACACACGTGCACACACTAGCATGATTATTTTTTTAAGAGAGAGAATTTTGCTATAGGGAGCGCACTCACTGGAGAGACAGACAGTGAAACAGAAAGCAAGAAATCACCCCCGAGAGGGATGGCCATGCCACAAGCCCTTCTCCTCCATTCTCCTCTCGAGTTTGGGCACGCACACATAAGCCCCCGGTGTGAGTTTTAAGCCACTGGGTTCAAGACTTGAATCGTGGTTGACTATGTGGGAGTCCAGTGATGTAACCATCACACCACCTGCTGGTCCCACCCGACGTGACTTTCAGGAAGCCAGGGCTGGGACCCAAACCCTGGTAGGCCACATAGAATGCCCCCCCAACCCCGTGCAGCATGAGTCAATATGTCATGGGGCTGCCCTTCCCGACTTCTTTGATTTCTGCAGAGACTTTTGCTCTAGGGCATGTGCACCAGAGACACAGAGAGATGGAAAGTGAGAAATCACCCCCCGGGGGGATGGGCGCGCCGCAACCCCTTCTCCTCCATTCTCCTCTCGGGACTTTGGGCACACATACACATGTGCCCAGCATGAATTTCTTTTTTCTTTTCTTTTTTATTTTTGGAGAGGTTTTTGCTATAGGGCACATGTGCTCACCAGAAAGACAGAGAGAGATAGAGAGATAGAAAGCGAGAAATCACCCCCCAGGGGGGATGGCCACACCACAATCCCTTCTTCATTTCCCTCTCGGGATCTTGGGCACGCATGCACACACGCCCAGCATGAGTTTAAGCCACCGGGTCCGGGACGCGAACTGCGGTTGGTTACATGGGAGTCTAGCAACATAGCCATTACGCTAACTACTGGTCCCACCCTGCATGAGTTTCAAGCCTCCAGGTCCAGGACTTGAACTGTGATTGACCATGTGGGGTCCAGCACCGTAGCCAATACGCCACCTGCTGGCCTCCCTTCCAGACGTCTTGTCCCTTCTACGGCTGTGTGCTCAAACAGGCATCATCCCCACATATTCTATGCATATTTAGCTAATTCTTACAGTCCTGGGTTAACTAATTAAAAGCTTTGACTACTCCTAAGTGCTCCTGAACTTCCATGGCACGTGGTCGTTTGCGACCTCACCAAGGCACAGGCTCGAATGCTGGTGGCCAGGAGGCTGATGCCCAGAGTGTGTGAGCGGGGGAGGGAGGGCGCCGGCCCAGCCATGCCCTCAGCAGCACTGGTCTCTGCCACTATCCTGCATGCCACACACACGGAGGCCCCACGCTGAGAGCTCGGGCGGCTTTGGGACCCGAGAAGGTCAGAGTGTGCGTTTCCCAGCCAAAGGCAAGCCCAGGGCGCCCTCAGCACCCCCACGTGAGTGGAGAACTGGGGAACAAAAGAAAACCACAGCCCACGGCACGTCACCCCACACGCCGCGCCCTTCTCCGAGTGGAACTGGCGTCCAGTCCCCGTGTAGCAGGCGGGGGTCCACTCTTCTCCTGGAGCACCACCCACTCGGCAACCCAGCCACAGAGTGTTTGGTGAGTGGCCACTGCGTACGGGTGGTGGGGTGAGGAGAGCGGAGGGAGGGGACGTGCACCACGGGGAGGTACGGGTAAGCGGCAGCTGTGCAGGAAGGGGCCAGGGCTGTGACCGCAAGATGGCGGCATCTTTGGGCAGAGTTGTCGGGAGGTGACACCGCCGAGCCCCAGGGCGAGGACCTGCTGGAGGAAGGGGAGCTCTTCGTCATCTGATTTAAGCCGAAGCCCTGTCTGGGTGAGCAGGAAGAGCCCGGTGGCAGCACAGGCTCCTCGGCTGAGGTGAGAGCCACCCGGTCTCTCTCTGAACACTCAAAACGGAAAGCACCGGGACTGCCTTTCCCACAGTTGGAAAATCATGGGTTGGAGAGAACAATTCGCTTTTTCCTTGAGACTTCACAAGCAGACTTCACCCTCCTTTGGCAGAGCGAGGGCTACTCCCACGAGGGCCAATGATGCTTTCCAAGCACCTGCCAACTCCAGGTGCTGCCAGGCACGTGGGCACCCAGGGAGGGGAGAGCAGTCGGCACAGCTGCTGGCCTCGGAGGGCCCAGCCCCCAGCGGATGGATGGTGCCACCGGCCCGACAGGGGTCTGGGCGAGGCACACGCGCTGCATGCTGGAGCAAGGTGCGAGTGGCCACCTGCACTCCGCAGAGCCGGCCAGCTATAAGGGTCACGGCCCGAGTGCCACAGTTCTGTAGAGAAGGCACCTTCGCCTCCGGGTCAGAGCCAGCTCTCCAAGCCCAGTCACGTCAGCCCACGCTGCCCTCCCGGCCAAGTCAGAAGACAGTGGGGTGGGGTGCTGGCTGGCTCTCCACGTGCCAGAGAGTGACCTGCACAGGGACATGTCTGCAGGCACCCACCCCAAGCTTCCAGCCGGAACCCTGAGCCGGCATTACACGTGCAGACAGGCGCCTGTCAGGTAAGGGACAGACGGGGACAGGAAAAGCGCTCGCTGGCATTATCTGATATCCACAACCCTTCCTGTGAGTTCTCAGTGTCAGACGAGACGGTAAAGGATAGGCCGGTGGCGAGGACACCATGTGAAAACACTTCCCAGGCCCGGGGACAGACACCATTCCCCTCCCCTCTGAAAGGGGCACGTCTCTGCTCGTAATTCTCATCGCACACGCCACACGTGGGCCTGACTCGGCCGTCAGGGAGCTCGTGGGTCCTGGGAGGTGGAGAGAGCTGAGGTGCCATGGGCTGGCACCTGCTCTGGCCCAGGACCCTGCGGAGGTGTCCTGCTTGTCCACCTCCAACCCAGACCGCAGTAGCCGCCTTCACTACTGCTGTCCTAAACGCCAGGGGACCTTCCTGCCAGCATGTCCTGGTGCTCGGTTCTCTGAGGCTCCACGGTCACGCTCCAAAACCACAGGGTGTCTATTACAACGGCGACCGCGGACGTCTGCAAAGGAGAAAGAAGGGCCGCTGGACAGCCAGCCTCGCCCCGTCCTCTGCCATCGCTGTGGCCGGTGCCGGGTCACCTACGACACACACCCGCTGAGCACACACCTGGGCCGTGTGGCGACTCACGCGAGGGCTAGACTGGGAGATGAGGTTCCTTCAGGGGTACCCCCGCGAGGTGCACAGGTCGGAACTACAGGCTGGGAGAACGTACAGACGTGAATATGCTGATTTTATTCCGAACCTCAGGGACTCTCACTGGTCTATCCTCATGGGAAGATTCCACCATTCTTCAGCATTTTCATCTTGATCCCATAAAAAATAAATAAATGAAAACTCAGGGATTCTTTCCTTAAACTTGTGGACGTGCCAGAGCTTGGAACTGCCTGAGTGAGCTCAGGTGCTCCCTCTGTCGAGGGGAAGGCCGCTGTGGAGGTGTTCCAGCGTCACCGGGCATCTGGCCCACGAGCTGGCTGTCTAAGTGGCCACTTACCACCCAGTGTCTTTCCTATCTGAACCACTGAAGAGATTCTCCCTTGCAATCTACCATAATGACAACACGGGCCCTAGAGGCAAGGTAGAAACCCCCAGAAATGTTTTCCACGCCGTATCACATAACGTGTGTAACCCTCCACGTTGTAGACACGAGGGGCAGCACCTGCCCACGAGGTCACAGGAAATACGTGTGACGCGTGACAGGAGTTACAGCCCGACTGGGTTTAACACTCTGTCTCATGAGGCTGGATTAAGGCTGGGACTCAGGAGAAGAGAGTGCCTATGACAGGTTCGAATCTGGGACTCTGAAAAGCTAAACATACTTAACAGAGAGGCCTGTGGCTATAATTATTCCTGTGGGAAAGTGCAGAGTGGGTCTCCCGTACTCGCGGGGAAGAGAGGGACTTGCGGGCCCTGTCCTCGCTACCCTCACTCCAAAAACCGAACGTGATCTGAACGGGTCTCAGATTGGAGGCTTCCTCGGAAAGGTCTGTGTTCAATGTCCAGAGGAAGAACGTGGGTGCCTTCAGAGGTTCCTGCCCAACTCTACACGGCCATTGAAAACCATCCAGTGCCGGGAGATGTGACGGAGCCAACCCCCTCCAAGTTTCACCAGAAGTTAGATCTCTGAGAAAACGAGAGAAGCCAAAAACACCAAGTAGGCCTCATTTCTTGCTCAAAGATTTCTGGGCAAGAGCACCCCCATTCCAGCTTTTTGCGTTATTCTAGTTTCAGGTTGTCCCAGTATCTTCAGGAGCGATAGTTTCTCAGAGGACATATACAGAACAAGCAGAAAGCAAAAGGTGACGAAAATCTGCCCCGAGCAGACAAGAAAGTGACCCCAGAGGTGACCCCAGAGGCGACGGTGCAGGAGGGCCAGGAACCAGTGTGCTGCAAACACCTGGAGCTCGGAGCTCCGACCCTGGGGGCAGGGGTTTGCCATCAGGTTTTTGCCACAGGGCGGGCGCCACCATGCCCGAGAGGTTTGTCGTCAGGGGTCTGTTGGGGGCAGACACAGTGCAGTCACCGCCACTTCCTGTTGATGCATTAAAACCAGAGCCCTATCTCTGAGTAGTCCTCAAGTACCCAAACGGGGGGACGCACAGCTGAATCGGGGGATTCAGAGAACAGAAATGACCAGGCAGCTGTCACTGTCTCCTTTCCCTAGACAAGGAGGCGGTTTTTGGCTAGGACAGTGACTAAGCAGTGTACCTCACCCGTGTCCCGACTGTGCCTTCACACTCTGAAAAAGGAAACACTCCAGGACACACAGAAATGAACTGTGGTACGTCCATACAATGGAATATTACTCGGCACGACAAAGGAATGGGCTCTCGAGCCATGAGGGGACACGGAGGAGCCTAACATGCCTATCCCTAAGGGAGGAAGGCTGACGAGGTCACGGAAGAGATGTGCCGTGAGAACACCAGGCGCGGATTCCCTTTGCTCACATCGAAACAAATCAGACTTTAACCCCGTTTCTCCCAGAACTTTGTGAAGTCCTGTGTGTGTCTGTAACACTGTGGAAAAGGCAAGGCCTGGAGACCGTAAGGAGATGCGAGATTCGAGGTTGCCAAAGGGCAGAGGGCAACAGGCAGGGCACGGGGAGCTTCAGGGGCGGGGAGTTCCCGATGCGGAACCGGGTCCTCCTTTACAGATGCACCTGTCCCCTTCCACGCCACCAAGAGCAGTCCCGCGGTCCACTGTGCCCTGCAAGACGACGACGCGTCAATGTGCGTTCAGCAGCTGTGACAAATGTCCCCTGTGCAGGGAGATGGCGTGTGGGGCCACGCGGGAAACATACTTTCCATCTGGCTTTGCTGTGAACCTAAAACTGCCCTAAAAATAATTTTAAAAAATGAAGCTGTAAGGGACCAGCGGGTGGCGTGGTGGTTGTGGGGCTGGATGCTCCCACATGACCAACCATGGTTCGTGTCCCAGACCTGGTGACTTGCTTTCTCACCTTCCCCCGTGCCCCCTGTGTGTATGTGTGTCTCTCTCAGGTCAGATTAAAAATAAATGAATGAATAAAGTTAAATAAACAATTCTTTTTAAAAAATGAAGCAATAGGAGGAAAAAAGAGAGAGAATCTACACGTTCACATAAAAGCAAAAGGAGGGGTGGAAATGCAAGAGCCACGCTAACCCTCACACCAGGGCTCACTACGGCCCTCCGGCCGCGCAGGCGAGCGGGTGCCGTTTGCAGGCACAGAGCTGTTAGGAGGACATTAACGCTGCCCATTTACAAAAAAGGGCAGGCACTTGGTGAAATATTGGGAAGCAGAACCTGTCTGACCTTTCACAGGGTGGAAAGGGGGAGCTTCAGCCTCGGTGAACACTCATTGTAGCAGGCAGGGTATTAGGTTACTTGAAGGAATAGAGTAAGCATTTTATGAGACGAGGTTCGTTTCTAATTATGCTAATGCTAAACATCAGAAACATCATTAAGGCTTTTATTTCACTTGGCTGGGACTTCCATGCTCCAAAGATAATGCTTTCCCTGACAATGAGTGTATTTCTGATCAAATTCCTATTCTTTCTGTACAACAAAAATTAACTGAAAATGGAAAAACTGACAAAGGTACCCAAAAAAGCCCTTAAGAATTGCTACACTAAAAAGAGCTGGCAAATCACAGAACTTTAGGACTTGAAGCAAGTCATCCAGAAACCACCACGCTGACCTGTGGGTTAAGTGGAAGAGTACGCTGGGACACCCGACAGGCACGGACAGCCAGGCCTGACACTCGGGCCTCCGTCACCGCTACCTTCTGAGCCCGGTGTGAGTCAGAAAGCGAGGCCAGAGACCACGGTCTCCCCTGCCTGCTGCCAACAGGACAGCCCGCCCCATGCGCCGGTTTTTCAAACAAACAAATCAGACTTCAGACATTTTTTGCTTTCTAGATATAGCTGAAATATGGTATAGAAATAACTATCTGATTTGATAAAAAGGTATAGTGTTTTTCTTTTTAAAGACTTTTGCCATAGGGTGCAAGAAGAGACTGAAAGTGAGAAATCGTTCCCTAGGGTGGGATGGCCATGCCCAAATCCCTTCTCCTCCATTCTCTTCTAAGGATTTTGGGCACGCACACACACATGCTGGCATGATTTTCAAGCTGCCAGTTTTGGGACTCGAACTTGGTCACGTGGGATCCAGCCACCTTAACCTCCATGCCACCTGCTGGCCCTCTTACGGGTTTTTAAATGTCCTTCAGAATGGGTAGTGTCTAACTTTTTGCAAAATATCCACTGTAGGGCTTTTACTATTTGAAAATTAAAGAAAAGAAAAAGGAAACACACTGCTGGATGGCGTATAATATTTAACAATCAACAGTAACCCCCCAACCGCACTGGGGAGCCCAGCGAGCAATCCGCCCGCCCTCGAGCGGGCAGGGCCGGGCCCACTTACTTCTCAGGCTGCCGACGCTGGGTGTGGGGTGGGTGCGCGGAGGCAGCGTGCTGCGGTAGGGCGGGGTGGTGCTGAACAGGATGTCGTTGGGCAGGGCCTGGTCCAGGACTGAGCTCCGGGAGCCGCCGAACGAGGACCCCCTCCGGTTGCTGCACACGCTCTCGTCGGAGAGAGTGCGGTACAGGGACCGCCGTGGAGACAGGTTCCCATAGAACGAAAACTAGGGTGTGAACAAGACAGGAGGGCAGACATTAAACACTGACAGCCAGAGCCCAGCAACCAGCGGGGCGTGTCACGTGCTGTTCTGACAGTCCCTCGGGGACGCGGAGCCAGGTGGCAGGGCACAGCGGCGGGCACACGGGGGCTTCAGTGCGGTTATTGGATTCTAAACGTTTTCCTCCTCTGACATTCTGTGAAAGCGGACCCTGAATTAGACATGCCCAGCTTTATTAATTCTGAAATGTTAAGTGGAACCTCCATAACCTTAAAGCAGTGACGGCTCCTGGAAATATGTACGGTTTCCATTTCAGGCGACAGCTATTCCAAAGCACACACACTGCTGGCTTGATTTTAATTAGAAATGACTACATTTTAATATTAGGCAATTTCTGTACCAATCAACTGCATGTGTGGGTCAATCTGATCTAAATAATAATACAACTAATTTTGAAGACTGCAGCATTCCAAGCCATTCAAACAGGACCAAGAAAAATTGTATCAGTCCAGTGAAATCTTATCATTCAGTTAAAAGTATCAAGTCTGAATTATGATTTGTTGAAAACTGAGTTAAAGTAATAGATCATAACCAGATTTAAAGGAGCCATTAAAATTACTACGTGTTGACTGTCAGGCAGGGTAAGGAAAATTCTTACTAGAGAAATAATAGAATAGTGAAGCAAAACTAAATAGAATCTGAATTCTCAACTACTTCTGCTGCGCCGTGAGCCACAGTCCTCCTACTTAAACAATAGTAAACGCCCGGACAGTCACATCAGACAGATATAGAAACGGCTATTTCCACGTGTGAATGCAGAACGCGGCTAAAAATATCCCCATTGTGTGTGTTCCTTCCACTCCGTCACGGCTTTCCCGCTGCTGAATGGGAACGGGAATGTGTGGGAACCACACAGATCTCCGCTACGGAAAGAAGGCGATTTGTCTTAGAAGGAAAAAACACGTCAAGAAGTTCATTCCTGCTAAAAGCAAAGCTATTCGCACTCCCTGCAATAGCGGCCTCAGCCCCGCTCACACGGAGCACGTACGTGAGCGGACACGGGTTACAAGAACGGTTCTTTCGGATGGCATTCTTACGGCATTCCCTCTTCCCGGGACCAGCAGGTTCTCAGAGCATGACAAGGATCAGATTAAAGCAGCTGCGAGGCTGCATCTCATCAGTGTTGTGCTAAGAACACGATTACGTTCACTGCAGCACTGTCTCACTACGGGAGGCAGAAGCCCCCCGACGTGCCGTGGGTCCCTGTCACTGTCAGTACGGTGACACCTGGCTTCTTTCTCTTTCCATTCACAAAGGGGAGCGTTGGAGCAGAAGGGCAAGAAAGGGTGTTCGTAACTCTGGGCCGAAAGCGTGAACTTCGTGTTTCACTATGTGGGGCCTCAGTTATACAGAAAGGGAAGACTGGGCTAAATTTGCATTATTTAACAACATGCTTAAGAGACTGTAAAAATAATGAAGTGAAAATGAATAGCAATAAGCAATCCACCACATCAAGGGGCAACACATGGTGAATGCGGAATGCCACCAATGGGGGCCGCTTACGAGGTCTATGCACAGCCCTCCCTGGTGACCTCGGTGCACCTGAACTTGGCAGACTGCAGGCAGGGTCCTGTCTAAGCACAGTCCGTTTCCGGAGCTGGCTCCTGTCTGAGGAAGGCCAGCGCGGAGCAGAGGCTGTGGCCAGAGCAAAGCTAGGGTGGGAACGAAACGGCCAGCTCTCAGCTCCAGCTGGCCCAGGGCCTGCAGGGCTCTCCAGAGAATCCCGCCCCTTCATGCTAACGCTGCAGTTCGGCTACTACCCTCTTCTTCTTCCAGCTGAGGGTGATAAGCCAACTCGCCTGCACAAAGTCATGAGTGATTCATTGTTAGCGGTGGCTGGAGGCTGAGCTGGCCTGACTTCAGAAAGACCCGCACAACCTCTGCCGGGCTCTCCCTGCCTATGGCTCCGGTGAAACTGGAAACAGCCACCCCCACATTGAGCGCAGGCTAGATCTCCAGAGATGAGTGTGGAAGGTTCTGGAAACCCTCAGGTTTCTTTCTTAGACATTTTTTTTTAGTGTTTCTGGTAACTACAAAGCCTCACAAAGTTACACACCTTCCTTCTCCCCTCCTCCATTAGGGGGCTGTCGGGAAGCATCAATTTCAGAAAGTCTTCCTTGGACAGGACGTGCTGGGCTTCTGTGACGGCGTCAACCCGCACTGCCTGCAGCTGAGGCGGCGGGGCCAGGACATCCATCTCGCCGTACATCCTGGAGAAATGAACCAGACAGAGATTAGTAGTGGCCGCCGACCTGCGCAGGGCCTGCAGGAGCAGGAAAGAAGCCTTGTGCCCTGTTTCGACAAGTGCACGCACACACTCACACGCTTCGTAATGACCACGTCCGTCCGCCTCACCACCTTGCTCCAGCCTCCCGCGCCACTTCACGCTTGTGAAAGCAGCCTGACCGCTAGCTGGGATTTCTGAATAATTCAGAAACAAATCAGACCCCCAAAGCCCAGGACGAGAAAAATACGGCCAGCCAACTTCTAAATTAAGGCTGTTTCCTCTTTCCTAATCTGAGCCAGAAAGCCCAGTTTCAATCATTCGTCAGCAATTATCATTTGTCTTTGGAGGCGACCTTTGTGCCTCTCAGAAACCTCAGTCTCTCTGGAGGCGGGACAGCCAGGCCCCATCACACCTGGGGACAGAGAGTCACCCACCCACGGTGGCCTAGAGTTTGGAGTAATCAATCCAGGCGTGTGCCAAGCATGTTTTATTATCAGCAATTTCACAAAGCTGTTTGGATAAATAAAGCAGCTGTCTCCCTCAATTATCAGTATATAAAAATGTATTTATGGACAACAAAAGGCTGCCCTGCTCAATTACTGTTTTCAGCGCCTTCCCAGGGAGAAAGCTGAGGCGTCAATTCCACAGGCTCACTCTGAGAACACACCCTGGCAGGCACACTCCCGGACCCAGCGGCACGTGGGCTTTGCCACGGGACCTGTAACGGGAATATTCTAGGAGTCCAGGCTCCACGCAGGAGCCGCAGATGATGGCCTGCGAGCCGCTGCTGTCTGCACCGAGAGGACTCTGGTTTCTACAGCAAGGCCACCTTGTCACAGCATGACAGCTCGCTGGGAAACTGTTAGAATAAGAAAGATTCGCAGACATGCTTGCAATTAGGAATGGCTTTTCTGAAAACCCTGGTGGCTTCTCTTTGTTCAGAGGTAGGACAGGTTTCCCCACCCCCTTCAGCTCCCGAAGCACAAACAACATGGACACACCAACAATGGCTGCAAATGAAGCCTCCTGAGACCCGCAGGGCTGCTGGCCGGTGGATGGCCTGGCTGAGAGCGCCCTCCAGGGCAGGCCGGCCGGGAGGGTGGCGGGGAGCTGTGCCAGCAGCCGCCCGGGAGGGCAGCAGTTATATGAAGAGCACATCCAGGAAGTGCCCCAATTCTGACCCCGAGCCTCAGGGAGGGCTTTGGGAAAGGCACGGGAAAGAGCCCTAGGTCCCATCAGCGCCTGCACAGATAAAAGGTCACAGATAAAAGGACACTGTGCTGCTGCGTCCCCAACCCTGTGTGTCTGAGTTAAGGTCACCAGTCTTTGCTGCTAAATGAGCCATCGTTTAAAAAGTAGCCAACGGCATGTCCAATATGCTCCCAGAGTCCACTCTGTGCCAGACCCTGGGAGTGCAGAGGTGAACAGGATGGGCTCCCCGGGACCTGCGGGGTGTGTGAGTGTGCGTGCGTGTGTGCCGCACTGTGCGTGTGTGTGTGCACATGTGTGTGCGCATGCCGTGCTACGTCTGTGTGTGTGCACGCGTGTGTGGTATGCAGAGCAGGCCGGAATGAGCAATCGTGTGGGCAAGTCCGTGTGGAAGGGCTGGGTACAGGTGCAGAGAGAAGCTGGTCGGAGGCGCTGGCCCGGGAACTCGGGAAGGGCACTGCGTGTGAACGCAGGACGGTGGGGGCCGAGACGGAGTGCTTGCTGGCTGGTGTTACTATAAATGCACGATCGTGCTCTTCCCAGAAACAGCGAGGGGTGCTGCCGTCAGAGCAGTCTCAGCTCTGGGAGATCCTCTGGGAGAGAGCGGACTTCCTGCTCTGCGCTCAGTGAGACCCTGATCCCTCGCTCCCAGGGCTACAAACATGCCGGGCTCCGCCGAGTGTCCTGCGCACGGCTCTTGGCGATCTGGCACGTGTTCTGTAAAGCCTCAACTCCAGCTGGCATGCTCACAGGGAATGGCCTTGCCCAGGGACAGCTGGTGCTGCGGGACTCGGCCTGGGACGCCCGCCAGGCCTACTGATGAGCCCAGGCTGAGCGTGAGCCCCGAGTCCCAGCCCCAGCCTCGAGTGACGGCGGCTCCGAGCTTGAGTCCTCCCCATCAAATGAGGGTCGAGAATGAGAATGCCAACGCCCTTCCCTCCCAGGGTTGCCGGGAACATGCCTAGGGGCCACCGCATGTCCCCTGCCACACAGGGGTCAGAGTCTGAGATGAGGGACTAGGCGGGGACACGTCCCAGTTCCCTCCCAACACGCGTGCAAACTGCTCCCGGAGCTGCACACTCCTCCGTTAGGATCCTGACGCTCCCGCCGTGGCTGAGTGTGGGAGCCGCCAAGCCTACGGCTGGGGATGCCCAGGCCCAGATAGGTGAGACCGCCCCAGTGGGCATCCGTCACTCCCAGACGTGCCCGAGTCTTCCTAGCGAACACAGCACTCACGGCGGTGTGCGAGATGCTTCCGAAAGCATTTCACTGAACTTACAAGAAGGCTTGGAGTGAAGTTCTAGGAAGCACTCCGCACCGTGTGCTAAGCGGGAGTGCCGCCGTCACCCTGCCCGGTGCTGCTGCAATGAAGGTGCGGCTGGCACCATACAACGCCTCTGAAGTCAGTTTGCAGTTACCGACCTTTTTTCACAAGAGCTGGCATTCAGTATGGGCATTAACAATTTTTCTTTCTTTTTTCTTTTTTTGTTAGAAGGTGCGAGCACTCACCAGAGACAGAGACCCCGGGAGAGGGAGAGTGACAAAGCACACCCATGGGGCCTGGTCGTGCTGCAGCCCCTTCTCCTCCATCTTGCCCTTCTTTCAGGACTCCGGGCCGAGAGGCAAACATTCCCGCCTGCTTCTCAAGTCACCAGGTCCACGATTCAGATGTAGTCAGCCGTGGGGGACCCAGCTGCCCTAACCACCAGGCCATGGAGCCGGCCCTAAAATAGCTTTTAAGGGACCAGCAATTAGCGTAATGGCTATGTCGCTGGACTCCCATGTAGTCGACCGCGGTTCGAGTCCCGGACCCAGTGGCTTAAACTCACGTAGGGCACATGTGCATGCGTGTCCAAGATTCCGAGAGGAGAATGGAGGAGAAGGGATTGCGGCATGGCCATCCTCCCTGGGGGGTGATTTCTCGCTTTCTGTCTCTCTGTCTCTCTCTGTCTTTCTGGTGAGCGCAAGCGCCCTATAGCAAAAAACCTCTCCAAAAAAAGAAAAGAAAAAAAAATAGCTTTTAATTGAGAAAGCACTATGAGAGCTATATTGACATGAACTTGTTTAATTAATTCATCTATCTATCTATTTATTTATTTATTTATTTATTGTCATAGGATGTATGTGCTCTCTGGAGACAAAGAGAAAGGGAAAGTAAGAAATCACTCCCTAGGGAGAAGGCCAAGCCCCAATTCCTTCTCCTCCGTTCTCCTCTTAGGATTCTGAACATCCATGCACAAGAATCTGGCATGTTTTTTAAGCTGTCAGGTCTGGGACTCAAACTGCAGAGTCAGCTGTGGGGGTGGAGGTCCAGTGCCTTAACCACCACACCACCTGCTGGCCCAATACAGGCTCATTTTTCAAAAAGACTATTTAATTAATTAATTATTTTCAAAATTTTGCTATAAAGCACATGCACTCATGAGAGAGAAAGAGAGAAAGTGAGAAAGTAAGTCACCAAGTCCAGGACTCGAACCACAGTCAGTCACGTGGGAGTCCAGCACCTTAATCTCCATACCACCTGCTGGCCATTACAGGCTCATTTTTTAAGAGCAAAAAGAGACAAGAGTTCACTGACCAGCTTAAAATCCAGACAATCCCTCTGAAGGGTCCCCACAGCCCTTGGGCACGGTGGGTGCACCCCGCCCCAGGCCTGATGATCCTGCAGGAAGGCACAGACCATGCCGGCCCCTCCTGGTGACAGGGTTTGCTCAGTAAGAGCGCCCAGAGCTGAAGGGCGCAGCCGCCTGCTCAGGGTCTGCACCACTGGCCTCCGTCTGCTCCGGGGGGGTGGCAAGCTCGAGCGGACCGCGAGGCGGGTTGTCGGCACGGCTCTCTCTTCTCTGTGTTCCAGTGGATGCAAAGCCCCCACAGACACCTAATCACTAGAAGGAACATCTGAGGAGTACGACAGCGGGTCAGCTCCTCGCCCTGCACGGCGTCACTGCCGCGGCAACTCCAAGGGGCTGCTGGCGCTGCGGGAGCCGAACTCCCCACCCCACTCATTCACAGACTAAGTGCAGGCAGCTCTGCGAACACGAGAACGAAGAACACAGATTTTATTTTTCTTTTATTTCTTTTCTGAGGTTTTTGCCGTAGGGTGCATGCACTCACCGAAGAGAGAGACAGAGAGGGAAAGTGAGAAATCATCCCCAGGGTGGGGTGGGGGTGAACTAAAGAAACGCAAAGACTTTTAAGGAGAAATATAAATGGCAACATTTAAGGAGTTTTTAAAAAGATGTTTTTAGATGACTGTATTTCGGACAATATATCTCCCTTGGTGGGGGGCACTTGCTTGGTGACTCCCCGAAACGCCGTGTGGCCGAGCACGCAGCCCTTACCCGGCACAGTCGCCCACGTCGGGCTCCTCGGGCGGCGGGCTGCCCTCCACTTTCTTCCAGCCGATGACGAACTTGCTCACGGCGCCCTGCCTGTGGTAGGCCTTGGACGTGGGCCCGGGGCCCTGCTGGCCACCGCTGTGAGGCACGATGTAGACTTTGGATGTATCCAGAGACCCGCTCGCCTTGGTGCAGTGAGCCGAGGGGCTTCCTGAGCGGTGAGAGCCACTGGGGAGAGAAGACAAAGCCGTGACCATCCGATCTGGTTTTGGCAGCGCCGCCTGCGCCGATCAGCCCACGTGGCCTCGTTTGTGCGAGGTTGGCAGGATGTGGGCGCAGCCTCTTCCCACGGTGCCGCTCGGGCCAGCATGTGCCGTGGCTGGAGGATGCTACATCTCGGTCGGGGGGACCTGGTAGAAAACTGGACCATGCGGTCAACTGACCCTCTGATAGAGAGCTCGCAGGGTGAGCACACACCAGGGAGGGCGCTCAGCCTCACCGTCACCAAGGAAGCACCCACGCAGACGTGACCGCACACTGACAGGGGGTGCCCCACGACACCCAGTGGCCGGGGTCTGCCAGGACCTGGAGGGACGGGTCCTGTCCTGCTGCTGGTGGCATTCCCTGTGAGAAGGTGCCCCGTAAAGCCCCTGAGCCAGCGATTCTGCGTTCAGGCATGCCCACTCGAACCCCTGCCCACGTGCAGCTGGGAACAGAACAGCGGTGACGGAGACATCGACCTTAATAACCCAGCGCCGGTGGGGACGGACTCTTCCCCAGGGGGAGGACATTCAGTTGGTAAATAGGAACAGATACCAGGGATGCTCTATGAGCGAAGGAACCCAAACCACAGACACCTTGGGTAATCTCACCGACAAATGAAAGAAGCAAAAACAATAATGGTGAATCCATTCCTCAGCAACGTTCGCAGAATGGCAAACCACGCCGCATGGCGTTCAGAAAAGCACAAAGAGAACGAGGGGATGGTTATGACCGAAGTCAGCCGGGGCTCCTCCCTCAGGGACAGGGGCTGTGGTTGTGGAGGACACACGGCATCAGACAGACTGTCCCAGCTTTCAGTTGCTCGCTGATCTGAGGGGGTTCGCTTAATTTCCACACGACACAGCAGCGACAGAACTGACACGGAATCCGAGAACACCGACCACTCTGAGGGTGAGTGGTAAGCCCAGGCCATATCCCCCGTGGACAGACTAAGCAATGCAGTGGGCGAGAGTCCCTCCCCCAGGAGCACGAAGCTGAAGCCCGAGCTGGTGGACCACTGAAGACCACGCAACCCAGCTCACGCCGAGCTGCGATGCTGCGCTGGTGTGGGCACTGCACTCCGGAAATCACCCGTTGTCCAGTTTTGAAGATGTACAGTGAATCGGACCTTACGTGTACCCATTTGTTTTATAAGAGGTATTTTTTACAACTTAGACTTGATTGCATAAGGTTTTTATCTCGATAGTAAATGATTTAAAGTTAACTCGAGGCACATGTGCACCGGGCAGGGCTGACAGTCGTCCCATGTGCTCTGCTGGCCAAGTGTCCTTCACTTCAACACAGCAACTGAGGCGAGCCCTGCAGACCCTGCCCTGCCTCCTGCACAGGCCAGAGGTGACAGAGGAAGCATTAACAAGACGCCATTTAATGACCGAATTCTACTCTGAGCAGACACCTACGCAAGTTGAGACGCGGCTTCAAAGTCAGTCACCTACGGATGACGAGTAAAGGCCAGGTAGCAGAGAACTCGGCTCCCTCAACACGTGCTGCTCCCTCGACAGCTGTGCACACGTGCCACCGAACACGGCGGAGAAAGGTAAAATCAATCAGAAAGTCGATCTAGCACCTTTAGACACTTACTAATAGTCTAACTCATTAAATTAGTGAACAGTTAGGGTATTCAAGAAAATCACTTTAAAGGCCTATAAATATCCCTACTCTGTCTATAAATGGATGTGCTCTGAAAGTAATTTCCAGAGAACTTTTACTTGATAGTAAGATAAAACTCTATTTGTGACACCAATTATGTTGGTTTAAAAAGGCGTCATCATATCGGTGTTTGACAAATCTTCTAAACTATGAATAAGATATTAGAAGGTTATATAATCTCAAGATGGGTTTTATCATATGGTCGGTTTTTAACTGTTCCAGAAATTAAGCCAGAAATAATTTAGGGAACTAAATTCATGGACAATCCTTAAACCCTATTTTAGTTATTCGGTGTCAGACCATTAAACTGAACAGGTAAAAAGTATTTTTTCACATGCTTTTTGGCTGTTCGCATATCTTCCTTATGGTAGTATCTTTGATTGGACCAATATACAGTGTATTCAAAACAGGGAAATTATTTTGGTATGACACACAATGCCTGCATGTACTAATAAACAAAGTAGTAGGGGTGCCTCCTTTGAGAATAACCCCCGTACCTCTGCTCCCATCGCCCCCCAGACGGAAGGCAGCTCAAGGCGGGCATTCGGAGCTCCCGCTGTGCAGGGGCCACTGCCCTGCTCCTGGGCCAACTATTCTCTGGTTTCCTTCTGGGGAGGCGGTTATACTCACCAGTCCTCAGCTGCGTGGACTGCCCCCACCCCAGGGGAGAGTCCTGGCCCTCCACGGCGCTCCAACCACAGTGCTCAGAGCCAAGGATGTGTGAGGAGATATGGGGGGTCATGGCCTCTGAGGGGGCAGGGACCCACCTCTTGTGCAGAAATCAGAAAAGAACCACTTTCTTCCTGGGGACGGGGGCCTACAGGTGGCAACGCTGTTGTAGGTCAAGGGGGGAGGCCAAGGTTTCGGGGGCTGTTGTGGGGCCCAGGGCTGGAAGGGGCCCGGGCTTGGACAGCAGCACCTGACTGCTGGATCAGGCACACCTGACATTGATGGGTCTGAGACGAGCACTTCCTGTGAAGCCCGGCAGGGGCCGCCCACGGCCTGGAGGAGGCTCACCTGGAATGGGACGAGATCTCGCTGAGGTCGCCCAGGCTGCCGTCGGCAGTACCGCTGGCGGAGATGGCGGCCGCATAGCCATGCATGGTGTACATCTTGGCCGGCTCGTCGTCAGGCCCAGAGACGTCGGAGGCATCGGCCCACTGCTCGGCCCGACTGTGCGTCAGGGCCCTGCAGCCCGCCAGGTGCACGGGGCCCAGCAGGGCAGCGGGCATGCACGGGGCCGTGTCGATGCCACTGTCGGTCGACGCCCCTTTGATGTAGGTCAGGCCCAGCAGCTCGGGATCCATCAGGTCCCCTGAGCCGAAGTGCTTGTCGTCGCTGTTGCTGGAGGTGTTGCTGGACAGCGTGTTGCTGCTGGAGTGGCTGGAGCAGCTCTTGTCCCCGACCTGGGCAGAGGGAAGCAGAGGTCGCAGGACGGCCCGGCGACCAGCGTGAAGGCTGCGGACGGGAGGCCTCGCCCAAACCCCTTCCACAAACTCTGCAGTGCAGTCAGAGACAGCGTCCTTTCGAAGACGGTCTGGTTTGATGTGGAAGGCCCTAACTGGAAATCCCTTTTGTACTTTATCTTAAGCTAAAGGGGTACCTTTTCCTGACGTCTCTGTTCAACGATTGGTGCATGAAGCATGAAACTAGAGCTGATCTAACCAACAAGAGAACAACAGATGAACCGGGGAGGAACACGGAAAGTGAGAAAGAGAAGTGAGCAGCCTCTTAGTAAGAAAACGCTTCTATGACAACCCACAGGGCCAGCTCTGAGCGTGGGGGAGACCCAGCGTGCAGTCATGGCAGCAGGACCTCTGGCGAGTCCTCGGTCCTCTCTGAGCTTGCGACGCCGAGTGTGTGAGTGTGTGATGCCGGGGCAGGCCCCGGGGAGCCCACACGCAGAGCACAGCGCACACAGACAGACTATCTCTCAGTCACGCCCAGGGTTAAACAGCCGGACTCTCCTTAGAGTAAACAGGTCTGGAGGACAGTCAGTGCTTTGGGGTCCCCTGGGAGACAGAATAAATGTGTCCATCCGTCCACCGGCTCACGCAGACACAACCCCTCGCCATAGCCTGGGGGAACCACGACCTGAGGCCCCAGCAAAGGCTTTTGGAACCCGAGAAGGAAGTCCGGTTAGTTTTGTGGTTGTTTTTGTTTGTTTTCTATCAAAGGGTGTGTACACTTGCCAGAGAGACAGAGATGAAGACAGTGAAGAATCAACCCCAGGGAGGATGGCCGCACTGCCATCTTTTCTCCTCCACTCTCCTCTTGGGATTCTGGGCACACGTACATGTGCCCAGTATGATTTTTCAAGCTACCAGGTCCAGGACTTGAACCACAGTCAGCCATATGGGAGTCCAGGGCCTTAGCCACCTGCTGGGCCAACCCTGGTTAGTCCTTTCCTTTTTCTTTTCCTTTTTCTTTTCCTTTCCTTCCTTCCTTCCTTTCTGGGGGGAGAGGTTTTTGCCATAGGGCGCGTGCGCTTGCCAAACAGGGAGAGACAGAAAGCGAGAAATCACCCCCCAGGGGGGATGGCCACACCGCAATCCCTTCTCCTCCGTTCTCCTCTCGGGATCTTGGGCACGTACGCACACACACCCGACTTGAGTTTTAAGCCACCGGGTCCGGGATACGAACCACAGTCGACTACATGGGAGTCCAGCGACATAGCCATTACGCCAACTGCTGGGCCAGCCCTGGTTAGTTTTAAAGTGGGTTGCCGTCCCGCTTTCATTCTATTGTGTCAGATCCTTAAGCCAATGCCCAGGAGTTTTCCACTGTACATGGATGTTCTTGAGCCTGTGCCCACACTGCCCTGCACCCTGCCCTAAACCACCTAGAGAGAGTTGTAAGGGGTTTAAATGGGCACAAGAAGGTGGACTCAACCAAGTCGGGCCTCAGCTAAGGGGAGAAACGTCACACACGCTGGCTGACGGCCACTGTGAAGCGCACTGATGCCGCGTTAAGGAAGAAGACAGACACGAGTTAATCCGGTGGCTTCTGAATTACCTTCACTTGACAATTTAAAAAATGAGCTGCTACACGATACTGGCTTTACTTGGCAATGACCCATGACTCCCGTTTCTGGGCTGAGCTGGAAGTGTGCTTCCGCGAACTACGAGCTCCCGCGGGGCGCCCCTCTGAGGGATTCGCGGAACGAAGCAAGGCAGCGCATGCAGTGCCGAGCACAGCTCCGACGGCACCACGCGGGAGGTGGCTGTGGGTGTCTCGTCTGTGCCCCGACTGAGTGGCCCTTTGATGACACACACCACCTCGGCCTCCGCTTCCACTGTGCTGTCAGGTGGCCAGGCAGGGAACAGATACATTAACGAGGACATTGGATATCGGGGTCAGGGGACTCAGGGTCATCCCAGCTTTGTCAGTTATCTGCATGACCGTTCCATGTGGTCCTTCATAAACTGGGGAGGAACAAAACCTCTTTTCAGTTTCGAGGCCCGGTTTTAGCTGTGCTGTGATCCTCGGCCCTCAGCCTCCTGCATGCTGGGTCTACAGTCATGAGTCACCTGGTCCAGAGCTTTCCCCGGCCAGCCCCAGCTCACGAGCCTCCCACGTCAGCCTCGAGTCACAGGCACTGCGGGTGCTGCCACTGTGCCTGGCTTTTTAGGCTGGCAGGGAATCGAACCCGAGCTTCCCGTGCAGTCCCAAACTACAGAGCACAGTGGTTCAGCAGGGCGTGCCACTGTGGAGAGGCTGTTTGTCTTCGTTAGCCTTTCTGCCAAGAACCTTGTGAGGCAAAGGTCACCCTGGAGAACCCCCGGCGCAGCATTACAGGCTTCTGAAGGAAGGACTTACGTGAGACAGCTTACTGGGGGACTCTGTGCCGCCTCCATCCTTCTGTAAGGCACGCTCCTTATAGGAACTCAGGACTTTGGAAGACGGGCCATGCCATTTGGTTTCTGCCGTGTGGAGAGGGAAAAGGTGAACTTCCATTCCCAGCGTTAGTAAAAGAATAAGGAAGAACAAGAGACAAACAAATGGCCTGGGAAAATGAACGGGACTGCAGTTCTAGGGCTCCCTAGTCTTGCCAGCAGGGCAGACAGACCCAAAGGGTTCCACCTGGTGGGCATGCCAGCCGCAGCCAGCCGCAGCCACCCACAGCCACACGCCACCAAGCACCGGGAGAGTGCTCAGTGCACAGGGGCTCGCACTCCCAATGTGGGCCCAGCGGGAACCATCGTGGGATCCGGCGCCCGTTACCTGGGTGCCTGCTTCCTTCCAGGGCGTCCTCCCGCTCCCGGGCGCCGTCACACTCCAGGGGGCCCTGGTGCTCGAGCAGCAGAGGAGACTGGCACCTGGAAGGGACCCCGAGCTGAGCTTGTTCTTTCTTGCCAGGCCACCCCCCCCCCCCCCCAACCCAGTGCAGGCCCGGGCTGCTGGTTTCTAAACGAGCCACGGAAGGGAACCCCTGCCAGAGGCCGGCAGATGGAAATACGGAATCTGTCGGCCCGCCCCGTCAGAGAGGCGGCAAGTGTCTGGACTGCGGATCTATAATGGCACTCCAGCGTTACGGACAAAGGAGGGCCACACCATGGGGTGGGAGGAGACGGCCCAGGGTCAGGCGAGGTCCTGGCGCTCTAAGGACAGGCTCACTGGCGTATTTCTTTCTCTATTTGCTCACTCACCCATGCAACCATTCATCCCGCGCCTAGCTTACACGGCTCTGCTAGGTCTTTATTTCAGCTGAAGGGGAGACGATGATGGTCGACTCCGAACTGCATCTAAGTGGCCATTGTTTTATTAAAAACCCCAAACAGGAAAATGTAATCTTATGAAAGAAAAAGGTCAAAGAAAACTTGTTCACATGACGAAGTGATTCTATGTACAGAAGTCTGGTTATAGACTCCTGGTCACAGATCCTGGCTTACAGAAAAAGCCAGAAGTTTTTCCATTTATACAAAAAACAAAAAACAAAACAAAACAAAAAACCCAGATACAAAACAAAGCAAAACAAACAAACAAAAAAAAAAAAGAAAAGAAAACTCGCTACTTTTTAAAACATAATTTAATTTAGAAAAAAAGTATTTGCTGTACAATGTTTAAGACTGCCATGTCTTATCCATGGGAAGGAACACGAACTCAGACCACAAATAACTGCTTCTAAGCCAACCACAAGGAAGGCGGGTCCCAGCAGAGCGTCCCAGCAGCCCCTCCCCGTGTGGGGGCCCGCCCCTAAGCGCACGCACTGCCCGGCACATGCACCTGCCCGGCACAGCGTGGACTCGCCGCCCCGCCTCCCGCAGGAGAGCACCGGCTTGCGGCCCACACCTCCTCCACTCAGTGCCCATGTCGGGGCGATTCCCGGCTCTGCCCGAGATGCCGGCCCTCGGACGCAATGCCACAAGGGGACGTTCCCAGCTGAGGGTGTCGAGGGGGGCCTCCACTGCTGCCCCGAGGAAGCAAAGAGGTCTCAAGTGCTGGACCCTTTTCTCTGATTCCGAGCGGTTTCCTCATCAGCAATTTAAGGGGTGGGAAGAGTCCCAAGGGCCCATCCACAGAGTCAAGCCCCTAATCTGCATGTCCCGAAAGCCTTGCCTCCGCCCACGGCAAAGCAGGCTCAGGAGGTGAGTGGGCATTACCTACGGAGAAGGGGGGGGGCTCCCTAACCTGAACGAGCCGCTTAGGATAAACACATCGGCATTTCCGTGGTCCCTGCGTGGCCTCCCGTGCAGCAGGCTCGCAGGAAATGCCTTGGAGGGAGCCCCGGGGAGACTGCGGTAAAATGGCCGTACCCGTCATAGCCCACTTGTGGTCTCCAGGGTCCGCTCCCTCCGGGTCCCGGGTCACTGGAGGATGACTGGTTGCTGGGCGAGCTTCTGAAAGGTGGCAAGAAGTGTTAGTGCACTGGGCTGCCTCGCCTCATTTTACAAACAGATTCACTTGGACAAAGACAAAGAAAAGGGAGAAAAATGCATCCCAATGGCAAGCAGAACAGATCAGGGAAAAGGGAACTGAGAACTGGTGGTGCCCGGGGGCCGGAAGTGGCTGACAGCTGGCAACAGTGTGGGCGGGGGACAGGGCAGGACCGTGGCCACCGGGGGGGGGGGGGGGGGGGGGGGGGGGGGCGGGGGGGGGCACAGAGGACTCCCTGGTGAGCCGGCAGTGACGGACGGCCAGCCTTGCCGCATGCACTGAGTGCGTGTCACACTTTGGTCCTGTACTTAAAGCAGACAAAGAAAACCCTGATTTGGAAAAATATTTCTTTTCATACTTCGATTGAATGTAATCCTATTCCTCTTTTTCCCAGACACACAAAACCCAGTAATATTCACGAAAATTCACTTGATAAAGATGCACTTGCCAAGTTGGCCTGTTGCTCTAGAATCTTCCTGCTGTTTCCTTGAACCTTACCGAGAGCTGCTGAAATAAGGGAGGCCCTGCGACCTCCCTGGGGGACCCTGTGGCTGTAAGCCCCAGTCACTGGGGCCACCCATGTGCATTCCTTCACGTCTGAGGAACTGATAACCTCAGCAGACCCAAGAGTAAGGTGACGTGATGGCAGATGAAGGTACCGCCACGTCTGTGTTCACTCCGGGAAGAAGGGCCCCGACAAGGCAGGGCAAGACCACATGATCTAATCTTATCGAGTCACCCGGTTCCCACTGGTACAGGCTTGCCAGAGCCAGGCCCACTAAATGCCTCTCATGTACGACCGTGCAAGCCTCGGGATGCCGGAGGAGGTCTGATTCTCCCCGCCAGGATCTGTCGGATGAGGAAACTGGGCCCACGGCGAGGGCGCATCATGATTTAGAGATGCCAGACGAGGGCAGTAAGGCAGCCGGGCAGGGTGTGCAGGGAGCTCTGGGCCTCTGCACGGCTTACAAGCCACGTGAAAGCCACCCAGACGGAGCAGGAAGGAACAGTCGGCCCCAGGCCAGCTCCATGGCTCCGTTCCCCTAGAAGGACCTGCACAGCCGAGGCAGCCGAACACTCACCAGCTTCCAGTGCTGCTAGGTTAACTTTTACACAGGTGCATTTTTCACTGAATGCTTCATTTTAAACTCAACTCATGTTGCAATAAATGAGAGAGAAATCAAGAAGCACTATGACCCCCAGAGCCTCTTAGCGTTTACCGTTTACACCAAGAAGCCAGAATTGTTGCTGACGTCTCAGTTTACTCCTACTCAGACCTATGCCCTCATGCAGGGTGGTTCCTGGGGTATCTTTCCAAGATGGTTCGGAGTCCCAGGTGAATGGGAGGGAGAATGCCAATGAGAAGGAATGGCGTGGCCCTGGTGGGCAAGACCACATCCATCGGCCCCTCGTGGGGACAGGAGCAGCCAGCCCCACGCACAGTGGTGGACGGCCTGGCTTGTTACTTGCCTGCTGCTGCTTCTCAGCTCGCAAACTGCAAGCCAAGCCGAGGAGGCAGGCCCTTCCGCTTACAGACCCACGTTCCAACCTCCAGGGGTGTCCTTGAGCCAAGGGCACCTGCATTACCTTGTGCCATCGGGCAGCTTCCGGTCAAAGGAGGTGCTGCGAGGGATGGCAGCTTGGGCCTGCTGGAGCAGCTGCAGCCGGTCAGGTGTGCCGGGCACAGGAGAGGCCCTGGACAGGGGCTGCAGGGCAGGCGTGGGCACACGGTGCCACGTGGTGTTCCTCCTGAAGGGGGTCTTGTACTCGCAGGGCGTGCCCTCGCTGTCCAGCTTGTATTCCACCATGGGGATCCGGCAGAGCTCCGAGCAGCCCCTGTTGGGCCAAGGAGAGGTGAGGAGGAGGCTGGCGGTGGACCAGCAGCCAGTGCACTGCCTGCGCTCCTCGGGCTCCGAGTCAGTCACCCGGCAGAGCGCCTCACTGCTGCAAGATGACGTCCCGGCTCTGTGCAGTCCCTCCCCTGGACAGCAGTGAAGGTCAGGCACCAGCGAGGCTGCCACGGGGCCACACACACACCCCCCGCGGAGGACCGAGGACACCCATATGGCCGCGGGCCATGGGCACCAGCTCCTGCCTGGCCCCTGGCGTGTGACCAATGGCTGATGCCTCGCACAGCACAGCCTGGATGCTGAGGGTGTCAGGGACAGCACGGGCTTTCTGCCGTGATGAGAAACCACAGCCAGAGCTGCTGAACACCTTGCTCAAGCTGGCTCGCAGACCGCGCTGGGCCCCTGGCTGCACAATTCTGCCTGCAAACCCTAGAAACAGGATGTTCCAAGCCAATGCTGGCCTCACTGAGCCCAGTGTCTTGTGGTGGTGGCTTCACCCGGCCGAAACCCCTCAAACTCTGCACCATGTGCACGCAGGTTATCGCCCATCCGCCCCACTGCCCTGCACAGAAACTTACAAATAGGGGGAAGGTGAGCTCAGGTTGGGGTGCCGCTCTTCCAGAAAGCCCATGCTCAGACGCAGCACCCTAGGCCTGTCCACTGTCTACTTAGTGACCAGAGAGCCAGAGCCATGCCCGAAGCTCAGCGAAACTGACCTCAGCCCAGAGGATGGACAGGCCAGGGCCGGCCGCCTCTCCCCAGACTGTGTCTTACTCAGCCTATCTTTGGTGCCTCTTTATTACAAACCCCAGGAGAGATTCTGCCTCCTGAAAATGCCGTGTCTCCTATCGCCCTGCGCTCTCCTCGAGGCTTCTCCCGTCACTGATATTCCTGCTGACCCAGCAGCTGCCGCCGGGAAGATCACCAAGCCCTGGAACACGCTGTGTGACGAGGGTCAGAGTGCATTTTCACTAATTTAAATAGAAACCCTGGCCTGCCTGGTGGTGCGATGGGAATGCGCTCTTCATGCAATGGTGAGTCCACACGAAGGTCACGGGCTTGGCGCCGGGGTGACCTGCCCTGCCTGGCACACTCGTGATCCTGGTGGCTGGGAGGGCTCTGGGGCTGCAGCGTGACACCACGTTGAGCGTGCCCCTCCCCTCGTTCTCACACAAACCCAAGAATCTTCTTTTTTTTTTTTAATTTGTTATAGGGCACATGTGCTTACCAGAGAGAAAGACAGAGAGGGAGAGAAAGAGAGAGAGAGAGAGAGAACGCACCCCCCCCAAGGGGATAACCATGCCACAATCCCTTTTCCTCCACTCTCCTGGGATTTGGGGCATGCACGCACACACGCCCGGCATGTTTTTCAAGCCGCCAGGTCGAGGACTTGAACCACGCAGTCAGAATCCACGCTTTAATCTCCATGCCACATGCCACCTGGATGGTCCTCCAAGAATCCTGGTTGTTTTTTTTTTTTTTTTTTTTTTACAGTTTTTAAGTACTGGGTGGTTGGAAAAATCATGAAGCATTTTTCTATGTTTTGCTATGCAAAAATGTGCCATGACTTTTCCAATGACCCAATGGACTTGGAGTAGCTTAGTTATGTGATACTACTTTTCCAACTTTAAATTTTGTGAAGTCTAAACACAGCAAGTGCTTGGGAGGAAAAGGCGGCATCGCGTTGGGACCTGCTGTGTGTCCGCCGGGGTGCCGAGAGCTGGCGCAGATGTCAGCCATCTCACCAGCGACTCCTTAGGGTCCCTTCAGTGCCGAAATGATATTGGAGACGTTAAATTAAAATATATAACTAAAAATAATCCCACCCGCTTCTCTTTACTTCTTTTAATACGGCTCCTGGAAAATTCGGATGAAGTGCTGCTCCCGGACAGCCCCGGGAGAGAGGCCTGGAGGTGGGCCCTGCCCAAGGGCGCAGCCCGGCTCCAGCTGGGCGGTCTACCGCATGCCCTGCCCTGCCGGTCATCTCCCGGAATGGCCCAAATCTACGTCAAATCCCACCGCTCCCCAGGATTTGCAGCTCTGCTGAACACGAAGACAGTGAGTCAGAGCACAAACCTGAAAGTGGAAGGCGGGTGCTCTGCACGGTGCCCGGGGCGGGCACAGGCCCCGAGCAGAGGACAGCGGCTGGTCCTCACGGTCACTCTCCCCAGGGACAGGCGCCCTCTCTCGAGCCACGGCCCATCCCTGTGCAGGAGGCCCTGTCCCCTACGATCCAGAGGGGTCATTGTGACCCAGTACCTGGCTCCCTCTCTGTGGAATGAGAAAGACCGCCCGTGGGCCTCTCCAGTCTCGGCATAGCCTGCAGCTTCCGGGGCAGGCCCCGAGAGCGCCTCAGCCAGTACGCACACGGCATCGAGAACACTGAGCACGGGGCCTGTGGCTGGTGTGGCTGGGTCCCACACAGCTGCCTGCTTCCTCCAAACATGGGAGGAAACGAACAGGTCAGGAATGCTCTTTCTGTGTGTCGGGATAGGTATTTAAACTGCACTGATACGATCAGGCATTAGAATCACAGGTCCCTTTTTCTATTGTGTCTGAGAAACACGAAAAGCAAGATTCAGAAAAGCTGTCACTGTCTGGGAGGGCCGAGGCCCATCACGTCGGGGGAGGTGTGGTTCCTGGGCTCTCAGGGAGGTCCCTTTAGGTAGAGGCCTAGCACCACAGCTCCAGCCTCAAACGACCAGGCAGGCCTGTCAGGCCCGTTAGCCTAAGTTCCTCGGTAATCACACAGTGCGAATCGTCCTGCCCACTGGTCAGGGCCAGCCTGCAAAGCCAGCAGTGCAGCCATCGGGGAGGGACACAGAAGACGAAGGGCCACATCTGAGAGCTAGGGCCAGCAAGTCCAAAGCCGGCTCTTCTGGGTGTTCCAGGGAACTGCGGGGGCTGGGGGGTGGCACATGGCCAACGTGCGACACCAAGAGGGTGTTCCCATGGGAAGGCTCCGGGTTCTCGTCCAGAGACCTCCCCAGAATGCAGGCACACGCTGACACCGGGGGAGGCTGCCGTGTGGAGGCCTTGTGGGGGTGCTGTCTCTCTGTCTCTCTCTGCCTGTCTTTGTCTTCTTTCTCTTGCTCATGGAAGAAAAAAACTTAAAAAAGCAAGACATCCTTCTAATATTCGCCCTTGGGAGAGGAGCTGTTCTCCTAAGAAGCAGACCTCCACTGTCAGCGTAGTGGGGTGAAAATGCACAGCCTCTTCTGAAGATGGTCATGAAAGAACAAGGAGAACAGAGAGCCATAAACGCAGCCATCAACAAGACCTGGAGCGAGCTGGGGCTGCAGCACAAGGGGCCAAGTGGGGGCCCGGGGCAGAGGAAGGCGGGCCCCGAGGGTGTGCAGAGAGAAGTCATGGTGCCAAGAGAGCCCTCGCACCACCTGGAAAGGGGCAAGGGCCCTCACCATGTGCTGAGGATGCCAAGGGTACGGAGACACAGTGGATATGAAGAAGTGGGAACAGGGCCAGCCAGGCTGCTGCCCCTCCCCACGCCGGGGGCAAGAGCAAGGCTGGCGGGAGCTCGGGGGAGCGGCAGGCCGGGCTGGGGCTGCGGGCTCAGGGCCGTGGGGCACAGAGCAGCCTGAGGACTGAGGCTGGCGTGGGCCTCCCTCGAGACGTGAGACTCAGGGCAGCTTCTCCCTCCTCCACACCCAGCCTTCAAATGCCCGCCACCCCACACAGACCGACGGGGGCCATTCTCGGGTGCACACCCAGTGGGTGCAGGCCACCCTGGCACTCTGCAGTGAGGCTCTCTGACCAGCCAGATCCTTGGAGAACAGGGGGAGCTTTGGGAATTTAAAAACGTGACTGATAATAAACATTAAACAAAGAACCAGTAAGACAATTGGAAAGTAAACCGAAGAGCCACAAAAAGGGAGGAGAGAAAAGCAAAAGAAAAGTAAAGTTCAATCCAAAAGTCTAACTTCCACCAGAGATACAAAAAGAGAAGGGAGAGAAGCAGGTGGGTAGGAAATGGTTAAGATGTAACACAAGAACACTTCTAGAACCACAGTGTGTGTGGTACCAGGCCCCAGGGCCACAGAGCCTGACAGTGACCCCGGGAAACACACGGTGTAGAACTTGGACTCCAGGGTGGGAGCCGAAGTTTCTAAGAATCAGGACACAGAACCGCTCCAGTCTTCTCAGCAAAACTGGAACGTACGAATGTAAGAAAGGGAATGCCTTTACAATTCTTGGCGGTGTCCTGGTGGTAAAGGTGCGGGACCCCACATGGCCAACTCGGCAGATCGAGTATCAGACCCGGTGGCAGCGCATGTGTGCATGCCTAGAACCCAGAAAGGAGAACGAAGGAGAAAGAATTTTGACATGGCCGTGCCCCCAGGGGGGGGTGTAGTTTCTCACTTTTCCTCTCTCATTGCCTCTCCTGTGGGCACACATAGACTGTAGCCAAAAACAAAGTAAAAAAGAAAAGAATCTCTATGAAAGCTATTTCTAACCTGTTGAATCAATAATATTGGAGCTGGAGACATGAACACATCAAACACAACCTCCTTGGGGCCAGCAGGTGGCATAGTGGTTAAGGTGCTAGACCTCCACATGGCTGTGGTTCGAGTCCCAGACCTGGTGGCTTGAAACTCTCGCTGGGCATACGTGCATGCGTATGTGCCCAAAATCCTAAGAGGAGAATGGAGGAGAAGGCATTATGATATGGCCATCCCTTGGGGGGGGTTGAATTACTCACTTTTCCTCTCTCTGTCTCCCTGCAAGCACAGGCACCCTATGGCAAAACTAAAAAACAAACCAAACAAGACAACCTCCCAGCAGTGGGCTTGGGAAACCTGATGGGCGGCAGTGCCAGCCTCTGAGAACACAGGAAGAGTAACTGCCCCTCGGGATCCCCGCAGGCCTGTGCAGGAGGAAGGCCGCGTCAGCAACTTCAGTTCCCTCTTACTCTACTTCCATTTCCTTTCCCTCAAATAAAATTCATCTCTCTAGTCTATAAGTTGGGTCGTCAGAAAAGTCCTGATGTGTTTTTCTATGACTTTTCCAATGACCCAATAGTTTAAATTACTCCAAATTTATTGAGCTTAGTAGTTAAATTGATGGTCAAATGAGTAAGTTCAAACTTACACTGAACTATTTTTTACAAAATAGTTTTTTTTTATAAAATGCCAAGGTACAGAATCTTCTACTCCCGGACTAACAGAGTTTCCGGTGTTTTTCTGTCTACCTGGATGCCATGTCCCCAAGCCTACTGATCCATCCGTGTGACCAGCGACCTAATTAGAAAGTCCAGGCGGGTCAGGATGAGAGATGGTAACACGTAGAGAACACCTGCTCTGTCCCCACCCACCTGTGCGCTCAGCAAGTCCTGGGTGTTCGTGAGCCCCAGGCTCAGGGTCTCCGAGGCAGAAGCGGCCTGAACAGCACAGGCCAGGGGTGGCAATGGCCCCCATCAGGTAAAAGGTCCCGGAGCTTCACTGTGAAGGAAAGGGTGAGCCTCGACTCCTGTGGCCCTGAAGGCGACACGCATTCCGCTGAGTGTCAGGGCTCCGTGTGTGTTTGGTTTGGTGTTTAAGAGGACAAGAGAAGACAGGCGGCTGAGTACTGTGGTCTACTTAACTCGCGCCCACAAATTGCAGTCTTTAATAAGACCCTATAATTTAGCTTGAGGCTTGGAAGGAAATGTTCTCGAAATGCATCACCACGTCCAGGACTGGAGAGCGTACAGGCAAACCCTGTGTGAGGCCTGAGGGTGAGGAAGGATTCGGGGCGGCATTATTTCACCTCTAACCTCTGGCCAAAAGTCACATGTCAAGTCTTCCAAATACTGAACGTGGGCACTCTTACGCCCTAGCGAAAATGAGCTATTCCAAAAGATGGTTTCATCTTAAAACTCAGAAATAATCCCATTATGTGACACTTTCATAGACACGGCTTTCAGGAACTTTTTGCTCTGTCTCACGAATACCATACCACAGTGCCCTCAAGCCTAGTTAACCTTAGTTCTGCTCCACACATGTGGGAAATCCCTCGAGGGGTATTTAGAAAACCCAGCCGGTATCTGAAATGGACGGGGTATAAGCGGAGGACTCGGGGGCCACTCACTGCCACGCCATCAGGAAGGACCTTGCCCCCGCCGCATCTGCTCCTCGGGTGGTTCCCGCACAGCACAGCAGGCCGGATGGTCTGCTCACGCGCACTGGCACTGGCACCACCAGGGCCCTGCAGAGCAGGCCCATGGCACAGACTTCTGACCCGCAGGGGAGACCCCACTGAAACCCAAGCAGACCACACGCAGAAAGACCTGGTGTAAAAAGGGGTTTCTGACAAACGAGCTGCCCACCTGCTGTGTAATTAAAACATCTGTAAAGGGAAAACAGGTCTTCTGCTCAGACCGCACCGATGCACACTGGCTTCCTCCCGGCATCCACACCAGGGCCACCGCCTGTGTGGCCTGGAAGAGCCCCCACCTTCCATCAGGTCGGGCTGGGGCCGGAGGCGGGCAGTTAGCGAGGGCCGCACTCCCTCACAGCCACAGGCTGCCTTTGCCCCAACCGCGCCCACGTCAGCGACGCAGGGCTAGTTACCAAGCTGGGGAGGGGTCTGTAAGACTCAGCTGCAGCGTTAAAATAAAGGCGATTCTCAGCGTTCCTCGCTGAGCCAGTAGCCCTTCTGAGTCTGGTCTCTCTCACACCTACACCCAGGAAGGCAAAGCACTGACAGACCAAGAAGGTGGTCGCAGATGTGCTAGAAAGACAAGGCGTGGCCGCGGCGCAGGAATGGCGAGTAGCTTCTGCAGCTCCGCTCCTGTTTTGCTGCTGTGACCTGCAGGACGACAGGACTTGTCCTTCTGAGCTCACCACGTGCACTCCGGGGCGGCTGAGGCCGTACAAGGGCTGCTCGGCTCACTGACTTGTTCATGTTCCTGCACCTAAACTGATCTCCTCCCAGATGTCCCAGTCTGGAGCTGCTGGCTTTGGGCACATCCAGAAAGGTGGTGTCCACTGTCCCTTGTGGGGGACACGCACAACAGACACGCACTACTGGTCTGCAGCCCACACCACTGTCCCTCGCGGAGAGCGGACACCCACCACCGGTCTGCAGTCCACATACCCACGACTCCTCCCGGAGACGGCGTCTTCCCCTCGGGCCCCTTCCCTGCTGGCGACACCCGCTGCGTGTCCTGGGAGAGCCCTCCACCTGCCATGGGTCATCTGGGTACCTGACAGCAGTGTCCCCGTTAGCCAGGCTGAGGGCCCGCTGCAGCCTGCCCACCGGGCCTCGCGGGCCCGAGACGTGTGCTACCTCTTTTGCTCCCTCAGGACCCTCGGCACCAGTCACCTGTTCTGTTAAAAACAAATGTAGACAAACCCAAATTTAAGTGTATTTCAACAAAGGACGGGAGATTTAAATCGGGCAGCCCCCTGCAGGATGGCTTCTGAGAGGCTACGGCTAGCCGCGTGGCCGACAGGGACAACCGTGGGCGAGCCAGGAAAGTGCCGAGTGCCGGGAAGAGGGAGCGAGGGGGTGAGGCAGAGACCCCTGGTTACAGAGGGGAGGCAGGCTGCACAAACAGCCACAGGTGGGCTTTCTGTGACCGACCGAAACGTGACTAGTGTGACTGGCTGTAACTTACTAACCAGCTCGAAAATAGTAAAAAACCCAGCCCAGCAGGTTCGATTTTGGCTTCTCCAAATCGAAGAGGGATCCAGATGTGGGAGTACAGGGCCATTTTAGATCAGGGTCACGTAATGGTTCTCATTAAAGAGACTTGTCAGCCTGAGGCTTAGAAATGTAACATCCTTGGCCCAGACTTAGCGGCACAGCTGTAATTCAAGTGCTCTGCAAGGCTAAAAGCCACCGGTGATGGGAGTTCGAATCCCTAGCTTGGCCTAAAAGCATACAGGGTGCGCCCTTAGGCACCCAGGATCCCGAGCGCTGAGAGCACTGGGGAGATGGGGCTGCAGTGTGAGGAGTCCCGTCGGGGGCGCCTCGCCCTCTCATGGGTGCACACGCACTACGTAACATTAAAAATAAACGCGACAACCTCTTTAGACCCTCCTCTTGGAAACAGAGCAGTAACAGCCAAAAGTGTGTCAAGAATAAATTATACAAAATACTTCCTGCAGGGCCAGCTTCGAGGCAAAGGAGGCCCTTACAGATAAGCATCTACTATTTGCATCTACAATAAAAAGGAAACCAACATTTAACTGGGAAAGACACCAACATTTTCATAAAAGTTCTAGATAATGTTTATAGAATTCTAGAATTTTAAAGTTCAACTTTAAAACTAAAACAAGGTAGAGCTATAAAATTCCCTTCTTTACCTTCACCTTTAGGAGAACACATCACGATCCTCGTATCTTACCCTTTCCGCCTTAAGTGAAGGAGGACGCGTGGCCTTGTGTCGCGCTCCTTCTACACCGAGAAAGCAGGAGATGGGAGCATGAGGACCGCGACTAACCCCCGACCTCGAGGACCCAGAGTCCACAGGATGCATTCAAGGGCAGTGGACAGTGAGCACAGCTACGCAGCCTTGGCCGCAGCCAGACCACGTGGCCGGGACATGGGACACTGTGCCCAGCAACCGCTGGGTGGCTTCACCTTCCTTGGCCAAATAACGGAGAACCTTTCACAGAACCCAACAACCCACCAAAAGTTTTACAACGTGCTATGAAGCCCTCTTCGCTTCGAACCCACAGCCTTATTTTTTATTAAAATGTATTTCTTCCATGAGTGAGAGACAGAGAGCGAGACAGGAAGACAGAGAGACAGAGCCCCCGACAGGGTCCCTCTGCAGCCATCTAGGCCCTCAGTCAGTCCAGGCCGTGGGCACAAGTGTGTCCGACGTGGTCCGGGAGCTCTCCAGACCTGGGCCAGGGCCCCCCCATGTGGGGCTGTGGTGCAGGGCCCTGAGCCGACACAGTCCAGCCCCAGCCCTCACTCCTACTGCACTTCCCAGTTTTCCACACACATCACCTGACTTCCACAGCAGCTGCTGGGCTGCGGAGGCAGGCTCCATTTCTCAAAGGGAGACTCTGAAATGCCGTAAGGGTGAACTGGGTGATCTGGCTAATCGCATCGAGGTCACCCCGGAATCCAGGCCCTTTAAATCGAGTTCAGGGCTCTTTCCAAAACACATGGCTACTTTCTAGAAAACTACCAAGGAATACTAAAAAGAAAATAAATAAAAACTTAGTGCAACCCTCACTATGCATATTTTCTGCTAGGTGCTTAAAAGAATCTTTGAAAACAAAAGCAGATCCCCTCAAATGAATTACTTGCTTTTTTTAATAATATGCACTTTGTAAAAGAACCTTTTTATAGCCCTAGAGATTCAAGTAATCACTGATATTTTAATCTCTTCATTGTCTGCATGCTAATTGGCTGCTAATAGCTAAAAGACTCTTCCCAAGTCATCCAGGAGGTAAGGGGGTGACTGATGCTCCCTCACTTGAATCCCAAACACCTTCTGGTACAGAAAACAGTCGAAGTTGAGACCAGCAGTGAGTGTAATGGCTATGTCGCTGGACTCCCATGTAGTCGACTGCGGTTTGAGTCTCAGACCTGGTGGCTTAAACTCACACAGGGCACATGTGCGTGCATGCCCAAGATCCCAAGAGGAGAATGGAGGAGAAGGTATTATGGCGTGGCCATCCCCCCTGGGGTAATTTCTTGCTTTCTGTCTCTCTGTCTCTGTGGCGAGCGCACATGCCCTAGAGCAAAAACCTCTTGAAAAAAAAAGAAAAAGAGAAAAAGAAAAAAAAAGTCAAAGTTTCTGGCAGGAGACAACCAGGAGCCTCACTGACACAGGGTCAGGGCAGTGCCATTGGGACACAGGCACTAAATGAAAGATGAGTTTTCTTTTCAACAGTTTCCTAAACTGGCAGGTTGAATAGAGACATTCCTAGACGACAGGCAGAAAAGGGGACACCTCAACCACAGCCCAAATGACCAAGCCTTCGGAGACGAGGTCTCAGCTCGAAAAGGTCCGTCGCGTGCTGCAGGAAGCAAGGCGCTCTGGCACAAGGACCTGCCCAGCCCTCCCACTCCTTCCTCGCTGGACGTGGCGGGCAGTGTCGGTCCCCATCACGGGGCACGACCACCACACAGAGGCCCGGAAAACCCTGTGGAAATTGGCTGCTGCTTGTTTTCCTTACAAGCTTGAGAGCAGGATGACCAGCCGTTTGAAATATCAGTGCTTCGACGTTCCACACAGAGGAGATTCCTAGAAGCTACTTGAGCCTGATTTCCAATGACATTTCTGTAAGGGAGGCCGGCCAGCGCTGTCTACTGTCACAGCCACAGTGTGACCTGGAGCATGAGGAAGTGTCTAAGAGAACTGTCACCTTCTGCACTCCTGTGGAAGTGACACGACATTCCAACACTCAGAAGGCACGACGCATGGGTGTGGCAGGACGGGTCGCTAACCAGAACGGCCCAGAGCACTTTCCGCACTATTTGAGATGCGTTATCTGGTAGCAAGTTGTTCCTGTAGTCTGAGAAAGCCATTTTTTAAGTTGCCAGAGGGTGCATGCACTTGTCAGAGAGACAGAGACGGGGAGGGGGCTACAGCACCCCGCAGCGGGGCATGGTCACCCTGCAGTCCTTCCTCCTCCCTTTCTCCATCCTGTCGGGGTTTGGGGCACACACACCAGGGCCAGGATTTGAACTGTGCAGCTGGTCCTGTGGGGCCTTCACTACCAGGCCACAGGTCTGGTCCGAGAAAACCATTTCTAAGTAGCAAAACAAGAACAGAAAGTACTGTATTCGAGAATGCCAGAGAGACACAAAGGAGTTCCTAAAAGCAACGACCACCCCTGTCCTGTCCATTTAAATAGCCCCCCGCAGTTTCTGGCACAATGCGCTAGGTTGTCAGAAAAGTCATGACACGTTTTTACATAGAAGAAAACAATGCGTCGTGACTTTTCCGACAGCCCGAGTTAAGAGTGACTGAGCGCGTGCATGAGCACATGTGCGTGAGCATGCAGATGTGGCGCACCTGCCCACGACTCCTCACGCTGCGCTCTCACGTCGGGAGATTGACCTGCATGTTACGTTCCAAGAACCGGGTGAGCACGCGGACCGCCAGCGCGCTCTGGGGCACCCCACCACCTCAGCCCTGTGGTTCACACGTTCCACATCACGACTCGTGACTGGCAGGCAGTGGTGCAGTGGCCACAGACTGGGCCCACGTGGGAAAGGTCCTCGGTTCATGTCCTGGGACCTCTGTATGCCAAGCATGCGTGTGCACGCCTGCAATCCAGGTTGGCCGGCACTGGAGGTGGACAGTGGTGAGACAACCCTGTGGGGGAGCTGTTTTTCTCTCTCTCTCTGTGTCTCTCATGGAATTTATATCAATCCACCACTACAGGATCCATAACACCAGATACAGTAATCTGCAGGATCGGCGCCGGTGAGCTGAGCTCTGCTCTAAAGCTCACTTGATCCAGACCCCAGACCCCGGCCCATCACACAGAGCGGAGCTGCCCCCCCATTTCCTTCCCCTTTGTCTGTCCACATCCTCCTGTCTGCGCCCTCGGGGGCTGAATAGTCGGGCAGCAGGAACGGAAAGCAAGAACGTCAAGTTTTCATTTTAAAGACTGATGAGAAAACAATAATTTACACTGGTGATAACTTGAGAAAATTTCCACTGTTTTGCATTACAGAGAAAATCTGTCTTGAATAGGATGTCAACAAAGTATGAGCTATCACACAAAACAGATGCACCCCAGCCAGGATCGCCATTTCCATTTTTATTGGACATATTTACTAAACTCACTCACTCCGTGGAACAACTCATACATAATTCTGATGAGCTGTTACCCCATCGGCCTGTGATGCTGATGCATTTCCTGTAAAGTGACATTGACAGAATGTCAGTCACCTTGACGGCTAGAGGCGGGCCATTTGAGGGCTTTAACCTCCCTTGTGAAACAAGCTAGGCCTTAATTAAGCAGCCAGTGTGAAGGCAAGGCTTCCTCTTTGCAAAGACTGTCTTTCTGCCTGGGAAGGGCCCTGCTCCCTTTAAGACCTCATTTCCATCTGAAGAGTGCTATTCCCAAACTGCTTCTTGCCCGTATCTCCAGGGTCCATGGATTCTCTCTGGGACCCACTCCCAGCCCAGCATCAGTTAATAAGCATTCCCAAAGGGGGCCCTCGGCTGCCTGGTGCTCCCTAAAGTCCACACTGAAAACTGAAAATGGAGCACTGCCTTCCCTTCAATCAGGGACAGTGGGACTGTCACCACCCTGAGGCCGGAGAACTGTGACTCCAATACATGGTGGCTCTTGATTCAACACGGACTCCACTTAATCCCGCGGCCCTGGGTCCTAACCTGATATGCCCAACCTGCTGGTGGCAGGGCCAGGCTGGGGGCCAAGGCTGAGCTCTGGCTGCAGGCGGGCAGGTGGGCTTTGGGACGCAGACAGGACTGATCAAGGGCAGCGAGGAACTGAAGTACTCCCACATTTACGAAGATTTAAAATGCAAACTACAGACCTTTTACATGTGCTTTAGTACCTTGTGATTTTTAAATCTCACCCTTTTTGTCCTCCTGGCACTTAGACAACTCATAAGAAACCACTGTATGGATGAAAAATATATTTATAAAATCCTGTGATGGATTTCCAACCCTTTCAACATTTCTGCACCAAAATCAACTCTAATTTCATTCTTCGCACATTTTTTTGAAGTCCCCTTTTTGTAAACACACACGACGGTCCATTTAAATTAATTCCTCCCCCCCTCCCCCGAAAAGCACTAAGAGTCAATCTGCAAAAAAGGCAAAAACATCCCCCGATACATCAAATGTGCGGTCTGAGTTGAGGCACGTTCTCACTAGCTCGCTCTAGGGGGAATGGCTTAAAGGATATTTAGAATTTCATTGGAATTTTAAAACGAGCCCAGTGCTACTTATTGCCCCTGTTCGCCCCTACCCTACAGCTCCCAAAAAGGTCTAATGAGGCAGAGCGGACCTCCGGGAGCGTGGGGAAGGGAGGTGCCGCGCATGCGCAGTGACAGCCTCACTGACCTTTGTGGGGCTGGGACAGCAGCAAGTACTTTTATCAGGGCGCCCAGACAGTCGCAGGCAGAAGACGAATCCAAACTAACAGAATACGGATTTACAAATTTACGAATTCAGATTCTGAGAAAATTGGAAACCTGAAAAGAAAGAATTTTCAATGATACACGCTTGGCTTAAAACTCCGGCCCTTGCAGAACCATGGGTGACAGGCATGCCGAGTTTAGACTGTCACGGCTAGGCAAACAGCTACTTTAATCCCTCTGGTTAAGGTGAAAATAGAAAAGACAGTTATTCCAGACTAATCAGGGGAAAAAATCCTATTTCTTCAGGGAATGACATTAATGAGACTCCCAGGAAATAAAGGCAAAAACTCTAAATAAATATCTTGACTAGTTTAAATAAGAGAATTTGCATTTAAAACAAAGAATTAATTATGTGCAGACCAAGGCAAATAACTAGCTCTCTGCAGAGGAAAAACATGCCCTTGAATAAAAAGATAACAACCGGAACTTGTAAATTACAGTTTTTATTTATTTGTTTTAGCTGAAAAGCAACCCGCTATTTCTTAGGAAATTCTATTCTCCTAAATTGTGTGCTCTAGATGCCAAACGCAATGGTAACTTTACAATTTTTATTAAGTATATCTCTTGAACGCTTAAAAAAAGGTCTCACTGAGCAACAGGAAGCAAAACTAAAAAAGGCAAAGGATCCCGCAGGACGAGGGGGCCACACTCGGTCCAGGTCCCCAGCAGCCACCAGCCTCTGGGCAGGAAAAAGGCTCGACCCTAAGTCTTGAGTTTTGTCCTAAGAGTTACAAATTTGTATTTCTACCAAAGATGACAGAAATCATACTATATGGAAACATTTCTAGTAACAGGCTTAAAGTGCACTGCAAAGCTTTGACTTACACGGTATTTCAGCTGCCAAGGCTAAAGGATTTGTCCTGGTGCTATTTCTGAGTCTCATTTGGAACACAATAGTGCCTTTTTTTTTCTATCCTCACACCACCACGTGGGACCCCTGGGGTTTCCGGAGGGCAGATGGACTGAGTGGGTTGGGAGCAGGCAGAGTCCACTGACCTGGGACTACACCACCACGTGGGACCCCTGGGCTTCCTGGAGGGTGGATGGACTAGTGGGCTGGAGCAGGCAGAGTCCACTGACCGGGGACTACACCACCACGTGGGACCCCTGGGCTTCCTGGAGGGTGGATGGACTGAGTGGACTGGAGCAGGCAGAGTCCACTGACCCGGGGCTGACTGAAGAGGAGCTTCAGCGACGAGCCCTTTGTTGTACGAACACGCAGGCAGATAGAGCACACGCGGCACAGAGTCAGGCGGAGAGCGAATTAACTGCCAGACTCCTGTAAAATGCGCACATTGACCGTAGAGGACTTACCATGGTGTAGGACTGGTCTGTTTTTTAAAAGGAGAACATGGTTTAGAAGCGATCTATCCAATACGGCAGCCACTAGCACATGTGACTAATTAAATCTAATTTTTGAATTGTCAGTGGGTGTGTCTATTTGCCAAAGAGAGCGAACCAGAAAGCGCCCCAGTGAGGGCGTGGTCACGCCGCCACCCCTTCTCCTCCGTCGCCCCTCCGTCTGGGGTCGTGGGTATGCGCACACACACTAGCGTATGGTCCAGTCCACTGGAACTCAAACTGCGGTTGGCCATGTGGGACCCAGCTCCCAGAACCACCAGGCTACAGCGCTGGCTCAACATCTAATTTAACTGAAATGAAGAGTTCATTTTCCTGGTCGCACCAGCCACGCTTCAGGTGTGCAATGGCCACTAGCCGCTCGTGGCTGCGGTCAGTACAGACACAGACGGTACCACACCAAGGGCCAGGACGAAAGGAGACAGGTGGGGAAAGGGGGCGCGGGCTCAGCTATGAAACCCACAAGCAGGCCCAGCAGGCCCGCTGTTCTTAGATGGTAAGAATTTCTTCTTTTAATCGGAAAGAACTCCCGACGGGTATCCAGAAGTTTCCTTTTCCCTAAACTAAGATGTGGGCGTGCCGGCTAGCTGGGAGGCTAAGCGCCTCAGGTATACGGTCTTGCCAGTCCTCAGGAGACCTGCCGGGGAGGGCGAGACCGCAATCCCCGTGTGCAGAGAGGCGAGGTTAGTGAGGTCTAGCCCAGAGGGCGCCTCGCACGCCCGGTCCTCAGTGCACGTTCTCTCACTAAAGCCTTTCTTACGGCTGCCAGGAAGCCCACGTGAGATGGAGCGAGAATGCCTAGACGCAGCGCGGCCACCCGCCGCAGGCGCCGTAGCGCGAGTGGACTGCTGGCTCTGAACTGGCCGCCACCTCCCGCTGGCATGTGTCCCCACGTGGAGCTCGGCCGGCGTGGGAAATGAGCGCCGTGCTCCTTTTCCACTCCATCCCTCCCTGCCTTCTGCCCCCCCACCTCTGGGCTACGTGAGCCCTTTCTCGTCATGCCCTTCTCCTGGCAGGCTCTGAGAATGCCCCAGACCCGTCCCCACACCGGGTGGACTGTGTCCTGGCCTCCCCACATCTGTCCCGACCTTGCAGACATTCTGCTCACCGGTGACTCCGCGTCACAGAGCGTCACCCTAGTTATGCAGAGCCAGTGGGGCGTTTGCTGAAGGCTGAGGGTGGAGCTATGGCGAAGGGCCGGTCCTCGTGGACGAAGGCTCACTGGCCAGGACCCAGGCGGCCCAGGTTTGTACCAGCTCGGCCTTCGGTGGCCGAGAGCACGTGGACCACAGATCTCCGAGGGCACCTTCTCCGTTGCCAGCTCGGCCACAGCGCGGTCTGCAGGCCGCCTGGCCGGACGCCCAGGGCCTGGCCGGGCAGGTCGGAGGCCACCGCCACGCGGGGGGGAGGGCACCGCGGCCAGCGTCTTACCTCCGCGGTGAGCCGTCATCGTGCGGCTGGATGATGACCACTTTGACGGTCACGGACGTCCGCAGCAGGTCGATCATCTGCTCGTGCGTCAGCGTGGCCACCGCCACTTTGCAGATCTCCACGAGGCGGCTCCCCTGGCGCAGGCCAGCCTTCCAGGCGAAGCCGAACGGCTCCACGTCCGCCACTATTCCTTCGAAGTTCACGTGGAAGCCGAGCTGGCCCAGCCCGTTCCTCCGCAGGGTCATTTCCACAGTCTCACAGCCTCTCGTCACTATCTACGGGGAGAAGGGGACTGTGAGAGACGCCCACCCTGCCCAGGCCACAGGGCCTGTCGTAAGGGGAACACAGGGGGCCCCTGAGCCAGCCCTGCCCTCAGCCCTCTAGCCGACAGTGCCTGCCGCTCTGCCCCTCCAGACGCCCACGGGACAGACAAGGGCACACAGAGCCAGAGTTCGCCTGGACGGACTGAGTGGGAGGGAAAGCGACGAAACAGCGCACGCTGCTCGGGGCTGCTCGGGGCTGCTCGGGGCTGCTGCCCGGGGCTGCCAGGGCCTGCTCTCCCTGTTGCCACCAGCCATAACCTCGAGCCCCAGGCGGGCTCCCCAGTAACCTCCCCTCTCTCTGTCACCAGCTTGGCTGTCAGGCATGGCCCTTTGTTCTGGGGGGATGACAGCAGATGAAGTGGAACAACTTCTGAAACCATCACAGGTCCCAACCGTCACGCTGAGGACCGTCGGGCAATTTCCTCAGCTCTAACAAGGAAGTGCCTGAGCACGTGCACGCTCACACGTGGTGGCACCGGCCCTGCACCAGGAAGCCGTGCAGAAGCTCTGGCCCAGCCGTGGTGCCACGGGTGGTGGGGAGCAGCTGGGGATGCTGCTGCCACGTGGGAAGGCCCTGGCTCGGGCGTCAGGTTGAAATGAACACACCAGGAGCGCCTGTGACCCTGATTTAAGCCTGGGGGGATCTTAGCGTGGCGAGACCCTGTGGGGGCTCTGCAGGCCTCACTTTCTTTTCTACCCTCCTTATGAAAAAAATAAGTAAAATAAACTAAAAAAAGAAAGAAAAGGAAAACCCTCAGGCTCTATGCACTAGCCCTGCGGGTCCCGTGGAGGTTTTCTCTGTCCCTAGGGCCCCTTCTCCCGCGATCGCCGTGTGGTGGGGACCGTTCAGATCAACTGTGGGGCAGGCCAGCCAGCCTCTCTGGCTGTCTGTTAGCAAGGAAAGGGCACAGGAGGGCACTCCTGCAGGCTGCAGGCTGCAGACAGGCCTCGGAGCCCGGGGTAGCCTCTCCTCTATCACCCCCCCAACCGCCCCGGGCCAAGGGCAAACCCAGGCAGCTTTAGCACTGCACCTTTCCTAAGACGGGTGTCTACGGCAGCCCCACAGAGGGATGTGGAGGGGCCAGCAGGTGGTGTAGTGGTTAAGGCACTGGACACCACGTGGTCAACCACGGCTTGAGTCCTAAACCCGGCGGCTTGACGCTCACGCTAGGTATGTGCACATGCATGCCCAAAATGCCCAGAGGAGAATGGAGGACAAAGGATTGTGGTGTGGCCATCACCCCCGGGCAATTTCTCACTTTCTGTCTCTGTCTCTTTGGCGAGTGCATGACCTATAGCAAAAATGTCTCTCTCAAAAAAAGGAACGTGGAAGAGGAGGCCGCAGCCCACGCAGACCTCTGACCTGCCAGCGAGTAGTTAATGCTGCCTTCAAAAGCCTTTGCTGAGCTTGGCTTACACATAATGAAAGAAAAACATGGACTCATTAAACATCATTTGATGACATCACTTATTTGTGGGAAATTCCAGTTCAGGAGGCATCACGCCCCTGCCCCCAGAGCCCAGAGGCAGAATGTGGCATTTCGGCGTAATGCTCCGTCTCCATGAAGCACACTCTGAATACACAGAAACCTGTTTAATAAGACCCGGAACCATAAGCACAGCTGGGGGGCGGGGCTGGTTCTGTGTCACCACTGTGGCCGACGTTCCCATGGTGACCACCTGCGTACACACACCCTGCCGCCGCTTCTCCCAGGCAGGCAGGATAGCGTGGGGCTTAGGAACATGAGGAGAGGGACTGCTGACCACAGTTATGGGTGAAGTTTTGGAAAAGTGGAGTTTTCAAAATGATGAACTGAACAAATCTGACTGCTGAGAAGGTATGTAACACCAACCCGGAGAGCTTCTCTCAGCTCTTCTTTTTTGACTTTGTTCTAAGCGCCCTACCAAAAGGTTGTGTGTAAAGTGTGCCCTGCCTGCTTTTGCTTTCTTTCTTTTTCTTCTTTTTTTTTTTTTTTTTTTTTAAGAGAAGTTTTTGCTATAGGGTACATGAGCTCGCTGGAGACACAGAGAGCCAGAAAGTGAGAAATGACTCCCAAGGAGGGACGGCTATGCAGCAATCCCTTTCCCTCCAGTCTCCTCTTGGGATTTTGGGCACACACACGCACGCACCTACACCTGGCATGAGTTTTAAGCTGCCGGGTCCGGAGCTCGAACCATGGTAGACCATGTGGGAGTCCAGTGACGTAACCACTATATGCCATCTGTTGGTCCCACCCTGCCTGCTTTCAAATGTCAATGCCATGCCACTGCTGGCCGACGTTATCAACCCCACACTGTACTGAGGCACGATCGGCGAGCAGCTCAGGGTTCTGCAGGCCTGCTGACTCTCTGCCCGCTGCCCCTGCCCAGCTCCGGCGCTTGGCTACTTCTCGATCCCTGTGCTTCTTGGTTCGCAACCTCCCCAGCCTGAGCACCATGTCTGTGGGGTTCCTCACAGACTTACACTCAATTACCACGTGCAAATAGTAATCTCCTGCCTATGCGCCAGGACTGGCTGTATCACTGGGACCCAGTGGAAAATAAAAATGCAGGGCCCCATATTCAGAACTCAGGAAGAATCTGAAGAAGGCGACAGCAGGGCATTGTGCTCTGGGTGCAGGTCCCTGTGCACAGGCTGTGTGTCCGTGAGGTCGGCCTGCCTGCTCTGGGCACAGATCCTGGCTGCCTTCCTGTATGCTGACCTGCATAACAGACACCTTCAGTTCCACGCCCCGTGTTCCGGAGAAGGGACAGGGCTTTACCAGCTCCCCCGAAGGGGCACTCAGGCGCAGCACTCTGCTCTCCCTTTCTGCTGTTCTCTGCTGCACCATCCTTGTGTTCTAAGCCCCTCACAGACACCTCTGACAGCTCATGCTGCGAGCCACCCCGGGCTCAGGACACACTTCCTCAAACCTCGGCCGCCGCAGCAGTATCGTCGCTTTGCTAAGGAAACAGTAGACTGGGGTCCAGGGTCTAGCAAATGTCTGAGACCTACACACAGAAGAACACGCAGGGATGCAATTTCGTGGTGGGTGAAGCGGCACTTGTTCGAGCTGTAGTTTCAGGAGTGCAGATTGTAATGACTCAGTGGGGAAACTAAACAGACCGTCGGCCATTACCCAGAGCAGTTTATCCTGAGACCCACAAGTGTAACTCGAGTCAATTCCCCAGCTGCATAAACGAGTCACACACTTACTCACCCGACTGCCTGTCTAGTCTGCACACCTGGTGGGACTGCCGAACACATTGAGGCTCTTTACTGTAAACAGTGCCTGCAAATTGCACTTATTTTCCCAAGGTGAACAGATACTGACCTAATTCTATTGTCTCTTATACAGAGTCTCTAGTAACAAAAGGGAGACTTACATTGGTGGAGAAGGAAGTGCACCAAAAAATCGATAATTCTCCTATTTTTTTAAGACCTATAGTTGAATAAATCGTTTCTAATTAGAAAAGTAATACCTCGAGGGAGAGTTACACATGAAAAGTCCTATTGTTAAAGCATGTCTTCTTCTTCTGTTACCGAAAACAACCATTTATTACTCAGTTGACTATATTCATACTAATATCCAAATCTTGCTTTGGTAAAATTGGGAGCAGAATTACGACTGATAAACACTACAGACATGGCTTTAAAAAAAAAAAAACCACATTAAAATATCTTTTAAGAATGATTTTGCGAAACCTCTTTAAGATCTGTGGCTGGACAAAGCATAGCACACTGAACTTGGTCGATTAAACAAAAAGGCCTGGTGTGAAAACAGGCAGAGTTGAAGCTGCAAAGAAGACGTGGGCGTTCATACTGTCCACAGCAATTTTCTGCTACTAACTGCCCCCGGAAGGGACGACATGCCAGTCTTTATAAGCGGACAGAGTATCTAGACAGTTCAGCTTTTCCTTCAAATATTACCAAATGTATGCCCCAGCGTTCCCTTTCGAAAGTTGGCTTAACTTTTTCTTCCAAGTGATTTATGATGGTGCTTCTCCGCTGCTCACACGGTCAGCACCTGCTCGAAAGGACTCGGCAGTAAAACCGGGCTCTCCTGAGTGTACGAGCAGGCTCCTTTCCCGAACGGAAGCTCTGAGGGACCCGGGACGGAAAGGCAGGACGGTGGGGAACATAAAACGCGTACTTACCACCAGCCGCTGGACAATTTCCCTTATGTCTTCAGAGCAGTTATCCACTGAGGACAGGAGGATACATTCTCCTCTTTCGTAAAACACTTTGATACTCATTAATCCAGAGGTCCACCCGATAACATCCCTGCAGGAACAGTTAAATACGACGTTCTTGGAGTCCTTTTCAATCAACATGATGAACTCGTTGGAAATCCCAAGAAGGCATTCGATGTCGGCGGACTGGCCGAAGTCCCGTGCGACCACGTGCCACGTGATGGCTCCGATGCTGAACAGGTGGGCGTCCTTCCTGGGCTTTACCTTCTCCTTCTTCTTCGCACCCAGCGTGATGAAGCTGAACTTCGCAGACGTGTCCACGGTGGCGGCTGTGACAAAGTTCTCTGCCAGGTCTTTCAAGTACTCCTGCCTTGTCCGAGTGGCCATGGCTCGGAACTTTTCCGATTTATGGGCTGCGTTTTCCGCATTGATGACTTTGGCTAAGAGGAAGTCCCGAAACACAGCAGACTTTGGAAAAGTCACACCTTTGGGGATCGGCGGACCGAACGGTGGCACATCTTTTGACCTGGAAACTCCGACACTGAGGAAGAGAAGAGAGAAAACATTTACCTCTGACACTGGCTGACGCCCACGTGTTCAGTGAGGCCCATCTGTTTTGTAGGTTCTTGTTCTTCTCATTTCTGGCAAGATTTTTTCCCCCTCATTTTGGGCAAAACTCTTCAAATTTAGGAGAATGGGGGAATTATGAGCTGAATTGTGTCCCCTTCAAAATTCACAAAATTCAAAACACGTATCTAGGAATGCAAAGCCTTTCTGGAGACGGCACCTTTACGGGGGTGAGTTAAGACGAGGCCACAAGGGTGAACCCAAGGCCAAAGGACCTGTGTTCCTCCAAGAGTAGGAAAGTGGGACGCTCAGAGAGATGGCGTGGACGCAGGTCGAGGGAGGACCCTGGGAGGACCCGGTGGACTTCCGGCCTGCAGCGCTGTGAGGGGTCAGTGTCCGCTGCTCCCGACCCCGCCCGACACCTGCAGAGCCGAGCACACTGATGCGGGTAACGAAACACAGGGTGGGGGACGAGCAGTTCCAATGTCCAGGTGTCACTCTCACTCGGCTGCTTACCCCCCGACGAAGACGGCCACACTCCCCAGTGGGGCCCCCGCTGGGTGTACAGGGTTTCCACGGCATGGGACGGGATGACCCCCTCAGGCCAAAGCCTCTAAGTGCTCATTTTACTCGGACACGTTTTGAAACTAAATGGAAGTTTTAAGAGCTTCTGAGGGCTAAACAGATCAACTGTTCAGTGAGGGTAACAAGAGAGCTACTGACGGTCTCGCCAAGCCAGAAACGCTCCCGAGCAGGCAGCAGCTTTTCCTGCCTCAGCCTTTGTTTGACAGCGTCTTGTGCAGGAATGCGTTCCTAAGCCTGCAGTGGGAGGGTCAGACTGAGTACGGAGGCGCATGATGTACTCCCACGTTGTGGGAGCCTCCGCCCCTCCGTGAGCTGGGAACACGCGCTCCCCCGGAAGGGGGGCCTGGCAGGCTGTAGTTCCCCTGGAGGACAGTCTCGCACCGCGGCCCCTCTGCTGAAGCGGGTCTGCAGTGAACCCAGGAGCACACTACCACTGCCAGCCGGCAGAGCTCGGGCGAGCACGGGGCCCGGGAGCTGGCTGGCGTGGGCGTGGCCCTCCAGTGTTCTCCGAACACATCCCTGGATTAAGACAGTGGTGAAAAACAGACCTGGATCCTATCTTATCATCTCCTTGGACGTTTCTTAATTTATTTATTTTGACACTGGCATATTAGGGGTATCAGATAAAACAGACTTACGAGGTGTTTTTAGAAAATTTGGGGTGCTCCCACTTCCTCTATGGGATACGGTGAAGGACCATAACACGTTCTCGAGGTACTCTGCCCACCCTCCTGAAGCTTATCGCTGGCCCTTGTGTAACACCAGGGATGCTTCTGAGCACGGTCGGTGAAGTCTGTGAGCACTTCCAAAACCGTGTGGTACTCCACTGACTTTGCATGCTGACTCTCATTAGTAACTGTTACTCTAGTGATAGCAATGTGGGTTCTTAAAAACCAGTAACTTGGGAACCAGCAGTTAGCATAATGGCTATGTCGCTGGACTCCCACGTAGTCGACCGTGGTTCACGTCCCGGACCCAGTGGCTTAAACTCATTCCGGGCGCGTGTGCATGCGTGCCCAAGATCCCGAGAGGAGAATGGAGGAGAAGGAATTGCGGCGTGACCATCCCCCCTGGGGAGTGATTTCTCGCTTTCTGTCTCTATGTCTCTCTCTGTCTGTCTGGCGAGCGCACACGCCCTATAGCGAAAACCTCTCCAAAAAAAAAAAAAAAAAAAAACCAGTAACTTGGGGCCAGCATGTGGCATGGTGATTAAGGTGCTGGACTCCCACATGGATGGCCACAGTTCAAGTGCCAGACCCAGCAGTTTGAAAAATCATACCAGGTGCACATGCATGCGTGCCCAAAATCCTGAGAGGAGAATGGAGAGGGGATTACAGTGTTGCCATCCCTCCAGGGGATGGTTTCTCACTTTCTCTCTCTCTGGCAAGAGCACAAAAACTTAAAAAAAAAAGAAAGAAAGAAAAAAGAAAAAAAAAAAAAGACTCCATCTCTAAATAATTTGCATATAATTTTTTTTTGAGAGGGTTTTGCTATAGGGCACATGCACTCGTCAGACAAAGAGACAGGGAGACAGAAACTGAGAAATCACCCCACAGGGGGATGGCCACACTGCAATCCCTTCTCCTCCAATCTCCTCTCGGGATCTTGGGCACACACGCATATACGCCCAGCATGGGTTTAAGCCATCGGGTCTGGGACTTGAACTGCAGTTGACTACATGGGAGTCCAGGAACATAGCTATGATACCAACTGCTAGTCCCCTGCATATGCTAACTTCTATGAGACAAAAGATAATGCAGGTATTTTATTTATATCTTAGAGCTATACTAGTTTCAAAAACATTCCTCCCTCAGTAATTCAATTAAAACTGAAAAACCTAGAAGGAATAAAAATGAATAGATGTTACTTACCTTTAAGATTTTTTTGTGCTAATGAACTTCATGATATAAACGTAAAAGATAGAAAGTAATTAAAAATACTTGATTTGATGTAAAAATAGCAGCCAATAACGTAACACCACTATAACAGCCCTAGGCTTCAGTTTCCAATTTGTGAGGAAGGTGCATTTGGAGTATTCTTCCTAATTACGGTGGGATCCAGCAGGAGAGGCAACTTACCACGATTCTAACAGAAGTACCTGTTTTTAGAATATCAGTTATATCTTTTTTCAAGTAGCTCTGAGCAGCTAGGTCAGTGGTCTTAAACCCAGATAAGATGTAAGGAGGCAGACATACAGACGCGTGGTCGATTCCGGGTCTGTGGCCTTAGAACGTGGCACAGTGAGGCCTCGGACTTTCTTTGCTTAACAAGTCACCTGGGTGGCCAGACTCGGGCTAAAAACTACTGGTTTCCAGGCTGTTCTTTAAAGATGAGTGGGGAGTCAGGTGGGAGGGCAACTGGCAACCTCTGGCATTCAGATGACTTTCCTTCTGCTCTTAGGGGCGTGCTCCGCTGCCTCCCAGGCCCCGCACATCTGACATTCCGGTCGGGCCTGCGCCTGGGCCGGGAGGCAACTGGAGCGCCACCACGTTCACAGTTACGGAGGCACCACCTCGGCTGAATGTCACAACTCTGCAGGTGTCTGCCCGACGGAAGCTATTCTCCATAACCACAGCTGGGAGGAGGTACTCCGTCCTCCACTTTAAAACGAGGCCACAGCTAAGAAAACTAAGGCAACTCACACAGGCCTCGTGACAGGCAGCAAATCTGGCCTCAAATCCGGTCACGGCCCACTCCTCGCCACTGCCCGTGCGCCACGATAGCGGGGGAGATGAAACGAGCCCATGGACTGTGCTGGGACTCCACGGCCCGGCGAGGCCTTTTAAAGTCACCAAGGCCAAGTGTCGCCTCCTCTTTTCCTGCGGAGGCCTCTGAGACCTTGGAGGAACGTGATGCTTTATGGACACTGCGTACTTCTCCCGGGAAGAAGCCAGACGGCGCCCGCCCCGACCCACACGCCGGTGGCCCTGAGCTACAGGCTCAGCGGGAGCTGGACGGGGTCCGTAAGGGGCAGACCGAGGGCAGGTGGGATCCGCCGTTTTGACCTGCTGGGGGCGGATTAGGAAGTGGGGATTCAGAGATAATCCCTGGGAACGAACACTCGGGAAAGGCAGCCCGTGGACAGGGAGCAGGGCCGGCCCGCAGCCCGCCTCACCTGTAGCACACGTTCTCGGTGCAGGGACTGTGCACTTTGACGATGACGAAGACGTGCTGGAAGTGAGACCGGATGCTCTTTGGAGTGAAGGGCAGTGCCCCGGGCTCTTGGAAGACGATGGTGACGATGTCATTTCCGATGTGCCTCTTCCTCAGGAGCTGTGGGCCAGAGAGGGACACACCCAGAGTTACAGGCAGGGCCTCTGTAAGGCATGACTTCCGACAGTTTGCGTGGCTCCCCATTTAAAGAGGAGACTGAGAAGAGCCGAGTCATTCTTTGGAAGCCAATGTGTCTACACTGGCACAGAAAGGGCCACGTGGACTGTGCCCTAAAGAGCCACAGAAAGAAAGGCCTGGCTGTTTACGTTTCTATCCTTCACTTTAAAATTCAACAGCTCTCTCTTTCCTTTTATCTTCACCCACTGCCTCCTTGTTTTACTCCTAAAATTATCGGGAATTCGAGATTAAAAAAAAAAAAAACTTAGAGAAATTGTACAGGATAAGCTCTTTGATTTATAAAGAGGAGACAAACTGCAGGAGACGGCGCCAGGTCTGCTCTGAGGCCTGCCACCATCTCCAGAGGCCTCGGCTTAGGCCTCGAGCTCCCATAGCAAACGCAGTCCTGCAGGAAAGACGCACAGGGCTGTCGTTTGGGTGGGTGATAGATCAAAGCCAGCTGAGTAAAGCCTGGGTTTTAAAATGTGATTCAGAAACACAGAATCCCACCAAAGCCCCAGCAGACCGACAAGACCCGAGAGCATGTTCTCGTACAAACCACAAGTCTGCAGGAGAGAAGGCACCCAGGGCAGTGACACTTAGTAACACCCTCACTTCTGATGCTCCTCCTCCAAGAATGCGCCTTCTCCCACGCTTTTCCTGGACAGCTCGGTGTCTGCCCGGAGCGCACCTCCTCCCAAAGAACTCCCTTGTCGGAAATCCTTGCACCAGCTCCTGCTACACTAGCTGCTGTCCCCGCCTCTCCAGGCGGACTGCCCCCTGCACCGAGCTGGCCCATGTGGGGCACAGCTACATCCAACTGCCTTTCGGGGTCCCCGCTCCCAACGGCAGGCCCTGCAGAGCAGGCACCCGATGCTCACCTGCCAAACAAATGAGCGAATGATACAAATGAGTGTTTACTCACACCTCACGCTGCACTGTGATTGGCTTTCCCACGAACACATGCCCATAAACCCACACAAGGTGCTCCGTAAGTTTATGCCGGGAAAGCTCCGAGCCCGCGCTCTTGAAGCTTGCTATTTTGGTTCTCACACTTGCGGTGAAAATTGTACAAGGCAGTCTCTTCTCTTTTGCCCAATAACTAAAACATGTGATGCAAATGTACGACAAGAAAACAGGGACACGCATGGCGAAACGAAGGCCGACACCGTGCTCGAAGCACTTGTGAAACGCACAGCACAGCAGTTCGTGGATCACTTTACCAACAGCCGGGACACAGGCTCCTCGGACTGAGGAGCAGATGGGGAGCTCCCGAGGGCTACGTGCAACAGCGAGGGGTGCTCAGCGCCCCCGGGGCCACGCACGCGGCCACCCGCTCGGCCCCTCGGTCACACATGCGAGCAGCTCCATGCCGTAGCAGTGAGCCAGGGAGCCACCATTTCTCTTCCTCCTGAAAGAAGGAGTCGGGCCCAATTCTGTACTTTATCACGGCAATAATAAAGCTAAAGAAAAATTTAAGGCTCGTTACCTTGACAACAACAAATTGCTTTTGTCTCTAAGAACATCCTTTTGGCTCGGGACCAGCAGTTAGTGTAAGGGCTATGTCACTGGACTCCCACGTAGTCGACTGCGGTTCGAGTCCCGGACCCGGTGGCTTAAACTCACGCCGGGCGCGTGTCCATGCGTGCCCAAGATCCCAAGAGGAGAATGGATTGCGGCGTGGTCATCCCTCTGGGGGGTGATTTCTCGCTTTCTATCTCTCTGTCTCTGTCTGTCTGTCTGGCGAGCGCACGCGCCTATAGCAAAAACCTCTCCAAAAAAAAAAAAAGAACATTCTTTTGGCTTCACAAAATGGGCCAAAACAATTTTTCTTGAACATCTAGTTGATTTAACTATGCTCACGTGATATGTGTTGAGTGTATGGGTAAGGAGATTCACTAAGCAGAGTAAACTCTGAGGCTCTTTGTCCATTATGAAGATCCTTAGAATTGTTTAGAGTCTAAAGAAATCAAACTTCTAGGAAGTTGACAGAAAAATTACTCATTTTTTGTTTTAGGAATTTTATCAAACATGAAATAATGCAAGTAATATCTTGGGCTTCTAAAACGCAAATGTTCTCGCTAGTATTTCGTTTATGTTTTCTTTTTCTACTGATCCATGAAGTTCTGTATACTCGGTCTGTAAGTGGAAGGGGGAGAATATGATGCACAAATCAGCCAATCAAATTCAGTTGTTGTTCTGAAAGGCTGAAGGAAGGACTCTCCGAGGGCTAGCTTCCTTCTAGACTGCACAGCGAGTGACACTTTCTCAGACCACTAAGAGAACAGGCTTTTTCTTCAACCTCAACAGCGAGTTAATGGATATTGAATTTGATGGATTTACAGAGTCAGTTCCTCTAAGTTTCCAACACTCGATTCAAGCTGTGAATCAGAAAGAAGCTCTTGTTATGACAAGGAGAATGAAAATACGCCCTTCGCCCACTCCCGTGACAAACGCACCCAGAAACAGCAGCTCTGCACTCAGCCTCAATGCCGTAAACCGCTCCAGTCTCACAAGACCGGTTCTAACTGGGGGCAACAACCAATCACAAGTGAAAATAAACAACTGGGAGAGCCACGCTCAGATCAAAAGTGGCCCGAGGTTGAACTGGGCTGGGTAAATGGGCTCATTCGTTGTTGTTTTTTTTTCTCTTTCCCCTGTAACCCAGTAAGAAAGAAACGAGGCATTCTGCACCTAGGTCTGGGCTAGACAGGCTGCACATGAGGAAAGACAGGCAGCGGGAACGCGGCTTAGAAGAAGCTTCTCACAGTCAACAGAGATAAAGATGGTTTGAAGCCGAAGCAGCAGCCCTCCTCGTCCCAGGAAAAGCCTCGCGAGTTCTTAATCCTGGTCCCTGGGCCTGAATCTAAACTCCGGCAACATGAGCATGGCTGGCACAGACTCCCTCTCTCCCTCCCCAACCTCATCGCCTGCCCCTACCTTCTCGAAGGCCTCCGGGCCCCTCCGGAAAGCTACTTGTTGAGGCGCTTTATCCTTGCAGGCCCCCCGCTGGGCAAGTACCCCTTCTCAGAGGGCTGCTTTCTCCTCCGGTGATGAGACCATACTGATTTTCTACGCACACACGCAAGCGTGCGCACACACACACACACACACACCCTTGTAGGTTCTAAGCTCAAGAATTCTAACAACTGCTTAGAGGTTTGCCATGATATTAAAAGATACCCAGAGTGTCCTATAGAAAAACTCGGGAGGTGGTAAAGATAGAATAGCACCCTGGGTAACATGAAAGGGAGACTAACTACACACGTCACCACCTAAATACACGAGACCTACACTTCCGGAAGGAAAGTCTTGCCCTCTCGCTGAAAAAAGCAAATGATAGCTAACCGTTCTTCCCCCAGATTAGCAGAAAGGTAATACTAAACTTAATGAATGCTTCAAGAATCTCTCTCCGACTCACCATTTCCTATACTCATGGTATTTTATAGATAGCAAGAATAAATGTATAAAGCAGTTAAGTGATGCCGGATACGTTGCAAATGGAGGAACAGAAGTAATGTAGGAAGATGGCTTTGTAACGACCTCCCACCAGGTGAGGGTGAGAACAGGATTATGAAGATACGAGCACCTCCCCCCGACACTGGGCAGAGCAAGCCTCGTTCTGGGCAGTAGCCGGCCCCTCTGGTGCGAGTTACATTCCTTCTTAGGGGCTGGGAATCCAGCTACTGCCCACCCTGCACTTAACGCGGCCGACGGTCCAGGGTTTAGGCAGCCCCTCAGAGCAGCAGTTAGGGACGTAGGGAAGTTCACAAGCCCTTGCAGGGCAAGGCTTACCAGGAGTCTAACTAACGTAGGCCAGGGACTTGGGTCTGGCCCACATGTAGCGAGCCACGCCTCTGTCCCCTCGTGGTGCCAAGTCGCTCACAGAATCCCAGCATCCCTCACCTGCAATGTCAGGAAGCTGGCCTCCGGCCTGCTCCTGAGGGCTCTCCAGGGCCCCGACACCCCTTCCAACCAGAGCAGCTCGAACCTTAAACATGCACCAAAGAAGGAAAGGCTTCTGGGTGCCGGGCACGACAGCGCCTGTCTTGTTTGTACACCTAGTCTGAAGGACGGAGTTCTCGCCAACATCAAGTTTAAAGCTAAATTGCAAATTCTTTCCACTGACATCCCGCGGTGATGTAACCACGGCCTGTCTAAAGGCAAGCAGAGGAGAAGCCCACAAGAAGAGGCCCGGGCGGCTGCCGCGCCCGCCAGGCCCCGGCGCAGGCTGGCTGTGGGCAGCTAACCACTGCAGGGGCCGCTCACAGCTCCCGAGCCTGGCTGGGCTCTCCCTGTCAAGTGGGAGACCTTCCCAGGGTTAAGCTCCTCTCACCGATGGGGAACTCTCTCAAGACTCCTAACACGGCTGGGAATCAGCTTCCCGCTTGATTTACTGCGAGAACACGAGCAACGGAGCCGATGTGGATGCGCCTGGGCCCGATCGGGAGCCAAGCTCCGCGGTGCAGAGGCCAGGGTCCCAGAACGGCTCCTGCTCAGGCCCGTCAGCTCCACCCGGCCCTGTGGGCTCCGAGCACGCGCGGCCCCGCTGTCACCTCGGACATTGCTGCCTGTGGTGTGGACACCACCCGTGGGGCTGGGTGGGGGTCAGAGAAGCGGAGTCAGGATAAGCTGCACTGATTGGAGATGGCAGAGTGGCAGCGCTTCTCTGTACACATCCCTATACCAAGTCCCGGTTAGCAGGACATTTCATCAAGTGCCAAAGGAGGGGAAACTCTCTGAAGTTACCGATGAATGCAGCCTCTTAACCGTTGAGGCCTTAGCTTTCCACAACAGACCTTCAGGATGGAGAACAGGAAGATAAAACGCAAATGCCACCACCTACGCTGGGAGCCCCACAGCTGGTGCGTCGCGAACGACGAGAGCTAGAGCAGACTGCGACCCTCCGGGCCTGGCCCCGTGCCAGTGCTTTACTCGGACCGACTCACCCAGTCCTCACTGCCGCCTGCGGTGGCCTCCTGCCTCCAGTACTCACTCAGCGAGTGTCTGCGACGGCTCGCCACGCTCTGCGACAGGCCGTGAATAGCAGACACAGGCCCTACCTTCAGGGACAACGGGATCACGCACCGGGACGCCTGCTCACGGCACAGGGCCGGCAGCGGGCTCTCCACCCAGCGGCGGGCCCGACCCCCCTGCACGGCTGCACTCTTCCACTCAGGCCCTGCCCGCCCGGGAAGGAGCAGCCTCACAGGAGGCCCTCGAATCACCGAAGGCCACACCTGGGGCAGACGTCACGGGTCAGCCAGTCCAGCCATGCTCATGCGTGCCCCACCCCACGCCAACCACACGGGAGATCCTAAGGCACGGCACGCCCGTCGGGGCCGCTGGTGCTCCCTGTTCTCCCCTCACTGCAGGGCTACAGACGCTTCCAGGGCTGCCAAGACCAAGGAGGAAAAGCGGGGCAGTGCATGGAATGTGACGGCCGCTACACCCCGGAGGGCATGAGCGGGGCCTCGGCTACACCCCACCCCCTGGGGTCCAGCCCACGGGTGTGACTTTCTTTACAATAAAGAAACTGACAGCACACGGGTCACAGATGACAGCCCCTGCCTTCCTCACTGCAGAGCTCCCAGGATTCGTGTGTGGAGGACGGCGGACAGCCAGCAGGTCCCGGCCTTGGCGCACCTTCTAGGCAACCGCAGTCCGCGAACCCTGGGCAAGGACGTAAGCCCGGGTTTTGGTAAATGTTTGCTTTCCTTCCTTTGCTGCAGCCTCCTTCCAGGTTGGCAGGACATGTCCTCCTTACGAAACCAAATTCGGGAGCCTAAAAACCTTCCCCACGGCCCAGGGAAGTGAGGGACCGCGAGGGGCTCAGACTTCGATGGCAGACCGTCCTGCACTGTCGGCCACGGCCTTCCTCTCCTGCTCACCCGCACATACTGTGGGGCTCAGCACACCACAGACGGGGCCACGCCCACCCCACGATGAACACACAGCTTTCACTGTTTTCTAACACGAACCGTCACACACTGACACTCTGTCACGGAGGCTCAAGTTAGAGAGAATGCTAACTAAACGGGTCTTAGGCGAAGAAGCTTGCAGTGTCTCATCTCAACTTACAGGAATTTCCCATTTTATCTCTAGTTTGGAAAGTTCAAACATTCCCACAGGGGCCGAGTCGTGGCACGTTAATAATGCAGCTGTCCCCACGTGGGGAGTCCGTGGCTCGTGTCCCAGGGCCTCCCTGTCCACGCCGGGCGCGCATGCCCGTGATCCAGGCTGGCTGAGACTGGGTGCGTGAGGCGTGAAGACCTGGTGGGTACTGTCCTCCCTCTCGCTTTCTCTCATTCCATGGAGGAAATAAAGTGAAAAGCAAACACGGTGGAAGGCCACCTACGCCCACACCCACACCCACTACGCTTCCACTTCTTGTTGCTCCAAGGTCTCGAGCCGAATTCCAAGGACAGCTACAGTGTGACAGAGTCCGCTGTGGAGAGATCCGAACCCACAGGTGCTGATGACCACGTGAGGGCAGAGGGCAGGGAGCCAGGGCCGCGTCTGTAACAGCAAAGACCTCGACGCTCTAGAAAGTGCCACGCGAGAAAAGCTGGGCAACTCAGGCGGGCGTCCAGGACGCGAGTGGTCAGGAGCAGCAGGGGCTTTCTGGCCTGCACGCTCGACAGCTGGGTCCGAGGTCGCTGCTCTATTTCTGCTCGAGAACTGACAGATCTTCTCGGCCAGAGTAAGCCCGATCAGTCTCTGAGCAACAGCTCCCATGGAATTTAATTACTGAATGATTCACAGGCATCTGCTGGGCAACTGGCCTGATCTAAATTAAGCTTCTTAATACCCAGCGAATCTGCTCAGCATCACTCCAAACAGAAGCCCTAAGAGCTAGACACCCTTTCTGTTAAAGCATACAGAAAGACACACGTGACCTATGACTGTAACTCGGCTCACAGGAAGTGCACGGATGGATCACCTGAAGCCACATTTTCTGAAGGTGGTGCTAGTTACAGTTATTCCTAGAAAACACTAGAAAATTAAGGAAGAGCAAGAAATGGAGGTGAGAACCAGGCAGATACAGCGAGAAACCCAGCGAGCAGTTACCAGGAGCAAAGCGATGAAAACAGGAGCCTCTGCCCCTGGTACAGGGCCAGGGAGCCGGGGCTGCCTCCCATCCCGGCCGGGGACCAGGCGGGGCTGCCTACAACCCCTGCAGCTATTGGTGGGGGAAGGGAGGCAGGCGGCTGGTGTCTGTTGGAAAGAATGCGATGTGACCAAGTGCACAGAACTTCGTGAGTGTTATAGAGATACCAAGAGAGGTGCACAGACGACTGTATGATATCTTAGGTACCGTCAAGTTTTCAAAGTTTAATTCTGAGTGAGTGGCTGCATTCAAGGTGTGATGGACAGGACACTCCTACCTTGTCCTCTAAAAAGGTCAAGACATTTTGGCTAGTAGAGCCAATTAAAACCATGAGAACTGGTCAGCCGCAGTGGCCCAGGTGGGGGGTGTCCCTGTGTGGGGCCACACACCTGAGGGTCTAGCTTCTGGGACGCTGGGGCAGGAGGACCACGGTATGCTGAGACCCCGCCAAAGCCTCAGCTCTGTCTCTCGCTTGCTCATTAAATAAATAGATTAATAAACAAAACCCAATGATAATTTATGAGGAAGAACAGTTGGAAATGGCACTAGTAACAACTACACATGTCACTTTCTATAAATAAGCTGTTTTACTCACCTGCAGAAACCCAAGTCAGGTCACCATAGGCGGCCCTTTTTATTTATTTATTTTTTTTGAGAGGTTTTTGGTATAGGGCGTGTTTGCTCACCAGAAAGACAGAGAAAAACAGACAGAAAGCGAGAAATCACCCCCAGGGGGATGGCCACACCGCAATCCCTTCTCTTCCATTCTCCTCTCGGATCTTGGGCACACATGCACATGCGCCCGGTGTGAGTTTAAGTCACCGGGTCCAGGACTCGAACCGCAGTTGGCTACATAGGAGTCCAGCGGCGTAGCCATTATGCCAACTACTGGTCCCTGGTTGGCCTTTCTACTCAGAACCGGTTGACACAGGTTTCTCCTGACTTCGCCTTAAGCCTTAAAGGTGAGTTCTATGAGGAAAAGGTGCCACAGAGTCCCTTCAAAGCCCCGATCCTTGCGCATAAGAGTGAAGAGTGAGTGCCAACCCAGACGCGGCTGCGGCCCCGTGGACCGGGTGGGGCCGGGAGGCCGGGACGTACCTGCTGCCGGTTGTTGGGCATGTAGGGGAGCAGGGTGGACACGTGGAACATGAGCTCGTAGTCCTTGTACGTGGTGTAGAGGGAGTGCGTTCCCGTGGAGTCCGCTGGAGACAGTGAAGACAACGACAAGATTAGCTCAGCACCCAGAGGGTGTCACCGCGGCAGGTGGCCCGACTGAGGAAGGACAGCAACCCACGCCCGGCTTCCTCTCCCTCTGCTGGCTCGCTCGCCCCTGCACCACCCTGCTGCCTCCTGGCCCGCGGCTGTGGCCTGGGCGCCTTGCTCCCCCCGGCTCTCCCGTGGCTTTTTACTGAAGCAGCCTCTCCCTTTCCTCCTCTGTCCTCACCCTATGACTGTCCCACTGAGCACCAGGGTTCTTGCCGCAAGTGCCCGGGGAGGACCGAGACAGCAGGCAGGTCGGCGCGGTTATCTGGAGCTGTGGCTGACCAGAGGTCCCGCCTAGGTGAGGGTTTGCGGCTAATTCCCACTAACTCTCAAATATCTTCCAGAACTCAGAAAAATGAAGCAGGCCTAAGTGAATTCAGAGACAGGGATGAGACGTCTGACTCTGAGAATGCCCTTCCCCGAATGGCGTGGCGAACTCCTCCTCTCGACAGGAAGTGCAGTGGTGTATCATTTATTACGTGAGAGGAGTGCAGAGTGAGTGTGCTCTGCCTGTGGTTCACGGACACGCACGTTAAAGCCACAACTGGGAGCCCCTCTTCATCACAAAGTTACTCATCTTTTGAAAAGCAGCGTGATTCTTTGCGAATTCAAATCCATCTGTATCGTATACGAGACTACCTCACACCGAGAGCCTCAGGCGCTCCAGTGGACGTGGAACTGTAAATCGTCCAAGTACTGCTTTTACAGTGAAGTTCCCACCCATTCTGCATAGGGATTAATGAAGACCAAAATGTATCAGAAAGTGACGGTGTCAGTGCAATTCGGGTTCCTCCCTCAGTCCTTGTCCTACACGGAGGTTTATTTTCTACTTTTATACGATAGAAGTGCTGCTAGCATCACGCGTCCCACTGTTTCCCGGGAAATCTCTAGGTGGTCATTGTGGGTGAGTCTTGTAAAACGTTTAAATTTTATGGACCTTTTTATTAGATTTTCCTGAGCCCTGCTTTGTTTTCCAGAACCTAATAGATGTGTCCAATTCTGAGATAATTCTGAAGTTCTCTAGGAAAACAAGCCACATACAGTTCCTGGTGCTTCGGAAGGCGCTCCGAGGCCCTGCACGAGGACGCGAGCCCGAAGAGCCTGCACACGGGCTCCTGAAGTGACTCGCAGATGCTCAGGCTGGGTACTCGCTTAGCAGGCTCTGTGTCAACCAACCCCAAAACGAATTCTTCTCTTACTCGTCATTAAATATGTATCTGTCCTTCTTTATGGGACTTTTTAGAAAGTACGGTTGTCCCTCTACTCTCTTGGCTCAGAACCTTGGCAGGGAGTGAACTGTGGAGAACACAGCCACGGGGACACGAAGGCTCTCCTTCGACCACGAAGGACTCGGCAGCAACCCTGACGGCCGCCGTGGAGCAGCCCCGCACCAGCAAAGCTTCCCTCCTGACACTCTGCTGCCGGCCTGTTTCAGATCAGAAGGGGATGCTGACAGGTACGAGGTGTCAGACTCGAGAAACGGCAATGAAAGAAGGCAAAGTGCACGGGGGACACTTTCTAACTGCGACCACCACCCGCCTGTCCCCAGCAGCACCGTGAGAAGCCTCTCTAACGTCAAATATTAGGAGAATCCTCATTGCCAGCAGCACAGCAGTGGAGACAAACCGAAAAGGCTTGGCAGGGGCCTGCCACAACATCGCTGTTCAGAGAAAGTCGCTCGGCGTATCTGCTCTGCTCCAAGGCCAACGAAGGCTGTTAGAGGTGGAGCTGTGCCCCACCCCGGTCAGGAGAGCACTGTTCTAGCAGCTCAGAACTCCTGTTTCGACTACAGTCATTTTGCACTGAAAAGAGAGCAATCTTTCGCAGAGCTGGAAGGAATGTCCCGGATATTCCAGCCCCACACCCTGAACTTTCTGCATAACCTAAGGCCCACACTGGACTCGAGTCCACTGGGCAGAGTTGAAACTAGAGATTCCGACTTTCCAGAATTTTAGGAGGAAAAGTTGCATGTGTCTGTTTTCTGAAAGACAACCATTCCAGGACATCTAACTCTCCGGGAGAGCTATCTCCTCTAAATGCTAAAAAAAAGGCTAGATTTCTCTGCCTTTCAGACTGCGTTGCTCAGAACAGTAACTTAGGGGCCAGCAGTTAGCGTAACGGCTATGTCGCCGGACTCCCATGTAGTCGACTGCGGTTGGAGTCCTGGACCCAGCGGCTTAAACTCATGCAGGGTGCGTGTGCGTGCATGCCTAAGATCCCAAGAGGAGAATGGAGGAGAGGGGATTGTGGCGTGGCCATCCCCCCTGGGGGGTGATTTCTCACTTTCTGTCTCTCTGTCTCTCTCTGTCTTTCTGGCGAGCACACTCACACTATAGCAAAAAAAAAAAAAAAACTCTCCAAAAAAAAAAAGAAAAAAAAAATAACAGTAACTTATACGTTGGTTGATTATTAGAGTCGATAGGTCAAACTCTAGTTGGATGTGGTGGCACTTGCTATAATCCTGGCTGTGCAGGAGGCCAGGAAGGAGGGCCAAGGGGTTGAGGCCAGGCTGGGTAACATAGTGAGATGGTCTCCAAAACTGTTCAGGAATTTAAAAAAAATCACCTAGTTCTTACACGTTCCAGTCTCCTTGAGCTAAGGTGTTATTACTATATCTGTAACGTAGCAACAATATCTGAGTCATCAAAATCCAAAGCCGGTATCAATTCTACACACAGGAAAACAGCTGGATTATCTGTGGTGCAGTTCACAGACTACACAGATCGGCATCCCAAGTGCTTTCTCAGTGCAGCCCTGTAGAGAGAGCACACTGTCATCCCAGCAAGCGTTCACTCCAGCAGTGATGTCCCAGGGAGGAGTCCCCCAGGGACACCGGGTCTGCAGCTCCAGCGGGAGCAGGGAGTTTGAAGGGGAAAAGGAAGGAGAACCAGACAAGGGTACACTGCCCTTTCTAAGATCTGTGGGCATTCCTAAGGGCACCATGAACTATTTCCTCACTTTCAAGAACCTGGGGCCTTCCACGTCACAGTCCCAACTCTAGCCCTGGCACATGTGTAAGGCACGCGGGGTCCGGACGTGAGTTAACCCTCTCCAGGTCTTGTGACCTACCCTGTAACTTCCAAACAGACCTAAACCCAGGGCCAAATAAGCATAACCCTCATCTAGACCAAGCCCCCAGTGGTAGCCCCAAGCTGAGTGGACCCTCAGGGCAGGGCATGGAGATTCAGAGAACAGAAGGCAAGGGCCACAGAGCGCCAGGCCCCCTGTTCCCCGTCCTGCCTCGGCCACACCCTGAGGCTCCTGCAGGAGAACTCCCATGTCGCCACTCCCTGGAGAGGGCTAGCAGCTCTCAGACCCTCGGAGTTTAACCCCATCGGCTCATCTTTTTAATAGAGGAGTAAGCACCTAAGTCACCCAGGAAGCAGCAGAACCTCCTTTTTTTTTTTAGGTGCTGATAGAAACTAAAGAACAGCACAGATACAAGGATCAGGCACAGAATTCACGAGACCTCGATGGATACGATGATCTAAATCAAGACGCTGGGTGAACCAGTGTCGCGGGAGGGTGCACAGCCCCCATCTCACGGTGGTCAGTCAGGAGGCACCACACAGCTACGAGTGCCCAGCCACGGGGTCCTGACGAAAGGCCTTGAGGAACAGGAGGCAGAGCATTCACGACGGCCCCAACCTCCCAGCAACGCCGTGAGTCCAGAAATGAACAGGGCAAGGAGGAGCATGTCAGGGTTTGGTCCCTGAGAAATGAAAGCAGGGCTTGTTCTTGGGCTCCTGAAATACGGGAACAGCAGGAGTGGGCTAACAGAAGGAAGAAAATGCTAAACGATCTCCGCGGGAAGATCGGGGCACTCTGCTGGTGTTAAAAGGACAAAGGATTGACCTTCGAGCTCAAGATATGAAGCACATACCTCTCAGGAAATGTGCTTCCTCTGCCATTGGAGGAAATCTAAACTCTGCCCAGATAAGCTTGCCAGCTGCTTCTGGGGTCCCGAACGGGACAGCATGTGACGGTCGGCTTGGGTTTGTGCCTGCCTACCTCGGAGACTTAAACTTGCGCACACACACCCGCGAATCCAAAGCTCACTTTTGTTGTCCAGCTGAGCTCGGTATTTACTGAATCCTTTCAGCCGTACTCTCTGGCCCAGAAGATCAAGGAATTCTTCAAAAGCTGGTCCCGCCGTCTCGTTGTTGTACATCTCCTCCTCCGTGCTCTGGCCGGCCTTGCAGTACAGGATCCCGATCTTGTGCTGAAAGCTCAGCTGGAATGCAGAAACATGTAATCACTTGGAGAAAGTAGCAAACGCACTTTCAGTGAAATTACGACGACAGCAGCTGAGAACTGGGCGCTCGGGCCAGCACTCCCACAGCAGCTCCCACACGCCAATGAGTGCCCACCACGGGCATGACACCTGAGACGGGGAGGAACACGGCGCGCCCACATGCAGCTGGGAAACGCCGGGACGGGGAATGGGCGTGTGGCCTTGGCCATGTCAGGTTCAATATCTACTAAAGAATACAGAAGCTGGGGCCGGTAGGTGGTGTAGTGGTTAAGTCACTGGACTCCCACATGGCCATCCGCAGTTCGAGTTCCACACCTGGCAGTTTGAAACTCACCCCAGGCACATGTGCTTGCATGCCCAGAAATCCAGGAGGAGAGTAGAGAAGGGATTGCTGCGTGGCCATCCCCCTTGGGGGGTGATCTCTCACTTTCTGCTTCTCTATCTCTCTCTGCCACCCTATAGCAAAAACCTATCATCTACCTACCTACCTACCTACCTACGTACCTATCTAACTATCATCTATCTATATAAATACAGTGGCGGAAATGCTTTGTCTTTTACTCTATGTGGTAATGGTAGCATCTTCCAAGTCAGAAACCAAAAAAGGGGCCATGAACTTTTAAATGTTCCCCTCCCAGGTTCTCAATACTTTAAAAACAATTTATTTGGACATTCATGGAACTAAGTAAGACTACATGGAAAAAATCAATCTAATTAAGGTCTGGTAAGGAAAGACTCCAAATGGAAATTGTGATATATGCATACAAATGAAAAAATGTGTTTTCCCCATAACACTAACGTTGGCTATATAATTATAGTCATTGTTTACATTTCTGACTATCTTGAAAAGAAAATATCTGCTAAATACACGAAACACCATGAAGAATTTTAGTAGCAATTGAAGAGTTCCTGCTGTAACCCTCTCTCACAGTCAATTCCAGGTCAGGCTGAGGCTGAAGCTGCCCGCCCAAGGCCACGGAGAAACCGGATCCGCTTCTGAGCTTTCCCACTTTCCCCGAAGAGGGTCTAATTCCCACGCATGCAGCCACAGCCCTTCATCGTACCACCAGCCGTCTGCGCCCACCAGGCTGACAGGTTAGCAGACAGCGCCAATTCCCTGAAGGAGCAATCCGTAACACTGTAGAGTTTTATTATAGAGCTGTAAAATAGAGCCTTTCATCAGAATTCATAGCTGACTATCGCAGTAAAATAAGGCAAAACGATACTCATTTCCCTGGAGCACAGGATGATGGATGCAGCCTCGTCGTGTTATTACCTAATGACAACCCACCACATGAGAAAGCCAGAGACGCCTGGCTGGGGCCCGGCTGCAGACGTGCTTGCTGCGTGCCAGATGAACACCGGGCCCGCGGGCAGGGCACACTCCGAGCAGTGTGAGCCCGACTGGGAGCTGCTGGGGAGCCCCTGCTCACGATCTAACCGAATGGGCTCCCCTGTGGGTGAATGCCGCAGTGTCATGGAAACCACAACAATGCGTGTGAGAACCATGGCCCTGCCGTGAGGGTGGGTAGGGGCTGGTGTGCAGGAGCTCCTAACACCGAGTACACACTTTACTGAACTAGCACTCAGCGGGTAAGAAAAACATCTGTTCACCCAGAGATGGAGGGACAGTTTCCTGGTCAGGTCGGCCATCACGTGACACGGTGTCACACCTGCTGCAGCACACGGTCACCTTCGGGAAGTGCCGTCTAGTAGCAACGCCTGGTGTCACCCACTGGAGCACTTGACCATTCCTGAAAGACTCAGTAGACACTTCGGGGCCCTGAGTGCATCGGGGACCCTGCCAATGAGCGATTATTACAAGGACGGCCGTGAGGCCGGGGACCTGGCTCTGCAGTACTGCCACTTCACAGCTGCGCTGTCCCACTGGCCTGGCTCCTCGTGCGCGGTGAGGATGGCACTTCACGCCTGCGTTATCGGGCCCTTGGGCAGTGACAGTCCCCCATTAACGCTGTAGAGCTGGAGCTGCCGCGTGCGGCTCCAGTGCCCACACAGGCCCTGCTGCTTCCCAGCAGGGCACCATGCGCCAGCCCCTCGGAGCTCACGCCGTCCTGGCGGCTGTGTCCCCGTGCCCACCTGCCATCCTTCACCTGCAGCTCACCTCAGACCTCTGCCAGCACTGAGTTCCTCCACTGCCTGCACCCTGGCCACGTGGCAGCTCGGTCCTGGCTCCCAGGGGGATGCCCATCCTCTCCGAAGGGGCCTGAAGCAGAGCTCTGAGCTCAGGGACTGGCCCGCCTCCTCCCTGACTCCCGAGTCTGGGGGACTTACTTCCTGGGACTCTTGCTCAGGACAGGACAAATACCCAGAGAACTGATGTCCCGTGAGCCTTCGTGCTGAGGGTGTGCTCTCACCGCCCCCCCTCCTCCCAGCCTGTCTAGATCCCGACTGCGCACAGGGCTTGCTTTTCCACCCAAGAAGCCCTAAGCCATGGGAAGCCGGGAGGGGGCGGCTGGGTGATGGCTGGAACGGAGGTGGAGCCCCGGGGTCTCCTGACAGCTGCCAGCCTCCGGCTCTGGTGAGGACGCACTGCTACCACACGGCACGGCACGGCTCTACGCACGAAGGCCGCACACGTGGGGCGTCACATACACGGGACAGCTCTACGCACGAAAGCCACACAGTGGGGCGTCACACACACGGGACAGCTCTACGCACGAAGGCCGCACAGTGGGGCGCCACACACACGGGACAGCTCTACGCACGAAGGCCGCACAGTGGGGCGCCACACACACGGGACAGCTCTACGCACGAAGGCCGCACAGTGGGGCGTCACACACGGCACGGCTCTACGCACGAAGGCCGCACAGTGGGGCGTCACACACACGGGAAGGCTCTACGCACGAAGGCCGCACAGTGGGGCGTCACACACACACACGGGGCGTCACACACATGGGAGGTCGAACACCTGGGGCATCATGCACACGGGATGCTGCACACAGGGGATGTTGCACATGGGGCGTCACACACACGGGGTGTTGCACAGGTGGGATGTCACACATGAGGTGCCACGCACATGGGAGGTTGTACACGGGACAGATGTCGCATACACGGGGCGTCACACACACAGGGTGTTGTACACAGGGATGTCACATACATAGGGCGTCACGGACGCAGGATCTCGCACGTGTGGGACGTACACACACGGGGTGTCAGGCACACAGGAGGTTGCACTCCTGGGCATCGCGTACGTGGGATGTCGCACACACTCGGTCCACGTGTTCTGAGTGTGCGGTCTCGTTTATTTCGTCCTCCGTGAGTCCGTGGAGGCAACCCTGACAGACCAGCGAGCCCGACCGCGTAAGCAGACGGGGAGGACACGGCACGATGCCCACGCGGGTCATCTAGATCACTCCTGTCCTACAAAGGTGGCCCATGTACTCTCATGAGTTTTCCTGTTATGTAAGTTAGGACAGCCCTTCTAAAAAGGAAAAATGGGATTTTAGAAGTTGAGCGGAGAAATTACATAAAGTTAACAACAAAACAAAAACACGAGGCCCTGCCTGATAATCACTATTCTTTCCCGACCCTTCTCCCCAGCATTCAGTCTTCCCTCTCAAAACCTCGCTAACCTCAGACGACGGGCCGAGCGACGTGAACAAGGACCCTCCCCCCACTGGGACACGGCGGTGACCGTGCGTCACCACGACGGGTAACAGGAAGGCAGAGTTTCTGACACACAGACAGAGCTCGGCCTGCTGTCAGTTCTCACTCCCGGCAACTGGCAATGAGGTCGTCGCACACGCCGCGCTCACATCCAGATGAGTAGGTCCGGTTCCAGTCTTTCCTCAAGACTGGAAAACTGTTAGGATAGTAACATGAAATGGACGCATCCCTCCCGGGCAGACTCGGCCCAAGTCATCAGAACAGCCCTATCTGGAGTACACGCCCACTATCTAGCAGGTCAGTGGCGACAGGTGAACGGGTTCCTGTGCGGAACTGAGAGGTGTAAAAAGCTGTCTAATCTCTTTTAGAGAAGGAACAGCATCTATCCTTCATGGGAAACTAGACAGCACTCAGAGTTGTGGCAGTTAAAACACCACGTTGTGCTTAAACATGAGCGCCGTTGGGGACACATTCGGCAGCCACGCCCGAGGGAGGAGCACGTGACACACAGCCGGACAAGACGCCCAAATTCACAGGTTTGCTTCAAAGCAGAGCCTAATTTCCAGAATTGATTCCCAGGTATCAGACTGTGTTGCTGAGACGCCCAATTGCCTTCCGGACTTGAGTGGCCGCAGTCCCCGCCTCCCCGTGAGGACAGTCAGCTGGCTGCCCTGGCATCTCTGTGCACTGCCCTGCAAGACAGTCCCCGGACGGTGGCCACTGTGACATGTAGGCCTTGCAGAGGCAAGTGGACCATGTGTGGAAATTTCCACAGCAGCCTGGGACCAAACACCTGGCCGCCCAGGCACCTGCTGTGCCCTGCTGGGGCACTGTAAGGGGAGAACTAACGTACCCTGGAACTTAGAGGGACAGCAGACTACCACATGGGTGGCCGGCTCTTGTCACCCCCTCCCTACAACAAGGAAACGAACGCTGCTCCTCTCAGGCCCCGGCACCACCTCCCCGTTCTCCAGGACAGGCAGCCCTCAGTTGTGCGTTTCCCCAGTGTTTCCCGCTGACCCGCTCCCGGCGGTGGTGGCCACGGCGGGCCTTTCAAACGTCGCCTGCTCACGGTTAGCGCTGCGGTCCGGTGCTGTACTTCAGCCTCTGCCTTCGTGCTTGAGTTGGACTCGCTCGGCGTCATTTATTCCGAAGGTTATAGTTCGCACTCCTTGTGCTAATAACTCAGTGCTGACTTTCAGACCAATTACCGTGTCATCGCTTTTAGAATTCCAGCCCCCAGGGTATCAAATACTCCACCTCCCCGCAGCATTACCGGGTCAGAGAAGAACCAACTGCTATTTCCTCTAAAACATGCAAAAAAATTTTCCTTCTAGAATTCTGGACATGTACCTCTCCATGTCTCTTTCATTTTTAAAATCATGGATTTAAAAATAAATGCACTCATTTAAAAAAAAATTGCATGCACTTGGGTACCTATCTCTCAGCTTTCCCTAGAAGTTATTTTTATGTGAAACGTTAAAGACTTCACTCTAACTCTGGGCCAACTCTGGTCCTGTCTGCGTCTGTACCCTCCTGGATGACGTGAGCAATCGTATAACTGTGCTCAGTGTCACCCTGGTCCTGTCTATGTCCGTACCCTCCTGGACGACGTGAGCAATCGTGTAACTGTGCTCAGTGTCACCCTGGTCCTGTCTGCATCTGTACCCTCCTGGATGACGTGAGCAATCGTATAACTGTGCTCAGTGTCACCCTGGTCCTGTCTGCGTCTGTATCCTCCTGGACGACGTGAGCAATCGTATAACTGTGCTCAGTGTCACCCTGGTCCTGTCTATGTCTGTACCCTCCTGGACGACATAGATGATCGTGTAACTGTGCGCAGTGTCACCCTGTCTCAGGCTCGCGAGCCTGGTCAGTGCCACTCTGCCGGGATAATCTGAGAACACAGCTCTGATCACATCTCGTTCTGGAAACCCTCCGATGGCTCCTACCACCTTCTGCTCAAGCACGAGCCCTTGGCTGGCAGGCAAGACCTCACGTGTTCCAGATCCCCGTCCTTCTCCCCGCCCTCAGCCTTCCCCACCATCTGTTTTCTTTGTAAAGAAACTGGATTAGCTGAAGTTCCTTAACAGCCAACTACTACCACCCTCTTGAAGTTCTACCCAAGTGCAAAGGTCCAGTTGCAACGTCACCTCCCTCGGGCTGCCCAGCCACATCACTCCCGCTTTCCCAAAGCACTCTGCATTTACACCTCCCCCATCTCGAGTCACGCTGGGCCTCGCACAAGTCTCTGTCCCCAGGGGCTAGGGACTAGGTCCCAGTCAGCTCCCAACTTCCTAACGCATCTGTTCACAGCTGCCTGCCAGCATGCGTTCTGCCCCTGCACGGTGGACAAGAATGAAGGGCCAATGTGAGATTTTCACACACTGGGGAAAAATGCCCCCAGCCTCCACTACCACGCCGTCAAATGCGCTCTTCCCAGCTGAGACAGCTCAGCAGGACGGGTGTCGCACCGTAAGGGCCTCAGGTTTCCGAACTCACGTCAAGGCGTGTATTTAGGAAAAACAAGAGAAAATGTTTCCAGGCATTTAATAAATGGTCTTAAAATGAAGATGGAGCCCAACCACAGCGGCACAGGTGGCAGGGTGGCGTTGCACGACGCGGGAGGACGTCAAGCCGGAGCTCTGAGCCTGTCACCTGGCTCCTCCCTCTCTCATGGGAGATACAAATTCAAAGAAAGAGAGACGGATGGGTGAGAAAACTCAGACTTGTGCACACATAGACACGACCTCACACACAGAGCAGGGCTCGTGCCCAGTACACACCCCTTGCTCGTCCAGCTTGAGCAGCTGCTCCGAGACCTTGGGCGAGCTGGACGCCTGCCGCAGGCACGGGACGCTCAGCTCGGGGATGACGTACTCCAGCACCTCCTTGAGAGGCAGGCCTCGGGCGGTGCCGTGCCTGGCGGTGGAAGGGATGGCGTCTTCTAAAATCGCTCCTCTCAGCGTCGTGAGCTGTGGGGGAAAGCGCGAGACTTCAGTTAGTACTCATTCCCGGTCACCCACGCAGGGCAGTCGTCGGTGCCCTGGGAGGGAGGAAGAGAAGCGAGGCTCGAGCGGGCAAAGGGCCACTGAAGGGGCAAGGTCAACACCCAGACGGTCTCTAACGACAGTGCACAGGGGCCAGGAGTGAGCCGGGCAGGTTGGAATGATCCGGTGTGAGCCTGAGGATGAGAAGCCGGGCAGAGCGGCTGTGGAGGGTCGGACTCTCCAACCGCTCTCCGGCCAGCGCGAGGGGCGGCTGTGAAACTGGAGGCGGTGACCCTGGCCCCATGCTCCCGCTCCTCCAGCCTCCCACCCTCATTTCCTTCCACAGCCTTCCTCCTCCCCATCCCATTCTCCACGCTGACCTCTGTGAGGCTGGCTGTGGACAGCAGGTGGCATTGAAGACCCTCACCAGGTCTGTGTCACGACTTGTCAGAGGCCCTCAAGCCTGTCATGGAAGCATGGAGCACACACCTCAGATCTAACACGACGGAGACCAAGTCCCAGTGCCGCAGAGCAGTGCAGGCCCTGGGGGCGGGGCTGTTCAAGCTCTGAGAGCAGGAACTGTGGCAACGTGGCACAGGATGCCGGCACTGTGCACCGTGACACGGGCCACCTGCAACCACGGCCGCCTGCCCCAGTCTGCACTGCCACGGCAGCTGCTAGCCACGCTGACTGCTGAGCCCTCAGAATGTGACCAATGTCAACGAGGAAACGATTTCTAGTTGCTTTAAATTTAGATTGAAATCTGTGGCTACTGAATTCAGTCAACACAGGTCTGTGACTCAAACTATGTGACTTGGAGAGACGGGCCTGTCTCAGACACACCCAGTGTGGAGCGTAGTCACAGCACAGCTGCGTGCTGGTATGACACACAGCCCACATGCTAACGCAGCACACGGGGACCAGGAATGGGCCCTCTCCCCTCTCTCTGACCAGGAGTCCCCCACATAAATACACAGCTCATGGGGCCAGGAAAGGGCCCTCTCCCCTCTGTCTGACCAGGAGTCGGCCACGTACACACACAGCCCACGTGGACAGTAAAGGGCCCTCTCCCCTCTGTCTGACCAGGAGTCACCCACCTAAGCACACACAGCCCACGTGCTCACGCAGCCCACGGGGACCAGGAAAAGGCCCTCTCCCCTCTGTCTGACCAGGAGTCGCCCACCTAAGCACACACCCTGAACTGTCCACCATACATGTGTCCTCTAAGTGAAATGGGCTGACTTAGGGGAACCCCTGAAGCTCAGGTCTGCTCTAGTTCTGTCCACGAGCCAGCATGTCTACCTGGGGGAGCCACACGCACTGTCACGTCTGCAACAACCTCAATCTTCAGTCAGAGCAATGCAGGAACAGCCCTGCCCTGAGTCCCCGATGGAAGGAGGTGTAGGCAGAACCAGCTCAGGAGTCGTCAGACGGTCATGGAAAGATGGGATTGGAGTATCAGTATATTTTAGTGCAAAAAAATCTATGCATAGTTTTTTCAAAATCTGCATTTTCCATAAAAGTTTTGAAGACCTTCCTCTGGAGAAACACTAAGCCAACATTCACTGCATTGCAGGCTTCCTGCCTTTCTGCAGCAGATGTCAAAGCTGTGTGTCCACCCTCGTGTGAATGGGCAGTTCGAGCCTGTCCTCGCCAACCTCACCGCCAAACCTCCCAAGGTACCCACCTATTGTAAAAGCTGGCAGTGAGATCGCCACCATTTAAAACCCACGACAGGTTTCCAATTTGGGGAGGGAATAAAATGCTGCAGGACCTTTCTCTGTCGCCTTAAGCATTATGACACTGACACTGGAAAGTAAATTCCAAGCCCACTCCACACGAGCGCACACAGGCACAGCGGAGGAGCCGGGACGGCAGCGACACGAAGTGGCCTCTCACCTCACTTGTCCTGAAGGCCACGCGGTAGTTGAACTGGGACCCTTCCTTTTCCTTGGCGTCTTCCACCTTCTCTCTCCGGATGCTGACTGCCACCGGGCCGAGGTTCTCGTCTATCCCAAAGTAGTTCTGGTGTTCTGGAAGGAGGACAGCACCGGTGTCAGGAGAGACAGAAAGCAGCACCGGCGAGGAGCACTCTGCGCTGCTGCGCCACGGCTCCGTGGAGGGCCAAGGCTCCGCAGAGGGCCAAGGCTCCGCAGAGGGCCAAGGCTCCGCAGAGGGCCAAGGCTCCGCGGAGGGCCACGGCTCAGTGGGCCACAGCTCCGTGGAGGGCCAAGGCTCCGTGGAGGGCCAAGGCTCCGTGGAGGGCCAAGGCTCCGCGGAGGGCCACGGCTCAGTGGGCCACGGTTCCGTGGAGGACCATGGCTCTGCGGAAGGCCACGGCTCTGAGAGGGCCACGGCTCCTGCTCTCACCCCCAGGGACGTGACTGTGCTTTCTGGTTCTGATGCAGTTTCCGTTCCGTCTCCGTGTTCCCCACGACTTTCTCACCCTGCATCTCACTGGTCCCGCATTGGGGTCCCTGAGAAGATTGTGCTCCATCCTCAGAAACCATCAAAGAGACACGCGGCGACAGCATGGGGAGGCGGGAAGCTGTTTCCTTGATCTGGGAAGGTGACTGTCTCTGTCTGAATGAGGGCGGCAGGGGCCACCTAACTAGCCACTCGGACAGCCAGGCTAGCCTTGTGCTCAGGGCCGTGGCGAGTCACCCCTTCACTACCACGTCGCTGAGACACCTAAAGGCTAACGCCAAACCTAGCAACGGGACGTATCCGGGCGGTCGTAAGTACAGCTGCAAACCCCGTAGCTCGGTTTGCTCTGCACTCAGCTCGTTCCTTCCACAGAAACGCACTGGTCCCTCCAGGGTCTGCAATCACACGGTCTCGCCCCGGGAAGGACCCCGGGGCCATTCTGCCCAGCCAGTGCAGGATTCCCACCAGGACTCCTTCCCTAAGGGATGGCCACCCGCCCCTACTCACACATGCAATAACTATGTCAGAAGAACATTCTAGAAACAAACCTTCCTCCAGTTTGAACCTTCCGGTGCGAGAGCTCACGGCCTCTGAGCAGCTCCCTCCGGGCTGCCGGACAGGGTTTCTTACTGGGGAGTTCTGCTGAAAAAGCCAAAAATGCTTCCTTCCACTTCCAAGCATTTGAGCGCGTCTCGTGAAAGGACCCTAACTTCACACCACGCTCAAGATGCAGTGGACCCACAGGAGGCAGAGGGCCAAGTACCCAAGGGCTCATTAGTGCAGCCTAAAAGCTGCCCTATCTCCACTATCACCCAGGCAGGGCAGGGGCAGATACAGCCCCAGGTGTCAGTCACCGGGCCTGATGAGCCGCCGCCAGCTCTCCGAGGTGCCCGCTGACAAATTGATTCTTTTCACCTTCTATGCAAATCACCGCATTTATCCTTTTTGAATGTCACCTTCCTGGTTTGGGCCACTGCTGCCCGACCCTAAGCTTTTAGCCAAACAGGAACACGATACAGCAAACATTCACCAACTTTAAAAGCGACCCCGGTATTCCAAGGCTTTGGGCTACGCTAACAGTCTCTGCTGCAGTAACTTTTGAAGGAATAACACGAGTTGCTGAGAAAGTACAACAGACGGTTCCTACAAAGGAACGCAGCAGCCGCTTCTCAGGGAGAACGTGTCCAGAGCCACTCCGAGCACCGGTGAGATCTGGAAGAGGCAGACCACTGACCTGCCACTGCTGTGACCACGGCAGAGGCCCCAACTCTCACCCGGCTGGAGCTCCCTGGGCCAGAGTGTCTACAGGTCATCGGGGTGCTCCCCCCCATCTTTCTCATTCATGGAGTGAATTTAAAGAGTTCAGGGGACCAGCAGGTGCGTAATGGCTAAGGCCCATGTAGTCGACCGCGGTTCGCGTCCCGGACCCGGTGGCTTAAACTCACGCCGGGCGCGTGAGTGTGCGTGCCCAAGATCCCGAGAGGAGAATAGAGGAGAAGGGATTGCGGCGTGGCCATCCCCCTGGGGGTGATTTCTCGCTTTCTGTCTCTCTGTCTCTCTCTGTCTGGCGAGCGCACGCGCCCTATAGCAAAAACCTCTCCAAAAAAAGAAAAAAAAAGAGTTCAGGGGACCAGCAATGCGTAACGGTTACGTCGCTGGACCTCACTTAGCCGACCGTGGTTCAAGTGCTGGACCCAGTAGCTTAAAATTCATCCTGGGGACCACCAATGGCATAATGGCTACGCCACTAGACTCCCATGTAGTCCATCGCAGTTCGAGTCCCAGACCCAGCAGCTTAAAACTCATGCCTGACATGTGTGTGCGCACGTGCCACGATCCCCAGAGGAGAATGGAGGAGAAGGGACTGAGCACAGTCATCCTCCAAGGGGTGGTTTCTTGCTTTCCGTCTCTCTGTCTCACTGGCAAGCACACGTGCCCTATTACAGAAATCTCTCATATTTTTTTAAAGGGGTTCGGGAACCTAAAATGTGAATATTACCCTTTTCAGCAGAGATGGCAGGACAATTAGCCAGACAAACGTCTTCCTTCCCTGCCTGCTCTCGAGTCTGCCCACGCCCAGTTCCATCTGTCTTCCTCCCTGATCACACATCCACTTTCGGAGCAGAGCAGTGGACGCCCCTGCACCCCGGCTGTTAACTACCCGCTCTCCTGGCTTTCGGTTTCACCAAGGAACGCTGTGGGCCACTGGCTGTGTTTCTAAAGAAGTGACCCGCTCCTGCCGAATCACGTGACCCTTTATAACGGGCACCACGCGGGAGCGAGCAGGGACGGCCGCCTCCCCCGGCTCTGGGAGAGAACGGGGACTCGGGTGGCCGCGTGCAGCTGTTTCAGGAAGGGTCCCTTCCTCTGCCCCCGAGAAGCCCGTCCCCTCTCGGCAGAGGACACGAGCCAGCACTCCTTGGCCGTGCAGCCGGCCCCTCACCGCCCGGAGCCTGTCTCGGTTCCAGGCAGACGATTTCCATTTATTGCTTCAAGGTGCAGCTAATGAAGTCCTTCCCGGGCAGAGTGGAAGCTGTGAAGACTGTTCAGAACCCGAATGGAAACCCGCATACCGTGCGAATACACAGGACGGGGTGAAACAGCGTTAACAAGACTGCAGTGAGGAAACGCGATGCGGAGCTCTCTGTAGTGAATTCCGGCTGTCCACGAAGGAAACACTCACTCAGGGAGGGCTCGAGGCCCAGGCCCGATGCTGGTCTGGCCACTGCGCAGGCCGGGACGGCAGGAGCGCCAGCCACCGCGGAGGCCGCTGAGCAGCACGGCCCTGCACAGCCACAGCAGGCCAGGCCAGGCCGGGAACGCGGCCCTCGTGCTCTGTCCCCGACGGCGGTGGCATGCGCAGCCTGTGGCCACGGCAATGGGTGCCGAGTACCCGGGGGCCCGGGCGGGCAACCTGAGCCGGCACCTCCCCGACGATGTGGGGGCGCCCTCCTGCTGTTTCTGTGGGATGCTGTGTGGGCCCCCGCCCCCAACGGCCATGGACCGCTGACGGCGCGCTGGGCTGGGTCCGGCCCGACTGCAGCTGGCGGCCCCCACACTCCTCCTAGGAGGAACCTCTTCTCACCTCCCCTTCTGAATGCGTGTTTGCTGTCCAGTGACCCCGAACCCCCGGAGTTGCGAAGGCAACGTGAAAAGTCAACAAGTGAAAACGCTGGCATCTGCTTTGCAAATAACGTCGAGAGTCACTCGACAACCTCAAGAACCCTCAAACATGAAGATATTTCGTGGATTAAATTGGTGCGTTTACCAGGGTGAGGGAAAAGATGGCTTTTTGCCATGTATGTTTTTGCTCATTGGATCTAAATTTAACCAAAGTATTAGCTAAGCTTGAAAATCCCAAGGCATTTCAGTGAAAATAATATCAAACTTTTAAAAAATGTCACTCGGCTTCATCCTCCCAGCACGTGAGGCGGCATCACTGCGACCCCCACTTTACAGATAACACTGGGGCCGAGAGGCAGAGACCTGCCCAAGGCTGGCGAGTCAGACGTGGGGGGCTGCAGGTCAGGCGGGCTAGAAAGTGAACGCAGAGGTGGGCATGGGGACAGCCGTGGGTTCAGGTCAGTGGGCGCAGGTACGAGGAGCCATGGACGGCCCTGACCTTGGGAAGAGCCTCTTCAAAGACACGACTCGAAGGACACCTCGAATAAAAAGAGAAGTCCGGAGAAGGCAGCTGTCACAGGCTTCCCTTCATCATGGTTAGTGGCATTTGCTTAAAAGTAGGAAAGACACATTAAATTATCCCGTCACACAGCAGGAGAAACGCGGGGGCCACTGATAAGGGGACAGTCACCAGCTTTTCATTTATTCGAAGAGGACGAACGGTGAGATGGACTTGGGATCTGAACAAACGTAAGGGTGGCTTCGCTAAGCTGGCGGGTTCTCCGAGCCCTGGTGTTCCAGAGACCTGCACTCCGACGCACTGTCAGTCGTCACCAAGTGCCCGTAGCGCCCGGACACACACATGTGCTGAGGGATGCAGAGACGCAGTGTCCCCACCCTCTGCACTAGTCCTGCTTCCTGACGACGGATGAGGCCTTCGGGGACCCCAGGGGTAACAGGTCTGAAACCACGGCAGTCCTCGGCAGCTCACTGCAGGGTACAGTGGATCCACGGGCCGTGACTGCGGCACGCAGTGTCCTGACAACACGCCTGTTGCCTCCTGATGACACGCCTGAGAGACAGAGACAGAGACAGAGAGACCAACCGAGTGCTCTCTGAGTTGGCCATGCAGAGAAGTGGCCAGACACCAGCACGCTGCGCCTCACCTCTGTGCTGGACCACCCCCGCTGGGAGCCCCTGAGGCTCATCAGAGTGTCCATGTGTGGAGGCAAGCCCAGCTATAAGACGGGGAAGACAGTGGGTTCTGTCCGCCCAGGGAGGACTCTGGGTCTTATTTTATTTTTTAGAGAGATTTTTGTTACAGGGTGTGTGTGCTTGCTGGAGAGACAGAGAGACAGAGAGACAGAAAGTGAGAAATCTTGCCACAGGGGGATGGCCACGCCGCAATCCCTTCTCCTCCATTCTCCTCTCGGGATCTTGGGCACGCACGCACACGCGCCCGGCGTGAGTTTGAAGCCACCTGTTTCGAGATTTGAACCATAGTCGACTAAATGGGAGGCAAGCAACATGACCATTACGCCATCCGTTGGTCCCAGACTCTGAGTCTCAGACCAGTGCCGCTGTTAGGTGGGGCGCTGCTCACCCAGGTGAATTTAATGGGTCTGACTCCCGATTACTTTCTGTCAAGGGCTGTATGAAAAGAGAAGGGGAAAAGCCAGCAGGCATGCAACCCAGAGCAAAGGCAGAGGCAGCCCTGAGCACTGGGGCTCATGTGGTATGTGGAGAGACTCCGCCCTCATCCCGCACAGTGCCACTTAATGACTGTGTTAGGAGGGGCGCTGCCTTCACCAGACACCTCTCCCTAGCCCGCCCTGCCATATGGCTCCCTGTTCATCTTTGAGCCATTACAATAAAGTACTGCTGTTCTGGGGAAGGCCCAAACCTGGGAAGGCCGGTCCATTATGGACGCAGGAGCTCCAGCAGGGAAGCCATGAGCTGATTATTTACCAGCAGGACGGGATGGCCTGCAGAGGGCACAGGTGCGGGGATGTGCTCCGGTTACACATTAGGCGCGAAGCATTCGCAAATCAATTACAGATCAATGCAGATTCCCTGCCACCAAGCAGGGGTCTGGTTTGCATGCACCTTGCTTGAAGGTCACAGTAAAGGTCAGCTTATGGATGAGCAAAATCAGCAGAGTATGTCCAGGGTCTAGAGCTCTGACCTGTGACAGTGATGGGGGCGCGCCTCAGGACAGCCAACGTCAGGAGGAAGCCCGTGGTCACAGGCAGCTCGGCAGACCAGCAGCTGTGTCTCAGGGAGACCTGGTGAAGGTGGGGGGGAGGTGCTTGATGTGGGGCCTACCCTCACTACCATTTAGGGCGCCACCCAGTGGTGTGGACAATGGTTTCTCTGCTGAAAGAAAAGTCGCACACATTCAAGAAACTCGTTGGGGACGTTGGGGGAGGGCGTTCTGTGCAACAGGCCCTGGTCAAGCCCTTCTGTGAGCTCTGTGCTATCATCCCGTTTTCCAGCAAGGTGGGCGTGACCCTGCTGAGCTCTCCACCTTAAGGGATCCACCACCCCCAGGCCACGCGAAGGCCACCAGGAAGAACGGGCACTCTGCCTGCTGGCAGGTTAATCCCGCACCACAGAACAGCAAGCTCGTGTCAAGAGCAGTGAGCGCGCTCATACACAGGTGCTCCAGGAACTGCCTCTCCAGTCACTCATTAGGCAGGTGTGGAGTCCATTCCTTTGGTTAAGACGGCAATGACGCGGCTCTGCACTGGGGAGGCGGGGGGCTGCACAGCTGGGTAAGACAGCGGTGAACTTGAAGACGGGCACAGAAACAGGCTCCAGGAGAAGCCCTCTGTCAGGTGGGACGAACCGCTCAGCCACGCTGGGTACAGGCCAGGGACCGTGCCTCCACAGGGTCAGGCTGGCACATTGGGGCAGAAAAGGACCCGGGAGAGGCCAGGCTTGCACATCCATCACAGTGGGGATGTGGGTTTGCTGGAGAATCATCTGCTTAGAAGCAGCTAGAAACGCTTTTTCCTGGAGATGGCCCCCTTAAAGTGAATTCCAATCTGCTCCATCCTGGAAGTCTTGTGAAGTTAATATGGCAAAAGGAAATCAAACAAGTTTTCTGGCATATTCTCTTTATAAGAAACAAAGAAGAACTGAAACCACAGGAGTGTAACAGAGTTGCAAGTACCAGAACCCCCAAAGTACCACCAGGCCAGAGGGGAGAGAACTGGTCACAGCAAGCCTATCGTACGCTCTCCAAGCCCTCCTCTGAAGGCAGCTCAGTCCTCTACAAAGAGCTCTGAAAGGTCAGATCCCTTTGCTTAGACTTGTTATAGAAAGGCCCCCCAAAGTGAGTTGGGCATAAAGGCCTTCATCAGATAGTTCGGCAGAGATTTGAGAGCCTGAAAACTAGGGATATCCTAAAACGCATCTCAGCACCCCTTGATGTGCAGATCTTTGGAGAGAAATTCAAAGGGAATGTCATTTTGCATTTCCATGAAGGCAGGAGAAAAGCAAATTCTAAGATTAATAATCCCCCCACCCTTCAAGATAAGTTTGAGAAAATACGTAGGGAGAGACTGTGTGAGCTCACACTGTCAGTTTCACTCTGAAACAGGAGAGCTGGGCGCTTGCAGGAATCCTCGGTTAGCTGGATGCAGTATTACTGGTTGGATACAGTAACACTGGCTGGATACAGTGCCACTGTTATTGGGTGTAGCAGCATGGTAGTGGGATGCTATAGCTGCAGTTTGATACAGTAACACTGGCTGGATACAGTAACACAGGCTGGACACAGTAACACCGTCTGGATACAGTAACACCGGCTGGATACAGTAACACCAGCTGGATACAGTACCACTGGTTGGATACAATATCACCGGCTGGATACAGTATCACTGGCTGGAAACAGTAACACTGGCTAGACACAGTACCACTGGTCAGACACAGTACCACTGTTACTGAGTACAGTACCGCTATGTTGTAACACTGCAGTTCGATACAGCACCACTGTAGTTAGACGCAGTAACACAAAAGTTGAATACAGTAGCATAGTAGTTAAGTCTGCAAGTTTGTGATTTCTAAGAACTGCTTCTAAGTTTTTCTTTCCTTCCTATTTTAAAGGAACAGATTCTCTTTTTAAACATATTATGAGCATATACGACTTGCATTTTGTACCATTTTTAACCTTATACTTAAAAATCATTCTAGAACCAGCCTCTTTCATGGTGGTTAAGGCAGCTAGATCCACATAGCCAACTGTCTGGTTCAAGTCCTGGACCTGGCAGAAACATATCAGGCATGTGGGTGTGCCCAAAATCCCACAAAGAGAAACAGAAGAGAAGGGATTGTGGTGTGACCATCTCCCATGTGGGGTACTTTCTTGCTTCCCCCCTTTCTGGAGAGTAACATACCCTCTGGCAAATTTATTCTAAAAATCATTTGAGATTTATAGACAAGCTGCGAAGACAGCAGTGCTCCCTCATGCTCTCACCCGCACTCCGAGTCAGCATCTCACTTTACTGAGTACATTTGTTACAAACGCTGGACCAGTATCAATGTACTATTACCAACTAATGTCAGTATTTTGTTCGGATCCCTCTGGCTTTTACCTAATGTTCTCTTTCCGTCCAGGACAGCACATCATATACAGCTGTCATCTCTGGTCTGGGGCAGGCTCTCAGACTTCCCTTGTTTTTAATGACCTAATGTTTTTGAAAACTGATCAAGGATTTGGTAGAATATCCTTAATCCAGAATTATCTAACTGGACCAGGGTCATGGGCTTGGGAAACATCATCCTCGTCGTCTCCGGGGTCTAAACCACCCATCCATAACAGACCTAGACCGTCCCCCTGCAAAGCTCTGCACCCCCTGTTCCCGAGGCCTTCTGGAAGCAGGTCACCGAGTGCACCCCGCAGTCAGGTGCCGACGGGGAGACTGCGATGTAAACTCTCATCATGGCGACGTTACTTTTTCCAGTAAACATTCCTTTACTGAAACAAAGGTCCTGTACCGGATGAGCTGCTTCCGAGGTGTACTGCGTGTTTACGGAGGTAAGAAATGCACGCTCCCCTAGAACTGTGCTTCTCACAAGCTCACAGGTTTCCTCTCCAGCAAAGCAAACACGGTTGTCTCATGTGCCTCAATCATGCCTGCAAACACCTGGCATCTCCCCACGCACACGGCAGACAGTGACCACTGCGCACGGCTCCCACGGCCTCTCGCCAGGGCGGGGAGGGGCGCATGGTCTAAGCCAGCCCCCCAGTACCAAGAGCAGACTCCACCTACATGCACGGACCCGCACCGCAAAAGCCCACAGGTGAAGGTGAGGCTGGTACTGGTGACTAGCTCTGGGGCGTGGGGCTTCCGCTTCTCGGCATTTCTGCTCTTCCTGTAACCAGGTGGCACTCACACACCATTTAAAACTTCTAAATTTGGAAAAGCACTATATGTTCAACCTGGCCAAGTACGTCGGCATTTAGAGGAGCCCAGGACGGTGCTTCTAGTCACAGGGTCCCTGAGGCTCGGAGGTGACTTGGTCTCTTTTGCTTTGCTCCTGAGTCACCGGGGAGGCAGCCTCACCTGCCCGTCAGTTTTACTTCTCCTTCCCAGAAACGCACTCACGTCACCTCCTAAGGGCATGCCTGTCTCTGTGACATGAAACAGGGCACAGGACAATTGGAGAGCTCCCAAGCAACCTGGCGGGTGCTCAGTTTCTTAAAAAGTGATGGATTTTATCCCCAAGAGGGAACCACATGCACTTGGGGGCTCCATGGTGCAGCGTGGCTCTCACAGTATAGGGAACAGCCAGAAGTGCCCTTGGGGGGACAGCCTTCTGGGCTGTCGGACACACCCAGTTTTCAGTGTCAGCTCCCAGAGCCAGCAGGCCTACGTGGCACAGCCTGCACTACGCCACTGTCACGCTCAGCTGCAGAGGCTCACGGACCGCTCCACGGGCACGACGACCAGAATTCCTATCTGGGGGTCCCTCGTGGCCTGTCACACTGATGGGAAGCACAGAGCAGAGGCAAAGGTGTCTGCACCCCAAGTTCCACGAGAGACAGCAGTGGGCAGAGGGCACCAGCTCTTCCCCACCCTGACCCCCACTCCTCCCTGACCCCCCGGCAGGGCAGTGCTCGCTGGGCTCTGGCACCCCGCAATCTCTAAAGGCTGCTCCGTGAAAGCTGCACCCGGACGAGTCCACACAAGCCAGGCGGCCAGCCCACTAGCGGTGGCAGGCCGCTCCCTGGCATAAATCCTTTCCCTGAGTCTTTACAGCTCTTCAGTGGCGATGTGCCATCAGAATCCACCTCGGCATAAAGAGCAGCATTTTGCAACCACCAATAAAGCGCGCACCCCGTTATTAAAGTTCTGTGCGTTAAACTCTTCCTGTGATGGCAGCCACTTAGTTCTTTTGAAAATGAGTTTCACACAGAACAAACACAAGCACAGAACAAAAGAGAAGGCACTTGGGGAGTATCACGAGATCCCTGAGAGCCACTGCCCCGGAATGAAACTGAGATGGGGGGAGGATGAGGGGCCCTCTGCGGACACCCTGCTGCTCCTGTGCCCGACCAGTCTGCGGAGACTGCAGTCTACCGGCGGCTGGGCCCCTCGCCTGGCCCGCTCCTTCCTGGCTCCTGAGCCCAAATCACAATCACAGACCTCTGAACACCAAGCGCCCTCGGCCTGCTGCCCGCCCTCCTGGCTGCACCATCCAGTGGTCTGGACTCCGCCCTCCGGGCCTTCACAGGGAGGGCCACCCCACCGGTGAGCGGCCGAGGCACTGTCTGCAAACCCAGGGCCGCAATCAGGCGCCAGCGCTCGGGCCCCACTTTAGGACTTGTTTCTTTTTCATTTCATATCCCTGCCACGTCATGTCCTCCCTGTGCCGGACGTCCAGTCGGGAGAGGAGTGGGCGATCAGTCACTCGTCCTAAACTGTGAAGGGGTGAGCCGAGGACTCGAGAGAAAACTACAACAAGCTGAGAAACCCAAGAGAAGCAGCAGCCTGGGATCCTCTGGAGCGCAGGCCCCGGGGCGCGTCGGGCAACGGCGGGGAGCAGCGACTTCCATTCCGTATACCCGGAGATGCTGGCCCGATTCCGGCGTGGGCCTAGACATACGTGGGGTTTTCATGTTCTTAGACTTGAAAGGTTGAATCACGAACTATTTACAAAACTCAGCTAGCCAGAATGACTAAGTACCCAAGGACTTCAGGGCATCATAAACGTAAGAGACTTCACTTTATGGCTAGCACTGGCAGCCAGGGCCTCATCGATAAAACCTGTCTTAATTAGGGCTCCCGTTTCTCCACAGTCTCCCTTTCCAAAAATGACAAACCACCTCGAGACCATCTGAGCGTTGGTTTATAATGGGTCGTCCTGGAGGGACGGAGTCGTGAGGTCCTGAGTTATTTTCACAGCACAGACCAGAGAGCAAGCCCAGGACCCCGACTCTACTGCCTGGAAGCAAAACCTCGCAGGGGTCGGGCCGACGTGCCCCAGACGCCGGGGCTGGGCCTGGGGTGGGCAGTACGGGCCAGGACCTGTGCACAGAAGCCCGTCAGCCCACTACGCTGTCGGTTAGGGCGGGAGGCAGCACGACAGCCAGTCGGCCTTATTGCCTGCCAGCATCCAAACCGTTTCTCTCATTTACAGGGTCTCATGTACCGTGGTAATGGGCGACCAATTAAATCTAGATTGATACAAAGAGGGGGAGGAATTGTAATTTAATACTTGCACTTTCTCTGGCAAATCAATTCTTCCAAGCCCATAGTCCATGGAAAAAGTATTCCAGAGGCCTCCTGGTGGCTGTCACACTGTAAGGACTGGAGTGGCCAGAGTGACCCCCCACCAGGCCTGAGTTCCCTCCAGAGCCAACCCCAACAACCAACCAACCAGAGTCAAAGGCGACATTCCGAGACAGAAGCCAGGACTGCCCACAGGCTCGGCCACTCACAGCTGGCTGCTACTGGCAGAACGCTCCTTCAAGAGGCAGAGGAGGGTCCACTAGCTTACACCTGGGAGTGGGAGGGCGGGTGGCAGGTGGGACCAAGCACAGGAAAAGCCAGCCCTGAAAGCCAGCTGCACTAGAGGGACGGCGAAGGGGACGCTGCACTAGGAAGGCGGCCACGGGGACCCCCAAGTGCGTGTTGGCATGTCTTCTGACACACGTGAAGAACTGCTTCTCTAAGTCCATGACACAGAACGTCCTCATGTCCCCAGACGAAGCCAAGACACTCATTTAAAGGGACACGACTGAAGGATGTATCCTTCCAGCCTGAGCGATAAACAAAAGCAACAACACCCTGCGTGAGGGCTCCAGGCCCCACCGCCACAGGGTTACTTACAGCTTACTGTTGGAGCCATTTGCAGAACTGCAAGAAAACCCTGCCTGCCTACTGTGCGAATTCACGTTCTTCCCACAAGGACTCACCGCACGCAACACGCCAGCCAGCGGTCCCGCGCACAGGCCAGGCTGGAGCGCGGAGCCTCCCCACGATCCACCGCACACAGCGAGGTCCCCGGGAGGCCTCGCTAGGAGGTGCAGAGGCTACAGCAAGTGTGACATCTCCGAGGCTCACACACTGGCAGGGAGGAGGGGCCGGGAGGGACTCCACCTTGGGGACCACAGATCAGCGAAGCAGAAAACGGGGTTTCCAAAGCAGAGGCTCACCTGCGGCAACGGGGACCATGATGGAGAAGGGGTCGAGTTCAGGGACCCTGGGAGGAAGGTGCGCAACACGCAGCCAGCCACGTGGCTGCCCTGAGATGCCCCCGACACCGCTCGCTGGCCTCACCTTTGCCGTGGAAGAACCGGCGGTAGTAGTAGGCGCCCAGGTCGATGTGCTCAATGACGTAGCGCTTCACCTTCTCCCTGTGCACGGGCTGGCTCTCCCTGGGCACCTCCAAGACCGAGACGCCCGCGTTGGTGCAGTGGGAGCTGAGCGACGCTTCGAAGGAGCAGCTCTCGCCGGCGCCGAGCGAGGCTGAGCTGGCTCGCGAGAGGGCGATGCGCCTGTCGCCCTCCCCGCCGGTCTCGTTCCTGAAGTAGGGGCAGCTGAGGACCAGCTCGTTGCTCTTGCCGTCCCCCTCGTCGGCGTCCAGGTTCTCCTTGGAGTTGAGGTCCTCCTTGCTCCCGAGCGGGGACTCGCAGGTACCGGGCTGGCCCGCCGGCGCCTGGGGCTGGGACGCGGCCGACGCGCCCGTGGTTATGTTCTTCCTCTTGCCCACGTTAGCCCTCGTGGCCATGGCTTCGTTGATGTTGAACAGGATGCTCTGGACGTCGTAATGTGCAAAACACCGTTGGCAGTTCCAAGGGCGGACGCCCCTCTCGAGGCGGCTCTCCTCCAGGTCGGACGTGAACTTGAAGGTCTCGTGCTCACTTTTAACCGTGCGCAGCTTTCGGAAGAGGGACGTTTCCACCGACTCCGACTTCAGCCTGCGTTTGAAAGGCTTGTCCCTGTCCCTGCCCATCAGGAGAGCGCTGTCCACGTAGTCTAATCCTGAGAGGCGGACAAACTCTCCCCGAGAGATCTGGGCAGCTGCGTGAAGGCTGGGGGACATCGCAGGGTCGCAGGGGAAAAACTCGGGGAAGCCAAGGGGGACCAGTGCCTTGTGGTCGTAATTCTCCACTCGGTACCCTCGAAGCATGGCAAAGAAGTTCTCTCCAGACAGGCCCTGCCTGTCGATGGACGAGGTGCTGCCGTACTCGCGGTGCAGGGCGGCCCCGGTGTTGGGGTTGACTGCATTTTGGTCCAAGACGTCCTCGGCGTCGATGTCACTGATGGTGACATCGCTGTTGCTCCTCTGCCTTATGGGGTGGAGTCCCCGCTGCGGAGAGTGGACGAAGACTTCTCCGACCGCGTATTTGGCCTCCACGAAGTCCAGGTCGAGCGGCTCCTCCTGCTGCCCGTCGCTCTGGTCGCTCTGTCCGTTCTGAATGACGGACGGGACGCCTTCATAGCTGGCCTGAGACCGGCTTTCCCACAATGCCTTGCAGGTCAGCTCCTTGGAGCAGTCCTTCTTAGGGGGCCACTCGGACACTCTGGCCCTCACGCCCATCTTGGGCATGGCCGGAGTCCCGTTGGCTGGACCAGCACCGCCCTCCGTGGGGCCCGGGACACTCAGAGGAGCCGCGGGTCCCACGCTGCCATTGACGGTCTTCAACTTCCGAGCAAAATAATCATCCGACTGCATGACTCGGGGCGGGTCCCTGAACTTGGACAGGCCTCTGCCGAGCTTGTGCTTGTCCTCCTGGGGCTGCCGGGGGTCGTTCATGTCTGCCAGCCAGGAGCTCCGAGCCTCACCGCGGGGACCGGCAGACTCCGGCCGGCATGGCTGACTGCAATGCTGCCCGTGGGTGCGCTTAGAAAGGCTTGTCTACCGCCAGCGTGTCCCCGCGTAACCAAAGGCAAGCCACATCCTGAGAACACCGTTTCTCCAACACCAAGGCGCTCCTCCGCCGGCGTGCCGGTCCCGTGCGCCTCTGTGCATCCCGTCAGACGGCTGGTCCTGCGGCCTTCCTGCACGGGAAGGAAAAGAGACAGGAAGTGGCCATTAGCGACGAGCTGAGCTCACGGCCCATATGTCCCATAGCGCGGCTGCCTCGTCCTTCCTCTGCCGCTTCTGCCAACTCTCCCAAAGACGTCCCCAACCCTCACGAAGGTCCGCGTCTCATCGCCGCTGCCCTCGCGCTCCTCCTGGCCACCCGCTTTCCTGAGTGCCTGGCTGGGACGCGCACCCAGGACCAGACACTGCCACACTTCCCCACGTCTGAGCACGAGCTCCCTCTGGGCCCCAAGGCCCGGGGCTGCTCCCATGGAGCTGGTTCCTTCTCCTAACTGCTCTTCCCTCCTCAGCACCCCCTACTGGCCGACTGCAAGTTCCACAGAGCCAGGGCGAGGACCGCCAGCGAACCGAGGACCGGGACACAGCCTGGCTCACAGCCGTCGGGAATACGGCAAGGAAGAAGCCACCCTAAGAGCCATCCTAGGTCACATCTCGCGGTCTCCAAAAACTTCATGGCAGATGCGTGTGATGAGAAACGGCGCGTGGATTTCCAACTACCGCACCAGAGTAAAACTGCTTTAATTCCACCGTCCGTGAACTTTTTGAAGTATGTAAGTTTCATTATTTTTTATTTCAAAATAATCTAACTGCCTACACCCTGTAGGAAAGCGTCAATGATATGCATTAAAAAGTAGGTTTCGGAATGACAGTCTAGCATCGAACTAGAGCTTAGAGACCCCCACAGTGGGAAGGTTTCCCAGGATTCGGGGTCAGAACCAGTAAACCGCCTGGTTCTGTATGCTGCATAAAATAACAGCACCCAAAGCTGTGAAACGCCCCACCTACCTCGGGGTGGGCAGAAACCGCCACCCACCGCGGGGTGGGCAGAAACCGCCACCCACCACGGGGTGGGCAGAAACTTGACCTCAGTCCCCCTTCTCTTTGATCACAAATATTTCTCGTATTGTGTTCTACCTCTAATTAGACTGAAATAGTTCCAGGTATCAAGCTATCTTACTCATTGGCAAAAAAAATGAAAGAATAATTCTACCTGTTCTGAAAATAAGGATAGCAATCGAGGTATGATATGGCCTGTTTCCTCCCACTCACGAATGCATAAGAAATAACTGCAGTTTAATTGGAAATGTGGAAACCCCACGGAGTCGCACGGCAAAGACCTCTTTCCATGGGCTGGCGACCAGGGGTCTCCGGGAAGGGCGGGCTGTCTCCTCAGGGGCAGCTCCTCCCACTGTCAAAGCGACAGCAAAGGCAGCGGAGCGTGGGCCGCGCGTTCCGGAGCTGCTCTGGCCCGAGACAGAACGGTGTCCCGGGGGACGAGTGCGGAACGGGAGGGACACGGGTGCCCCTCAGCTCTCGGGGAGACAGACGAGGCGGGTACCTATTTCACTCAGAACCGCTACGCGGGAAGGATCAAACAAGACTGAGTTGTGGTTATTTCCTACACGTCTTAGGGTATTATCAAATCTGCTCCGAGAACCTGAAAAGTGACAACTGAGACCCAGAAGAACACCTGTCTTAACTCTCCACCGACAGGTGTTGGATTCACCGCGCCAGGCTTCTACAGAGTCCATCTATTCTAAGACAGGTTTCGAAGGCTTAAAGATATTTCCAGTGGTTGGCTCAGAATCTGAAATCCCAGCAGGCAGCCGAGCCACTCAGAACTCATTCCCAGTCACACAGCACTGGTTTCTAGGTCCCGTGGACACAGGACGACCCTGGCCTACTCCACACCACTCCAGCACACTGAACCGTGCAGAACCAGGAAGTGAGTACTCGCCGCTCTAAGAAATCACAAAAACAAAATGTTCCAGGTAAAAGTGAAATTAGTGAAAAAAAGGAAACCAGGTCGCCAGACAGACAGAGAGAGAAAAGTGAAATTAGTGAAAAAAGGTAGAAAGAACAAACAAATCCAAAAGCTAGCTTTTTTTTAAAAAAAAAAAAGACAGCTATATCCCTCCCCAGACCTGAACAATGAGAATGTAGACACAGTATACATATAGATTACCTTAAAATAAATAACAGAATTATACCACTCACACAACAACTGTGAAAACCCAGAGGAAACTAACAATTTCCCAGCAAAACACAAATTCCTAAAATTGACAGAAGAGTGGAGAGCTTGAATAGACAGGTGACCACTGACGAAAACAAACCTACCTAGTCCCTCCCTAACTGACACAGCATGGGCTGGCCCTCAGGGCAGTACGAAGGGAGCCGGATCTTACAAGACTGGCCATGGCTCAAAGCCTGGCCCAGGGGCTTCAAAAACACGCCAGGCACATGCGCATGCATGCCCCAAATCTTGGTGGAATAAAGAAGTGGGGGGAAGGACTGTGGCATGACCATGCCCCGCTGAGGTTCTCTGTCTCCCAGGCAAGCACACACGCTATTCGGCAATTAATTAGAAGTGATTTAGTTGGTGTAATGGCTATGTCCCTGGACTCTCATGTAGTTGACCATGGTTTGAGTCCCGAACTTGGTGGCTTAAACTTAGGCTGGGCACGAGTGCGTGCGTGCCCAATATCCCAAGAGGAGAATGGAGGAGAAGAGACTGCAGCGTGTCATCCCCCCCCTGGGGGGTGATTTCTCACTTTCTGTCTCTCTGTCTCTCTCTGTCTCTCTGCACGCGCCCTATAACAAAAACCTCTACCAAAAAAAAAAAAAAAAGTGATGTAGCAAACATACAGGAAACGCTAAGAGCCGTCTTAAGCACTGCTTGGAAATTCCTTTATTCTCCTATTTATAAGATCACATACATGCCATCTTAAAAAGTAGAACACACCCTGCACCAGCACACAATTGCAGTGTGTGGTGGATTGTTGAATCTGTGTGGAGTTAATTCCACCCTGACACATGAATGCGTTTGACCCATCACAGTGCTGCACCCCCTGGCCACAGTGACCGGTCCTGGTACGCAGCCTGACCCGCCTCCTTGCACCTCCCCTGAGATTTCGCTCCACTTCGTCCCCCTCTCCCCTCCTTTGCTTTCTATGCTCTGTCCCAGTCAGTCCGAGCGCCTTCCAGGTCTTCAAACAGCCCACCCTGCAGGCCTGTGTCTAAGCTGTCCCCTCCAGAGGGCCGAGGGCCGTCCTGGCTGAGCTGACAGCCATGCACGTGCGCCCGCCACTCTCCTCCGACCGGGTGTCCGATATGTCCTCTGCTCAGACACCTGTTTCCTGCACCTGGTGACGACTCCTGACTGCGTCTCCCCAGAGCACGGGCTGAGCTCAGTGCCGGCTCTGGTTTTGTCCACCACGGATCTGCAGTGGCTCGCACGGCTTGTGGTATGTGGCCGATGTCCAACAAATATTATCAAATATGTGAATAAATCACTAAACAATACAGCAGGCACTAACCCTTTCTAAGGTATTTAAGCAGCAGGTTCTCATAGCTGCAGAGTACACAGCCATCGTAAAAGTTTAATTTAATGTAACTTTGCAGAAACAAGTTCACTGGATAAAGCCAGATAATGGGAATAGTTGTTAACATTTTGCAGGACACTAAGTGCCGCGAGGCATTTTCCCAAATCCTTACAACAACAGTGAACGTAAAATTCAACAAGGACTCGACTCTGGAAGGAGCCTCCCGCCCTCACTTCCGCACCAGCCAACAGCCAGGTGAGGTGATTGCCGACAAGTCTCAGACTGCACAGCAGAGGAATGCCAGACTTCATCTCCTAAGCATCCACGCTTCGCCTGCCCGGCGTGAGGCCACCCCCACCCAGACGCGGTAAGGAACGGGAGGCCTAGGTCGCCCGTCCCGCCCGTCCTTGTCCCTCTCGACCATGGGCAGGTCTCCCTCTGCTCTATCTGACACACCTCCAGCTTCCCAGCACTCTGGTTGTATGCCTGTGACAGGTGCCACCACTCCACAGGGCATGACCTGGAAACCGCGCTCAGAGGACCCGGGCTGCGGGCACCTCGGCTTCACGTCCAAGTTGGAGATGGAGCTCAGCGCACCAAGGAGCCCCCACGCTCGCCCCCGATCTCGTCTTCTCAACGATCAGCTGGGAGTCTGCCCCGCCTTCAGGGACGCATCACCAAGCCTTCTACAGCCCGTGCAAAACTGGCGATGGTGGTTTCGACTGCCGACACAGAGTGCAGCCAGGAAGCCGGGACGTGTTCCCTCGAGGCACAAGTGCTGCCTAAGGTAGTGTTGAGGAGCTGACCCAGACCCTCACGTGGGGCGCAAGGCCCTCACACTCGCCCTCCTGCCTGCCGTGTCTTCACGAGGACACGTGGGTCCTTCTACTCTCGGGAGCAAATGTCTAAATGAATTCACGCTGCCAAACTGGTGGGGTTAAAAACATTAAACATGAAACCAGAAGAAACGCAGGAGTCATGCAGTCCTTTCCCTAGGTCCTGACCTCAGCATGGGGGTCTGTGACTTCCCGGGAACAGGCATAGCCTCCCTTCCAGGTGACAGCTCTCACCTGGGCGGTGAGACACGGTACAGGTCAGTGATTAAATGAGATCTCTTCATCATTTCTTAAGGCAGCTTTCCCCCCTCCTTCCTTCCTTCTTTCCTTCTTTCCTTCCTTCCTTCCTTCCTTCCTTCTTCTTTCTTTCTTTCGTTTTTGCTGTAGGGCACGTGATCTCACCAGAGAGAGAGAAGAATCACCCCCGGGGGCATGGCCATATCAGGATCCCTTCTCCTCCACTGTCCTCTCGGGACTCTGGGACTCAAACCACTCAGCCAGCCAGGCGGATCCAGCACCTTAACCCCCACACCACCTGCCACCTTGTTCAAGGTAACTTTAAGGGCCCCGAAGGGCATTGCCCCCGAAGTTTCCAAGTCTTCTTAGATTTTCAAATTCCATGGCTTTTGCTCCACAGTAAAAATCACAATTATCCGAGCATTTAGGTAGCTTGAGAACCTGTGTGCGCCCTCGAGGAGCAAGGTCACCCCAAAGGGAAGGGCAGGGAGGACGGCACCTGCCGAAGACGAGTCAAAGCATCGCAGAGCTTGAAAGAATAACCCGTCCCTGCGCTAACGGCCTAGGTAGTAATTGTTAAAGGAACAGAAACGGAGAACTCGTGATATCTGAGCGTAGCAGTCTTCCGTTAGGACGTTTTTCCAAGTTCCCCCGAGACATCAGTGATACAGTTACAGTTATAACTGCGTCACTTACCGGGACGGCAGCGAAGGACTGGAAACCACAAGGTGCACGAATCGGGAGCCCGATTCAAGGAGTAAAATGGCTGAACTCACGGCAGACCTACAACGTGGCGTAACTACCAGGAGAAAACTGCCGCGTCAGACAGAACCCCGCAGCCCCAGCGCTCACACACACCTGGGCAGGGAACGTAGAAGGAACAGCCCACGCATGGTGGTTAAGGCAGCCGGGTCGCAGATGGCCACCTGCAGGGTTCGAGTCCCAGACCCAGTGGCTTGAGAACCATGGGCAACTGTGTGCGAGAGGGGACTGCAGTGTGACCGTGCCCAGGGGTGCTTTCTCACTTCCTTGCTCTCTGTTCTCTGGTCTCTCCAGCACACACGTGTACCCTTGGGTAAAAAAATTTAAATAACATAAGAGAGACTGCTCCACTCCCGCCCTCCCTCTGTGGGTGAGAGCCGATGAGTGGGCTAAGGTGGTGCTCAAACCTGGGGCCAGTCACCGGGACACACGTCTACCAGAGTCACTAAGGCCACACTGAGGGCCGGTCACCGGGACACGCGTCTACCAGAGTCACTAAGGCCACACTGACTGGGCCGGTCACTGGGACACGCGTCTACCAGAGTCACTAAGGCCAGGTGCTTTCAGCCTGGTACTAGGGGAAGCTACGACTGCAAAGCTAAACCGGCCTACGGGCAGAAGCCACCAGCTCAGGGGTCGTACTCATGACTGATTCGAGAATCGGAGACTGTGATTAAATAAGAAGCTGTATGGGGTCCGGAAGTTCAATAAGCATCTTCTGACCAGTGACCTTTGATAGATCTGGACATAAACACTAGTTCTAGACATCTGTCTGGGGTGACCCGGTGGGGAGGTACCCGAGGTGGGTATTCCTGGATGTGAGACGGAGGAGACAGCGGGACCCCCCTCCACGCTCCACCAGAGGGGACCCGAGAGTCGTGAAGGGTAAACCTTCCATGTTGCAGTTTGCACTGGTGTTAATCGGTAAGTTTTTAATTTTCCACACGTGATCTGGAGGAGTTTCTCCAGTGGTGCTCCCAGAAACGTCTGACACCTCGGTGTGGTGCGGATTCTCTGGTGGGAGTAAAGGAGTCTGGGTTCGGTCTGACACCCCTGGTCCCAGACAGCAGCCGATGCCGAGCGGACCGCTTCAAGAAGTGGCCCCTGTCAAATGGCCACTGGAGCCTGAGTCTGATGGCCAGAAAGTGCATTTACCAGTGAAGCCCTCAGGCCAGCCCAGGGCTCCGAACCCAGTGGCTTAAACTCACACCAGGTGCATGTGCGTGCGTGCCTAAGATCCCAAGAGGAGAATGAAGGAGAAGGGACTGTGGTGTGGCCATCCCTTCTGGGGGGTGATTTCTCACTTTCTGTCTCTCTTATCTCTCTTTCTGGTGAGTGCATGCGCCCTATAGCAAAAACCTCTCCCAAAAAAAAAAAAAAAAAAAAAATTAGAGACTTCAAAGTGCGGTTATGAGAGTATTCTGGTGCTTGCCACTTTCCGTTGTCCACAGAAAGCAGAGCTAACTCCTAGCAGTGAGATGCCTTCGCCGCCAGTCCACGCGGGCGTCCGAGATAGCGAACACAGAGCCGTTTCATTAGATGAACAATTTTGCTCCTGGAGTATTTGAAGGAGACGGAGCAGCTGTGGATATTGACTGCTGCTCATTAAATCTCCTCAATCAGAAAGATAAAGAGCGCGAGCCCTCACCTCCTCCCCTCGGGAGGTTATTAGATCATACATCTCTCCAGCAGCGTGGCCCCTGAATTACAGGGACACCGCAGGAAGTTAGGCGTCCTAATTAATAATGTAAGCTGAGGCATTTGTGTCTGAGGGAAATACAGAAAATAAGGAAAGGGTGTCTGTTTAAGGGCAGCCAAGGCCGACTGTGCTGCTACTTTCACTTACTATCTTACAGGATCGTCTGTTCTGGTCTCGAAATGCCCCTTCAGCGACACCAGCTAGCAAGGAGGGAAAGCTGCGCGTTTTGTAATAAGGATGGGGCAGGCGGGGGCCGTGTCTCCTCTCACTAATCCGTTTTCCGTGGACTCCATGGGAGAACTTTCACTGAGCAAAGATCTGTAGCACTCACTCAACAAACCCGAAATTAACCAGCAGTCCTGGAGACAGCCCTGGGTGCCATGGAGCAGCTCGCCGCAGTGCGCCATCAAGACGCAATGGGTAAAACAGATCCGAAGGGAACCAGCAGTTGGCGTAATGGCTATGTCGCTGGACTCCCATGTAGTCGACCGAGGTTCGCGTCCCGGACCCGGTGGCTTAAAACTCACGCCAGGCGCGTGTGCGTGCGTGCCCAAGATCCCGAGAGGAGAATGGAGGAGAAGGGATTGCGGCGTAACCACCCCCCTGGGGGGTGATTCCTAGCTTTCTGTCTCTGTCTGGTGAGCACACGCGCCCTATAGTGAAAACCTCTAAAAAAAAAAACAAAAACAAAAAAACAAAACAAAACAAAAAAAAAACAGATCCAAAGACCCTCCCTTTCTACACTGCAGAAGGGACGTAAAAAGAAAATCCGACCAACCCATGCAATTGCCTAGCATTTGATTTTTTAAAAATAGTAATTTGAGGGACCAGCAGATGGTGTAATAGTCATGTTGCCAGACTCACACAGAGTCAACCACAGTTCGAGTCCCAGACCTGGTGGTTTCAAACACGCCGGGCACATATGCATGCACGCCCAAGATCCTGAGAGGAAATGGAGGAGAAGGGACTGCGGCATGGCCATCCCACCAGGGGGCTGATTTCTCGCTTTCTGTCTCTCTGGTGAGAGAGAGAGAGATCTGGTTCAAGCGCCTTGTTGTAAAAATCTCTCTGAAAATAAAAGAGCAACTGGAGCAGCAAATGCATGACAAGCCCTCCGCGGAGAGCCCCGCTGCACGCCCCACGCTTATTGAATTATGAGACCCCGAGGGTCGGAGCACACTTGACGCGGCTTAGCATCGGGCGCTGTGAGGAGGCGTGCTCAGCTCCACGAGGTGGGAGCTTCTCCACCCTCGAAAAGCGTAGCTGCATGAGACGTGCCCACAGCCAGCCACAGGAGAGGAGCAGCGCCAGGACCAGGGCGCCACTTCTGACCACGCAGGACACGAAGTCGTCCACGTGTCTCCCGCACACGCACACCCGCGCGGCCAAGGATCTGGGGGTACACAGCGCCACCGGCCGGACGGTGTCAATGGCACCAGTCTGGACACCAACAAGGCCAAATACATTAAGGGCCACAGAACTACGCAGATCGGGGCCAGCAGATGGTGTAATGGTCATGCTGCCGGACTCCCAGAAGGCAGCGTAGCCCAGCTCCCGCATCATCATCTCTGCTCCAGGGGCCTGTCCCGCCGTCCTCTGCAGCCCTGCCCCGTGGGGGAGCTAGGACCCGCACCTGTCGGTGCCTCACCATGGACGTGAGGTCTTATTGGTCTTATTCTGTAGTCTCCTGGTATCAGTCTGGGTATTCTTCTCACCGGGATATGGCAGCTAAGTGTCACAACAGTTTTTCGAATACAAATTCGAGTTCCTAAGACATTTCACTTCATTTTCATGAGTATTGTAATGGGTGTGTTCTCCAGCCCTCCAGAAGTACGTAAAGAATGCCAGCAGCTCAGCGTGCTCCCCGTCCCCCGCCTGCAGGACCGGTCAGTGTTGTGGTGTGCCCAAGTGAGTTGCATGCAGCTGAGTGCTGAGATGGTCGGTGTAGGCTGGAGGGTCCAGCTTCCACCCGGAATGACCACGACGCTAACTAGAGCAGGGACGTGGTGGTAGGTCCTTGGCGTCTCAGAGCTGGTGCTGGGAGCACTTTGCGTCTTAATTCAGGTCAGCTCCACCCTCGCGGTTATGGGCCAGGCCGGGTTGAGTGTCCTGGAGTCATCCTTGACTCTTACTCTCTGCTCAGCTGAGCTGCCGGTTCGATTCCCCCAGCCCCATTCTTGTTCCCGTGCCGGAGCCGTCATTTCTCACCAGCCACCTGCTGCCCCCGTCCAAGCCCCCTCACCCTCTTGCCATCCCCACGCGGTCTCCCTGACTGTGCCCCAGAACCTTTGCTTAGCACAGCAGCTGTCAAAACCTGGTCAGATCTCGTCACTGCTCAGAGCCTTCCAGAGTGGAGGCCGTGGCTTCCTGCGGCCTGCCAGGCCTGCCGTGGTCCAGACCTGCTGCCTCTAACCAGCAGGAACTGCTGGTCCTGCTCATCTTTGCAGGTGTCAGGCTTGTTCCCAAACCCGGTCCTCCTCCCTGATTCGACCTCCCCTGCCCCCTCCTGCCTGTGTGGCTCGTGTCCTTGTCCCTTAGCTCCTGCCCTGTGTGGCATCTGCACTTACGCCCAAACACCTGTGCCCACGACAGGTTGCGTGTTTACCTGTTGCCCTTCGCCGAGTGGCTTTTCCACCAGCAGGCCAGTCCTGCAAGGCAGGGCCTAGCTAGGGCTTTCGGTGCTGGATCCTCGGTGCCAGGCCGGCCTGGAGAGGAGGCGGCCCTGTGAGTATTTGCTGAAAGCACGGATTGAAACCTCCTGAGCAGATGAGGAAACTGTGACTCTGGGGGGTTCGGAGGTTTGCTCAGGGCACACCGCGAGTGACTTTCTGGCCTGCCGTGAGCTGTGTTTGGTCCTGAAATTCTGCCAGATGGTGCACATGAGAACCCTGGCCTGGCAGAGGGCGCGGGCGGTTCCCAAGGCCCAAGTGTGGACCAGGGCCAGCCAGGGGCAGACAGCGAGCTGAGGAGTCGCCACAAACAGGCTCCTTAGCCCTCTCCCAGGGGTGCTGCCTCAGGGCCGGGCGTGGCCCCCACACTGTTTTAACAAGTTCCTCAACTGTTTCTGGTGCTGATTCATCTCCGAGGTCCACAGGGTAGGAAAACACTTTGGAAACATAAAACACTACACAAGCCATGGTGTAATTAAACCATTAATTCTAAAGCCGTGCTAGTGGCTGGCTACCCTCGAAGGCAACGCCCACGCCCCTTCCCGCACCCAGGGACTATGTTCCCCTAAGGCCACAGTCCTCCGATAGGGGGACCCAGGCAGCCTGGGCACACAGGCCGCAAGCAAGCAGCCAGGATCCCCATGCAGCCCAGCCATGCTGGAGCCCCTGCGTGAAGCTGAGCCCGAGAGACAATGGGACCAGAAGGCAGAGGCCAGGTTTCAAGTCAGGGCAGGTGTTCTGGGGTCAGTGTTCAATCTAATGCTGAGAGACAGCAGGCAAAGCTCGTGCAAATACACACGTCCACGCGAGGCACAAACAGAAGGAGCGCACACACACCCTGCTAGACCCACAAAGTACGACACACAATGTTCACGCAACTTCCACGGCAGGCACACACGCAGAGGCACCTTAGAGACTTGTCCAACAACGTGGTGAGTCCAGGGCAAGAACCCCACAGTGAGCCTGCGGCCCTCGCCACCGAGGACCACGAACAGAAAGTTTGAGCCGCAACAACTGGAAAGACAGCCATGCGCATCTGTCCTGGTGGAAGCCGGCGTCGCTAAGATGTCAGTTCTACCCAGCGCAAATCTACACTTTCAATGCAACTCCCATCAGTCCCAATGACTGTCTTTTTCTGCAGAAAAGAGAAAAATCCATCCTAAACTTCACACAGAACCATAAGGGACTCTGAATGGCCAAAACAGTTTGGAGAAAGAAGAGCAAAGCTGGAGGTTCACTCTTACCGACTTCAAAACTCACTGTGAGGGACAGTGATCCCAGCAGTGTGTACGGCGGAGGGCAGACCTGGGGACCACGGGAAAGAGCAGAGGCAGAATGCGCCCTGACGACATCGTCAAGTGACTTTCAACAAGGGCATCACGACCACTCAATGGGAAAAGGACAGTGCTTTCAACAAAGAGCAGGAGGAAAAATGGAGAACCACAGGGAAGAAAAACGAAGTTCGACTCTTCCCTAACACGACTTACAGAAGCAAACAGACAGAAAGCTTCATCAGGACCAGCAGCTGGTGTAAAGGCTATGTCACTGGACTCCCATGTAGTTGACCGTAGTTCTAGTCCCAAACCTGGTGGCTTAAACTCACGCCGGGCGCGTGTGCGTGCCTGCCCAAGATCCCGAGAGGAGAATGGATTGTGGCGTGGCCATCCTGGGGGGAGATTTCTCGTTTTCTGTCTCTCTCTGTCACGTGCACACGCCATATAGCAGGGACCGCTCAAAAAAAAAAAAAAAAAAGAAAGAAAGAAAGAAAGAAAGCCCCATGGCAATGGACTAAGCGACTATTTCCTGGGTACAACACCAAATCGTAGGCAACAACAGAAAACGGCTGGTGAGTTTGACTTCATCAACACTGAAAACTTTGTGCAGCCAGAGACACTATCAACAGAGTGAAGCGGAAGAGGAGCCACAGAACGGGAGGAAGCATTTGCTTGTAAACCCCCGTTTGATAAGGAGGAAATCAACTAGCACCCTGCACCGTGCTGACCCCAGATGGCTGCGGGAGGCTTGGGTATCAGCCCCAGGGTGAGGTCCTGCTGGGCCCGGCAGGGCAGGGTCCCAGGCTGGATCTCGGGGGTCTCGCCATTCCAGCATTTCATCCACTCGCTGAACCCCCACCGCCAAGCTCCCCAATGCAGATTCTAGTACCTCACAACCTCAAGCCTTCCCCCGCTACCAAATCTGGGTAGTTTGTGAGAATAAAATAGTTCCACGGAGTATCTGTTAGGCTTTGATAAACAAGATAAATCAGTTGTAACTAGTAGTTGATATTTATAATCTAAAAGGGCCATTTACACTCATAAATATAATGCGGTATGACAGACTGAATTATTTCCACTGACAACATCAGGTTTTGATTCTCTGGTAACGTATGAGACACCGCTCAGTCACCGGACTCCAAGCGAGATGCTCCGGGCCACTAGTCCAGACGATGATGAAAGGGAGTTGGTGAGTGGCTGAGACAGCGAGGTCCCAGCTCCCAGCCTGCTGGGGAGAGCAATGAGGCCTGGAAAACACCCACAACATATTTTTTTAAGATGTCTTTCTAAACATCTATTTAATCTCATTTTTCCTCATGAATGTCTGGCTTCAGCTCAAATTGAATCAACATTTCCATTTTAAATCTCTATTTTCACATTTTCCTGGTTCAATTGTAAAATGACTTTAGTCTGAAATATGACAGAAGCAGAAGCCTGAATGTTAATGCTTTTCACGGGCACAACAGTTTTACTACAAAACCCAAAATCACAGTTTTCTGCAAGCCAAACGTCTAGAAATTAGTCCAAGCAAAATAAAAACTGAAGATCTGTAGAAAATTCTCCAGTTACAAATATATCCAAAATTCTTTAAAAAAAAAAAACCTTTTTATTACTATTAACTGCCACCCATCTACACGTCTCGGGGTCAGTGAGCAGTGCCTCTTCACAGACGGCTGCACCAGGCGTCTCAGCCCCGATCAGAGTGCCCGTCAAACGTGCCGTGGGCCCTCTCTGCCAGGACGCCCCCCACACGTGGCGACAGTCAGCGTGTGGCTCTGCGACGTGTGATGCACTCGATGGTAACTGAAAAGCAACCGAACAAACGCTGCTCGCCGTCTCCGGGCCGAGTCGCGCACACTGAGACGGGGGACGCCACGGGAGAATCGATGCTCCCTCGAAGTTGGAACGCCAGCATCTCAAGGGGCTCCGAGGGTCGCTGCTTCTTCCCAGTCCCGTCACCTACTCAGGCACGTGTTCTGCAGCTAAAGCAGGAGACAGACCCGGCGACTCTGAGCCAGAGGCCCACGGTGGAGGCCCACGGGCGGGGGCGGAGGCCGAGGTGCAGGGTCCGAGGCTGGGGCTGCCGCTACCCCACGCGGGCAGCAGCAGAGAGCACAGCGCCCGCAGGGCTGCTGCCGCGCTCGGGCCCGATCTGCACCAGCCCAAAAGCCCAGTGCTTGTGTTCTGCCTACAGACACACGAGCACCACGGACGAGTGCACACGCACAGGTACACGTGTGTAAACACCCGTGTGTGTGCATACATAGATCCATGAAGCTGTGGACCTAAGAGAAGCTTTCCATAACTCTGCGGCCCATTTTGAGCAGAGGGTTCAACCTCCCCGACTCCCAGTCCCAGCGGGGTGGCTCGCTCACCAGTGAAGAGCGCGGCCTCCCCCCGGTATCTGATCTGCAGGTTACATAGACTGTGCTCTTTTTCCTATGGCTGTTACCTACTCTGACCCCCCACAAATGGCCCAGAAGTAGTCATCTCACCTACCTCGTTTCCCCCGCACCCTAAGCCCTTCTGATTGCCGAGGTACGCGTCCTGCTCACGGCACTGCAGGAACTCTCCTCAGAGTGCCGGTGTTCACCAGGCAGCAAGTCTGGCCCCTCACCATCGCCAGCCAGCACCCCCAGTACCCCTCCCCAGGTCCCCACTCTCAGCCCGGCAGGAAGCAGCTGGTGCCCCTGGCCGTCCCTCTGGATGGACCCCCAGCGAGGGTCTCCTCTCTGGCCAGCTGATCCCGAGGTAAGACGAAGGTCAGCGTGTAGATCCCGGAGTGGGGGCTACCTGGGCTTCACCTCCCATCAACTTCATCTGCTTCTCTAAGGCTGTTTATTGATGTGTTAACACAAAGCATGAGACCCTGAAAGAACGTCGGTCAACACTTGCAGAAAGCACGTTTTCACCCCACCTCACCATCCTGCCTCGAGAAGCATGCCTCACAAAAAGGGGGTGCATCTGCCCACGTGGGGGCAGGACCCGCCTGAGCCTGAGATGAACGAACTGTGATGCAGGAGGGGCCGTGGGCAGTGGTGAACTGCAGTCCCCACCGAGCTCAAGCCTCTCTCCTGTGTTACTTTAACTGCACTTACTTACCTAAGCCCTGAGCAGAGACGCAAATGTTTGCATTCCTTTCCTGTATCCGATTGCATCTGAGATGCAATAAATGTCGGCTAAATGGTTAGCATTTGGAGTTAATGACGTAATGGCTTAAAGTGATAAGCCTAACAGCACTGGGCTGCTAACCGCCTACCCACACCCTTGGGAAAGTGCAGCTGGGCTGTAGGTACTTCCTCTACTGCCTGAGAAAGGCAAATGTCATTTAATGTCATCAGTCACCCACAGAACTCTGTCAAGGATAGCCAACACCCAGGTGAGATGCGGCCCCACCTAATCCCATCCCATGCCCACAGGCGGAGCTGCCTCTGGGCCACAGTGAAGGTATGGACAGTGCATGGTCGGGACCCACCGCTAGGAGGCGCAATCCCTGTGTGCAGAGTACATCTGTACAGAGTGTCACATCCGTGGTGTGGAAGGACTTTATCAGGAAGTTCTCAAATGCATCTTCCCAGGTCTTAGGCCACCGGAATAACCTTAGCAGACACACAGCTGATCGCATCCCATCAGAACTGCAGTCTTCCGTCCCCTCTGCCACGGGACACACGTGTGAATTTCTCAGTCGAGCAACCAGGGCCCTCCAGGACCTCACCCCACCCCCTGCACTTCCCTGTGTCCAAGAGGGCAGGGGCTAGGTTCACGGAACCTACCGGGCCAAGGCCCCGAGTGACAGAAGAAGAAAATGCCCTTCCCTCAGACCTGCTGTGGCTAGGCATCTGTGTGGCTTCCATTCAAGGAGCTGTGTAATTCCCACAACGACTCGGTGGGATTGCAAACAGACTTCGCCCAACACTGCACAAGGGCGCTACAGTCGCGTCGCTGGTAAAAGAACGCCAAGGGCCACACCGAGTCTGCAGTTGGGCCGCCCACTCGGCCTCCGGGACAGATGGCCGTGGAGAGCCCACACCTCCCGGCCTCGAGGTACCTCCCCCCCCCTCCCCCAGTGTCTGCAAACAGCCCAGGGCCGGGGACGGCCTTCCTCTCTGTCCGACACCGGGAGCACACAGGAGAACATCGAGCATCCCTCAGATTCAAAACACAGCTCAGTTTCACACGAACCGTCAGGACCTAAGCTTAGTGAACTTTGTAACCTTCTCCCTGTTACAGCCACCAGTGACTGCCAGCACCTGTCTACACGGTCAGGCTGCCTGTGAGCAGGTGCGAGCCCCTTCCCACGAAGCCAAACTTCCTACCAGATTTTCTGATCAGCTGCAGAAAATCAATGTTAGAAGAACAATTGTAATGATCTGCCCTGAGATGAAGATTTACTATGACAAAAAAAGAAACAATACATCAAAAGACTGGAATTTCTAGAATTACTGCTTATCTTCACAACAAATATTTCAGCTAATATATATACATATATATACATATACATAAAAATATGCACATATTTATGTGAACTCTCACAACACACATTTTCCCTTTTTTTAAGCTGGTTATCTTGTTCATGATAGAGAGTCTGTGTGCACATGGCAGAGACAGAGGGAGAGAAGCACCCTTGACAGGGCACTCTCAGTCTGCAAACGCTCTCCCCAGCCCCTGGCTCCTTGGGGCCTGGGGTGCACACACGTGCCCAGCGCGGGTTCAGGCCATCCCGAAGACCTGAATCCACAGTTGGCCACATGGCGTCCAGCATCACAGCCCAGTTGGCTAACCAACTGCACCACGAGGCAGGATGCAAACCTTCCCTTTTTCCTGATTAAAAAAAAAAAAACACTTTATCTCCTTACACACGGAGCAGGTATTAAAATGCTTCTACATTCTGGGACATCTTGAGAACAGAGAATGTTTTACATGATTTAATGGAACAAGGACTGTTCGATACAAAAATGCGCGAACACAGCAACGGTCTTAACCTTCTCCCAGAGCATCTGCCCTAACACATTTCACGCCCTCTGGTCAAAGGGATTCAGCAATGCAGTGGAGGGAAGGAAGAAAACGACAGAAATCTGCGGAGACAGCCCTGCCCCCTGTGTCACCTGTTTCACTAGCAAATGAGTCACCTCGTGCCCAACAGAGCCAAGTCTTCGACAGAAAAACCGCCTGGATACGGAAAAGCTTATCATCATGTTTTACCTCAATCAAATAGCTCCTAAAACACACCCCTCTTCTCTAAGGCAGAGGCTCCTTATTCAGTGGCATGAAGCCCACGACACTCTGAACTGAGCTCTCTGTGTGTGTGTGCATGTGCGTGCGTGCATGTGTGTGTTTTAAGAGAGATTTTTGCTATAGGGCATGTACACTTGTTGGAGACAGAGAGAGAAAAACAGAGAGAAAGAAACCAAAAAAATCACCCTCCAATGTGGGGATGGCCATACTGCAATCCTTTCTCCTCCATTCTCCTCTTGGGCTTTTGGGCACACATGCACATGCACCCAGCCTGAGTTTTAAGCTGCTGGGCCCAGGACTCGAACTGTGGTCGACAGCATGGGAGTCCAACAATGTACCTGCTATGCCATCTGTTGGTCCCTGAGAATTCTTTTAAAGGCGTTAACAGGGCATATCCATTTCTGAACAGGACAGGCCCGGCAACACAAGTGGCTCACTGTCATACCTTCTCTTTTCGAGAAAAACCCAGCCAAGCAGGGAACTGGGTATAAAAGCACTGTAACAGCCAACCGTGGATTAAAACAAGGCATTTTGTTCACAAGGATGTATTAAAACTTTATTTCTTCTATGAGTGAGACAGACAGAGACAGAGAGACAGGGAGACAGGATCCTGGCAGGCCTAGACGCTGCCCTGCTCCAGCTTCAGCCAGCCCAGGACCATGGCAAGCACGAGCCCGGCGTCCTCATGCGGGTCTCAGGACGTGAGCCTCCCACGTGGGTTAGCCTCGCAGACATCACCTCACCACTGTGCCACTCCAGACCCGACAGCAACCCTCATGCCCAGCGGCCTTGACCGGGCTTTGTCCATAAACCCGACGGCTTCCTGTAGCACACAGAGAGGATCCTCAGCTTTCACATGCACTCGGACTTGGTCATAAACACCGACGTTTTGTGGCTATCTGATTTCTAGCTTCTCGTTATATACATGTTTTCTTTTCTACTATCTGATTTAAAATTCTGAAATAGAGCACTTGACTCAAATATCTAATAGGTTCTGTGTGGGAGTCTGTTCTAGAAGAACCATGGTTGGCTTTGTTTGCTTTTAATTATAAAAAGAGCTCCCAAAACTATGAGAAAGGACCAAAAAGTAAATAATTACTCATCTTTTTACCACTCTTACAGATTTTTGCTATAGGTTATGTGCACTGCTGGAGAGACAAAATGGGAACTCGCCCCACCCCCAGGGGGAGACGGCCATGCCTCAGCCCCTTCTCCCCCATTTTCCTCTTGCACACATGCGTGCACACACTTCCAGTGTATTTTAAGCTCCCAGGTCTGGGACCTGAACCATAGTCAGCCATGTAGGAGTCCAACACCTGAACCACTATGCCACCTGCTGGCCCTCCTGACAGTTATTTTTAAAAATTCAAACAGTGCAGAGAAAGGAAAACTTTTTCCTTAACTATTATTAACAGTTTGACATACATAACCTTCTGGTTATATGTGTGTGTGTGTGTGTGTGTGTGTGTGTGTATATATACATATATATATGTGTATATATATATATACATATATATATATATGTGTGTGTGTGTGTGTGTGTGTATATATATATATATATATATATTTTTTTTTTTTTTTTTTTTTTTTTTTTTTTTTTGCAGAGGTTTTTGCTATAGGGTGAGTGCGCTCGCCAGACAGAGACATAGAGACAAAAAGTGAGAAATCACCCCCCAGGGGGGATGGTCACGCCACAATCCCTTCTCCTCCATTCTCCTCTCAGGATCTTGGGCATGCATGCACATGCGCCCGGCGTGAGTTTTAAGCCACCGGGTCCAGGACGCGAACCGCAGTTGACTACATGGGAGTCCAGCAACATAGCCATTACACTAACTGCTGGTCCCTGTATATCTTTTTTTTTTTTTTTTTGGAGAGGTTTTCGCTATAGGGCGCGTGCGCTTGCCAGACAGACAGAGAGAGACATAGAGACAGAAAGTGAGAAATCACCCCCCAGGGGGGATGGTCACGCCACAATCCCTTCTCCTCCATTCTCCTCTCGGGATCTTGGGCACGCACGCAAACGCGCCCGGCATGAGTTTTAAGCCACCGGGTTCGGGACGCGAACCACGGTCGACTACGTGGGAGTCCAGCGACATAGCCATTATGCTAACTGCTGGTTCCCAGTATATCTTGATTTTAATTCCTATACAATTCTCTAAATGTTTATAGTTGACCAGTTAGCCACAACACCACACACACACAGACACACACACACACACACACACACACACACGCTCTTCTATTCCCCGTGTTTCCAATTACTGCACCGCCTCTTTCCCTGTCAATACAGACCTTGAGTGCTCCCCTCAAGGTCGTAGTTAGCATCCTTTAAGACACACAGATGTGGAACTGCTGGATACCATTTTGGAATGTAAATTCCTTACAGCCTGAGAAGTTTCTTTTTTCCTTTCTCCTCTTGGTGCCATTGGTGTGGGCACAACTGGCACCCATGTGGTCACTATATCGAAAACAGTCACTTTATGAGGCTTGTGCAGGTCACAGAGAGAAACCGCCATGTTTACCTCCCAGCTCTCCCACAGTCCTGTCTGAACCTGAAGCTAGAGGAAGCTGAAGTCACTTAACTACAGGAATTACACCTGCTCTGACTAGGTCTGACGACCGACATCGAACCCCGCATTTCCCAGGCGGCCCACGGCCCGCGGCAGACACGTGATCTTACTTCTACACAGAAAGGCCTTCACCTCCAAACAATCCCCACCCTCGACAGAAAGGACTTTTCTCCTGCCCCGAGAAGAGGGCACGGAAACTCTGCAAGGCCCTTCTATTTCCTCTCAGGGACTCGAGTTTTCACCCACTTTTACCAAAGGGTTCAGGGTCACTCCTCCTTAGCAAGGGTCCCCCCGCTCTGCCGCCCCCGCAGGCAGTCAGCAAGCGGTGGCCCGGCGGGCGAGGATGCTGAGCGAGGACACGGCCCCAGACAACATGGCCCCTGGCTCTGAGGACCAGCCAGGGGAAGCCACGGCCACGGAGCACGGCCCCAGGGACGCGTGCCAGGCACTGTGCTCAGGACCGGTGTGGCCGCTCACGTCTGGACCGGGGACGCGGCCTCAGGAACCGCACAGGACAGCGGCATTCTGGGACGTGAATGCCCAGCCCCTGGAAACGGCAGTCTAGGACAGGAAAGAGACGTGCAATGAGGACAGGTGGGTGCAGATGGCTCTGGGAGCGCGGACACGAACACTGTGGGCAGGCAGGGGGGCTGGTCAGGAAGTCCTCTCAGAATAAATCCTCAGACCCAAAGGGACGAAGAGGGGCTGCCAGGTGGCGAGAAGGCAGGCACTCCCGGTAGAAAGGCAGCCGGCAACTGGACAGCCTGGGGGGCGCGGGCAGTCAGGGGTCGGGGATGGCCACACAGAGAGGACCAGGACTCCCCAGATACGGAGTGGGAGGCGTGAGGACGGAGAGGGGCTGCGGTCTGAGTGGCGAGGGCCAGGGGCGGCAGCGCGCACTGGTCAGCGTGCACGGTGGTCGTCCGCACACACGCACGCAGTCAGGACAGACGGGGGTCACTGCTGGCAGAGTCGGCGGACAGTTAGCCTTTCAGTGCTCCTCCTCCAGAAGGGGCGCCGGCCGCCCTCAGCCAGACACAGCAGCCGCTAGGCTCCGTCGGGGGACAGACGGTGTTTGCTGGAGGAGCCGGAGCTACCTGCCCGGTCCCTGCTGTTTCCGGACTCCTCAGGCTTCACTGTCTTCTCCAGGGCAGTGCACACTGGGCGAGCCCCGAACCTGGGGGCCGTGACGGGGCCCCGGTGACTGCTGCAGTGGCTGGCTTAGCATGTCCCGGCAAAGGTGACCTTCCGCTAGGCAAGAACCCAGACCACGGCGTGGCACTCCGGCTATCCCAGGAGGGATTCCCTCTTCTCAAATGCTAATCCCAGGAGCCTGCAGAAAGCCAGTTTTCTAGAGAAGTAATTACATAACCCCCTTTTGCAGACAGGCTTTCTGTGGAGTGATCGCACTCTGGTATGAATGGCGCTGCAGTAATCACGCGCAGGCAGCTCCCAGGTCTCCGTGGGTCCCCGGGACTCAGGCTCCTGGGCTCTCCACAGCTCCTAGCTGCCTTACCGGCCCGCTCGCAGATGAAGGCCTGGTGGGATGAGCACACACAGCTGAAGAGCCACCCTCCTCCCCAGGTGACATTCGCAGACTGCAGACGACCCGTTCACCAGCTCCCGTTGCCGTCTCCCTCCTTCCACCCTGCGGGCGACCCTAACTAGTGTGAGCCTGGGCTACCCGTACTGTCTGCTATTCGCCTTTCCAAGAAGAAGACTCACAGAAGACAAAAGGTTTGTTTTGTAGCCCCGAACGGTCGCAAGCTCCGCAAACATACCTCATCCATTTACTGTCAACAAACATGGACCAAGCCCCTCCTGGCGGCGGGGAGCAAGCCTGGCACCAGCACTGCAGGTGAGAAGAGGGACCAGCCAGGCCTCCCACAGCTGGGGGACAGTGCAAAGGACCCGGACTCTCTGGCACCAGGGGGCCAGGACCAAACGCCAGGATTCAGGACCAGGACCAGGGCCAGGACTGACAGAGTGCACCACAGAGGCAGGGCGCTGAGCCAGGCTGGAACAGCTCCTGGGAAGGCACCTGCTAAGAACAGCACGGCGGGCACAGGGGTGGGGAGAAGTGAGCCAGCTGAGGCCAGGGAGACGGGAGGGGGGGTGGGGTAGGGGGGCTGCACCCCTGGAGAGCGCCGGGCGCTGGTACTGGAAGCATGCATCCGTGTGACAAACTGGGTTCGTTCTTCAACAGAGAATGTGGGTCTGGTTGACACTGCTACTCTGAGGCCACATGGAAGGCGTGGTTTGACTCTCAGCCCACTCTCAAAGCCAGGCACAGTGGCAGAAGTCTGAGTGCCAGCTGCCCGAAGACTGAGGCAGGAGGACTGCCAGCCAGGGGGTCCGTGTCTACAGAGGACTCTCTCACGAGACAGGATCCCCATGTCTAGTGGGACATGGGCTTGGCCTGGGCCTGCGCCGCCAGCCCCAGGCCCTCCATGCTGAGGTCTTCCTCGACCCTCATGGCCACGGCAGCCAGCAAGGCTCAGCTGACGCGGAGCTCCTGCAGCAGCCTCTCTCTCCAAACTCTAGTGCAGAGACCCCCTCCCACCTGCCATCTCAGTCACTCTTCCAGTGCCTCGTATTTTTTAATTGCTAGAGGGCACATGTACTTACCAGAGGGGGAGGGAGGGGGCACCCTCATGGAGCATGCTCACGCTGCGATTCCTCATCCACTTCTCCCCCCGGTGGGATGTGGGGCGTGCATGCGTGCCCAGGGCGTTGTTCGAGCCACCGGGGCTGGAATTCGAACTATGGTCAGCCATGTGGCCTCGACGCTCTTAACCACTAGGCCAAGGGACTGACCCTTCAGTGGCTTCTAACCATTCCGTACGAGACGGCAAAGCCACATCCCTGGCTGTAGGGAACGGCATGGGAGAAAGCTGTGCACCCAGAGCCCAGTGGTTGGCAGAGGACTCCCGGGAACCACACCCTGAGACAGCTGGGTGGTCACGAGGAAGCGCCTGCAAGGTGGCGAGCGCAGTTACCCAGTCACGCGCTAATGGTGAAGTCAGGCAGGTGCCACCAGGCAGAGCTGGGCACGTCCATCATCTGGGACATTTCCAGGAATAGGACATTGTTGCCAACGATTACAAATGATTGGTTGCCATTTGCCTATAGTGGGGGCCGAGGAAAGGGATCCGAGGAACATGGGAGGGAAAAGGAAGCCTCTTCTTAAACTGATGATCAGGTGCCCCAACTTCCATGACACGCTTCGACACACAAGCGTAATGGCTGCTACTGTTTGTCTCCTTGATCAGATTTACTTGGTGTCCCACGTGCCTAGCTTACCCCATCAGCACTGCAGACCCTCACGACAAGCAGGAGAAAGGGTGACGGTCTGAGCCACCACTCGGAACCTGGGCGCAGAGCAGAGACCCCTCCGACTAGCCTGACGGTGACAACTGTGACAAGGATGCTTTATTTCCTTCCTGTGTAGACAGGGAGAAGAGCTGGCAATGGCCTGAAAGGGATTAAGCTCTTAACTATCTACAAGATGAAACTCAGAATTTTCTTCAACTGCAACTACCCACTCTTACTCTGGATTTTTTTGTTATTGTTGCATGAAATATTAATAATGCCACGTCACCAGTTTACCAAATGGCATCTCGCTGTATTCAAAGGAGAGTGTTCGTTACTGAGAAGACCATCTGTCTCAGAGCTCAACAGAAGGTTTAAATAATCGCGAGCTAGCAAAGGATGTATGGCTGCATTATATCAAGTCAAATATTTACATTTCTCAGGGTTCTAACTCTGAACGTTCTCATCCAGCCGCCCACCAGAAGTCAGGCTTCATTACTGTGTCATCTTTCAGGGTATTTTTATCCTCATATTTTCAAACCAATATAGAAACTTCAATACGAAGACAGCTTTAACTTGAGCAAACAGGATTACCCACCACAGGAGTGTGTGCAGCCATCCTCATTTTATGCAAGAAATAATCCTGACAGCAGCAATATTTTCAACCAGAAGAGAGTTCGACAGTATTGCACAGATCAGAGAAGCATTTAGAAAACAGCTGATTCTGCCTTTCCGAGCTTTGATAATTGTGGCCATTGTTGCCATGATCACAATTATTAGCCGCAGCCGCAGCCGCAGCCACAGCGTCAAGCTCACAGAGAGGCATACAGGCCCGCCATGCCGAGGAAGAACACAACAGTGTGCAATGCGGAGGCCAGGGGAAGTCAGGGTTCAGATCCTGGGTCGGCCTGTTCACGGGGGTGTAGGGGTGAGTCTCTGAGCCTCGCTGGCGGGAAAGTCAGGGAGTCGGGGAGCCGTGGCGTGAGACTCTGCTGGGGAGACTCGTCCTGGCACGGAGAAGGCACTGCTACGTGAGTCCGCCAGGTCCTGGTTCAAAGCAGCAAATGCGTTTGAAGAACAGAGACCACAGTGGGCTGAGAGCGGGGAGACGGGCAGAGACGGTGAGCCAAAGCAGGACGGAGAAACACAAGCCTGCAGGAGAATCCTCTTCCCGTCATCTGCTAGCTAGCTTCCAGGAACTACCTGCATTCCTGAGCTGCTTCCTCACCTGGGAGCCCACAAGGGCACTGCCACATTCACCAGAGCAGCCGGCCAACGACAAACTCAGACTGAGGATGCACTGGGAGCAACAGCAAAGTCAGTAAGAACGGAGGGCAATGCGCCCAGAGGGTAAGCAGTTCTCTCAGCAGGAGCTGCAGAAAGGACAAAGGCCATTGAGAGGAGGGGAGAGAGTGGGCATGGGGAGAGAGGCAGGGCACTTCAGGCTGCAGGGAGCCTGGGCCTGGGCCGGGAGGAGGGCTGCAGGGGTGAGGCTGGAGCAAATGCTCAGAGGCCCCTGAACACTGCAAGGTGGAGCCCAGACAGAGCTGCCTCGCTGGGGCGTGGGGCCTTAAAAGCCAGGTCAATGAATTTGAACCTTGGTGGAAATGACAGGCCTTTAAATTAGAAAGTATACGATTTATATGAAATATTTAGAGGCTGGAATCTAACCAGGTGCAAGCAGTCAGGCCGGGCAGTGACACAACAGTGACACAAAGTGACACAATGCTCTGTGACGCTGGACCCACAAGGTTAGGTCCCAGGTTCTTGTCCAAGGCCTCCTGTGCTGTGATCCAGATTAGGGATGGTTCGGAGCGTGAAGACCCGGTTGGGAAGCCTCCCCCAGCCTCCTTCCAAAAGAGATCAAGGAGAAGTTTGAAGCAAGTACAAGCAGTGATCAGACATTAGCGCTCACTTCAGTGACCTTCTGGCAGGCTGCCTGCGTCGCATCGTGTTCTGCTCAACTCTTAGGCAGAAAGGTGAAACCGTGAGACTGGCGGTTCTCACTGACTTAGGAAATGGACATCTTGATGCCAGACTTAGTAACCAATAAGTATTTGCTGAATCAGAGAAAGCGTAAGTGAATAGATTATCACAACAAAGAGTGAGAGAAGAAAAGACAGGACCAGTAAGATAAAAGGCAGGTTCTGGTGTGCGAGGACATCCACTCTGACCCAACACCACGGAGCTCTGGGGAAAGTGGCCCGACTGCCGACGCGCAGGGGCCATGGGGCTCTGGCCAGCACAGGGCTCGGCGGCCTGCTCTACCCATGCTCCTCTGCACAGCGGTTTGATGTCTCCTCCCTTTATAAAACAGGCCTGAATCCTCTGCCACTGTAAAACCCATTTTAAAAAGACATGTTTCTAGGGACCAGCAGTTAGTGTAATGGCTATGTCACTGAACTCCCAATGTAGCCGACTACGGCTTGAGTCCCGGACCCGGTGACTTAAACTCACGCCAGGCGTGTGTGCGTGCACGCCCAAGATCCCGAGAGGAGAATGGAGGAGAAGGGATTGCGGTGTCTCTCTGTCTCTCTCTGTCTTTCCAGCAAGCGCATGCGCCCTGTGGCCAAAACCTCTCAAAAAAAAAAAAAAAATAAAGAAAAAAGACATGTTTCCTATCATTACTATCAGGAAATAAATTCTTGCAGTACAAATGTATTTACACTCACAATACAGCTGGAGCCATCAACAAACAGGCAATAAAAATTTTCTCAAGTGGGCCAGCTGGGTAGGTGCTGGTAAAGGCAGCTGGACCCCAGGTGGCCGACTGTGTGGTTCAAGATCGGGACCCATCAGTTTGAGAACCACACCTGGCGTGTGCGCATGTGTGCCCAAAATCCCCAAGGAGAATGGAAGGCGAGGGACTGTGACATGGCCATGCCCCTAGACGGTGAGTTCTCACTCTCCCTCTCTCTCACTGTCTCTCACGCTACTCGCTCACACTCTGGTGAGCACACAAGCCCTAGAACAGGTACTTTTTCTCCCCTCAGTCAGCCAGGTGGCGAGGCGGTTAAGGCAGCTGGATCCCACATGAGTCCCAGACCCAGTGATGTAAGACCTGCCAGGTGCGCGTACATGCCCAAAATCCTGAGAAGAAGAGACATCAACACAGTCATCCCTCCAGGGGCGATCTCTCTCTCTCTCTCTCCCTCTCTCTCTCTCTCTCCAGCAAATACACACACCCTATAGCAAATTGACAAAACAAATTCTCATTAAGGGCAGAGAAGGCGGCAAGAAAGTCAAAATTCCAGTAACTGGGGCTCATTGCTCAGTCTTCCTTTCGGCATTTATGAAGCATTGTCCCCCGGCAGGCAGATGATAAGAGGTCCCTAAGGCCGGGGCCCTGACTTTGGGGAGCTTAGTGCCAACAACCACAGAGGCCAGATAAGCCATGAAGCTGGTATCGATTTCATCTCTAAGGAAAGATGTTCTATCAGAGTGACTAGTAAGAGTCAAAATTCATTTTAAATTTCTCTCTTGATCTCATTTCTGTCCCTCTGAGAGACAAACGGTAACCAGTGCTGGGGTTGTTTACATGCAGTCGTCAGAGGAACACAGAGGAATCGTTCAGAGGGAGAAAGGTCCGGGTGAGGCCCAGCAGGTCCTGGCAGGCACGGGACAGACGCTCACCGCTGAGGAGAGAGCTCACGGGCAGAGAAGACAGGGTTAAGTGGCTGCGCCAAAAGAGAGGATTAGGAAATAAAATATTTACATTTAAAGGCCTATTTTTAACAGGCTGGCTTTACCCAGCCTCTCCAATACAGCCCTCAACAGGAAGAGCCCTTCCACAATGACAGCCTCAAAATAGCAGCCCTGACTCTCCTGGGAGGCTGGCTTCCCTCTGGTCGGCTTCGGCAAGAACTCCGGTGTGCGGAGAATGAGACCGTCACCTACCGCAGGGGCGTGGCTTACACCCTGCACACAGTCCTGGCTGCCACACGCGTGCTCCTGTGTTCTTTCTAGCAACGCGCTCGGCCCGCCGAGCCTGGGTGCCCCTGGGTCTGCAGCAGCTGCGCTGGTGAGCTGATGTTTCCAGGCATTCCACAGGCTGTGTCGGTTTAATTTTATCTAACAGGCTAAAAGACCTTCAATTATTTTTATTAAAATAACAATAAGGAAATAATTTCCAACAACAAATGTCTAAGTGAAAGAATTTGCACACCACACATCTGTGTCTGTAATTAGCGAGATTGAATGTCCCTTTCTCTTTATTAAGTATTTGGCTTTCTTCTAATAACTACCCATGGAATAAAAGCAAATAAGTTAAACCAGAAATTGAGTTTACAGATTGATGTATATTAATGATTCCATTTTAGCAGAGGCTTTTATTTTAAAATCGACTAAGATACAAACATCTAAAACCCCCTGGACTCTCAATCCCATCACTGCTCTCAGCAGTACTGAGAAAACAACTGACACTGGTAAGGGACAGATAAAACCACCCAGCAAAACACACGTATCTTTCAAATGTGTGAGTCCCATCCCAGAATTAAACAGGAAAATGCTTCTTACTCAAGGGGGCTCTGAGGCCGGGGTAGGAGGCTGGAATCTGTGGGCGAGTCTGACTCCCTTCGACTCCCTGAAGCCAGTCTGGGTAGGCTAAGTCCAAACTGACCTTTAACCCCTACCTCTGACTGGGCGCACTCCAGTTCTCCCAAAGCTTGCTTCTAACAGAAACTCCAGGGACAGATGAACCGAGCGCCAGAAACACAGGGCCCAAAGTGCTCTACCTTGTTGAGGCTCCTGTGGAAATACCAGCAAGACCAAGCAGACAGCTGGTCCATCACAGGGGTCTCAGCCCTGCCTCACAAAGCCCCCCAACCACCCAGCACAATCTCATAATTAGCATATGAAGGGTAAAGGGCTAGACCATGACATCAGCCTTCCAGGAAAATCAGCAAATTCAAAAAAGAACCCACTAGCCTGTGCAGTCTTTGGAAATTCCAAGTAAGTGACAGGATGAAAAGACAGCAGCGGGAGACGGCGGACTCTCCACGCTAAGTCCTGGACAGAGGGAGAAACATTTCTAATGAAAGCATTCTGCAAATTCTCCGTTACAGACAAGCACCCAGGATTCAAGTCTCCTATCACAAAGGTATTTGCTCACGGGGTATTAACTAACACGTTACTACCCTACCCACCCCCACAATGCAGTCTGGTCCTGGAATAGCTTTTGGAAGTAGTGACAGGCCAAAGTTAACCCTGGGGACTGTCAACAGTTCAAGGAGCACCTAATCGGTGAGAGCCAGAGCGCGGCTCACACAGATTCCTTAGAGATGACATTACAGCCAAAGATACCCCAAGTGTGGGCGGCCCGGAGAGCTGTGCCGAGCTCAGGATCCCCGGGCTGTTTAAGGAAGAGAAACGTGCAGCCTGTGATGAGCCGACCCCGCCTGTCCCAAAGCCAGGACTGCACTGAACTGAGCTCCCGTCCCCAGGGCTGGGCCGGGCTCCCAGCCTCCTCCGATTCTCCCAGAGTCTCTCTCATCTGTTGGCATGCCAGGTTTCTTGCTGTTGCTGCCGCTTTGGTTCAAGCTAAGTATAACCAAATAATTCATTTTACTTATACATTTTTAAAAGAAAGATTGAATTCAGAACGTCCTCCTTTCTCCCTGCAGTGACAAGGTATGGCCGCAGTGCAGAAAGACACCCCAGTGAGTAAGTTCCCACAGACAGGGACGGGAATGAAATCCCGAAACTCGGTGGCCAAGGCTCTCATGCGGATACTGAGAGAGCATGCCGGCGAGGCTGCCTGGAGAAACCAACCACGGAGACAGAGCCACAGAAAGTGGGAAGACTGATGTGTCATCGGGAACATTTCCAATTGCACTTGCTTTGTAAAATTAGGCAACGCACCCCCCCCACACCCAGACGATTAAGAGAGAAGAGTTCGAACTTCCTCATCGCTGGGGTCAGACTCCAGTCTACAAAAAAAAAATAGCCAAGACAATTTACCCAGAGAAAGTTAAAACATACTTTTCTTTTTTCTTTTTTATTTTTTGTTTGTTTTGTTTTTTGAGAGGTTTTTGCTATAGGGCGTGTGCGCTCGCCAGACAGACAGAGAGAGACAGAGAGACGGAAAGTGAGAAATCACCCCCCAGGGGGGATGGTCACGCCGCAATCCCTTCTCCTCCATTCTCCTCTGGGATCGTGGGCACGCACACACACGCGCCCGGCATGAGTTTTAAGCCACCGGGTCCGGGACTCGAACCACGGTCAACTATGTGGGAGTCCAGCGACATAGCCATTACGCTAACTGCTGGTCCCAAAGCATACTTTTCTGAAAGCTCGTCTTTACTCACTCAATTTCTTAGACCCAGATATCAAATCCAGGTACAACAGCTGGCCCAAGAGACAAAGGCCAGAACTGAGAACAGCCCTGGGTCCGGGCTCAGGAGTGGAGAAGCCAGGGAGAGGAGACTCTGCCCCACCGGGTGAGCCTGGCGGACACCCTGCTTGGCTCATACGACGCTGCACGGGGCGGTGAGAGGCCGGCTCCGTGGTTCCTGCCTGTGCCACGGTGCGGAGGGGCACAGGGGTCCATGGAGCTGGCGTCCCTACATCATGCCGACTGACTGGAGAGGGCTCACCTGTGACACCGGCCTGCATCCCTCCATCCCTCTTCCTGAGACCTGGTGGTACAGGGCATCACTCTCGGAGGTGCCAAGGGCTTGGGGGCTACTGAACAGTGAGCCACGCAGCAGGGACAGGAGCTAAATTCTGGCTAGGAGCCTACAAATCGTGTGTGTTTCTTCCCACACACATCTTCTCTCGTCACCCCTGGCACGTGAGGCCCCAGCAAACGTCGGCTTCGACCAGCCTTTCCACTTTCCTCCCCACCCCTGTGAACCCCAAACCCAAGGGTGTGCCCCCCTCCTAGGAGTCCTTGCCCGACAGAGAAGTCGGAGCTCTGCCTTCCATCCTCTGGCAGACGTGCCCCCAACTGAGCAGCAGGGGTCAGAGAACTCTGCAGTGTTGGAGTCTTGCACCCTGCCCCACAGGACCCAGCACAGCGAAGAACAAACAACTGCCGGCCACATAGATATCCCAGCCAGCTCTAAAGAGTGACAACAAGCCAGACACCTGTACCAGAGTAACACGCAGCTCCATGAAAGTTGACAGATGAGTCATAAATTTAAAATGCTTAAACACACCATTGCTATGTTACCATTATTCCACATCAAGAAAGCTATATTGTATGAAGGGAAGCCAAAACAGAGGGACAGCCTGCAGAAGAAGTGACAAGTCATCCCTAGCCTGCTCACAGCGCGCTAGCTGGAACGCCAGCTGCCATGGGCTCCCGTCTTTCTCAGCGGATCCTAGTTCCCTGGAGAACTGGGCACTTAGGGAAAAGAGCACTGCGAGAATTAGCCTTTGAGGACCAAGAAGCCGGGAGGCCTGTAAGACTAGACTGTGTCCTAACTAATGGCAACGCGTAATTAGTGAGTTTGGGTCAGGGACTGGGACATGGAAAACGGAATCCCAGAGCAAATTCTGGCGTCCAGGGGACAGAGAACCGGCCACTGGATGGGGTGCCCAATCCCGGCAGCTCTTGCAGCGGTCCTTGTCCCTTTGTTCTGAGGGCAAATGTCACAGCACCCTGAGAACCCGTGCGTGCCTTCAGAGAAAGGCTGTGAGCTGAGCAGGGCCCCGACTGGCACTCCGTCGTGGGCCCGGGGACACCAGGTTTACTTCTGTGAACTAGTCAGCGAGCACCCTGGCTACACGGGTTAGTGAGCTTGGTGACTGCGATTACGGCTCTCAGCGATGGACCCAGCTTGGTGTACTAAAAGAAAAAAAATTGTTTTCTGAGCACTAAACAATACATAGCACCCACGAAAGTCTTTTCAGAGTCAGATGGCTGGTGCACCATTCTGACCCTTTGTACCCTGCGTATTTACTATGAAGTGTGGACCGAACTTAGGAGAGTACTCACTTTTGGTCAACAGTAGTTTGTTTTCGTTTTTGTTTTGTTTTGTTTTTGTTTTTGTTTTGTTGTTGTTGTTTTTTGCCAAATTGAAAACTGACGATTTATTCAGCAAGACTCACTACCCTGGTATAAAAACTATGCGCTCACTTCTCAGGATGGAAATGTCATGGAAACAGCTTTGTATCCACCAGTACTAAATTAATACTGCATTTGCAGGGCTAAAGCTAATTTCTGCAAAATTTAATTTGTGAAAACCAGCCCAAGGCTACCATGATATAAAATTCACTTGATGTGTTAATTTCACACTCTCGGGTCCTCATCCCACCGTGGGTGGGTGATCTCAATTATGTAAAGTAGAAGAGTGTCTGAATTTACCCAAGCAACCGGCATCAGCACTCCTGGGCCAGCAGGGAGCCAGAGCTCAGCTCCCTCCTGCCAGCCCAGGGGAGAGCAAAGATCAGCCCAGAGATCAGCCAGCCTGGGTAAATATTTCCATATGCAGACCTCAGTCACAGGCACCAGTGTCCCATTTAATAAGCTTCTCCACGTCTTCATGCAGAGGGAAGCATCCGATACGGGCAGTGAAAGAGCTCCGCCAGCCGGGGAGATCGTGCGGGGGGCCGGGGCTCTGGGGCGGCAGGAACCCGGCCTGGTACAGCAGACGGAGCGTGGCCCTCTGCCCACATCTGCCTTCTTGAAAACAGGAGTGGCAGCGTCTGTGAAATAACTGCACTCCCTTTTCTAGTGCAAAGCTGCCACGGGCAGACCCAGGCCTCACCGTTCACCGTGCACAGTGGGTGCTGCCGTATGCCACCGGGGCCTTGTGGGAAGGCCTGGGGTTTCCATCGCCATCCTGGCCAGCTGGAGGGTGGGTAATAGCACGGGGGAGCCCTGTTGGGGTCCTTGTCTTCCTCACTCTCCCTCTCATGAAATAAATAAGTGAATAAACTTTGGGGGGAAAATCCTGTTTATGAAGACCATGAAGTAATGAGATGCACAATGTTAGAAGCTTTCATCAAAGCACAACAAGCTGTTCATACAGTGCATTCACAACTACACGAGCACACGGACACACCTATGTATAGAAAAACGATGAAGAAAAGTCTCCAAAGCTTTGTTTTCATCACTGGGTGCTGGCACATGAGAAGTTGTATTTCCTGTTCTCTATCCAAATGCTGTATGTGGAATCCGTGCATCTTTTAACGGGTTGCCCTGAGAATGTGACCCCTCGACAGCCGCTGGTCCGTGTTAGAGTGAGCTGCAGGGTCTCCACCAGGGCTAACGAGGCACACAGGAGCTGACTATCTCACCATCAGGAGCTCGCACTTCCCGGTTCCGGGGCACAAAGACCGACACGTCAGCAAATGGGTCTGGAAACAAATTTCCTTCCTGTGGGTTCCCCCGACCTGTTCTTGATTTTTTTCTTTCCTGCCTAAATCTGTCATCTCAATTACACGACGACTCGCTGGACCTTCAGGGCTGACGAAAGAGTAAACTCAGAACAGAAGCTACCTTGGCCAGCCCGTTGTTGGCAGCCACAAAACCAGTTTGTGTCACATTTTTTGTAGACGGTTGCCAGCAGTCCCACCTTCCTGTGTGCCAGGCCACCAGGATGGCTCAAGCACCTCCCACCCAACCACCAGCACTGCTCCTAAGAGCTAGTGAGCAAAGCAGTAAGCCAGTTACCAGCTCTTCATTTAACCAGTGCCGTATGAAGTAAGTTGCTGTGATCACATGGCCCGTTGGTCTCCACTGAAACCCTCGGGAATGGACACTTGAACCCGAGTCCGCGTTACTTGACCATCTGCTCAAGGTACCAAGTCCTTATCGCGGATCCTGTAGGAAGGGCTGATGGCTCAGACACCGGAGTCGTCCCCACCATGGTTCCACGCATGGAAGGAAGGTGCTGTATACTGGTCTCCTTGATCAGCAGGGAGAGCCTCGCCAAACCTGCCTCTGCGGTGTAGACGTGGAGGGTAGAGCTGGGAGCGCTCAGTGCGGGGAGGGGCCCGGCCTTCAGAAGGCTCAGCGGCCCGACCAGTGACACAGCAGCCGCAGGGCCTGGGCGATGCCAACGTCAGCCAGGAAGGGGAGTTCTACGTGAATATGGCGTCCAGGGGGCGCAATCGTGCCAAGGACCACCACTGGATGACAGAGACACATCGATCACCCCTCTGCATTGCCATTCATCAAATATTTATCAAGAACCTACACTGCCCAACGAGCCCATGGTGACCCTGACACACCCATGTAGGGAGAGTCCTTGGTTTAGACGTTCCCAACGGTTCCCTCCATGCCAACCCATGGACCATCCGAAACAACGCCAGCCAATAGTTCGAATTCCTGGACCTTCCTGGTAAATGATGCAAGTGACCGCTACAGACCACTACATCTTTGATTTTCTTTCCAACTCCTTATCGTTACCCTGGTAAAACAGAGTGACGTTTCAGATAAAATTTTAAAAGTCAGCTTTTGATTATTTTAAATGGATTTGTTAATATGTGTGTTATGAGGGACCAGCAGTTAGCGTAATGGCTATGCCACTGGACTCCCACGGATCGCAGTTCGCGTCCCGGACCCAGTGGCTTAAACTCACGCCAGGCGCATGTGCGTGCGTGCCCAAGATCCCGAGAGGAGAATGGAGGAGAAGGGATTGTGGTGTGGCCATCCCCCTGGGGGGTGATTTCTCACTTTCTGTCTCTCTGTCTCTCTCTGTCTGTCTGGTGAGCGCATGCGCCCTATAGCAAAAACCTCTCCGAAAAAAAAATATGTGTTATGAGAGTCCCTGAGAGAATGACCACGCGTTCATACGGACTAACTGCCCAGGACACCAAGAAATGCCCCGGGAGTTCGGGAGGGTATGAGACGTTGGAAAAGTACTGAAGAGGGCAAATGGGACAATGGCCCGAAGGTAACGAGGAAACCCAGGATGCCCCTGGACAAGCCTGCCTGGCCTGGCCTTCCGGAGCGTCAGAAATCGCACAGCACACCTGAGACGCCCGGGAAACGAAGCACCCCACCCCAGCGGGGAGGAGTGAAAGCCCTCGTGTCCATCGGGACGTGGGCAGGGCAGCACGGCATCCGTGCCTGCACTGCATACCGCAGAGGAAGAGCTTCACCGGTAACGGCCCGGAGGGCATGACTCTGCGATGACCTGCCTGAAGACCCGGGCTTAAAAGGCCCCAGCTCCGTGACGTGCTTCTCATGTACACCGACTAACAGCGCCTTAGGAAGGGGCACGAACGACACGGCACCCCTGAGGCGACACACCCGGCCGCTCGTCACTTAGGAGAGCCTGTTCTCAGAGCAACAAGGAGGAAGCCAGCTGTCCTCCATCCTCAGAGCACACCAGCCTCCTCTGGGAGGGTCAGATCTGATGGCCAGTTTAAAACCAATGTGACACGAGGATGCAGAACTGGCTTCTGTTTAACCCACCGATCATCAGACCTGGACGAGGGGATGCCTCCGTGGAGTAAACACAGACTCAGGACCAGGACTGGAGAACAAGGGCACACTTCCCAGGCTCCTTCCCGCCCCCAGCGCCACTCACTATGCATATTTTAGCACATCTGAGAAGGAAAGGGGGAGAAATAAAAATTAGCAGCCTAACACCTGCGAAGCTGTGTCTAGAGAACCAAGGGCGGGCGGGAAGGCGAGCAGGGAGGCAGCTGGCGTCACCTGCCAGGCTGCCAACCACTGCATCTCGGAGCTACTCAGATGCTTTCTAAAGAAACAACGGAACACTCAGGGCGGAGAGCCTCCCAGTCAGGCAGCCCTTGTAGAGGGAAAGAGCAGCCTCAGGTCCCAGACCTCTTTCAGAGCCCACAGCGGGGTTTGCTGGGAACTGCACATTCAGGGCGGATCCTCCTGGGATAACCCTACACACCGACCACGGAGCCGCGCACAAGGAGACGGACGGGAGGACAGGCGTCGCTGGGTGCACACCCAGAGGGGTATGAGGGTCTGGGTCTGGAAAGACCCTCCAAATGGGATGGCCTTTGGCCTCATGGGCCACATCGCAATTACCACGGAAAGCGCGCCCACTGAGGAGAGAGCTACTCCACGAAACGTTAACAACCATTGTTCTTCACTGAATGCTTCCTTTACAGAACCTTCCATGATATTTCCTCCAAACGGAAATGTTTAATGAAAACAAAGAAAACAAACGCACTAAGATCTAACTTAGAAAATTCAACGTGCTTTGTGAAAAGGCCCCGCTGCTTTCAGATGCGGGAACTCAGACGGCCTCAGCGGCTTTGCGCTAAGGGAACAGCTACGCTTTTGTAACAGGGTGCTCAGAAGGCTTTCCACACAGTAACTGCATTCTACACGTCCGTAATGAACCCCGGGTACACCAGCCCCAGGGAAGTCCCGCTCTCCTTTCAGAGACCCACAGAACCAGCACTTTAACCAGGAAGCCACTTCCTGGAGACCCGGCTGATCAGGACTTCAGGCAGGACCCAGGGGCCGAACACTCAGGTGCGACTGTGTTTGGAGAAGCAGGTCTCCCATCGTGAATGGATTAATCACCATTTCAAGCATGAGAACACAGAGCAACTGTTGCATGTTTATATTCCAGCACACATTGCTGTTTTGCGAGGACCTTACTTGGTTTGGCACAGTATGAGTGTACTGTCTGACAGGACGTGGCTCTGCGAATGGGATCGATGTAATCATACACATTTTTCTTTTTGGTTCTCATAATTGCCTCCAGAAAATATGATCACATCCTGAAATAGCTATAAAATAACTAAGTGGGTGCCCCGGCCTTCTCCTAGCCATCACCCTTGGGTGTGCACCACAGAGCAGGGTCTGGCAGCCTGGCTCTCCTGCTCCTAACTGAGCAGCGGGGGGACCTCGAGCAAAGCACCAAGCTTTCCGGGCCTTAGTGTCCGTGTGTTTAAAATGGGGACAATGGGACCAACAGATGGAGTAATAGTCATGTTGCTGGACTCCTACGTGGTTGACTGCGAGTCGAGTCCCAGACCTAGAGACTTGAAACTCACCCTGGGTGCATGTGTGCGTGTGCCCAAAATCCCAAGAGGAAAATGGAGAAGAGATTGCGGCATGGCCAACCCCCTGGGTGTGTGAGTGTGTGTGTGATTTCTTGCTTTCTGTCTCTCTGGCAGGCACATGCACCTTATACCAAAAAAACCCCCACCTCTCTAGAAAAAGTAAAATGGGGGTAATAACACCGACTTTAAAGCACTACTGGAAGACTACACGAGGTGGGTAAAATACTAAAGTATCAGCTACCACACCACACGCAGTGAGCAAGCAAAGCTGCAGTGACACTACAGAGAGAAGACACAAGACAGGGCCGGCAGGCCGCTGGGTGAGGGGAGCACGTGACGCCCGATGGTGAGGTGGCTCCTGTGGCATCAGCGTGATCAGGGCTACATCTTCGGGAAACTATCGGTAATAAATATGTATATATATACACATTCAGGTAGAACCTAGTGGTAAGAACAGAAATTGGAAAAAGAAAAAAAAAGAAAATCTTATTTATCAAGAAAAGAACAAGGAGGGTCACAAAGTGGCACGGTGGTTGAGACAGCTGGATCCCACATGACTGACTGTGTGGTTCGAGCCCCAGACTCAGTGACTTGAGTATATGTGCCCCAAACCTGGAGAGAATAATGAAGAAGAGATTGTGGTATGCCCATTCCCCTAGGGGGAGATTTCTTTCTCTCTCTCTCTCTCTCTCTCTCTCTCCAGAGAGCACACATACCCTATAGCTAAACTAAACTAAAAAAAGGGAAACTTTTAAAGTTTATGAAAAAAATACAATTTACAACTTTATTTCGGTGGAAAAAAATCAGAAATCCATGCATAGTTTTTTTCTCTTCTTTTTCTTTTTTTATTTTTTTGAGAGGTTTTTTTTTTTGTTTTGTTTTTTGGGTTTTTTTTTTCTTTTTTTTTTTTTTTTTCTGCTATAGGGCGCATGCGCTCGCCAGACAGACAGAGAGACAGAAAGCGAGAAATCACCCCCCAGGGGTGGATGGCCACGCTGCAATCCCTTCTCCTCCATTCTCCTCTCGGGATCTTGGGCACGCACGCACACGTGCCTGGCGTGAGTTTTAAGCCACCGGGTCCAGGACGCGAACCGCGGTCGACTACATGGGAGTCCAGAGACATAGCCATTACGCTAACTGCTGGTCCCCAGTTTTTTTAAGAATATATACTTTCCATTAACTCTTTGAAGAGCCCTCGTTACAAAAACTGCCAGGTTTCTTTTGATCCTGATTAGTGTGAATCAGTGAGTAACTGGACTTATCAAATCAGGGATCAAACCTGCTTGCTGCACCTGCTGAGTCCGGGGCAGGGCTCCAGGCCTCAGTAGCGGAAGGAGGAAGACTCGGCAAGGCCTCCTGGAGCAGGAGCGCGGAGCAGCCAAGAGTCATTTCCACTCAGCCCGCCCCCGGGCCGCGGTGACCTCACCCAATCCTCAGGTCTAGGAGGCCACACCCAAACCCAAATTATCTCTTTCCACACATCATTTTGCTCTGAATGAAGAACACCAAAAAGTGCATGCCTAAATGTAGTCATTCACCCACCCACGCCTGTGCATTAATTAGGTGCCGATGACACGCAGGCTCCCTGGAGAGCACCCAGACCAGGTCACGCAGGGCATGAGTACCCACCCCATCACAGCAACTGGGCCTTTGATGAGCCGCGGCACCGCTCCCTCCCGGTCGCTTATAAACCCTGGAAGGGCAAGGGCTGCCTTTGATCATGGTTCGGCCTGCACTGACAGCGCAAGGCACTTAGAGACTACCCAATAAATATGGAGACTGCCCAGTACATACTCCCAGCAGGCATGGAGGAGAGCCGGCCGGCTCCTTCCCAAGACCCTGGGTCCTAAGCCAGCTGCCTGAGGTAGCTAGCGCTTTCTAACGTGGCGGCTGGTGGGATACGAAATAAAGTGCTCTTGAACATACTCTGGAAAAGGTTGATGTCAGCCCACCCCAAGGCCCCCTGAGCATGGGCAGCTGAACAGTGTTCAGGGAGAAGAACACCTCAATGTCCACGTACAGGGCAAGGCACTTGCCCGAGGTCGAGACCTGAGTTAAGGAGCACACGACTGGCACTGCCCACCCTGCTGGCCGACGTCCCGATCCTGGCAAAAGATGCCTGTCTGTGGGGGCAGGCCACTGCCAACCGCCCACGGCTGGTCCCCGGAGGGAGGTCAGGCAACATTTCCTCAGAAACGGGCAGCACGACGGGAAACCAGCAATCCGAGAACATTTTAAGTGACAGAGATAAATCCTGGCTAAGGTCCGTGAGTCCCAGAGTTCTCTTGGCCTTATAAAACTGGCCATAAGGAAAAAGGACGGGATCAAACAGAAGCTGAGCCCCACCCAGTCAGGGCTTGTCCTGGTCACGGAAAGGGTGACAGTTGGATGTGAAGAGGAATGCGGGAAGGAGGAGCTCGGCATTCCAGGCACCAGTAGTGCCAGCCGACGGGGAAAACCCAGCGAGGGCCGGCCCTCTAGTCGAGTTAAGGGAGCTGGATCCCAAATGGCTGGCGGCCACTGGCCGAGTCCTGGCCCCAGCAGCCTGTACAGCACGCCAGGTGCATCATACCAGTGCTCCGAACCCAGACAGGGTGGGGCAACGCAGAAGGGTGGCAGTGTGACCACGTCCCGCGAGGCTTTCTCGCTCTCTTTCTCTCTCTGACAGTGCATGTGCCCTCCGGCAATCAAATAAAAGACGACGATAATAATCAGAGCTGAAGCAGTGAAGAGTTCTTAGCCACCCCTAACAGCAATACACCGACTTCTCCCACCAAGCAGGTGTCCTAACACGTCTCCAACCTTTCCGACGGGGAAGTGAGTAAGCCTTAACTCATGGGGGGATGGAGATTTCAGACGGCACAGCCATCCACACAGGGTTACGAAACCAGGCAGCAATTAAACCAGTCCACCAGCTCCTCCGAACGCTCCGACGCTATCACAAAATACGCCGGTTTTAAGAGACACTTTTTACATATAAAGTTTGGGCAGAATAAGGGCTATAGCAAAGGGAAAATTAAGGAACCAAAGCAAGTGAACTTCATGTATTTGAACAACGGATACACGGCATAGGCCGTGCCGGCCCCTCGCTGGGATACAATGGTAACTCGTGGTAAAACTGCATTTGAAAGGACTTTCAGCTCAGAAACAGGGCCCAACTCCTACGCCACTCTGGCTTAAAGACTTCATCTGGATTCACAACCTAAGCAACTCAAACAGTAAAATAATAATAATAAAAAGGAAAGAAGTTTTAAAATAAGGTAGTACTTGGAGTTGGGCTGCCAGAGAGGGAACACAGTCAGATCTGGACCTCGGAACACATGCAAACCAGAGGGAAAGAGTATCGCATGCAAACTGCAAACTAAAATATGCAAAGTCGTTTTTGAATAATGGAGTCGACATTTCCTCTTAGCATGAGAATCATACCAGGAATTATGAAAAACAACTAAACCCGGCTAGACCAGCATATTTGGTAGAGCAGAACTCAAAACTACTCTCCTGCAAAAGACATTCAACAGTTAAAAAGGTAATTTAAAAATGGGCAAAAATACTTGTTTGCTACATGTGACAAATAAATAGCATCTAGATTAAGAGGTTTAGAAAAATCAGTACATGTAGTAATGTACAAATATGTGGGAAAAAGAAATGCAAGTGGTAAATAAATGAGTAAAGAAAGACAACTTACCTTGATACTAATTTTTACAAAAAGTAAAAATTAAAACAATGAAAGGCTGTTTAGAGATTAAAATTAGAACATTAAAGTGTGGAGATCCTGGGACCAGCAGATTGCATAATGGTTATGTCACTGGACTCCCATGTAGTCGCCGAGTCCTGGACCCGGCAGCTTAAAACTCACACCGTGTGTGTGTGTGTGTGTGTGTGTGTGTGTGCCCCCAAAATTCCAAAATCCCAAGAGGAGAATGGAGGAGAAGAGACTGCAGTATGGCCATCCCACTGGGAGGGAGGGTTCTTACTTTTTGTCTCTCTGTCTCTCTCTCTGGTGAGCGTACAAGCCCTATAGCAAAAATTTCTCTTAAAAAAAATAAAGCTAAAGCACACATTTTTTAAGAGTGAAGTATGCCTAAAGTCATGAGCAGTATGCCGAGTGCTCACCTGCAGCAGGCTCTGTAAGCGCCTCATCCAAACTAGGCGGAAAGAAACTGAGCAGACGCCGTCCCGCGGGGCGCCTCCATGCACACCCGACCAGCGAAGACCCAGACAGCTCCGGCAGCAGCTACGCCCGCGGGCCTCAGAGCCTGTGAAGGCAGAGGGTCTCCCTGGTCCAGGCCGCATGGCACAGAGACGAGGCATCATCGCCCAGGAAACACAGGAACCAGGAGGGGAAGGACAGCAGCACGAAGTGAGGTCTTCCTCGCAAACAGGCCCAGCCAGCGCCCTCCGCCCCCGCGCCGCACTGCACCTGCTCCCTCTCGATCTACCCCACACCAGGGCTGACGCAGGCCCTGCGCAGGCACGACTGCTCTGGTCAGCGGCCAAGCCTGGTTCACGAGGGGCCAGCACGGTCTTCTCAGGCCCGTCTTTTCTTCCCTAACCTCCATTCCTGCAAGGACTTCCATGCATCGCACTGAACACAGGTGGACTTAGGTTTTAGAATCTGTGAGGAGAAAGCACAGATGGCCACCCGCTCTAATGATGTGGCCAGTGTCTAAATGGCTGTCCCCAGTTACCTCGGGAATCAGGCTCCCAGGCCAGGGACTGCAAAACGCACCCACACACCAAGATGAGCAGTCGCAATGACAATGACCGAGTCCTGGCACGTGTGGAGCCCCAGACAGGACCCCGTGTGGTGGGGAGTGACACCATACAGGACCCTGGTCACAGGACAAACCTGGGATACAGTCTCCGGGTGCAGGTAAGGAGTCACCATCAAACTGCCTGAAGCCAGTAACAGGAGTGCTGCTCCCAGCGGACGGCTCTGTCCTTAGGAGACACTGTGGGGATGAAGGACCTGGTGTGCAGGATTTGACATGAACTGCATGCATGCGGGGGGGAGCAGGAGTGTGCGTGTACGTGTGGGACTGGGCATGTGCATGTGGGAGTAAGTGTGTGCATGTGTATGTGGGTCTGGGTGTGTACATGTGGGAGTAGGTACTTGTGTGTGCATGTGCAATGTGGGCGTGTGGGAGTGGGTGTGTGTGGGAGTGGCCATGTGTGTGTCGGAATAGGCGTGTATGTGGGAGTGTGCATGTGGACATGGGAATGTGCATGTGGGAGTGGGCGTGTGGGAGCAGGTGTGGGCATGTGTATGTGGGAGTGGGCGTGTGCATGTGGGAGTGGGCATGTGGGAGCGGGCGTGTGTGTGGGAGTGGGCATGTGGGAGCAGGTATGTGTGTGTGGGAGCGGGCGTGTGCATGTGGGTGTGGGAGCGGGTGCGCGTTTGTGGGAGTGGGTGTGAGTGTGTGGGAGTGGGCATGTGCGTGTGGAACTGGGCGCGTGTGTGTGGGAGTGGGTGTGTGGGAGTGGGCATGTGTGTGTGGAACTGGGCGCGTGAGTGTGGGAGTGGGTGCGTGCATGAGGGACTGGACGTGTGGGAGTGGGCGTGTGGGAGTGGGTGTGTGGGAGTGGGCGTGTGTGTGTGTGGGAGCGGGCATGTGCGTGTGGTGCACACACATCTGTGAGGACAGAGACGGTGGTGTGGAGCCTGCTCTGATCCCGGGGCGAGCAAGTGTGGGCCCCCTTTCCCACACTCCTGCACACTTCCCTGACCCTGCCCTTCCAGGAACATGCTGGAGAGAGGAAGCCGCCGGCTGCAGTCCAGGGCTGATGGTGGGGTCTTGGCACAGTCGCTGGGCCCAGCTGGAGCCACTGGACATGGCCGGCCCGTCTTGGCCACCTTCCTCAAGGTGCTTCCACCTGGAAGTGTCCAGGGCATGGGCTCTGCCAGGCTCTGGCCTGTCCTTCCAAGCCGGGGCCACCCCCTGTGGGGATGCAAGCGTTCCCCTTCCAGTGCATTGGGGTCGTTCTCCAGTGACCTCTCTGGAGCCCCAGTTCAGTGGCTCCAGAGTTCAAGTGGCCACACTCATCCCCGGGGAGAAGTGAACCTGGGCCCCCCAGCCAGGGACCAAAGAGCTGTTCACGAACTGCGGGGACATGCAGGCCCGAATGAACACTCCGAAGGACAGGCGGGCGGGCTGCGCTCGGGCCTGGCTGACGGGCTCCCTGGGGCGAGCAGCTCTAAGAGGACGGAGCCCTTCAGATTCCAGGGAAGGCTCTGGGGTAGCAGTCTTTGAAATGTGGTGAGGACCCAAGGCAGGGTTCCCAAGCCCTCCCAGGGCAACAGTCAGACCATCACATGGACATCAGGACACGGTTTAGCTTTTTTTTTTTTTTTTTTTTTTTTTTTTTTTTGGAGAGGTTTTTGCTATAGGGTACGTGTGCTCGCGAGAAGGACAGAGACAGAAAGCGAGAAATCACTCCCCCCACCCGGGAGGATGGCCACGCCGCAATCCCTTCTCCTCCCTTCTCTTCTCGGGACCTTGGGCACGCACGCACACGCGCCTGGTGTGAGTTTCAAGCCACCGGGTCGGGACTTGAACCGCAGTTGACTACATGGGAGTCCAGCGACATAGCCATTACGCTAACTTCTGGTCCCACGGTTTAGCTTTTCACGCTCCTCTCATGGCCGGTGTCGGTGGGTTCCCAGGGCTGCGTCGTGCGTGGTGGGCAGACCTGCTGTCTCCCCACGCCAGGCATGATGGAAGGTCAAAGTACAAAGGAGGCCGTCCCACTCAGTGCGTTTTTTTATTTTGGAAAATAGTTACTTTCATAAAACATGCTGTTATTTGTAATGAAATATAAAGAGCTTATCATTGTCATTTAAAATTAATAAAAATTTGAGAGAGATTTTTGCTATAGGGCATGTGTGCTCACCAGAGAGATAGAGACAGAGAGACAGAAATGAGCAGTCACCCCCCAGGGGCGATGGCCACACCATAGTCCCCTCTCCTCCGTTCTCCTCTCGGGATCTTGGGACTCACACACATGCCAGGCACGAGTTTAAGCCGCTGAGTCCAAGACTCGGACGGCCTGACTATGTGGGAGTCCAGAGATGTAACCCTTACACCGTCCACTGGTCTCAAAATTAGTAAATATTTTTAAACTGTTCACTGGAACCCTAATATGCTAAACACCAATAGAAATGTCACACAGCCCCCAGGAATTCTGGCACGTGTCGAGAGGGCCCCAGACCAGGATGTGGAGAACTGCTCTGTGGGCGGCGATGCTGCTCGGAGTTCGGGTTTTAAACAGCATCTGTCCCGAAGGCGGCGGCAAGGCTCGGTTCTAGGTGTGCAGTCCTGAGCGCTCATCGTGTGCTCTTTGCAGACTCACGGCCACTTCCATGGACAGAAATGACAACGAGCTCGCCTGCCACCTGGGAGAGGACACTGGCGCTCCAGGACATGGTTACGCACCCGGGGAGTCAGCAAGTGCAGCAAGTGAACGCCACCGCGACCTTTTCAACATGTCGTTCCCCAAACGGCATCAGAACGTCTGCACAGGGACCAGGGCAAAGCGCCAGCGCCCCTCCTAGGGGCACGGCCAGGCTCCGAGGCCGAGGGGCCACAGTTCTCAGTTGAGACTGGAGGAGCATGGGAACGAACAAACACCTCCAGCCACAGTGCAACGCTCCCCAGCCTCACAGAGGAAGAAAGTTCGCAGACATCTGCGACTCTAAGGAGGTGAAGACATGATGCTAAGTGAACTAGGATGGCAAGGGGTTAAATCTCCCTGGGATGGATCGCCTTAGCACAAAGGCGTCAACTGGAGTCCCTAGGGTGGTCACCTTCCTAGAGACAGAAAGTACAAGGCAGGCCAAGGGCTGGGCAGACCGAGGTTACCCTTTAGTGGGGAAAGAGTTACAGCTCTGCAAGATACAAAAAGCTGTAGGGTTGAGGCACTGGACTCTGACATGGCCAACCACAGTTTGAGTCCTAAACCCGGTGGCTTGAAAATCATACTGGGCACATGTGCGTACCCAAAATCCCAGGAGGAGAATGGAGGAGAAGGGACTGTGGCATGGTCACCCCTCTAGGGGCGATTTCTCACTTTCCCTCTCACTGTCTCTGTGTGGAGAGCACACGCACCCTATGGCAAACACATAAAAAATAAATTTTTTAAAAGGTGCAGAAAGTTCCAGAGATGGGTGGCGGTGACAGTGCACAACCTGGAATCTACCTACGCCATCGAGCTGTGTATTTTACAACAACAAAACAAAAAGCTTCACCACAGTATTTACCAAAAAAGTGTTGGCAGTGGAGTGGTGAGCACAATTGCATTCCTAAGATTTATCAACACAGTTTCCCAGGGCCCACCCACGATCTGGTGGGTAAGGGAGCTGGGTCCCACAGGGTTGACTGGTTTGAGCCTCGGCTCCTTCCGCGTGAAAAACATGCCTGGCTCCTATGCTTGCGTGCCTAAAATCCCACCAGGATGGAGAAATGGAGAAGGGTGGCAGGGTGAGCACACCCCACGGAGGGGCTGCATCCCCCTCTCTGCGGAGTGCCGTGCCCTCGGGAAATGTCCTAACATTAGTCATTAGCAAAGACAGTATCCTCGGGTGTCTCGTGTTTCAATCTTCACTGGCTCACGAAGTCCCACCAAGGACCCCAGGCCATCCACTCAGTTTCCACCGGCCACCGTTAGCAGCCACTGCACCAGGAACAGAGGGACAGTCAGGCAGGGGAGTGTCCCACAGAGGGCGCAGAGCAGGGAACCCTGGCGTCATAGGAGACGCGCCGAGAGCACCCCGGGAAGCCTGCGTGGGACACGACTGTGCTGCTTCGCTGCAAATGAAGCTCGATCCGCCACAGCCAGGAACCAGTCAAACCCTCTGAGGTACTGAAGCTTCCAAAGCTTGGGGAACCCACGTTTTCCTTGGAAAAAGCACTTTGCTCTACATTTTTTCATGCTGAAACACTATGAAACCCTCAACCTAATTCACAACGTCAGTCCCGGCAAGCCCGGTGGCTCCCACGGTCCCTGCAGTCTGACTCAGTGCTCCGTGGTTAACGTCTCCTCTCTGGGAGAGACATCCGGTTACGCTGTGAACACCCTAAGGGCACTTTCCTCCCCGGGTGCAGCGAACGTCCTGCAAACCCTCGAACCCCCAAAGCGGCCAGCTTTTGCTCCCTGTCGGGAGAGGAGACCGCGGACTGTCTGAGCAGCCCTGGGCCCCTCTGCTGCGCTCCACTCCTTGTGGCTGGGCACGTGCTCACTGAGGTGACCGCGTCCTGCCTCACCTGGCTCCAGCTTCAGAAAGGAAAGGAGTGAGCCCTCCATGGAGCGGTCCCCAAGCAGCAAGGGAGCTGCCACTCCAGAGCTCCTCAGGCCTTGTGGGGAGCCCTGTGAAAGCCAGACCTGCAGACACCGCAGGTGCAGCCTCTGCTCCTACCAGCAGCCTCCTCAGCTGTCATACCCAGGAAAGGGGCTGCGAGAAAGTGGAGACAAGCATTTTCTTTCCACAGAGAAGAATGAAAACATCCCACCCAGCTCTGTCTCCACGACCAGTTAGGTAAACCAGCACCAAGAAAGGTTAGTTTGGGTTTTTATCTTAAAAATAATCATTTCTTTTCAAAATAATGAGATCTCGGAGAGGCAACGGGGGCCTGATGCCTGTCCGGCTGCCCCTGCCTGCGCTGTGGTGGTGTGCACAGGCAGCCCTGACCCCTCTCCCCAGCCCGGGCCTCTGTCGGGCTAGCCACATTCCCTTCACCAAAGCCAAGACATGACTCGGAGAACCCAGGCCCTGTCTTGTCCTGCAGGCCTCGGGTGACTTGGAAGGGTGCCTCTGGAGGCAGTCCCTCAAGAATGTGCCTACACTCAGTGTGGATTCAAACAGCTACGCACCCCGGCGCTGTGGGGTGACAGGGACCCTGCACGTCAACGTCAGACGTGACCTGCTTCGAGTGGACTCCCGAGAGCCAGAGCACCCATCCATGGCCCGATTCACCACCCTGCTAGGCCCTGGATCAGGCGTACTGTCTGAAACACCACAATGAATTCAACATCTTCACCTGCTCTCCATAAACGTGTGACATTAATTCTTCTCCGCACGTTCAAGAGTGGGTAAAGCACTGTGGCCGCTGGGCTGGCCGTGGAATCCCCACACAGGAGGCAAATACAGACGTCAACTTGGGAACCAACACAGCCCTGCCGAGGCCTCGCCAACGAGCTCCGACCACCCACACTGACCGCGAGGTCGAAACCCAGCCACCACGACGGGCGGCCCTGGCCACCTCTGCAGCCCTCGTCCTCCGGCCAGTTCCCACACCCCAGCCACGGCTCTTCAAACCTGCTTAGGCAGAGGGTGGAGCAGCGGGAAGCCCTGACGTCACTTAGCGCGCTCCACGACGCCTCCCGACGTGTAACCTTGCGGACGCAGTCACACTAGCAAGGACGCGTGTGAGAAGTCCCGTGTGTCACCAGAGCATCGCTGCCCGGGAACCACACACGACGTCAAACCAGGCGGGCACAGATGGTACAGGGGACTCAGAGCGTTTGTAGGAAAATGGAACTAAAATAGGAGTTTCTTTTGAGGCAAAGAACTTCAAAGTCCGTGCGAAGTTTCCTCATAATATGCGTCCTCCATGAACGCTTTGCGGATCCCTCAGGTGTGTTTTCATCACCATTCGCAAGGATGCTTTTTGTCATCTGTTTGTAGACAGGCAAAACATTAAATATGAGAAACTATGAATCACTATGGCAGTGTCTTGCATTTGTGATTTTTTAAAAAGAATTACTTTATTTTAATTTTATTTTATTCACTGTCATTATTTTTTATTTTATTTTTTCAAAGTTGACCAGAGAGAGGGGTAAAAAGGGAGAAAGCAAATTGCCAGGTCCAGGACTCGAACTATGGTCAGCTATGTGGGAGTCCAGCTGCCTTAACCACCACACCACCTGCCGGCCCACATTCGTGATTGAGAACTGACCCAGCTGGAGAGTCGCATGACCAGGGGAGCACAGTGAGGAGCGTGGGGCCCTGCTCTTGGCAGAGGCTGGACGGAGTCCTAACTCAGCGTGGCCAGGCCACAGGAGCAGGGTGGGCAGGGCTCCTCTAGTAGAAACCCAGCACAGTACTCCTCGTGGAGGAGAGGAGAGAGGAGCGTGTCTGTGAAATTCAAGTGTGGGCTCTGTCTTAAGGACAGGACGAATAGCAGCCATAACCAACCAGCAAGTCCGAACTCACCCAAACGCCTCCAGGGGCCTGAAAGGAAAAACGCCCACACCTGACGTCCTGTCCCCGGCGCTCTGTCTCCTGGCACTGTGTGGGGCAGAACCCACGGCAGAGGAATTCCTCGGATCATGGTTACTGTTTACACAAACGCCAGAGAGAAGTCTGATGAGTCGGCTAACCCGACAGAAGAGAAAGGGGAAAGGAGAAATAAATTGCTATAGATTGGTCTATTACAGGCTCGACCACTTCCAGGAGAGAAGAAATAAATCTGTCAGTGGGCAGTTATATAACAACCGCATTGTCACCTATGGGAAGGAGGTATGTGAGCTGAAGTGTATCACATGTTCACCACGCAGGAGGCGGTGGTGCGCGTAAGCCCCATTACTTGCTCAGATTTAAACAATTAGGGATTTATTCACCTGGGGTGTGGACCTTGATTTTATATACATTAAAGTAGAAACTGCAAAACTAACTTCTATAGCCGCGGTACGATTCAGGGGAAGCCATGAAAGCAGAGGGGGTATAATACACAATGGTCAGCTCGATCCACCCATCGGGTAATCTGCTGTCCAAGAAAACACAAGTCCCGTGGGTCCTCAGGGCGCCACCTGAGCCCACCCGCGCAGTGCGGACAGCTCCCCGGGCTGGAGAGCCCCTGTCTGCTCAGGAGCAGGAGCTGTTCACAGCCTCAGCTGGGGAACGGTCGGCCATCGGCACACGACAGCACAGGCCCTTACCCAGACACAGAAGGGGACAGCCATAGCCAGGCCCTCGGTTAAGAGCGTGCACAAGGCCCAGCCGTGGCGCCGGGCGGCAGCACTCAGGACTGCCTGTGAACAGCCAATCACAGGCTCAGATCATGAGCCGGCCTGAAAACACCCCGGGGAGCACAAGTGCCCAGGACCCTGGAGAGCCAGAGGGCAGAGGACAGGGGCTGTGGCGTGAACAGATCCTGTTAAGGGTGGCTGTCTCTGTCCCTCTCTCGCTTGTGTGTGCATTTGCTTTCTGATGAATCAAAATGAACAGCCTAAAGAAAAAAAGATACTTTCACATAAGTGGAAACCAATCAGCAAAGAATCATCTTCTCTGATATTCCCCACTTTTCCTCTCGCTACTCGTGTCTCTCATCTCCAAAAAGGAGCCCGCAGCGTGAAGCTCTGTGCAGAAAGAACAGAGTAAAGAGTTTGTACAGACACACGCTACGAAGGGAACAAGCAGGGGAGTCAGCCCTGGAAGACGCTCTCCAGGGCCAGCCCTCAGTCTCGACCTGCACAGGGGCCGCGGCGCTGAGAGCTAGGGCGTCCAACATGCAGATTGAGGCTCGGGGGACCGCGGGAGGGAAGGTGCGTGTTTGCTCACGGTACAGCCCTGGCCCTGGTCCTGGCTCGGGCTCAGGCTCGGGCTCTGGCCCAGGCTTCCGCTCCGGCCCTGGCCTGGCCCCGGCTGAGGCTCGCACACACTCCATGCACTCGCCAATCAGAATTCAGTGTCTCACAGCTTAAAGTAGGAAAAATGGGGTGAGCAAGGCTGGGAAAGGGGGGTCCCTCTGATCTGTGAAAACAGTGATAGCAACACAAAGGAAACAAATGGGAAACAGGGCTGGGATGGTTCAAAACGAAAGGCAAACACCCAGAGAAGGTACTATTCACTTGGCTCGCTTCGCCAGCTCACCGGGCACGTCCCACACGGAGCGAAGCGCGCCTCGGCTCCTCCTCGCGCGGAGCAGAGGCGGGTCTTCGGTTACCAGGCTCTGCCCACTGTCCGGGGCTGCCTCTCAGTGACCGTGGCCCTCTCTGTCACAGTGAACTCATTTAAAAGACACTGGGTAGGCGGAATGTCGGGCGTCTCGTGTCCACATCTCGGAGGCAGGTGCCCGAGAATGCACTTGTTAATATTTTATCAGACACTGTCATTTTATCTAAGCTATCGTCCCAAGGCCTGCGTGCGCAGAGATTCCTGACGGAAAGGGCCCTTGGCAGGCACCCGGTCGCATCGCAATGGCTCCGAAAGCCCTCCAGCCCGAGTGGTCCGAGTTCACGGAGCACCCATCGGAACACACAGAACACCGGAGAGAAACCGCAAACGGGCGAAACTCCAACTCAGTAGTCACCAGCAACCTTGCATGACTTAAAAATAAAAACGTATAAATACAATTAAAAATCAAAGGCAGCGGCTCTAGCCCAAGAAAGTGTAAGTTAGTCCCATCACCAAGGTAAGTTTATTTTATTTTATTTTTTTTTTGAGAGGTTTTTTCGCTATAGGGCGCGTGCGCTCGCCAGACAGACAGAGAGAGACATAGAGACAGAAAGCGAGAAATCACCCCCCAGGGGGGATGGTCACGCCGCAATCCCTTCTCCTCCATTCTCCTCTCGGGATCTTGGGCACGCACGCACACGCGCCCGGCGTGAGTTGTAAGCCACCGGGTCCGAGACGCGAACCGCGGTCGACTACGTGGGAGTCCAGCGACATAGCCATTACGCTAACTGCTGGTTCCCAGGGTAAGTTTATTTTAAGGAAGAACCAAAGGCAGCGGTAGGCACGAGGTGCCCTTCCAGGCAGGACGCGCTCGGTGCCTGCCCCGTCCCTGCCCACACGGGGACGTCCTTACTGCACACGCAGACCCTGGGCCTCTCCTCACAACCGCGGCACGGACGCTGGGCAACAGGCGAGCGGCGGTGTTTGTCCCCGAATCGACTGCGCATCCAGCGTGACGCTGTCACACTCCCAGTCGAGGGGAAAAACACTGTTCTGTGTAATAAACTACAATGATAAAGGCTACAGGTATTGTTTTTGGAGGGAATCTACACAGCTGGTGACACGGGCCTTGGAGGTGGCAGGAAACAGGCACACCAGGGCTGGGGTGACGGGAAAAGGCAGGGCTGTCCGGAAGGTGGAGGGGAGGCCGAGACCATGCAGCTCTGTCACAGTACAAAAACGCCTCACTTCGCCTTTTGTTGGCTAGTGCAAAATTGATTGGACTGTTTTACAAATGCTCGATTACTGCACCCACAGCCCTCGATCAGATTATCTGCACCGCCACAAACAGTTTATCCCTGAGTGGCGAGCAGCAGGGTTTGGACGTCCAGGTGGCATTCTCAGCGCCAGCGCCACTCCGGGCCTGTCCACCCCCTCATCACGCCCCGCACACGTCAGCCCCCGACCACCTCCGTGGCAGTGACTCACAGCACCATGTCCAGGCCGGATTCACCGGGCACAGCTTGCCTTGGGTCTTACAGCCACGGTTCTCAAAAGTGGCAACCACGGACCGCTCGGGGCCCCGAGGCTTTTCTGCGAGCTCTGAGTTTGAACTGCTGGGCTGTCAGGAAAGTCATGGCACACTTTTGCACAGGGAACGACTCTCCTGACAGCCTAATGTTTCGTGAGAACTCTGCAACGTCATGTGCCTGCACTGCGAAGGCTACGGTACGTAAAAATGCTGGCACAAACCAACACTCAACTGCAGCGCGTCAATAAATCACTTACTGCCCTTGATGGGGAGGTATGAATAAGTAATTTTATTAAGTATCGACCCTGGAGCAGCCCCTCTTCCTCCTGGGCCTGATGGAAGGGGAAGCCCTTCAGCAGCAAATCGATGGCTGTGGCGAGGGGCAGCCCTTCCGGGAAGAGCTGCGAGGGAAGTGGGTGCGGACACCGCCTGCTCCCTGCGAGGCAGGACCGCCCTGGCGGGGACTCTGAAGAACAGGCATGGAACGAGCCCGTTCACAAGGAAGACAGGAAGAGTCAAGCTTTGAGGCAACATTCAGATGTTCTGGAAATTCTATCCACCGTGACCTTGTCAACTCCCCTACACGTGAGACTTTTCTGACTGCGGACAGCATGTTTTTGGTACAATAGAGTACATGTGCAACACTGGAAGATTGCCCTGATGGCCACGGCACGATACACTGAAGACTGTCCAGGTGGCCAGTGCGTGAGGTTCAAAGCAATGCCTGGAACACGGTTTTAAAACGGACAGGTGCAGTTTCAGAACCTGCATCTCAACTTGTCTTTAGTGAGACAAGTGGCCACTTGTCTAGCGTGCTATCAAAGACCCACAGTTATCTGGAAGGAAATTAAAACACTTCTCCCTTTTCCAACTACAGATCTTTGTGAGGCTGGATTTTCTTTAGCTGGATGGCAACTAAAATAACATGTAATGCAGATGCAAAGATGAGAAGCCGGCTGTCTCCTAGTAAGTCAGATATCGAAGATATGCACGACAAAAAATAGTAAAGCAGGACCAGCAGATGATGCAGCGGTTATGTCACTGGACTCACACATGGACAAGTGTGCCTTGAGTCCTGGACCCAGTGGTTTGAAAATCATACCAGGAACATGTGCATGCATGCCCAAGATCCTGGGAGGAAAATGGAGAAGGGATTGCAGTATGGCCATCCCCACTGGGGGAGGGGGTGATATCTCATTTTCTCTCTCACTGTCATATTCTCTCTGTCTCTCTGTCTCTCTCTCTCCCTACCAAGCGCATGTGCCCTAAGATGAAAACCTCTTTAAAAATAAATAAAACATACTGCTCATTAAGATTTTAGAGATTTTTTTTTATTTTGGAAAATATTTATTTTCATAAGAATATTATTAACATTAATATACAGAGATCTAGTACTGTTATTTTATGTTCAATAATGATTTCAGAATCCCTTGACTTTGTTTCCAATATGATAAATATTGCTAGAACCCAGAAAAATAAAACTCTTTGGAGAACTCCACCATTTTTAAGAGTGTGAAAAAGGCCTGAGAACCACTATCTGAAAGAAACATGTAGGTGGCACCTCCACCAGGAAGCACACAGATTTACACGAAAGAATTTGAGAAACAAAGCAGGTGATGGGCCAGCAGGGGGAGTGGTGGGTGAGGCACTGGACTCCCACGTGGCTGGCCCACGCGTCTCAGACCTGGCGGCTCGCTTCGTCATGTTCCCTCTCTTTCTCTCTCGTCAAATCAAGTAATAATAATAAAAAATAAAATTACATGATTCTCTTTTAAAAAAATAAAGGAAACATGTGAGCTAAAATGCCCCAATCATCAGATGACAGTGCGAAAAGTAGTTCCATCTTTATTCATCAAGGCAAATACATATTCATTGAGGTTTCTCTTCAGGGCCAGACGAATGGTTAAACTAGTCCAGCATCTGGGCTTCCACTCGTCTCCTCCTCGCTTCCCAAAAGACTCGTCCTGTGCCCCACTGCGGTGGCGCCGCATGTAAATCCCCCAATTAGCCCCTGAGACGTGTCCGTTCGCCCCAGTGCACAGTGCCCCCTGCACTGTCTCGCCACCACGGGCTGAGAGACTTCTCACTGAATTATGGATTTTCTGCCAGTTAATTACCACGATAAGAAGCAGTTGGGCTTGTCTTTGCAGACATGATTTCTTCCCAGTCTCACTTCTCTTGTACCCTTTGGAGTCTGCTGGGGAGTCAGAATAATTGGAAACCTAGAGATGGGCGCTGAGTTCTGAAAGTACCTCCGGCAGGACTGACAGCCAGCTCGGCCGGCAGACGCGTGGGCGAAGACCTGCTTTCCCCTGGGCCAGGCGTCGGACCTGCCCCCTGCTCTCTGTCGGCAAGTCTGAACCACGGGACCAGTGCGCTTTACTGAGCGGAGGGGAAGACCAGGAGCAGTTCGCGTGCACGCCCTCGTTCAGAACGGTGGCAGGCTTGAGGAGCGAGATCCAAAAGAAAATCCCAAATCCTCTTCTGTGGAAAAGCGCGTTTCCGAAGAGGAGCTTCGCATTCCTGAAGCTGTGCAGGTGAGCGGCCCCCGTGCAGTCGTCCAGAGATCACCACCCGAGGCAGGGCCTCGCCGCACGGCAGCACGTCCACCCTGCCCCAGCGCCCAGGGAGGCCCCTCGGGAGGCAGACTCCCTGGACACTCGTGGGACCCGCAACAGGACAGGCTGTCCGCATGTCCCCGTCCCATCCCCTCCCCTCCACCTCTGGGCTACCTGCGGGCGACATAAAGCCACCCCGGGGTTCACCTGAAGACCCCCGGGACAGCCTGATGGTCTGAAAGGTGTGCTGCTCAGCGAGACTTGACGAGCTCGCTTTGTCTGTGCAGCTCGCACCTGGAGAAGGAGCAGGTTACCAACGCTGAGGACTGAGGACGCTGGAGGACGCTGGAGGAGCAGGGGAAGGAGCTGGCCCCGTGAGCGGTGGCCCTGCAACCCCAGAGGACGGCGGCAAGCGCCAGTCCCCCACACTCTCTGCAGGGAAGAGGAAGGCCAAGAAGACTGAGCGTTCTTGCCACCAGGTGCCAGCTCGGCCCCTGGCCTCCACCCTCTGAGCCCTGCGGGCTTCCTGAGGGACCCGCTCGGAGGAGCCCAGGGCTGCGGGCAGAGGCAGGGCACACACCGGCCGTCCGGCTGTCTTCCTGCCCTCCTGGCAGCTGCACCGCACACAGGAAGTGTCCCTGCGGCCAACAGCAGACCCTGCGACTCTCGGCAGACCTAAGTGGCCAGGGCCCCAGGAGCCCATTGCCTTGCCCTGCACAGAGGAGAATGGGGGGAGTGGGTCTGCGGGAGAGAGCAGGAACCCTCACCCGCACGGGAAACCAGGCAGGGAGGACGGCTGACACCGGGTCCTCAGCATCTGACCACAGACCACAGGTACCAGTCGTGCTCTGGTGGGCCCAGCCGCCTTCAGACATGGGATGACTAAACCCCATGGAGCACACGCGTGAGTCCCGGGATCCTGGCCTGCACAACGGCTGGGACCCACAGTGGCAGGACACACTGCCATGGGTGCCCGGGGCCCACTGCCCTCTCTCTCTCCGTAAGACAGACTTAGAGAAGAGAGGAAGGGAGTCCAGTAAATCCAAACACAGTTTAGGAGGGGCTCGGGTCTGTCTGAAGGGAGACCCCCCCGCTGTCCTCCTTGCTGGCCCTTCAGTACCCCACTCTCAGATGGCCACCCAAACGGCCACCGTGAGAAAATGGTCCAGAACGTGGGAACGGAAAGACTCGGTAAGACAGGAATGAAGGGCCCTGCCAGCAGCCGAAGCCGTTCACACGCGGTTCTCCATCTCTGACCGAACTGGAAATACCCAGCTGCTTGTCTTTCAGAGAGGAGGTCTAAGACACAAGCACACACACACGCACGTGTGCACACATGTACACACACGCACGTATGTGCACGCACACACGTGGGCTGGGCCCAGCCCTGCGGCTGCCACGACCAGCACCACACTCCCTGTGGCTGCACTCACTCTACGGGGGCACCAGGGCTTCGGGAACCGCTCCTTCCTGGGCTGCCCCAGTGGCTGAGGGGTCCCCAGCAGGGATGCGTGAGGCTGGCTGTGTTCAGGGAGCACCGGGCTGGGCCACGAATCCGGGCTGCAAGCTGTGCAGCGCCCGTGCCTTCTGTCCGCCACCTTTGTCCTCGAGGGCTCTCCGTGAGTCGCAAAGCAGCCTGGGGACAGGCCCTTGCCTGGGTTTGTAGTCTCCCTACTGAGGCCACAGCAGGACCGAGTCCAAGGAAGTCCAACACCACATGGCACTTCATGGCACCTCGCTCGCGGCAGGGAGGGGGAGTACTCGGGGGCACTGCGCCAACACCCCGACCGCGTGGCCCGCGGTGGAGGTCAGCCTGCTCCCCCGGACGACCGCCCCTGGCCCACAGGAACGTCATCCCCCATGTTCTAACTCACAAGGACATGCTAAGACTGTTGACGAAAGGAAGAAAACGGCTGGGAGGGCACAGCCAGGCGAGTGCCCAGCCACTCCCGTGGGTGTGTGGGGGCTGAGCGCCGGGGACCCTTCCCACTAGTCACTGCTGGACAGGGAAAGGAGAAAAAGCTGCCGGAACTGTCTTTTCCCACTAATTTACTACTGAAAATAAAGTACCAGAGAAAAGGGCGGAAAGAATAGAAAATGATCAGTTCTTGCACACACACGCACACGCACACGCACTTACTTAAAGGCTGTCTGATAGAGAGGAATATTTAGCACAGACATTCGCAGACACTTACTGTCAGAATTAAAACGGGAAGCTGCACAGATAGTCACTGAATTAGCCGCGGAGACGACCTCACCCTGCCGCTGCCAGGGATGCTGGCCGTCTGGTCTCCGTGCACACACCTACACCCACAGAGCTAAACGGCCACCCGCCACCAGTCCTTCAAAGGCTCTTAACCTGGGGACATGACTGGCCACCTAAAATGTTTCACATCTGAGAAAAAAGTCTCCGATTATAACTAAAACGTGCTGGTCTTACACCAAAATAACTCTGGGTTATAGGTGAGGACAAAACCAGGTGATTTAGCATGGAGCTGTGTGCTCCTGCCTCTCAGGTATAAGACTCCAGAAACTTCCTGAACCACAGAAAAGAATGTTTCTTGTTTACCAAAAACTTGGGCAGTTGGTGAAGTTTTCTAAAACTAAAAGGTAAACACATCCCTTTTTTCAGTGCCCTTTCCACCTTTTCTTAAAGAACTATAGAAAATTAGCAGCAAGATTAACTTCTTAATATAAACTAAAAATATAAAAATAGGCACTCGTATTTCAGGCCTCAGTTTAACCTCTCCATATGTTTCCTCTCTCTCTCTCTCTCTCACTCACACGAAACACTGAAGTGAAAAGGTCTTTCTCTCCTTAAATCCTTCATTTCAAACTCTCAGTGGCAGGATTAGAAAAATAGAAGAGGAAGCCAATTAGTCAGAGGAAAGAAAACCAGGTCCCCGTAAGATCGTCGATTCCCAGGGAGGCCCGCCCCGGACACGCCTGGTCAGGCCAAGTGAGGAGGAAAGGCAGGCGGCAACTGCCAGAGGACGGAGGCCTGGCCCCGGCCGCAGAGGCTATCCGCTCAGCCAGCGCATTCTCCACGCCGGACAGGGCCCCGAAGTGCGAGTTCAACATTCTGCTCTCCCACAGACATCTAGAAGATATTAAGAGGCGTTATCTGGTCGAAGTGCTGCCTGGCAGACAGGTGGCATGGAGCTTAAGACACTGGGTCCCACACGGCCAACTGTGTGGTTTGAGTCCTGGATCTGGAGGCTTAAAATCACTCTGAGTGTGTGCGGGCCCAAAATCCCAAGAGAAGGAGAAGGGACTGTGGTGCGGCCATCCGCCCTGGGGCAGATCTCTCTCTCTCTCTCTCGCTCTCGCTGTTTCTCTCCAGTGAGCACACATACCATACAGGAGAAACTAAAGAACAAAATGGGAACAGCGAAGTGCAGCTTGGTGCACTGCCAGGACGCGGACTGAGGGCCGGGACAGGCTCGGAGCACGGCAAGCGCCCCGGCCCAGCACTCCCCAACACCAGCAGGACGCTCGCTGCGGCATTTCTGTTCAAACCTGACCTAGAGACCACATTATAAAAATGTAGCTGGGCAGAAGAAGGAATTCTGACATCAACCTTGGATTACTGTCTCTCGGCACTTATCATAAAATGATTTATTGTGGTCTCATTAAAATGCTGGAGAGAGACCGCCGGAACTGCCTGTGAAAATTGCGGGGCGCCTGAAGTTAGCAGAGCAGCAAGAACTTTCCAGGAAGGCTGTTAAAATTAAATGCAAAGATGCAAATTCTCAGCAACACACTACACAAAATAAAGCCAACTCATTAAAAAAAAAAAAAAAAAAAAAAGACACAGGCCTGACAGTGGTGTGGCAGCCAGATTCCACAGGATGGATTTCGTGGTTCGGATCTCAGACCTGGTGGCTTGAAAAATACACCAAGTGCGTGTGCATGCCCAGTGTTCCATGGGGACGGTGGAGAAGGGTGCAGAGTGGTCACCCCCCCCAGAGGGTGCTTTCTCACTTTCCCTCTCGCTATCTCTGTCTCCCTCTGGCAAGCTCACATGCCTTATGACAAAAAACAAATCAACAAAAATTGATGACAAGTAAGCCACCTTCACAGGGCAGGGATGGGTGTTCAGGATAGCCACCTTCTAGTGCGTGGCCCTCCTCTCTGTGGCCACATCCAGGGCAGACGCCTGGCTTGGGTGGGCACAGTCTCAACCTCTGAAGGCTAGATGTCAGCCACAGGACAAGCCCCACGGCTCCCGACCTCTGACTCGCTGCCATCTCCGCCTTCCTGCCTCCCACAGCCCCTACCAGTCCTGAAGGCCCCAACCTGGGCTTACTACCCCCCCTCCTCCCGGGACCTCACTCCACTGGCCAATCCCACTGAAGGCACTGGTCAGCAGGACTCCTGCCACTCCTCCAACTGACAGCACAGAAGGTGGACGTGAACATGGCCGAGAGGACAGCAGTGACAGAGTGACAGAGGACCGTGAGCAGCTGGTGCCCAGGAGACGGCAGGACAAAGGGGAAAGCTGGGCCCGGAGAGATGGAATCAGACAAGCGCCGGGGAGGGACACAGCCCGGGGGGAGGCAGCACAGCCAATACGCTCGTCCTGGGGGCCTAGCAGAACCCCCTGAAATAACCTCGTATCATTTGACTTTTTACAAAATGTATTATTTCACGAGTCAGAGGAAGACAAGCACCCTCGGCGTGGTCCACGGCGCCGCGCCCTCCCCCAGCCCTCCCGGCAGCGAGGCAGCTGGACCTGCACCCCTCCATGGTGCGGCACCACCGGGGCAAGGCACCACCGAGCCGGCCCCACTTCCCTGGTGCCATGAGGCGTGTCGATAAAGCAGACTGGAGGAAGTCAGGGAACAGAAGCCCAGCCCCGGTAACAATGGCGGGGAAGGTACCGTGGCAGCCAGAGCTCCCGGGAGCTGCTCGGTGCTGTCACCTCACGGGCATCAGGACCTCCCACACCCTGGCCACACCAGTCCCAAATGACCCAGGATGACCTAGAATCTCTGCGGTGGGGCACTTCACTTCTCTCTGAATGAGCCCAGTGATCCGGCCTGCCCGGTGGGAGAAGCCCCACGGGAACGCTGGCTCGGGTGTGTGCTCGCCGCCCCAGGACCGGAAGGCGCAGCCAGGGCGGCCACTTCCTGCACACCTCCCCACCCGGGTTACCCCAGGACGGCGTTGCCCCGTTTACGTGCCTGCTCTCTCTGGCCCCCGCACCTTCCATCCACAGAGCACACTCAGCCCGCTCTCACCTCCAGTCCAAGGGCACAGAGGGGGTGAGGAAGGGCCACTGACGACGCTCGCCAAAAATAAATTCAGGTCACATAAGAGAAAAATGCCCAAGTCTGGGCCCTCGACTGCCATTAAAGATCCAGCAGACAAACAGTTTCAACCCCAAACCACCCCCGCCCTCCCACCGCGAAGGAGACACGGCACTGGAAGAGTCCTCCGACACCCCATGGTCAGAACTGCCCGCGGTGTGTCCTGTATGGGAAACGGACTCCAGACACGATGTCACCGGTTCATCTGCTGAAAGTAACCGAGAGCCCAATCTGAGCCCACATCACAAACAAGGTCAGGCCCTGACATAGCCCCATGGTCGCTGGTCACTGAATTTCTTCAGCTGTAACAGGACATTTAGAATTGTTTGCAGGAAAATAAACTGCTAAACTACTTCTTTTTTGCAGTAAGTATAGTCTATTTATCAGTGTTCCTATGGAGCCAGGGGAGCTGTTTTGCTACCTTAATTCACTAAGTCATCTGACATTTGCACATGGCTTACCTACTTGTAGAACGGCTTATCATGGCCCATACGCAGGACTTCAGAAAGCTCATGGGAAAATGCAATTTAAGTGTGAGTTTATTTCAGTGGAAAAAAGTTTTAAAATCCTGTGTATGGAAACACTAAAGGCGCGAGGAGTGTGAAGGGCTCTTGCCTCTCCCCACTGCCAGGCTCCAGGAGTCCACCCTGGGTCCCTTCGCTCCTGAGAAGGGGGCGTGACCTCCCTGATTAGAAAACTGGCCCACCCTGGGACCCCGCTGCCAGGGCCTAGTGAAGAAACCGCCTAACCCTAAACTCGCCTGTCAGTGACGAGTGGCAAGTGGCACATGACGAGTGAGGTGTGGGTCTCCACCTTCACCTTGTTCCTGTTTCAATCTCGTCAATGCTGGGACAGAGAAAGGGGCTGGGAATAACTGAGCACCCCAACAACTGTAAATGGGTACCAGTATCAATTTCACTTCCCGAAAGCCACTCCAACCCTCCAACAGAAGAGTGAGTCTGTGAATGCCGCTAAAATCGGGTGTACACACACACACACACACACACACACGCACGCACACACACACACAACCGGGATGCCAACGGTCACGCCACGACTGGTTCATCTGAAAGTCAGCCACCAAACTAAGTGAGAAGCACGTGCGATTCCAAAGAAACGCACACTCGTTCTGCAGAAACCTGCCGACTGGTGTCACGTGCAGGAGCTGTGCTGGAAACCAGGCTTCGGGGGCAGGATGGTCACTTGGTCTCTGCCCCACAGGGTGGCCACAGAGAAGGAGCAATCCCACAGCAGGCTCAGTAACTGCGTCCTGGGGCCTGGAGAGAAGCCGTGGGTGTCCAGGTGGGCTGGCCAGTGTGCACGGAGGGGAAGGAACGAGGAGAGCGGGCGGACAGCCACCCCAGGAAGACACGCCACAGGGCCGGGGAGGGACAGCCCAAGGTGGGGAGAGGGCATTGGCAGAGGCCAGGACGCGGCAGCCTCTGCGGAGCTGGGCTTCGCCGTAGGTAAGGAACGAGATTGGATCTGAGAGTCAGAAGAATCCTCAGGCGAGGATCTCTTACCGAGATCCAGGCGAGAGGCTGACCTTGGCTGGCCTACAGGTGACAGTGGAGACGAGCAGCTGCAAGGCCCGACCAGACATCACACCCGAATTCCTCAGGCCGAGACTGGGGCATCTGGGAGAGTGAACGCCTCCCTTTGCAAATCCGTTCTCCGCATTCAAGTTCCTGACATGTCAGTTTTCTGAAAGCCAGGCGCACCTGCTCGTGAGTGGCAAACCACATGGCTTCTGCCGCGAAGTGCACACCCTGGGCAGCTGACAGTGCAGGACTTGTTTCTCGCTGGCCCGGAGGCTGCGAGTCCGAGATCACGGGGCCGGCAGACTCCATGCCTGGTGACCTTCTCACTGAGTCCTCACGTGGTGGATGGGTCTCCCCTGGGCCTCCTTGATGGGGGCACTCGTCCTGTCTACAAGGTGGCTAGCCAGCTCCCACAGGCCCACCCAGCACTATAACCTTGACGGTGACGATGTGCACCACAGCCCTGGGACATACACACTGAGACCCGTCATGTGGACACTGGACAGCCAAGCCAAGATGGACGAGACCAGCAGGCCTCGGTGCAGCTCACCCCCAAGACTGTTCCAGCTAGGGGTGGGGGGTCTGGAGGTGCCGTTGTCAAAGAAGCCTGTTACCTGACTAGAATCTGGACCCTCAGTGATAGGACAAACTCCCCCCAACACACACACACACACACACACACACACACACACACACACAACTTCCAACTAGGGTTTTCAGCCTGTTTATTATAATTTAATTTTGGGTTGAGCAATTTCCTTGATGACTTGAAACTCATTAGCTCCAATACCATGACTTCCCGTAGCAGACAAAGCATGCCCACTGGGCAAACGGCCCCTGGGACAACAGGCTGGGGCGGGGTCCTGGGCTCAGCCCGCACACCCTCTTTGAGTAAACAGCAGAGTGGCTGCCGGCCATCCGGGACACAGCGGCTTCTGCAGTACTGGCCCTCTGCCTGCCGGGCTGACCCAGCGGCCTGAGCTCCTCACCCCAAGCACCCACCGAGGTGGGTCCCCAGAGCACCAAGGGGTGGCCCTTCGGCGAAGCTCTGCTGGTAAGAACAGGCAGCGTCTGACTCTCCCCTGGTGGGAAAGCTGCAGTATCTGGGCAAGTCCACAGTTGTGGCCAGGGGCCTACCCAGCGTGGTCACCCAGCGCGGTCTGCCAGTGGTCGGCAGTGATGGCCTCAGGGGTGAGTTTTACCAAGAGTTTGCCTTTGAGGTGAAGACAATCCCCATGTCGGCACCAGAGAGTAAAACACGAGCGCTGCTGGCTGGCCCGACCCTCCCACGACGAGGCCTCGTCACACTGCGGGCTGGGGACCCGACAGCGCGGTGCCCGCGTGCTCCGCAGAGGCGCGTACTCGCAAATCCCACGGCCTCTCGTTAATCACGCATCTTCGCGGCACCTCCTGCTCAAGATGGGGCACACCTCCTGAAAGTGAGTTCCTCAGTCTTCTTGGATGACACGTCTGCCAGCAAAGACTGGAATGTGTCAGTGACCAGAAAGCAAACGCCTGGGCCTCGCTTCCACACGCCTGAGTTCCTGCCAGCCGCACGGGCCCCGGTCCACGCCAGAGTGTGCCACCCCCCAGGGAGCACCCAGCGCCCTGCACTGGCTTGGGTGGCAGGACCTTGGCTTTGCTGGTGCTTGCCAGGCGTGACCAAGAGCTCAACCAGCAAGAAGCTACGAACCTGAGGGCTCCCTAGAGTTCTCAAGAGACAGAGTGACTGCTAATGGCCACGCTGTCCCCAAAATTGTTTCTTTGCATTTCTGTGCTGTGCTGAATTAAGTAGAATTACAAAACATTTGAAAACAAAAATTATAAAACTTTTTTCTAGTTACCTTCCCTAATCAGTTACAGTCAGAATCAATATTCTTTATCTTTTGAATCAAATATCTCCAGCTTTTTCTAGATACTCCCACTTGCGAGGGTGGGAGGGCCCCCTCTGGACACGCCTTCCCCCCTTGGGCAGCGGGGCCCGAGCGTGAAGGGAGCAGAGACAGGTGCTGGGGGCACTGAGCTCCACGGCCAGCGTCTGAAACCCGCTGTTTTGTTTTGCTTTGGCTTTTGCCTGAGGAGTCTGTTTACATAATCTCCTAGAAGAGATGACCCGAATTAAAAGTGTGCTGGCTAGATGACACGATGCGGCCTGTCTGGGAGCCGGACAGTGACCGACAGTCCCCGCGCTCCACTCCACAGTGAGCACGGGCCGACCCCAGAGAGGAGGGGCCCGTCACCCAACGGCACACACGGGCCGCCCAGCGCCCGAGCAGCACCACCAAATGCCTCAGGGAGAGCTAGACGGGCTCGTGCGCCCCCACACAGTTACTGTTTCTCATGACAACACTCCTCTCCTGCCAGAGGCATAAGGACTTCCCTGCGTCCTGCGGCCATGGTGCCGGAGACAAAGCACCGCACTGGCAGGCCTCGGCCTCTGAAAGGAGCAGGAGCCCTGCAGCAGGCCGCACCCGTCAGGACCACGGGCAGGGCAGGCCACGCCCGTCGGACGGAGGGCAGGGCAGGCCACACCTGTCAGGACCACGGGCAGGGCAGGCCACGCCCGTCGGACTGAGGGCAGGGCAGGCCACACCTGTCAGGACCACGGGCAGGGCAGGCCACGCCCATCAGGACAGCGGGGAGACCACCCACACAGGCCAACATGGTGCCAGACTCGGGCCGAGGAGGTCGCCCTGTCCCAGAGCCGCCATTTTCCAGCCCAGGTGCCCATCCTGACAACCTGAGACCGCTGAAGTCCACTGCATGGCCCAAGAGAGCTGAGTGTTGAAGGACAGGTTAAGAAATCAACTTCTAGATCCTTCCATTCCACACAAAACCCTTCCTCAGAAAGGCAGGTGTCAGGGACCACCTGGATGCAGGACTGAGTTGGGGAGGAGCCCAGCTTGGTCCCAGTGGGCGCAGGAGGCGGACGGCCACAGCACAGCGCGAGACAGAGAGCAGGGGCTGGAGAGCAGCGTGGGGACCCACGAGGACCCACGGCGATGGGTGCTGAGACTCCCCAAAGAGGAGGCAGGCAAAGGTCGGGCAGACAAGGCCTGGAGCGCTCCATCACAGAGACAGGGAAGAACGCCGAGGGGGAAGGAGCAGTGGCCCCGGAATCCCACCACAGCAAAGGCACGGGGCGGAGAGGCCAGCAGAGGCAGAAGAGGTGCCCAGGGCAAGGAGCAGACAGGGGACGGGGATGCCCTGGGAGCCGAGGGCGGGAAGCCAGGCATGTTTAAACAGAGGGTGTTCATCGGTCCTGCAGAGCTGCAGCACATGGGCCTGAGGGCAGGGCAGGCAGGCCAGGCCAGGCCCCGCGGAGCGTGGACGACCATGCGGGGCAGGGGCGGGGAACACAGTGGGTGAGGGGCCGGTGCAGCTGAGGGGCCGTCGCAGTGCATTTAGATCCCGTGGGGCTCTCGGGCCCAGCTGCACGGCTGCCCTGAAAGGCTTTACCGAGATCTTTCCCTTCCTAGGCCCCAAGAGAAACCATCAGAAAGCTCATGTTACCAGCTCTGACTACCACGTACGGGGGTGTCCAGACACAGGAGCCCTTCAGGAACACACACGTGAAGAGGGCGTCACAGGAAGAGACGCCATCGGCACACAGCCCACAATCCACCCGAAACCTCCCCCGCTCACGGTCTCTCTTAACATCTGTTGAATGACACTTTTCAAACAAATCCACCTTATTCCACACAGGGACTGCGTCCAGCAGGTGCAGGGAGAGGCCACACCTGCACTCAACACGTTCAGACCCTTCGAAGGACTCCAGCAGATGGTCCAGCAGGAAAGACCTCCCCTACAGGACTCCCAGCCAGCCCCCTTCAACACCACTCCGCACTCCGACTCCTGCTATCATTAGCAACAGGGACGTTAAACCTTGGATACAATTTTTACATTCGGACTTTGAGAAACTGCTCATTTGTTAAAATTCACCGTGCTGGCCAGCAGGGGATGTGGCGAGGGCTGGACTCCCACATGACCAACGGCGGCTGGCGTCCCAGGCCCAGGGGCTTGCTTTCTCACTTTTCCTCTTTTTCTCTCTCAGTCTCTCTCTAGTGAGCACATGTGCCTTGTAGCAAATCAAGAAATAATAATAATGATAAATAAAAACAAATACGTTCTTTGTAAAACAATCCACGGTGCTTTCCCAGGCTGCCGGCCTCACCTGCTCGCCAGCGCGTGCTCTCGCCGTGTCGAGTTCAGACGCAGAGCTGCCCGGCACAGGCAGGCGGCTCCGTGGTGCACGCGGGGGATGGTAACCACGGCTCTGGAGCCTTCGCGTGCCAGCGATGGCGAAGCACTGTGATAGGCACGAGCAGACTCACAGCACGCTTCCACAGTCGAAGCCATCCCAGTGAGAGCTGTGGAAGCCGAGGACCGGCTTGCCCAAGGTGGTGCGGACCTCAGCTCAAGTCCCAGGTGATCACAGCACCCACAGCAGGGCAGGTGCTCAGAGACACGCCAGAGAAGTCCCTCCAAACCTCACACTCGCCCCTGAAGTCACACTGGCTTGTGAAATCGAAGTGTTTAGTTATATAAAAATGAAAACGACACTGGATCTCCGGGGTGCCAACCACAGGGTCTACCCCAGGATATCCCAGCCGCTTTCCGAGCCAGGCCGGACAGCACCCACTGGCCACATCCGGGCCTCCCGCGCGAGGCCCCTCGGTTCAGATAACCCCACCACGTTAGCACCGAGCATGTTTCACAGACATCTTTTACAACAGCAAGAGGACGGACTCCATCATCTGGATGACGTTTCATCCGCAGCCATTACGGTGCGACAGACACTAAAAGTCGACTGGAGTCCCTATTCCAGCATAACTCTTACATCATGCTTCCCTAAGTCCTGGAGACTGATTCACGGAGAGACAATTAGCCTTTGACACTGCATTTAATTTAATAAGCCATTTCAGAATTTTAATAGAAACGTTCACAGGCGTGAAAGAGAAATGAACTATTTTTTGAGACCTTATAACTTACAAATTAGCTAATTTTTATTTTTAATGTAAATGTCAAAAAGCACAGTATCAAAGGGCTGGCAATTATACTGTTAAAAAGACAGAAGAGTGATCTGAGACAAGGTATCTCTGCTCTCAAAGATAAGCAGGGAGCTTTAAAGCGCTTTAAAAGGAAATGCCAGCGTCTCCCCCCTGACAGCTCAGAACAATATCGTCCCACTGTCCCATTGTCAGGGAACACAATCTACGGGGATTAAGTAAGATCGTCTATATAAAAGCAAGTCATGTAGTGCCTTAACTATAAATTATATTATTAATAGTAAAAAATAAATACCCAGAGTCAAATTAATTTCAGTGCCATTAAATTACATATATGAATATATGTATTTCTTCCTATGTAGCAAGTTTAAATGAAAGAAGGTAGTCAGAAAGCTACTCCGAAAGAGTTCCTCTAATACGCAAGACAAGCAAATAACAAGTTTCTAACTTCTAACTACCTACCTGAAAAAAATGCTAAATACACTCAGAAGAATGAATCAAGAAAGACCACGTAAGAGAAAACCAGTCCAAACTGCACGGAACCAGGTAACTGTATTGACGCACGCTATTTTTAAAGGATACGTGTAACTCAAGCGTTCAAATATTTTAACAGCATGTTTTCTCCTATCATAAAATCATCACGTCCATTTTAGAAAAACTAGAGAATACAAAAAGGAAAGAATAATTACACATAGCCAACCACAAGCAGTAGCACTGTAAAATGTTTCATGTACCCTCGGCTCCATTAATACACATGCATATTGAATGTTCCTGCAAACTTCGGATTATAACACTGCTTAGCAAGAATATTTTTTTCATGGACTATTCTGCAAACATTTCCCACGTCATTAAACAGCCTTTCAAAACAAGATATTTAATTGATTTAAATTACTTGATCAAATGGAGTATGGTAATTTAACGTCTCACTGTCCGTATTTTCCAGGTCTTCCGCTTTAAATGACACTAAGTTCAGAGTCCTGTACACGATTCATTTGGGCCAGTCACGGTCATTTCACCAGGACAAATCCCCACACCATCACTGACCCTTCACTTTCCTGACAGCTGCAGAGGATGTAACCTAGAGGACGTGGAAAGCTGTGCTTTGAGTACAAGGAGGTCAAGAAAACTGAACTGGCCCTTCCTCTCTCACAGACTAATCTCCCATCCAGTGTCATCAAAGCCTGCGAAGTCCCCCAGCTTGGGCGCACGTGGGGTTACTAGTGACACTTCCATCTGCACCCTATTCCCCATCTTTCACGTCGTGGACAATCTGTTGCTGCAGTGTCTCACGGGGGACAAACGTCCAGTGGGGACTGCGTAGGGCCAGAGCCCCCGGAAATGCAGTAATGGGTCGTGGGAGCAACCACTGATCGGGCCCTCCTCTCACTGAAAGCAGCTTTGTGAGATTCCATGTTCTCGGGTGACTCACGTCAAAATGGGCTTCTCCTCAGTCTGCTGCAGCCCCGATCTCGCTGCACACACCAGGAGCACGAGGTGGTCTGTGAGCAGGAGAGCAAGGCCGAGCACAGGGCCAGCCACACGGAACATGCGGGAGCATGCAGCTCCATGGCCGCCCAGAGCCGGCAGGCTGCCCTGGACAGAGGCACAGGAGGGTCCACCTTGGGTTCACAGCCCCAAAGTGCAGCTTCCAAGGAGCTCCAGATCCCCCGGCAGAACCCCTGGCAGCTTCCGCCAATAGGTGGGCTCTCAGGCTGCCAGTCTCCATGCCAACCCACAACCCCGCCCCCTTAAAACAGAGGCCACTGGGGACAAACGACCCTCTTTTGTACTGGTTTGTTTTCCATGATTTCATCCTATTTCTCGGAAAAGTAATTCGGGATAGTCTCCCACATCAAATGCCCCCAGTCTGAATGCCCAACGGGTACGGAGAGGCGCACGGCTCCCTAGTCACGGTCCCTAGGGCAAGATGGCAAGGGCCACACCTCACAGCCACTGGGAAACGCAATGCTCTGTAAGACCCAGCAGCCATTTGACCGCCAAAAGATGCATTAACTATTATTTTACAGAACAAATAGTTGGCCCTCGCCACCAATAACAGAAAAAGATACATTTTAGAATAAAGACATCATGTGCTTGCTTTTTGGATAGGGTTGAAAATTAATACTGGACTCGCTGAAATGGCTTTAAAAACCTCTCCTTCCACTTCCACCAGCGTGCTTCTGTGCTCAGGCCTGGTTATAAGCATCACTAAAACAAAGCATGGTCATTTAAATACCCATTCTCCCTGCCGACAGCGAGCACCGAGGCAAACCTCCCCGGGTAGCTCCCCAGGCAAGATGCGGCAAGCTCACTTACCGCCCTGCAGTCTTTGACTGCTGGGCCCACCTGAGCGCAGCAGCTAGGCACTGAACAGAGGAAGGCGGACTCCACATGGCCAACTGGGGTTTGAGTCCTCACCCTGCTGGCTTGAAAGGCACACCAGGTGTGCGTGTGCACACCCTGGATCCTGACAAGATGGAGAACTGCAGGGGAAAGGACTGAAGGACTGAGCATGACCAGACCCCATTGGGCCTCCCTCCCTCTCTCTCTCCCTCTCCCTCTTATCCACACACATACCCTTAGGCTCTGCCTTAGAGCGTGGGGCAGGCTGCAGGGAGCCCAGCAGGAAGGGCTGCCTTCTCCAGGTGGATCTTTATGCATTAAAAAAAAGTTTAAATACTGATATACATGATGTTTGTCTGAAATGTGTTACTAGAACCGATCGGGTTGGAATAGTATCGCTGAAGCCGCAGGGCAAGGTCCCAGTCCACACCCTGGAGGCCCCCATCGGTGCTGGCGTGGCCTGCCCAGGGCGCTGGCTGGGGGTAGGTGGTGGCCTGAGACCCTATGGGTGCCCCTCTCTCTCGCTCTCACTCTCGCACGGAGGAAATGGGGTAAACTTATAACAATGTCTTGTTAGCATTTAATATGGGAGTTGATTTTACCCATAACGCCTGTGTGGTTACAAGTGCAGGACTTGAGAACGGCGTGACGGCCACCGACCTCTCGGCCACCGGGCGCACACGTTCGGCGCACCAACTCGCAGGCCGAGAGCTTTCCTTATCCCAACGTTCAGGTCACTGTGATACATTTGCCAAATGGAATTCTACGTCTGTGAAATCTAATAAAAACTGGGGCTTTTAAATCCTGCATACCTCCTGTGTTTCTTTTTTAGCGGGTAGGATGCATTACGTTCTCAGAAATACCACTGTGCTGGGGACTGGGAATGGAAGACGCTTGGGTTCTCTCAGGCCTTGCCACAGCGAAGCCTGTGCTGGTGACGAGGACTAGACAAGACCCAGAGAGACCCAATGAGGCCCGGACTCTGGCCTGCAGGGCCTCCCTGGGCACAGGGCACAAGCGTAACCCCGGGCTCATGCTAGGACTGAGCAGAGCGTGGCCCGGGGGCGGGGGTGGGGGTGGGGGGGGCAGCCTGGCCTACCTCCATGGGTCTTCTTTAATGAAATAAGCAATAAATTCTGAGACCTGTGACAGAGAGCAAAATAACAGCATGCTTCCCAGTCTCCCAGGCTTAGGAACAAGCAAGCACACAGGCCACAGAGGCCACAGGTGACATCGCCGAGGCCAAGCTCCTGGGCCCCACCTGCCTCCAGGAGCCCAGCTTCCTCAGGAGAGGGGGCACCGGGCGGCTCTGCCCGGGCAGGGGGAGGCCAGGCTGCAGGTACCCCAGCAGGAGGGCTGGGTCGATTAACCCACTTTTTTTGCTTGTTTTATGTTTATTTGTATGTTTAGTTTTGATATTTTATAATTTCTATTTATATTTAATTGTTGCACATCTTCATGGACTACAATATGGTTTCTCAAAGCACACAAGAGGTGTGTAATGATGAAATCAAGGGTGTTGCCACACATCATTTTCAGCAAAAATCTGACAGGTGTGTCTGTCACAGGCTTTTTCTCTGACTCCTCCCACTCGCCCCCATCACCCACCCCGTCCCACAGTCTTTGTGTCTACACTTGCCCTCCCCACTAGCCAGCATACCTGGGAATCTTGCGATTAATGCCACAGAGGGCAGACACTTCTAAAAGGAGAAAAAAGAATGCTGCAGAACAGGCCCTGGGTCTTCGCCCGGAGGGCCATGCATGTTCCTGACCTCAGTACAGACGGCAGGGCCTGTTCCGGTGAGCCTAAGTGAGCAGTACTTCTAAACGGACTTCACAATGTCTCCGCCCGAAACAGTACTGGAAACAGCAACATTTTTACAAGGCCTTGTATGTTAGATTAAAAAGACAGCACAGAAACCATAGGAAGCCTCGGCACGAAGTCAAGGCACCGTTGTCAGGAGCGGCCCTGACAAAACCCTGCACTTGGAACGTGGAGTTGGGGCCTTCCCAACGCCAGGGGTTAAGGGTCAAGTGGGGGACATCCTCCAACAATTCTGGAAATTACTAGAAATCGAAATGCTCAGAAGAATGCAGCAAGATTAAGAATTTTGGAAAAAGAGACTTCTACTACGCAGCCATGATCAGAGGGTCACACTTCTGGAATCTTCCAACGTTACACTGCAAGAACAAAACAGACACAGGCCAAACAAGTCTTGCCGTAGGTCACATTAGTCCATCTCAATTTAGGAAGTGCAAATCTGGCCTTCCAGGTGCTCCGGCTTTTGAAGCCCACGGGACATGCCCAGCATCTGAGCAACAGGAAACCAAGGTGGTTTTGAACACAAAAATGTAAGGATCACCCAGAGGGTCAGAGACATGGTCCGGCAGGTCTTTATTCCGAGTCCAACAATAACAGAGCACACGCAGCGGGAGGGCGCCGGGGAAGAAGCGCTCCCCGAGGACGACTCGTCCTGTGGACTCGCCACAGCTTTGCATCTCCTGCGCTCTTCCCGTGAAGGCATGAGCTGGAGAAGCCTCCGCGTCCGCTTTGTCCCCTTTTCCCGTGGAAGGACCAGTCAGCGAACGGCACTCACTGGCAGTCGCGAAACCCAGGCCCACGCTGGCCAGGGCTGCAGGAGGGGCCGCTGGGCGCTTCCTGCCACCGTGGAAGCAGGAAACGGTAAGGGGCTTTCAGCTGTGAGCCAGTGACAGGCAGAGGCCAGTGTCAATGTTTACCGGCTGATGGAAAGTCGCGGCCACACGCTTCAGAGGCAGGCTGGTGAGGGTTTAATCAGACACCATGAGCCACACTTACTCTGCCACCACCAGTCACAAAGTTCTCAATACACAGAAGTTGAGTATCTCGGTTAGGACATCCATACACACTCGACCTGGCTGCTGCTCTTTGTTCCTGACTAACAATAAGAGGTAGGAAAAAATAAACTGCCAAGGCCTAAGCCCAACATCCGCAGCAGCTCAGCTGCAGCTCCAGCCCAGACCCAATGGAAGGCCCAGGAACCTCGTTTTCTGAGCTCTCCTTCGCAACTGCGTTCTCGTTGCTCAGGAGGGTCCCCGAGTCCTCGCAAACGTTACACTCGCTGTACCCTATCTGGAAGTCCTGGGCACACAGTGATGGAAAAGAAATGACTGCTTTTCTGTTACCATAATGCTACGATGCTCCTGTTAAAATAAAAACCACCCAGGGCCAGCAGGTGGCATGGTATTGGTGCTGGATCACACATGGCCAATTCCACAGTTCGAGTCCCTGACTCACCAGCTTGAAACACGCCAGGAATGTATGTGTGCATGCCCAAAATCCTGAGAGGAGAAAGGAGAAGGGATTGCAGTGTGGCCATCCCTCCGAGGGAGTGGGAGGTGGTTTCTCACTCTTCCTCTCTCTATCTGTCACTCTCCAGCGAGCACACAGGCCCTACCGCGAAAATGTAAAAATAAATAAATAAATAAATAATAAATAAATAAATAAATAAAACCACCCAGACTTCCCATCCTATAAAAACTGAAGTGTCAGTTATTTCGATCAGGAGTTCCCACGTCCCCTTCCAATTTGCCGGTAGAAAGTGACAAATGGAACAGCAGCCCTGGCCCTCACCCTCGGCCGGTCTGAAGCCCTACACTCCGACAGCATCCAGGAGAGAAGGAAGTTCGGCCCAAAGCTGGACACAATCCCCCAGTCTGGAGCAAAACAGCACAGCTCGTCTGTTCTTGCCGACACTTTGCACGTGGCAAAATACACGCAGGTGGGAGAAGGCCCTCTGGCAGAAAGGCCACGTCCGGTATCGCCGGGGTCATGCGACACATCCCTGGAAACCCACAGGGCGTTACTCCACAGGAGCAGTCCCCACGCTTCCCGGCACCTGGCATCGGCCTCGAGGAAGACAATCCCTCAGACCTGTGGGGAGGGGAACGGGGGACATTGGGCCTGGGGTGACCCAGACACACCACACCCACCACGCACCCTGTTTTCAGCATGACCACATCGCTACACTGCAACACGCAATGAGACAAGCACACAAGAGCGTTCACCCCCCATGAGAAACCAACAGCCCTGCTCACCCCCAGCGGGTGGAGCCCCGGCAGCACTGCAAATAGATGAGGCCTCACTCGCTCACCTGTCACCTGCCCGTGGTCACCCTGTGCTGCACAGCCTGGTGGACCCACACTGGCCCAGGGCCCAGGCCCCAACAAGCCACAGGCCACCATGAGTCCATGCCCAGGGGTGGGGGGACCGTGAGCTCAGAGCCACACACGGGGCCACATGCCGTCCGCACGCCTGCCCTCCACCGCGTGGGGACGCCAGCATCTGCTGTCCCGGAGCCCAGACACAGGCTCGGAAGCCTCTCCACAGGGTCTCCGAAGTGCGAGGAGAAGCTGCCCTTCCAGAGAGTTTCCAAGTGCTGGCAACAGCCTGCTCAGAGCTCTCCAGGGTGAGGCAGCGGAGGGTGGCTTCTTGGAGAGGAAGTGAGATCACGGCTCCTGGGAGCTTCCTCTGCCAGCACCGAGGCCAGCCAGTCCCGTGTCAAAGCTTTCTGCTCCTCGAAGCGCTCCAGCTACTGACAAACGGTCACCACGAGCCCCTTGGTCCAGTGTCTCCTAATCCTTCTATTACGAGTCTGAATTGTAAGCAGGGACCAGGTCCTTTATTACAATCCCTAATCCATGTCCCAGTAACGTTTCTTTCAAAGTCACAGAATCCGTCTGCACCTCATGGCTATCACACTTTCCCTCCCCCCTTCAGCCAGAACTGAACGAAAAATGGTCATGACTTTTCCGAGGACCCCAAAGTACATTTGCAGAACAAAAGTGCCCAAAGGCGGGACCAGCAGATGGTGTAATAGTTACATCACTGGATTCCCACAGAGTAGACAGCGGTTCAAGTCCTGAAACTCACGCCAGGCACATGTGCGTGCACCAAAAATCCCAAGAGGAAAATGGAGGAGAAGAGACTGGGGCAGAGCCATCCCCCTGGGAGGGGTGATTTCTCACTGTTTCTCTCTCTGTCTCTCTCTGGTGAGCACATAAGCCCAATAGCCATAATCTCTCTTAAAACAAAAAAAGAAAACCCCAGAAAGTGCTCAAAGGCAACAGCCTGTCTGCCTTCCTCACCCCATAACCTGAGCCCACACTGTGCCCGGCACAAAAGAGCCCACAAGACCCCTCGAGAGCAGAATGAACACGCGGAGCGTTTGCCACGTGACAAGCACCGTGTGCACCTGACCTTCTCCATGGTACTCTCCATGATAGGCGGAGTCTTCAGCGAGTTCATGGAAGAACAGCATGAAAAAACTACGCATGGATTTCAACCATTTTTGGCACCAGAAGAAACTCACGCGTTAATTCCATTTTTCCACCGACATTTCCCCTTTGCTAGTGCAGAAGTCAGACTCTTAGGGAGGAAGCAGCTGGCCATCCAGGAGGCCCCGAACACTCAGCTCCTGGCTGTCATCTACCCAAAGTATCCTGAGCACAGTCCAGCCGGGAGGGGCCCAAGGTCACAAGGACTTTCAGCTCAGTCAAGAGGCAGAAGCCCGACCACGGAGCATCCAGTCTCATGAAGGCATCACGAAGCCCGCCGGGGGAAGCAGGACCGGCCACACCGGCCACACCAGGCCAGAGGGCCGGCTCCGGGCTCCCCGCACCTCCTGCAGGTGCATGTGGTCAGGTGCTCAGGCCTCTGGAGGAACGAGGGCAGCAGTGATGAGATCCTCTGGCCGGGCCCTCAGATAACCCTCCTTCAGGGCAGCCCTTCCCTTCTCAACAAGCCTGGACAAGGCACTCGGCGAGGGAAGGAAAAGGCCCTGGGGCAGGGAAACCAGCCGGCAGGGTCGGGAGCAGGAGAGCAGCTTCCGCAGACCTCGGGCTTCATGTGAGAAAGTCTTTCTCTCCTACAGACACCGCACCTGAGTGGCAGAGCAGGCGGAGCTGGCCCACCGAGGTGGCCCTGAGAAAGCCACACGGCCAGGACACTGAACATGATGACCGGCAGCCCAGCGCCACTGACCGACGCACTTCACTAGGTGTGCTGACAGAGGCGAGTGGCGGTCACTACGACTTCAGGAAGAGCTGGCCTGGCAAAGCGGCAACAGTTAATTAAGTCTAGATGTTGATTTTTAAGTCAACTAGGATTTTGTTTTGCTAGCCAGGACCTCCCCAGCACAACTAATTTAAAACTTGGTCTTTCAGATTAGCTGGTCAGTCTCCTCCATACAGAGGACCATAAAACTGAACTCAGGACATTTTGGTTGTAATAACTGCTATATGGGGACTAGAGGATTCCTCAGCTTTGCAAAGATGCGTCTTCCTCCCCTAAAGCTGTCCCAGGGGCACACGGGCAGACAGTGTGTCAGGGTCCTCCTGTTCGGAAGTGACAAGGCCAGCCTGACACTCAAGCGTCCACAGAGCAGCAGGGCAGTGCCCACTTCCAGGACATGCAGTGGGATGCGAGGACTTGGGGAAAGGGCCACATCGGGAGGAAAGCACATTGCTAGGGCTCAGCCTGAGACACACACACAGGGGTCTGAAAGAGACCGGGCCTGAGACACCTGACACGCGCGCATGACCTTCGAGGGGGATGTGGGCAAGGTTCAGGCAAGTCGGCCTGGAGGGGTAAGCCATTTAAAAGTCTATGGTGACGTTAAAATACATAGACACAGGTCTCGATGTGTGTGTGTCTGTGCGGCGACGGATGGATGCAGGCATGCTGACAAAGAGGCTTTACACCAAACAGTACGCTGCATGATTCAATTGACAAACGCTCAGAAACACGAAACATTTCCATGGTCAAAAAACGGGGGCGGGGGGATCAGGATGGCATGGATAGCGAAACACCGGGGAGGCTCAGGAGAGAACTTTCTGGAGTGGCAGGAACCTTTCTCATCCTAACAGAAGCAAATGTTGCGGGCGGCACGCTTCGTCAGAACACACACAGGTGCGCTGTCACTCTGTAAGGGGCACCTGGAAAACGGAAGCGTTTGGAACCCACAGACGACAGGTGCACACGCACAAATGCTCGTAAGGAAGAGAACCGACGTGTGTATGTGCAGACGCTGACGGGGGACCTTGGTGCCAACCACAGGGGTGTCCGCTACACAGCACTTTAACTTTTCCACGTTAGAACATTTGCCTGATAAAAAGAAGATGGTGATTCTGTTGAGAGTCGCTGCTCCAGAGTTTAGAGGAGAATGCGAGTCCACCCCAGCCACAACTGGACCCAGAAATGGAATGCACAGGGGACAGCTTCAGCAGCGACCAAGCACGTGCCTGAGGGACCCGGGCGGCAGCTGACATGCCCAGGTGACACGACCAGGTGACACGACCAGGTGACACGACCAGGTGACACGACCAGGTGAGGCAAGTCCCTGCTGTCCACCGCCACAATGCCCAATGCTGCCTTACTTCAAAACTTCGTTACTTGGAATAATTTTATTTATTTTGTTTTTAGAGTTGTTTTATTTAACTTTATTTATTTATTTATTTATTTATTTATTTATTTATTTATTTTAATTTTGACCAGAGAGGGACTGAGTGAGAGAGAAAGAGAGAGGGAAAGTGAGAAAGCAAGCCACCAGGTCCAGGACTTGAACCACAGTCAGACACGTGGGAGTCCAGTGCCCTTAATCACCAAGCCACCTGCCGGCTCCATTCAGAATAATTTTAAAATAAACCACTTCAGCAAATCAATGATCAAGTTATAAATTCCTGCCTGTAAACTACTGAAACAAAACTCCTGACGTTGAATTGAAAGCACAAGCCTGTAGGCATACAAGGGGACTTGGACAAGTTGGCGTAGAACAAAGTACAGGTTTATCTCAGCTCCTAAAACTTCTGAAATCCAGGCGGTTCTTCCACTGTGTGCATTTGCGGTGGCCTTTCGGAAGAGCCCTGTATCCCTGGACAGACGACCCCTCACGTGTTCAGTACGGACACAGTCAGTTCATAGCAGGCACAGTCTGTGTCTCGGACACACCCAGCTATTTCTCCTTTAGGGTTACGGAATGGTCTACAACCTGCAGCAGAACAGGGGGGAAAATACCGTACCTGACAGCCAAGTTCACCCCCACTGCGGAACGCTGCCGTCACTTCTGGGGGTCTCTGCTAAGACCCACCGCTGCGGCTGCAGAGCCTGAAGCGGGCAGAGACGGGCCTGGCCTCGAACAGGGCTGCCCGACAGAGCAGACCCAGGGCGGCAGGAACAGCGGCGTCTGTGCGTGTCTGTGGTCCCCAAGGGCCAAGAGTGTCCCTGCACCCAACACCGCCCGCTGCCCACCGCGTGCCCAGCCCACCCGGCCCGAGGGCTTTCCTGACCGCACGCCCACCGCAGTCTCCCGGTCCCTCTCACACAGGAACCTTTCCTGAAGTACCTGACACCATGGGGCTGGGACGCTCGCAGCGGAATGAGTCACGAGCTCCTGGGCTAGGAGGCGGCCGCGCCCTCGCGAGCGTGCGCGGCCCAGACGTCCTCTCACCTTTCTCAATCAGGGACAGGAGACGCCTGATTAGAGCCGGATCTGAAGGTCCCTGCGAAGCCTGAGACCCTACGAATCAATGAATTTGCTGACTATACCGCAGCTGCCCAGGGCTGAGGACAGGAGGAGAGGACGAGGTCCTGAGGGTGGCCCCTGGGAACTCGGGAACCTTAGGACGTCAGAGTCTGCAGAGGCCTCCCAACTACTGATGCCCTACATCTTCATTTTAAATTAGCTTATACCCATCCCCCGGGAAGCTGCAGTCAGACACGGCCACCAAGCACCCACCCCACCTCTGGCTTCTGCAGTAGCAGGAAATTCTACTTGATCGTTTATATAATGCCCCATGGAGTTTTTTTATTTTTACTTCTCATCTTCCTCCCTAGTTTTCCTTTTTCAGAAAGGAGAAGGTAAAGCTCAGCTTGAAACCTGCCAATGCTGGGAGGGACGGGAAGGAGGGCAAGGAAAAGGGCTGCCACGATCCCCTGCTCCGGAAGCACTCTGCAGCCTTGTTCCCCCAAGGCTGCTACAGCCAGGGAGGCAGACAGAGGTGCTGGTGCCCGGCCTGGCACGGCCAGGAAGATCCCAGCGTTACAGAACCTCCTGCAACCCCGGAGGGCCTCCCTCCTCCACGCGAGCGCGCACACTGTGCAGACTCAACAGCCCCTCGGCTCCCAGCTTGTTCCAGAAAGAACCGGGCGTCGCAGTGCCAAGCTGAGAGGATGGATTTAGAAAGCTCCACATAGCCAGACGCACAGTGACAGCAGCCATCAGACATCACCCAGATTTAACTGCCCTAAAATTAGCAGTTGGAGCAAAGTGGTTACTGCAAAGATTGCGTCAGAGCTATTCTGACTGGCACGCTGCCAGTTTCAAACAAACCGTCCTGCTTTCTCTACCAGGGAAACAATATTTTGGAACAGAGCCAGCTAAGCATTTCAGTGAATGCTCAAATTCTAGCTTCGCTATTAATGTTTTATAATTCAATGACAAGGTGAACAAAGTCTATAAGGGCTACATCTGCGAGGGTGTTATTTTCTTTGTTGTAAGCACTTATTCATTGGGTGAGTAAAGTACTGTGGATGAATCCTTTTAAATATTTAAATGCCTGAAATTTATTTAGGGATTCACATTCAACTGGCTTAAACAAAGATTATGCAAATCCAGCGAAGTATAAATGCAAAACAAAAATTGTTTTCCTCTTATATTTCTTTTAATCTTGGCAGTGACTCAGGGGCTAAAGAAGTGTTCTCTGTGGGGCCAGCAGGTGGTGTGGTGGTTAAGGCACTGGATGGAGTCCCACAAAGCTGACCGTGATTCGAGTCCCAGACCCAGAAGCTTGAAAATCATCCCCCCCTCCGCGTGTGTGTGTGTGTGTGTGTGTGTGTGTGTGTGTGTCCAAAATCCCAAGAGGAGATGGAGGAGAAGGGGCTGCAGCATGACCATCCCCCTTGGGGGATGATTTCTCACCTTCCCTCTCTCTGTCTGTCTCTCTGGCAAGCAAGCGTGCCCCATGGCATAAAAAAAAAAAAAAAAAAAAACACTAAAAAAGAAATGTTCTCTGTATGATCACAGAAGAACCCACTTGCTTTCCAACAAAGAATGTATAACTGGGGCCAGTAAGTGGTGTAGTTAAGGCTCTGGGCTCCCACATGGCTGATATAGTCCCAGTCCCAGACCTGGCAGTTTGTTTTCTCACTTTCCCTCTCTCTCTGCTTCTCTCTGATGAGTTAAAAAATAATAATAAATAAAATTAATTCTTTTTTAAAAAGTGTATAACTTGATTCAATGAATGAAACTACTACCCTACAATGGGTTACACAGTTCTAATTAATAATGGCTGATCCACAAGGTATATTTTAGACTAGAACAATAAGCTCATTAGCCCAAGCATCGGCCTCCACATTTCCCCCTCAGTGACAGTGCGCAGGACAAGTCCACCAACCTCACGTGATGGACCTCCTCTACCCCGCCCCGTCCTCTCCGTTCACTCACTCCTTTTACAGTGGTCGAGTGAGACCCACCTGCCTTACCAGGCAGCTGCAGAACAGAGGGAAAAAGTGCCAGCTAAAATCAAGAGACCTGGGTACACAACAAAACTGAGATTCAGAAAACCAAACTTGCTCTCACTAAGTGGCACCTTGGTTTTCATTTCTGGAAAAAGGGAAAATTCCACCAGTCTTCTGAGAACCACAAAGGTGCTTTAAAAGTCCACCACAGAAGATGTAAATGAAAGTGTGAGCACAATAAATGATTAAAAAATTGCCTTTAGGAATGTTCAAGTGAAGTCAAAAACCCTAGCCTCCTTCACGGATTCTTACCTTTTAAAACTCCTTAGGGCCAGCCTGTGGCCTGAAGCTGGATCCCACACAGCCAATCACAGCCAACCGCAACTCAGACGGCAGCTTGAAACACACGCCAGGCCCATGTGCACGCATGCCCAAAATCCCCACAAGGAAGCAAAGTGGAGAACACGTGGCAGTGCGACCCTGCCCCACGGGGAGTGCTCCCTCCCTCTGCCTTCTCTCCCTCCTGTCTCTCTCCGAGGAGCACATGCACCCTCTAACAAACTGAAGAAAAAACAAAAACATTTTTTAAATGGGAAAAACATTCACTATTCCAGTAAATGGCTGACTTACAATGGCCTTCAAATAAGCAAAACTGGTTGATAAGCTAGATGCACCGACTGTTCCTTATAAAGGTGACTCTCGAAACCTTGCCTACAGGGCTCATCGCATCATGCCTAAACACATAAATTTAACCAGACGGGAGTTAGGACGATATCCTTCTGTTTTCAGGTAACACAGGAATTAATACCACATCAGGTTGTTAAAGATAAAAGTCTCCTACTATATAAAATGTGAACTTATAGGTTACTGAATAATATTCTATCTAAGGCATAAATAATATATCTTGCAATCCTCAAACTGAAAGTACGAAATCATGGTGCAGCGGTGATGCACAGCCCAAGAGAAGCAGAGTCCATACACAACAGCGGTTCGAGTCTCCGGCCCAGCCAGCCTCAGACACAGCAGGCACACGCTCACATGCCACAGGTCCAACAGGTGCAGAACCGAGGAGGGGATCAAGGTGTGACCAGCCCCGAGCAGACAGCTTCTCTCTCTCCCTCTCAAACGCGCTTGCACATGCTCTATCATGAGTAAAGAAGAAAAGGGGCACTATATCCACAGAAGGTGAATGATATACACTATTGATGGGCTTTTAAAAATCATGACTTAGGGACCAGTTAGCGTAATGGCTGTGTCTCGGGACTCCCATGTAGCTGACCATGGTTCAAGTCCCGGACCCGGTGGCTTAAACTCACGCAGGGCGCATGTGCGTGTGTGCCCAAGATCCCGAGAGGAGAATGGAGGAGAAGGGATTGCAGCGTGGCCATCCCCCGGGGGGGGGGGGGGGGGGGGGGGGTGATTTCTTGCTTTCTGCCTCTTTCTGTCTTTCTGGCGAGCGCACATAGCAAAAAAACAAACAAACAAACAAACAAACAACTCTCCCCAAAAAAATCATGACTTAAAAACTGTTCTTTCCCGCAGAAATCACCACTCATTGTCTTTAGATTGCTAAAGGACCACGAATAGTGTTCCACAATTCAGAAATCATTTCTTTTCAGTAATCTGTATTAGGAGCCCACCCCAGGGCTCTTTAGTGAACTACAGCCTTCTCTGACTGCAGTAGGTCCTTGGAGCCAGCGGAGGCCAGACCCTGGGACCTGGGGAAGGTAAAAAGAGCACACTCCCCATGACCGGGAGCACGGGGCCTGCACTCCCAGGAACCACACCCCTCCAGCGGCTATGAAGGCCTCGAGGTATCAGATGGGACACCGTAAAAACCCTTTTGGGAAACTACTTCTACATTTGTACCAGCTCCTTATCAGAGTGCAATCACAAGTCATTTCAAATGATCCGGAAAAGATATAAAGTCAGGTTCAAAAGGTTGTTTACATAGAGCATTTACAACAGAAATAACCAGAACTTCAAGCCAACGCTGGCTAAGTTCAACAAACACAAAACTATAAAAAGCCCTCTCATGTTCAAGCCCATGACTCCTAATCATTCCTTTAACAGATATTTGCTAAGAGCCTCTAATGTGGCTAGTGCCACCCAAGTGCAGAGGACAGGGCCGGAGAGGGGACAGCCCCGCCCAACAGCGCTTGTCCCACAGGTGACGTGGGCGGAGTGTATTAGCTGTAGTCCCAGACTCAGGTGGCAAGGAGGCGAGAGATGAAAGCTGCAGAGGAGGGGTGGGCGGAGCAGTGCTAGTTTAGCTGGAAGCTGTGGTCCTCTCCTTCCATCCCCGGCCCAGCTGTCCACACGGGTGGCTGCGTGCTGGGCCTGGCCATGACATACCCTAGAACTACACTGCACTGGACGGCTCCTACTCTTTCAGAAGTTTCTGGATGGGGCAAGAACTAGTCATGGCTCCTACCCTGACTCTGAGACTGGGGATGGCTGCCTGGAATGCATGATGCTCCCTGAAGAGCCAGGGAATCAGCCGGAAACTTTCCATGGAGCACTTTGCCCTCCTCAACCCCAGGGAACCAAGGAATCTGAGCAATTCCGAAACAAAAGGGGCCAAGGTCAGAAATACCCTCCGGATAAAGATAACACAGTAAACGAAGGGCCCATTAAGACTGACATCCAAAACCAGGCGGCCCAAGGCTCTGCAAAGCAGCTCAGCAGGAGGGTTCCCAGCTCGGGGCAGAGACCTCCCTGAGTGCTTTGTGACCCTGAGCCACGCTGACTCCGGGACAGGGTGTCGGTCTTAGGGTCCTGCTTGGGGTGCTGTCTGCCTCTCTCTCCCCCATGTCTCTCACTCACTGAACACACAAATAAAGTAAAAAAAAAAAAATAATAATAATAAAAATGAAACAAGCTTTGTCTTGGCTTCCCTCATAAGACCCTGAAGGCTTTCTAGAAATTGTTTCTAGTTAAGAACTCTAACCAGTGAGGAGGGGAGAGCAGGGGTCTCCAGACAGTCTCCACGCATTTTGGTGTAAAAATATTCCAACATCTATTAATTTTTAATATTACCCTTCTTAAAAATGACATTTTTGTTTATGCTTTATAATATCCATGATATCTGTATAACGTCACGACATAAATGCAGACACATATGCACCTGCACACATACATGGACATCGTGTGTAGATGACATGACACTCGAAAAACTTCAGAGCAACCCTTGTTCTTGGGATCAAGGCATTAAACCTCCAAAACATAGCACTGCCCTGTAGGAGGAAACAGAACTCTAATTCCTAAAGTGACTTATTAGAAACCCCAGTACAAAGCAGACGGCCCACCAGGGCCAGTACGGAGCCACCTGCGTATCACGGTTCAACTAGGAAGCCATGCATTATCAGAGATACCCCGAAAGACGGCACCAGCATCCATCAGGCTGACTTCACGGGCTACTGTGCCCTAAGATGAGTCAGAAACTTCTTTAACTCCACACAGTCGGCCGCCTCAGCAACGTCATTTTACTCACCCCAGAGTTCTTACTATCACAGCAACAATTTTTAACAGGGGCTCTTTACCTAGATGTTTTTAACTTAAGAGTAAATGAATACACAAGTAAACAGCCCCTTTGCACTGCTCCAGTTTCTAGAACAGCTCAACCTAATGGGGATTTCTCTCGGCAGATTGAGCAAATACGTAAATGTAAAAAACACGACATGATCTAACTGGCAGAGCACGAGAAGCCCGTTGTGTCTAAATATTTATTTGTACAATAGGAAAAGAAGTGTATCAACCAAGGAAAACAGGAAGAGACCGGGTTCCCCTCTGCGACCCAAACACAATTCAAAGCAAGACAAGGCCAAGCAGAAAACACAAGGAGTGGAAGGAGGCCTAAATAACTCTGATTCTCTTGCAGCCTTCGCGCCTCCAGGAGGGCAGAGGCCGGAGTGGCCCTCGCTGCTCGCCATCCAGTCAGGCGTCTCCATGACTAGCTGCACGCACGGTCCTAGTGACTAAGACACACTAACAGTGAACTCGTTTCTTAGAATAACTTGGTCAGTACAAGCAGCAAGCAGGTGGGGCGTGCTCTTTCAGGGACTCCACGGAGAGTGGAGAGTTACGGCTCGTTACACGGAGCCGAGGGCACTGGGGCAGCGGAGGCACCCAGTGCTCAGCGCTCTCCAGGCTGGGCCTCCATGGGCCCCCTGCAGGTGCGCACCCAGACACCCCGTGCAAGAGCCTGATCCAGGCTGGCCCAGGCTGCAGGTCGGTCGCAGCATGGGGACCCCACTGGGGTGCACGCATTTCTCTCTCTTGCTCTCTGAAGAAATAATAAACTTAAAAAATAAATAAATAAATGTTTGAAAGTTCAATGCATTCCTACTTAATGGTAACCAAGAACACGACTCCCAGAAGCTTCCAACAACTCCCGGCTCAACCACGAAACAGCTCCCTCGGTGACATAGGTGGACAGTCGATCAAGGGGCAGGCAGCCCTTCCTCGGGAGGGCAGGCAGAGGTGCAGAACCATAGAATCAGGATCCAAACACAGTACAGAGAGAACCAGCTAAAACAAAGCAGTCAACATGAAGGCTCAGGAGACGGGCTCCAAGGTAGCACGGCATTGGGCCAGGGGTCTCAACAGGAGCTCCAGACGTGCCCTCTCGGATGGGCCCGTGCTGGCCCTCCCAGCCGAGGTGCACGGAGTGCAGGCCTCCACCCAGCTCCGACAGGTGAGTGTCCTCTGAGTAACTGAAATACCGCACGGGAGGGTCTGTTCAGAGGGCTGCTGGGAGAACAGACTTAGATCTTCTAGTGCTCAGAACTGCCCCAAGTTGGAGGCCACCACCTCTTACTATCGAGCAGATCTATCCGGGTGCCGCTGGAAGACACCTGCATGGATTACAGAGAGACCCGGGCAACACAGAGGGACAGGAGGGCTGCTCGGTGACTGCCACACCACGTCCTTAGTGCGGTGTTCACTGGACCATGGGCAAGGAAACGCGTGTGGGTGTGGGTGTGGGTGGACATGTGTGCGTGTGTGGGGCAGTGAGCCAAATGGAAGAACTCTCTTTTGCCTAACGGCATACATGCTCTTCTCCCACCCCTTATTTTTGCCATCTCAATGTATCTGATGAAATGCACCGCTGTTCATGACACAGCGACATGACGTGCTGGAAATGGGGTCGTCCCTACTTACTCTTACGAGTACAATTTACTCTTCTTCCGGTCAGAAAGCACATTTGCATTTCTGTGTAAGAGAAACAGAACATCCTCAACAGGGTCCCCACAACCCCTTCCCCAGCCCTCCAGCTCCTCTAACCCTGGGCACCGTGCTCAGTGTTTTAAGCCAACCTGGGATCTGAACCATGGCTGCCACCTGGCTTCCAGCACTGCAGGGTGTCCGCGTTATCGCTGGGCCAGCTTCTGTTTGTTTTTTTTTAATTTCACAGGTGGGCGGGAGAAAAAGTGCAGGGACATGAAAAGAAAGCATTTAAAGTCCTCTGTGATCCAGAGATGCTATGACAGCCAGCCTCAACTTACCGCATGCTTCCTTCCTGCCACCCAGCTGGGAGGCAGGGGTTGCACAGGGAGGGGAAAATGTATCACAGAATTGGGTTAATCTGACCATGAAATCTCTCAGGAAACAGACCCCTAAGTGGGTTAGATCTAACTCCCTCCCGCACTTTGGAACCAGTTTATGAATTAAGTTCAGAACAGATCAAAATAATTTATTTCTGAAGCTGTGAGGCATTTAAATTCCTATCACATGGTTGCCTCTCCTTTAAAAGGGGTCACAGCTAAATGCAACTGGAACAGAAAAGCAATTTCTCAATCATTGATTTCAAGGTAAACCACGTAGCTATGTATGTGTGCTGTGTTCATATAAACATACTATAAGTCAAGGCAAAGAGAGAGACATTATCATGAAAAATATAAACAATCTCAATGAGACAAGCACCCTCATTATTCTTATTCCATTTTTTTAAGCATAAAAAGAAAAAAAAAAAAACACTAAAATTTTGGGGGTGAAAAGAATCCTGGACCTCGTCTGAGACTGGTGGTAGTGTCAGGAGGCCTGAGGTTCCTGCTTCTCTGCCTAATGCTTGCTCTCCTCTCATCCTGCAGGAGACCAGGTACTTGTGTAGAAGTCAAGAATCTAGAAAATGGTTCTCTGTATTCTTCAGGGAAGCATCTCATATGCCATTCAAGTTCGAAATAGACAAAAAAAAAAAAAAAAAAAAAAAAAAAACAACTTCCATTTCCAGTTAACTGTTAATGGTCTGAATTTTCTCTCCCAGCTCAGCCCACCTTTGAAAGCCTTTGTAATGCTAAACCACCAGCAAGTAGATTCCAAGTACAAAGACTCAACCCTGTCCTCAGTCTCAAAAAATAACCTTGCATCTGCCTATGTGGCTGCGAAACCAGGCTGTAGCCACAGAAAACACGGTTCTTCCCAAAGTGTGCAATAAACATAGCCCCCTTTAAACTTGTTTTGATGCCCAAACACAACACTTTTAATCCAGTGTCAATTACCAACAACTGCCATTTCAGGATAGTTGAGGAATTCCTGGCTCTCAGAAATAGATGAGCCATTTCAAAATGTATTAACTCACTTCCTTTTTGCCTCAGGTAAGCAGATCCCGAAGGTAGGCAGGTGTTTACTAAGCTCAGGTATCAAGGAGTCCTTCAAAAATATCATTCCAGTCTGGAGGGGGGAAAAATCCTTCCAAACCAAGCGCATATTACAGTTTTAATTACATCTAGAAGTCAAATCACAATGATCTGATAATTTCTCTATTAGTCTAAAAACCACATTCCAAAAACATTAAAGCTCCTGGAAAAAGCCTAAGATTTTAAAAACAGAAAAAGCATTTTATGAAAAATATATACTTAAACCAGTTGAGAAAAACCGGCGCCCCATACTCCAAAGCCAGAAGCCCACCCCACACCTTTTTTTATTTTCTGGACCAAATGCATACCCTGCTTTTTATCCAAGTTCATTTCACCCCATCTATAGGTAGAATGCAGGTACTGATAAAAGCTGTTTCTGATTTCATTTCATTTCCTACTCCCCAGATGTGTGCTCAGTAGCTCTTCTTTTCCCTTCCACTACTTATGAATACACTCTAATTTAGAACAAACAAATTCAACATGTCCTATTTTAAGCTGGGCAAGGCATACAATAAAGGACAGCCATAAAGATCATTTTGAGACATTTCTCCAGCTTACAAATACATTTGCCTACCTCGGCAAGGTTTGTCCAGCTGCCAAGGACCTGCTTTAGAATGAAAGTACCAAGGACATAACCAGGAACCTCCTGCAGCGGCTGAAACTACAGGCCACTGGACTTGTCATAAACAGGGCTGTGCTTAGAAATGAAAAACCATGTATCCGTGAGGAGGAGGAAACGAAGATGTTCCTAACAATCCTTGGCGTGAATCGTGCGGATCTGCTCCAGCGGCATCTCCTGCCCAAGCTCCTCAATGGAGCCTTCGGAAGGATCCATGCTTCCTACCCAACCCTCGTGAAAACTGCGTTTCCCCACGGTTAACACTCCTCTCTGTCTGCCTTTATCAAGCAGTGAACCAAACCAAGCAGCAATGTCATGTAGGTGGAAATGGTGTCTAAACAGAATTGCAAAACTCCAGAGCTCTGACTCCTTCACTAAGTCCAAACATGGAACACATCCTTGTACGTGTGACTGAACACAGTAGCCAGTCTGTCTGCCGACGCCAGAATAATAGGCCACCTTTCCATATCTGCCAAAATACTGCTTTGTAGAGGTTTTGCACATTTCGAAAAGAGCAATAGTTTTGAAGAGCTTCCCCTCCCATTACTAATTGCAAGACTAGAAAAATTACAGCCTACATTGCAACACAGAGAACTCAGGGGCAGTGCAGTAACGCCTGTCCTAGGAAAGCCATCTAGTGTTAACGTTTAGAAATGAAAACCGCAGACAAAAGAGGCAAAGAAAAGAAAAATCTGTGCGACTATTTTGAACTTACTGCGCAAACCCATGAGAATCGCTGAGAATCTGATTTTTTTGTCTTTTGGTTTATTCTTGGTTTTTGTTGTTTTTTAAAAAGAGCCACCCTTGTCAACACCAAGTCTAAATCTACGCAAAATCCAAAATGTCTACAGTTTTATTCTGACCCAAACCGTGTTTTGGTGAGCACGATTCCGTGACCAAGGCAGTTGCTTTCTCCACCACTCACGCCGAGTCATCTTGGGCTGAATTAATTGAACCAAAGCAGGTTAATGATGACAAATACCTCCCAGAGGGGTAATGGCAAGTTCTTCCCGAGAAGCGAGAGCTCTCGCTCGCAAACGATGAGCCCAAATTGATTCTCTGGGTTTGTGGCACGGCAGAAAATTAATCTGTAGGTGCTCCCGGAGATACTCCCAAGACGCGGCCAAACTACCCTTACAGACACGGGCCTCTGAGGCCCCGAACCGCGGCACAGAAGGCGGCGGGTCGGGACAGAGCAGGCAGGGGCGCGCCGGGCGAGAGGGCGAGCGACTCCCGCGCTCCCCGAAGGAGGCGCCGTCCGGCCGGGGCGCGCTCGGGCGCTCCCTCCCCGGGGACCCAGCCCCGCAGCAAGTTCGCGGGCGCGCCCGGGCGCTGAGCGCCGCGAGCCGGGTCCGGAGCGTTGGCCAGGGCGGAATTCTGGCACCTCCAGTGTCCTCCTCGGCGCCGGGTCACCAAGAGGGAACAACCTCCCAGCCGATCGGTAACTTGCAGCGACGAGCGGCAGCAGCTCCTCTTCCCCGTGGCTCCGGAGCGCGGGCGCATCTACCGGCCGGACCCCGCGCCCCTCGCCGCGCCGGCCACCGGGGCGCCCCTCGGGGCAGCCCTTCCCTCCGGGACAGCGCTCGCCTCGCTGGTCCCCGCCCGCTCCCCCGCACGCACCTCGGAGACGCGCCGCCAGGACCTGCTACAGCCCGCGCGCGCCGGGCGCTGCGTTCCGGGGCCGCCGCCTCGCCGCCCGCCGCCGCCCCGGGCTGCCCATCGCCGGCCTCTCCCCGCGCGGGCTCCGGCGGAGGCGGCTGAGCTCTCGGCCTGCGCGGGCGGCCGGCGGCGGCGCTCCTCCTCCGCTCGGCGGCTCCTCCCGGGCTCCCCGTCTGCCGCGCCGCTCCCGGTGCCCGCCCGCCGCCCGCCCCGCGGCCCGCCCCCGCTGCCTCCCATTGGCCGCCGCCCGCAGGGCCCCGCGGCCCCGCCCCGCGATTGGGCGCGGGCGCCGTCCGTCCGACCGCCGCGGGTTCGGGGCGCAGCCGGTGCGCGGTTCCCAGGCCCCGCGGCGCGGCCGAGAGGGGTCGCGCGCCGGCGTCGGGAGGGGACAGAGGCGCCGGGCGGCCTCCCCGGCTGGCCGCCTACCTGGACCCCGGCTGCGGAGGGCGTCGCCGTCCTCAGATGCGACCCTGCCCCAGCCTCTGCTCCCCGGAGTTGGGACAAACGCGCCCTCCTGGCGCCGGGGCCCCTAAGCCACGGGGCGACCGGCACAGCCAAGGCAGCTGGCCGGCCCCTAGCCCGGGAAACCGCGGGATCACCGCCGGGCTCTCGACCACCCACCCTGCCCATCACTTAGCTCAGAAGACAGCTCCGGAGTGTGCCCCTACTGTGTGCTGGACCTGGGGCAGAGTTAGGGAGGTGGCGCCCCTACTGTGTGCCCCTACTGTGTGCTGGGCAAGGGGTGGGGAGGTGGCACCCCTACTGTGTGCCCCTACTGTGTGCTGGGCAAGGGGTGGGGAGGTGGCACCCCTACCGTGGGCTGGGCGGAGGGGGGGTGGGAGTGCCCCTACTGTGTGCTGAGTGGAAGTGGGGGGTACGGAGATGGGAGTGCCCCTACTGTGTGCTGGGCCTGGGGCCAGGCTGGGGAGGTGGAAGTGCCCCTACTGTGTGCTGGGTCCAGGGCAGGGTTAGGGAGGTGGCGCCCTTACTATGTGCAGGGCCAGGGCCAAGGGTGGAATGGGAAGGTGGAGGTGCCCCTACTGTGTGCCTTGGTTGATGGTGGTAGTGAGGAGGTGAGGCTGTCCCTACTGTGTGCCTTGGTGGGGGGTCGATGGTAGTAGTGAGAAGGTGAGGATGTCCCTTCTGTGTGCAGGAGGCGAGAAGTGAGGAGCTGAGTGCAAGGGTGGGGGGAGGGAAGAGGGGCATTGGTGCCTACTGTGTGCCAGCCAGGATCCTTGAAGGAGGGCCTGGCCCCAGGGGTTGGGCAGGAAGATGGCCAGAGAACCGGAGCGCATAGCCGGTGGCAGGGGCGCCGAGACCAGGCCAGGGGTGCCAGCCCTCAGGAAAGGATGCAGAGAAGGGACCTCCTCCGGGAGTCCAGCCACAGAGGAACACAGGAGAGGCTGGCTTTGCAGGCACCCGCTGCCCTCCCCCCCTGCAGGCAGCTCAGCCCCCAGGAGAAGTGCTCTGGCATCTTTTAGATGAGAAGGAAATGAACTTTTTATTCCCGTCTTTTCTCCTTTTCCAGGAAACGTTGGTAACCTCTGAGGAGGCATTTCTGAAACTATTGATGTAAATTGCTTGGTATGGAATCGGTGCTGAAAGGCGAAGACTGAGAAGGGCCTCAGCAGCCGGTGGCAGCGGGCAGGGGGAGGCAGGGCAGAGTGTTTCCCGGAGGGGCACATCAGCTCTGCTTCCCTGTCACCGCGCTTCCGGGAGCACAGGCCCGTCCTCTGAGAGCGGAAGCCTGTGCATGCCCCACGTACGAGCTTGTGCGTCTCTTCAGTCCAGGTAGCGTCATGGCGTGGGTATAATGACACGTCAGAGAGCAGCCCCACACATGACAGAACCCTGAGTTCTCCAGGCTGTGATGGGTTTCCGCCGCCCCCGTGTCAGCATTCCCCACGTTGCTGACAGTGGTACATGCATTCATTCCCCGAGCACGGAGACTGTGAACCTGCAAGACAGAGGCCCTCTCTGGAACTGCCCACCTCACACCTCGCGGTCCCCAGAAGGAGCAGCCGGGAGGGACCCCTGGGGGTACCTGGGAAGGACCCTTCCCTTCATAACACGTCCCAGGACTTCTCCCACTTCACCTCCTTGGCGCTTCCTGTCTTCCGCGCTCCTCCGAAAGGCCTGCAGCGCTCCCCCTGTGCGGCCTGAACCCCCGATGTCATTGAGGAGGTCCTGCTGCCGCTACTGTCCTGGTCCTCACACCTGCTTCCTAGGGATCACAGAGAAGCCTGACCAGACACTCAGTGGCAACAGTCGCAAATCAGTCCCTCCCACACCTTCCCATCCCTCTTCTTGACTAAAATGGACATCTCCTAAAGTCCTGTAGCCCCACCACCACGGTTGACAGCATTGTTTAAATGCCTGTAATGAATTGTGCAGATAAAATGTCCATGTGTTTATGGCAGTTCTGACTGTCCCAGAACCTCAGGTCGTGTGCAGCCACCCGCATCACAGTGTCCCTGCCTCAGCAGGCAGGTGCTGGGCCCTCTGCCTCCTGGCCAAGGTCATGCAGAAGGCTGGTGACAAGCGCAAGGCCCCTCGAAGTCCACCACGTGGCCGGCTGAGAGGGCTTCAAAAGACGCAGCTCAGGGTGGGTTTTGAGCCTTCTTCCCCGGGTGAATATTCCAGACACGCTATTAGATCCACTCCGGAGTCCTTCCTTGCCGCCTTCCCAGCAGACACTGGGGCCTTACCTTTCTAGACAAAGGCACGCAGCCTTCGACCCGCAGAGGCTGGCGTTACGGCACCTGTGAAGACACGAGTGCACCATTTTGGCCTCAGGATGTTTAAGTGAAAAAAATTCTTTCTCTGTTAAAGCTATGTTTTGCTGATATTTTAAAGACAACTACAAACTACGAAGGATGAAGTTGTATTTGCCGAAGAGCCAGAGTGGACGACCACGTGTCAGTCCTCCCACTCCCCACTTCCCAGCCCGGCCTTTCTTTCTCCTTGTCCCTAAGCCGCTCTGTCCCTCAAAAGTCTTCTTTCCCTTGTGAATTCCATCATGCTCTGGGGGTTCCTAAAGAAATGAATTCAAGGATTCAGTCTCGTTTTGATTCTGATTCAGCACATCATGCCTTCTGAAACTATTCTAGCACCAGCCTTACCTAATTTTCTCTAAGAAGTGAGAAGACGGACAGAGTTCAAAGACATGCCCGCTATCTGCCCTGTTCCCACGTTTGGAACCTGACCTTGCCTGGTGTTTGTGTCTAGTCACCTTTGAGTTTGTAAAACTGGAATTCTTATTTCCTTGCCTACCAGCAAGAGTCTAGGTGCAGTGCTAGGCACCCCCTGCACAAAACCTGAATGGCCGCGTTAAATCAGGGCTCTCTCCCCACCCTGACTTCTTCCTTCCCTTGTCTAGTTCCAGCCTCCTTTTAAAAAGCAATTCTTTTATGTCTAGTGAATCGTCAGAATTGGCAACAAACAGGTATTGATTGCCTCCTGCACTCAGGGCGTTACAGTAGATGCTGAAGCCCCGAAGTGCCATTGGCCAGAGTGTGTGAATCCCGGGACGGGAGCAGGGCCTCAGGCCTGGCCACGAGCAGCGCCCGCGGGGAGAGTGAGAGAGCCAGCTGCCCGCAGGCGGAACTGGGCTGTGGAGAGGCTTCACGGCCGAGGAAGGAGGAAGAGCGCTGCCACTGACAAGAGGAAGCTCTGCTGGCACAGACACAGGGAGAGCTGCGGGAGGCAGCCTTCCCGGGCCAAGCACCGGCTTATTTACTCGTACGGCCAATGTGTACACCGCACTTGGTCCAGGTCAGGTCCTGCTTTCTCCTGGAGGGAAGTCCTCACGGGCACGCAGCCGCATTGTACAGTCAAGGCAGAAGCCACTCACAACAGAAACCTGAGTCCATAATGGTCCTGCGAATTGAAATAAGGAGAGTCAGGTCCTACTGCAGTTTAAAAAATAAACAAGATTCAACTGCAGCTCAGAAAGCTGGGTCAGGGGCCCTGCCTTGTAGTATATACCAGTAACCCGGTCACGGGCCCTGCCTCGTAGTATACCGGTAACCCGGTCACGGCCCTGCCTCGTAGTATACCGGTAACCCGGTCACGGGCCCTGCCTCGTAGTATACCGGTAACCCGGTCAGGGGCCCTGCCTCGTAGTATACCGGTAACCCGGTCAGGGGCCCTGCCTCGTAGTATACCGGTAACCCGGTCACGGGCCCTGCCTCGTAGTATACCGGTAACCCGGTCACGGCCCTGCCTCGTAGTATACCGGTGGCCCGGTCAGGGGCCCTGCCTCGTAGTATACCGGTAACCCGGTCACGGGCCCTGCCTCGTAGTATACCGGTAACCCGGTCACGGCCCTGCCTCGTAGTATACCGGTAACCCGGTCACGGGCCTGCCTCGTAGTATACCGGTGGCCCGGTCACGGGCCTGCCTCGTAGTATACCGGTGGCCCGGTCAGGGGCCCTGCCTCGTAGTATACCGGTAACCCGGTCACGGGCCTGCCTCGTAGTATACCGGTGGCCCGGTCAGGGGCCCTGCCTCGTAGTATACCGGTAACCCGGTCACGGGCCTGCCTCGTAGTATACCGGTGGCCCGGTCATGGGCCCTGCCTCGTAGTATACCGGTAACCCGGTCACGGGCCCTGCCTCGTAGTATACCGGTGGCCCGGTCAGGGGCCCTGCCTCGTAGTATACCGGTAACCCGGTCACCCTGCCTCGTAGTATACCGGTGGCCCGGTCAGGGGCCCTGCCTCGTAGTATACCGGTAACCCGGTCACGGGCCCTGCCTCGTAGTATACCGGTAACCCGGTCACGGCCCTGCCTCGTAGTATACCGGTAACCCGGTCACGGGCCTGCCTCGTAGTATACCGGTGGCCCGGTCACGGGCCTGCCTCGTAGTATACCGGTGGCCCGGTCAGGGGCCCTGCCTCGTAGTATACCGGTAACCCGGTCACGGGCCCTGCCTCGTAGTATACCGGTGGCCCGGTCAGGGGCCCTGCCTCGTAGTATACCGGTAACCCGGTCACGGGCCTGCCTCGTAGTATACCGGTGGCCCGGTCAGGGGCCCTGCCTCGTAGTATACCGGTGGCCCGGTCATGGGCCCTGCCTCGTAGTATACCGGTAACCCGGTCACGGGCCCTGCCTCGTAGTATACCGGTGGCCCGGTCAGGGGCCCTGCCTCGTAGTATACCGGTAACCCGGTCACGGGCCCTGCCTCGTAGTATACCGGTGGCCCGGTCAGGGGCCCTGCCTCGTAGTATACCGGTAACCCGGTCACGGGCCCTGCCTCGTAGTATACCGGTAACCCGGTCACGGGCCTGCCTCGTAGTATACCGGTAACCCGGTCATGGGCCCTGCCTCGTAGTATACCGGTGGCCCGGTCACGGGCCTGCCTCGTAGTATACCGGTGGCCCGGTCAGGGGCCCTGCCTCGTAGTATACCGGTGGCCCGGTCACGGGCCTGCCTCGTAGTATACCGGTGGCCCGGTCAGGGGCCCTGCCTCGTAGTATACCGGTAACCCGGTCACGGGCCCTGCCTCGTAGTATACCGGTGGCCCGGTCAGGGGCCCTGCCTCGTAGTATACCGGTAACCCGGTCATGGGCCCTGCCTCGTAGTATACTGGTGGCCCGGTCAGGGGCCCTGCCTTGTAGTATACCAGTAGCCCTGGTAAAAACAAAGCCCGTGTTCCTCTGGACAAGAAAACCAACAGGATCCTAGAGTTGTTACAGAACATGCTATGTACTCACACTACCCACAGGTGCCTGAAGCAGTGCCAAGTTGGAATGTTGCCTGGATCTGTGCCGTGAGATCTGGAAAGACCGCGCTGCCTGGCATGATCGAGGGCCACAGGCAAACCTCCTTCAGAAGGAAAAGTTTCTTGCCTTCCTAGTTCTCTGTCTCACAAACGAGAGGTTCTGTGTGTTCGTCGTTGCCATCTTGAGCCCCATCCATGTGTCTCCGAGTCTCTGAGAACAGGGGCCATTTCTCCTCTGATGATCCAGACTCGGCCCAGCTCTCCCCATAGGCCTCCCTGCTGTCTCTCCCAGTTCCTCCCATCCAGACCCATGGCTGAGCAACTTCACCTTCTCTACCTCCTTCACGGCACCTGCCCTCTCTGCTCACCTCATCCTCAAAAAGAGAAGGAAGGAAGAAAGGAGGGGGAACTAAACTAGGCAGTTCAGAGCATTGTCCATCTGCCCTATCTTTGGTAACCCAAGTAGTGGGTTTTAGAATCACGGACTTTGGTGCCAGAGAACTCTGGCTCTGAAGCTGGTTTGGAAGTTATTAGATATATATCAACAAGGTGCATCTCAAAGTCCCTCTCTTCTCATAAGGGATGTCGGTTGGGGATGAGGGCAGACCTGCAGGGTCATGTGGCAGAGCCCGTGACCCTGAAACACAGGGGCTGGCACACGCGGAGTAGACGCCGACATGGCCATGATGTATGTGCCTTTCCTCTCGTCCTTCAGGACAGAGACCGAGTTTTATTTCCAGCTCTTCACATGGCACCTGGACCAGGGAAGGGGCTCGATTAGTACCTGAAGAATGAGTAAGGGCGTGGGTGGAGGGGTTGTACCGGCCGAGAAAGTGCTGTACGTTCTTTCCATTTTCTGCATAGCAGACCTAACGCTTGGTCTTCGTCCTCCAAATGTTATTTCTGCGTACACTAGTCCTTAACCAGCTTTCGGTCTCCTTGTGAAAAGTAATCAAGAGCTAACAATAGCAATGACATGTAAATTGGGTTGGTCTGTGAGCAGCTGCCATTCTATGCCACTAGATGGCGCCTATCAATGATAATGCTGAGAAGCACCACACACTGCCAGGTAATAATTCTCCAGAAACCGATGCAAAGTGAGTGTACATACATGCGTCGGTAGTCGGCTTCTACCTGTGATCTCCCTTCGCACTGGCTGTGAGTCCAGGGCTGCTGATAATTTGGCAAGCCATGCGCTTTCCTAATGTCAAAGGTCTTCAGTAACAACATTTAAAATTGTTAATTAAACTTCAAGCAGCCTCAATGCGCAAGACACTTCACAGTGCCTGGTGACTACTCCCTCGGCTTTCTGCTATGCTGGTGGGAAAATCCATCCTCTGGGAAAGATTTAGGAACAGTCAAAAGCAATAGGGAGAAGATACCTGGGCAGGGCTTGAGTCACATTAAAAACACTCCTGGACGTTAGGAAGGAAACGTTTGTATCATTTCAGTCACAGGAGGGGCAGGTTTTATGCATAACAGCCGTAAGCGCAGAGGTACATAGGAAGCTGCCTACCCCGTCTGCGTGCTTTGTGCTTTTTTCTTTTTCTTTCTTTCTTTTTTTTTTTTTTGGAGAGTTTTTGCTACAGGGAATGTGCACTTGCCAGAGAGACAGAGAGCAAGTGAGAAATCACCTCCAGGGAAAATGGCCATGTTGCAATCCCTTCTCCTCCATGCTCCTCTTGGGATTTTTGGGCACACATGCACACATGCCCGGTGTGAGTTTCAGGCCACTCGGTCTGGGACCCAAACTGGGGCAGCACCTTAACCACTACGCCACCGGCTGGCCCCACTTTATGCTTTTCAAGTCCGCATTTCCCCATGCCGGCCCCTCCACTGTGGTCTTCACACGGACAGATGGAACCACCTCCCTCCCTTACTTCCAAACCTTCACTGCACCCAAGAGAAAACCCACTCGGCTGCCCGACCCCCTGCAGCCCGTCTCCTCCTCCTCAAGACCTTCCTCCCAGCCAGCCACTCCCTCCCCGCCACAGCCCAGCAGGATCCTGCTTTTTCTAACAATGTGACCCAACTGAGGGAAGGCCTGCACTCAGATTCCACACAGGCTCCAAGAGGCTCTGGGCCTTCTGCAGTGAGACCCTGCAGGAGGGACTGAAGCAGCAGGGCCTGTCAGGAAGACGAGGACGCTGAAAGTCAGGGAGGCCCTGGCACCTGGCAGCGGTGGCTTCACCCAGGTCAGTTAAAGGAGCCGGCTGCATGGTGGCCCTGGTAGAGGCCATGGAGTTACCAGCAGGTTCAGGCCTGTGCAGGGAGATGTGTGCCCTGAAGATGCCCAGACGTGTGTGAGAGAAGTGAGATTCTGCACCCTCAGAGTTCTATACCAGCAGATGGGACAGGTGCCAAAGAAAGACACGTGGTTACTCCAAGCACAGCCAGTCCTGGACCTGCAGGAACCCTAAGGCATCTCTGTGGCCTGCGCATCACCGTGCCCGTCACTGGGCCTGCGATCACTGCCCCTCACCATTCCTTGTTGTGGGATGGGCAGCGCTGTCCTGTCTCTCTAGCCACGTTGACGAGTGACGGAGGTAAGCCGTCTGGCATCCAGGCCGCTGCTGAAGGAACTTGGAGGGGTGGTGTGAGTGCCTGGTCCTGCCCCAGAGATAGCGTGGAGAGAGCCGGTGCTCATCAGCTCTGCCCACGGACGGCACAGAGGAGGGGACACACACAGGCTTGTGTCTCTCCGTGTGTGGGCCGGGACCCAGTTTCTTGCTGTGGACACATGCTATTTCCCCTTGTGTCCATCCTCTCTGTTATCTGCCTGGCCATTTCCCAGCGGAAATGAGAGAAGAAGAGGGTGTAAACCAGAAGTGAGGACAAAGGGGCCTCTCCAAATGCACGCTAATGACAAAGCGCAACGGCTTTAGGGTCACCTATGATGATCATTATTCACGTCTTTCCCCATGCAATAGCACAGTCATTAATAATAGAGTACGATTGTTTCCTCCCAAAAGACAAGTTATGTGAGATAAAACAGCACAACATAGACTCAGGGAAGATGTTTTATGTTGGCGTGTTGTTCAAGACTGTTTCTGATCGCCAGTAATTACTCTCCAAGGACCGACTCCAGTGGCCTGCGCTCCCCGCGAGCAGAGCTGCCACCTGGAGCCCTGCAGCACCAATCCTGCAGGCCCTGGAGCCACGGCAATCGCAAGGGCCCAAACCGTTGGCCTGAACAACCCCTGACCTTCTTCGGCTGACACTCCGCGCGCCCAAGTGAAGCCTGCCCAAGAGGAACGCCTGAGAGCTCCCTGCCTGTGTCCTTCCCTACAATTCGGGGATCGCTTCAAACAGGAGGTCCCCATTACCCCAGAGACTATATCACAGAACATTTCCTTCGCTTTGGTCTCCTCCTTTCATGCGTTCAGTGGTTTACCAGCAGGAAACCACTAGAGGGGACCTCTCCAGAAAAGAGGAGACAACATACAATTATCATCTTTAGAATTCCCGCTTGGAAAATTGACTAGTATTCATGGAGAACAATAAAATCAAATTTGCTGGCACTTTGTCCCAATTCACGGGTATAAAGAGAGGATCTGCTCCGGGGGGGAGGTCACCGCTCGGAGGAGCTGCCCCAGAGGGAAGTGCTTTGGGATCGATGGCACACACGGAGGCGCCGAGCTCATTCATCACCGATTAAAAAAAAATAGTAAATAGTAATCTTGCTTTGTCTGGAGATCAGAGAGTCTCTCTGCTCTCACGGACCTCATCCGAGGGCGGGCTGCAGTGCGGTGTGCGCACCTCACGGGGAAGCAGGTTCGTCTGTCACGTGAGGCTGAGAAATCCCAGGAGACTACAGGGCAAGTGAGGGGAATGGGCGCCAACGGGGAGGGGATGCCCATTTCTTCCCATTCCACGCACCCTCCATCCACCATCCTCACGACCACGTGTTCATTTACTGGACGGCCCCTGTTGCGAGCACCGTGACTGTGAAGATGGATTTACACTCAGTGAAAAGAACGGGCAAGTAATTCTCAAAAAGAAGAAAGAGATAGTCATGAGGACTTGAAGCCCCTCCAGCAGCCAGGAAGGGATTGACGTGAAGGTCGTCCCCACAGTCCCCACAGAGTGCAGCCGTGGCCACTGGGGGAGGAGCCTCCTCCGCACGAAGGCGTGTCCCAGGCTCCGTCCCAAGCTCCGTCCCAGGCTCCGTCCACCTGCCACTCACCCCCTTCACCTACCCCCGCCTTGCCGTCATCTCCCTGCACCCTAACTTTTCCGTCGGCCTCAGCTCAGATGATCATGAATCAAGGTCACATTTGAATCGAATCCAGGGAACCGCTTCCCAGTTTGGAGATAATGCAGAACAGATTCTTTCACCCTTGAAGAAGACATCTCCTGAGCTGAAGTATGCATTTACCACCCGAGGACTTTAAGGTAGTCCTTATGTCTGAAATTGAAGCTTGGCTAACGTCACTCGTTTTCCTCATTTCGTTCATTTTTGCATTCTGGCTGCAAAGGTAAGCAAGAAAACTCAAACGCAGCTGACAGACATGAGGAAGTGCTTCCGGGGCTACCAAGGCCCGTCCACGCAGCTCGGCTTGGTTTCACAGTTTCCAGTCTTTAGATGCCACGTGACTCATTCAGTGACTTCTATCTGAAGGAGCTTTTTATTTTTAATTAAACAAAACAAAAAGTTTCGTGTAGTTTCCTGTCCTTGAGAGTTTCAGCCAAGCATTTGTACTAACAGAGTTATTGGACTTTGGAGGGAAATTCTATTCTGTTTTGAGAGAATACGGATTTTTTTTTCTGTTTTTATCTGCAGCTTCAAGTATGTGTACCTACAGGACGTCAGCCTGTTCCTACTTTCCTCCACGACATGGAACTGACCTAACTGACACTTTTTGACTTTTTCCAAAGGAAACCAGACGTGCTATTGCGGCCAGAGGCTGGCTTATTTCGTAGCTGCTTTGAGAAAAGTTCATCCCACTTACCAGGAGGAAAATAAGTCAGGCCAACTAAAAGGCCAATACCGCTCTTCAAGGCAAGGAGCTAGGCCCTGGCTTTTGGCTTGGGAGGCCTTGGGACGCCTTGGGACAGCGGGGAATTTGCCAAGGCTCACCTTTATGACTGTCTGATGAGTCACCTGCGGCTTCCGTCACTGGGATCATCGCTCGTGGGGCCTGAACAGGTATCGTTCAGGTAAGACAGGTCCTGCTACCGAGGGCTGACAGGGCTCTCCTACGTGGAGATTGAATTTGCCTCTAGGGAAGAGACAGCCATTTGGTGGGTCTTACACAGAAAGCGTATTTGCCAGGAAACGTCCTTTCTTCTGCCGTAGGCCAGGAGCCGGGGGAGCGAGGTCCAGACTGGCCGTGGGATGTAGCGATTCACTCGGTCACTGAGCACTGAGCACCTCGGTTTGCTTGACTGCCAATTACAGAGAAGAACTAGTAACCTCTAAGATCCCTCCTGGCTCCTGGGACGTGGGAATCTGGGAGCGGCTGCGACCCTGCCAGGTGAAGCTGCTGTACCCTGAGGGGGCTGCTCAGTCACAGGGCACCTCTCGATGACCCAGACCACGATACTTTGAATACAAGCTAGCTGTTGTTTTTTGTTCTGATAAAAGAACATTTTAGTCAGGCTATTTCTTCTACAAACCAGTGACCAGAAAGAGTCATTCGCCTCCTTCTGTCCCTTTGACTCGCCATGGTTGAAGCTAGGACATGTCATTTCTATTTCGTTCTGAGGTTGGTCAGTAGTGTGAAACCCTATTTGTGAGCAATGGAGCCCAGGTCACAGAATCTGTAAGTCTGTGACTACGGAGGTTTCCCGGTCTTTCCTGCTACACTCGAAGATGGGCAGGGACCTTTGTTGTCGTTTTAAAGTTATTTAAAATTGCGTTTGCCTTACAGAGTTTTAATGCAGGGCAGTGTGGCTTTTCAAGGTGTTTTCATAGTACTGAGCTGTGCCTACCTCCCAGGGACTGTACCTGAGCAGGAACCTTCTCTTTTAAGGTTCTGTGCTCTGACCAGCCCCAGGTTTCCTCTGCCTGTCTATGACAAGTGAAGGGACTGTCACATGGAAATTCTTCTCTGGTGGCTTTTGCTTTTCTCCAGGGAGCAATGTCGATCATTTCCCTGAGGGAAAGAGACTTGCCCGAAGCCAGACCCAGTGTCTGAGAATGCAGCAAAGGTTTGGAGGCCTCTTCGAGCACAGGCCTTGGAGTCTGGCCACCCACAGGAGAGGATCCTGCGTGGGTTTGCCCACTGCGGTCAGGGCACAGCTGTCAGCCTTTGGGTCCTCACACATGTCGTCTTCTTCTTCTTCTTCTTCTTCGTTTTTATACAGAGATTTTTTGCTATAGGGCATGTGCACTCGCCAGAAAGACAGAGAGATAGACAGTGAGAATCACTCCCCGCCAGGAGGGATGGCCACTCCACAATCCTTTCTCCTCCATTCTCCTCTGGGGATTTTGGGCATGCGCACACACATGCCTGGTGTGAGTTTTAAATTACTGGATCCAGGACTTAAATTGCAGTCAACTATATGGGAGTCCAGCGACGTAACCACTACGCCATCTGCTGGTCCCTATGTGCTTCTTTTTAAGACCAACCCAGATGAAAATAGAAATCCAAAACCTTGGCAAAGAGCAAAAGCTTTCAGGGGGCAACGGCAGAATATTTATTCTAGATTCTGCTTTTCTAACCAAGGTGGCGCTTTGATTGGATTGAATGTTTTTCAAACCTTCGATGGTTTTTGGTATCCAGTGTGTCTAAATTAAGGGGAAGACTCTGGTTTATAGGAAAAAAGTGTGAATACATTTGGGTGTTTTTAAGAAAAAGATGGCAAATTACAAATAAATATGAAATGTGCCCCGGTTCTCTGCTGGGCTCGCCCACTTCTGGCTCCGGTCGCTGTAGGCCTTACCCTCACTGAGGCCTGCCCTGCTCCGGTCAGCGATCCTTAGGCCTCTGACAATTTTTATTTTTTCCCAATGAGAAAAAGAGCCTCCCGCCTTTTAAAAATTTGCTAGAGGGTGCATAAACTTGCTGTACAGAGACAGAGAGGGGAAGTTAGAAAGCGTCCCTCCGAGGGACGTCACGCCTCAATCCCCTCTCACCCATCTCGCCTCCTCGCAGGTTCTGGGCGTGCACACACACCGGCCCAGCTTGTTTTTCAAGCTGCTACATCTCGGACCCGAACCGTGTCATTGGCCACACGGGAGCCAGCCTCCTTAGCCACCACGTCACCACTTGGCCAAGGGAGGAGAACTTTTAACAGCTCCTCACATGTCGTGACCCTCTGCCCCACCTCCCGGTGGCCAGGATTATAGGCACCGCTGCCATGCCCAGCCTGCTCGGGCTGGTTGGGAATCCGGGCCGTGGCTCCCACGTGGCTCCAGCCCTGCCTCCACTTGCACCGTCTGTGCCGAGCAAGCTTTCTGCTTTGTTTTTCCTTCTCCCTTCCCCTTCCCTTCCTTCCTTCCTTTCTTTCTTTCTTTCTTTCTTTCTTTCTTTCTTTCTTTCTTTCTTTTTTTTTCCCTAGAGGGCAAGTGCACTCACCAGAGAGAGAGGAGAAAACAACCCCTCCCCAAGTGGGGAATGGTCACACTGTAATCCCTTCTCCTCGGTCTCTCCCTCTTTGGGGATTTGGGGCACACACGCATGCACAAGCCACCAGGTCCCGGACTCAAACCATGCAGACGATCATGTGGGATCTAGTTACCTTAACCATCAAGCCACAGAACTGGCCAAGCCTTGGACTTTTTTTCTTTCTTTTTTTTTTTTTTTTGGAGAGATTTTCGCTATAAGGCACGTGCACTCGCCAGACAGACAGAGAGAGACAGAGAGACAGAAAGCGAGAAATCACCCCCCAGGGGGGATGGCCACGCTGCAATCCCTTCTCCTCCATTCTCCTCTCGGGATCTTGGGCACGCACGCACACGCGCCCGGTGTGAATTTTAAGCCACCGGGTCCGGGACGCGAACCACGGTCGACTACGTGGGAGTCCAGCGACATAGCCATTACGCTAACTGCTGGTTCCCAAGCCTTGGACTTTTATAAAGAGTAGAAGCCTCACGGGCAGAAAGAGCTTTATGGGCACCAAAGAGAGGCATTTTAGCGAATTCATGTGAGCTGTAACTTTATCAGTGAGGATTCATGTAGGAAAATGAAAATGCTCGAGGTGGGAGGTTCGAACAGCACTAGTTCTACACACAGGGACATCGGAAACCAGTGAGCCACACGGATACAGCAACAGCAGATGCCCCCTCACACCGGGCTGTAGCTGAACAGCAGAGACAACACCACCAGCGCCCAGCGCAGACCAGCCCCACCTGCCGACGCGGAGGAGGAGCATGGGAGGGAGGCAGAGACTCACACGTTAGTTATCTTTGGCCGTGGAAGTAATCACCCCAAACCTTGTGGCTTAAAACATTGTCATGTAAGACCAGCAGGTGGTGTGTTAATTAAGGCACTTGACTCCCACATGGCCAACTGTGGTTCAAGTCCTGGACCTGGCAGCTTAAAAATCACTCTGGGTGCATGTTCGTGCATACCCAACATCCCCAGACGAGGAAGGAGGAGAAAGGACGGTGGCATGGCCATCCCTCGGGGGGTGAGTTCTCATTTTCCCTATTTCTGTCTCTGTTTCTCTCTCTCCAGTGAGCACACATGCCCTGTGGCCAAAATTTTCAAAAAGAAAAAGAAAAAACTTAAAAAGAAATCATCATATGCTAATGCGGTTTCCACAGGTAAGGCATCCAGGCCCAGACTAGCTGGGTCCCCTGCTGTGTCACCAAGGTGGTGGCCGACCAGGGTTGCAGTCGTCTGAAGGCCCGACAGGGTGGACCTGCTCACTCGAGCAATGGCTGGCAGGAGTCACCCCTCACGCACTGGCCAGAGGGCTCCCTTCGTTCTCGTCACATCGGGCAGTCCACGACATGGCAGCTGGCTGGACAGAGCAGACAGGCGCGGGAGAGACGAGAGCGTGACCAAGGCGGGCGTCAGTCCTCTCACCTGTCTCAGGAGTGGCATCCTGTCATCTGCCATGTTCTCACGAGATGCGAGCTCACGGGAGGTAGAGAGTTACACAAGGGCATGACAAGTAGCAGAGCAGGGTCCTCGGCCGTTGCTGCAGCTGCTGACCACATGGGGACACACAGACACTGCCAACGACAGTGGAGGGGAAGAAGGGCCCTGCCTTCTCGTGGTCGTTCACCTCCGGTCTTCTACTGGGCCAGGGCAGCCTGGGAAACGCAGCTCTGCACTGTAGCAGGCAGGGTGAGGGCAGGGCGGGCTGAGAGCACACAGGCCCCTCGCCGGCACCCTGCCCTTTCGCATTTGCTGACATAATTGGGCAAACGATCCGCAGGGTTCCAGCGAAAGAGCTATTTGACAGTGATTGTGCTCTTTCTAGGACGGAAGGATAGTACCGTAGGTCTCACGTGAGGAGGCAGTACGCTATGGTCCAACCTTCGCACCCGACATGCACGCACACGCATGCACATGCATGCACACACTCGAGAGTCCTGCCTACATGCCATCGTTTTCTTTCTTGCTTGGGAGCAGGCAGAGCATAGTGGCCCCTCCACAGCTGTGTCCAGAGCGGACACCTGGTGCCTCTAACTGAGCACGGCTAACTGACTCTCCAAGATGCGTTTATTACTAAGACAAGTCTTAGGACGTGTGATTGATCACACACGGAGAGGACAGGTAACCTGTGAGCTCACCGTGACTTCTCCTGCTTGAAAACTTGGGCCGGATTCTGGCAACGACTCAATACCTGCTACTGATTTCCTCTGCTCTTCTGTTCGTGGCCACAGGTAACCTCTGAACTGAGACAGGGAACCGGAAGCAATGACCAGCGTCCCCTGAGTCCTTGCAAGAGCCCTTCTAGCACACTGTGCTTTCTCCTCCCATGTGCTCCGGAACCTTCCACAGCCTTAGTAAGAGATGGTGTTCATATTCACTCCCCTTGAACCTGAGTGTGTTTGTGACTGCTTGGGTCATAGAGTGCGGAGACAGATGCCACATGACATCTAAGGCCAGAAGGTAGCAGTGCCATGGGCTTACAGCTTGCCCCTCGGACTCACTCTTAGAGTCCCGCTGGAGAACGGGAGGGCGCCTGGGCAGCTATGGAGGTCTGCATGGGACAAATGAAGCCACACTCCAGTTTGCCCAGACGACGGCCGAGGTCAAGCAGTGAGTTGTGTAAGGGAGTGTGCTCCAGTCTGCACTGAGACCCTCTAGCTCACACCACTTAGAGCAGAGAAACCACCCCACTGAGCCCTGTCCAAATGGCAGACTTGTGAGCCAAACGAAGGTGGTTGTGTGTAAGCCACTATGCTTCGAGATAGTTAGTTAGGCAGCAAGAGGAAAATGGAACTTACCCTTTGGGAAATTAAAAACAAACAAAAAACAAACCAAGAATCCCCCCAAAAGAGGCAGAGTCTGTGGGTGAGGAACACGCACAGCTAGAAGTCACAGAAAGCCTTACTGAGAGTGGCTCACACGTAGACTGAGTGTGCTCACATACCGGGGGCTGGGGTACAGGCTGCTGGCATCGGCTCGGAGCCTTCTCCCTCACAGGCCCTTGCTCTGGAGTTCTCAGCCTCTTTCCCACACGTGTTGCCTCGGGGGCAGGACGCTGGCCCTGCCCCAGGCCCCGGGCTGCTGCACCAGGTGGGAAGGAAGGGCGGAGGCTGAGAAGGCCCATTCGTTTCTCTCAGCTTCTCCTCGAGCTCCCTCCCCGCCCGTGCTCAGGAGTACCTCTCGCTGGAAGGGAGGCACGAATTGTGAGATTTGCCTCTAAGGTCACTCTAGTGAGGGTGCAAGGGAGAAGGGGCTGAGCTCTGGGAAAGCCAGACAAGGTGGCTGGCCAGGACTTTGCAAGGGCTCAAGTCCCGCAGAGGGAGGAGACGTGGAGGGAGCGGCAGCAAGGCCCCAGGAGAAGTTCAGATAAACGAGAAGTCAGGCGACTCTTACCAGTCCAGAAAAACGCGATTCAGATTTTTGTCATCATGAATTTGACATTTTTTCGAATGACCGTAGTTCCACATCCACATGACTGACCGCATGTCTTGCCTCCCGTTCTTCAAGTTCACCTTTGCAGCTTTTCCCAAGTTCTCCCGGCCTCCTGGTCCTTCCCAATTTCCAGTTCCATGTTTGCCACGGCCTCCAGGCGACAACTTCCAGGTGACCGCCTCCCCGCACTTCCAGAGCAGGTGTCCGGCCCCGACCTTGCCTTGAGATTGCCCGACTGCCACGCCGTGCGGTCTGTCAGCCCTCTTCCGCGACAGCAGGCGCCTGCTCGCCCTCCCTGCCCGATGCTCTGCTCTACCTTCGCGAGGACCTGCCTCCTCTGCCTTTCCATCCCTCGGCTGCCAGTTCAGGCGAGCTTTCTCCAGGACGCATGCAATCACCTTCCCATCGGTGTTCTCACCTCCACTTCCTTTTCTCTCAAACGCATACTGTACTCGGGTGGGATATTCAGAGCACCTTTAATATGGCTTGATATAACTTTGTAATTTCCTAGGGAGCTTGTGTGGCCTACATGAGTGGTTTCTCCAGCAATATTGTCTGCCCTTTGCTAAATAAACACATCGTGTAACCGTCAAGGGTCTCCATCCAGAGCCTCAGTGTGCGGCAGCAGGCTCGGTTATGACACCTCAAGTCACTGGGTGCAGAGAAGCAGAGTAAATCTTAGCAGTGAAAACCTCCCCAACTTCCAAGGGCACAAGAAATGAAATTTGGGGGACCAGCAGTTAGCGTAATGGCTATGTTGCTGGACTCCCATGTAGTCGACCACTGTTTGAGTCTTGGACCCAGTGGCTTAAACTCAGGCCAGGCGCGTGTGCGTGCGTGCCCAAGATCCCAAGAGGAGAATGGAGGAGAAGGGATTGCGGTGTGGCCATCCCCCCTGGGGGGTGATTTCTCGCTTTCTGTCTCTCTGTCTCTCTCTTTCTGGCGAGTGCACGCACCCTATAGCAAAAACCTCTCCAAAAAAAAAAAAAAAAGAAGAAATGAAATTTTGTCATTGTCAACACTGCACAAGCCATGATCTTTCACATAAAAACAGAATTTCTGTGTGCTGTTTTCCAAAATAGTCTTTGGCCGTGTTGGCGCGGATTCCAGCTGGCGTGGCCTGCGACCCTCCGTCTGTGAGCACGTGGACCCACTTCCACCTCTCCTTCCCAGACTTCCCGACGTGAGCTAAGTGGAGCCACTCCGATTAAGCTCAGACAGCTCTGGCTGTGCAAGTTCTCTGATCAGAAAGCTCCACTTCCTGCACTCCCCCCCTCACCGGGCCCGGTCTGAGCTCAGTGCCCATCTTCCCTGTGACCCACTGTCCTCGCTTCCAGCCTAGAGGGCCTGTGTTCCCCAGGCTGCTGCTTCTAGTCCAACCACAGTCTCTTCTCTTCATAGCAGCCAGTCCGGAAAGCGTGTGGCCTCGTAGAACATGTGTGCATTTACTGAAGTAGCTCACAAGGGGATGGGTCACTTCGTTGTCACAGTGCAGGCTTTGCTTTGCTCAGTGAATAGTGAATATTTGTGGAAAGTGAATTGAGGGGCCTCCATCTCGCGTCTGTTTCCCACAGAGGCAGGGCTAATTGGGAAGATTCATCCGGTGACCACCTGGTGAGTCAGTGTCCTGTCTGCCGTCCATGGCACTGCCACCCACCACGTTGCACACTGGCCTTTGTCCAGAATCACCACTGACGATGACCACACTGACGTGACTGCCGGCCACCCGCTGCGGTCACCCCCTGTATCGTTCATTCTCACTGCTGCGTCCGGCTGCGCCCAGCTACCGACAGCCCCTCTCCGCTTCTCTAGCGCCTGCCCTGACACCGCAGGGAGCTCTGCGTGGGGGCTGCTCTGAGTTTGGGTCTTGCCCTTGACCTGCTCAAGGTCTGAAGCGGCTGTGAAAGTGAATGCTCACAGGAAATTGTGCTTGCTCACTTCTGGTTTCAGCCAGGGAAAGCAGAGGCTTACTCTTAGGCCTCCCTGTGGCTGTGAGACACCGGCCTCCCGCCCCTTTATCTGCAGGGCAAAGGTTCCAAGACCCCCGTGGAGGTCTGACATTGCAGACAGTGCCGAATCTGGTATTTGTTACAGCTTTTCCGTATGACCACCGAGAGGGCAACTAAGCGGCTCTCAGGTGGGTGGTGTGCTCGGGTGCATTCGCTGGACAAAGCGGCAGTTCCTGTTCCAGGTGAGACGGGCTTCTCAGAATGGTGCACGGTTCAAAACTTATGAATTGTTTATTTCTGGAAGTTTTCCATTTACTATTTTAGGACCACGATTGGCCACCCGTAACGGGAACTGTAGAAGGTGATGACACGGGAGGGGAGCCACTGCGCAGTAGCTGCCCACATGCCCGCCCTTCTGCGTGTCTCTGCCTTCTACCGGCAGCCGGCAAACGACGCCTGCCCCTCCCCTCTCAAAGCACGACCTTCCACGTGAGGGACTTTCAAAGTTCCCAGGGAATCCTCTGTTTCTGGATTTGTTTGCAATTCGTGAGTCCCTGAGCTATGGCTTTCCTCAGATCCGTGTTCTTACACGCTTCACGTCCCGACTCCGGTGTCGTCTCACGTTGGTGGCTCCTACGCCGGCCTGTCATTTAGGAAGGTTGCCCGAGCCCAGGGAGTGGATTCTGGGTGCAAGCCTGCAGGCTTCCCGAGCTTAATGACTTTACATGCGGCTAACGACAACGCAGCGGCCCTACCCCGTGCCCTCTGTAAGTGAAGGGGACAATCCCTGCGCACAAGGACACAGGCCCTGGAAAACAGGCCAACGGCAGGGCTGTCCCGAAGACAGTGTGCGCTGGTGGGAGAAGCTCGCTTAGCTTTCTCTGTCTCTGTTTCTGTTGTAGGAGGAGCATTCTGGGAGCCGCCACCCCAAGGGGCACTGCTGAAGATTACTAAGTGGACCGCAGGGGACTCCTTGGCTCCTTCGCATTTGGCGGCATTAAATATTACTGCCTCTGATCAGCTCCGTAAGAATTCCATCTATGTCATGAACGTATTTCCCACTACTCCTTGGGATTTCCCCCCACCGTTTTTCTTACACTCAAGTTAGTAGGATTACTATAAGTCAAAAATTAAATGACTTAACGCCAGAACTACCAGTAGTAGAAAACTGAACTATGTTAACTTTAGAAAAGTTTTTTTTCAATGAATTAGAGTTAATAGCAGACATCTTATATCATCAGAACACATATAAATATCTTCTGCTTATATTTTTATCTTATGTTAATAGCATCTCATTCCTAAGTCCATATCTTTTCATTTGATACCTGAGACTTCCGGAACTTTCTTTTTCAATAGAGCTCAGCTCAGTGCTGCTTGTATAAAAAGTCTCATGCTCTTGCAGAGCACTGAGGCAAGGTTTGGTGAATGGAGAAAAGAGAGAATGCATGACATACGAAACACGAAGGCCAGGTCCGTGTGTCTGTGTGGCTGTCACATGACTCCCGGGATCAGGCGACAAGCCGCCTGCTTTCTAAGGCATGTTTGATAACCAAGGGGTGTGGTGAGCAGTTCCAGAGCATCTGCAGTCGACGCCGGAGCTGGGTCCAGGGCACGGAGGACTCGACATTCACAACCAGACAGCACAGGCCTGCTCTTGCAAAGAGTTCTCCTCTGATGCCCTCCGCAGTTCCCAGTCAGAAAAAGCAAGACCGTGGGAGGGCCAGGTTCGTGAAGACATGCGGTCTGGCAAGGCCGCAGGAGATCGGCTTGGGCACCTCGGGCAGTCTTTAACTTCTACCGTTCCCCCACCCGCAGCCCATCTGCCGACTGGGCACGGCAGCTGGTTAGACCCGGCTTCTCAGAGCACGTCAGCGATAAGTCAGCTGGGGATAAGTACAGAGAGCAGAAAACGCGCTTTTCCCAGACAGCTGGAAAGTTTCACTTGGGCTCTATTTTTAGCATCCTGCGTGCTCAGAAGTAACCATAGCAACGAAGGCACCTGGGAGAGCCCACGAGGACCCCAGAAGGACAGGCGGTGGCACCCAGCGGCTTCATCCCCGCGGGACTCGATGCTAGCCAGACGTTTCGCTGTCACTAAGGCAGCCATCCCTAGAGAGGGGCAGACCCATGGTGGGCAGGACCCACCTGCACGCGGGCGGAGACGGCTGGGGAGGCCGTCCGTGTAACCGTCTCTCCCTGCTCCTCCCTCCCGGCGCCGGTACGAGGGGTCCTCAGAGCTGAGCAAATCGCTTCTCACTGGAAGGCCAGGAGATGACGGGTTTGTTTATGGTGGCCCTTCATGACATCCCAAACACAGAGCCGCAAGGGAAGACAGGAACCCCGGGAGACCCAGCCTGCATTTGGAAGACGGCTTCGGAGGCATTCGTCAGCCTTCATCGTCTGCATGGACAAGGTCGGACTCTCTCCTTTCTCTCAAAGAACAGGAAGGAGCGGCAGAGGCGGTGGCGCTGCAGAGAGAGAGGGCACAGCCCAGGAGAAGCCACACCGGCTGGGAGACTGCCATGCCCGGTGCCAACCAGGGCCCACGCGAGCTTGCTGCGCCTCTCCCTCCCCTTGCCAAAATCCCCCAGGAGGAGGACTTGGACCCGCCATCGGGAACGCGGAGCCAGTGCTGGGTCTTGTCAGCTCCTGAACGTCTCTGTCAGGTTCCCTGAGCCACCCCAGCAAGTGACTTCTGCACATTTGGGACAAGACTCCCGGCCCCTAACCTCCACACCTAAGGCCCACCCTATGCCGTGTCCTCTCAAGTGGTCTGTGAAAACGGAGCTCTGTCTCTTACACCTGCTGAGACTAAGTGTCTCCGGTATTCACAGCTCAGGGGGCCGGCCCAGTGAACAGAGGCGGCGTCCGCTCAGCCTTGGCCGCCGAGCAGCACTCTGCCTGGGTGCTGTTTCCTGGCAACTTTGAGAAGCTTGAGTGTTTCTAATTAAATCTGGTGCCTTTCCAAAAGAGTCAAAATATGTATTGCATAGAGTCTGTGGTTCAATTTTATCTTGAAACATGATAGCAACTGATCAAATGTCCGTCACGGTCAGATCTATAACTTTAGACACACTCCTGAGATACGCCAAGTTTCCGAATGGTATCACTCTCCAGGCAGGTTCTTGTTCCAGCCTCTCCTTCAGGCACATTCCAGATCTGGGACAGTGTTGCTCACAAAGAGGTCATTAATAAATAATTAATAGAGCAGGGAAAGGAAAGACCCCTCATCATCATAGTCACGTGGCTGGGAAGACCTCTATTGATCTTCAACCCCACAAACCACGCGTAAGTACACAGCGGTGTCAGCGAGCCAGCTTCCACCAAGCAGGCAAGCTTTGGCATCCCTAAGGGTACCCTGGTTATCACAGAATCCTAACACTAAAGTAAGAAGACAATCTTTTTTTTTTTTTTTTTTTTAAGGTTTTTGCCATAGGGCACATGCAGAGACACAGTGAGAGCAAGAGTGAGCTATCACGCCCCCAGGGGGGATGGCCATGTCACAATCCCTGCTCCTCTGCTGTCCTCCTGGGGGTCTGGGGTATGCACACACACACATCTGGCATGATTTTCAAGCCACTGGTTCTGCGGCTCGAACCGTGCTCAGCCATGTGGGAATCCAGCGCCTTAATCACTGCGCCACCTGCTGGCCCCCAAAACACCGGCTTTTAGAAACAAACTGAAGAACATTGAGGGGAAGCTGTTCCATTTATTTCTACTTCCTGCTCCTAAAAAGTTCTATGAATTGGAAGAAATCCAAAAAGGAATGATTGTTGGTTCTGTTTTTGTTCTGAGTTTCCACACACTTCCAACCACAACATCCAGACGCACAACACACCAGTCTTCACTTTAAACGACTAGGAAGCTAGTGCACCCCGCAGGCCACGCCCAGGCAGCAGTGTGCACCCCGCAGGCCACGCCCAGGCAGCAGTGTGCACCCCGCAGGCCACGCCCAGGCAGCAGTGTGCACCCCGCAGGCCACGCCCAGGCAGCAGTGTGCACCCCGCAGGCCACATCCAGACGCAGAGCTGAGGAACAAAGAAGCTGCTGCAAACCAAGAGCAGGAAGTGTCCGGAAGGACCGTCACTCCCAGTGCCTACATCCCAGGTTCAGGGCGGGCCAGCGGGCAGCCAGATGGGCGATGAAACATGAGCATTCGGAGAGGTTCTACCTCAGCAGGAATGGCCCAGGACGCGGTTTCAAGAGAGGAGCCTGTGTGGACTTAGAATATCTGTAGAACACGTGTTAGGGAGGGAAGCCGTGCCGGGAGGCCCGCCCCCGTATTGCTGGTTGGGAAATGGCCGCTGTCGTCTCTCCAGGAATGTGATGAGACTGCATTTCAAGAAGCACTGCTCTCTGCCAAAAATAAAGCCTCCTTTTTAACTAATTTCCCCTCAAAATAGATAGTAGGCAACTTATGGGGACGATTAAAGAAAAACTGTTGCCATGTCTTTAGATCAATTCCAAATGAGCAAACAGGAGGATGCGGTGACATTTGCACAGCCCCGTGACAAGAGCGCAGCTGTACCAGGCTCGGTGGCTCTGAGCTGCACAGAAAACAGAGCCCAGCAACCTGCACTGTAGACGTGGAGGGAAACAAAGAAAAGCAGCAGTCCAAACCGAGAAGGTGAAGAAGCCCCAAGTCAGAAACTGACACTGTAACTCATGCCTAGACGTCCTGGGCCTCTGTGAGTAGAGGACATGGTTGATCCAGGAAAAGACTGCGAAGGAGAGGAAGGAAGACAGGAAGGAGAAAAAGGAGAACCAGAAGAGTCTCCCAGACCCAGGGCTCAGCAGCCGTCTCCTAAGCCAGACATCCAACCTCTGCCTCGGAGGGGGACGCCGATGGGCGAGTGTGCTCCTGAAACACACCACGGCTTACTTCCTCTTGCAAAGACTTAGAAACAGAGAAAAAGACACGCGCGTTTCATGTAAGTACAGGCAGCAGGACGTAGTTAAAAACGCATGAGAATCGCAGCCGGGAACCTGGGTTCAAGGCCAGCTAAGGTTTAATCTGAGACTCGGCAGACTCGTTAGTGACCAAGGACTAATCATTCCTGCACAACGGAGATATCTGAAGGTGTGAAGTTTTTAATGCCCACGAAGACGGTATGCAAATGGGTGGTCTAGAAAGGACTATGGGAAATCATCTTAGGTACCCTTGAGCCCTCCAGGATCACATCTCAGCTTTCTTGGGCTGAGTTCAACAAATCCAGAGAAGGGCCTTAAATGGACAGTTGTTGATAACATTCTAAGTACAAAGACAGGCACCCTCATGTCATCATTTACGTCCCTGTTTCTATCTTCTCAGCTCAGTGACGATGGAAACGTTGCGTGTAATTAATGATCCGTCTTTTCATGAAGCTTTAGTGATAGTTTTTGTAGAGACAGAATCCTGCCCAAACTAACCTTTCTTAAAATCATGCCTGGTGTGGGCCAGTGTGCATGGTCTAGGGGTTGTATGAGCTGAATCCCACATGGTCAATTGTACGGTTTGAGTCTTAGACCCTGCAGCTTAAAAAGCATACTGAGGGCGTGTGTGTATGTGCCCCAAATCCCTAGCGGAGGGAGAGAAGAGAAGGGATTGCAGTGTGATCGTTCCCCATGGGGATGGTTTCTCGCTCTCCCTCTCCCTCTCTCTCTGTCTCCCTCCAGTGAGTGCATACAACCTCTGGCAAATGAAACAGAAAACCATGCGTGGAGATGGGCGTGCTTCCTCTAGTCTTGTCAGCTCACCTTTCCCTGGACCCGGAATCCGGTCATCCTGACAGAGCTCTTTGTTGCTGGGTAGGCTTCTCTGCCTGTTTACTTACAGACAGCCCCTGCTTACTGTGGTCACTCGTTCTTTTCCTGACATTTACATATATAACTTTTGTCGCATACTTTGCAATTCTGTTTGTCCTCATGGTACTTTCCTTAAAGATGCCAGTTTGCCAAGGATAAAATGAATTCTTATATTCCTTTATCCCAAGGCCTCTGGCCCTCCTATTTTAGAATTAACTGCCAAACTAATGAAAGAGGCCCTCATTTCACCAGGGGTCACGCAGCAGGTGTCTCAAACCAATATCCTGTGAAGGATGCTTGTGAGGAGAGTCTAAGCGGGCATTGCTGCTTTGAAACTGCCCTTCTCCACGAGTTCCACCATCGCACGGTCACGTAATAGCCCAGTAACTCACTCGCGTAGTATTTTAGTGTGACACACAGGCGAGAGTGAAAGTCTAGTGATAAATTCCTGCGGTTTTCTGGGGTTCTGTCCGGCTGCGTATTGTCAGAGAAGAGGATTTGTTCGGCCTGGCCAGACTTGTACCTCACAAAGCTGTGTTGGTGGATAAGGAGAGTTCTGTCATCTTCAAGGCAATTTCAAAATGAGTTTTCCTGGGACGTAAGTCAATCGTTAATCCTCACTGAATAGAACAGATGCAACAGTGACTCGGAAGGGCTAGGGACCCTTTGTTTTGAGCTGACCCTTTGCTCACTTTGAGAAAGAAAGGAAAGTGACTTAGGCAGAAGCAGGCATTTCTCCTGAAAATTGGCAACTTTGAGCAGAAGCCTGAGAGCCGCGGTCCTGACTGCAGAGAACAGGGCGCTGTGTCTCTCCCCTCCCCCGCGCATGCTCTGTTACAATCTTGCTAACAGATTAAATAAACTTTGATTTATTAATCAGCGAAAGCCACATGTTCTGAATTAGCAGGAGAAAAGGCTTGAGGTAACACATGGGAACGTCCTGAGCCAGCTGACTGGGGGCACCAGCACTCCAGGCTGCTGCCTGCTGCCTCCACGGGTTTCAGACCCCTCGACAATCACGACCACGGAGGTGACAGCACGGCTCAGTGGGGGCGGCCGCTGTGTGACGTGGCGTCACCCACTGAGGTCTATGTTCCCGGCCCGTGTTTTGAAACACAGGTGGGAATTTTTTTTTTTTTTTTGAGAGGTTTTTGCTATAGGGCGCGTGCGCTCGCCAGACAGACAGAGAGAGACAGAGAGACAGAAAGTGAGAAATCACCCCCCAGAGGGGATGGCCACGCCGCAATCCCTTCTCCTCCATTCTCCTCTCGGGATCTTGGGCACGCACGCACACGTGCCCGGAGTGAGTTTTAAGCTACTGGGTCTGGGATGCGAACCGTGGTCGACTACGTGGGAGTCCAACAACATAGCCATTACGCTAACTGCTGGTTCCCCAGATGGGAAATTTGTATCTTCATGCTAGTTTAGGGTCGCTATGCGAGCCAGACCCAGATGAAACTGAGAGTCAGAAGGGGCATCAACGAAAACCCTGTTCCACCCGCCCTGGGAGTTCTTGTACCGGGACTCGTGTACGCATTCCTGTAAAAGCACTTCTCAGGGCCCGCACCATAGCACTCTGACCGATGTACCTAGAAAGGCATTCTCCCCACCACAATTTGTCTCCTCTGGGGCTTCAAGATTGAGTCTAACCACTAGGGCCTTCTACACATTTGGACCAGCATTTACCTTCTCCCTAAAATGTGCCAGGGTTTTGCTATTCTTTCTTCCTTTTTTTTTTTAATTAAAAAAAAAAGTAGGTATTTGCCTTAGGGCAGGTAAGAGAGAGACAATGAGAGGGAAAGTGAGAATCCCTCTCTTTGATGCCACCCCCTCTCTTTCATTTTCTCCCTGGGATTTTGGGCATGCACACACACATGCCTGTCATGAATCTCCAGGTCCGGGACCAGACAGCAGCCGGCCTCTTGGGAGTCCAGCCCCTTATCACCACGCCACCTGCTGGCCCCAGCAGCCTTTTACTTTTAATGTAACGCATTGCATGTATGAAGCTCTCAGCAGAGATTTTTACATTTTAAATTTTCTTATTTTTATTTTTTTCTTTTCATTTCTTGTTTCTTTTTATTTTTGCTTTATTTTTTATTTCCCTCTGTGCGACCTGCTTCGGGGCCAGCAGCCCACAGGCAGAGCAGAGGGCAGGCAGTGCTTGGGAGCAGTTTGCTCTGGCACGAGCACTGGGAGAGGCCCGGGGACGAGCCTGCCCAAATCCCGACCACGCATGTAGAGACGGTATTAAGAATGATAAGAAGAAACATTCTCTTTTGTGAGTGAATAAAATAAGATGTTGAAAAGTGAAGTAACAGGTCTTAAATTGAGTAAATAGTGAACATTCAGTATATTAAATGGCAAGGCCTCGTGCCTGGTGGTTGGGAGAGCTAGGTCCCACATGACCAACCATGGGGTTTGTGTCTGCAGCTTGGAAGCCACACTGGGTACATGAGCACGTAAGGTAAGGGGAACGCTGAAATCAAACGCATTAGGCATGCGCTTTCATGTATGGCTCGGCGAGTGTTTACTGAGAGCGTATCACAGCCAGACGTTACTCCAGGTGTTGGGGCCACAGACCTTAACCCCTCCTCCCACGGAGCCTCCGTCCCAGCGCGGGAAGCAGATAGTCAGCATAATCAGAGAGAGCCACCTAGAAGTTCAAGGGTCAGTCTATAAACAGCACGGTGGTGGGGTTGGGAGTGTTCAATGTGTGTGTAGGTTGCAGTATTTTTGAGCTTTATGAAAGATGTGGTATCAATAAGATAATAGTAATTAAAATAATAAAGATTTAGTGTGAAATCCTGGCAGAGTGGCCCTCTTAGATTGGGGCTTTTATGTTTATTAAACCGTGGTGGACGAGCTGCCGTTTAGACTAACACGTAGAGAAGCTGAATTACCGGCCACACAGGGTAGAACAGCAGAGCAAGTCCCGCCCACAGCTACATTTTCAACGACTCTTCTTTCCCAGGGAAGCCGGCCTCGCCAGGGGCTGGGCCGCGTTGTCTTACACGTCCAGACATCGAGTTCTGGTTCTGAGCGCGGGGCCTTCTGAAGCGATTACCCTGTAAAATGCTATGAGCGAAAAACTATTTCTGATAGCAGTTAAGTCTTCATGGAAATGTTTCAAGTTTCCACATTTTTCTTTTATATGAAGAAATAATTAGTTGGAAAAAAATTAATACCACAATGAAAGGGTCTATCAAAATACCAGGGAAGGTTGCGGGAGAGTAGAAGTTGCTAAGAGACTTTGAAGCGTGTGGAGGAAAGGCTATATACATCGAAGTAAGGCTTTTATTACGAGGCAAGAATTTCAGTATTCGTCCTCAGCAAACGACCTCGTCTTCCACCTCGGACAGGAAAAGGGCGAACGACACAGAACGCTTCAGTTCCCTCCTCGAGTCTCTCCCCCAGATGTAGGTGTGTTCGTAAGAAGGCATCGACACTCGCTATTAACCCCGCTTTTTCTTTATTGTCCCCCATGTTGGAGCATATACTTTCTTTCTTTAGTAAATGAATAGCTTAGGCCACATGGCCGCTCGCCCGCTGGCTTGTATTTGCAACCGCGGAGTAAAAGTCCCGGCCCGGAGGGCGGCCCTCCCTCCTGGGTTCCACATGGAGCTCTATTATTTGAATTACTATTACCTGGAGGATGTAACGTCTTTCATAAAACTCAAAACTATCTACAAGATACCACATCTCGAACACTCTCAATTCCTTAACGGGTACTTTGTGGACTTAGCACCTGGAGTCTAGCCTTTCCATCACCCAGGAACGTTTTTCTTCGAATCTCTTCTCTTTTTCTTTGTTTTTCCCTTTCTCCCCTCTTCCTCCAACTTTTCACTTGCTACTACTGACTCCTTTTCTTCTCCCTACAAACATGCTCACGTCTTTCCTAGCTTTAAAATGTATTAAAACCACAAAGACTCCCCCCCCCCCCCCACCAGTAACGACTCGCACAGCTCTGCGTCTCCCTCCAGGCCCTGCCCTTTTCCCCTGCGCTGAGCAGGGAGTCTTCAGTCCTGTCGGCACTCTCACCGCCTGCCCGTTCTCAGCACAGCACGCCCTGACATCCGGCTGTGTCTCTTCATTACTTGAGCCTTCTCCACACCAGGTCAACGATGGCTTCTCAGCTGAGGGTTACAGGGTGCTCAGGGCGTTTGCACAACTCGGCCTCTAGTGACCTGGCACAGGCGACTATATCCGCGGTGGTTGGGGACATGTTTTCTGCCGGCGTTCTGGAAGTGCAAAGATACTAGAGAAGGTCCATGGTTTTCTTTTCTTTTCTTTTTAAAGGTTTTTGTCATAGGGCATGTGTGCTTGCTAAAAAGATGCAAAGACAGAGAGAAGGAAAGCAAAACATCACTCTTCGTGAATTCACCCATGCCACGGTCCCTTCTCCTCCACGCTCCTCCTGGGGTCCTGGGCATGCACGTGTGCATATGCACCCAGTGCGATTTTCAGGCCATCAGTCTAGGGCTCTAACCGTGACCGGCCACATGCGAGTCCAGCACCTCACCCACCTGTGGTTTCTTTGTAAAAGCATGTCTTGGCCAGCCTCTGAACTGGTAGTTCAGGTGGCTGGATCCCTGATGGCCCACCTGTGGCTCGAGTTCCAGTCCCGGTAGCTTAGAAACAGGCTGGGCACATGTGCATGAGTGCCCCAACCCCGAAAGGAAGAGACGGAGGAGAAGGAACTGTGGCGTGACTGTCCACCTTGGTGCTTTCTCACTCTCTCTCTCTGTTTCTCTCTGGCAAGACCATGCACCCTCTGGCAATTTTTTATTAAAGTGTCTTCCCTGGGCTCTTTCTGTCCCTCCTTGGCTTCTCCAGCTCAGTGTCTCTGCTGGCTCCTTTCACCTTCCCTTTAACGGTTGCCTTGCCCTCGAATCTGCAGCCCACTTTTGTTTCACTCTGTGCCCTCTCTGCAGGTAGAGCCTCCATAGGTGAGTGGGCTGCCGGGCTGCAAGGGGCCTGTGCTCGGAAAGGCCCCACCTTCGTCACGTCTCTGCTGTTGCCAGGCTGACATTCCTGATTTTGAGCAAGGGCCCCACGCCCTTCGGATTTGCTGGACCCTGTAGTTCGAGCAGCCTGTGCTGCCCCAGTGGGTTCATCTCCAGCCTGTGATCCCATGACCACCTGCGACTGCTGACCCACTGGGTGCCGCCTGGTACCAAGCTCTCACTTCTTCCTCTGAGAAGTATTTCGAAACATTGCAACTGCTTGTCAGCCCTGGCATACAGGCTTATTCTGAGCTTCTGCTCTCTCTGCCCTGAATGCAGTTTTCCCTGCTCTTTCTGCAGGTAAAGCCACAGTGCTCCTCAGGAAGTCGTCTTGAGTTAGATTCAGCACGTGAACAAGAGCTCGATTGTGTCCCCGGAGTGCTACAGCGTGGTGCGAGGCTCAGATGACGCTGGCCTGGAAAATGTTCAAAATAGGATTTTCTAATCTGTCCCCACTGAGGATATGGGAAATCTTTAAAATGCTTCTGTGAAATGTCTGTTGAGCATAATGGCTTCCTTGCAAATCCATCAGCATGGATTAACTGCAAAATACAGCCCCAGATAACTGAACATGTCACACAGAAGGAAGTCGTCTGATTAAAATGAGTAGAATTCTTTTTCCTATAGAAAGAGATTTTTGCTATAGGGTGCATGCCCTCGCCAGAGAGACAGAGGCAGACAGTGAGAAATCACCCCTGGGGGGATGGCCACGCCACCATCCCTTCTCCTCCATTTTCCTCTCAGGACTTTGGGCACGCACGCACACCCCTGGCATGAGTTCCAGGCCGCGGGGTTCCGGACTGGGACTGCAGTCCGCCGTGTGTGAATCCAGGGACATAACCATCACGTCGTCTGCTGGTCCTGAGCAGACTTTAAAACCTCGCCGAGTCAGCGGTCTCCAGCCTGTCGGCACCAGGAACTGGTTTGCGTATGGACCGGTGGGGTGGGAGGTGGTCTATGAGACCGCCTGACCCGGATCCCTCATACGCACAGCGCGCAGTAGGGTTCAGGCTCCGATGAGAATCTGATGTCACCCTCATGTGACAGGAGGCGGGGTGCAGATGGTTACAGCGATGGGGAGTGGCTGCAAACCGACGAAGCACTGCTCCCCCCGCGATGCAGCCAGCTCCCAGCAGGCTGTGGACCAGTAGCAGTCCTGGCCCCAGGGATTGGGGACTTCTGCTCTAAATAATGATCTGTTCATAGAGTCGTTAGTCCCAAGGCATCTTTAGGGCTGCGCCGGTTATCAGCATCGATATCTTTTGAAATCGCTCCTTTAATGTGAGCATGGGTGTCTGTTGCACCCTCTCCCCCAGATGGAGCATGTGACCAGTCCATCTGGGGTGATTTCATGTGATTAGGGGGTCTGAGACAGCAGGGAGAAGAGCATGGCCTTGTCCTACGCCACCGAGGATGGCCCCCACTTCTGCAGTGGCGTCATCATTCAGGGTCTGGGTTAGTGTGAAAACATGGCACCGAGTGCCTGGCACCAAAGCCAAGCGGTGATGACGAGTCATTAAAAATGGCATTACTTGTAATGTCCTTCACATATTTCTCTAAAAACTGATAGTGAATGTAATGATGGCCAATGGTAGTTTTTTGTTTTCGTTTTTTTGCCATAGGGTACATGTGCTTGCTGGAGAAAAACAGAGTGACAGACAGAGGGAAAGTGAGAAATCACCTCCTGGGTGATGGCCATGCTGCAGTCTCTTCTCTTCCCTTCTCCTCTTGAGACTCTGGCATGACATACACACACAGCATGTTTTTCAGGCCACCAGGTCCGGGACTCCAACTGAGGAGCTGACCATGTAAGATCCAGCACCATAACTACCATGTCACATGTCACTTGCTGGTTAATGTAGAGTAGCTATTCTTTGTTTCTGTTTTGTTTTTTGTTTTTTTTTTGGAGAGGTTTTTGCTATAGGGTACATGCGCTCGCCAGAAAGAGAGACAGAAATTGAGAAATCACCCCCCAAGGGGGATGGCCATGCCGCAATCCTTTCTCCTCCATTCCCCTCTCAGGATCTTGGGCACGCACGCACGCACACCTGGCTGTTTTAAGCCACTGGGTCCGGGACTCGATCCGCGGTTGACTAAATAGGAGTCCAGCGACATAGCCATTATGCCAACTGCTGGTCCCATAGAGTAGCTATTCTTAAAACCTTGTTGCTCTTCTGATAAAATATTGGGCTAATAAACTCCAACTTAGGGACCAGCAGATGGCATAACAGTTATGTGACCAGACTCCCATGTAGTCAACCACAGTTTGAGTCCCGGACCCGGTGGCTTAAAATTCATACCAGGTGCGTGTGCGTGCATGCCCCAAATCCTGAGAGGAGGGAGAATAGAGGAGAAGAGATTGCAGTGTGGCCATCCCCTCTGGGGGGTGATTTCTCACTTTCTGTCTCGCTGTCTCTTTCTGTCTCTCCAGCGACTGTACGCAGAAATCTCTCTGAAGGAAAAAAAAATTCAACTCCCAGTCCCTTTGAGAAACAGTCTAGGGTAACAATGTGAAGAAATGTCAGGCCAAGTGGCGGTCTGTGCTGTCGAGGAATCGCACGTTCGTGGGTCCCAGTGACCCCTCTGGTCTCTTTGCCCCTGGAATGCTCTCCCTGAAATGCGCTTTTCACCTCGGCCCCAAATTCCATTTTTTATTGCATGCAGTCTGAAGTTCTGATGATAGTGAGTGAAGAGAAGAAAATACTTCCCAGCCCTTCTCTGAGGGTGTCTTCAAGGCCGGCCTCGTGCCTGCGTCTCTGCGCTGGCCTTCGCTTTCCCTCTCCAGACTTGTTCCAAAGACAACGTTTCTGGTGCCCTCAGCAGCGGTTCCGGCCTCAGTCTGGCCTTGGAGATGACGTAGGGACTAACAGTAGTTGAGGGTGTCTTCTCTCGGAGAGACAGATGACAACGAGAGAGCAGATGCTCACACTCACGTAAGGAAGAGCTTTCCGAAGAGTTATGGAGGGCACCCTCACCCGTGACCCCCGACGCCTGTCCTTCCCGCCAGCACCTCTGGCGTCCAGTTGGAGAGTTGGGGCCCTTATCTAGGGGGCAGAGCTGAGATTCAGATAGTAATTCTCAGGGCTCCCCTCTTCCCTACTCCCTGTCCTCTTCTGGGTGTCGGTACCTAGAGGCCCAGAACACTACCCACTGGGCACTCCTGTGATCCCAGAAACCACCCGCTGGGTGCTCGTAGGACCCAGGGCGCCGCCCACTGGACACTCCAGGCTCCAGGTGTCACCCTCCAAGTGCTGGTGCCCGGGCGCTGAGCGTGCTCAGGTGTACACCTGCCCTTCCAGGCCTGCAGGACCTGGATCTCCAAATGGAAGGCATGTGCCCAGGCTGCCGAGTGCCACCCAGCACGCTGTGGGAAAGGAGCCACCATCTCTCTGTGCCGTATGACGTGAAAGTCGAGGGGGCATGCCAGGTTTTCCAGAGAGCTCTCTGTTTAAACAAGGAAATGCAGGAGGTGAGCAGTCTGCATCGTGGAAGCACTTTACGGAGTCTTTTACGGGCACTGTGACCTTAGAAAAGGTACTATTTATTGTGAGGGCTTAAGCTTAGAGTGCGTGAAGCAGCAGAGGAGGCCCCAGCCAGGGCTGGTTTTTAATCAGCACCCAGAGGCTGGAAACCCAGTGCAAGGAGCTCCTGCTTGCTGTGTTCGAAGCCAGGCCTCGCCTGCACTTGACCTGGGAATGAACTGCTCTCTCCTGCTGCTAGGTCTCCACATTCGAGATGCCTTCCATGGAGAAAGCCCTCCAGCTGGCCACGTCCTGCCCTGCCGAAGGATTCCGCTCTCGTGGGAAGCCTTCTCTGAGCTCCAGACTGAGGTGCACACCCTGCTTTTTCCTGCCAACCCCAGCAATCGGCCGCCTCTGCCAGCTCTTACCAAGGCAGGTCCTCGTCCCTGTGCCCTGACAGACTGGCACGTGGGAGACCCTGAAAGGCTGAAAGAAGAAAGGAAGGAGAAGAAGCAGCAAGGAAAGAGGAGTGGAAGGGGAGAAGGCAAAGGTAAGGGAAGGGTGAGGAGAGGAGGACGGTCTGCTGACCGTGGTCAGCACACAGGGTTAATCTGGCAGGTCCGAAGGTCGCGACTTCTCGGTCTCCAGCCGGGGGTTCGCTTCCAAGTGAACAGCCAGTGGAGACGCACAAATTCACCCGTGGGATGAGCAAGACAGCCCTGGAGTTGGGCCCTATTACTTTCTCCATGAAAACATAACCCTTCGTTAAGACCACAACGTGACTTTAGCCAAACACTAATGGCTGTCTTTGTTTAACTAACAACCCTTAGAGGGACACACAGTCTAGAGATCCCAGCAAGGGAGGTGTTTGGGCTTTCTAGGAGGCGAGAGGGGGGAGCACTTGGGCGGCTGTGAGGATGGCAGCTACACTGCGGGCCGCTCCCTCCCCTCGCAGATCCTCCCTGGGCTTCCAAGGGCTCAGCCCCCTCACCCCCAACCCCCAGGCCTCAGAAACCCTGGGCTGAGACCTGAACCTGGGAGCCGGAGCACCAGGCAGAGGAGGGGAGCTGCGGGCACACGTTGCATCTGGGCCCAAACATCCCTGTCCCTTTGTGCCCCAGATCTCCCCGGTTTCCAGTTAGTCACCCCAGTTTCTTAGCACGAATGTGTGAGCCCCTCTCTGTCATAGGCCCCGAGAGCTCATCGACTTGCCAATGCCCCCTCTCAGGAGCTCGCCTCAATTTTCTGAGACCACAGCCTCCGGCGGAGGCCCTGTACTGGAGCAGTGCTCCCACAGGACCCCAAGAACGCCCCCTCCGTGCAGGAATGACGGCGCGTAGCTCAGCCCAGCTCTCGAGCCGCCTGCGTGCAGAAGGCCTGGCCCTGCGGCTCAGTCCCGTCCACCAGGGGCTCTTGGTTGAGATCCGTCAGAGGCCGAGCAGGGTCGTGAGGCAGTTCTGCTTCTAGTGTGGGAAGGACCTCCAGGCCACCTTCTGTAATGGCTCTACCAACTTGTGTCACCACCAACGGTGTGCCAGGGTCCCTTTCTGCACTGCCTCGCGGGCATCTGTGAGCTTTCCTCTGTGGTGGTAACCACTCAACGTGTGAAGTGACGTCTAATTGTGGTTTTAATCTGCATTTCCTTGATTATTAATTAGGATGACCCCTTTTTTTAAATTTTAGTTTTAATTTTTTTGAGTGATTTTTTTGCTACAGGGTGTATATATTTGCCAGAGTGACAGAGCCAGAAAGTGAGAAGTTACCCACCAGGGTGTGGCCGTGCTCAATCCCTTCTCTCCCATTCTCCTCTGGGGATTTTGGGCGTGCACATGCGCCCACGTGAGTTTCAAGCTGTCGGGTCTAGGACTTGAACCGTGCTCCATTGTCGTAACCATTATGCCATCTGCTGGTCCCAAGGTAAGCCACTTTCTCATGTACCCTTCAGTCATCACAGGAAAGCATGAAGGGATTGCGAGAATGTTCGTGTACTATATACACTACACAGGACACGCACACACATGTTTATATATGTGGTCACTCAGCCATTAGGAAGAAGCCCTGCCATGTGCCACAACATGGATGAGTCTGGAAGACACTACACCAAATGAGACAAACCAGGCACGGGAATGCAGATAGCACCCCGTCTCACGTATGCGAATATTTACATTACATTTGTATCTCACTTAGTTAAAGCTGAACTCACAGAAGCAGAGAGGAGAGTTCGAGTGGCAGCTTCCAAGAAAGGAGGAGGGAGGGGGCAGACATGGGGTCCCGGGACACACGTCCAGTCACGACGGGCAGCTGGGCTCACAGTCCGGTGGCCGTGGTTGGCAGCGCTGGTTCTACAACACTTGGGATCATTAAGAGAGATCTACAATGTCCTCAGCACAAAACGGAGCAGAAATCGTGAGGTGACCGGTGGGCTAATTAGCGTGCCTGTGGTGGTCATGTCACAACAAGGGCATAATCCGAACACCACACTGTACACTGTAAATATATATGGGCTTTGTTTCTCAGTTAAAGAACAAAACCACAAGATTTTTAAAAAGGCAGAGTGGCGGGTGCGCCCCGCACTTCCAGCTCCCCTGGGGGTGGAGTCGCCAGGCAGCTCCTGGGGACAGAGCCATCAGCTTGCCGACCTGCCACCTCCTCCGTCGGAGCTCTGTGGACATGTGAGGCCCTGCGAGGTCTTCCCGGAGAGTTTCTGTTAATGCCGCTTATTTTACAAGAACAAGCCCTGTCCTCTGAGCACTGGGAAACACTGTTAGGAAGAGAACAGTCCTCCAACAGAGTCAGAGACCTCTGCTCTGGGAAAAGCTGCTGGCCTGTGCTGACTCATCCTGCCCACTGGCACTTTGCAGTAGCAGCTCCTGCCTCCAGGGGCCCGCGCTGCGTGGCGCCCTGTCTGCTGCCACAGCGTGCGTGCACCTCGAGCAGATCTGCAAACGTGAGTCACCCTGTGCGTGCCCTGATAAAATTATGTGCAAACCGGGTCTTTCTGGCTTGGCAATTAACTAATTAATTGAGGACCAGGGTAAGCAGTTGCATCTAATGTCTAAATCACATTAATTACTGTTTATGGAACTCTGTGAAAAGCCTACGGGAAAGGTGGCATCTCAGAGCAGTGTGTTAGTGTCGCTGCTGTGGCTTGGTGGTCAGGAGCCCAGACGGCCCCAGGAGGGGCCCTCGGCTCTACCAGCCACTCATTTTGGAGCAAGTCACTTCATTTCTCTGTAAATCTAATCCAATCCACAAAAATCACTCACTTCCTTAAGACGCTTGGAAATAGGGGTGGGGTAGCCGGAAGCCAGAGTGGATGCCTATGTCACCATCGTGGTAAGAGCGCCTGTGGCTTACCGAGGAGGATGGATGTGAACAACATCACATGACTCATTGTTCAAGTCAAGGTTGCCTTTGAAAGGAGTCACTGAGGAAGTCTTTACCATTCCTCGACGCAACGCAATAAATATTGATTAAACACCAACTGTGCTGAGCGCTCGTGGGAAGAAAAACATGAAGCAAACCTCATTTGCAGGAAGCTGCGATCTAGCCGCGGAGCTGAGATGGGACACAACCGCGAAGGCCCTGGAGTGAGCGCTGGAAAGCGCTAGAACTCAAGGTTCCAGGCGAGGAACCAAGACGCCAAGGAGGGAGGCTAGCCGTGCAGTCTCAGAGAAGGCTTTGCCAAAGTGCTGGCCCTTGATAAAAGCCTCAAAGGAGAGTCGTGCTGTGTTTGGTTGTTGCAGGGCGGGGGCAGGCGGAGACGCGTGCGTCCGAGGTGGAGCGGTGTGCCCAGGAAGGCCAGTCGGACCGGAAGGTCTTCTTCCCTCTCCGTCCCTGCTCCTCCCCAGCCCACCCATGTCCTCCCCACCTCTGGAGGGATGCCTGGAATCCCACCACTTCCTCTGGTGAAGACTGTGTCTACATGGGGTGTCGACAGTGGGAAGCCAAGGCGGAGAGCTGGAGGGAGAGGCTGCAGGGCAGGCGGTAGGCCTGCGAGGTCAGGGCTGTGGGGTTCGTTCCCTCACTAATGTTCCACTCAACACGTGGACTCAGCATCTACACGTTTCTGGCATTGAGCTGGCTCCTGGGGACTGTAGAAACTGGCACAAGGTCCCTGTGTCAAGGAACTTGGAGCTGGGCTAAAGCATGTAGGCACGCGTAAACACAGGTGACAGCAGATGCCTGGAGGTGATGAGGCGAGGAAGACCACGTGACCAAGGACACACGGTGGGTGGCAGGCGGGCCATGGGCTCCAGCAGCCACAGGATGGCATGGTGGGACAGAGCTGAGTTCTGCATCCATGTCTTGCATGCACTTGCACCTTGCGTGTGTGAGCAGTCCTGGCCCACAGCCATGAACGGTGGGAGGAAGGTTTCTGACTCCAGGAGGACGTGTGGCTTTGGAGCCTGACATTCTTAAAATTCATATGCGGCATTATTAATAGGAGAGAAAAAGAAACAGATTCTCTCTAGGTAACATGTTTCATTTTTAAAAAAGTTATAGCAGAGGGTTCATGTGCTAGAGAGAGAGAGAGAGAAGAGAGAGAGGAGCTGGCCGTGCTGCAGTCCTTCTCCTGTAATTCTCCGTCCCAGCGAGGTCCTGGGCGTGCGTGCTCATGGCTCATTTATTTTTCAAGATACCAGGGCTGGCGCCCGAACCCCGGCTGCCATGTGGACCGAGCTTCCTCTACGAAGTGCTTGCCCGCAGCGCTGTGGGAGCAGCCCTAGTCAACGCCCTGTATAGGAACACATGCACTACCAGTCGGCGCACCCTACCTGACCAGATCCCAGCCAGCGTACAGGAACAGGAGCACGTGCACTTACCAGTTGGCGCACCCTAACAGACCAGATCCCAGCCAGCGTACAGGAACACGCGCACTTACCAGTCGGCGCACCTTAACTGACCAGATCCCAGCCAGCGTACAGGAACACGCGCACTTACCAGTCGGCGCACCCTAACTGACCAGATCCCAGCCAGCGTACAGGAACACGCGCACTTACCAGTCGGCGCACCCTAACTGACCAGATCCCAGCCAGCGTACAGGAACAGGAGCACACGCACTTACCAGTCGGTGCACCCTAACTGACCAGATCCCAGCCAGCGTACAGGAACACGCGCACTTACCAGTCGGCGCACCCTAACAGACCAGATCCCAGCCAGCGTACAGGAACACGCGCACTTACCAGTCGGCGCACCCTAACTGACCAGATCCCAGCCAGCGTACAGGAACACGCGCACTTACCAGTCGGCGCACCCTACCTGACCAGATCCCAGCCAGCGTACAGGAACAGGAACACGCGCACTTACCAGTCGGCGCACCCTAACTGACCAGATCCCAGCCAGCGTACAGGAACACGCGCACTTACCAGTCGGCGCACCCTAACTGATCAGATCCCAGCCAGCGTACAGGAACACACGCACTTACCAGTCGGCGCACCCTACCTGACCAGATCCCAGCCAGCGTACAGGAACACGCGCACTTACCAGTCGGCGCACCCTAACTGACCAGATCCCAGCCAGCGTACAGGAACACACGCACTTACCAGTCGGCGCACCCTAACTGACCAGATCCCAGCCAGCGTACAGGAACACGTGCACTTACCAGTCGGCGCACCCTAACTGACCAGATCCCAGCCAGCGTACAGGAACAGGAACACGCGCACTTACCAGTCGGCGCACCCTAACTGACCAGATCCCAGCCAGCGTACAGGAACACGTGCACTTACCAGTCGGCGCACCCTAACTGACCAGATCCCAGCCAGCGTACAGGAACACGTGCACTTACCAGTCGGTGCACCCTAACTGACCAGATCCCAGCCAGCGTACAGGAACACGCGCACTTACCAGTCGGCGCACCCTAACTGACCAGATCCCAGCCAGCGTACAGGAACATGCGCACTTACCAGTCGGCGCACCCTAACTGACCAGATCCCAGCCAGCGTACAGGAACACGCGCACTTACCAGTCGGCGCACCCTAACTGACCAGATCCCAGCCAGCATACAGGAACAGGAACACGCGCACTTACCAGTCGGTGCACCCTAACTGACCAAATCCCAGCCAGCACTCGCAAAACAGTTGGCAAGACTTTTACCACTTTTCTGAAAGTTCATCCCAGGGTTTCTCTTTGCCTTTCTTTCTTTTCCTTTTTCTTTCTTTCTTTTCTTTTTTTTATTATACCAGTCCTTCTTGGGCGGCACCCACCCCCGTCCCTCCGGGTCGTACCTGCGTACTGTGCTTGGTTTCAGACTTGGGGCACACTGCAGACTTCAGCCGATTGCATTTGCTTTGCATTCGTCTCAAAATTCTTAGTAATCACCGCAGCAAAGAAAGGAGTGTGAAATTTTTTTCTTCCCTAGGGCTTGTCAAACTTCAATGAAAAAGGACCAAGTTATATTTTGGCAGCTACATTAAAAGCTGCGTCCGGAAGCCGAAGTTAACAGGCGCCGTAATGTGAATTTACCTCAGTGATGTCCCAGGCCCTCCTGATGTGCCCCTAGGGAGCTGTCCAGCAGGCCCGTCCTTTAGTCTGGCCCTGACTAAAAATAACTCCTGTCTCCGAGGCAGCAGAAGCTGAGGGCCCGGGCTGTCTCCTCGGCCGCTGGGAAAGAAGTGTGGCACACCGAGCAGCCCGTGTCCCGGCTGCCTGGGCCCGTCTCTCCAGGTGGGTTTGCTAGCGGGAGTCAGAGGCAGCCTGAGCACTCTGGGCTCTCAGGGGGTGGAGGGGCACGGGAAGGAGGAGGCCGAGCCCGCCGCGCTGCTGGGGGGAAAGCCAGAGTTTGGCCTCCCTCACGCGGCAATTCAACGGAGCCTAATGGTAATAAGGACCTTCCTTCCAAACACACCAAATCCACGTACCCAGGCCAACGCGGGGCTCTCGAGAGAGCTGCCCGACGGATTCTCCGTTCATCCCCAGATGCTGCCCTTTTCCACAGCTTCTTTCGGCCCACGTCCTGTAGGATGGACATCGGGTCTGTGGCTCCTGCTTTGAGCAACACTAGCGAAGTCGGCCTCTGAGCCAGGTGAGCGAACGGCAGTGGCGGGGGAACAGGCAGGTGCTTCTCCAGTCTCTAGCCACACCGGGAGATTGAGAGGCCAATGGGCAGGAGCGGTTGGGGACGGTGCATTTCCTGTGCGGTGTGGTCTGCGGAGAGGCCGTGCAGGAGAACATAGATTCCGCAGCTGCCACATGCCTCAGTGTTCTCCTGAAACGGGGCCCATTCCCAGTCAGGAAGTCTCACCGCTCCGACACGCCCAGCTAAGCCTGCCTCTTCCTTCCACGCCATTGCGCTTGCAACCTCTGCGGACGTCCGAAAACGGCCCCCACGTCTCTGCCTCTCATGCAGGCCCCGCGCTGCAGGGACTCTCTAGAGCATAGCGGGGTCCCTCTGCTGCCCCTTCACTCACGACCTTTCCACTGAACACATGGGTTCGAATCACGGTGCTGGCACTTGAAGTCCCGGCTTCCTCTGCTTATCTAGTCCGATATCCTGGTGCCGGTGATTTCTGCCCGACCCGGGCCAGATATGCTGGTGGGCTCCCGGAGTGGCAGCGGCAGCACGGCAGGGGACAGCGCGCCTGCCTCCCGGGACGCGCTGGCCTGCCTCGTCCTGGATTTGAGGCCCAGCTCAGACTGTCCTCCCGGCTCTGCTGCTTTCCAGCAGGTCCCTGAGCCCCTCTGAGCTTCGGTTTCCTGATCTTTGAGGGTGAAAGCAGTAACACCATGGGCACATTTTTTGTTTTTATTTTATTTGTGTTTTGGGGGTGGGATTTTGCTTCCAGCTAGAGCCACTGGTGCAGCCGCCACACCGGACTTTTTCATTCAGGTCTCAGCATGTTGCTGGCCAGCCTCGAGCCCGTGATTTTCTGGATAGTGCAGCCTTTAGGTTGGACTGAGAACCAAACCCGGGCTTCCCACGTGGGCCCTACCTGCTGAGCACAGCACCCTGCAGTGTGCACCACTGCGCCCTGGCCCCGAAAGGATAGCGATGTTGTGGAAACTAAGGGGCTGCCCCACTGAAGGTGCTCAACAAATACCGACCTCTGCTTCCACCCCAGCAGCCGGCCTGCACGCGTCTCGGCCCGCTGGGACCCGCCTCTCCTCCGCCCTGCGTGTGAAGAAGGACCGGCCTCGGCAGGGCTCCAGGCTCCCTGTGGGAATCCCTGCTGTGCTGCGGACTGACTGTGCTCACAGAGCCTGGGCCGGTCCCATGAGCTGGAATCCACAGGCAGTGTAGCCCGTAGTTTCGCAGCCCCCCGTGTGGGGCTCAGCACTCCCTGGGGTGCCCCCGGGGTGCAGGAGCCCTGTCCCCACACTGGCTCTACTCCATGAGCACCTGGCTTCATGAAGAACTAAACGCACTTGGGAAATGGCTTTCGCCATGAGACTTTCAAGAAGGGAGAGTTGTTCGCTGCTTGGCGGAGCTGTGACTCTAATGACAGGGGACAGCGAGTCATCCTCGGCTGTCATTTCCAGGACTCTGCTGTGGCAGCCAGATGTCTCAGCATATGCTGATTTTTCTGGCCTTCTTTCATTAACAAGCCCCAAAGAAACCAAGTGTCCAGATGGCCAGGTTGTGGGACCTTCTGATGGTGCTGTCCCCTGGCTGGACATGGCTAGAGCGCATTTCTCAGCAGGACTCCAGCCGCAGGAGCAGTGTCACAGGGAGACAGAGCACCTCTTTGGCTGGCAGGCGGCGTGCTGACCTGGGCGGGGCCCCGTTCTCTCCCAATCCTGACTTCCTTGCTCCAGAGGCCTGGCCAGTGCTCGGCAGCTCCCAGTGCGGGTCGGGGACTGCTCGCTGGTGGTAGGTCGTAGCCCTGACCGCACAGTCAGCCCAGCCACCTGAGCCGACTCGGAGCAGAGAGGAAAGTGTCCTGCTCCCGCCTCCCCGCGGCCACCTGTCCCCGAGCCAGTGCTGACGGAGGACACTGAGCTGGTGAGAAGCCCAGGTCTGATGCCAGTCCGTGTTGGCCCCGGCTCCATCCAGGCCTGTGACTCAGCGCAGCGTGGCAGCAGCTGCTGGAAGGCAGCGTTCGCCAAGCCCGGCTTGCCCCCAGCTCCCCGACCTCCACGCCGTCTGAAGTCTGTGCACAGCACCGGTACTCTGAGGCTGCGGGGGCGGCCGGCCACGTTTTCAGGGGCAGCAGGAAGGTCTCTTGGCCCTGGAAGACCTCCCCTACCAGAAGACATGGGTCTAAAATCCCTGTTCATAAATTCGTCCTCTGGGTTCCAGCTGGCCCTCCTTGCAGACTGACTGACAGGAAGTATCTGATGAAGTAACTGGTGTTTCAGAGAGGATTCTTCATGTCTTTTTTATGTGGACAGAAGTGATCTTAGCAAAGCTGCTCACACACAGGTGGGCTAGGCCTTCTTCTTCTTCCTTTTTTTTTTTTTTTTTTTTGGAGAGGTTTTTGCTATAGGGCTCGTGCGCTTGCCAGAAAGTCAGAGAGAGACAGAGACAGAAAGCGAGAAATCGCCTGCCCCCCCCCCCCCCAGGGGGGATGGCCACGCCACAATCCCTTCTCCTCCATTTTCCTCTCAGGATCTTGGGCACGCACGCACACATGCCCAGCGTGAGTTTAAGCCACCGGGTCCGGGACTCAAACCGCGGTCGACTACGTCAGAGTCCAATGATACAGCCATTATGCCAACTGCTGGTCCCAAGCCCTTCTTAATTCCCCTTAGGACCAACCTTCTTACCCTTAAGAAGAGCCTTTGCACGCCAGCTGGTGGTGTGGTGGTGAAGGCTGCTGGATCCCACATGGCCAGCCGTTCGAGTCTAGGTAGACTTGAGAAACTCATTGGGGTGCATATGCATGTGCCCCAAATCCCTACAGGAGAATGGAGAAAAAGGATGGCAGCATGGCCATCCTGCGGGGGGTGATTTCTCATCCTTCCCACCCCTCTTTCTCTGCGAGCACACACACCCTATGGCAAAAACTTACCACAAAAAAGTAGAAGAAAAGAATGGTGTTCACCTTTCCAAGCAGGCTCAGAATGGAGGTGTAAGGCCACGCATCGCATGGCGAGGGCAGCTGCTCTGGTGAAGGCTCGCTGAGTCGCCTGCAGCAGGAGCCTGCCCTTGGGAAGGTGGCCCTCGGTGGAGACAGCTCCAGCCTGGAATTCTGCAAGTCCGCTCTCTCCCATAGAAACACAGCCAGTTGTCCCCCTCCTGATCCTGTACGCAGTGCTGTTTCCAGGCTGCCGGCACTTTCTCGCCTCTGATCTCTGTGTTTTCAACCTGTCACTACCCCAGTGGTGCCATCGAAGCATGTACAAAGCGGGAGAAATACAGTCAGTTGCTTAAAATCCAGACCAAACCAGGAACCCCAATCTCCCATCAGAAATGTGCCAGGCTGGCCCCTCCTCCTTGAATATTTGACTTCTTTCATTCATGCTTGTCCCCGCTGCCTCCTTAGTTCTGGTCAGAGTGTGATGTGGGATTTAGCTTATCATTTCCAGGAAGTTGGCCACATCTCTTGTTAGCTCTTATTTACATGTAGATGTCTGCACTTTTTTGTTGGTTGCTACTGTTATTAAACCCCAGAAAATTCTCATTTTCTGACTTTCTAGTCCTTTTGGACAACTGGTAAACCAAGATCCTCTTCTTTCATGGACTCAGCCTAAATGTCCATCAGCAGAGGACTGGATAAAGCCAATGTGGAATACATACAGAGTGGAATATTACTCAGCAAGAAAAAAGATGAAACCCTGTCATTTGCAGCTACATAGATGAGGCTACATAAAATGATACCAAGTGAAATAAGCCAAGAAATGAAAGACAAATACTGCATATTCTCACTCATTGTGGAAGCGGAAATATTTGCTCACACAGAAGTACAGAGTAGAATGGGGGATACCAGAATCGGAAAAGGGGAGTGGAGAGTGAAGAAGAGGGAGAACTTGGCTTCGGGATACAAACATCAGTTAGATAAGACGAATGAGTTCTAGAGTAATAAAGCAGAGTAGAGTAACTGTAATTAACTGTTTAGGGTGTAATTCAAAATTACTAAAAGGAAGGACTTCAGATGTTCTCAACACTTAGTCATGGTGGATGTCGAGATGATGGCTGTGTTTATTCATCTGATTTGATCGTCACACATTGTGCGCCTTTTGAAAATCACACCATACTCTATAAATACAACTGTTCTCTGTCAAGTAAAAAGCACTAAAAAAATCCTACCCACCTTTCAAAGACAAGGTCAGCAGCTGTGTGTGACCCCCTGTCCCTTCTCCCAATAGCTACCTGTTGATGTTTCTGCTGGGAAATTGATCACTGCCTAAATAGTATAATTGGCTCCAGAAAGTGTGCTCTGGCTGGGTCTGTGTGAGGGCAGAGGACGTCATTGCCTGTTTGTCTCCAGCTGCCATTGCTGTGTGTGGCATCTGCCGAATGAAGGGATTGTCGAGGTAGAGCAGCCGTTGAGCAGGAGTCTGAGAAGTGCCCCAATTGTCTCGCATTTAACTAGTTCGAGCCGTTCTGTGATACGGCTCCCTGCAAAGCCAACTCGGCTCCCAGTGGAATGAGAATCAGAAGTACTGAGGGTCGGATCCTAGCCCTTGCTACTCCAACGCGAGCTTGCTTGGATGTGACTCTTAGCTTTAAGGTAGTATGGGGCGAAGTGTGTGTGTGTGTGTGTGTGTGTGTGCACGTGCATGTGCTCAGTGTCCCCAGTGTGTTATAAAGATCTTGGGCCCTTCAGATCTCTGGCAGCATCAGCCTCGTGAATGTCATCTCGGAGGCTCACAGAACCCTACACTCCTCCCTCCAGTCAGGAACACATATCCCACTGAACCTCTCCGGGATGGAAGCGCAGGTTAATCAATGAAAAGGAAATGATTATCTTGGCTGAGTTCAAGTTGTTTCCCATATGTCTCGGCAGGCTGAAACCGTCTTCAAAGAAAACTCGCTGCTCTGTTGCTAACTGCCTCATCCTGCTAGCCCTACCCGTGGAGCCAAACGGCGAGGGTCGCTCCGCACATAGCTAGAGTGTCTGCCAGCAGTAAGCTCACGGTTTCTGTTCGGTCACCTCCACCCAGCACTGGTCACCTTGGCTGGAATTAGGGAGGAGTCATCTTCCATAGAACTTACGGTAAATAATCTAGGATGCTTGCAAGTTAACTTTCAAATGGCCGCATGTGCGCTGACCGTCTACAGACTGGCTAATGGCTTCTGTGCAATCGTTCCCAACGTACAGCTTGTTGGACGCCAGCCCCTCAGATTATGCTGTTGCCAAATAAGTTTGGGGGACGTTGAACACAAGGGGTCTTCAACAAGTCCTCTGGATTTAAAAACTTTTCTCCTTTAAAATATAATTGTACTTTAATTCCATTTTCCACAAACTTTTTGAAGTACCCTCAGAATGACTCTTTACTCTTGACAAATGACAATGAATGAACATTAAATACGTATATTAGGTTTGTACTACAGACTGCACTTTCTAGAAGAAGACAGAGCTTATTTTGTATAACCCGGCATTCTCCAAGCTTGCTTAGCACTGATGATGTATTCTCATGTCAGGAACTCATTCTTCTTAGAGCTTGTGCTGGAGTGCTGCTCTTGTGAACGTCCTCACGGAAATTTCCAGAACTGCACGCCTCCCTCCTGTGCAGGAGGGCGCGTTTATGACTCCGGCATCACGTAATAGCCCATGACGGGTAAGCCTCCGAAGAGCAGGCCGATCGATTGGTTCTCATTCAGGCCTTTTCAACTTCAAAAGGTCCAGTGTAAGTGGCAGCATTTATCCAATCTGCTTCCAATTTGCACATTCTAAACACAGTCTGGTTTTCAGGTAAGGGGATGATTAAAAATTTTTCCACAGAAATCTGCCTTTTATAAATGTCTTCAATTTTCTGGCTCCAGATAAATCAGCAATAACTCTCTTTTGAGTATGTTGAAGTTTTTTTTTTTCCCATAGTCTCTAAGAAAATATCAAGATTTCACTCCCAAGTCGATGGAGAATTGAGCTGGTTTAATTCCATCTATTCAGTCCTAATGTCAAGGCAGAAAAGGAGAATTTGGGGGAGCCGGGTAACATCTGGGTAGCAGGGAAGGAAAGACGAGGTAGACCCTCCCCGTCTCATATTCACCCCTGTACCTATGTGGTCAGGTAGAGAAATTAAATGACATTAAAGTACCATCTTATTTTATAATTAAAGTATAATTTTACTTTGAAGCAACGAAGTGTTGAAATCCAATGACCTTTCTGAAGACCCCTGTACTCAGCTTTTCCCAAACTTATTTGACAACAGGCTTTTTCTCTTTCTGCAGCAGTCAGCAGTGCATTTTAGTCTCGTGCACACAGGGCAGAATGTGGCGGGACTGGGGAGTGCCTGGGAGCCCCCAGGAGTGCCCTGGCTCTGCAGCAGAATGGGGAGGTAGGAGGCGCTTCCTCTCAGCACCGCCTGTCCTGCTCGAACAACCACGCCTGGCTGCCTGGCGGCTCGAACTGCCCCGCAGTGCCACCGCCTCGTCTGCCGTCTGCCGTGACCTCGCTCACTTGTCTCCTTTTCTTAATCAAAACCAGCTCTCAGGGAACCAGGCACAAGTGGCCAGGTACATGGAGAACGCTCCCTGCCTAGATCTCTGGGCTCTGAGAAGTACTAATGTCCTTGTAACCGCTTCCTTTCTTTCTTTCTTTTTTAAGTTTATTTATTTATTTTAATTTTACCAGAGAGGGACAGAGTGATAGAGAGGAAGTGAGAAAGCAAGCCACTGGGTCCGAGACTTGAACCACGGTCGGCCACGTGGGAGTCCAGTGCCCTTAACCACCACGCCACTTGCCGGCCCCCCTGTAACTGCGTTCTGCCGGGCCTCGCCCCATCCCCGCTGTCGCAGTGCGGATCCAGCCACCTTCAGATAGCCTGCCTCTGCCTGCAGGCCAGCTTCTCCTCCGAGTCACCATTTGTTACTTTTCTATGAGGCAAGCACCCTAGGGAATGTTTTCTGCTTTTTAATTCCCTCCCTGCCCAAAACTTGGAGGGCCCAGAATAGCTCCATTTTAGAAATGGGGAAAAATCTCCGAGAGGAGTCCAGTCATTTCCCCAAGCAGACTGATGGTGACGGCTGAGCTGGAATTGAGCTGAGGTTGTTCAGACTCTAAAGCTCCAAAGTGCTTCTGAAGATGGCCTGCTCTGCCAGGAGCCTGTCTGGAGGGGGTGCAGGGGTCCCTGTTCTCTCTCAGCTGCCCATGGGTGACCTCGCTGCCTCTTTTCTTCCCAGGCAGAGAGAGAAACAACACAACAGGAGCCTCAAGCCGCAATCCACCCCAGCCCTAACCAGCCCAGGGCGTGGGCCCTACCCAGCATGCACAGGGAGGGCTCAGGGTACGAACCCAGAACCTTCCCATGTCCGTCCAGCCTCACAGGGCATCACGTTACTGTTGCCCCTCAGTGCGGCCCCCGAAGTCTTCTAGACACAGGATCACTGCTGACCCTCGTCATAGGTGTCTGGAACCTAGGGAGACCCTGGCTTTGTCCCCTACCCTTGTCATCGGTGTCTGGAACCTAGGGAGACCCTGGCTTTGCCCAGGGTGGTGTTCCCACCTCTGGACACCCACACCCAACTAATTACATCGACTCTTTTCCTGGCCAGACCTCCTGTCTCACATTATCCCTGGCTAGAAGGAGGTAGGGGGAAAAATCTTTATTAGGGGTATGCCATCACGTTACATGTGTGTATACATGTGAATGCGTAAATACATGTATCGGTGTGCATCAGTCTCCATCTGTGTGAGTGAGTGCACGCACACGGATAAATACACACCGCCGGACAGCCACAGGCGATCTGCCCTGCCGTCGTGCTGCCCTGCGATGCTCACCCACGCTCCCCGGAGAAGGAAGAATGGCCGCCCCGAGGATGCTCGCGAGATGCCAGCGGTGGGCGGTGACTTGTGAGCACCTGGGTGCTGGCCACACGGGGTCAGTGTGCGGAAACTGGTCACACGTTGGCTCCCACAGACTCAGCCTCCAACGAGGACACCACACGGGATCTGCTTTTTTTTTTTTTTAATTTAATTTAATTTTGTAAGAGGGATTGTTGCTATAGGGCATGTGTGCGTGCCGGAGAGAGAGACAGGCAGACAGAAAGCGAGAAATCACACCGAAATCCATTCTCTTGGAATCCTGGACACACATACACACACACACACACACACACACACACACACACACGTGTCCGGTGAGGGGGTTAAGCCACTGGGTCTGGAATTTGAACCAAGGTTCACTCCGTGGGAGTCCAGCGACGTGACTATTACGCCATCTGCTGGTCCCAAGGATCTGAGGGCCAATAGCAGTTCCGTGTTAGGTGCACACAGGATACCAGGGCACCCTGGGTCCCACAGCACTGGCACTCGACCCTCACAGAGGGCAGAGCCACGTGGGAGGAATGGTGCTGCCCTGGTCTGGTCCACAGGCCAAGGAAGCGGGTTTTAATTATAAGTCTTTGGCGTCCTGAACTAGACTTGAAGCTTTCTGTTCTTTGGTGTCCCTTGTTCTCATTCAGCAGTGAGACCTGCCCACGGGCGAGCTGCGAGTCCGAGGCAGGCACCGCGTGTTGCATAACGGCGATGCTGAGATGCTGAGCGCACCCCCGAGGTGCTCTAAGGACAGGCTGAGGAAGGAGGCCAGTGGAAGAGCTCGGCACTGCAGAAGGCTTTGCTGCGCCTAACGAGGGCAGAGCTGCGGGAGACAGCAAGGCTCTGAACAGCTAACAGCGCAGTGACGTCCTCAGTCTGAGAAAGACATAAACTCACACCACTGGAGACCAGGGGGCCATTCAAGGAACCTGGGAAGTCAGGCCTGCAGAGGACGCTGGTCCAGAGGAGGCTCGTCCTCCCTGCGGGGCTGTGGACCGCGGTGGCCTGGTGCCAGGTCCCACTCGCACTGCTCCCAGCACCGTCCAGGTGGAGAGGAGGTGGCTTTGCCTGACTGGCAGTCACTGGGTTCCCCCAAAGGGAGGTGAGGGTGCAGAGACAGGCCCGTCCAAATCAGGTTAGGGTGAGTGGCGGCTCCCCGGGGCAGCCCCTGTCCCCAGTGGCTCCACTTCTGCTCCTCCCCTCTCCAGCCCACACGGTGGCCGCGGCTGCCCTTGGACGCCTGCTGAGTGCTTGATAAAAGGAGGCGACGCCCCAGTGTCCGGCGCGGCAGTCCGTCCGTGCAGGCGGCCGCGTGCGCTGTGCGGCTGGGGCCTGCAGCGTGCAGGCGTGTCAGGGTGGTGGGCCACTCCCGGTCACGCGATGGTCTGTGCTGGGCTACAGAGAACTGCAAGTGGTTTCCCCATGGAACTGACGGGACAGAGGCCTCAGAAACTCCAGTCATTTGCTCAAAGATATGCCGCCTCTAAATGACGGGGAACGGAGGCGTATGGAAGGACCCCCAGTAGCTGGGAGGCTGCAGTATCTGGCGGACCCTCTGTGAGGTGTCAAGAGATTTCTCCTGAAGGACCTGGGGTTTCGATAGGAGCCTCGTCACCTGCCAGCCTGGAGCTTGGGAGACCGAGGCCAGGACCCCTAACTGGGGGCGTGGGGTACTAGGGCAGAGGTGGGAGTGGCCAGAGTCTTACTGACTAACCACAGTGATGGCCACCTGAGCCGCGGCCAGTGGCTCCAGCTTGGACAAAGGAGCCCAGTCAGGTTGGCCGCGGGTGCGAGAGGTGAGGCGCGAGGACTCGGAGGCCTGGGTGGCCCTCGACTGGCTTTTTGGTGGCTGGTCCCTTCTCATTCGAAGAACATCTTGGTCTGACCTGCTGAGCCATCGTGCTCAGGTTTGTCCCAGCCCTGCTTCTCGGCGACACAGTGGTGAAGGGTGTTAACACAGCCCCGTTGGTGGAGTTTGCTGTTCAGGGGCCAAGAGCCACCCAGGTGAACAGGGCGGCCTCTGCCTCGTGCGCGATGCGCCATGGAGCTCCTGCGTGGCTGCCGGAGAGCTGGGGACACGCATCTAAAGGGGTCTCGTCTGACCCGCGGGGCCTAGCAATCTCTCGGGTTTGCACGCTCGTGTTGCTGGTTCCGGCCTCCCAGACAGCACACAGCGGGCAGCCTCCTCCACTGACTCACAGTCCTAGATCCGTCAGGTCAGCCACCCGCCCCGACTGGCGACCTCGCTCCGGGAAGGTGGCACAGACCTGCTCACTCTCGGTCGTCGGCTAACGGTGGCTCATGGGTTGGCTGCCCGTGACTCTGCCTGGCTGTCCCGGGAGAAGCCTGTGTATTCCCTAGTGAGTGTGTCCTGTGGCCCCGCTGAAGCCATGACCGAATGCATGTGTAACGCGGCCCACTCCGTCAACCCGTGCGAAGCCAACCGTGTCGGGGCGCTCTCTGCCTCTCTTGCCCCTCTCTCCTCCACGGTCTCCTGGGGTTCTGGCTGCTGAACTGGCCCGTCTCAGCTGTCTCCCTGGTGAGGTGTCCTTCTGTCGCTCATGGTCCCTGGGCACTGGGAAGATGAAGGTGTGTAGGAACCGACATGCTAGAAGGCGAGGAGGTGACTGGCCTCGGAGTGTGGCACCGGGCAGCACCAGGTGCACGGGGCCAGCAGCAAGTCCGGAAATCGGGAATGGCTGAACTGTCAGCTGGCGGGTGAGACTCTCCCAGCGAAATGGCCCTCAGCACTCCTCGAAGGGAACACGGTCCTGCGGTACGATACGTGAGTCGGCAAAAGGTTACTCCCAAGGGCTTACACCTCATAACAGGACACTCCCGGTAATAGAGGTGGTCTCTCACACCTCCATCCAGAACCCCACCATCTCTGCCACTCACCTAGGGCTCTCAAAGGCCCTCAGGGTTGGGACCAGCACATGGCGTAGTGGTTACATTGCTGGACTCCCACATGGCTGACTGTGGTTCAAGTCCCAGACCTGGTGGCTACAAACTTAGGCTGGATGCTCAAGCATGCGTGCCCAAGATCCCAGAAGGAAATGGAGGAGAAGGCATTGTGGTATGGCCATCCCCCCAGGTGTGATTTCTCACTTTCTCTCTCATTGTCTCTGCCTCTTTCTCTTCAGTGAGTACACATACCCCAAGGCCAAAAAAAAAAAAAAAAACAAACTTCGCCATTTGCTTCGGGGGATTCAGGGAAAAGGCCCGGCTTTGCCCCATGGGATGGGCTGAGCTCCGGGGTGAGTCGGCACCTGACCTGGGCTCACCTCTCACGGGGGGTTCAGCTGCGTGTTCCCAGAGGCCACCCCGCTTCCTGGCAAAGTCCACAGCAGGGAGAGCGAGAATCACCAGGGACCTCCTCCAGGAAGACTTGAGCTAGGCCAGGTGCGTCCTGTCCTGTGGTGACAGTCCTGCTGGTGCCGCCGCCGTAGCTGACAGGAGCAGGGGCCGGACCGCGGGGGATGCGTCCCTCCTGGAGGCAGAACAAGGATGCTGGGAGACCGGAACGCTTTCTCCCTTCTCAGCTCATCGGAGGCAGCTGCCCAGGGCTCTTCCCAGGGCTCTGCCGCCCCGTTTCACTGTGTGATTTCGGGGTCCCTGGGGCTGACGTGGAATCTGCCGGGCCAGTTCACTACCCGCTTGGGCGCTCACAGGCACTTCGACAGAGGAGCCCGTGGGACCACACGGGTACTCCCTAGCCCGCCCAGGCTGCCAATGGCGTCCTGCGATGGCTTAGAGGAGGTCACCGCGACCTACGCTGTGTGTCTGAAGCTGATAGCACAACATGGGTTTCTCATCAACAGATGACCACGTCTGTCGGTTCCCAGAGCCTCTGTTCCACTGAGCAAGACTGAAGAATTACAATGGAAAAACCGAAGCAAGCGAAGAGCCCCGTGCGACCACTGACGAGGACCCCGACACACTCTCTCAGCAGACCATTGTCCTGTCATTTGTCCCTATCGCAATGCTCATTGTTGTTCTTTTTAGTACTTGTTCCTTTATGAGAAAACGAAGAGGAAGAAAGAGAGAGAGAGAGAAAGAGGGGGATTTGGGGGGCAGGGGCCTGCCCTGTCGCGATGCTCCTGTCCCCACGTCCCGGGCGGCTGGGCTCACAGGCTCACATGACGGCACTCGCCATGCTCAGGGTGGCCCGGGATGGAGCCAGGCCTCCCCGCCGCTCCCAGCCTCCCGAGAGGTGGCACTGCCTGTGTGTCCAGCACGGCTTTCCTTAGCCAGTCTGCATTGTCCACTTTGGAAAATGAACAGCCACCGGGGCCGTGCCCTTCAATCGCTCCCTACTTCCGTAATTGTTAATAGATGTGGGTAGAAACAATGATAGTGTTTTACGTTACCTACATTTTCTTCTTGAAGATTCCACATACTATACTTTGCTTTTCTTATTGTTTTTGTTTCATAAATATTTTAGCTAGAGAATTACCATCAGATACCGTTTTCCAATCGGCTGTCTGCATTCGAGTGTCGGGGAACGTTCAGCAAATCTCACAGCCTGGAGCCGAGGTGCGGTACTCACCTCCCAGCTGTCAGCACTGCAGTCTCTCCTGGGGCCTCCCAGCACCCCTCCCTACCCCAGTCAGTATGTGGTTACGTGTTCTTGCTTTTTAAAATCTGTCATCTTGATACACCAGTTATCAAAATCTTCAGATTTTATTATTTTAATGGTCTCCACTTGGTTGAAAGTCACACTTGACCAAAGTGTCTAAGTTAAAGGCAGTGGATAGATTTTTCCCAAATACAATTCTACAATAACAGTAATTAAAACCCAGGAGGGCCAGCCAGGGGCCTGGTGGTTAAGGTCACTAGCTCCCTCATGGCCAAATACGTGGTTGGCAGTCCAGACCTTGCAGCTTGAAAAGAGGGGGATTGCGCGTGTGTGCCCAAAACCCTACGAGGAGAATGGAGGGGAAGGGTCTGTGGCATGGCTCTCCTCAACGAGGGTGCTTCTCACTCTTCATCTCTCTGTCTCTGGTGGGTACACATACTTTCTGGTCATCAAGGGAAAAAATAGGAAAATTAAATCTATCACAACAAAAGAAACTTTAAATGGAAAACACCAGCTTACAACCTATTTATTTTCAGTGGAATGTCAGTACATGACATTTCAGAGGTGACCCTCCCATGCAGCCACCCCCAGTGGCCAGGCCTGACCCGTGCGCCTGCACTGTCAGGCCTTGTGGGAACAAGTACCGACGGCCGGCCTTACATTCCCTCTGAACCTGGCCGGCGGCGTAAGCACTGACTGGGCAGCCCGAGGCCCTGGCCGGCGATCTTCCTGTTCCCCTCCTCCATTTCTTTCTCTCCTCTGTCATTTAGCTCTCTGTGCTCTCTTCAATGCAAACACAGTTCTGGAAAAGATAAATTCAGTCCAGCCTGTATTTTCATTCTTTTCTATTTTCTTTCTCTTGGGACTTATGCAATTAAGAATCTAAAAATGCACCACTGTGTATGAATCTCCTCATTCGAGTGCTTGAGAGGACCGAGGACTGGGTCAACCTGGCTACTCAGGCGCCCCGTTGCAGTGACTCCAAAGACCTCCCGGGGCCCCTTACTGTTCCTCGCCCAGTATCCTTATCTTCCCAGCGGATCTGCTCCGGGGCCTTCATCTTGGTACGCACCTCCCCGCCAAAGCCGCTTAATACGTAGGTGCAGGGTGAGTCTGGGCAGAGGAACTGCCCGCCGAGCTACAGCACGGCTCTTCAAATCCAGGTGGATGGAAGGAAGCCCCACACTCTGTAGCTTACGTTTCTCCCCTTTAAAGAGTGAAAGGCCAATGTTTCCCCTGCCAGTTTGTCGCTGGAAAGCAGGAGAGGGTGAATGTGGGACACCCAGCGTTTTCCAGGCACTCTCTTCAAAACCCACCACGCAGCGCTCCCGGAATATGCCAGCGTTACATCACCGACAAAGCCTGCGTTCTCTTCATTCTAGAAAATGGAATCGCTTTGGATAGACCTTTTGGGTTTATACCTGTGATTCATTATCAGCCATCCCACGATTTCATCCATTTTAATTTTTTATCGAAGCAGCACAGAAGCAGTGTAGCAGATAGCGCAGCGTTTCGTTCCAGGTCTCGGTATAGAGGGGCAGTTCCCACCACGCCTTTCTTCCTACACCCACACCCAGGTGGCAGCACGCTGAGCGCTCCCAGCTAGCTCTTCTGGTTCACATCTTGCTCTTTCAAAATAGCATCCCATCTTCGTCCGTGCAGGCTGCCATGACAAAATGCCTTCGAGGGTGGCTTCTAACCAGCAGAAACCTGTTTCCCACAGTGGAGGCTGCCAGTCCGCGAATGGCCCTGGCGGGTTCGGCGTTTGGCAAGGGCCCGCTTTCTCACAGATGGTGACTTCTCCCTTTACCCTCCCGGGGTTGGGGGCCCAGAGCTCTCCAGAGCCCCTTTTGTACGGGCACTAATCTCACTTACGAGGGCCCCATCCTCATGACCTAATCACCTCCTAGGGGTCCCATATCCTAATACCATCATTTCAGGGGTTGGGACTTGAGCACATAAATTTGGAGGAGAGGGGCATAAACATCTAGACCATAGCACATCTTAAAAAAAATAGTTTCTTATTTTTCAAACTTAAGCGGTGTCTATTAACTTTCTATCCTAAAAGACAGGATTTGGGTGCCAGTCTCATAGCTGTACGTTTTGTTAGGGGAAGCCAGCTCCAACATGGCCAGCCGCAGGTCAAGGCCCAGCCCCAGTGGCTTGAAAATGACCAGGCCCCTGTGGGTGCATGCCCAAGTCCCGCCAGAATGAAGAGATGGGGAGATGGCGCTCAAGCGTGGGGTGCTCTGTCCCTCTCGTACTCTGTCTCTCTCTGGTGACTGCACGTGACCTCAGGTCACTTAAAACAAAAGATGAAATTCGGCCCTGCCTCACACCCCCAACACACACACACACACACACGCGCGCGCCCCTCTGTCCATGCGCCCAGTTATGCTGTTATTTTGTTCAAATTGACACTGACACTTTCCTAACTCTCGTTACATATTTAGTGTTTACAGCTGAGACAGGTGAAGCACTGTTGTTACCGTTCCTTTCTTGAAATTAATAAATTAACTACTTTTTATTCCCCTTATTTTTCTGTACTATGCCAAATCATCCCTAAAACTTCCCCTAGAAATTTAAATCTCCTCTCAGGGTGTCCAGTTCATCAGATGTGATTATTTTTTTCTTATTTCTTTCCACTTGTTAAATTATGTTTATTATTTAACAACATCTCTCCACTCCAATCCATCCTGGCTGTTCTCTGGGCCAGACTCTCAGCTGGCGTCTTAGCCCGTTGCCCTGGGAGTCCCCTTTGCCATCTCCTGAGCTGTGTCCTGATCCCTTCAATAACTCTTCTCTGTCCTTGGTCACTCTCTCATTCCAGTGAAAACAACTTTTAGCATCTAGAGCAATACTGGGAATAAACAGAGATAAATTTTTCACGAACTGAAATGTCAGAAAATATTTTTATTCTGCCCCAAACATACTGATGCTTTGGCTGAGCATACAAATATAAACTAGAAAGTATTTCTCTGGCCAGCCAGCAGGTGATGCAGAGGCTAAGGCTGGGTCCCGCAGGGCCAACCCTGGAGTTCGTGCCCCGGACCCCGCAACCTGAAAAACATGCTGGGGCACCAGCAGATGGCATAATGGTTATGTTGCTGGATTCCCACACAGTCAACCACAGTTCGAGGCCCAGACCTAGTGGCTTAAAACCCATGCCAGACACATGTGTGTGTGTGACTGAAGTCCTGAGAACAGAATGGAGGAGAAGGGATTGCGGTATGGCCAACTCCCCAGGGGGTGATTTCGCATTTTTTGTCTGTCTCTTCAGTGAACACACACACCCTATAGCGAAAATCTCTCTTAAAAAGAAAAAAAAAAAAAAAGAAAGAAAGAAAGAAAAAGAGAGAGAGAGAGAGAGAGAGAGAGAGAAAGGAAAGGAAGAAAGAAAAACATACTGAGCACGTGTGCTTCATGCCCAAAGTCCTGAGAGGAGGATGAAGGAGGAGGGACTGCATTCCCTCCCTGGGATGGTTTCTCACTTTCCTTCTCTCTCTATCTCTTTCTGGTGAGTGCAAGTGCTGTATAGCAAAACTTTTTTAAAAATTTAAAAAAAGAATTTCTCTTAAGAATTTTGAAATCATTAATTGTCTTCAGGTTTCTGTGTAATTTTTGAGAAATTTATGCCATCCTAATTCTCAATAACTTATAATGTGACCCAATTTACTGTTTCATTTTGTTTTTGGAAGATTTTAGGACTGCTTTCACCCCTAAATTCTGTTTTGATATTTCTTGGGGTGGGTCCTTTTAAATTCTATCTATTATTAATCTCTTGATAATTTCTGTAAGTCTCTGTTTGCAATATGTTTTGGTAAATATTTTGGTAAATAGTAGAAACGCTAGGTCATATAATAATACTATTTTTAATTTTTTCAGGAGTCACCATATTGTTTTCCGTAGCAGCCAGTTTCACCTTTCCTGTAACAGTACACCAGGATTGCAAACTCTCCACATCCTCACGCACGCTTCTCTCTCTCTCTCTCTCTCTCTCTCTCTCACTTTGTTGTGATATCACCCGCCCTAATGGGTGTGAGATGGCATCTTATTGTGGTTTAGATATATATCTTCCTAAACATCAGTGGTGTTGAGCGTCTCTCCATGTGTTTGTTGACCATTTGTATATCTTCTGTCTGAAATTAAACTCTTCTCAGAGCTATGATTTTAAAATATTTGCTCCCATTCCATAGGCTTTCCATGCTGCTGATTCTATCCTTTGATCCAATCAGGTACTCCTGATGTCACTTTCCATTGTCTCTTTGCAAGCTTATTTACGGAAGTGGTAAAAGGCAAAGATGGACTCTCAGCACCAGGGCTGGAGCCCAGTTATGGACAGATGGAGTCCCAAAATGTGAAGATGGAGGTACTTTGTTCTGTCTGCTGTGCTTTGAAAATGCTCCCCCAATTTATGTGTTGAAATTGGCATTTGACACTATTGTGACGATATTAAGAGGATGGAAACCTAATCTGACTATGGCATTAGGATATGGCCTTTGGGAGGTAACTAGGATTAGATAAGGTCATCAGGAGGGCCCCATAGTGAGTACTGGTGGCTTTGTAAGAGAGACACTCACACATACACATACACACTCATGCTCTCTCATCACAGAATCCTTGAGTTACCTCAGACTCTGCAGGGAATCCTTACCAGTGAGAAGATACTTAGCAGACACGGCCCCATGACTTTGAAGCTCCAGAATCATGAGCCAAATAAACCTTCATTCTTCATAAGATGTGCGGTCTGTGTACTCAGTTACAGTCACAGAAAACTGGACTAAGTCTCTGTTATAGTCAAGATTTGTGGTAGGGACCAAGGTAGGTATAGGCCAGTAGGTAGAGGCCAGTACATGGACTCTAGCAATGATTAAAAAAATAATCAAGTGATGCCAAAGCTGAGAATTATTTAAGCTCTTGATATTTTAAATTGAGTTCTATATGAGAAGACTAGAGTTTAGCTTGTTTTCTTCTGTAAAAAATTTAAATCACTACTCAAGCACTAAGAAGAACCTGGAAGAGGCCCACCAGGGACTCAATGAAATTAAGAACCAGCTACACCAATACAAGTCCTAGAAGAACCAGGTACCTGGGTGAAATCTATTGACAATTAATAAAAATCCTAGTTTTTTTAGTAAAAGGAGTCCTGGGGCTGCAGACGAGGTGTCACCAGCTTGTGTGAGATTCGGCCAGTTATCTGCCTACAGGAAAGGAGCCAAGGATTACCTGCTTTGATGGCAGAGCATTAGCAGAGGACTGGAACCTTCTAGATGATGGCTAAGATGGAGCTACCTGATCCAGGCAGGAAGAAAGCCCGGGTCCCCATGAATCGGGCTGGCAAAGCAAAGCTGGTGTCAGGAGACTTGGGGGCGCTGGCTTGGTATCTGAGGTCATTCTCGCCAGTCTTTTCCTATTTGCATTTAAAGGGACCTGACTCCCAGAAGGACCAGAGAGCCATATTCCCTTTAGCTGTAGAGAGCCATGGAGCCATCCTTCTTTATAAGGTCTCAGCCAATAGATTTTGTAGACATAAACAGAACTTCTCTCCAGAGCACATGTTCCAGGCCTCACTGCCGCCATGGCTGACATCGGTACCCGCACACTCATTCCAGTCTCCGTGGTTACATTGCTCAGTAGTCTGCGTTTAGTACTGACGTGCTTTAAGGGTCTTACTAAACACATCACAAGTACCACTGAAGAAACATGACAGTGCTCACGCCTGGAGACTGGCAAGCGTAAAGAAAACAGAGGAAGTGGCTCTTAAAACCGAGAGTGGCGAGGAAGTGGCCGATGCTGCCTATACATCTGGGATAAGTCCTCTGAAGCAGGAGTGATTCTCTAGGGCAGAAAATGAGCCCCCAGTGAATGGGAGACCTGTGCGGTTGACAGTCCCAGGCAGGAGGAGGAAAGAGATCTGCTGCTGTGGCCGAAAGATCAGTCTTCATGTCAGGTGTGATTAGACTACTACGACTTCTCAGGCTGCGGTAGCTTTAGAGGACTGCACTAGTCTGGTGCTAAGAGTTCGAGGAGTCGAAGGCAGAGCAGGTGATGACACTGAAGATGGCTGAGTGGGCTTGTGGTCATTTAGGTGGGCACAATACCCAGGTGAGAAGGGACAGACGTGCACGGGCTGCACGGCACCCTAGGAGTTATGAACAAAGATCCTCGGGGTCGAGGTGAGATGAACTGTCTCAAAAACGTTGGTGCCCGTGAAACAAATGCCAGCCAGGAAAATGATTGCTGGCTTTTACACTTCGAAGTCACGAACCACGCCCATCCGTGGGGGAGGTATCAGGGCTCAGACTTAAAATAGTTCCTCTTACTTTGGACTTATGAACAAATGGCCTTTCAAAAGCCCTTTAGAACGAATTATCCCATAGGTAGAGGGACTTCTGTGGAGCGACTGCATCTGTTTTCTCCTGCATCCTCTGTCAGCGGCAAGCTTGGCATAAAGGCTTTCTGTGACCTCACAGATTCCCGGTAAAACATTTCAGACGTGGCCAAAGGCAGTGCCGGAAGCTGTGCAACTAGAAGAGCGTTTCTGAAATACACTCCGTGGCTTTGGTATGTCTGTTCATAAAAGTGGAATGTGTTTTCCTTTTTGAAGTGTTGATGGAAACAATCATCATTAGAGAATCACTGCTTGACTCCCAGTTTCCGAAAGTGTAACTGACCCTGGGCACCAGCGCTGGCTTCTAAAACCTACCGGCACAGTTGTGGGGGCCAGGCTTCCCAGAGGCTGCTCCCGGGTAACGAGTGAGAGCAGCAGGGTCTAAACTGGGCCACTCCCCAAGACACAGCCCCTTGGCCAGCTGCCAATGGCTCGAGGACCTCCTGACGGCCTTTCTGAACTCGATGAGACTTTGCAGTAGTTGAGAACTTCGGCCAGGGGCGTCTGAACTCTGGGGTACTTCTGGAGCCTTCCATGTCTGCCATGACAGTGAAAGGGCAACTGTGGCAGCCAGGGCCTGATAAAAGGGCAGGAAACCAGAGGCCTAGACCTTCAAAGGGCCATGATCTGGGTCCTACTGGAAAAGCCAGTATAGACCAGCAGAGAAGTCCTCAACGGAGAGAGGGCGCAGTGAGTGGGTGGTAGGAGGCGAGCTGATGGGTATCAGTGAGGCCTTGGGACACGCTCACCTAACCCTCCTGCTGTATGTCTTTCTAGGCTGGCTCTCGGCCACCAAGAGGAGGACGCAGTGACAGAACAGGTGGAATCCTCACTGGCCCAGTGGTCCTGCGAGAGCATGGTGGGCTATAACACACACGGGTGCCCTCGCCGTACCTTCTCCATTTCGTCTTTCTGAGTCTCAGCTTGAGGGCGGTTCTGGGTATGGAGCGTGCCCTGCCATGGGGCAGGCCGGGATGCTGGAGGACCAACGCCCCCAGGATGGGTAATGTGAACCGGAGACTGAAGCCCGGCTTGTCTCTCAGGTCCGGGGCCGGGGAGCGTGGTTCCTCAGTCTCTCCAAGGGTTCCCAGCAAGCCTGGGCCCCGGCAGCCACCGCACGGCCACCCCCATACTTCCTTTACTGGCTCTCCTCTCCTTGGCCTATGGCTGCCTGGCTCCGGCCTTCACCTCTTCCTTTGCATGGTCTTCTCTGTGTCTGCATGCCGGAGCCTCCTCTCACTCACCGGGACCCTGGTGACGGCATTTGAGGGCCACTTGGATGGTACAGGACTATCTCCTCACCTTAAATTCTTAACCATGTCTGCAAAGACTCTTTTCCTCAGAGTGAGTGACATTTGTTAGACCTGAGACTTGGCCAACCACACAAGCGAGGGCAAGTGGGCATGGATTTATACACAGCCCTGGGGGATGCACGAGGCCACCGTGAGTTTCCATCGCAAATGGCAGGAGGTGTCAGACTGCACAGGCCTCGAGTGTCAGCCAGAGACAAGCACACCCACTCTGGGTAAGAGCCGGTAGACTGGATGGAGTGCTAGTCTCCTAAATTTACATCTGAGAGAACAGGCCACGAGAGGGGAAGTACCTTGTCGAAAGGTATGCACTTCGCCTGTGGTGGGACTGGAATCCGAACCGAGGTCTATTTGACTCCAGAGCAACAACATATCCAACGACCACAGAGCCTGCCGAAGTGGCTGAACGGCAATGAACTTAAAATGGCATTTCAGCAACATGAGTCTGGGTAACAGGAAGGGCCCGAGGGAGAGAAGGTGGAAGCAGGAAACGTGCATAGAGCCGGCCCCTCGCTGGCGTGACTTGCGCTGGCCTGCCTGCCCATGAGGGGCCTGGGTCTGGAGCAGAGCTGTGGGCACAAGCAGTTCTTGCACAGACTGTCTGGGATAGCTAATCTGCTGAGAGGAAGAAAAGCTCCGCTGGGAGAGCTTTCACCTAAAATTCTGCTTCATGCTGCTGTTGAATGTGCTGGTCACGCCTCTGCATCTTGAGTAAGTGGAGATTTAAGTAGCGATTTCTATTAACACTAGAACTTTTTTTCTCTGTAGGTGGTTACTTTAGCAAGAGGTAAACTGTTGTCTTTTTAAAATAGTATGTGCGTATGTTTGTGTATATAAATATACACAAGGAGACTTCAAACAGTTTTGGAAAACTCAATTCAAGACCAAGTTTATTTAGGTGTGAAAAAGATGAAATCCATGCATAGTTTTTCCATAATATACTTTTTCCATGAAATTTCTGAAGACCCTGCCACTGAATTTGTATGTATATATAAATAGCTTATATATTTAATGTATGTTATGTGTATATATGAATAGTTTATGTATAATGTCTGCTATGTGTATGTATGATATATATAATGTATGCTATGTGTATATATGACATGTGCATTAAAATATAATGTATGCTAGGTGTATATATATAATGTATGCTATGTGTATATATATAATTTATGCTAATAGTGTATGCTATGTGTATATATGATAGGTATGCGTATATATAATGTATACTATGTATATATATGACATGTACATTAATATATAATGTATGCTATGTGTATATATGATATATATAATGTATGCTATGAGTATATATGACATATGTGTATATATAATGTATGCTATGTGTGTATATGCCATGTGCATTAACATATACCATATGCTATGTGCACATATGATATGTGCATTAACATATAAAGTATGCTATGTGTATATATGATATGCATGTGTGTATATATATATAATGTATGCTATGTGTATATATAGTGTATGCTATGTGTATATATGACATATGTGTATAAATAATGTATGCTACATGTATATATGACATGTGCATTAATATATAATATATGCTGTGTGTATATATGACATGTGTATTAACATATACCATATGCTATGTGCATATATGACATGTGCATTAATATATAATGTGTGCTATGTGTATATATGATATGTGTGTGTATATATATAAAATGTATGTTATGTGTATATATGATATGTGTGTGTATATATATATAAAATGTATGCTATGTGTATATATGATATGCGTGTGTATATATAATGTACACTATGTGTATATATGATATGTGTGTGTATATATAAAATGTATGCTATGTGCATATATGATATGCGTGTGTATATATAATGTACGCTATGTGTATATATGATATGCGTGTGTATATATAATGTATGCTATTTGTATATACGGTATGCGTGTGTATATATAATGTACGCTATGTGTATATACGGTATGCGTGTGTATATATAATGTACGCTATGTGTATATATGTTATGCGTGTGAATATATAAAATGTATGCTATGTGTATATATGATATGCGTGTGTATATATAAAATGTACACTATGTGTATATATGATATGCGTGTGTATATATAACATATGCTATGTGTATATATGATATGTGTGTGTATATATAATGTACGCTATGTGTATATATGGTATGCATGTGTACATATAAAATGTACGCTATGTGTATATATGATATGCGTGTGTATATATAAAATGTATGCTATTTGTATATATGATATGTGTAAGTCTTTTTATTAATAACAAGGCTTTGCCAGGCTCCTAGTGAACACTCGCCCATCTACTTGGAGAAGAACCAGCATCTGCAAGTCAGCAAGGTTCCTTGATATGCCTGAAATGACCTGCAGAAGACACATGGCCAAGCCTTATTCTCTTTCCTTAGCCTTCTACCTTAATGGTAATCATCTAAGCATATACTTTTTAATATTCTCAGTCATGTGATTTCTCATCCAACTGAAAATTAGAAATGGAAAATTCAAAAAGAATGAAAGGGGAACATCAGAAATCAGCAGATGAAGAGAAGAAAGCCTCTCGATTCGGCAAAGGAATAGAAGGACCAATTTCTCCATATCACCCTTACAAGCGACCAGCTCACCGGATCGGTTCACGAGGGACCAGATTCACCAGACCGCCTCCACGAGGGACCAGGTTCACCGGATCGGTTCTACAAGGGACCAACTTCCCTGGATTGGGTCCATGCAGGACTGGGTTTACTGGCCCACCTCCACAAGGAACCAGCTCACCGGACCCCCTCCACGAGGGACCGGCTCACCCGACTGCCCCGGAAGTCAGGCCCACTGTGCCTAGGCAACTGCAGAAATGCGCAGCTAATTCTGTTGTGATTCCTCCACTTAAGAAACTATAGAAGTGAATACTACAGTTTTAAAATTAACTACATCGAAGTGGTCAAATTGTTCAAGCTTTTATTTTCAAATAGACACACCTTTAACGAGTTATAGGATTTGGTGGTGGGAAGTGACTGACTTCCTAAGACTGAATGTAAGAACGGTTTCTGCCAGGCGTGCCTTTCATCTGAGATGGAAATGGAGTGGATCAAGATGATGGATGGGCACACGTGCCTGCCATTCCACCAAGCCCACTCACGCCAAACGCTTTTAAGTGACAGGAAAAGAAGTCTTTTAAAGACTAAACTCATGACAGCACAGAACAGGGGTGACATCGAGAGGTCCCGAAATGATGAGGAATTTTCAGAAGATAGGAAGCAGATGGGATCGAACTGATGAAAACCAAGGACACCACAGCCCAATGTGCAGACAAGCCTACTAGGAAGCAAGCGCCCTGCAGAGACCCCAGGTCGGGACCATGACTGCGGAGAGCAGAGGGGACCCGGCTAGTACCAGGGTGATTAAAGAGCCACAGCAAGCCGTGGCCAGTGAGGCCCTCATCGCCTGAAGAGTAGCCACACCAGCCACCGATGTGGCGTCAGTTCTTCTGGCTCCTCCTCCTCAGTGCACATGCACAGGCGAGAACACCAGACAGCTGAGGGAAGCCGTTAAAACACAGGAGAGGACGAGGAAGTAAGAGGAAGAGATGAGGCCAGCAGGTGGCGTGGTGGTTAAGGCGCTGGACTCCCACACGGGCGACTGCGGCCCGAGTCCCAGCCCCGGTGGCTTGCTTTCTCACTTCCCCTCTTTCTCTCTCTCACTTGTTCCTCTCTTGCCAAATTAAAATAAATAACAAATAAATAAAGTTGAATGGAAAAATAATTCTGAGCTTTCTGATTAGTGTCCTCCAAGGGACTGGAAAAGATGCCACAACATTAGGCAAGATATGCCACAATGGGACCAGCAGGTGGTGTAATGGTTATGTAATGGGCTCCCATCTGAGTCCCAGACCCAGAGGCTCGAAACTCTCGACGAGCACGTGTGGGTACCCAGGATCCCCGGAGGGGTAGGGGTTGTGGCCTGGCCATACCCCCCGGGGGTGATTTCTCACTCTCTGTCTCTCCAGCAAGTACGCATACCCTATAGCAAAAATCTCTCTTAAAAGAAAAAAAAAAAAAAAGATATGCCATTGTGAAAAAGAAGCAGCAGCCGAGACACAGAGATACGTAATGAAGGGTGGGGACGGGGACAGAGGGGAGGGCAGCGTGTACCAGCCGCCGCGCTTGTGTTCTGTGCAGTCAGGTCGCAGATGTCCCAGACTGGCCGTTTGGTCCCAGGACACAGCTCTGCATAACAGGAAAGCAGTCCTGACCACACGTGCACACGGGGTGGCCTTCAGTCTCAGGTGTACACTGATGCTGGCCTCAGGGGTCCCCTGGGCCATGGATTAGTGACCAACGCGTTATCTGTGAAGTAACAGCAAGGAAATAGTCCAAACTGTAGAGCAAAAAGACAAATATAAAAACATGGGAAAAGAGTAAAAGACATGAAGACTCATTTAGAGAGATCCAGCATATCTAATAAGTTTTCTAGAAACATAGAAAAATTGACAGGGCAAAGATATAAAGAAAAAATGAAAAATGAATCATAGCTGAAGAAAGACTCCGATTTTGACACAGAAAATGTCCAAGCACTTTGCAGAAGTGTGAATTGACAGCTGCATCTTTATGAAATCTTAGGCTACAGAGTTTATGTTTCTCTCTTCTTCTTCTTTTTTTTTTTTTTCGCATGTGCTCGCCAGAAAGAGAGAGACAGAGACAGGAAGCGAGAAATCATCCCCCGGAGGGATGACCACGCTGCAATCCCTTCTCCTCCAGTCTCCTTTTGGGATCTTGGGCACGAACGCACATGTACCCGACATGAGTTTAAGCCACTGGCTCTGGGACTCGAACCATGGTGGACCACATGGAGTCCAGTGTCATTACGCCAACTGCTGATCCCGTTTATGTTTCTAAATGCTCCACGTGGGAAAAATCTATTACCTATGTAGGAGTTAGATAGTAGTGTCATTGACCTTCTTATCAGCAAACTAAATGTTTCCCCAAAAATCCTGGGATGAGCAGGTGGCATGGTGGTTAGGGCACTGGACTTGCACATGGCCAATTGCAGTTTGAGTATAGGAGCTGGTGGCTTGCTTTCTCACCTCTCTGGTGAAGTAAAATAATAATAATAATAATAATAATAATAACAACAACAACAACAACAACAACAGTTAAATAAATGTATTTTAAAAATCCTGAGGGAACCAGCAGTTAGCGTAATGGCTATGTTGCTGGACTCCCACGTAGTCGACTGCGGTTCGCGTCTTGGACCCGGTGGCTTACAACTCACGCCGGGCGCATGTGTGTGCGTGCCCAAGATCCCGAGAGGAGAATGGAGGAGAAGGGATTGCGGCGTGACCATCCCCCCTGGGGGGTGATTTCTCGCTTTCTGTCTCTATGTCTCTCTCTGTCTGTCTGGCGAGCGCACGCGCCCTATAGCGAAAAACCTCTCTCAAAAAAAAAAAAAAAAAAAAAAAAAATCCTGAGACATTCTGAGGAAAAGTTACTTTAAATCAGGAATTCTATCCCCAGCCCCTGAGCACGCGGATGGGGGGCAAAGGTATGAACGTCTTTGTAGACACGCCCGGCTAGATGCAGACTCCTCCAGAGTGTTGTTCAAGGATGGCTTACAGCAAAATGAGAATATGACAAGAAAGAATGTGCTTAAATAAAGGTCAAATGACATTAACCCACGAAAGCCCACAGAGAAGCAGAGACGCGCGGTGATTAACAAGACAGAAATAAGGCCAATGCTAAGTTCTTAAATGATTGGGTTATAGAAGGCCACTGGAGAGAAGAGAGAAATAACCGAGTGCTAGGGTCCCGCCCTGTTGATCAGAAGGGATGGAGTTGATTATTTTAATAAGTGGGCATGCTAAAATGTAAAAATAACAACTGGAACAATAGACAATAAATCAAATAGTTCTAAATCTGGGGAGAAAAAAATGAAGCAAGGAAAATCAATCCATTCAACTCTCAGGAAACAAATTTACAACAATATGATTTAAAGAGCATAAGTGGCTTCACCTGCAATTCTAGAAACAAGTAACACTTCATTTCATGAATCAGTGTACGTGTTCAGATGGCCTGAGCAGAGGAGGTTGGTTTCACAGACCGGAAAGGGCTGAGGAAACCAGAAGTTAAGAACCAAAAGCGCTTGGTCATTTCAAAGTTACTTCCCTTGTGAGGCTGAGACAGAGCAAGAGGAGCATAGCCAGGCAGTGAGTTCGGGTCCTTATGGTACCTCTTTGGCATCGTGATTGAAGCGGAGGGATCTTCACTATCTTGCTGGTTGAAAGTAGCCTACTGTGCCAGCAGGTGCCCTGGTGGTTAAGGAGCTGGACTCCCACGTGGCTGACCATGGTTCAAGTTTTGCAAGAGGCAGCTTGAAAATCACACTGGGCGTGTGTGCGTGGGTGCCCAAAATCCCAAGAGGAGAATGAAGGAGAAGGGACTCGGGGAGGGGAGGGCAATTTCTCTTTCCCTGTCACCTCTCCATGTCGATGGCAAACAGCCGTCACCTCCCCCGATGGCCCAGGCCCTGTGCAGCTGATTCTGGCTCAGTGGCCGGGCCCTTTAGCATGAAGGCTCCATCTTGATCTCAGTCTGCTCTTCGTCTTCGTCTGAGGCCTAGCACAGGAGCTCAGTCCCAAACAGTGGCCTTCTGTGATTTTATTTAACATAGCAACAGGAGGAAAGGGAGATTAAATAAATAAACGGCATGCATAGTAATAGTATGAGTATCATGGTACATAAACTAATATAAAATACTGTAAGTACAAAACATATCAGTAGTGTGAGTAAAGTGAATGTGTTAAATTCACTGACCAAACATCAAAGATTTGAAATTGTACGTGAGCAGAAACATTGGAACTGTCTGAAAACACACAGCAGTTACCTTTGGAGGTGAGGGTGGCCTGGGGATGAGAGGCAGCCTTAGCAGCCGACAAGGGCTTTGTGTTATTTAACTTTACGCACGGAGAACGTATTTCATCACTTTTTGCATGTGAGGCTAGAATACCACATGTCTTTAGCCCAAAGTCAGTAGTGAGGAGTATTAGCCTAGACACAAGGTGACGACCGGGCACGGCTTACCTCCGCCCTGGTTACTGTGGGGGAGAGGGGGAGAGGATCCTGGGTCAGACAGTCTGGGTCCTTTCTGTTCATCTCATCAGTGCCATGTTCACCCAGAGCACAGTGTGGTAACCGCTAATATTACTGAGTTCTCTCCCGTTATCAAAACACCCATGTTAATTGCAAAAATATAAAAATAAAACGTATTTTTAGACAGAAAAAAACTAACTTCTTCATCCAGAAAAAAAAAAAAACTAGAAAGTTCTTAAATTGGCTTCTTTTTTTAAATAAAAAAAAAAAAAAGCAAAACAACACCCCACCCCACCCCCAAAAAAATAAAAAAACCAAGGCGGCGAGGGTACTACCAGCACGCACCTCCACACTGCGCTCGTGTCTGCATCTGTCTCGGACCACGCCAGGTGAGCGACAGGTCTCGGCCCAGCCAGCCTCGATCCTGATGCAGGCCTGCTTGCCCACACCCTCACCCCTGCTGCCATCAGTGGGACTCGGGCTCGTGTCAGTGTGATCAAGGATCATGAGGTACGGAGAACATGGCGAGCATCCTTGTAAGAGAACGCGAGCTCAGACACAGGGAGACACACAGAGACAGGCGGTGAGGACGGAGGCAGACTGGACAGCGAGGGGGACGAGGAAGCCAGGAACATGCCATGGCTGGAAGTCAGACAAGGCCAACCAGGACCCCCCAGGGGCCTTGGGAGGGAGTGTGGCCCGCTGGCACCTTGATCTCAGACTCTGGCGTCCAGGACTCTGAGAATAAATTCCTGCCACGTGAAGTCACCCAGGGTGGAGCAGTTGGTCACAGCAGTCACAGGGACAGCCTCCCGCACTGCGCAGACGCACCTCCGTGGAGATCCAGGGACTCCCCGTGTCATGGCTATGATGGTGTTCCCAGGCTCTGGGTTACACGTGAGTAAAATGGGAAAGAAAATGATTCTTGCAATCAGTAACAGTTGTCCAAATTTTATTCCCAAAATTACATAAAAGGAAAAAGATGCTTGTCATCGCGTATCATCATCATCCTCAAACTGAAGGACATGAAAGGACATTAACATGAAAGGCATTTATAGATGGAATCAACTAAGCAACCGGTGGCCGGACAGAGGTGTGGCGTGTGTGCTCAGTGAAAGCGACTTCACCATGGACAACGGGAAACCTGTCACTCGCGGCAGCAGGGACGAGCCCAGGGGATGTTACACTGAGTGAAACAAGCCCGGTGCAGAGACAGACATCAGGGGACACCGGACACAGTCTAGAAAGGCTGATCCCGCCGAGCAGGGGCAGGAGCACTCCCAGGGCTGGGTGGGGCGAGCCGGTGAGCTAGGAGGGACAGCCAGCGCTAGGGTCCCAGGGTGCCACAGGGAGACGGGTTAACAGTGGCGTATTGTAAATTTCAATGTAAGTAGAACAGGAAATTTTGAATGTTCTTACCACAAAGAAATGATAAGGTCTAAAATGTGCTAACTGCCCTAATTTGATCAGTGCTCGTCGTAGACATGGCTGGAAACCTCACACTGTACCCCATAAGTGGCACAATTACACTCGTCAATTAAAGTAACGGACACAGACGGTTCCTACCTCGAGTAAGTTTAAATGTATGAGAAACCCCCACACCCACCGCTTATCCTCACTACGAGGGAGCAGAGGAGAAACTCAGTGCAGATGGGCCCCGTCGATAGGCGGGAATTTGGGATCCACGGGCCACACTGGCCCAGTCCAGGTGAACGTGCTCCCTTACCCGCCTTTACCCCATCTGCCCCCCATCGCGGCCGGCTCCCAAAGGCATTGGGTACAAACTCAAGTAGCTCCTCTGCCCGGTCCCTGCTCAGACCTAACCCGTGGGGCCTGCAGGTGAGGGATGTCGCTACATATGATGCGGAGCAGGGTCAGGGTACATCTAAGGAGTAACCTAATTTTTGAAGATGAGAAAGATTCTCTTTTCATTACAATGTCTGCAGTAGAACATTCAGGAGGTTTAAAGATGTATTAATGAAAGGAGAGAAGAAACCCAATAAATGGTATCAAGAATTGAAAATGGGGTTAAAAGGAGTTGAAGAAGAAATAGCGGCCCCTTTCTCTGTGGAGTCACCGTGGTGGCCGGGACCCTGTACACACACTCTGAAAACGAGGACCTTCAAGGGCCTCATGGCTGCTCAGTACCGCAGGGCTCAGGCCCGCTTGCTCTCCATCCCACCCCACTTCCACTTTGGCCAGACCAACCGCACCCCTGAATTTCTCCACCAGTTTCCTGCCAGCAAGGTCCCAGGATTTGAGAGTGCCGATGGGTTCTGTGTGTTCGAGAGCAACACCAGGGCCTACCCCATGAGCAATGAGGAGCTGCAGGGCGTACGCGAGAGCAGCACCCAAGTGGTGCAGTGGGTGAGCTTCCCTGACGGCGACCTCGTGCCCAGCCAGTACCTGGGTCCCCCCACCTTGGGCATCACGCACCGCAACAAACAGGCCACAGAGAATGCAAAGGAAGGGTGAGCAAATTCTGGGGTTGCTGGATGCTCCCGTGAAGACAAGGACTTTCCTGGTGGGCAAACGAGTGACCCCGGCTGACATCATGGCTGTCACAGCCTGCTGTGGCTCTGTAACCAGGATCTGGAGCCTTCATCCCACCAGGCCTTCTCTAATACCCACCACCAGCTCCTCACCGGCATTCACCAGGCCAGCTCCAAGCCATCTTGGGGAGGGTGGAGCTGTGTGAGGTGGCCCAGTTTGACGCTAAGAAGTTTGCAGAGCACCAGCCTAAGAAGGACACTCCACGGAAAGAGAAGGGTTCACGGGAAGAGAAGCAGAGGCCTCAGGCCGAGCCGAAAGAGGGGAAAGGCTGCTGTCCAGGTCAAGGACCTAACAACGACAGAAGCTCTCCCCAAGACAGCATCCCCACTGCTGTGGTGGCAGCGACGTCTCCAGGGGTGCTCGTCCTGCCTGGCACTTCCTGTGCCATCCCCGCCTTTCCGGAGAAGCCGCACTCGGCCCTGGCGGCTGGAGCGGCCACCCCGATTAGCTGTGGAAGACTGGGCACTGCTCAAGAGCCTGCCGGGCAGAGGCCCAGGGCTGGGCACCCCGCTCCCCAAGGCGGAGGACACTGGTTTTGCTCAGCTTCATCCCGGGTGCTTCAACACTCCATGCCGTTTGGGGAGCATTTCCATCTGGGCCCTGCAATAGTATTTGCCTCAAATGGGCTCTCTCCAGTGTGGCTGGGCTGGTCACGGCATTTTGTGGGCACGTCGCCCTCCTCAGGTGGGGCAGGTAGCCCTGCCTCAGCACCAGTGTGCAGGCCCCTGCCCTGCCTCGCCCTGCCGGTCTCTCTGCAGTCACAGAGAGATGCACGCACTAGAGTCTGGAGCTCACGCCACAGCCCTGCACGGACTGGGCCCGAGAGGAAACACAGCCTTGCTCTTAGCTAAGGCAGATTTTCCTGGGAAATACATCCTACTGGCAGGTGGGCACCCTGCTAGTGAGATATAATCCCTTTTCCTTTTGTTTTTCTTCAATTCTTTGAAAGACACTCAGGAACGGGGGTCACAGCCCTGGGGTACGCTATTTACCGTATTTCACAGAGTACCGGGAGCTGAGGGTGCAAAGTGAATTGTGCGGAGACCAGACGGCGCTGAGGGCATGCATATAAAAGAGGGGTTACCAGCACTAGTTCTAAACGACTAATTGGTTAGGTCTTCTTCTTTTCTTTCCTGTTCTCTTTTCTCCTTTTCTCTTCTCTTCTCTGCTTTCAGCAGGAGAGGAAGCACTCCCCAAATGGACCTGGACACACCACAATCTCTCCTCCTCCATCCCCCGTCCCACCAGGGTCCTGGGCACACGCACACCTGGTGTTTCTCAAGTCACTGGGGCTGAGGTTTGGACCACAGTCAGCCGTGTGGGATCCAGCTCTCTGTGTACAGTGCTTAATCACTGCACTAGACCTGGCCCTGTTCAGTTGTTTAATTAATTCTGAACACTAATTATGAAGCAAGACGAAGTCCCGACAGGGCTCCTGGAGTTCAAAAGAGTGAGTTGTCTGTTCAACTTGTTTGCCCATCTTTTAATTGGATTGATTATTTTTGGGGGGTAAGCTGGTTGAGTTCCTTGTATATTTTGGTTATCAGTCCCTTACCAAAGGGAGAGTTTGCAAATATATTCTCCCATTCTGAGGGTTATCTCTTCACATATATACTATGGATACAACTCAGCCATAAAAAAAACGAGATGCCTTTGGCATGTGATGGAAGGTGGATGAATATGGAAGATTTAATGCTAAGCAAAGCCAGCCAGACTATGAAAGAGAGGCATTATATATTCAAACTTAACATATACCAAAGGTCTGCATAATACAACAGTAACAAAAATTAGAAGGCACAAAAGCAGGGACAGCAACTGCGGACACCAGAAACAGTTTGGGAGCAGGTGGGAAGTGTGGGGGTGGGAGGAAATACAGGTGGAAAATAAGTAAGTAAGTAAATAAATAAGTGAGCTGTGACTCCTCAGTGGGAGAGTGCAGGAAGAGGTGAGAAGAGCTGGCCATGAAGCCAGCTGGAAACCAGTCCGATCATATGTGTCAAGTTGAGCAGGGTGTCACAGGGCCTGGGTGAGGAGAAGAGAAAGAAAAGGTCCAGCCTCTGAAGGAGCCAGAGGGTTTTCCTTTCTCCAGTGACTAATGTGGCAACCAAAAGGCAAAATCCATGGCCACAGCTCGTTTTCTGCAGCATCGGCATTGCTTTCCTATATTCCTGACACAGTTAATGAAGCTAGACTCTGTGTTTTCTCCAGAAGCCTCTGAAAATGCCCAGGCTCAGTGAAGCTGAGGGTTTGGCCACTTGCCTTGGCCTGTTCACGCACTCACTGTTGGGAAGCGCTCAGCCCCCCAGCGCACCCCCCTGCAGCAGTGTGGCTGGATGACACCGGGCTCCAGGCTGGCCCCTGGGGCAGGGCCACCACACCAGCCTCTTTGCAAAGGGAGGTCTGCTGGGACCACCGGCTGCCGGCTCTCGGAGCGTGAACTCCGCACCTCCTGCTCTAAGCCGTAGGTCTTAGAAGACTTACGAAAGCCATAGCTTTCAAGTATGCACCCGACTGTGGAACAGGAAAGACAGGACAGCTATTCTAAAATCTGAAGGGAGAAAGTGTCCTTGGAGGAAAAACAAAACCAGATTCATAAGACATCTTTAAATACGTGCCTGTACGAAAATGCCGCAGAGCTAGTCAGCCGCCTTGCGAACAGCACGGCTGCGGCCAGCCACGGGGGCCGAGCAGACAGGCGAGCTCCCACAGCGCTGCCGCACCACGCTGGCAGTGTGTCCGCAGCCACAGCGGCTGACCAGGCCACGGGGCCACAGGAGCCCCTGCTCTGCACGTTCCTCTGTTCTAGAAGCCGCGGCGTGGGGTCAGTGCTGCAGCTCCTTCAGCACGCGTCGTGTCTCTCCCAGGACTTTCCTCTGCGGAGTGATTCGAGCTGAAACAGACGACTTATCCATAATTGCTATTAGGTAAGTGAACTTGGTCCAAGTTGTATTTATTCTGCTTCAAAATATCACAGCATCAGGAGGCGAGGGAGGCCCCCAGAGTCCTCCACCCTCCCACCCGATGGCCGGCGACGCTCCGGGAGAAAGCGCACCATCTGCTCTGGAGTCGCACTTGCTGCTGGTCTCGCTTGGATCATCTTCCTAAGGCTCACCCTGGCGTCCTGCCGCGGAGAGCTCACGATCCTCCCCACGGCGAGCTGGGACCGGAGACTGGCCAGTTGTGACGTCGGGTCCGTTGGACTGCAGTACAGCCCTCGACAAGCAGTGCATCGGACTCTTCCGGAGTCACAGGCCCTACCTCTGGGCCACCACCTACTGGTGTCCAGGTGGCTACCAAGGTCCAGCTCGAGAGCACGTGTCTGTGTCTGCACGCATCCATCACTGTGTGCGGTGCGCCGGCTCCAGCCACAGGGAGGGAGGATCTAGGACCGCAGGGCTCACCGTCAGGGGTATCTCTTTACGGAAGTTACACCGTCATCTCAGCACCTTCTGCAGGTGGAATTTCCCTAGCCCTTCCACCTTTGTGCTAAGAACCAACTTTTAACGTGAGTCAGCGCTTGCCTCGCGTCTGATCTACCTCTAAGTAGGTTACCAGAGCTAAGTTTCAGTTCCCCTGACCAGCACCTCAGGGGCCTGTTCAGAGCTGATGGGATGTGTGTGTGTGTGTGTGCGCGCGTGTGCTTGTGTGTGTGTGTGTAGACACTTTATGAATTCCTCAATGTGGTGACCCTATTTTCCTGAATCACAGATCAAGAGAAGAGGTTGAACAAGGATTTTAAGTACCATATTTGTATGCCTAAAGTAGACAGTCTAGATGCTATAAGAATTTCTTGGACATTATAAAAATTGTGAGGCCAAAAATATACAATACTGTGATTAGAAATAGAACTGGCTTGGAAATTCTGAGACATACTGTCCCCTGCTGTGTTTTTGAATCTTATTGCAATGTTTCCTTTTGCTGTTTTGTTTTTTAATCTCACTACCTAAGACAGGAAAAGGATATTTTTAAAGGTACAGTTACTTAAGGTACAGTTAAATAAGAACTTCTAACTCATAATGTTCAATTCAAAAAATATTTAGAAGCAAAGCAAATTTTCTTAGCAGAGCCCACTGGAATCCAATTCTCTTCTTAGTGGATGGATGGATGAAAATAATCTTAAGATTTAGGAATCCAGTTACCCAGACACGCGGGGGATTTACTAAACCTGGATACCCCCCAGGAGCTATAATGGGGGTTCCCAGCCTTGGCACGCCATGTACCAATTGGCAAACTGAGCTCTTTCAGCCACGGAAGCACAGCACCTGCTGTTTTCAATTACTTCTTGCTCGATAAATGCAGTGGAAGCTCTCGTGTAGTTTCTGCGAACTCCGCGGAGGGTGGGGGACAGGAAGAGATGTCCGGAAGGGTCCATGCTATGGGGGGGCTTTCAAAGGCATCTGTCACTATGGTAGGGGAGAGACCTCAGAGGACACTTAATGTTAGTAAGGACACCTTACAGGGGGACTTGCACTTAGGGCCCTTGAGTGCCTCCAAAGTGGTTTCTATTTTCCATTTTCTCTCTTTGTTGGAAGTGAGAAGACGTGTGTAGGGACCTCGGGACCCCTGACAGGAGGTCATGCTTCCTAAGGCTCTGTACCAAGGAAGGTCACCTACAGCTTGTTAGAAATGATTGTAGAGGTTGTTTGCTGTTATTTTTTTTAAGAGATTTTTTTGCTATACGGCATGTGAGCTCACCAGAGAGACAAAAAATGAGAAATCACCCCCAGGGGGGATGGTTAGGCCACAATCTCTTCTCCAATCTCCTCTAGAGATTTTGGGCATGCATGCACATGCATCCAGCATGAGTTTTAAGCCACTTAGTCCAGGACTCAAGCCATGGGCAACTATGTGAGAGTCCAGTGATGTAACCATTATGCCATCTGCTGGTCCCCATTGTTTGTTTTTTGATTCTTCTGGCTCGTTGTGTAACATATTAAATATTTGTACTGCCCTTTCTGAGAATGAACTGCCATGCAGATAAAAAGTAAAAGACCAGCCAGTCTGTGGCATGGCCACGTGGCCAGCTGCACGGTTTGAGTCCTGGACCCAGCAGCTTGAGAAACACTGAGTACATGTGCATGCCCAAGTCTCAAAAGGAGGGAGGGATGGAGGAGAAAGGATGTAAGTAACGTGGCCGGTTCCCACAGTGATGCTTTGTCACTTCTCCCCCACACCCACCTCTCTCTGTCTCTGTGTCTCTCTGGAGAGAACATGCACATTCTGGCAAAAACATTTTTAAAACAGAAAAGAAACTGAATTAAAGAACAAATATATCGGGGCCGGCAAGTGGCATGGTGGTTAAAGGCGCTGGACTCCCACATGGCCGACCACGGTTCAGGTCTCGGACCTGGTGGCTTGCTTTCTCACTTTCTCTCTCTCTCTCTCTCTCTCTGTCTCTCTCTGATCAAACTGGAAAATAATAATGATAATAATAATAAATAAAGTTAAAATAAAATAATTCTAAAAAAAAAAAAAGAACAAATATATCGAACTTCTGTGCACCCCATCTTTCTTTGCTTGACTGTGACTATTTCTGTCAGGGGTAAATGCTCTGTCTCGGTTCCATGCGACTGCTTCGTGCACATGCATGTACGTACATGCACGTGTGTACACACAGATTGTGTATGAGAGGCAGAACAGAGAAGGCACTGCAGACACCTACCTGGAAGGCAACACTAGAAGGCCCGAGGCTCCTCCACTTCTGGCCAGCAGATGTGGAGCCGTAGTCCAGAGGACACTGCCCAGCCTTGCCACAGCCCTGGCGGCGCAATTTCTTGACTCCACACACCCGACGCCTCCAGTCTACGAACAGCAAATCCAGGATGAGTTTTTCCATGTCGAATACCAGAATTCTGGAGTTAGAAAGAAACTAAAGAGACCACAGAATGCAGTCCTCTTGTTTTTCTGATAAACCAGGACTTGGGCCCGGGAGCTGAAACCATTTGTCCAAGGACAGCCGACTATGGCGGGGTTCGCGCTGGAGCAGCTGGATCTTCAGGCTCCGTCCAGACATTCCCCAGCGCCACCATTGCTACTTCGGTGTTCATAAGTCACAATAGAAACCAACATCCTGGCTTGGTCTTCCGGAGCCATGCCACGGGAGATAGAAAGTCACGTCATCAGTTGCCGTCCTTCTGCCAAAATGCTCTCCACATCTTGAGGACTTGCTGGGCCACCCACAGGGACTAGGCAGTGGCATTGTTAATCATTGCCAATAACCCATCTTGAAAAGATTTTTTATTCCCTTCTCCCCAAAGCTGCTGTCCTTCACCCCTAGGAAATAATAACGTCGCACCGAGAGGACCAAGAACTGTCACGGGCAGTGGTAGTGATGGCTGTAGCCACAGTCACAGCTACCCCGAGTTGGGTACGTGGACCATATGGTGCACGGTGCTGGTCACATGCATTGTCTCTCATCAACCCTGCAAAATTTATACTCCAGTTATTTCCATATTTTATGAATTATAGATTTTTTCGAGGTTTTAGCTATAGGGCGTGTGCACTTGTCAGAAAGACAGAGAGAGACAGAGAGACAGAAAGTGAGAGATCACCCCCCCCGGGGGAATGGCCACGCTGCAATCCCTTTTCCTCCATTCTCTTCTTGGGATCTTGGGCACGCACGCACACGTGCCCGGAGTGAATTTAAGCCACCAGGTCCAGGACTCGAACCACGGTCAACTACATGGGAGTCCAGCAACATAGCCATTATGCTAGCTTCTGGTCCCAAATTATAGATTTTTTTAAAAAGTCGTTTTTTGCCATAGGACATGTGTGCTTGCCAGAGAGAGACATCGAGAGAGAAAGTGAGAAATCACCCTCACTTTCTGCGGGTTGGGAAGAAGGGGTTGGCCATGCCACAGTCCCTTCTCTTCCATTCTCCTCCTGGGATTTGGGGCATGTACACACATGTGCCCAACATAATCCTCAAGCCAGCAGTTGGTGACTTGAACCATGGTCGGACATGTCGGAGTCCAGTGCCTTAACTACCACCTGCGTCAGCATTATCCCCATTTTTAAATAAGAAGAATGAGACCTACAGGGATGAACTGGACCAACGTTCCATACCCAGGAAGTGACAAAGCAGAGACTGGCACAGACCACCTGGCACCCAAACTAGCGACTTCTTCGCCTTGCTCACGAGACGGACAATGGGGGGAAGGCAGGTGAGAACTTCAGTTGGAAGAAACAGAGTGTGCAAAACATGTAGGACCCAAGAGCAAGACCTGTCTGGGACCACAGGCAGTCTGTGTGCCCACAGAGAACAGGTGGCAGAAGATAGCCCAGGCAGGACGGAGGGGCCAGTGTGCTGGAACTTGAACAGGTAGCAAGTGTGAAGTTCAGGGTTTACCTCAGGCAGGAGCATGGGGGAAGAGGAGAGGCCCTAGTGAAGTTCTTGGGGACAAAGCTAACTAGGGCGTAGGGATCTCCTCGTCATTGTCTCCACTGCTCTCCCAAGTGACGGTAAACGTAGCCACTCCCTGCACTGCTGAGCGGTCCTTGGGCATGGTGGCGCCCACGCTATGGAAAAGACACCACAGTTAAAAACAATCACTAAAGATATGTGGCTCAACTTTGGGATGTGGAAGGAATGTCTCAATTTCTCTCTTAGTTTCCAATCTTAGCCGTATTATTCAGCCTCGATTTTGACAAATCTTATCAGAAAAGGCATACCTTGTTCAATTAAAGTCCTTTTCTTTTTAAGATTGATTCAATTTGGGGGCAGGATTACCTACACAGAACCAGTGAGTCAGGTCATTAATAAGCTTCTAACTCTGGAGCAGATGTCACCATCCGGGAGGTGTTTTATTTGAACAGGGAGATGACACTCGCCAGGTATTTCTTGATTATTTTCTTTGCAAGGATAACATGAGTAATTGAAAGGAAAGCTGGAATTAGTGTAGTAAAAATTGTGTATTATTTAGGAGATGGAAATCAAACTCCTATATAACTAAGCTCATGGAAGCTCACAGAAAGCTTTCCATCTTCTGGAGACACAATTCCTGTAAGAAGCGATTCACGTATTCCCTGAGTACATCCATCTCTCTGAAATCTGAGCATGTGGCCCAGGTGCATGTGACGTCATCCTGACCCGAGGATCTCTATCCCAGTAGTATGCCCCAGGCCCCTTCCAGAAGCAACATGCCAGAAATGGCGTTGGCAAATAGGCTTGGAGCGGGCCCTGTGTCCTGGAAACCAGCAATGCCTGCACGCACATGCACGGCTCTGACCCTGTACTCAGCTTTCTGCCCTTGTGTTGGCTCTGGCCTGTCCCATCTTGCACCCTGCTTGGTGTCTCTAGTCAGCTTCCACTGTGTCCCCTATTGTCCCATTCTCTCTGCCACTCCTCTGCACGTGAATCATTCCCTAGGCAGCTTTTCCGGACACAGCACAACAACCTATCCTCTCCCTGGGTCCTGTTTGGTTTCTCACTGGGAGGGGAGACTCCTGGAGGGTTGACGAGTAAGTCCCCCTGCTGCACCCACAGCACAGCTGCGCACGTGGTAGTGGTAAGTGCCAGGGCAGTCTTGGGGCGCCCACTGATGACTAAACGTGTGGGTGGGGGCTCGGGTTTGTTTCGTCGCATCGTGTCCCCAGTATCTCAGCAACAGCCTGGAAGAGAATCCACGCTCAATAAACATTAGTTGGGTGGAAAAAGTGAATGCATTTCTCTATCAATTCTTTTTTCTTTAAGAATTATTTTATTTAACTTTATTTATTATTTATTTTCATTTGACCAGAGAGAGAGAGAGAGAGAGAGAGAGAGAGAGAGAGAGAAAGCAAGCTGCCAGGACATGAACTGCAGTCAGTCATGTGGGAATCCAGCACCCTTAACCACCATACCGCTGGCCCCTCAAATTCTTAATAAAAATTTTAAATTTAAAAATAATTATGTCTATTTTTTCCCTGTGAAACTTGTTTTGATGTCATGATTAGGAGGTTATAAACAGTTCTCTATTATTTTCATAATGCAGGTATCTATTTATGCTTATAAAATACATATGTACAAAACATGCATATGCATGTGTGTGTATATATATACATATATACATATATATACATATATGTATATATATATACACACACACAACAGTTTCCTTCACAATTATATATATATATACACACACACTTATATATATGATATACAAGTATATGTCTATACACAGAAAAAGGGGATGAGAGATTATTATATTTTACTAAGCATTTTCTACAAGCCAGACAGAAGTCTTAAATACTTTTCTCATTTACTCTTCATGACGAGGCTTTGTGGTAGATATCATTCCCCTCAAATTTTTTTTTCAGATTGAGAAACAGGCCAGCAGTTGAGGTACTGCCTTAGTCCACTGCGTGCTGGTATAACAACGCTTGACGCTGGGTAGTTTATACAGAAGGAGATGTACAGTTTATGGTCCTGGAGGCTGGGAGGTCCCAGGTCAAGGCCCAGCCTCTGGGAGGGCTTCTTGCTGCATCATCCCATGTAGCAGGCATTCAGCTATTTCTTTGTTGTTGCTTTTTTTTTTTAAAGTTTTACTTATTTTGTCCACAGTAGTCAGAGTGTGTGCATGCATGAGTGATAGAGAAGGAGATGGGGAAGAGAAGCACCCTACACAGTCTTGTCATGCTGCAAGCCCCGTCCCCAGCCCTCCAGTGCTGCAGGATCCTGGGCACACTTTCATGGCATTGTTTCTAGGCTGACCTGGGATCTGAATCTAGTCGGCCATGTGTCCTGGCACTGCGGCTCATTTGGTACCGACTGCACCATGGGCTAGGCCTGGCTCTTCTGATTTCAATGAATAAATGGATGGTTAAACATTTCCATGTTACTTCCCCAAGTGATTACTTATTTTCACTTCCCAGCACTAATTATAAAGCAATCCCTTCTTGTCCTGACAACTGCGGAATCATTTCTGTGGCACTCATTTTCAGACCTGACTTGAAGGCATTAACGGCCTACTTCCTGGGGCCAGGGGACACAGGTAGCCATCGTATGTGGTGGCCAAACGTCAAGGAAGTTATCAGCTGTAGACACCAGCCTGGAGAACGGCTGTCACAGAACATTCCGGTGAAAATGGGAGCTTAAAGGGATTGCTCTTTGCTCCAAAATACTTGGGAGAACATGGGGGAAGGAAAAATTAAGGCCAGGGCTTTAAATTTGTACTCAAGATCTCCGCGAGGACCTTGAAAGCTTCTATGACTGAAGGAAGCTCCCGTAGTCCTGGGCTAAAACATCAGAAAACAAAACCAACGTCGAATATGGCAAGTGGCTGAATAATGGTGCAAACTGTTTCTTAAACCAGAGGGCCTTTGGGATTTTCAAGTTAGAGCCTTGGCTGGGACTTTGGGGTCCCTGCATACTGGGGTGCGGTCGTAGGGGCTGTTCTGGGCAAGCTGAGGTCCTCGCTGGGGCCAAGGGGGCCAGCCTGGTGCCGCAGCAACATGAGCACACCAGCAGGGCTGACTCGTCTGGATGAGATGCTCTGGTATTTTGTGCATCATGGATTTTTTTGCACTAACTTTAATGTTTTGTTTTTAAAGCCAATTTTATATCTATTTTCCTAAAGAGCCACAATAGTTCCCTTCACAATTATAATATTTACTATTTTTGTTCTTATGCTTTCTTTTATGATTTCCTATTTCTGCTTAATCATTGTATATCTTTATTGTTACAATATGATTTTTCAAGTATGAGTGCAGTGCACGTCAATCAAGTCAAAGATATTACCATACATGTGACCCTCAACAGATAACTGCCCATGCTTGTGTCTGTAAACGTTTTTTCCTGAGGGAGGGAGGGAGAAAGAGAGAGAGAGAGAGAGAGAGAGAGAGACAGACAGCACACTCCCCAACGGAGCAAGTCGCTGCAATCCTTTTCCTCCTTTTCTCTTTCCCATCAGGAATTTGGGCATGAACACACCTGTGCCCTGGATGTTTTTCAAACCACTGGGACTGGGATTCAAACTGTGGTCAACCATGTGGGATCCAGCTCCCTCTGCACAGCACTCACCCACTGGAATATGGGGCCAGCCTCACTAACTTGATTTTTTTTAAATGCCAGAGGGCTTGTGCAGTCACCCAAGGCAGACAGAGAGAGACAGGAGTAAGACAGCGCCCTCCCCACGGGGAATGGCCACGCCTCAACCCCTTACCCTCAGCCTTCCCTCCTTTCAGGGTGTCGGGCACATGCCCACACACACCGGACGTGTTTCTCAAGCCACCAGGTCCAGGATTTGAACAACCTAGTTGGTCATGTGGGATCTAATTGTTTTCACCTCCACACCATGGGCTGACCCAACTCTGATTTTTTAAAAATTTTCGCATTAGGGGGCCAGCAGATGGTGTAATAGCTATGTTGCTGGACTCCCACATGGTCAACTGCTTTTTGAGTCCCGGACTCAGTGGCTTAAACTCATGCTGGGTGTGTGTGCGTGCGTGCCCGAGATCCTGAGAGGAGAATGGAAAAGAGATTGTAGCATGGCCATCCTCCCTGGGGGGTGATTTCTCGCTTTCTGTCTCTGTCTCTCTGGGGAGCGCACCTGCCCTATAGCAAAAACCTCTCCCCCCCAAAATTATCATATTAGATTCTATTTATCTTGATTATTGAATTTTTCCATGTCTTCCTAAATGTTTCACCCAAGGCAAATGCTTTACCTCCCCTTTGTTCTAGTCCTGCCCTTCTGGAACCCCTACTCTCTCTCTTTTTCTTTTAAGAGGTTTTTGGTTTAGGTCACACGTGCTTGCTGGAGCAAGAGAGATAGTGAGAGGGAAAGTGAGCAATCACTCCCCCCTCCTTACTCTCCTTCTGGGATCATGAGCACACGCACTGAGTGTACTCTTCAAGCCACTGAGTGGCCATGTGGGAGCCCAGCGACGCACGTGCTAGGCCATCTGCTGGTCTCTTTTGGTGGTAGTAACACAATTAAGGAAAGAGCTGTAAACTACCCAAAGCTCGGAAAGAAGGGGACTAAAAGCCATCTCACACATTCTAGGCAATGGGTCTTTGTAATGTTGAGAATGTTCCCCAGGGACAGTCTAGCAATACCTACTGAACATTTTATGAATATACCTTTGACTCAGTAATTTTACCTCTAAGATTTTATCTGAATAAAAACGTCATAAATGTGCACAAAAACTAATACTTTGAATAAAATTAGCTACCATTCATTCAGTGTGAAGCAGACCAGCTTGAGGTTTAGCAGAACTGTAGCCTTTTGAAATTAAGAAAGGCCTCCCACATGGTCGACCACAGTTTGAGACCTGGGTCCGGTGGCTTGAAACTCAGGCTGAGTGTGTATGTGTGTCTGTGTGGGTGCGTGCGTGCGCACATGCATTCCCAAGATCCTGAGAGGAGAATGGTGATGAAGGGATTGCAGCATGGCCAGCCACTCAGAGGGGTGATCTCTCACTTTCTGTCTCTCTGTCTCTCAGGTGAACACAAGCACCCTTATAGCAAATAATCTCTTAAAAAAACCTTTACCGAGAACCATCTGACCAAGTGCTGAGTCATGGGGAGGGGCTGGCTCTGTCTGAGGAACGGTCAGATGAGAACCCAGGAGTGGCACGTGAAGGGTTAGGGTAATCACTCCAGGGAAAGCCAGTGACCAATCGCAGTAAGGAGTGCTTTGCACCTGCTTGTCCCTCGTGTTTAGAGATACTGGGCACATGTCACGCTTTCTGAGACGCTTAGGCGGTGCTCGCTGCCTGTCTCTGGCCTGGTTACAGAAATAAACTCCCTTCTCCAGCTTCCACCTCTCATCTCATTGACGACAAGAAGCTGCCAGCCTGTTTGCCAGTGGCCAGTGCTTGCCCTGTGCCAGGCGCTATGCCACGCTTCTGTCGGAGTCATCCCCAGCCAGCCTTGTTCAGACCCCACATGGCGCTGACAAGGGAACCCACACGGGCCTGGAGCTTCGGTGAGTTGGCCGAGAACGCACAGAGAGCGCGGTGCAGCTCTACGCCATCTAGCTCCAGCTCCGACAGCTGCCACAAGAAAAGACCGTGGAAGGAGTCTGTGAAGCTGCAGCGCACGCTATACTGAGGGCGTGGACGCATAATAGTGCAAAAGGGCAATTAGAACACTGGGCGCGTTCCCAGTGTGTGACTAAGGGAAGGCGGAATCCAAAGCAACATCCACGCTGTAGTCTTAGTGCTGATGAACTGCACCATGACACTGAGTAAGACTGGCTGCAGACCGGCAGTAGAGGGAACTTTCCACGTGCTCTGTGCACTTCTCTCCACTCTGCGCTGCGTGTGTGTTACTACCACCAAAAGAGACCAGCAGATGGCCTAGCACGTGCGTCGCTGGGCTCCCACATGGCCACTCAGTGGCTTGAAGAGTACACTCAGTGCGTGTGCTCATGATCCCAGAAGGAGAGTAAGGAGGGGGGAGTGATTGCTCACTTTCCCTCTCACTATCTCTCTTGCTCCAGCAAGCACGTGTGACCTAAACCAAAAACCTCTTAAAAGAAAAAGAGAGAGAGTAGGAGTTCCAGAAGGGCAGGACTAGAACAAAGGGGAGGTAAAGCATTTGCCTTGGGTGAAACATTTAGGAATTGAAACATTTCCTATTCACACACACACACACACAGTGAATGTGGCATCTCGTTTTAACTTTTATTTAATTCCTAACGAGATTGAACTTGTGCACACTTCACATAAATATTGCGTCTCTTGGAAGCTGCTGGAAAGGGCAGGAAACGAGCCCACCAGGCTGCCTGGATTTGTCTCCCCCCTGGCTGGAGCTAAATGGGAGTTTAGGGCTCCCTTGAGTTGGAAGCCCAGAGGCAAGGCTCGCCTCCAGGCCCTGTGGTGTCACTGAGCCATCAGTCTCTGTCACTGCTTTCTGTGTGTAGACAGCTCCCTCCAGCAGTGGTGGGGTGGGTGGGGGCCAGGTCCGAGCTGGATGTCACAGTGGAGTGCTGACCTCTCCAGAGCCAGCCACAGGACAGAGGAGGAGCTTGTTTTAGGAGCCACGTGTAGGACCCCCACTCGCTGTGCCCCAAGGAGCTTGTGACCACCAAGTTGGGATCTCACAGGACTCTCTTGGAGGGTGAGTGCTGCGCTCTGCTCATCCCAATGCAGAAACTGAGGACAGACAGATCCAAAGAAGAGAATGAGCAAGAAAAGAATTCACGGACGACACTCTGCACACGATCAGAGGAGAGAACAGGGCAGACTTAAGCCAGGGTGATGCACTTGGGCCACCTGAAGGCCAGATGGCATGGCAGCATGGCATGCAGCTGCAGGTTTTGCAGCAGTTCAAGGAGAAGGGAGTTGTGACGGAGGTAGGTGCTCTCGTGGCACGTGGCGGCATGCCAGCTGCAAACAGCTCATGGCCCCAGGGCCCGCTCACATTCAGTGGGGTCTGGGGCTGACTCAGTTCCACCCAAACAGTGTGAGCACCATGGTGGCTGACATTACTGCTACTCATTAGTGAATGAATATTATGACCTAATGTTATTCATTTATTTCTTACTGGATTGTAGGGTATTTTAATTAGTAAACATCTTATTTTGTTTTGCCACTGTACAGCTGGCTGTGTTATGTACTTTACTATCATCATAATGAAGTTAATTTCAGGAAATGCAAGCCTTGACTAGTCTTCTTCTATAAGGGATCCATTCGTGACCTAATTGGGAGAGCTTTGCTAATGTCACTATTTCTTCTGAGAGCCACTGTCGTCTTCTTCAGGCTGAACACCAGAAGTCCTTCTATCTTGTTGTATATGACCTAGTTTTATGTTGCTTTAGACAAAGGATTCCTACATGGAGAGTAATATTTGGGGAAGGAATGTAATGCTCTTGGAGAGGCTGTGTCAAATACCACAGGTGTCCCCCCTTCCGAAATGCCCGAGTGTGCATACCCCACTGCTGAGAGCCACTGTCCCCGCACCCCATGTTACCAATGGGATAGGGTGGAAAATAAGGCAAGAATCATAGATTTAGGATGCAAACCTCCTGGGTACAGCACCCAGAACCAAATGTAATGTTCTATGTGGTCACAGAAATGTGGGGTCAGGGCTGTCTCCCTCAGGATCCCCAAAGAGTTGAGCCATCGGCGGCAACAGCACCAGCCTGAAAACCCTGAGAGACAGGAGTGCATCTCTGACCTGCGACAGCGACCCTGTGGGCTGAGACCAGCGAAGCCGTGGGGCTGGGCTGCCCAGGGACTTGGGGCCAACCCTGCTCCAGGGCCAGGATGCCACATGCGAAGGCAGAGGACATTATTCTCAAGCTCTAAGATCTAGTATCTGCCTTGCCAGGTTTCGGACTTGCTTGGGGCCGGCTAACCCTCACCTGCCCCACCATTCTGTCCAGGAATTAGGCTCCCAGCTGGGAGGAGCTGGCCTGAGTCTCACACGGACTTTGGACTTGCCCTCGGGGTTTGTGCTGGGACACGTCCAGGCTTTCCGTTCTAGTGGGATGAGACGATTGATTTTGTATGTGAGAAAGACATGCGCTTTGGGGGTCGGGGTGGAGCACAATCATTAAATATGATGTCTCCCTGCAGGTTCGTGTGCTGGAAGCGTGGCCCCAGGTGAAGGTGCTGAGAGGTGGTGGGGCCGCAGAGGCCAGGCCTCCCCCGTAGATGAGTGCCATCCTGGGGAGGGAGGGCATTCTCACTGTCATGGGACGGAGTGGCTCCCGAGAGCAGGTTGTCATAGGAGTCAGCTGCAGAGGTCGCCCGCCTCACACACCCTGCTGACCTCTCCACTTCCCTACGTGCTCGGAGCAGAGGCCAGTCAGATGCCTGTTCCAGGACTGTGATTCAACTAAAGTTTTATTCTTATTAAATCACCCAACATGACATATTTCTGTTCAGCAACACTATAACAGACTAAACAGGCACCATAAATTAGATTTTAAAAAAAAGTTTCCATGGGACCAGTAGTTAGCGTAAGGGCTATGTTGCTGAACTCCCATGTAGCCGACCGCGGTTCCAGTCCCAAACCGGGCTTAAACTCACACCGGGCGCGTGTGCGTGCGTGCCCAAGATCCTGAGAGGAGAATGGAGGAGAAGGGATTGCGGCGTGGCCAAACCCCTGGGGGGTGATTTCTTGCTTTCTGTCTCTCTCTGTCTTTCTGGCGAGCACACGCGCCCTATAACAAAAACCTCTCAAAAAAAAAAAAAAAAAAAAGTTTCCACTATTAGCTCAGCCGGTTGTGAGGCCAGAAGACGCCTCACATGGCATTTTGAAAGCTTTGGTCCCCAGCATGGAAGCACACACATGTAAAAAACCACCATAAAAATGTTCATAATCCTTTTAAATCTTGAAAGAAATAGGATGATTTGTTGAATTATCTTTAAGCTGTGAATCTTATTTGCTCACCAGCTCAATTACTATTAGAAGACGCCCACAGGGCCATAGCCATAGCATTGCACTTGCAGAACCACGCACCGTCACTGCTGGAGTAATCATCGCTGCCTTCAACACCTCACTTTCTCAGGGAATCGGGCTCTTTCCACCCTGAGCCCGTTGGTTTTCTCGCCCTCTCTGTGGGGAAGACGGGCTGGTGGACTACGATATCCTGGCGGACTCCAGGAAGCTCAGACCCGCAGGTGGGGGCGCCGTGGGGCAGACTCCCATGGTGGGACTGCACGTACATCCTTGGGCTTTTAAGCCTCACTCTCAAACAATTTCCTATCTCTGGGGAATTTTCTGTCCTAGGTTGCTATGGTAAAATATTTACCTCCAATTTTACTTTAAAAAAAAAGAAAACAATTCTATCAGGAAGTTAAAACTTAAAATCTGTTTGGCTCCCTGGTGATTCTGGACAGGAAACCTGGGGCTTATGGATAAGTCCCAAGTGGGCAGCTGCCCTTTGCCCCTGAAGACACTGTGACATTCCAGGTGACAAGAGCAGCAGGGTGGGGGGGGGTGCCCCGTGCTTTCGCAAAGGGGCTGTCACCGTCTTTGTCCTCTTACTTGGTGTGCAGGGAAAGTGGATTGAACTATATCTGGCTTTTGAAAAAGACCACTTTATCAGTGCTGGCGACCGTGGGAAACGATGTCCCCACCTCGCTCTGTCAGGAAGGGTCATGCTGGGTTCTGTGTGGACTCCGAGGCTGCCCAGATCAGAAGTGGCTGTCAGAAGATGGGACAAAAGGACTGGGAGCCCCACAGGCAGGAGTACAATTCCTGTTCTCCAAAATGTGAAGTGACTGAGTGTTTGCCACCCCCACGTTTCGCCAGCATGCTCATTCTACATATTTAACTCTTCCTTACTGTGCTAAGTACTTGTTTTGTTTAGTTCGCAGTGAGTATGAAGTCTAATAGAGACAGAGAGAGAAGAGGCACCCCGACAGGGCCTCATCGCACCATGATCCCAACCCACCCCTGCCGGCCAGGATCACAGGCTCGCAGGCCTGAGTGTTTCAGGCTGATCCGGGATCCAAACCTCGGTCCTCGTGAGGGGCCAGCACTGCAGACCAGCACCCCAATGCCTGCACCATCATGGCCAGGCCCAGATTACAGGATTTTTGCATGGTTTGTCATTGAAATATAAAAACCTAATACAGCTACTATTTGGTGAAGTCGTTGGGATGGTTCAGTTCGTGAATCTGTGGTGAATGCACAAGGTGTTTGTGGGTCTCAGAGAAGCAGCAATACAGGAGGACACCCAGGCTTTATGGCTCTTGTTCCATTAGCCACTCAACATCGTATTTATTAGCTGAGTTAATAAATTATGGGAGACAGAGATCCAAGTTATCTCTCCCCCTACCAGTTTCGTGCATGTTCCTGAAGTTAGTGATTTTTAGATAATAAGGTTTTAGGAGTCAATCAGTTATCTGAAATCTAAATTATAATACAAACTCATAGCAAATGATCTCAAAGTGACAAATACACTATTGGAGACAAAATATCCCAAAATGGGTCATACAATTTCCCCTAGGAAAAAATCATAAAATCAAAAATCAAAGCAAAGGCATTTGTGTTTGGGAGACAAGATAAACATTCACCAACAGAATGGTTTTTGGGTGGGGATGGGGATTGCCTTTCAATGCCAGTTCTAGGAAACGAAATACAATTCTATCAGGAAGTGTCTCAGTTTGAGAGAATTTTAAATACCTTATTTGAGTGTATTTTAATTGTTATCTGAGGGAAATGAGAGCCACTCGATATTAACCAACATTAATTAGGAGATCACCAGAGTAGTTGTCAGAGGTCGATAAATAAATGAGCCCTGAGCGTTCCAAAGAGAAACAGAAAACCCAGAGGCAGATGGAGGTGCGGGGTGTGGGTGTGGGTGACCTACTGCATGGAACTGCGGGGTGTGGGTGACCTACTGCACGGAGGTGCGGGGTGTGGGTGACCTACTGCACGGAGGTGCGGGGTGTGGGTGTGGGTGACCTACTGCACGGAGGTGTGGGTGTGGGTGACCTACTGCACGAAGGTGTGGGTGTGAGTGACCTACTGCACGGAGGTGTGGGTGTGGGTGACCTACTGCACGGAGGTGCGGGGTGTGAGTGATGTACGACACAGAGGTGTGGGTGTGGGTGACCTACTGCATGGAGGTGTGGGGTGTGGGTGACCTACTGCACGGAGGTGAGGGGTGTGGGTGTGGGTGACCTACTGCATGGAGGTGCGGGGTGTGGGTGTGGGTGATGTATGGCACGGAGGTGCAGTGTGGGGGTGACCCACAGCACTGGGAATATGAGGCTGGAGGGCGAACCATGGCATGGAGGTGTGGTGTGTTGTGGTGTGGTGTGGTGTGTACCCACAGCATGGAGGTGTGGTGTGGTGTGGGGAGTACTCACAGCATGGAGGTGCAGTATGTGGTGAGACTCACGGCACTGGAGGTGAGGGGGGGTAACCCACAGCACGGAGGTGAGGGGAGGTGACCACAGCATGGAGGTAAGGCATGGGAGGTGACCTACAGCGCAGAGATGGGGAGAGGTGACTCACAGCATGGAGGTGAGGCGTGGGAGGTGACGTGAGGTGCCCTGTGGGCAGGGAGTGTACCCCCCATGTCCTCCTCTTCTCACAGAGGCCCCAGTCCTGCTGGGTTAGGCCCACCCTAATCAATTCCTCCATTACCCTCCTAAGGCCCTGTCTGCAAACACAGTCAGGTTGGGCTGTGATTTCTCCACCTCCTTGTAGACAGCCGTGCTGTTTACCTTAGAGCAGCCATCCTAATGGGTCCCCCCCCCACCCCTCCACTGAACAATCTCTGGGAGGGTAAGAAAATCTAAGCAGAGTGAGTGCAGAGTCTCTCACTGGGCTGGGTGAATTTCCTAGTGGCTGTGTGTAAGAGGATGGCTTAGGGGACCAGCAGTTGGCATAATCGCTAGGTCGTTGGACTCCCATGTAGTCGACTGCGGTTCCATTCCCGGACTCAGTGGCTTAAACTCACACCGGGCACGTGTGCGTGCATGCTCAAGATCCCGAGAGAATGGAGGAGAAGGGAATGCAGGGTGGCCATCCCCCCGGGAGGTGATTTCTCGCTTTCTTTCTCTTTCTGGTGAGCACATGTGCCCTACAGTAAAAACCTCTCCGAGAAAAAGAGGATGGCTTAGAAGGCTCACCCTACAGCCGCATGGCATCCTTCACCCCCTCAGCTGGGCTTCTGCGGGTGCCAGGCCTCCTGCCTCTGGTGGACCCCGAGCAGTCTCAAAGGACGTTCCCATCTGGTGCATGGACAAAAAGGAAGCCTGTGGCAGGGTCCTGCGCGCCCCACAATGGCACGGAGAGGGACAGGCCGTCCGCTCACTCTGACCACCAGGCCTCAGACTATTCGGCTGTAACTTCAGCACCTGCAGCAAACGGGACACACCAGGGTCTCGGGAAGGGCCTGCACATTCCAGGATGTTCTCCTTGGCCCTGGCTCACTGCAGGGACGTAAATGTAGAAGTGCAGTGCCGGGGAGCTGACGAGGACAGGGGAGAACACGCCGTGAGGACAGCACAGAGAAACGCTTTACAAAGGCGAGTGCACACGCTGGGGAAACAGACCGTTTTCAGCCAGAATTACCAGAAAGAGAGTTTTGGAAAGGACACAGCATCTGATTAGACTTCAGAGGAATGACGTCTAGGATCAGCACAGAAGCAGAGGAAGAATGTTCTAGGAGGAGAGAATGTAAGCCACAAACACCAACCTGGAGAGTAGGAAATGACGGGGTCTGAACAAGCAAAGTAAGTGGTCGAAATAAAGGCAGGGAAGCTGGCTGGGATCTGGTCTCCTCGGTCCCGGTTTGGTTTGGGATAAACAGTGCCATGCTATTAACTGCTATTTGAAATCTGGAAACACATCACCGTGTAGTTAGCATTTTATAATACATATGAAGCACGATTCCCACTGAGCCATTTCCCTTTCAAACTTCCAGTTTAGATACAATAAACATGTGCGTATTTTAAGGAAAAATAACTTTTAAATGTAGATTGTGGCTGTGAACCTAAAACAGCTGATGGGGAGTTAGAGAAGTAAACTTAAAAGTAACACGTGCACAGAAAAGGAGGGGGCTGTCATTGCTATATTTATGCACAACCCTCTTCTTTAAGGGCCTGGGTTGAGAAATGAGGCAAGGGCAGAAGGCCCCCCAAATGCGCGAGGTCTGCAAGATCTATAAACGGGAAGATGCTATTTATGTCCGACCTAATTTCACATGGCCCTCTCTGTAAGTGGCTACCTGGGACTGCCGTCCGAACTTAATTTAGGGTAGTCCAGAGTCTCCCAGCTCCAGCAGGGATGGGAAGGTTCCCCCAGAAACATGACTGAACACTGTGCTTAGTTTCTGTAACATGGACATCCGGGACTGCACTCCAGGCCTGCGATGGGTTCACGGTCTCTACGGCTGATCTAACATTAGTGAAAGGAAGTGCACTATCATTTTATGAAACAGTTTAAACATCTACAAAGTATAGAAAAGAGCATGAGGAACCCCGGCAGGCCTATCGCCTTGATTCAATCATTTCCAGGACCTGGCACACTGGCTTTCCCACTGCATTTTTCTTCTGTCCTGAGGCCTTACCCAGCAAATTCCAGACATCTTCCTTTCGTTCCTCTTACTTCAGTGTGTAGCATTTATTTGCATGAGTGTTTTCTTAGGTGACCTTTATAAGATCAGCATGTTTAATACTGCTCATATATCGTCCAATACCAGTCTAAAATCACACCGGCCCTATCATCTCAAACATGTTTTATTCAGAGGGTTTGTTTGAATAAGACTCCAAAAAGCACATCTGCTCCATTTGGTGGGGATGTCTCATCAGACTTAACTCAGAGCAGCCTCCTTCACTGTCTCCCCATCCATATGCTTCATCTGTGGATTAAACAGGTCAGTTTTTCTATAGACCATACCATGTTCTGCATTTGCCTCTTTGCTTCCTCATGGTTTGGTTTAACTGGGGCCAGCAGGTGGCATGGTGGTTAAGGTGCTGGACTCCCATATGGCTGACCATGGTTTGAGTCCTGGACGCGGTGGCTTGAAAATCACACGGAGGTGCATGTGTGTGCGTGCCAAAATTCCAAGAGGAGACTGGAAAAAAAAGGACTGTGGCATGGCCATTGTGGTATGGTCATCCCCTCTAGGGAGGGATTTCTCACGTTCCCCATCACTGTCCCTCTCTGTCTCAGTCTCTCTCTGGTGAGCGCATGCACCCTATGGCAAAAACCTAAAAAATAAATAAATAAGTAAATGAATAAATAAATCTTTGAACTTTTTGTAGCCCAGGATACGTTTCTGAGTGGAATGCTATTTGTTTCCTCTACATTAATGCTTTCCTTGAGCATGGGTAAATAAGCTAAAGGAGTCTAGTGAGATGATCATAAGCTGTTTTTTAAAAAAGTAGGCAAAACAGAATTTTAATTCAGCTTCACCATATACTTGTTCTGTAAATTCGTGTACATATTTAACCTCTCCAAGTTGTTCTTACTAGTTTTGCTGTGAGTACAATATTTTTATGGGGGGTGCTCTGAAGGCTAAACAAAGAGGACCCCGCAAAGCCTTACTGCAATGCCGGATACCTACAGTAGGCCCAAGGGAACCAACCGCTGCTGTTCCGGCCACTTCATGCGCACTAGCTCCAGGGTACGCCTCCTGCAGACTGGCCTTGATATGTTATCAAGACTTTTGGTTTATTTTCCAGATGCAAAAGATAGGTATCTTATCAATTATGAAAACAACAGCTGGTTATCTTTTGGAGGTATCTAAATTACATGAGTACGCATTTAAAATAAACCCAATTTAAACCTAATTCCATTAACTAGAGCACTATTTACAATAGTCTTACCAAGATGGTCTTGGCCAAAATACCCAGTGGCATTATCTCAGGGAGCCCCAGTCTTCCCTGAGCCAGACAGTGGCTTTGTATCTTTGCAGACGGGGCCAGTCTTTGGAGGGAAGTTTCTCATAATCTGCTGCCCCAGGCGCTTTCTGAAACCTCTGAGTACCTGGCGGGACGCTTCTCTCTCCTGTCACTGCTGTTGCTGCTACACTGGCATCTCCTGGCATGGGGCATGCTGACAGTAATGCTTCACTGCCAAAGGACACCCTTCATTTCTTCGTTTCACATGCAAAATGTGGAAGAGGAATCTGTGGTTACATAACTGCACAAAACCTTCTGCTATTCTGTCGCCCTGGTCTTAGCACCTCTACTTGCTTCAGACTCTAAAACCAGTAACATGGACATCTCCAAGCTGCCGGAAACTTGCGTGGTGTTCCTCAGAGGAGTCTAAGCACTCCCTGCCTTGGAATTGTTTTGGAGACTGACTTAAAATGTGTATTTCTGGAGTCTGTCTCAGTTTAGTACATCAGAATCTCTGGAGGCAGGGCCAGGAATCTGCGTTTTAACACGTCCACTGTTGTTCAAGAATTCAGGATACTCCGAGAGGAGGTCAGAGCTCATGAGCCTGTCACCGTACGTGGGTACAAAATGGACGAGCTGCTATTTTAACCCAGGACGCTTCAGCACGAGACCTACACTGATTCCACTGGGCTCCGTTTCCAATGGCCAACGGCACTCACCTGACTTCCACTAAGCCACTGCCGCCGGTGTACGCACCACTCAGCGTGTTAATGAACTCAGCGTTTCCAGTGCCTCGGCTGCTGCGTGATTCCCCCCTTCCCTTCGGACAGAAGATTTATCAGAGTGGGGCCAGGCTACTCTCCCCTTAATCACTAGTAGCCTCTTTTCTTAACCCCAGCCCCTGCCTTCTTGCCCACCCTCCAGCCTTGCTCTGTCCTTAAGTGAATGAATTCCCAATAGCAAGCTTAAGATAAAAATGAAAAATGCAGAACCTTGATGCCACTTTACAGATTTTAAAAAAAAAGTGCACTTACTTACAAAGCTATTTCATATCTATGATATCAGAAATGGTAATTATGACTCTGCTGATAATTCTTCCCTGATGTAATGACAGAATATGGAAGAGCTATGATTTCTTCTTTCCAGAGATTTAGAAACACAGGAGATTAAAAGACTGGGAATAGAAAAAGAGATCCACATTCAAAATCTGGACACTTAATCCAAGGAAAGGACCAGACCTGCATCAGTCAGTTTCACTAATACCCAGTGGCTGTTTCTTCCTCAAATTATAAAGCCCCACGGAGCCTTCCGGCTCTACTACCTCAGCTAGTGACACTGACTTCATTTGTCTCTTTTCATCCTATAGCTCGTCCTCCCCCAGAAAGGGCAGTCAGCATGGCAGCTGGTCCCGGTGACTCCTCAGCAGATGTTTACGATGTGCCTCGTTCCAACATAACTTCCATGAAGGAGAAAAGTGTCAGTACTGACTGAATTGAGGTCATACATGAGTGAGGAAATGAGGGATGTCTCCTAACCTCGATTTCCAGCCCAGGTCTCTCTTCTGTGTCTCAGATCCACAAGTCTAACTTAGGCCTTTCCACCTGGATGTATCCCAGGTACTCAGACTCACAGTATGGGACGCTGAAACTCAGGATTTTTATCTGTGGCCTCTCCCACTTCCTTCTCCAAAGACAATTACAAAATACCTGCTTCTCTATATTTATTCTTTCTGTCTGGCTGCCTATGGTGAAAGCTGGGGTTCTAGTCATCACACTTTGTCTCTAGTCAATGAACCAGTCCTGTGGAAATGCTCCTACGTACTCATTGAGTCCACTGATTTCTCTCCGTGCCCACTGCCAGCACCCCGACCAGGCACCCCTCCGCAGCATCCCACCACCCTCACAGTAAACCTCAACTTCCAACACTGCACAGCAGGTTTGTCTCTGAAAATATCAACACACGTTAATCCATGATCTCCTGCCTACCCATCTTTACCTGTGATTAAAACAGCCAGCTACTGGCTGAAAGATGGAGTACAGAGAATATAAAATTTTACAGATCTAAAACAGTAGGCCTATGCCAGATAACTTATATATTCCAACTATAATAGCAGAGTACTTTTAAAGGACAGTTAAAAAATCTGCTAGATGGCAAATAATAAATATAATATATTTATTTTAATAAGTATTTACTATGTTCCAGGTGCTGTTCTAAGAGTTCTGTGAATATCAAATTACTTAGCATGTATAATGTTTGTGTGAGGTAGTTACTCTAACTACATAAAGCCAAAATTCATACACTACACACTGCTTTTCAGATGAGGAAAATGATTCACAGAGAGTTGAGAAACTAGTACAAGGTCACAGAGTCAGGATCTGAGCCAGGTGGCTGGCTTCTGGCACCCAGGCTCTTGGCTACCACATCGTGCTACTTCTCCATGTGTAACCTATGCATGGGCAATTCCTAATACTGTAGCAAGTTTTACTTGTCACTTAGCATGATTAACAATTATAAAATAGTATTTATGTATTTTTTGAGATATTTTTGCTATAGGGTACATGCACTTGCCGGACAGAGAGACAGGAAGCAAGAAATCACACACACACACACACACCCCCACCAAGGAGGGAAGGCCACACCACAATCCCTTCTCCATTTTCCTCTTGGGATCTTGGGCATGCACACACATGTGCCCAGCATGAGTTTTAAGCTGCTGGGTCTGGGGCTCAAACTGTGGTCGACTACATGGGAGTCCAGCAACGTAACCATTATGCCATCTGTTGGTCCCAGTATTTATGTATTAATACCAGTCATGTAGAGTAGCTGGGCAAAGGATTTCTCATCCCTGTAGAAACTTCACATATGATAGAAAGAACGAGCTTACAGAAGACTGGTTTCCCTGTCCATAGACAGGAAACACCCAACTGAGACTGTTCCGCACCACTAACCTTATTCGAAATACTACTACAGGACGTCTTCTGCAGTAGGAGGGGTTTATCTCTTGTGTTTGGCAATGTAGACTTAACACTTCATTGCTTTTTATGTGTGAATATTTCATTTCCCCACCTCTATATCTTCCACCCATCCATCAAGGATGTCACTTGATGTATGTGTTTCCACCAGAAAATAACATGAGTCCCAAGGACAAGAGATTATCTTCTATTAACATATTTCTCTCTTGCTCATTTCTTCACACTAAGCACCAAGTCCCTTCAATCCTAAATTTCTCATAAGCTTAGGCTCCACAGTGTGAAGCTAACAATGATCTGAGCATCAAAGCAATATAACTTGACTATAACTCACGAAGCTGGGTAAAGCTGACCATACTCACAGAAAGCCTAGTAAACTCCTGGAACTGTACAAATTCAAAACTCCAAGTTTTTTTCTCCATCGAGTCTGCCTTCTCAATATTTCCTCCTTCACTAGCAGAAACCTTTCACCCAGAGCGTCTTTCACCTAGTCCCCAAGCTCTAAATTCTCCAACAAAGTTTTCCCTGCTCTCACGTCTTTTTCACTTCCTCTGACCCTGACCATGTTCAGGCCATAATTTCTTTCTCTTAGACCCCTGGAGTAGTTTCCTAATAGAGTGCCCTGAATCCAATTTATTTATTTCTTCCAAGAGCAAGAGAGACATAGAGATAAAAATAAACAGCACACCCAGCAGGGTCTTTGCGCTTTAACTCACCTCCTGCTCTCTGCCAGCCAGCCGGAGATCACAGGCACGCAGCTACCATACAAAGGGAGGTCTCCAGGCTTGGAACGGCAGTGTGGGACTGACTTGCAAACAGTTGCTTTCTACTGCGGTGCCAACATCTGGCTCCTCCATTTCTTGTCAGTAGAATCCACATTCTGTATCCGCCCCTACATTTCCAAACACTGATACTTGTTCACTCACAACTTATGTAAAATAAGGTCCAAATCCCTTGCATTCAAGGCTCTCTACACATTGGCCTTGATTTCTTGGCTCTCTAGCTGAGGTCAGTCTTCCAAAGTCTGGGCTTGTAAGGTAAGATCTTCATGTCTCTGTGTTGACTTTTACACATTTGTTTTACTGAATGGAATCACTAACATTACTCTCATACACAAGGATGATTTCGCTGGAAATGCTGTCAAAGAAAAACCAGAGCCAGGTAGTAGTGCAAGTAATAAAACCCGATTTTCTATAGGAAGTACTGCAGTAGGAGAGCGAAACCTCGGTGCACAGGCAGGTTCAGTTCCGCATACTGCATGAACAAGAGGAGATTTAGAGCCAAGGAGCAGGGAGCAGGTCACCTGGATAGAAACTTCCAGGAGGAAGCGGAGATTCAGGTTAGAGACCTAACAAGATTCTTGAGGGGGGCAGGAGGAACCAGGGTGGCGGGTGAGGAATTGGATCCGATTCGGGGCGTTATCAGATACCAAATGGGGAGGTTCTCGCTAACCTGACTTTGCGAGACTTGCTGCAACTGGGAGATGCAGGCTCCGGGAGGCCGGAAGTGAAGGTCAGAGCCTCGTTGGGAGGAAGGCGGAGGCGAGGTCAGTCACGCTCCGGGTGTGCGTCTTAGAGCCACCGCCAAGGACAGAAAGCCGAGGCCATCAGAGCCGTCACCTCGGGGCAGGGCAGAGAGGGCCGACGGGGCAACGCTGGGTTTCAGCCCAGGGTGTGGGAATCTCGACTTGCTTCCGAAACCCCACAGTTCCATGGGACCTGAGGGGATACAAACACGACCGCCAAAAAAGCCTGTATTTTGCTACTAGTGGCCTCAGTCTTATCATACAACTGCCTCAGAACAGTGTGGAAGCGAAACCGAACACATGCTAAGCGGCCACGCCCACGCCCGGAGACACAGCCCTGCGGAAACCCGGGCAGACACCGCCTCACGTCTCGCGAGACAGCGGGCGCCTCCACCGGCCTCTCGCGAGAGCGCTGGCTTCCGCGTCCCGCCGCCTGCCGCTCGCCGCGGCGTCGTCTCCCGGGCAACGGCAATGGCGGCGGCGCTGGCCGAGCGGCTCTTCTCGCTGGAGCTGCTGGTGGACTGGGTGCGCCTGGACGCCCCGCCGCCCACCATGCGCCCCGCCGTGGCCTTCCGCCTGCTGGACTTCCCCGCGCTGCTGGTGCTGCCCCCGGCCGCGCCCGCCCCGGAGCCCCGGCCCGGCGAGGTCCGCTTCGGCCGCGGCAAGTCCTGCCTCTTCCGCCTGCGCCCCGCGGCCCTGCAGCGCCTGCTCCTCGGCGCCCCGCTGCACGCCGCGCTGCTGCAGCTGCCGCCCGGCTCGCCGCCTGCCCCGCGGCCCCTGGGCTCCTGCAGCGTCCCGCTGGCCGCCGCGCTGCGCGGGGCCTTGCGGCCGGCCGCCGCGGGGGACGCCCGGGGGCAGCGGGCGAGGCTCCCCCTGTGCAACAGAGGCGGGCAGCGAGTGGGGGACATCGCGCTGGCTTTCCGCCTGACAGACCTGGGCAGCGGCCTCCGGGGCCATCCTGGGCGGCCAGCCGCCTCTACCTCCATCTCTACCGGAGAGGTCAGCCCCCGGACCCCGCAGGGAGCACTGCGGCCACAGCCGCCAGCCTCAGAGCCAGGCCCAGGAGATGCCGAGGGGCCTCTGCGGGCATCACAGAGTGCAAGGGCGCAGCCGAACTTGAAAGACAGTGTTTTCCCCAGCAGGGCCGATTCCGATGACGCGGCTACTGCAGAGAATGGCAAAACCAGCCCTTCGTTTCCTTGTTCAGATGCCAGCAGTGGGAGGAGTGTGAACCCCTTAAGGGAGGAAGGCGCAGAGTTGGACATTGAAACCAACACGTTTTGCCCTCCTCCGCTGTATTACACTCACCGCACCCAAGACAAGACGCCACCTGCGCAGTGTAAAATCACCATTGAGCCGCAGACAAGTGTACCAGAAGAACTGGATGGTGATTTTCTGGAAGAAAAACTTGTTCAGCCCTCAACTCATAGGAGTCCTCTAAAACCTGCAGATCCTGCAACACATGAGAGCCCCCCGATGCTTATAAATCCTCCACATACTCAAGATTCAGGAGCAACAAGTCAAACTACACGTCACCCTCAAACTGAGGAAAATAGAATGAATATAGTAAGGCAGCTGCCTTTGCTAAATGCCCTGTTAGTTGAGTTGTCCTTGTTATGCAATCAGCCCGTGACAAGTCCTGCTCATGTCCATCCTCAGTTAGCCTGGTTATATAGAACAGAGGAAAAGAAGACCCTAGAATCTTCTGCTAAATCTATAAATCAGTCTGAATCTAAGAAGGATAAACTTTCTGTGGGGGACCATGAAAAGTCAGAGAGTCTTCAGTATAAAAAGGACCAGGTTGAAAACCTTAAGAAAGGTAAACATACTGAAAGAAACAGTGGTACCTACCCAAAAAGAGTTAAAAGGGGGAAGCTACTTTTTGGCTTAACAAATACACTAAGACTACGCTTAAAGCAAACAAATCCTGATATGCTGGTTGTACATGAAAAAAGAGAAGAGTATAGAAAAAAGCAAGTGCAAGCATTGAGTACAAAATTCAGAATCCCATCACCCAAGGCTAAAGTATTAAGTCTTGTGGAACAAAGCCGGAAGCCATATGAACTGCCTAAAGATAAGTATTTAGATTCTGATTCATCTATTGCTGAAAACAGTGATACTTCGAGACAGATAAGTGGAGGTTTTGATGATCCCAGCACAACTAAAACAAAGCTGAAATGTGCAAGTGAAAAGACTGTTGATTCTGGTGGAAATAGAACTATTAAATGTTCATGGGAGGAAATTGTGAGTCCTACAGATTCCATTATTCCAGCAAACTTTACTCATACAAATATTTTGGGAGAAAAAGTAGACATGAAAATCCAGAGTCCATTTGTTTTCCCACAGGACAATATTGACAGAACTGTACTAGATAAAGAAATAGGTGATGGACAGGTCGTGAACACAGGTGCTGGTATAAGTGGAAACAGAACAAGGGAAAATAGTTGCTGTGAAAGCATCTCAGAACTAAAGTATTCAGATGACTTCACTAGCTCATGCTACTCTGAAGATTTCTGTACCCCTGAGGATGCCAGCAGTTTACAAGCTCATGATTGCAGTCCAGAAGCAGAAAATCCAAAGCATAGTCAACATATAAGCAATTCTAGTGACGCAAGATTGTCCATAAGGAAAAATAGTAGTGAAAGGAGTTCTATTCTTAGTCCACCCTTTTCAGCCGGATCACCAGTACTCTCTCATAAAAGATCTCATATTTCAAAGACTGAGGATAAAAGTGTGGAGGAAGCATTTAGTATCTCTACCAGTGATTCATCTTCATCACACTGCAATGAGGAAAAAGAAAACCAGGTAAAGCAAAATGGTATGCATAATTCTAAGAGAGACCAAGACATCTTGACAAGAAGTGGTTGCAAGTCTTTAGAAAAAAGCCTGTCCCCAAGGACATCTCAAGTGAGCTCTTATCTGCCATCAAATTTGTCAGAATTAGAACTTAACGTTTTGGATAGCAGTACATCAGATCACTTTGACGAAGACGATGATGATGTTGGTTCACTAAGTATTTCCAAGCAATGCAAAGATATTTGTGAATTAGTAATAAATAAACTTCCAGGATATACAGTGTAAAAATAATGTTCTTTAAAAAACATTTTCAACAAGCAATGTGTACTGTTAGTGAAGAAAATTTATAACTATTTTAGTACATAAATTATGTGGATAATTTCTTTTAAGAAATTTGTTATTTTGATATTTAAATAGTATACTGTCATAAAGTCTGAAAACATTGATCATGAAATCACTCTATAACCTAGGTAAGATTCTAAATAGCCCTGTAATCTTTAAAAAGTATTTTTCTGAACTATCTGTCTTAAAGTATCTATCCTAAAACTTAAAGTATTTCAGTTATTATTATTAAAGTTATTCTAAAGTTAACTTTTCACACATCATTGAAAAAAGGCTAATGATACTCTCAAATTTTAATGAGAGTAAATCATTTAACAAATGTAGAAGATTTACTGTGTGAAGTGCAGAAAGGTACAAAATGAGCTAAGAAATAGCCCCTGCTGTTGTAAGAGCTTAAGAGTTTTATGTGGGTAGGTCTTCCCTGACACTGATATAGCCCCTGTCACCAACAGGCAAAGTCTCTTTTGTATACTATCATAGTGCTCTATAATTTTTTATTAGCTACAACTTGTATGATTACTTGATTAATGATTATCTCCCTCTGGGCTTGAGTTTTCTGAGGGAAGTGACCATATATGGTTTGCACAACCTTATATTTTTAGTATCCTGCACAGTCCTTGGCATTTGGTTGAGGTGCAATAAAAGCATTCATTGAACAAATGGGTGAAGGCCAGGCATTTAAAATGCCTAATGGGAGGGTATAAAATTGAGCAGTGCAAACAAGCAAAAAACTTGAAAAGAAACCTGCAGACAGTGCTCATTGGAGACGTGTTTGTGATATTTTTGTTTGTGGATATAAATAGCCTTCATTGTGCTCTGAAGTATTTGACAAGAACTAAAAACGTGTCTACCTATATTCTTTTTTGTGTGAGTTCAGCTTATTGTTCATCATTTCAAGTCAGTAGTATGCATGAAAATTTTAATGAAGTCTACTGATCACTTCTTTATAATTTATGCCATTGGTTTTGTGGTTAGACCTTATTCTTATATTTACATTTTTTTCTAGCTGTGTTATACATTTTTTTCTTTTACTTTATAATATGTCTAATATTTTTATATATATGAGGTGAAGTCCTAATTTTCCTTTCCTTACAAGTAATCAATTAGATAGACATTACCTTCTGAATGATCATAATAGATCAGATTTGCATAGATGATAAGAAAAGGATTTTGGGGGAATAATATGAATGAAATAATGATGAGAATGAGCATGATATTCGTGGGACAGTGAAAATATCTTGATTAGAATAATAGATTCATGTTATAGAGTGGTAGGAAAAAAAATTTTTGAATAAATAAAGCCCCAGATTGTGAAGAGCCTTGAATGCCAAACTTAATAATGAAGTTCTAAGCAACAGGGACAATAGGCTATTATGGGTTATAAACAAGCACCAGTAAGTAGTCATGACAGTTTAAATATTTCTGGCACAGAAATAATGCCAGTAAAAGTTTTGAAAGTTGATTTTTGTTTTGTTTTTTGTTTGTTTTTTCTTTTGAAAGGTTTTAGGGTGTGTGCACTTGCTGGAGTGAGAGTGAGACAGAGAAAGTGAGAAATCACCTCCCCAGGGGGAATGGCCATGCTGTAATCTCTTCATTCTCTTCCCAGGATCTTGGGCACACATGCACACATGCCTGGTGTGAGTTTCAGGCTGCCAGGACTGGGACTCAAACTGTGGTCAATCATGTTGGAGTCCAGGGACATAACTGCTACACCATCTGCTGACCCTGAAAAAGAGTTTTTTAATGGCTATTGGCCATGATCTTAATTTTTATAAAATATGAACCATATGTCTCACAAACTCAAAATAATGCCAGGTACCATAGCTAAATATTGAAATGACATAACTGAATTGTCCAACAGAAAACTGTAAGAAATACCAGAATCATCAAAAAATGATTCCTTAAAAAACTGAGAATAAGTCATTGCCTACGGTGAGAGCAGGCGAGGAAATAATGTGTCTAAGGTACAAAGACCAAAGAATGAATGCACTTATAAAACAGCAGAGTAGTATGCTTTTGAGTTATTCAACAAAATACTTATTTCTGTCATTGCAGTATTGGTTTTTCTAGCTTAATTCCAGTAAAAATACTTGTTTTCATGTAGTTAGTTCTTCCTATCTGCATTCTTCAAATTTTGTTTCATGTTTAATTCTGTCATCAATAAACTATTAAAGGATTTCACAATAGACAACTACTCTTGAAGCCTTATTTGATCTCTGTAATTGATTATTGAAATATGAAGTAGTAGTATATTTCAAATAAGGGATCACTTCATTGTCAAACTAAGCCATTGCAATCCAGTATTTCTGAATAGCATGGGTATCTAAACTGCTGTAGACCAAGCTAAATGGGAGAAGGTCGAAGAAGCAAAGTGAGATACAAATGATGGCAGGACCTACTTCTAAGTAGTCTTCACGCTTTCAATTTAAGAGGTAACTGTCAATAATAAGTTCTTTGAACTGTTGCCATAACTATTCTTAGAGGACTGTACAGATGCACACAAGATGTGCATTTTTTACTTTTTCTCCCAGTCCTGCATGGTATTGATGACATCTTCAGATATGTTCAGAAAACAATAATACTGAATTTCTGTCATGCACTTCTTGTGGCTTTCTTTTGAGAGCCACCCCTTTAACATTGCAGTTAATTCATATTTTTATTCATGTACAAGCAGTGGATTTATTATGGAATTATACTCAAGAACCAGACTTTAATTTGAAACAAACTTATAAGTCAAGATCATAAATTAAAAACAACTTTTCCTTTTACATTGTGTTGTTGGCAAAGCAAAGACCTTTTATAGTAAAAGAACATATAAATAAGATAAAACAATATTTAAATTTGTCAAATTAAACTTACCGGGCCTAAAGAAATAGTCATTCTTCAGGGTATTTATGTTTTAATTTGTATTAAAATAGCTAGGAGGTTGTATACGATGACAGTATGTGAGCTGAGATTTGCTGGATACTTTTCAACCTGAAACAATGTGAGGAAAATCTACTTGGTCAAAGACCAAGGTGTCCTTACTGATTTTCCCTAGGGACTTATCTGTCATGCCAGGAAGTAGCAGACTTCAGAATGGGCATCATTAGGCTGGAGAGCCAAGCCATAGTATAGTAGAGGGTGTGTCGGTTCCAAGCTTTCTATCTCTACTGCATTAATAATCTATATTCTAGAATAACAGAAAACTTAGATAAGCATTTTTGCTTCAAAATTGTATACTAGAGAAAGATCATAGTCTTTTTTCCCCAAAAATCCACTGAAATGACAGTAGAGATATAAAAACAAGAATGAACCCCTAGTGACCCTGACGAAGAAAAATACTGATGATGGACAAGACAGTTTGAGAATTCCTGGAAGATATTAAGCAGATAAGATTAAGCTGATAAAAAAAAAAAAAAGAAAGAAAACCTGATTAGAAACCCACTCTTCAACATAGCTCCATGATGGTCCTGGACAAATGAGAAGACTTCCTAACAGAGCCCCAGATAAACAAGCTCAGACAGCAGGGTGTGGGAGAGGAGCAGGCCCAGGACACCTGCAGGTGAGAGAACCTTGAATACAATGGAGAAGCAGGTCTGGGCTCAGGACTCTCTACCTGAAAGGGTGTTGAGACCATTGAGAAAAACCAGTACTTTTTGCTTTTGACACCAAAACATATGTTAAATCTGTGTCTTGATTTTATTGGGGAGACTACTAGCACTAGCAGCCAATTACAGTGATCAAAGCCTGGTCTTTGGAGACAGGGGAATAGCATTTGCATCCTTGATTATTTTATTTCTTAGAGACAATTCCTTCATTGGAAGATTGGTTTCAGGATTGAAATCAAATAACTCACCTAGCATATAAGGCAGTGTGTGACTGTTGGGGACTGTATTTAATGATATTACAGAGAATGTACCTTTATATCTGTATTCCTGCCCTGGGGGATGAACTTTCCGTGAAAACTTCATTCAGGAAATAACTTCCTTCCAAAGGTTTAAATGACTTCTCCATAGCACATCAAGGCAAAGAAGTCCATGGAGACAACACAAGGAACTGGAAGGCTTCTGGCCAGGGAGGGAGGCTGTTCAGGTCAGAGGGGAGCCACCAAAAGGGACAGAAAGGACTCTTCTCAGGAGATTAAGCAAAGTTGGGCCTCTAGCTTTGTGCTGAGCATTAGGGGGCAGGGAACACAAAACTCTTACTGTTCAGTAAGGAAAGGGACTCTGAGTAAGGGCATAAAGAAAGACAAAATTCTCTAAAATAGTAAAAACAACATATTCATACAGGGAAGCGTGCTGTTTCTTGCAGACCTAGGTACGTGGTCCCTTCTAAAACCTCCCCAAAGTTTTCCCCCATCCGAGTAAATGTCTTTCCATAGCAGGTACACAAACATGTTTGTTCCTTGCCTTTAAATGTTGTGCAGATGGTGTTGGGATGAGGGGAGAAAGAGCTGCCATATTAAAACAGCCGGAAGGTAATAGAATGAGTTGGGAAGGATGAGACTCAGCTTTCAGACCAGATACTGCAACTGAGGAGGAGAATCCTTGGCAGCAGGAGTCCACACACACAAAATTGGGTTTTAAAAAGAAAGGATGTAGGGACCAGCAGTTGGCATAATGGCTATGTCGCTGAGCTCCCACATAGTTGACCATGGTTTGAGTCCCGGACCTGGTGGCTTAAACTCACGCTGGGTGATTTCTTGCTTTTTGTCTCTCTGTCTCTCTCTGTCTTTCTGGTGAGGGCACATGCCATATGGCAAAAACCTCTCATTAAAAAAAAAGAAAAAGAAAGAATGTGCTTGTCCAAGAACAGGGCAGAATAGAAAAGTAGACAAGCTCCTGTGAATTAGTAAGACAGCCGAAGGTCATATGCTGGAGAGAAGGAAGATGGAGAGGAAGGAGCCCGTGAGTGCGTGGTTACTATAGGGTATACTTGTAGCTTGACTGTTTAAAAGATTGTAGGTTTTGTTTTCTTTCTGATTTGGATGTAGTTTTTGTTTTTGTTCCAAGGATCTTCTAATAGTGCTGTAAGAGTAGTCAGAAATGACTTTGATTGTGGCTCATACTGAGCTAAAATCCTAAAGGAGGAGCAGTCACCCCAAGAATCTGCATGTCAAAAGACTGAGAAACCACTTAACATAGACAGACTGTCCGCACTCACACTCTATGGTCCAGACTGAAAGACTGGACAACATAAAAGCATTAAAACTGTAATGGACACTAGAGACAAAGTGGAAAGAGAGTGTGGGAGGGGAAGAGCTAGGAAAGGAAATGGGGGGAAATGGAGAGGTGAGACACTTGGGGAACACAGGGCAGGTTTATTATCTGTTGAGGAGGATGTGTATAATAGTCTCAGCTGGACTGAGGTGTAAATCATGCTGGATAAAGTCTCTCCACAATCTAAATGATGTACAGCGATTTAATGTATGAATAATTAAAAATTTTTATTTTATTTTATTTTTATTTATTTTTTTTGGAGAGGTTTTTGCTATAGGGCGCGTGCGCTCGCCAGACAGACAGAGAGAGACATAGAGACAGAAAGCGAGAAATCACCCCCCAGGGGGGATGGTCACGCCGCAATCCCTTCTCCTCTCTGGATCTTGGGCACGCATGCACACGCGCCCGGCATGAGTTTAAGCCACCGGGTCCAGGACTCGAACCGCGGTCAACTACGTAGGAGTCCAGCGACATAACCATTACGCTAACTGCTGGCCCCTAAAAATTTTTTTTAAAAAGACAGAAAAAAGACATGGGATCTCTTAGGAAGCTCCTCCTTTCTGCTCAGAGATTTCTCCTTCAGTTATTCTCTCCAAAAAACCTTGGAGGGTTTTCGTTTTGTTTGTTATTTTTATTTATTTATAAGAGGAAGCTGTTCAATTACAGAGAATCTCACACCCATCAGCCACCTCGAGTCTTGTGTCTTATAACTTGTGATTTTGGTGTCACCTCTGTGGAGTGAATTGGGACTCAATTCTGGACTCAGAGTGACTTTTTTTTTTAAGAATTATTTTATTTAACTTTATTTAGTTAGTTAGTTATTTAAATTTGACCAGAGAGACAGAGTGAGAGAGAGAGGGAAAGTGAGAAAGCAAGCCTCCAGGTCTGGGACTTGAACCGTGATTGGCCATGTGGGATTCCAGCGCCCTTAACCACTATGCCACCTGTTGGCCAGAGTGACATTTTAAAAGTAATGGGTAACCATAGATACAGAGGAGCCTATTGCCAGAAGAGTTGGGCTAAAATTGTCGCTCGCATATCCATAATGTTAAAGAACATTTCCAAGTGCTTTGGGACAGCATTTGCTAGCCAGAGGAAAAAGATCTTCCTAACCTGAGAAAGTCCCAAGTAGGAGCATCTGTTTCTTAGCAAAGTACTCACACCCTTGTGTTCTCTGCGCCGGCCGTAGGCCAAGCGTCTAGCAGGACAGAACTTCTGTCTCCGGGTGACACGACCTTCTATTCCCACGTTTCCTTTGTAGCTTAGTGCCCTCTTCCGACCTCATCGTCACAGAATGAGTTCAGACAACAGAGCTCCAGGAACCAGGGTGAGAGGCAGGATCTTACTGAACTATGGCCACTTTCATGGGAGAGCAGGATGGCTAAAGCAATGTAATTCCCTGATGCAGTCTCTGTTGTCATTCATTTTAACCCTAACATTCTTTACACCGAGTAGCACTCACAGCTTATGAAGGGCTCCCACCCGCTCACTTCAGCTTCACACAAACCAGGTGGGCTAAGTGTTAACTTACGGGAGGCAACCGAGGCTGTTGCCCATACTTATTGCCTTTCACATCAAAGGTTCTTGGTATATAGCTCAGAAAATGTTCCTTCATGTGACAATAGCATCTCCAGGGCCAAAGTAGATAAGACTAGTCTACAAATAGGTAATATTGCAATGGTACTTATCTTTAAAATTTTTATTAGCATGTTTAACGTGAGTCTACTCTTTCAGCAAATTATACATACACATATTAGGTTGGCTGATCGGGTGTGTTCCCACCACCGAGAGAGAGAGCGTGCAAAGGAGAATCCCCTCCCCGGCCAGGGTGGTCACACAACACTCCCCTTTCCATTTTGCCCTCCTACCACTGGTCTTTGAGATCCGCCCTCACCATCAGGCTATGGGGCCAGCCCCAAAAGGTACATGGACGCTAGCCGCCAGGATAGCACGAGGTAGGGCGCATCGGAAGCGGTGCATGTTTCCCACCAAGTGTCCTGTGAATCACTCTCCGTCCTAAAGTACGCCTGAGTAACCATGGGTTAGGCTCCCTAGTGGGCACCCTGAAGAGTGGTCCAACTGTACTAGGTCACCCCTAAAAATGAGGAGCTCAGAGACGTTAGGGCTGGCCTCACGATATGCAAACCATGCAGTGGCGTAAGACCCCACGCTCGGTGGCTATGTTGAAACTCTTAATAATTTTCTCCTCGGTTTTTTAAGAAGTCCACCGGGACAGTGGAGCCTGCACACAGGGAGACGCATACACTCTGAGAACGAGGGACGTTCTTCACAGCTGCTAATTTGTTGTTCAGCAATAGGAAAATAATACAGATAGCAATAAAAGACACCATGGTGAGACAAGGGGCTTTGGAAGAAAGGAAAATGCTTTCTACTTTAGCACTTCGTGAAAAAGCAGCCTTCTCGTGCACTCTGTACAAAGGCCCAGGCGTTTTATGTTTGCTCAGCTGGAAGGTTGTGTAGCTGGCCTGGCTGTGGCTTCACACCAGGAGAGGCAGGTCTGGTCACCTGCGGTCTCCTTACACTTTCCAGGTGTGCGGCGTCAGCCCCTTTCCGGACGTGCTTCGTGCGTGTCATACTCGCGCGTGCTTTGTTGGAATCAGGTTCTTTTTTAGAATCTGAACACGATCTTTAAATTTTTAATTTCTCACTCTAAAGTGCCTACATTTTACACAATGGACAAATTTGGCTTCTGAAATTTATATACAGGATTACTCGTAGCAACTCTTACAAGGTTGAGCCACTTTAATTCTGCATAAAATACTTACAGAGTGTACCATGAACTTCATGGACACTCCCTAACCATTTCATTTATTGACTGTTTCTATTTATTCTTACCAGTATGGAGACTTCTAAGGGTTTCAAGGCAGACTCTCGCCACAGTGCTGTTGTAGAACAGGTAGATGTCTATGCAGAGCCTCAGAATCGTTTGTTTAGCAGATGTCCTGGGGTACGTGTGTGTGAGCAGGATGGCTCGTCACTAGTTTGGGGCGTACATGTAGTGACCCCCCGTCCTATTCCGACCTTGTTCTAGCTCCACAGACCACGGTAGCAGGAGACCCAGCATGAGACTACCATGAAGCCCGCCATCCCACACGGTCCACGCGTCCTGAGATCTTGCTTGGTCTTTCCTGACCCCTTCCCCACCTGGCCTTGTTTTCCAACTGCTGTGGCTTCTTTCAATGGCATGCCTTGCACTTGAAAGCCAGCCACTTCCCTGGTCCCAGTTCCCACCCAGGTGGCAAGGACACAAGTGATTCTGGTTTTCACTCACAAGTGCACGTTCAAGGGGCTGCCCGGTCAGAATGAGCTCCAAGCCCTTCCCCACGATGATCGTGTGTGCAGCAAGGAGGGCTGGTGCAGGTGCTTGCCTTCCTCCTTTGCTTTATGGTCCTGAAGGTCCTTTCCTACCAGGGGACTTGCAGGTTTTCTACAACACCCGAGGGGCGGGGTCCTGGGGAGTCTCTGAAGCCTGCTTAGTGCCATGCAAATTCACTTTCCCTGTTTCCATCCAAGTACAAAAAGGGTCTCAGCCTCTTCTGTGCAAGGCTAATGGACGCTTATCTACTTGCCTTTACATGGCTAAGAGTGACCTTTGTCACTGTCCTTCTGGGAAGAGTCCAAGAACTTCTCCTAGACAGTTTCCTGTGTCCTCTTATTAAAATTAATAGACGAAATTAACATCACCTGCACCAGGTGCCTTCTGTGAATGTGTAGTGTGGGGATGTCTGATTTCATTTTGTTTTTTTCTGCAATCCTCAACAAGGAGCTTATCACAGCGCCTTTCATGAGGTATATGCTTAACGGATGTTGTTGGGATTGAATAGAAATCAGAACAAAAGCCAGCGTTGTTATATTCTACAAGTTAGGGCGTCCACACTTTGTCTACTCTGCTGTTTAACTAGGAGCTACTCTGCGTCCCGTCACATGGGTGAGGGCCATGAAGCTAGCGTGGTCCCTGCGGTGGCAAACCCAAACTGGAGAGGGCCCCTCGAGCCCATGCGCTGGCTCGCGGTCTCTGGGTCCACTGCGGGAAGGAAGGCTTTTCTGCAGAGATTACCTCGGCAGCCGCCTGAGAGACGCCTTTCTGCAGCGGGACAGCTCTTTGCACATGCGCACCTTCTCAGAACCGCCAGAGACGGGCTCTCATCTCCGTGCCCCCACCGCGTCTCTTCAAACAGCTTGGATATCAAACTCAGGGCAAACGAAACTTCCTTTAGCACCAGCCGAGTGTCAGGAAGAGCTAGACTGTGGTATATATTTAGATCACTTTGCACTGGAATTTAAATGTAACTTTCTCTTAGGAGACCGGTGGTTCTGTGCATGATAAGGAGCAGAATGTAAGTGAGGCCCAGCCACAAGGAGCGCCACTTGGGCGGCTGGAAGCTGTGCGGAGGTTCCCAGGCTGGTTTCCTGCCCACTCGAACACCAGCTGCCTGGAGTCCCAGATAACTGGGAAGCTGGAACCTGTCTAGAAAGCTTCTCTTTCTCTCTCAGTCCTGTTCTCTTCCTACTCTTACAAAAGGAAAAGCATCGGGGACCAGCAATTAGCATAATGGCTATGTCGCTGGACTCCCATGTAGTCAACCGCAGTTCGAGTCCCAGACCTGGTTGCTTAACCTCACGCCAGGCGAGTGTACGTGCGTGCCCAAGATCCCAGGAGGAGAATGGAGGAGAAGGGATTGCGGCATGGCCATCCACCCAGGGGGTGATTTCGTGCTGCTTTCTGTCTCTCTGTCTCTCTCTATCTTTCTGGCGAGTGCACACACCCTATAGCAAAAAAAGAAAAAAAACAAGGAAAAGCATGTAAATGAATATATTTGATCTCAAATAGGTTGATGCATTCATCTGTTTTCATTATACAATATTGTAAGCATTTAGAAGAATAAGTAATATAACAAATTCTCCTGTACACACCCTGCTTCAACCCAGTGACCCCATGCTGTGAGTGCAGTCCCTCGCCCTCCCTCCCTCTCTCTCCCTCTCCCCTCCCCCTCCCCCATAAACAAACATGCACTCTCAGGTCCTGAAGCAGTCAAACAGCAGCACATGGGCGTTCTCTTTCTCTGTGTCGGAGCCATCCCTGGCAAATAACGTGCACTATTTTTTAAGACTACACAGAGCTGCTCTACTTTTGCAGTCAGTCTTGGTATCTGGAAAGACCAGTTATCGCCTACTTTTTCTTCTTTTTTTAAATGTCTAAGCCAGAAGTGCTCAAACTTTTTGGTCCCAGGAACCTTTTACACTCTTAGACATTATTGAGAACTTCAAAAGCTTTTATCTGTGTGGATTCTATCTGCCAATATTTACTCTATTAGTAATTAAAAGCGAGACTTGTTTGTTTTTGTTAGGGCCCACATTCTTGTAGGAGAGAAACAGAGAGGGCAAGTGAGAAACCACCCCCCACACAAAGGGGATGGCCATGCAGCAATTCCTTCTCCTGTAGTCTCCTCTGAGGATTTTGGGCACACATGCACATGTGCCTGGCGTATTTTTCCAAGCTGCCAGGTCTGGGACAAAATGATGAACTTGGCCATGTGTGATCTAGTTGCCTTAACCACCATGTGATAGAATTTAAAGTGATAAATATCTAAAAAAACATTTTTATGAATTCATTTAAAAATAACATTAATACAATTTATTACATGTCGACATGGATAACATTTTCTTTCAATAAAGTAACTAATTTTCCAAAACAAAAAATTAGAGTAGCATTGACGTAGGAACGTGGAGGCAGGGATGACCGGGCCCAGCACTCACAGTGGGACCCAGGTTCTTGTCTCACGTTCAGGAGGAATTCCGGACGCAGACACAGAGAGGAGAAAGCAGAGGGTTGATTGAAGGAGAGGGAAGGGAAAAAACAGAGCCCCCAAGAAGGGAAGGGTCCTGGAAAATCTGGAAAACGGGTTGTCAGGAGCAGTGGGGCGGGTTGTTACCTGGGTCAGAAGGACCTTGTTCGGGCTTGTTTTCAGGTGGGGCTCCCCCATGTGTTCCGCTCTCCCCTCGTGGTAGGGGGCGCAAGCTGGAGGGGTCCAGTTATTCTCCTAACTTTGGACTGGATACAAGGTCAGGAGATTCTTTATCTAGAAGTTTTGGGCTGTTTCTTCCCAGAACGTGGTGGGGCCTAAGCCTCCTTAGGTCTAGGTTGGTGCCTCGGGCAGCCACTGCCCCCACTGTGCCTCCTCTCCGGCACCCAGCTGAGTGGCTCCTCTCCTGTCGTGACCCCTGGGCCTACACCCTGACGGGGGTTTCGAGACTACACAGAGCTGCTCTACCTTTGCAGCCGGCCTTGACATCTGGCAAGGCCAGTTGTCTCCTATTTTTCCTTCTTGTCTTGTCTCCTATTTTTTCTTCCTGTCTCCTGCCTCAGCATTATTTTACATTTTCGCAAGTTCTTTAATATCTGGTTTCACAGGAGACAGCTAGATCCTCATCTGCTTCTGCATTCAGTCTACTGTGACATTACCATATCACGTAGTCTCTGGAAAACTGCAGTAGACTAATAAGAATGAGAATTAAAAGGCAAACAATCCTCAAAGGATTCTTTGGGATCATGTCAATTTTGTATACATATATATATATATATATATATATATATACATTTTTTTTTTTCTTGGAGAGGTTTTTGCTATAGGACGCATGCACTCGCCAGAAAGACGGAGAGAGACAGAGAGACAGAAAGCGAAATCACCCCCCGGGCGGATGGCCACGCTGCAATCCTTTCTCCCCCACTCTTCTCTCTTGGGCATGCGCATGCACACACACCGTCGTGAGTTTAAGCCACCGGGTCCAGGACTCAAAATGTGGTTGACAACATGGGAGTCCAGCGACATAGCCATTACGCCAACTGCCGGTCCCTGGATTTTGTATATTGATGTTGATTCTAGTAAGTTTCCTAAACTCTTAATTTTTAATGATCTGTGTACAGATGCTCTTGGCTATTCTATGTAGATAATCACATTTTCTACAGATAACCACGTTTTCGAAGTGCTTATACCCGTATTTCATGGCGAGAGGCGGGAACACGCATGCTGCACTGGTGAAGACCTCTCGTCCAGTGTTTGGGAAGCGCCGAGCTGCCAGGTTAGAGATGGTCGATCAAGATGGAGCCCGCAGAGTCAGGCCAGGCACCACCTGCGCAGTAGTGCGAACACAGGAACGGGCCGCTCCCTGCGATGACGCGGGTGACGGTTCGTCCCTGAGGGCCTTTCGGAATCTGGTTCCTGCTGGAACAGCGCTGAGGCTGGAGAGGCCTTATACAGGGAAGCAGGGGCAGAAGGGACCAGGCTTGGAGCAGGTGATGCCATCTCTGGGAGGGTCGGGGAGTGCTATCTCGGGAAGAGTTAGTTCTCCCAAGAGTCGGTTATTAGAAACGTGGCTGATGGCCACACATCCACCCTCCCACGTGCTCCCCCCAGGTGGCCATGGGGCAGGCCAGCCTCCTCCTCCAGGTGTCCAGCCCGCAGAACTGTGAGCCAGACAGCCCCTGCCTCTGTGAAGCACTGCCTCAGGTATCTCTTTAGCAACCAAACAAAGACTAAGACACCTGCCCCCCCTGAGACCCCCCAGCTTCGATTTCCAACAGGAGGACACCGGGTGACTCCTCAGTGTTACATGAAGCATGACGGTGAGCTTTTCTGTCTTGTTCCTTATGTTCAAAGGAATGGCCCGCACCATTACATAGCTGTTCGCCTTAGGTGCTTGAGAGTTACACTTTATAAGTCGAAGGCAGTTCCTCTGAATACTTAGATTGCTATTACAGTTTATTGGTTCTAATGTGTTGAATTTTATCATATGCTTTTCTCTAAGCATACGCTTTTTCTTCATTAGTCTGTCAGCGTGGTGAATGAAACTGGTGGATTTTCCAGTCTTGGATCACTCAGTCCTTTCTGGTACGTTCTATTATACACACTGTGATACTGCGATATTTCATCTGCTAACATCATCTTGTAATTATTATTATTTTTAATTTCCAGAAGGTGTGTGTGATGTCTAGAGACACAGAGGAACAGAAAGAGAGAGGGAGTGGGCACTCCCGATGGGATGTGGTCACACTGCAACCTCTTCCCCTCCACTTCTTCTTCCTCCTTGAATTTGGGGCACACACGGTCAAGTCTCCGGGGCTGGGACTTGAACTGTGGTTGGCCATGTGGGGTCCGGCTCTCTTACTCACTAGGCTGCAGGCAGCCCTGTAATTGCCCTTTCTTACCCTTTCTCTATCTACTGTGTTTTTTTACATCAAGATTTAAAAAGCCTTGAAAAATAAGTCATAGAACATTCTCTGCTTCTCTTCTCTGAACTGTCTATCAGGGGTTGTAAAACTCGTCTGAAAAGCTATTTGGGCCTCGTGCATCTTTATGGTAAAATTTGTTGCTCAGATTGTTTGGAAACTTAATTTTATGTGATTAAAAATGTCAAGTGGACGATTGTTTTCAAATGTTTTAAAGCTGTAGTGTACTTTAAATACTGTTGTAAAATGTGTAAAGATTAGGATTTTAAAAAAATACAATCTGAAAATGTAAAAATGAGTTAATGATGATGATTGTATCTTATGCTCTGACTGCAATGGACAGTCTCCCTGTCTGTCTTCCTGCGCTCTCCCCGCCTGGTTTCCGTCTGCCCACTGTGCTCTCCACGTCTGCCCACCGAGCTCTCTCCAGCTAGTTTCCGTTCTTACGTTTCTTGGAGAGGTTTTTTTCGCTATAGGGCGCGTGTGCTCGCCAGACAGACAGAGAGAGACATAGAGACAGAAAGCGAGAAATCACCCCCCAGGGGGGATGGCCACGCCGCAATCCCTTCTCCTCCATTCTCCTCTCGGGATCTTGGGCACGCACACACACGCGCCCGGCGTGAGTTGTAAGCCATCGGGTCCAAGACGCGAACCGCGGTCGACTACGTGGGAGTCCAGCGACATAGCCATTACGCTAACTGCTGGTTCCCCGTTCTTACGTTTCTTGACATCCCATTCTTCCAGGTTCTCTCCTACCCGTCCGGACTCTCAGAGCAATCTTCTTTCTGTTCTTACTCCTGCTCTTTATTCTCTCCTAAATTGTCTACGTTATCCCCTGTCATCAGCAACCATCTGGTGGTGTCCAAATTTTAATCTCCAAAACAAACCTCTCTTCTGAGTGGCAGCCCCGCCGCTGCTGAGATGCCCACTCGCCTCGCAGGTGTCTCAGAATGAAAGGGCACAGAGTGGGGCTCTGACCCACCCTGCAGAGCAGTTCCTCTCTCAGTTCCCGGTGTCGCACGTTCTGTCTCCACTCACCCTGCTTCAAGCCTGGGGTGCTGCCTGCGTGGCTGCATCGAGGGACAACCTTGGCTTCTGCTCCTGCTTGGGGTTCCCGGTGGGAGGAGTTGGTGGAGAACTGGAGGGAGGAGGGAGGGAAGTCGGGTGCTGCATTCCCTGGCTCCTTCCCCCCACCTGGGGTCATGATGTCTGCATTCCTACGCAGAAGGTCAGGCTCTCCTGGGATAGTGGGAAAGCCCTCCACTGTGGCTATGACTACAGCTCTCTCCGACTTCCCGGAACGGATGGCCCCACCCTTCCAGAGGGAAGCGGCTCCTGGCTCCTTTCCCTACCTGTCTGGGCGCCTCACCATCCCTCGCTGGTTTCCTCAGTCCCCCCCAAAAAACAGTTCTTTCGTGGCTTCCCTCAGGGCCCAGATTGAGTGGGCCACCTATTTCCTGCAAGAAATCGCCACTGCCCATTTGGTTGCTCAAGTCAGAAAGCTGGCGTCATCATCCCTTCTGGCACCTTCCTCACCAGTCCAGTGCCCGTCCGACGATGCCCCTTCCACATTTGCCTTGAGCTAGGCCATTTCCCATTTGCCATGGCTAAGTGGTGGCCTCCTCACTCTCACCTCATTCCCGCCATTTCCCATTTGCCATGGCTAAGTGGTGGCCTCCTCACTCTCACCTCATTCCCACTCTGGCCTCTTTCAATCTATTTGCCACATGAAGACAAAGTAATCTTTAAAAGAAGTAAAATAAAAATTGCTAAATGGCATATTTGCTCACCAGAGAGCAATAGATAGAAGGGAGGGAAAGTGAGAAAGCACCCCTGGGGGGATGGCCAGTTGTAATCCCTTCTCCTCCATTCACCTCTTGGGATTCTGGGCACACATGCACATGCACCCAGCATGTTTCTCAAGCCACCGGGTCTAGGACTAGAACCACACAGTTGGCCATGTGGGATCCAGCCACCTTAATCCAGCCACCTTCCTGCCATGTGGGAACCATACCACCAGCTTGGCCCCAGAGACAATTTTCGTAACAACAAAAAGATACTGGTGTGTGTGTTTCCTCCTGAGGAAAGATCAACATTTAGATGTTCTTAGCCTACTGAGGATCCAAAGAACCACTTAGCTACCAAGGAATTTCAATTACAGCACGGAGACTAGAGTTCCAGCACTTGGGATAATTACAAAGATGCCTTCCACTCTGCTGAAGACAAAAAGGAAGAAAACAAGAAAAGCACGACTCCCAGTGGAAAGCGTTTCAAACGATGAGCCAGGAACTACCTTCCATGCGGCCACAGAATGTTGTTTCAAAGCCTCTGGTCTATGGTCTAAAAACTGAAGACTAAATCACTCAATGATGTGCTTAAAATTCAAGAATCCAGAAAAGCTTGGATCGAGCCAGAATGTTTTAAACCACCGTTCTATCACCAGAACCATTCGGTGAAGAGGTGCCGTCTGGCTAAGAAAACAGTGATGTTCTCCCCTCTGAGATGCGAGGGTTATTGTACAATGAACTTACCACTTGGTATTCTGACCTGTAATTGCAGCTATTGTTCATGTATCTGCAGTTTACTTCTCACTGCTTTGCGATAATTTCGTGGCCAGGGATATATTTTGAGCTCCTGTTTGTTGTCTCGGTAACCTTCCAGAGGGCTACAGAGAACTCTTCTAACTCACTTCCCAGAATCCGTTCACTTCACTTTGGATAAAAGAGTCTACAGCGGTTTTCCTCAGGGAAACCACTCACCTTCCTCCTGAGCTCTGCGTTTTGATGGTGAAATCCCACCTCTCGAATAAAACGAGCGTGTCTCCTCTCCCAGAGAATGTAATTGGATGGGCGCATGACTCCACATCAGAAAAACGTCTCCAGACTGCTCTGGAAGAAACCTTCCCTGTCCCCACGGAGCCCGAATGATGAGGAGTGAGTTATTGGAACCCAGCTTAGAGGCAGTCACGGGAGTAGGTCCCCTGCAGAGGGGCCGACGCAGAGAAGTGGAAAGTAACAAGCCGGTCACAATGGAGTCCTGGATGGGACATCTGAGGAGAGCTAATTCTTGGACTCGTAAATGTAGAAAATGAGAATTTCACTTTTCAGAACTAAAATCATTTTGGATTGGTAGGTCTGCTAGTTGTAACCAAACTACTTCTTGTGCACAGTTGGGGCTTGATGAATGTCTTTCATTCATGCTCACCAGTTTCCCCTTCATGCCAGGCCTCGTTAGGAAGGTTTTTTTGATTTAATTAAATGGAAAAACAGATCTTTGCTATGATGAACGCATCAGTTATTCTGGGTCAGACTTCTCTATTTGAAATATCAGAACTGATTTACAAGCATGTTGCTATTCCCAGGTCACTCCTGATGTTGGGAAAACTTCCCCTCTGATATTTCTGAAAAACAAATAAGTCCATTTTTATTTTATGCTCATTTTAAATCAAAATGCATTTTTTTATTCTAAGTAGTACTTTTGTTTTTGTCAACGACTATATTTATATTCAGACAGGTCAACTTAGTTTAATACTATTTTAAAAGTAGAATTAATTTTTTAGAATTTAAATGACAAATACTTTGTTTAAAATGTAATGATTGTAGGGACCCGTAGTTAGCGAAATGGCTATGTCGCTGGAATCCCATGTAGTCGTCGACCATGGTTTGAGTCCTGGACCTGGTGGCTTATACTCACGCTGGGCGCATGTGCATGCGTGCCTAAGATCATAAGAGGAGAATGGAGGAGAAGGGATTGCAGTGTGGCCATCCCCCCAGGGGGTGATTTCTCACTTTCTGTCTCTCTGTCTCTCTCTGTCTTTCTGGCAAGCGCATGCGCCCTATAGCAAAAACCTCTCTCAAATAATAATAATAATAATAATAATAATGATTGCAATATGCAAATGCAAATGAAAATCACTTGTAGTCCTATCCTGAGATAATAGCTGATATTGTAAAACATATCTTTTTTGATAATTTCTACAGATAGAGATTTTTTTTTAAATAACAAAAAGTAGAACTATTTTTTTGAGTCATTGGAAAAGTCATGACATATCTTTTTCTGATTTTCTACACAAAGATGTGTCATGACATTTCTGATGATCCAATATGTACACTCTATTTTTTAGTTAATAATAATAATAATATGGCAGTGGGACCAGCAGTTGGTGTAATGGCTATGTCACTGGACTCCCATGTAGTCGACTGAGGTTTGAGTCCGGACCTAGTGGCTTAAACTCACGCTGGGCACGTGTACGTGTGTGTCCAGGATCCCGAGAGGAGAATGGAGGAGAGGGGATTGCAGCATGGCCATCCCCGCTGGGGGGTGATTTCTTGCTTTCTGTCTCTCTGTCTGTCTCTGTCTTTCTGGCGAGCACACATGCCCCATAACAAAAACCTCCTACCCCCCAAAAAATAATAAATAATAATAATAATAATAATAATAATGCGGCAGTTTTCCATGTGGACACATGTACATATCATTTTTATTGACTGCTAGTGTTCCTTACACAGATATACCATGATATTTTAAAAATGTGTCATTTGAAGAACATTCGAAACTATTTCCAAACTTTAGTATTACAAATGAGGCTAAGAAATCATCGCATATTTATATAATTTTTAAGAATAAAACCCAGTAAGCATCTTAGCTGGCCCATTTGAAAACTTGGTACAAATTATCTTCTAAAAAACGTGTGTGCTCCGCTCTCCACATAATCCTGAACCCTGTGGATGAGCCTTGCCATTTATTTTCCTTACCTCCTGGTGGATAAGTGGTCCTGTTTTGCTGATTCAGTCTGAATCTCTTTGGAAACTAAACGGACTACACCTTGTCTTACCGTGAACTCTCGGCTCTCGGTGCTGTGAGAAACCACCCAAAGCTGGGATGCTCAGCCATGGCTCTCCAGATCCCCGGCCTAGGCTGCCACTCGGCTCCTACTGGCCCAGCTCAGCTGAGGCTGCAGCGCTGCGGCCCGGCCGGAAGCCTCTGTGTCTAGTTGGCCCCTGGGCTGTCCTGCACGTGCTCCCAGCATTCAGCAAACAAGTTCACACCGGTTCACTGGAGGTGGTGAGCGTTCAGGGACCAGCAGAGTGTGCGAATCCCCTTGATGCTAGACAGGGAACCCGGCCCCCACCTCCTCGCTCTCCTTGTCAGAGCCAGTTGGAGGCCAGCAAGGTGCAAGGGGTGGGAAGAGGCCGTGGGAGGGGCTGCCAGGGGCTGCGGACACCAGCAGAGAACGAGCCAGCTGTCCTCCTCAAACCGCACATACATACTTTCTTTAGACAACAGATTTATAATAAGTAGGCCAAAATTCTCATTAAGCCTTTTGGAAACACACTTGTATTTTGGAAAGTATTTTGGAGTTTTTTCTCAGTGTGAAGAGTAGCTCATGGTAACTTTGTTTCTCCACCTGTCTCTCAGGTCAGTAACACACCAATCGAACGTCTTCTATAGCAGTGTCTGTTTCTGTCACAGCAGTTTTCATTTCAGGTCGATCGACGTGTAGGTTTTCCAAATCGGTTTTTGCTTAGGCTCACTAAAATCAATCCATTAGCTCTGAATTTCTTTCTCTATGCACTTGAAAAGATAGAATTACTGAAAAGAGTGATTTTTTTTTTTTTTTATTAAATGCACTTTACTCACTATTTTCTGATAACAATACTTCCCGTGGAGGGGGGGGGGGCAGTTTCTCCTGTTATCAAATGTCCTGACATTAAGTCCAGGAAATCTAAAAAGTTTTTTCTTAATATTTTTCTGGTGCTCAGATCTAGGAGTACTTTTATTTCAGAGACATGTGCCATGTTTAGCAAAGCCATTCAAAGTAGAACAAAACCTAGATGCTGATAATCCAAATATGTTTTGAATATAAGATGCTTCTTATTGAAAAAACAGGTAGAGGAGATATTTAGTCAGATGGCTCCAGGTTACCTTTTTTTAAGAACGATTTATTTATTATTATTTTTTAATTTGCTACAGGACACATGAGCTCACGAGAGAGCGAGATAGAGAACGTGAGAAAGCAAGCCACCAGGTCGAAGCAGGGTTGGCCATATGGGAATCCAGTGCCTCAACCCCTACACCCTCTGCTGGCCCTGTGAAGTTTTTTCCCTATATTAATTTCCTGAGCACTGAAAGTAAATTGCAGGTTTTACAATGTTCCAGCTATCTCCAGACATGGCCCTGGCCTCTGGGCCTCTACCCTGCACTCGTTTGTCCAGCACACCTGGAGACCTTACCCTTTCTCATGCTGCGGAAGGCACCAGCCGCTCACATGGGCACGTAAGACCCAGGCCCTGCTACCATGAAGCCTCCGGTCCACCTCATTACCGGTAGACTGAGTCTTGCTGTTTCTGCGGTCAGTGAAACGAGAGGAAGAGAGTGTGTTTCCGTAACGGGTTCCAGAACGACAGGCAGCACCACCACCGAGCTGTCTGCAGAGGCTGGCCCCGTTCTCAGGACTTGTAAGTTCAGCTGCAGGCCGGTGCACACCCTTCCTCAGCACACTCACCCAGAGTCCACCGCTTTCTCCGAGTCATTCTGACCCACTCCTGGTTTCTCCTCTGGCCACTCCTCAGAGGTCCCCATGACTCAGCCTGGGTCTAGTGGCTGTCTTTAGGGGCCTTCGTTAATTTCAGAGTGGCTGCAGGCCTGCTGAACCTCTAAGCTGGCTTGCTTCACTCTGAGGCAGATAAGTAGGTGATTATAATAATGTGTAGTAAGCAGTTCGCCCTTTAGACCCAGACAAGAGACTTCAGACTTTTGGGGGTTCTACATTTCTCATACCCCAAAGGGCAAATTCATCCAAGCACTATGGGTGCAGTCAGGTTCAGGAGGAGACGATCGAATCATAACCAGGAGATGATATTCGTAAGGGTTATTGCAGTCAGGGAGGGGCTGTGGCCCTGGCGAGGGCCCAGCAGTTAGAGGACACTGATCGCGAGATCTGCTTGCCTCTCTGAGATCGGCAGAAGAGCCTTCCTTTTATAGGGAGGAGTGAAGAAAGCTCAAAGAACTGAGTGTCAGGGAGTGGGAGGGAGGGGTGAGGGGGCCGCACATTTGATCAGGGCCTTTCTTTGTGGCGGTCCCCTTCTCAGGAGCCTTTCCTAAGTCATATGGGGAAGAAGGATCTTTGCAGCAAACCCTTTCTTGGAACGCAAAAGAAGAGTGGTTTCTTTTTGCTCTTGGACACGTGCACTCAAGACAGAGACGAGGCAGGGAGGGAGTGAGAAAGCATCCCCAGGGAGGAGGATCACAGTACAAGCCCTTCCCTCCCTTCTCCTCCTGGGATTCTGGGCGTGCACACGCATGCACTCAGCACCTTTTTCGAGCTCTGGGTCTGTGACTTGAACCTTGTGGTTGGCCGTGTGGGACCCAGAGGCCTTGTCCACCTTGCCACCTGGCTGCTTTCCAAGAAATGCTTCCTAGTGTCTGGTGCAGGCCCAGCTCGGCATCACCAGTGCCTCTGGGGCAGCAGAACCCTCAGCCTCGAGCCTCGGCTGTCAGGACGGGTAAGGTCCGCGGACGGCATGGAGTGAGGAGTTGTCAGCCAGCAGCGCCGCCACCCTGGGCCTTGTTAGAAATGCAGGTTCTCTGCATTTTAAGGAGACTAGTCCACACATCAAAGTCTGGGAAGTATGGGCTTGGGGACGCCAGGGAAGCCTGGCAAGAAGAAATGAACCTCCAACTGACTGACTTCCTTTCTCTGATAATGCTCTGATCTTAACACTCAGTCACTCATTTTTAAGAAATCTATCATTTTCTGAAGAAATTTGGATTAGTATGTATTTATTGGGCTGCTGGAAAAGTCATAATGCTTTTTTGCATTAGAAAAACAGAAAAATATGTCATGACCTTCCGACAACCTAGTGTATTCATAATCTACTGCTCTATAACTACCTCAGAATTGAGTGGCTTCGAACAACAATAGACACTGGTCTCACGGTTTCTACAGGTTGGATTTGAGGACTTAGCTGTGCCGGTGTCATTCAAAGTGCCAGCCGTGTTGAAATCATCTGAAAATGTGGCAGAGGTTGGAGGATGGCTTCCAGGTGGCACGCTGTCCTGGTGGCAGGCTGTTTTCTCTATGCTTGTCCCTCCACCGGCTGGCTTGAGTGACCTCACAACATGGCCGCCACTTTACCTAGAGGGAAGCTGTGCTTTTAATGACCCATTCTTGAAGTCACACAAAATCACTTCCATCATGACCTGTTCACTAAAAGCAAGTTATTAAGTCCAACCTTCTTTTGGGGAGGGAAAGATTAGGTTCCGACTTTAGAAAGAAAGAATATGAGTGAAGTTGCAGGCATTGGACGGCATACACAGTGGGCTTCCTAAAAGTTAATAGCATTTATCGATTTAATTTATTTAACATCTTGCTCCCAAGGACAGATAACTCTTCCTGTTTTCAGTCTCCAAAGCTTATGAGAACATGTTTTCACACGATTTTAAGAAGGCAGAAAATTGTAATCGCTGAATTACTCTGTAAGGGGAGAATTGCATTTGGTGGTGAGAGGCTGTGAGTCCAGGTGCGGAGATGAGCAGGTACGCTTTTGCAGTTCTGTGGGGCAGGATGTGTGTGTGTGTGGGGGGTGCTGAGAGTTGGAGGAAAGCACTGCCCCAGCCAGCAGTCCCACTACTCCAGAGTTTGGTAAAGTTGTTAAACTCATGTAATGTACAAGGTGAGTGATTATTTTTTTCCCAACTATAAGGGCCAGACTTCATATCTGTGCTAAATTGAACCAGATTTAGAAACCCGTGCAGACGTGGGAGGCGAACAGAGAGAGGAGGAGGAAGAGCGCTCAGGGGTTTGCAGAGTGGGAGTGAGAGGGCAGGTGGGCTGTGGTGGCAAAGGAGCCCCTCAGGGACCATGGGGCTGAGGACTGTGGTCACTTCCAACAGGTAGAGCAGCTGAGCAGACACGTGAGTCGGGTAGCTGGCTCCACGGCCCGATGGTTAAGAGACCCACATCCCACACGGCTGACTCAGGTTCCAGTCTTGACCCTGGTGTCTTGAGGAACACACCAGGTGTGTGTGTGTGTGTGCATGTGGGTACGTACAAAATCCAAGGATGGGGAAATGGAGGAGAAGGGAGTGTGGCATAACCACACCCAATTGGGGGGGTGCCCTTTCCCTCTCTCTTTCTCTCTGTCTCTGTCTCTTTCTGGTGAACACACATACCCTCTGGTATTTAAATTTAAAAAAGTAACTACTAGGAAAATATCTCAAGTTAAAAGAAAATATTTACTTTTCTGTTTATTTATTTAACTGGGGAGGCATGGAGATCGTGGAAAGCAGTTTCACTCGTAGGTAACTGCCGTTTATGTCGGTGCCTTGGCACTCTCTGAAGTCAGAAAGCTCTCCGGCACTCGGGAACCTCAGTTACAGACAGTGTCCTTGCTTCTGCCTCAGGAGCACATGCTTTTAATCTTGTAAAATCCTGGCCAGAACTGAATGAATGATCTGGAACAAAGGGTCAACATGACCTTCTATCTTGCTTAATAGTTGGAAAATCCATTTCAAGAAGCTAAATGCAAAATGACCTTCCTAAAAGAGCTTTTTCTATATTTGGCGCTTTAAATATATATTTTCTGAGAAGACGATAAATTTCTCTGAATTCTTTCTAAAAGCTTAAATAACTTTCTTTAGTAGTTAAAGAGAAATAGCATGAAATCCTGTTGCCTGCCTCTCCTCAACATCTATCAATGTGAATATCTAAATCCATAATGTGCTTGTTCTAAGAATCTTGGATGGTCCAGGCATAATTTAATATTCTGTGCAGCATTTGGTGGCAAAACACATACTATTACTGCTTTTGAAGCATTGCAGTGATTCTTATATATATTTTTAAAAAGCTTAGCTCTTCAAGCCAAATGATGTATAGTGAATGAATGTTTAAAAAAATAACAAAAGAGAATAAAAAACTCATAATCTGAAAAATATGAAACACTATTTGATGATGATGGTGTGGATAGTAATGTCTTTGTCTTGACTGAAGTGAATGGTAATTGTGCTGGAAAAAGAAATGTTATACATATGTGATTAAATGTAATATGAATAATATAATAATAATTAAAAATAAAGCTTAGCTCTTAAAACTGAAGTTTAGAATGCCATTCCGTCTATTTCACTTCCTGGGTGCCAAATATTTAGCAAATATAAACTAAAATTTAGACAGAATATTTCTAGTTTATAAATAAAAGCATATTATTTTTAACCCAATAAGAACCCCTCCAAAATAGTAAGGAAAATAAATAAAAATTTATAACAATTATTCAACAAATGGGCCAGCAGATGATATAAAGGTTAAGACAGCTGGGTCCCAAACGGCTGACTGCACGGTTCAAGTCCCAGACCCAGTGGCTTGAAAAACACCCCAGGCATGTGTGCAAGTGTGCCGCAAATCCTGAGAGATAAATTGAGGAGAAAGGATTATGGCATGGCCATTCCCCCTGGGGGATACTTCCTCACTTTCCTTTTCTCTCTCTGTCTCCAGTGAGCACACACACCCTGTAACAAATTATAATTACTACTATTCAACAAAAGAAAAGCTAATGCACAGTCAAAATTTCTGAAGAGTGGAGTTGAGTAGGTGGTGTATAAACCTCAAATAGCTTTAAATGTTGAGTTACATTTCCTGATTCTTGGCATGTCTAGCAATTTTTGAAAGGATGCTGGACATTACTAATGTTTAATGAATGAGTTGGGTTTTGTGTGTGTGTGTGTGTTTTATAATATTGAACTTTTTTTGGTATGGAGTTTACTTGCAGTGGGTCAGCCTGATGTTTTTCAAGGCTGGTTTTTAATGCTTTGTTGGAGTTTCCAGCACAGTCTTTATTCTAGAATGTCCTAGATTTCCAAAAAATTCTCTTCAGTGTTTGAGTGAAACTAAAATTGCAACAATATGAAAAAAAAGTGATCGAGGCTTCATTGCCATGTTTATAGCATAGTTTTGAGTGGAACAGGCAATTTTTAAACTGAGTGACTTGTTTCCACATTGAGATTTTGATCTCACCTGCCAGCTTAGATATAAAACTTGTCATTTAATTTTATGTATGCTCTCTGGTATAAATTGTTCTCTCTTTGTGAATTTATGTGAACAGACATGAGAGAGCTAGGAGCACCCCCATAGGATCTGGTCTGCATTGCCTTCCTCCAGCCCATCGGGTTCACACCCGTGCCCAGCCAGTTTCAGACTGACCAGACTGGGGGTTTGCACTGCAGTCTCCATGTGTGATCTGGCTTCTGAAAAGTGCATTAGTGTTACGCCACACAGCCAGGCCTACGTCCATTTCTTATCCAAATTTACACACACACATTAAAATGTGTTTAAAACACACCAAAACTCTTCAAATGGGAGAGCTTCAAACGTGTTGGAAAAGAGCCAGCCTGTGGCATGGTGGTTGAGACAGCGGGCTCGCACAGGACTGACTGTGGCTTGAGAAGCACATTGGGCTGGTGTGCATCTGAAGTCCAGAAGAGGGAGGGGAATGGAGGAGCACGGATTGTGCGTGGCCACCCCACGGGGCAGCGTTTCTCACTTTCCTCTCTACCCCCAACCCCTCTGCGAGCACGTGGGCCCTCTGCAAACATTTATTCATTCTGTATCAAATGAGAGCTGTTGCAGGTGGTATCCATTGTTAGTAAGACAATTACATAGCAATGGATGCATGTTCTTTCATGTATCAAATATCTTTTGGAAAAAAGTAATTTATTTCTCTCTTTTTTTAAAAAAAATCATAGTTTCTTTTCCTGAAGGACAGAATATGTTTCTTCTTTATAAAATAGTACCTAGCCTGCAATGCTGAGTGTCTCCAAACGGATTTTCCTCAAAACATGCTCTTCTTAGAGCTTTCGGAACTGCCCCCACGATGGCCTTACCTAGATAACCCTGGGCCTGGCGCTCCCCCATGAAGATGCCCACTGATGCGCGCTCACCCTCAGGACGCGGGCTAACTCCGCTCGCATCTCCAAGTCCTTCTCCATTCTCGGAGACTGCCTCCAGTCGCCCCTGCTTACTGCCATGGGTTTCAGCTTTCACATCCTTTTCACTATTCCCTGGACAATAAGGATCCTGCAGGCCTGGGGACATTTTTCCATATTTCACTCCTTAGTTGAGAACCTTCCTGCTCTTTCTAAGAAACGTCTGCTCATCCCCTCCACATCCAGAGCAATGGTCAGATTTTTCTGGGAACTTGACTGTCCTACGCAGAGCCGATGTGTCCCCCACTTGAAGCCGCATCCCTCTGTGCTGTAACAACCGTGGACAGGCAAGTCTCTTTCTCCATCCAGCCAGAGAGCAGTCTCGCGGCCCTCGATACCCGGCGCCTAATAAAGGGCCCGGACCAGGCAGGAACTCAATGAGTGTCGCCAAATGAGCAAATGACACGGACAGATGATGGGACCTAAGAAAATTCATCGCTGAGAACTTGTAAGCGGGTACCTAAGCTTTATTTCCTTTTATGCTGAAGTCAGGGGGAAATCAAATAAGACCAGATCACTAAAGGTCGTATAGTCATTTTTATGCCTGGGTTTGTCCAACAAGGAAAGATCGTGGGTCTAATGTCCAACTGTAGGTGCTTTTGGTTTGACTTGTCCTGTTTTCAGCAATACTCATGGTGACTGTCAGAGCTTAATAGGAACAGTGAGACTAAATGATAGCAAGGACTAATTTAACTATAGTCTTACATTAGGAAAGAGATTGTTTTTACCAAGTTTTAAGTATTATCTATGGTGGTATCAATGTATAACAAGGAATAATAGATTAAAATTAAGAAAGGACAATTTTTAAAGAAAGATAAAAGGTCTCTAGACAGTGAGACCCACTAGACTGTGAAATAGGCTTTCAAGGAAAGTGATGGAGGTGCAGTCCCTGGAGACACTTGAAATAAGGGACGATGGACTAGAAAGAGCTTGCAGAGAAGGATTCTGTGTTGATGTCTGGAGCAGGAGGGCCGGGAAATGCGTGGTGGCCAGATGTGGCCTGGGAAGGGGCACAGGCAGAGGGAGGGGGACGGGACGTGTTCCAGGGGTCCTGAGAGAGTTTTCTGAGCGAGGCAAAGACAGCGTCAGTCGCGGGAGGAGGATGAGGGGCCGCAGTTAATGGGGCACACGGAGGCATTTGCAGGCTGTGAGGAAAGGACACCTGAACCCAGCGCTGGCGACGGACAAGAAGCGTGGACAGACAGTGGGTTTCAATCAGAGGAGCCCTTGACAGTTTGGGGGGCTTGATCCTGATGTGTAGAGGGAAACAGTCCAGACTCCTAGATCAGAAAGGAGCGCTGACAACAGCGTCCACGTAGCCACGCACGGCCTCTCCCCTGACGACAGGACGGGTAGATGGGCGGAGACCATGTCCTCCGTTCCTGGGAGGCCGCCATCTGACAGAGAGCGAGTATTTGCTGAACTTTTGTTGACTAATGAACAGAACAACTGAGTCAAACTTACGTAATCCCAGCACAGTTATAAAGGTCAGTTTTCCTGGAAGGCGTGGGGCGGATAGGACAGAGCGAAGCTCGAGTTGGAACAGCCTTTGAGAAGCTCTGCATTTGAGGACTGGCTTTTGAACGTTTTGTCCAAGTAAGAAACGAGGTGTGTTTTGATGCAGTACACCCATGCACACGCACACGCATTGCAAAACATATTGGGCAGGACACATCGGAGACCCCATCGGAATCTAGTTGAGGTACGGCTTTAGGCTAACGAGGGAGTAGTACATTCATTTCCTGACCAGCTCCTGCTGAGGGGTCACGGCCCATAATTTGAAAAGCATCCTCTGACAGTAACTGGCCAGTTCCCATAGTCAGAGGAGACAATCTGCAGCACATGTTTGTGAAGAAATACTGAAGTACAACTTTCCTTAAAGGGGCCACTTTCCAGCAGCCAGCTGACTGGTCAGACCATGAAGACGCAGTCAGCCATGTGGCATGAAAGAGCTGCTATGCCAGAGACCCTGGGCACATCGCCCCCTTGAACCTGCCAGGGCCTTGGTTGACCTCACACGTCCTTCAAAACACAGAAAGCGAAGTACTTGCAGGAAGTGTCCCAGGGATTCGAGGTGTGGGGTAAGCCAGTACCCGGTGGGTGGTTCGGGCAACTCCCAGGTGAATGCCAGCATATTGCAGAACGCACAAGAGAAATGATTTTCATTACCGTTTTGTCAGATAATCTGCCGAGGGCCTTCTGATCTAGGACAGAGCTCACTCTTTCAGGATTAAATATTAATTCCACCCGGCTTTTCATCTTCCAAGTTTTTTCTCAACCATGCAGGCTCTTCTTATTTTTCCAACTCCTTCAGGTCCAGCTCTCTGGGATAAAAGTGTGTACGAATCCTCTCATGTCCGTCCCTCCCACCAGCAGACAGAGAGCCCTCTTCCTGCTTCTGTGTCCCCACAGGCCTGCTGGCTAACCCCCGCATTCCACATCCGTACAGGGTGAGCGTGAGCCCCCCCCCCCCCCCCCTCCTTCTGTCCTGACACCACGGAAGGCGCCATCTGGCTTCCCTCTTTCCCTCTGGCCCACCGCAACGCTGGCTTTTCTTGTCCTTAGTTGACGCTGCTCATTCTCCTGGATCCTTTGTCCCTCTTCCTTCCTGGCTCCTGGCTCACACCTCATTTGTCCCCAGCTTCCCCCTGGGAAGACCTGCTGGCAGTACATCTCTGGGAAGCTCTTTTCAATCTTGGCCTCCCCCCTGGGTCTTAATTAGGTGTTCCTGAAAATTCTTCAGCTTTCTCACAGACTTGCAGATGACGATGCAGTGGGATTTCAATTCATAAACCCTGTAGGAAAGAAGGCCGTTACAATCCACTGTGGTTGTATTTTTAAAAGGGCAAACAAAAGAGCTCTAGAAATGCAGGGAAGCAGCAAGCTTGCTTGCAGGTTCCACGGAGACGCATTGTCCTTTGCTATCCTTCTTGGGACCAGACCATAGCCTGGTGGTTATGTGGCTGGATTCCACATGACTGGCTGTGTGATTCGAGTCCTCAGCCTGGGGGCTTGAGAAACTTGCTGGACACCTGTGCATGTGCGCCCAACTCCAGAAAGAAGGGAGAGATGGAGGAGAGGGGGTTGCTTTTTACTTTCCCTCTGTCTCTTTCTGTCTCTGTTTCTCTCTGGTAAGTGCATGCACTCTCTGAAAAAAAAAATAATAAAGCAGCAGCAGCGGGGGGTGAAAGTGTGGAGCCTTGTGTGACGGAGCTGGGACTTCCGGTCAGAGGTGACCACGCCCGGTTTGCTGCTAGGTCTGCCCCTTGTTCGTTGGGATTCCGGATGGCCACTTGGTCTCTCTGACCAGTCTCCCCGTCTGTAAACGAGGTCTAGCACTGTTCACCTCAGTAGAGGACCAGATGGGGTGACGTGCATTGAGTGCCTCAACTGCGATGTGTGTCATAGTCACCCAGAAATTGGGAAAGAACACAGAGGCCCACGCGCATTGAAGAAGGGAAGATTCTCTGCCTTTTTATCAAGAGTCTGATCTCGCTGGGGTGGGAGAAACACCAGTCCAGCAGCCTCTGGACATCCAATATATACTCACTCTTCTCCCCGTTTTTATACTCCGAACTGTCAAAAAGTAATTTTAAGCAATTGAAAGGAAATTAATTTTGACCTAACCTTGTGTTTCGAAGGCCAGAGAGCTGGAAGAAAGGAATTATGTAGAAGATAAACCTGTTTTATGTCTTCCAACCTTTAGCCCCCGAGGCCAGCTCTTCCGTTCTACGATCGCAGCTCCCGACTGGTAACAGCCATCTTTGGCATAGCGATAGGACAGTATCCCAGAAATAGGTCGTTTCCATGCAGAAATTGTGCTTTGCGTTTATCGTGTCAGTGATTGTTGGCTTTTGTTTTTGCTCTCTGCTCCATTCTCTGTGCCGTGGCCTCGGACTGCCGGAAATGCAAACGAAGCCGCAGAACAAGGCTAGATGGTGGTGCAGTGGTGAACTGCGGCTCTCGGAGAGGCTGACCCACATGGGAGGGTCCCAGGTTCGTGTCCGGAGACCTCCCTGAGTACACCAGGCCCCCACGTGCCCATTATCTGGGCCGTGTGAACTGGGGTGGATTATGGCGTGAACCCCGCTGGGCTGCCTTTCCTCTGTCTCTCTTGCTTGTGGAAGAAATACATAAATTCAAAAATATTTTAATAAAAGAAGCAGAACAGAGGCTAAAGAATACTTGTTTAATGACTGCATGAAGAAATAAATGAGTAGATGGTTGAATAATTGTACTTCTTACACCTTTTCAGTGAATTCACTGCACTTAAAACCGGGGATTCCTCTGTGCCTTTGGGTTTCTGCAGAATCCACCCTTTTCTGATACTGTCTTGTCTCCTGGCTCTGTCTGGCCTCGCCTGTGTCCCCTGGTTCGCCTCCTCGATTCTCCCACGGAGAGTCCTGCGTCGCTGCACACATCGACATGCAGTAGGGCAGGGGTGGGCGGTGCGATGACCCTGCCCGTCACAGGGCTACGCCACCTTTTTAAGTTGTTTCTCTTTATTCAGGAGCACGTGCGTGTGAATATGTGAGAGTGAGAGAGAGACGAGCACCCTCCACGGGGTCCGGTCATGCCATGGCCCTCTTTCTGCAGCCCTGAAGCCCACGGTTCGAGGCTCTCACACGTGTGCCCGTCATATTTCAGGCTGACCGGGCCGAGGATTGAACTGCTGACCCCGTGTGTGATCTAGCTTCTCTCCGGGAGCTTATGTCGGGAGCTGGCCCCGATACACGGCTTAATGTTTTGTTTCCACCTCACATTGAACCTCCTCAGAGAGCCCACTGTGGCTGTGCTAGATAAAGTGCATCGGAACAGTTCTGTTATTAATCCTGCTGGCTTCTCCCCGAAGGGTGGCTAGAGGCAATAATGCTGTGTTTTTTGGGATTTTTTTGCTTTTGTTCTGTTTTGTTGTTTGTTGTGTGTGTGTGTGTGTGTGTTTTATTTGTTCCTCCAGTGTTTCCTCATACTAAAACATAAGCTGTACAAAAACAAGATTGTGTCTTTCCTGCCGTGATTAATGAAGTTGGTAATTCAGCAGAGGAAGACTCATTATTTTGCTTTCTGATGTATTATTTACTATGGAAATTGCAAGCGTACACGCAAAGTGCAAGCAATATAATTATCCTTTGTACTCATCACCCAGTTTGAATGTTACTGACCTACGGTCAGTCTTGTTTTATCTCTGCATCTCTCCTCCAGTTGGATCATTTTAAAACAAATTAAAGACTATGTCATTTTATCCATAAAGACATCACTACATATCTTTAGAAAAAAGAATTATTTCTTTAACATTACCCTAGTACTATTATAATACCTAAAAACCCCTCATTTTTTTCTAAAAAAAAAGAGAGGTTTTTGTTTTTATTTTTGTTTTTGAGAGGTTTTTGCTATAGGGAGCATGCGCTTGCCAGAAAGAGAGAGACAGAGAGACAGAAAGCGAGAAATCACCCCCCGGGGGGGATGGCTATGCCACAATCCTTTCTCCTCCATTCTCCTCTCGGGATCTTGGGCATATACACACATGCGCCCAGCGAGAGTTTAAGCCACCAAGTCTGAGAGTTGAACCAACGTTTAACTACATGGGAGTCCAGCGACATTGACATTACGCCAACTGCTGTCCTACTGACTGTTTTTTTTTTTTTTTTTTTTTTTTTTTTTAATCCCAGATACATTTTTTTTTAATTTAGATATAATTACTATATAACAGAAGCCACCCTTTTAAAGTATATAATTATGTGTTTATATTCACAAAATTGTATAAGGATCAGTACTAGTTAATTTGAGAATATCTTCGTCAATCCAAAAAGAAGTGAGGTCTCATTAGCCCCTTCGTAGTCACTGGCGCTGCCTCCCAGCCCTGGGCAACCTCTGATTTACTCTGGTCTGGATACTGCGCACGACGGATACTTACGATAGATAGACTCATACAGTACATGGTCTTTGTGATAGACTGCTTCTACTCAAAAAAGTTTTCAAGACTCCTTCATATTATGGTGTGTATCAGTACTTCATTCTTTGTTACAGCTGAATAGTATTCCATTGTATAGATATACCACATTTAGTTTACTTATTCATCAGTTGATGGACATCTGAGTTGTTTCCACTTCTTGGCTATGATAAATGATTCTTCTCTGAGTGTACATGGAAAATTCATGTGTGGACATATGTGTGCAT